>CANTUV010000033.1:21835714-23132857 GCA_947685225.1 Garcia nutans | reverse complement strand
CCCCGACTCCAGTGATTCAGAGGTCTACTCCACCTGTATGTGAGCATTGTGGTAAAACCCATGGGGGTGTTTGTTGGAAGATTGGTGGATCAGCTGGGTGTTTTAGATGTGGGTCACCAGCTCATTTTGTTAGAGATTGTCCTGAGATGCAGGAGTATAGGCAGGCTGATACTGCAGCTTCTCGACCTAGTGTCAGCAGAGGTGGTCGAGTGGGCAGAGTTTTCAGTAGAGGTGGTAGACCTAGGTTTAGTCAGAGAGGAGGATCTTCATCCAGGGGCAGCAGGCCAAATGAGGCCGGATCTTCTCAGAGAGTATATGTGATGCAGAGGCAGCCGGATGCTTCAGCAGTTATAGCGGGTACATTTTCTTTATTTGGCATTTCAGTACTTGCTTTGATTGATCCAGGATCTACTCATTCATACATAAGTGCATCTATCTTGCCTGTGTCTGAATTGCATTCTGAGTCCTTAGGATTTGATGTTTTGGTGACAAATCCTTTAGGGCATAGTGTGGTTGTTAGTAAGGTGCACTGAGATAGTGCTGTAGTGGTGCAAGGTGAAGAGTTTCTTGGAGATTTAATTGAAATGCCTTTTAAAGAGTATGATTTGATCTTAGGCATGGATTGGTTGTCTAAGCATGGAGCTGTGGTGGATTGTCAAAAGAAATGTGTTACTTTGAGAACTGGTGATGGTAGAAGTATATTAGTATCTAGTGAGCAGAGACAACTTGCATCCTTGTTTGTATCAGCTGTAACAGCTAGAAAGTTGATTAGAAAAGGGTGTGATGCTTATCTTGCTCATGTTGTGGATACCAGAGTAGTGGGTTCTCAACTTGATAGTATACCCACAGTTGCGGAGTTTCCAGATGTTTTTCCTGAGGAGTTGCCAGGGTTACCCCCTGAGAGAGAGGTTGAGTTTGGTATCGAGTTGTTGCCTGGTACCACTCCCTTCTCTATTACTCCATATCGAATGGCACCTACTGAATTGAGAGAGTTGAAAGTGCAGTTGCAAGAGTTGTTGGAGAGAGGGTTTGTTCGCCCTAGTGTTTCACCGTGGGGAGCTCCTATTTTATTTGTGAAGAAGAAGGATGGTACTATGAGGTTATGCATTGATTATAGACAATTGAATAAGGTGACTATCAAGAATAATTATCCTTTGCCCCGAATTGATGATCTCTTTGATCAGCTGAAGGGAGCAGTAGTGTTTTCCAAGATTGATTTGAGATCAGGGTACCATCAGTTGAGAGTCAGAGCTGAAGATGTTCCTAAGACAGCTTTTCGTACAAGGTATGGGCATTATGAGTTTTTAGTAATGCCTTTTGGATTGACGAATGCACCTGCAGCTTTCATAGATTTGATGAATAGGGTGTTTAGGCCCTATCTGGATCAGTTTATGGTGGTTTTCATCGATGATATTTTGGTGTATTCACGCAATGAGGAAGAACATGACAAGCATCTGCGAATTGTGTTACAGATCTTGAGAGAGAAGCAGTTGTATGCTAAGCTGTCAAAGTGTGAGTTTTGGCTTGACCAAGTAACTTTTCTCGGTCATATAGTTTCAGCAGATGGTATAAGAGTCGATCCAAGTAAAGTTGAAGCTATTTTGAATTGGAGTCCACCAAAGTCAGTGACTGAAGTTAGAAGTTTTCTGGGTTTGGCAGGCTATTATCGAAGGTTTGTGAAAGGTTTTTCTTTGATAGCTACTCCACTCACCAGATTGCTTCAAAAGGGAGTTAGATTTGTGTGGACAGATCAGTGTCAAGCTAGTTTTGATTAGTTGAAAGAAATGTTGACTCAAGCTCCTGTTCTTACTTTGCCTGTGGAAGATAAACCATATGTGATTTACAGTGATGCTTCACATAATGGTTTAGGATGTGTTTTAATGCAAGAGGGTAAAGTTATAGCTTATGCCTCTCAGCAGTTGAAGCCGTATGAGCTTAATTATCCGACGCATGATTTAGAGTTGGCAGCCATAGTGTTTGCTTTGAAGATTTGGCGACACTACTTGTATGGGGAGAAATGTTTTATCTATACGGATCATAAAAGTTTGAAATATTTGGGTGTCCAGAGGGTCAGCAAAGGCGATGGTTAGAGCTGATCAAAGACTATGACTGTTTGATTGATTATCATCCTGGTAAGGCAAATGTAGTTGCTGACGCCTTGAGTCGGAAGTCTTTGGTAGGTTTGGCTGTTTATTCGCTCTCGTTGCTTGTTGAGTTGAGAGTGTTACATGCTAGTTTTGAAGCATGTGATGATGGTGCATTGTTGGCTCAGTTGCAATTGAGACCAGTATTGGTGGATCAGATTAAGGAGGCTCAATTGACAGATGAGAAAATTCAGAAGATTGTTTTAGATTGTCAAAATGGGGAGAGCTGAGATTTCTTTGTGAGAAGTGATGGTAGCCTTTGGTTTAAGGATAGATTGTGTGTTCCTGATAATGATAGTTTGAAAAAGGTTATTTTAGAAGAAGCATATTAGTCGATTTTTTCTATATATCCGGGAAATACAAAGATGTACCATAATTTGAAACAGCATTATTGGTGGTCAGGTATGAAAAGAGACATAGCGAAGTTTGTATCCAAGTGTCTCACTTGTCAGAGGGTGAAAGCTGAGCATCAAGTTCCAACAGGGTTGCTTCAACCTTTATCAGTGCCTGAATGGAAATGGGAGAGAGTGACAATGGATTTTGTGTCTAGTTTACCATTGACATAGAGGAAGCATGATGCTATTTGGGTGATTGTTGATAGATTGACAAAGACAGCTCATTTTCTTCCGCTTCGGATGGACTATTCACTTGAGAAGTTGGTTGAGCTGTATATTAGTAAGATAGTGAAGTTGCATGGAGTTCCAATTTATTTAGTGTCTGATCGAGATCCTAGATTTACTTCGAGGTTTTGGAAGAGTTTACATGGTGCTTTGGGTTCTCGATTGCACTTTAGCACTACTTTTCATCCGCAGACAGATGGGCAGTCAAAGAGAGTGATACAGATTATCGAGGATATGTTGAGAAGCTGTGTCATTGATTTCTCTGGAAGTTGGGATAGATTTTTGCCACTTGTAGAATTTGCTTACAACAATAGTCATCAATCCAGTATTGGAATGGCACCATTTGAGGCATTGTATGGAAGAAGATGTAGAATGCCTTTATGTTGGAATGAAATTGGAGAGGGCAAGTGAATTGGTCCTGATCTGATTAAAGAGACTGAAGAAAAAGTGAAGATGATTCGGGATAGGTTGAAAGCAGCTTCAGACCGATAGAAGTCTTATTCAGATTTGAAGAGGAGAGACATAGAGTTTGATGTTGGAGATAAAGTATTTTTGAAAGTGTCTCATTGGAAGAAGATATTGAGATTTGGTCGAAAAGGGAAGCTGAGTCCTCGTTTCATTGGACCGTATGAGATATTAGAAAGAGTTGGACCAGTTGCTTATCATCTTGCTTTGCCGCCTGAGTTGGATAGAATCCATAATGTCTTTCATGTTTCTATGTTGCAAAGGTATAGATCTGACCCATCTCATGTTTTACCAGTTGAATCTATTGAGGTGAGTCCGAATCTAACTTTTGAAGAAGAACCAATTGCTATTTTGGCACATGAAGTGAAAGAGTTGAGAAATAAGAAAGTGCCACATGTAAAGATTCTTTGGAAGAATCATGGTAGAGAAGAGGCAATTTGGGAGAGTGAGCAAGCGATGCGAGATCAGTATCCTCAACTGTTTCAGACTTGATATCAGGTAATTTCGAGGACAAAATTTCTTTTCAGAGGGGGAGAATTGTAATATCCCAAAGTGTGCCCTAGAAGTTTTGATATAATTGTTGTTTTATTTGGATTGAATGTATATGTTAAATTTGAAAGAGAAAAGAATTTAAGAGAAAGTGTATATGTTGTATATATGGAAATATATATAACATATACACAAGTCAAATAAGAAAGTCAAAAGAAGAAGATATTTATGTTTATTATTGTTGAATTAATTAATTAATGGAAAATAGAAATTTAGATGAGTGGAAGAGAGAAGATGGATTATTTTAATATTAAAAATACTTGGTGGAGAATTGAGAGGAGACTAAATATTTGACTTTGATTTATTTTACTCTTCATTTTCTTCTTTTTCTTTTGGGTTGGCCGGCACACCAAAGACACAAGAGAGGAAGAGAGGTTTTGATTTCTAGGATCAAATTGAAGGAAGATTTCAAGAAAACAAGTTAGAAATTCAAGAAGTTCATCATTTTTGGTAAGTTTTCTATTGATTTCTCTTGTTCTATTTGAAATTTTGTTTGAGTTTGATGGAGTGTTGTTGATGGTTGGAGTGTGTTTGTGTATGGTGTGTGTAAAAGTGTTGAAATTGAATTAAAGATAAGAAGTTAGGTTGGTGTTGGTGATGGAAGAGTAAGAGTTGTGTTTAGTGAAGTTGAAAGCATAGAATACATGAGTTTGGTACTTTAACTATTGATCTCCTTTTGAAATTTTTTTTCTGTTTTACAATTAGTAAATGCTGTGACTTGTATGATTTTTAATTAAATATAGAAAAACGTTCTTGAAGTGAATTTTTGATATGTTGTGCCTCTATGAGTCTAGAATGACTGAAAAATATGTTGATTTGATTTTGGAATGGTTATAATTTTGGAAAGATTATTTTTATTAGACCTGTTCCAGCAGGTACCTTGACTGAGACAGCTATCTTTTAGGATTTTTAATAAAATGTAGAAAAATAATATCCAATTGAATTTTGGATATGTTGTTTCTTCGTGAGTCTAGTATTTGAGAAAAATAATTTGGAACCACGTTGATTGAATTTAATTTACGGAATTCACAAAGTTCAGAACTGCTGCCAGGAAGCAGGGCAATTGGAGCAGTCTGGTTGGGTGAACTATTTGACCAAGATTTTGTGTTCAGTTTGATCTGAAGTTTTAAAGGAATGATTTTAAGATGTAAAACTGAATTCTGTAAAAATTTTAGAGTTTTTAGTGAATATGATGTTTTTGGGGTGAAAAGACTGGGTCGTAAGCCTCAAAAACAGTAACAGTCTAGCCAGGTTGAGGATTTCCTCGGTTCTAACCGGGTTGAGGTCCAAGAGACTGGGTCTGTTACGCTATCCATGGATAGAGATATATATATATTGCCTACGGGCTTGATGATTGTGATTATGGACCAAAGCAGTAACTCTGAACTTTGAATAACATATTAGTGTATTTTGGGCCCATGCTTGTCTTTGTTTTCAATGTGAATCATGAATGTTTTGATTAATTATTAAATAATGTAAGATTGTGAAATATAATATTCTTTTGAATTGTTTGTGAAACTTGATTGTGTGACATTGGCATTACATTGAGGCATAATATTATAGTTGTTTGTACCACTAAGTCATTGGCTTAGCACGATTGTGGTTTATCGCGCAGGTGACAGGGTGGAACCGAGGAGTTCCTCTAGGCCGAGTAGAGTTTAGATTCTGAAGTGTGAATAGTGGGCTTAAAGATCAAAGACTGACTGCCAAACATGTATAAACTTTATGTTTTGTAAAACTTGAGTTTTGATGTATATGAATTTGTAAATATTGTTACTTTCCGGTGTATAGTGAACAAATATTTTATCTACTGTGTTTCATAATAAACCTTTACTTTATTCTGTACTAGAAGTGTAAATCCTTTTTGCAGGTTGTAGTTGAGGTTATAAGGGGGATTTATTGGGAGTGTACTGAGAATGATTTTGTTTGCATTGGTTTGTGTAAAAATGTTTTCAAAAATCAGAAGAAAAAAAAACCAGTTTTGTCGACACTTGGGACTCAATTTCTAGGCGAAACTATGGCAAAATTTCTGTAAAAATCGGAACTAAAATTTGACTAAGTAAAATTGGTAGCAATTTTTGGATAGTGTGGCGCCTCTACTCAGCTTACACAGGTAGGTCGGGAAGGGGTGTTACACCAACACTAGGCATGTAGTTCATGTTTTTCATCATAATCAGCAACTTGGGATCCACCATTTCATCATAAAAAAATTATAGCTACTTAAAATCCATTTAGGGGCCTCTCAATCATTAGAGCATTTACCACTTCATTATCCTCGGCCTCAATGACCACTATATCATCCCCATTTGGGAACATGATCTTCTGATGGAGCATACAAGGATAGGGATATCTAAGACTATAAATTCAACCATGGATTCGATGGCACAACCCTTCACAACAGCTTTGAAGGTTCCCTCTGCATGCCTCTTGGTATTGTCATAAGCCCTAATCATCACCTCAGTTGGGCTTAAATCCCTTGTCAACATAGCTAGCTTTGGTAAGATCTTGAGTGGACAAACATTTATGGTAAATCTATCATCAACAATTACAGATGAAGTACATTTCCCTTTGATTTCTACCATAATGAAAAGTGGGTGGATGTGGTCCCTTTCCTCTTTTGGCAATTCAGCATCCGAAAAGGATACCGTCCCCACATCAATCTTGTTCTTCTTTTGATCCTCCTCAAACTCCTTCCACTTTCACAAAATTAACCAGCTCCTCTGGTGCTATATAAATGGAAATTGGCTTGCTAGCCATAGCCTTGACCATTGTTTCTTGATGTTTCTTTGATGTAGCTAGCAAATCCCATATTGTGAGCGGGGATTTTTGCCCCCACTCCCAGTGGAATGGTTCTTGCGACTTCGGCACTGTTTAGGATCGGGGCCTTAGAGAACACGGACCTAAGTCTGGAGAAAATGGAATCGCCACCTAGACGGACCGGGAAAAAGAAAGGGGTGGATGATTAGATTCCTAAGGAATCCCCAACCCCCTAATGGGTTTGGAAAGTTGGGTACGTGTGGGGAAGGTGAGAAATGGCCTAACACCCCTACAACGCTCGGTTCATTGGAACCGGCCTCTTTTACAGGTCTTAATACTACAAAATTCTTAAATATAACAACATTATCCATATTACACACAATAATAAAAATAAAGCATCAATATATTGAAAATCGAAACAATGTCCAAACAAAACAATTAAATGGACAGGATGAAAACATGTCCTTACATCCCATGCCTAAATAGGACACCCACTGAAAGGTAGAAACATATCCTTTACATTGATTCTAAAATAGAAAAAGCAATTTAAATTACATGATATCTAACTAATGAGGTACCCACCAAGTGGAAACATACCTCTTACAACATTTGAAAATCTAAATAAATCGATAAAAGTAAATAACCATTCATCATAAATAAATCATTCATCAAAGATATTAAACAACAATAGAATGTAAACATCCATCCATGATAATTTAAGTAAACCAAGCATTGAGCATATAAAAATAAATCCAAGCATAATCAAATATAAAATTGAATAAAGCAAATAAAGATTCAAATTAGGGCTACTGTTTCCATTTAAGGTTCTTTATTTCATGTGTTTTTGGAATTTATAGGTTTAGGATTTGTAATTCTTAGCTACTGTGAACTTTAAGGAATTGACATGAATTAAAGTTTTATAATTTAAGAGGTTGATAAAGTTCTTTAATTAACCAAATTAGTGTTTGAGTGGCAAAATCATGAAACTAGGGTTTGGGCTCTTCAAAACATTAAGTTTATGACTATTAGCTTATGAATTATGTTTTTAAGCTTACTGTGTAAAAATCATAACATTTATGTTTATAAGTTTTTTAAAGTTTAAAGGATTAGGGTTTAGAAAACTTTAGGGTTTAAGGTTTTATGGGAGTTAGGGTTTACTGTTTTGGGTTTTGGAGTTGAATTAGGGTTTTAGAATTTTAGAATTAGGGTTTCGGAGAATGCATTAGGATTTTAGGATTTGAAAATCAATTGATAATTTTATGAAACTTTATGAAAATAAACCAAACGATTTAAAATTTATAGAAGTAGAAAAGATGTTTTTTAGGGTTTTTGGAAAGAAACAAATTTAATTTATGATTTTGAAAATTTGAAAAGCAAATTTGGGTTTTGTGATTTTGAAGGAAAAAAATAACAATTTTAAGCTTTTTGGAAAACAAAGCAACGAATTAAGGTTTTTAAACTTTAGAAAAGGGGAATTAAGGTTATAGGGTTTTTGAATTAAAAGAAACAATTGGATGATTTAAGCTACTGTGAAGAAATTAGACAATTGATGATTACCTCTGTTTGTTGGGTCCACCAAAAATTTCTTCTTAGATGAACAAAAACAAAGACAAGCTTTGCTGCGTTTTATGGATTGAATTATTGTCTGCTCTCTCAAAAAAAATCAGATTGATTCAAAGCCTTTCCTCTTTCCCACTCAATTTCGGTCTCAATTTTTCTCCAAATTTTCATCCCAATTTCTTGATCCTTTTTGTGTTGTTTTTGGTATTATTAATAGAAGATTTTTTGATTAATCTTAGTTATTCACGGAATATAACATTCATCAAGAAAAAGGAAACTAAAACCTAATTGTATTAGGTTTCGAAAAAATTTGCGTCAGAAAAATTTCGTTGGCAAAACAAATTGCTACATAAAAATTGAGCTGGCAAAAAAAAAATTGCTACGGAAAAAATGTGCTGGAAAAAGCTGCGCAGCTGGCTGCGGTAGCAGGGGGCGAATTGGCCTGCGGGCGAAATGGCCCACAGCCATTAGTCCCGCGCTGGTTTTCGGCGATGATTTTTTTAGTCGCTGATTTTTCCGTCGTCGATTTTTATTTTTATTTTTATTTTTTGTTTATTATTATTTTTTATTTTTTATTCATAAGAATTAGATACTAAAACAAAAATTATTTAATTAAGATAAAAAAAAATTGTTTTGGACTAATTAAAATATATTGGACCGGACTGGGTCAAAAATTAAGGGTTTACAGTTTGCCCCCTGCTTGAATGATCTGAGACTTTAGTGAAAGAGAATAAAAAGCAATAAGACTTAATTTTTGAGATGGTTGAGATTTTGGGTTCTGGACCCGGTTCGAGTTTTGGACTCAAGGATAATTCTAGGTTCTGGACCTAAGGAAAATTTGGGTTCTGGACCCGAGCTAAGTTCTAGACTTAGGAAAGAATCTAGGTTATGGACCTAAGGATAATTTGGGTTTTGGACTCGAGTTAAGTTCTGGACTTAAAAGAGATTCTAGGTTCTGGACCTAAGGGTAATTTAGGTTATGGACCCGAGCTAAGTTCTGGACTTAGAAATAATTCTAGGCTCTTGTGAGCGGGGATTTTCAGCCCCACTCCTGATGGAATGGTTCTTCCGACTTCGGCACTGTTTAGGCTCGGGCCATTAGAGAACACGGACCTAAGTCCAGAGAAAATGGAGTCGCCATCCGAACAGGCCAGGAAAAAGAAAGAGGTGGATGACTCGATTCCTAAGGAATCCCCAACCCCCTAATGGGTTCAAAAAGTTGGGTACGTGTAGGGAAGGTGAGAAATGGCCCAACACCCCCCATAATGCCCGGTTCATTGGAACCGGCCTCCTTTACGGGTCTTAATATTATAAAATTCTTAAATATAACAACATTAAACATATTACACACAATAATTAAAAGAAAGCATTAATATATTAAAATCAAAGCAATGTCCAAACAAAGCAAATAAATGGACACCCATCCAAGGACGGAAACATGTCCTTACATCACATGCCTAAATAGGACACCCACCAAAAGGTAGAAACATGCCCTTTACATAGGTTCTAAAATAGAAAAGCAAATAAAATTACATGATGTTTAACTAATGAGGTACCCACCAAGTGGAAACAAACCTCTTACAACTTTTGGAAATCTAAATTAATTGATAAAAGTAAATAATCATTCATCAAAGCTATTAATCAAAATATAAAATAAACATCCATCCATGATAAATTAAATAAATCAATTATTGAAATTAAATTAAAGCATAAGAGATAAATCAAAGTATAATCAAGTATAGAATTGAATTAAACAAATAAAAGTTCAATTATAGCTACTGTGACTTTTTATGGAATTAAAATAGATTAGGGTTTTATGTTTTAAAAGGTTGGTAAGACTCTTTGATTAACTAAATTAATATTTGAATGGAGAAATCATGAAACTAGGGTTTTAGACACTTTAAAATACTTTGATTTGTGATTTTTGATTATTGGGTTTCTAAGCTACTGTGTAAAATTTATGTTTTAATGTTTTAATATTTTTTAATGTTTTAAAAGGATTAGGGTTCATAAAAATTAGGGTTTAAGGTTTTAAAAGGATTAGGGTTCATTATTTTAGGTTTAAAAGTTGAATTTTGGATTTTAGGATTTAGAATTAAGGTCACGAGTGGTGAATTAATTTTTAGGAATTTGGAAATCAATTTGATAATTTCATGAAGTTTTATGAATTTAAACAAACAAATTAAAGTTTTTATAAGTAGAAAAGATGTTTTTTGAGGCTTTTTGAATGAAATAGAACCTACTTTAAAATTTTAAAAGAAACATAATTTAAATCTTAGTTTTGTTGAAAAATATGTTCAATTAGAGTTTTAAGATTTTTAAGAAGTAAAAATAGCAATTTTAAGCCTTTTGGAAGATAAACTAACGAAATAAGGTTTTTTGGCTTTAGAAAAAATAAATTAAAGTTTTAAGATTTTAACTTTTGAAAAACACAAAAATCCTAGTTTTTAGCTACAGTGTAAAAACAATTGAAGAAAATCAATTAACACATACCTTCTTTTGATGATTCCTCGAAAAACAATTCTTCCTAGATGAAATAGCTCCAAAGACAAGCCTTTTTTGCCTTTAAATTGTTTAAATTGAGATGCTGCTCCTTTAAAAATCAATTGAATTGAATTTTTTCTTTTCCACTTCACCTTCGGATTCAAATTTTCAAAGCTCACTGTGAAATTTTTCCTCCCCTTAAATTAATTGCCTTTGGTCCTTATTTATAGTGGTTTGAGGTTGTTTATTCCTAATTAGTTAAGGTAAGTAATATTTATATAAAAAAAAAAGAAACCGAAACCTAATTGAATTAGGTTTCAAAAAATTTGTGTCGAAAAAAATCGCGCTGCCGAAAAAATTGCCGCAGGAAAAATTGCGCTGGCGAAAAAATTATACCGCAGTTGGCTGTAGCAGAGTGCGCGAAACGGGCTCGTAAGCTATTTCTGCCTGCGAAATAGCTGGCAGAAAAATTCTGTGTGAAAAATAGCACAGTGATTTCGCCCGCAGGAATTTCCTGCAGGCGAAATGCCCACGGGCCCGCGTGATAATTTTTTCGTCGCCGATTTTTTCGACTCTGATTTTTATTTCTATTTTTATTTTTTGACTTTTATTTGTTTATTTCTATTTTTTATTAATAAAAATTAGATACTAAAGCAAAAATTATTTAATAAAAAATATTTTGGACCAATTAGACAACAAAAATCATTTTAGACTAAATAAAACATATTGGACCGGATTGGGTCAAAAATTAAGGGTTTACAATTTACCCCCTACTTGAATGATCTGAAACCTTAGTGAAAGAGAGTGAAAAGTAATAAGACTTAATTTTTGAGGTTTTGGGTTCTAGACCCGAGAGATTTGGACACTCGATCCTAAACTAGACTTGGATACTCGATCTTAAATCGGATTTGGATACTCAATCCTAAACTGGATTTGGATACTCGATCCTAAATTTGATTTGGATACTTGATCCTAACTGGATTTGGATACTCGATCCTAAACTGGATTTGGATTCTTGACTCTAAATTGAATTTGGATACTCGATCCTAAATTGGCTTTAGATACTCGATCCTAAACTGGATCGGGATACTCAATCCTAACTGGATTTGGGGATACTCGATCCTAAATTGGATTGGGATACTCGATCCTAACCGGATTAGGACACTTGATCCTAACTGGATTGGGATACTCGATCCTAAGCTGGATTTGGATACTCGATCCTAAATGGATTTGGGTACTTGGACCCGAGATTGGGTACTTGGACCGAGGATTGAATTGATTTGGGTACTTAGACCCAGGATTGGATTGAATTTGGGTACTTGGACCCGAGCTTGATTTGATTTGGGTACTTGGACCCGAGATTGGGCACTTAGACCCGAGATTAGATTTGATTTGGGTACTTGGACCCGAGATTGTGTACTTGGACCCAAGATTGGATTTAATTTGATTTGGGTACTTGGACCTAATATTGGATGGAATTTGGGTACTTGGACCCGAGATTGATTTGATTTGGATACTTGAACCCAAAATTGGGTACTTGGACCCGAGAATGGGTGCTTGGACCCAAGACTGAATTGAATTTGGGTGCTTGTACCCAATATAGAATTGGAATTGGATACTTGGACCAGAGATTGAATTGAATTTGGGTGCTTGGACCCGAGATTGAATTGAATTTGGGTGCTTGGACCCGAGATTGAGTTTGACTGACCTTTTATCATTTGAGAAATCTGACTGCTCCGGCTGTTTTATGCATTGTGATTCTTCACCATCAAAATGGATCTTCATCCTTTGAGATCGAGTCCTCATCCTTTGAGATCGGGTCTTCAAAAAATGGATCTTCATCTTTTGACATCGGGTCTTCATCCTTAAAATGGATTTCCATCCTTTGACATCGGGTCTTCACCCTGGCTTTAGTTCTTTTAGCTGGATTGATCTTTTGTATCTTCTTTCTTTTTAGAGTTCTAATGTTTCATTCTTTTGTTCTTCCTTTTTGCAAAAATTCAGCTATTTTTAATTGGACCTTATATCCTCTCCTTGCCCCCCTGTGTGGCAAAATATTTGTAAGTGAGTTTAAAAATATTTGGTATAAAAACTCAAAAAATTGAAAAGGAGAAACTTTGCCCCCTGTGTAGGCTTAAACCAAAGATTTTATCCATGCAAGCTTTGATTGATGTTTTTGCCGTCTAGTTCTTCGCACAAGCGCGTATTTCTTCTCTTTGCAAAATTACTAGAGCTTTCTCAAGCAATGGGCTTTCCATGCCCCCCTAATTTGACATCTTCTTTTGATTCTTCACTTCACAAGTGTTTGCTATTCACTTTGATAAAGAATATACAATACAAGACAAGAAAGTGCGATGTGATATGCTCATGTATGCATGATATGCATGAATAATACTTACAGTTGTTCCATCAACTCACAGACCGAGGCGATCAGCAGAAGTGTTCTCATTGGTTCCCTTTTGATGCTCGTTCAAATCTTGCATTGGAATGATCGAAAGCTTTGCATTTGTGGCTTTTATCTTCAAGATGTTGAAAACATGACTGGTGGAGACCCTAAGCAGCAGAGTCAGGGATGTATCCATTTCAAACTACATTTTAGCATGTCAGTTGATAGCTTCTTCATGACCTTGCCACTAATCATTTCCTTTGGCCAATGTGTTCTTTGGAGGTTCAACATACTTCCCTTAACTTGAAGGCTTTGTGTGACAAAAACATTTTTTTTTTAAAATTTTGATTTTGAAATCAAATGTTGACTTTGCCAAATTAATGCCAATGTACCTCAGGACTTGACTTTTTCCAAATTAACATATCTATAACATGATAACTCTAGTTACCGTACTAAACTCGGGAATTATTTCTATTTAAGCAAGAACTGTTGCACTTCAAATAGGCACTTACACATTACTTGGCCAAAGGTCTCATTTGAGTTTAAATATTGTCTATCTCATATGCATGCTTATCCAAACTATCTCCACTAATAGACTCAACCTACCAAGAGAGATTAAGAGGCCTTTAATAGGCTTGAAATGGGGTCTATGAGGGACATGGGTTAAATGAAGGCTATTTTGAGATTGGAGCTAATGTGACACAAGGGACAAACCCTCACACTACAAATTTCTTGTTTGAACTTTAGGCAGCTGGGAGGCAATCTTGCTAGACTCCAAATTCCTTTTTGTCTTCTTGGCATTAATCTGGATCTTGGTTAGGATAGTCTTTGCCCTTGCAAAAAGTTTGGTTCCCAAATTTATTTATTTTCTTCTTCTCCCTTTTCTTTCTTCTTATTTTTCTTACGCTTCCTTCTTCTTTCTCTTTCCTTACTCTTCCCTTTCTTTTATCATTTTGTCCTTCTTTCTTGTAGAACTTTCAAGAACTGGATGGTCTTCCTCCTTTTTCTCCAATTTTGATTTAATCAGGCTTAAAGGGGGAGAGTAAAAGTTATGTGATTTGATAAATTATAATGTAAGATACGATTATCTTCATATGAAAATTAAGATGGTATTATGTTAGGAATGGGTTGTTATTGTGTTAGATAATTTTGAGGACGAAATTATTTAAGGGGGAGAGAATTGTAATATCCCGGAATAGACCCTAGAGTTTTGGAGTTATTGTTGTTGTATTTGGATTTAATGTATATGTATATATGTGAAATATAAAGATAATATATGTAAGACATATACATATACATCACATATACATGGGATATAAAATGGTATTGGATAAGTGAGTTGTATATATAATTGTATAATTAATTAATAATAATAATAATAATAATAAAGACAAAAAGAAAAGAGAAAAAGAAAGTCAAAGAAAGAATATGTGGTGGAGATTTAAAGTATTATTATTATTATTATTATTATTATTATTGTTATTGTTATTGTTATTATTATTATTATTATTATATATATATATATAAGATAAGAACGAAGGAAAGAAGTAGAACCTTCTTTCTTCTTCTGCTCCTTCTTCTTCGTCTTCTTCTTTTCTGCTTGGTCGAGAGAGAGAGAGAGAGAGAGAGTGAGAGAGTGAGAGATGATGATTTTGAGAGGATTGAAGATTTTTATTGAAGATTTGGCATATTAACCAAGTAAGTATTCATTCCTTTACATTGATTTTTATGGTTTGAGTTTGGATTTGATGAGGTTTTTGTGAGAATGATGATGAATTGTTGAGATTATTGAGCAAGGATTTAGTGTCAAATGAATTGGGGATTTGAGTATTTGATATATGAGTGATGTATGTTGGTGTTTAAGGAAGTTGAAAATATAAAATATATGAGTTTGATAATTGAATATTTGTATTGGTATTCAAGTATCTTTTTATTTGATTTGAATTAGGTTGTGAAGGAAGTGGATTGCTCTAAGTTAAGTGGTGAAGAGTTTTTGGAAGGTAAAGTGAATAGATTTGAGAATGGTTCTTAAGGTAAGTAAACTATCTAAATTCATATATCAAGATGATGTTGAAACTTAACATATATTCATTTGTAAATGTGTTAAGGAATCAAATGTGTTGTTAATGTGTTTTGGTAATGTAAATATGGGTATGTATGTAAAATAAGTGTTAGTGATGTTGATTAAGTTCATTGGAATGATGTTATGATGTGTATGAAGTGTTTGAATGCAACCAAAGGGGATTTGTAAATGTTTGGGGTTTAAATTCATGAGTGACACGGCCAAAAACAAGGAGAGACACGGCCAAGTCAAGGAAAATTGGATGGATTTTGGAGAGACACGGTCACAGTCTCAGCCGTGTTCTCTGCCCGTGTTTGTCACTGCCTGATTTTTGTGGAGAGACACGGCCGTGTCCCATGCCCGTGTCACCTACTGTTTGAATTTATGTTGAGAGACACGGCCGTGTTGCATGCCCGTGTTCACTACTGCCAATTGTGGTTGAGAGACACGGCCACAAGCTTGGCCGTGTCCCTTAAATGGTGTTGGCCGTGTCCCTCAAATTGGTTAGTTAATGATTCTTATCCTTGATTATTCTTGTCTTGTTGGATCCTCTAAAAGTATTATTATATCTACACTTCAAATATATGTGAAACAAATGTATGTTGAGGATTCCAAATCTAAGAATAAAGTAAATTATATATGTGTATATCAATGAGGATCATTCTTGATGAATGTTTAATGTGCTTGATTATGAATATTTAAGTAATGAAGTATTCTAATGTGATTTGAGACTAAATGAGATGTGATGTCCTTGTGATTGGTAATGATGATATATGAAATGTGTAGTATATGAGATAAATGATTGTGTATTTGAAAGATGAAATGCTATGATATGAATTGAGATAAAATGAAATGTGAAGCCATTGTGATTGGCTATGATGATTCAAATGAGAAATGAAGCCATTGTTGTTGGCTATGGTTATGTAAAATGAAAGTATAAGGCATGATTGCCTATGTGTTTATGAAATGTGAATTGAGAAAGAGAATGGTAAAGCAGTGAATGAATTGATTGTGTGTTAATATGTTATTCAATTTCAGAGTTCTGGATTTGGTGGCATGCCTATAAAATGTGAAAAGTAACAGTCTTGCCGGGTTGAGGATCTCTTCCTTTTGAGTTGAATTAAGGTCCAAGAGACTGGGTCTGTTACATTATATAAATTGTGAATATGAAATATATGAAAAGTAACAGTCTTGCCGGGTTGAGGATCTCTTCATTTTGAGTTGAATTGAGGTCCAAGAGACTGGGTCTGTTACTTGATAAAATGTGAAATGTGAAACGTGAATTGTAGTAACAGTCTAGCCGGGTTAAGGATCTTCTCGAGTTTAGCCGAGATGATGGTCCAAGAGACTGGGTCTGTTACGCTATCCATGGATAGAGATATGAGATATTTTGCCTACGGGCTTGATCATTGTGATTATGAACCAATTCAGTAACTCTGAACTTTGAATAGCATATTAGTGTCTTTGGGCCCATGCTTGTGCTTGTTTATATGTGATTCTTGAATAGTGAAACAAATGAGTAATGCAATATAATGTTATGTGATCAATGGTGATAACTATGGAATGAAATATAATGTTATGAAATATATGATGATAATCATGGAATGAGATGTATACTATATGTAAGTAAATTATTGAAAGTGAATATAGCTTGCGAAGCTATGTTGAATGATGAGCTTATGAAAATCTAATATGATGTGTAAAATGTATATGGATGTGAGAATGGTGAATAGTGCTTCATAAAGGTTTCGATTAGTTATTGAATTGTGAATTATTGAAATGAAGTATATGTGTGTGTATATAATTAAGACATTAGTAGAAGTATATATGAAAAGCATAATCAAAATGGGAAAACATGGTAAGAAAATAATAACATATCAAGTTAACAAGAAAATATGATTTTCTCTAATGTATGTTTATATGAATTATTTGTATTACTAAGCTCTCGGGCTTAGCGCGGTTGTGTGATCGCGCAGGTGATTATGCGGTTGATCTGGGAGTCAAGCGATTATGCCACGAGAAGGGTAAGAGTGTTCTGAGACCAACTAGAAGGTGATGCATACATGTAAAGTTTAATTTTGTTATATTATTCACAATCATATATTAATATGTATAATGATTTACTAAATGTTATTAAAATCTAAAGATAGTATTGTTTGGACTTGGATAAGATTTTTAAATTAAAACTAGAAGTGACATTCTTACACTCTATATACGTATTGTATGTATACTAGGTATATGTATAGTACCTATATAGAGTATGTTACAATTATTTTGGTATCAGAGCTTAGGTTCGAGATTCTCGGCCTAAGTAGAATTAAAAAGAGAAAGTTTTGAAAAGCTTAAAGAGAAGTGAAAAGAAAAGTTTTGAAATGAAATTTGTAATACATGCATATGCATTCACATCTAGGTTGGTCTCGAACGTGGCATTATGTGATTTGTGATGTATTTGAATGATTTGAGATGACTGATAGTGTGTGAATAAAATTTTATATGGAAGTAATATTTTGAAAAAAAAAATGATATGACAATTTGTACAAGATTAATTGATAAATTCAGGAATGGGATTTTACTTAAGGAAAGTAAATTCTGAAGTATTGATTATTGAAAAGTGATTGGAAAATAAAGAAATGAAAAAGAGAATAAAGTTGGAAATGAGTTGAAAATAAAATCAAGATTAGAGTATGTACTCTTTCCTATATGATTTGAATCTCTTTATGACAAAGTTTATGTTTAGGTTGTTAGAAAGAGGAAATATGGTGAGATTGTTATTATGGAAGGATATGTTATCTAAAGGAAGAGAGTATGGTAGAATATTGAATGAATTGAGTAATATAGATAAAGTGTGATTATTTAAAGTTTGGGGTATATAAATCTAAGGTTGTGTTTAAAAGAAAAACAGATGATATGGGTATAGTTTGTACTGTTTTTCTATATGTAAACATTGTGATTTCAATGTTGGAAATGTGAAATGTTTGCATATTGTGAAAGCTCATGGTAACAGTGTTAATATATGATAATTGGATTTTTGAAATGAGCTTAAGGTTTGTGAAAAATTATATGTTTTGATGTTGCTTTGTGATATATATATATAATGTTTTAAAGTTGATATTAATAAAAGATGAGTTTGGTAAACTGAAATTTAAGTGAAGTAGTAAGTTGAAAAGTTAAAGTTTTAGTGGAATTTGATAAAGATTATTTGGATACTAATAGTTTAATGTATATTTAATACATGAGCTATGTGAATTGAATAATGTGATTAACAGTATGAGAATTTGTTTGAAGTTGAAAGAAAGTGAGTAAGTAAGTGGAAATGAGTTATTTTAAGTTATTTGAGTAAAAAGGATAAAAATGGATATGAAGATATACTAAATGCTTTTAAAGACATAAGTGAAAGAGATGTCACATTAGGATTGTGACTAAGATGTATGTGAAATGTTATTATGGTTAGAATATTTATATTTGTTGTAATGATAAATATTCTACATCATATTGAAGAAATGAGAATGATAGTGTTCAAAGGAAAGTGATAAACATTAAGTTTGTATGGAATGTATGGAAAAAGGACAATAAAATAAGAGCATATAATTAAATGTATATATGTATAGGATGTATGAGTTGGTTTTTTCAATATGAATGAAATTATGATATGTAAGAAATATGCATCACATTATGAATGTGATCTATGAATGTATTTGTGGTACAATTATTGGATTAGTGACATGAAGAATAATATTGTATGTATTAATGAACCTAATAAAGATTAGGTTATGACTTGAATAAATTAGATGAATTTTATGATGGAATATGTGTTCATACAAGAAGATAATAATATTGTTGAAACATGAATTAAGCTAGTGATGATTATGTAATCTATTGCAAATTGGGTGATAACAGAGTTGGAATGTGTTGACTCTTGAGGTATCCAAAGTTTAGAAATGAATACAAAATTCTTGAGATCCAATTTAATATGGTATTTGGAAAGATTGGAAGCAGAATAATAAAGGAACCATATGGATCTATAAGTTTTAACATGACCCTTAATCTTTTATAATCCTATGGTTTGTTTAGTATATTGTGGTTGATTAATTGTGTTATTTTCTGATTTGGGATTGAGATAACATGATTATAGTATAGTTCTGATGAGATTGATAATTATGATGTGGTAAAGTGGTATTTTATTATTTTATGTTAGAAATCTGATTATAATTATGAAACGTAAGGAAACAGAAGAGAATTATGAAAATGTGTTAAGTATGGATAACACTTATTGTTAAGATAGTAATGGTGTGATATGTGAAAAGATATTAAAAAGAGAAAAATTAGCAAAAAGGTGATTGAAAGTTATGCTAAATATGTGTATGGCATAAGGTGAATGGGTTTAAAGTTTAAGTGAATGAACTATACATAATAAATATGATATGAGATTATCATAAGAATTGGTGGAAATGATAATAAGATAATAGAAAACAAAATATATATATTGAAGAATAATTTGAAGTGATTTGTTATTATGATAATTTGATTAAATATGGATCTGAAGAGATCAGAAATTGGATATAAGTTTGGTTGAATGGAATGAGGATATATATAATGTGAAATCTAATGATAAATTCAAATAAGTTACTTGTTGGTTTGAATTGAATAGGATTAAAGTGTGGATATTTTGTGATAGATAAACCAAATGATCTAAGTTGCGTTAAGATTGTAAATCATTATTAAGATTTAATATGTATAGTTGTACTAATAGTATAAAAATTTACATGATAAGGTGGATGATGTAATACTTTGATGAATGTATGGACATTGATGAATTGAATAATATCAATTGCAAATAGTGATATAAAGGGGAAAAAGGTTGATTATCTGTTAAATAAGTTTACAGAGGTTGTATTAATATTAATGTTAAGTGAAAAATATGATAGCGAAGGATTGAAGTGTAAGCAAAATGAAAAGATTGTTATCAATTAAGGTTTAATAAGTGGCAATTTTCAAAAGTGATTGTAATGACAAGATAAGCAATAGTATGATGTAATTCAATAATTTCCAAGGGTAAAGTTAAGAGATTATTTTTAAAGAGATGAAGTGATATATATATATATCTTGAATGTAATAGATGAATGGAATATATATAGACTATAAGATGAGTTGATTATTGTATAAAGAAAATTCATTGGGAATGTAATGAGCTATCTGGGTGGCTCTGTTGAGAAAGTTATAAGATAAAAATAGATTAATAATGATGAGTTATGATTGGCTTAAAGGGGGAGAGTAAAAGTTATGTGATTTGATAAATTATAATGTAAGATACGATTATCTTCATATGAAAATTAAGATGGTATTATGTTAGGAATGGGTTGTTATTGTGTTAGATAATTTCGAGGACGAAATTATTTAAGGGGGAGAGAATTGTAATATCCCGGAATAGACCCTAAGAGTTTTGGAGTTATTGTTGTTGTATTTGGATTTAATGTATATGTATATATGTGAAATATAAAGATAATATATGTAAGACATATACATATACATCACATATACATGGGATATAAAATGGTATTGGATAAGTGAGTTGTATATATAATTGTATAATTAATTAATAATAATAATAATAATAAAGACAAAAAGAAAAGAGAAAAAGAAAGTCAAAGAAAGAATATGTGGTGGAGATTTAAAGTATTATTATTATTATTATTATTATTATTATTGTTATTGTTATTGTTATTATTATTATTATTATTATATATATATATATAAGATAAGAACGAAGGAAAGAAGTAGAACCTTCTTTCTTCTTCTGCTCCTTCTTCTTCGTCTTCTTCTTTTCTGCTTGGTCGAGAGAGAGAGAGAGAGAGAGAGTGAGAGAGTGAGAGATGATGATTTTGAGAGGATTGAAGATTTTTATTGAAGATTTGGCATATTAACCAAGTAAGTATTCATTCCTTTACATTGATTTTTATGGTTTGAGTTTGGATTTGATGAGGTTTTTGTGAGAATGATGATGAATTGTTGAGATTATTGAGTAAGGATTTAGTGTCAAATGAATTGGGGATTTGAGTATTTGATATATGAGTGATGTATGTTGGTGTTTAAGGAAGTTGAAAATATAAAATATATGAGTTTGATAATTGAATATTTGTATTGGTATTCAAGTATCTTTTTATTTGATTTGAATTAGGTTGTGAAGGAAGTGGATTGCTCTAAGTTAAGTGGTGAAGAGTTTTTGGAAGGTAAAGTGAATAGATTTGAGAATGGTTCTTAAGGTAAGTAAACTATCTAAATTCATATATCAAGATGATGTTGAAACTTAACATATATTCATTTGTAAATGTGTTAAGGAATCAAATGTGTTGTTAATGTGTTTTGGTAATGTAAATATGGGTATGTATGTAAAATAAGTGTTAGTGATGTTGATTAAATTCATTGGAATGATGTTATGATGTGTATGAAGTGTTTGAATGCAACCAAAGGGGATTTGTAAATGTTTGGGATTTAAATTCATGAGTGACATGGCCAAAAACAAGGAGAGACACGGCCAAGTCAAGGAAAATTGGATGGATTTTGGAGAGACACGGTCACAGTCTCAGCCGTGTTCTCTGCCCGTGTTTGTCACTGCCTGATTTTTGTGGAGAGACACGGCCGTGTCCCATGCCCGTGTCACCTACTGTTTGAATTTATGTTGAGAGACACGGCCGTGTTGCATGCCCGTGTTCACTACTGCCAATTGTGGTTGAGAGACACGGCCACAAGCTTGGCCGTGTCCCTTAAATGGTGTTGGCCGTGTCCCTCAAATTGGTTAGTTAATGATTCTTATCCTTGATTATTCTTGTCTTGTTGGATCCTCTAAAAGTATTATTATATCTACACTTCAAATATATGTGAAACAAATGTATGTTGAGGATTCCAAATCTAAGAATAAAGTAAATTATATATGTGTATATCAATGAGGATCATTCTTGATGAATGTTTAATGTGCTTGATTATGAATATTTAAGTAATGAAGTATTCTAATGTGATTTGAGACTAAATGAGATGTGATGTCCTTGTGATTGGTAATGATGATATATGAAATGTGTAGTATATGAGATAAATGATTGTGTATTTGAAAGATGAAATGCTATGATATGAATTGAGATAAAATGAAATGTGAAGCCATTGTGATTGGCTATGATGATTCAAATGAGAAATGAAGCCATTGTTGTTGGCTATGGTTATGTAAAATGAAAGTATTAAGGCATGATTGTCTATGTGTTTATGAAATGTGAATTGAGAAAGAGAATGGTAAAGCAGTGAATGAATTGATTGTGTGTTAATATGTTATTCAATTTCAGTGTTCTGGATTTGGTGGCATGCCTATAAAATGTGAAAAGTAACAGTCTTGCCGGGTTGAGGATCTCTTCCTTTTGAGTTGAATTGAGGTCCAAGAGACTGGGTCTGTTACATTATATAAATTGTGAATATGAAATATATGAAAAGTAACAGTCTAGCCGGGTTGAGGATCTCTACATTTTGAGTTGAATTGAGGTCCAAGAGACTGGGTCTGTTACTTGATAAAATGTGAAATGTGAAACGTGAATTGTAGTAACAGTCTAGCCGGGTTAAGGATCTTCTCGAGTTTAGCCGAGATGATGGTCCAAGAGACTGGGTCTGTTACGCTATCCATGGATAGAGATATGAGATATTTTGCCTACGGGCTTGATCATTGTGATTATGAACCAATTCAGTAACTCTGAACTTTGAATAGCATATTAGTGTCTTTGGGCCCATGCTTGTGCTTGTTTATATGTGATTCTTGAATAGTGAAACAAATGAGTAATGCAATATAATGTTATGTGATCAATGGTGATAACTATGGAATGAAATATAATGTTATGAAATATATGATGATAATCATGGAATGAGATGTATACTATATGTAAGTAAATTATTGAAAGTGAATATAGCTTGCGAAGCTATGTTGAATGATGAGCTTATGAAAATCTAATATGATGTGTAAAATGTATATGGATGTGAGAATGGTGAATAGTGCTTCATAAAGGTTTCGATTAGTTATTGAATTGTGAATTATTGAAATGAAGTATATGTGTGTGTATATAATTAAGACATTAGTAGAAGTATATATGAAAAGCATAATCAAAATGGGAAAACATGGTAAGAAAATAATAACATATCAAGTTAACAAGAAAATATGATTTTCTCTAATGTATGTTTATATGAATTATTTGTATTACTAAGCTCTCGGGCTTAGCGCGGTTGTGTGATCGCGCAGGTGATTATGCGGTTGATCTGGGAGTCAAGCGATTATGCCACGAGAAGGGTAAGAGTGTTCTGAGACCAACTAGAAGGTGATGCATACATGTAAAGTTTAATTTTGTTATATTATTCACAATCATATATTAATATGTATAATGATTTGCTAAATGTTATTAAAATCTAAAGATAGTATTGTTTGGACTTGGATAAGATTTTTAAATTAAAACTAGAAGTGACATTCTTACACTCTATATACGTATTGTATGTATACTAGGTATATGTATAGTACCTATATAGAGTATGAGGGTGTTACATTCTTGCCTCTTCATCTTAGTGTTTATAAGACTTGTCAAAAGTATCACAACAGCTCAGGGTAGGTTGTTGGGGTTTGTAAGCCAATGAAAAGAAAGCTAAAATTTTATGAAGGCTCAAAGGGACAACTAGGGATTGATATTTAATTTGGTGGATACTAGTTGTTGGCTAACCAAACAATGCCTAGATCATCTCTCCCTTAAATAAGCAGAGTTCAATTTCACCTCGGAAGTTTGTCAAAGCATGTTCTAAGACTGACTAGGACCTAGACAAAGGTAATTATGTAGGAGCCCTCTCTAAGTAAGCATACACAACTCAATGCTATAGAGCAATTCCCTCATCTAGTAAAGTCATTCAAGTCATGATACTGAATTATCAAGCTAGATTCCTTATTGGTTGAGCACCAAAATGAACAAAGACCAACAAAAATTTTGATGAAAGTAATTTATTAAAGGAACTTTAAATTTGAAAAAAACAAGATTGTTCCAATTTAATATTAAAGAAAGTAAAATTAAAAAGCAATATTCAAGCTAAGGAAATTTCGTTGAGTTTAAGCTTCTTTTCCCTTCACATCTTCAATATTTCCATCTTGAAAGGATGATAAAACAAAATCTTCTTCCAATCATTTTCCCACCATGAAGGTTACTTGTAACACCCCTTCCCGGCCTATGTGTGTAAGCCGAGTAGAGGCGCCACACTAACCTAATGTTACTACAAATTTTACTAAGTCAAATTTTAGTTCCGGTTTTTATAGAAATTTGGCCAGAGGTTCGCCGAGAAATTTGGTACCAAGTGTCGACAAAACTGGTTTTTCTGATTTTTGAAAACATTTTTTACACAAACCAATGCGAACACAATCAGTCTCAATACACTCCCAATGAATCCCCCTTATAACCTCAACTACAAACCTGCAAAAAGAATTCACACTTCTAGTACAAAATAAAGTAGAGGTTTATTATTATGACATACCACTAACGTATAGTATAACATAGTAATTCTCAATCTTATATATATATACATGTCACATCATCAATATTTCCATCTTGAAAGGATGATAAAACAAAATCTTCTTCCAATCCTTTTCCCACCATGAAGGTTACTTGTAACACCCCTTCCCGGCCTATGTGTGTAAGCTGAGTAGAGGCGCCACACTAACCTAATGTTACACTAACGTACAGTATAACATGGTAATTCTCAATCTTATATATATATACATGTCACAACTAGTTAACTCAAAATGGAAACTAAGAGATCTACCCTGAGATGCTGTGGGTCTGGTCGTCGCTTCCCAAGAGTTAGCTACTGCTCCGAACCTACGAGTCAAGGATGTTGTCCCAAGATGGCAACAAAGAGGGGGGGGGGTGAATTGGTTTCCTCAAGAAGTAATGACAATTTAAAAAACTCAACAAACAAGAAGTGCGGAATATGAAGATTGTTGAGTGATGAAGGAAGAAAGAACACACAAGATTTATAGTGGTTCGGATTTACTTCAATCCTACATCCACTTCCTTAACAACTTGTTAAGGTTCCACTAGACTTTGAAGTTTTTACAAGCTCACTTCCAACTTTGGTGTTTTTACAAGTTCACACCTAACTTTACAAGAGTTTTTCTAAGGCTCACACTTATAACCCAAACAAGAGTTTTACAAGGCTTACTCTCACAACCCAAGTGTTTCCCAAGCTTACACTCAAACTTATACAATGGTGTTTTCAAATGCTAACACCTAACATACATTACAATTTAATTGTAAGTTTAAGTAAATGAAAATTTGTTGCTTGGCTATTACAATCTGATTTCTTGCTTGTTCCTTTTTGTTTTCTCAGAGAGACATTGTATTTATAGCCAATGTGGTCTTACTAGCCGTTATAGACATTAAGAATAATGTATTGGTAGATTAGACCTTCTTTACTTAAACTGCCCGAAGCACTTCGCGGTCGCCCTTTATGCAAGGATGGTCGCGCTCATGCTTCTCGCGGTCGTCCTTTAACAAGGGACGGTCGCTGCTTTTGAAAAAGCTACAACGGTCGAATTTTAGTGCTCTACAGCTGGAATCTTGTCCATGCTGTGTTTGTCGGACCGTTTCTTGCCCATGCTGTATTTGTCGGGACGGTCGCGCCTAGCAATGGTGCGGTCGCCCTTTTTGAATAATCAAGTGGGTTTATAACGGTCATGTCACGTGTCACTTTCTGACAGAGCAAAAGAGATGTCCGCCATAATTTGAATCTTCGCGGTCGCCCTTGGTAGCTTTTCGCGGTTGAACTCACATACTCGCATCGAGCTTCTGGACTCACCTGAGGACGCGAACACTACTGTCTCTTTGAGCAATTTCTTCTTGAATTGTTGGGCGGTCGCGACTCTGAAAAGGGCAGTCGCTAAAGTGATAAGCGAGGTCGAGTTATTCACCGTTCTTGTCACCGCGAACCTTACTGTGATTGTAATGATTTAAGTTCCTTGAGTAGCGGTCGTCCAAATATTCGGACGGTCGCTATGCTGTAGGAGCGGTCGCGACTGAGGTCGAACTTCTGACCGCGAAACCTACTGTGACAAGGTTTCATTCTGTAATTGCTTGGAGCAGTCGTATTTAGGTGATGTGCGACCGCGAGAATTGTTCTGTTCACCTTTAATTGAAGCAACCTAATCCTGCAACAAGATTTCTCAAACACAAGTTAAATAGATCATCCATTTGAGTTGTCAAGGATCAAAATTAAGATCATTTGTCTAACAATCTCCCCCATTTTGACTTTGACAATTCAAATGGAATGATGAGAAAAATAATAAGTCTAAAATGCTCCCCCTTAACATATGCAACAATCATGGTTAAGAGCATTTGTGATTTAGTAGTTTATCTTGGTGCAAACATTTTTCTCCCATAAACATTTTTTCTTATTTGCAAATGTTCAAACAGATTGTTCTTATTTCTCCCCCATAATTTTATTGACATTCCATTTATACCACATTCCATTTTGGTATTTTCTCTCCCCCATTGGCATAGGCAAAATGAAACAAATGTTAAGCAAAACAAGCATATAAAAGTGCAAACAATGAAAGGGAATATAAACATTATATATATGAAAGTGGAGGAAAGTACAAAGAAGGATTAAAATAAGCATTTTAAAATGCAAACAATAAGAAAAATCTAAGCTATTCTGAGTCATCATCTAACTCTAACTCTTCTTCATCTAAAGGAGCTTTCCCTTTATCTTGAGGTGCAACAGAGGCAGAGCTAGTGCTAATGGACTCTTCTTCTTCAGCAACGCTTTGGGTGTGATCACTTATATCCCAATCTTCAAGATTGCATTGAGGCAAGTCCAATTTGCCTTGCATGTCATAAAGATCATGGTGCATGTGGGATATAAGGTCTATCCTCTTGTTTAAGTGCTGGAATCTCTTGGAAACACTTTTCTTGAACTTAGTGAGTTTCCTTGAGAGAGTCTTGATAGCTTGGAGGATGAGTTGTGTGGAGGATGAAGCAGTTTCTTTAGCAGCTTTTGATGAAGTTGCTTTTGGAGGTAATTCTACTGCAACTTCTACAGAATCTCCCTCTTCCTCGATTGTATACCTTGGTCTTTTCTTTTGTTTATCCATAACTCCTTTCTTGCCATAGCAGTATACATATGACCCTTCTATCTTCCTTACACAACCAGCATGCTCTAAGTAATCCATTGTGATAGCATTGGAGGCTAGAGTGAAAGGGTTCCTCAAAGTAGCTAAGTTCAAATCATTCAGAAGGTTTAGGTGCCTAGCTATTTGAGTAACTTGAGAGGATAGGAAGAAGGTACCAGTTCTTGTAATAGCATGATGATAAAAGGTATCAATCAAGAACTTGGTGGTGTTCATTTTGATGTTAGGGTGAAAGCATACAGAAATATAAGATCTCTTTTGGTGACTTTCTCATTCCCATCAGCTCTTTGGTGAATGGTATAGGTGATAATCCTATGGAGCATCCAGTGGGTGAGAGATTTGATATGTCTGGCTTTAGATTCCTTTTCAAAAGAGGTTTCAATGGAAATTTCTCTCCAGAAATCAGAAAGTGTTGGGTTTGAGAAGATTTGGTCATTGTAGGAGGTTATACCTTCAGAGGGGAAGTCCCAAATGCTGCCAAAATCTTCTAGAGATAGGGCTTGGTATTGATCAAAGAGCTTAAATCTAACCCCATACCACCCTAGTGCAGAATTTGCACTCTTCTCTATTTGAAGAGACATTAAAAACTCCTTACTCAGACTAGAGTAGCCTACCTCTTCTGGAAAGACAAATTTTCTCCATCCAAGGACATCCAGCAATCTCTCAATTTCGTCCTTGATGTTCAAGGCAGAAAGCATCCCACCAAAAGGAGATTTGGTGCCTTCAACCTTCTTTCTCTTTAGCATGGCATACCTAACATCTTCTTCAGTGGTTTGATGGTGAGGTTTGTGAATTTTCTCACCTCTTTTAGATTGAGGAGGAGATGGGGGAACAACTTCGGGTTCTCTAATGGTGATTCCTGGAACTCTCTTGGCTTGTCCCTTTATTTTGGAAGTGGTTTTTCTTTTGGGAGCCATTAGAACAGAAAGAACAGATGAGAGCAGGAAAACAGAGGTTCAATTGAATGACAGATGATGATGAGTAGATTTTAGGGTTTCAGAAAGTTTTCAGAAGCAAAATATCAAAGAAAATGATTTATTATGCTCTTAAATAGATGAAATAATCGAAAATAGCAGTTTATGACTGTTGAAAATCAAGAATTGCGACCTGTCACACAGCCAACGGTTATAAATTTTCGAGCAGAGTGTACAGGGTGCGGTCGCAGATTTAATAAGGTGCGATCGCGACATTGGGTACAGCGTCCATTATTATGATCAGTACGCTCGCGAGTGAAGAAAACAACTGTAACGGTCGAAACTATTCAAATTGGTGCGGCCGCGCACAAATTTTCTCGACCGCGCACAGAGTCATTAGTTTGAATGAAATTGACAGACAGGATAGCGACCGCTAAAGAATACTGGAGCGACCGCGACATACTTAAAAATGAAAGATTCAAGGAAAGATGGAGAATATTTCTATTGTGTTAAGAAACATTAAATTCATGCACATAGAAACCTTATTGATAGGCAATTAATTCAGAGTGTTTCCATCAATCATTCCTAAATTAAGTTTAATAAAATTAAGTCTATCTTCATTCAAGGGTTTTGTAAAGACATCCGCAAGTTGATTTTGTGTTTCAATAAATTCTAGAATTATGTTCTGATTTTGCACATTTTCCCTTAAAAAATGATGTCTAATATCTATATGCTTGGATCTAGAATGTTGTATAGGATTTTTAGACAAATTGATAGCACTAGTGTTGTCACATTTAATGGAAATATTGTTAAAAACCTTACCATAGTCAAGCAATTGTTGTTTCATCCATAATACTTGTGTGCAACAAAAACAAGCTGCAACATACTCAGCTTCCGTTGTGGATAAAGCAACCGATGCTTGTTTCTTACTATGCCAAGAAACTAGACAATTACCAAGAAAGTGACATGCTCCTGTAGTGCTTTTCCTATCTAATATACTACCAGCATAATCTGCATCTGAAAATCCTATAATATGAAATGATGTGTTCTTTGGATACCAAAGTCCTAAATGTATTGTACCACTCAAATATTTCAAGATTCTCTTTGTGGCATTCAAGTGTGATTCTTTAGGACAAGTTTGAAATCTAGCACAAAGACATACACTGTACATTATATCAGGCCTAGATGTGGTTAAGTAAAGTAGTGATCCGATGATACCTCGATATTTCTTCTCATCTACTGCTTTACCATTATCATCTTTACCTAATTTCAATGATGTGCTCATAGGAGTTTTGCTAGTTTTGTAGCCATCCATTCCAAATTTCTTGATGAGTTCTTTTGTATATTTGGATTGGTTGATGAAGATCCCATCTTTACATTGCTTGACTTGCAGTCCAAGGAAAAACTTGAGTTCACCCATCATGCTCATTTCAAATTCCCTAGTCATACAAGAAGCAAATTCTTTGCACAAGGTTTCATTAGTAGCTCCAAATATTATGTCATCCACATAAATTTGTACAATCAAGATGTTATGCTTATCCTTTTTAACAAAAAGAGTTGTGTCTACTTTTCCTTTTGCAAAACCATTTTCAAGTAAATATGCACTAAGTTTGTCATACCAAGCTCTAGGTGCTTGCTTTAATCCATATAAAGCTTTGGTAAGTTTGAAAACATGATCAGGAAATTTGTAGTTTTCAAAACCAGGAGGTTGTTCAACATAAACTTCTTCATTTATGAGTCCGTTTAGAAATGCACTTTTAACATCCATTTGATAAAGCTTAAAATTCATATGACATGCAAAAGGCAAGTAATATTCTAATAGCTTCTAATCTAGCTACGGGGGCAAAGGTTTCATCATAGTCAATACCTTCTTCTTGATTATAACCTTTGGCTACCAATCTTGCTTTATTTCTAATGATGTGACCATTTTCATCAAGCTTATTCCTATAAACCCATTTGCATCCTATTATAGAATGATCTATAGGTCTAGGAGTAAGTTACCAAACATTATTTCTTTCAAATTGATTAAGTTCATCTTGCATTGCAGTTATCCAATTTTCATCATTTAAAGCTTCCTCAATAGTTTTTGGTTCAATTTGAGAAACAAAAGCAACATTAACATCAATATGATTAATTCTAGATCTAGTAGTTACTCCCTTTGATGTTTCTCCAATGATGAGTTCCTTTGGATGATCTTTCTTGTATTGCCAATCCTTAGGTAGATCTTGAGCCTTTTCTTCAAGTTGATTGATCTTTGGAGCATCAATAGATTCAAGAGGTTCAAGAGTGCCTCCATGTTTATAGGTAATACTTGTAAAGAGCTTTGCATTTCCAGTCATATGCCTTGAGCATCCACTATCCACAAGCCATGTGCTTTCATTGGTAGTAGATTTTAGGCATACCTGCAAGCCAATTGTGATCATCCTTTTTTAGGTACCCACATATAGTTGGGTCCTTGATGGTTAGTAGAAAGAGTGTCTTCTAACTTGAGATGAGCCTTTCTTATATAACAGGAAAAATTTTTGTGTCCAAATTTCATGCAATATGTGCATTGCCATGGTATTCTATGCTTCTGCATTTTTCTTTTTGCATTATACATACAACTACAAGTATGTGATTTCTTTTGTACAAGTTTAGTGAACAAAAATGCATAATTATCTTTAGCTTTATTTCCTAGTGAACCATAAGAAGTTCTTTTAGACTTGGTGCAAGCATCTTTGATATGAACATTAGAAATTCCAATTGTAGATGCTTTCACAAATGTTGGTTTGCTAGGTGCAATGTTGGTTGAGCCATTGAATCCTAATCCATATTTCAAGGAAGGTGACCTTTGATTATTAATTAATGTGTTCAATGCTTCCTTTCCTTTATGAAATCTGGAAATTGATTCTTTTAGTTCTTTTAGTTCATGCTTCAATGCCTCATTCTCTTTAATCACTTTTTCTAAGTCATGTGAGCTTTTATTTAATTCTCCTATTGTATTCATCAAATGTTCATTTGAGGTTTTCAATTCTAAGGTAGAGTTCTTTAAGCATATAAAATCCTTTTCTAACTTAGAGTTTTTCTCTTTATAGAGCATCATTTTGGAGAAATATTTTTCTATTTTAGAATTCATGTGCTCAATCAAATCACTATCATCTATATCACTTATATCATCATGTGCTACAAGATCAAAGGATTGAGTACTTACCTCATTGGAGTCATCTTCAATAGCCATGAGACAAAGATTTGCAATTCCTTCCTCTTCTTCTTCTTCACTTGAGGAAGAGTCATCCCATGTGGCTTTGAGAGACTTTTTCTTTTCTTTATCCCATTTCCTTTTGTTCTTCAATTTGTAGCAATCCGATTTGATGTGACCAGTTTTTCCACATTCATAGCACTTCACCTCATTTTTCTTTTCTTTATCTTTGAAGGAGAATTTAGGAAGTGTACCTTTGTTTGCTTGTAATCTTTTCTTCCTTTTCCATTCATTCATTCTTTTTGAGAACATTGCCATTTCATTTTCATCATCAGTACCTTCATTGCTTGAGCTCTCAGCTTCTTTGATTGCTTTGAGTGCAATTGGTTTTCTCTTTTCTTTCTCACCTTGATCTTCTTCTTTCTCACTGTGTTGCTCAAATGTGAGTAATTTTCCAACTAGCTCGTCAGTTCTTAATGTGCTGAGATCATGAGCTTCTTCTATGGATGATACTTTGGATTCAAAGTTCTTTCTAGCTCTTAGGGCTCTCAAGATTTTGCTGTTTACATCACCTTGATCATATACCTTGCCATACTTCTTTAGTTCATTGACAATTGCAAGTAAGCGATTGGTCATGTCGGTGACATTTTCATTTGGTTTCATCTTGAATAGCTCATATTCATGAACATGCATTTGTTTTTTGGTAAATCTCACTTGAGTCGTACCTTCATGGTAGTTTTCAAGTGTTTTCCAAATGCAATGTGCACAAGTTAAATGTTGAACTCTTCCGCCTTCTTCCCTTGAAATGGAATTCATCAAGATGGAAGCAGCTCTATTGTTCTTGAATCGATCTCTGACATTGCTAGTTGACCATTGAGCTTTGGGAAGTGGAACTTGAATACCATCAACTTCGTGGGTAGGAGATTTCCATTCATTTTCCACGAAATCCCATAGTTCAATCCCTTCACTATCTAGAAACAAATACATTTTGTGTTTCCAGTATGAATAATCAGTTCCATCAAAGTAGGGTCTAAGAATAGAATTAAGATTTCCATGAGAGCTTGATGAAGAAGAAGTTGCCATAGTGGATCAGATTTCACAATTAAGTTTAAGAAATCTAAGGGCTCTGATACCAATTGTTGTCCCAAGATGGCAACCAAGAGGGGGGGGGGGTGAATTGGTTTCCTCAAGAAGTAATGACAATTTAAAAAACTCAACAAACAAGAGTGCGGAATATGAAGATTGTTGAGTGATGAAGGAAGAAAGAACACACAAGATTTATAGTGGTTCGGATTTACTTCAATCCTACATCCACTTCCTTAACAACTTGTTAAGGTTCCACTAGACTTTGAAGTTTTTACAAGCTCACTTCCAACTTTGGTGTTTTTACAAGTTCACACCTAACTTTACAAGTGTTTTTCTAAGGCTCACACTTATAACCCAAACAAGAGTTTTACAAGGCTTACTCTCACAACCCAAGTATTTCCCAAGCTTACACTCAAACTTATACAATGGTGTTTTCAAATGCTAACACCTAACATACATTACAATTTAATTGTAAGTTTAAGTAAATGAAAATTTGTTGCTTGGCTATTACAATCTGATTTCTTGCTTGTTCCTTTTTTTTTTCTCAGAGAGACATTGTATTTATAGCCAATGTGGTCTTACTAGCCGTTATAGACATTAAGAATAATGTATTGGTATATTAGACCTTCTTTACTTAAACTGCCCGAAGCACTTCGCGGTCGCCCTTTATGCAAGGATGGTCGCGCTCATGCTTCTCGCGGTCGTCCTTTAACAAGGGACGGTCGCTGCTTTTGAAAAAGCTACAACGGTCGAATTTTAGTGCTCTGCAGCTGGAATCTTGTCCATGCTGTGTTTGTCGGACCGTTTCTTGCCCATGCTGTATTTGTCGGGACGGTCGCGCCTAGCACTGGTGCGGTCGCCCTTTTTGAATAATCAAGTGGGTTTATAACGGTCATGTCACGTGTCACTTTCTGACAGAGCAAAAGAGATGTCCGCCATAATTTGAATCTTCGCGGTCGCCCTTGGTAGCTTTTCGCGGTCGAACTCACATACTCGCGTCGAGCTTTTGGACGCACCTGAGGACGCGAACACTACTGTCTCTTTGAGCAATTTCTTCTTGAATTGTTGGGCGGTCGCGACTCTGAATGGGGCGGTCGCTAAAGTGATAAGCGAGGTCGAGTTATTCACCGTTCTTGTCACCGCGAACCTTACTGTGATTGTAATGATTTAAGTTCCTTGAGTAGCGGTCGTGCAAATATTCGGACGGTCGCTATGCTGTAGGAGCGGTCGCGACTGAGGTCGAACTTCTGACCGCGAAACCTACTGTGACAAGGTTTCATTCTGTAATTGCTTGGAGCGGTCGTATTTAGGTGATGTGCGACCGCGAGAATTGTTCTGTTCACCTTTAATTGAAGCAACCTAATCCTGCAACAAGATTTCTCAAACACAAGTTAAATAGATCATCCATTTGAGTTGTCAAGGATCAAAATTAAGATCATTTGTCTAACAAAGGAAAACTTAACTTGCTGAACAATGTCACTCAGTGGGTACTTTACCAATGGAAATAAAAGTAAAGAGTATTTGTACAAGCAAGGCAATAAAATATATGAATGTTAAACACTATAAGCAATAAAATATAAATCTCACTTCAATGAAATAAAAACGTACTTCCCAAAAAAGAATTTAAAGTTTTTCAAAAGATTTCAACTAAAATTGTAAAATTATTCACAATTCAACTTATGCCATAAATTAGTCGTGTCATAGTTTGTAAATTTTTGCTCTACTGGTAAAAGCAAAACCACAGCGATAAGGCAGTGGCCCTCACCACTGTAACATGGGTGGCCCTCACCACTGATATCAAATCATAGGAATGGTCCTCACCATCCTGGTTATAACCAATGGCCCTCACCATTGGCCCTAATGGCCCTCACATTGAGTTCATATCATAATAATTCAATCACAATATCAAGCAGTACTGCATAAGTTAGTATAGTGCACTATACCCTTATCTACCAAGTTCAACCACCAAGTAGAGCATAAGGGTTTAAAATTTAAATCCAAGATTTCCACAAATTTTCAAATGATTTGCACACCCCTTTTCATTTTTACTAAGTCATGCCATTTCGTTGTGTACTAACTCTGTGGCTAAAGGCCATTTCATTTCCAAGTGTTTACCACCATTCCCAGTGGAAAGAATGACATTAGAAAAATTCCCAAAAATGACCAAAAGAATAGTAACACGGCGCGTAAAATTTTTCTAATGTGATTCTTTCCACTGGGAAAGGTGGTAAACACTTGGAAATGACATGACCATATGAATAGTAAAATCTGGTTTTCGACTAAATTTCAGTCAATTTTAGTCATGCATTTGACCAGGTAAATGATCTTATTTTTTGCTGAACTTCTACAGGAAACTTATTTCATATGTTGACTAATTTCATATAAAATTTCGTCTAAAAATTTCATCGTTTGCTGCCTCAACCGGCTTTCCAAAATTGAGTCCAGAATTGGCTCCCAAAGGGCAACAATTCGGCCCCCACTTGCATTTGGTGCAAAATTGTTTATTATATATTTTTTTGTTCTAAACACATTTCAAAGCTTCCCTAATAATGTAATGAAGACTTAGACACTTCCCTTTTAAAATAACTTGATTGTTTAAATCAATTTGGACTAAATGGAGTTCATAAACTATTTTACTAAAATCATTGAAAACATTAGATTTCATTTGAATTTAAATAACCCAATCACCACATGGATTCAAAAATACCACTCAATATTTGAATTCAAACTCAAACAACACATTTAGGCATCCATAAGAAAAGTTCCATCGATAAAATTTTGCCAAGAAAAAGAAAGAAAATTTAATTCTTCCAAGGTAAAGTACCAAACCTTGTATTTTAATTTCCTTTTGCTTTCCCTTCTCTTTCAAGCTCTTCCTTCTCCTTATTTCCACTCTTTCCTACAAATATTTCACAACACAACCTCAACCATAAACCTTAGAAATTTAGAACATGCACTACCCTTCCATTTCTTTTCAAATTAAGTCCTAATCTAACCTTATTAAACCTTAGAAACCTTAATTCTTCCATTTAATTAATCAATATCATCACTACTTAAGTTTTCCCCAAATCCACCATAAGAACCCTAATTTTAATCTCTCAAATTACTCATTAAAACCTAAAATTAGGATTAGAAATGAACTTACCTTAGTTTAGGACCTTGGATTCCACCAAAACCTTTGATAATAAACCTTAAAACTTGAAAATCACCACCTATCTTCCTTCTCCTATGGCTTGGACGACCCTCCTTTACAAGAGGGAGTTTTTGCTTTCTTCTTTCATGTGTTTTTGGTCCATATGGCTGCCCAATTTGGCTAATAATGTGTTAAGACAAATGCTTAATTCTAATTGGTCCACTTTAAGGCAAAATGACCATTTTTCACTAGTATAAATGTCTCCCTCTTTTATTTATTTAAGGCCCAAGCCATTGGGCTTTCTTTTAATCATATTTTGGCCCCTCTTCTTCACTGCTGAAATTTTATGATTTAGGATGTGAAAAGACCAAAATACCCTCCGGCAATTGATTGTCTGTAACTTTTAAACCGTGTGGTTTCACGAAGTGAACCACATATGGTTTTGACCCTCTCGACCTCTACTTTCCATTTTTAAGGTCTATTTTAGGTTTCAAAGTCATTTTGAAAAATTACCAATAAGCCCTCGACTTTTTACAAAATTCCCTTTAGGTCCTTTCTTTGCCCGGGCTCCGTTTCTACTGACGATAATTTCATATTCAACCCCTCGAAGTCCTCTACGCAGTTGTGTGTTTATTTCCTACTTTGGATTCATGTATAAATTTTAATTAATAATAACCAAAATGCCCCTAGTCTACGTGTCTTCATTTCTCTCTAACGGGGCATTTCCGAAGAAAGTCACAGTTCACAGTTTTTACCCGGTTTTTCTCTAGTTTCCATTTCATTACACTATCACATACATTATTAAGACTTCCCAGACTGGTCACACATCACCGTTAGATACGCACCTTTAACCCCGGTCCTCTAATGAATTATAGCTTAACGGTCTAAGGTTAGCCGGATCTCTTTAGCATGCCTACTTTGTCAGCACGTCTGAATACTGTAAACGTAATTACTGTACATACCTGCTATGGCCGGTCGTGACAATTCCTCCCCCGTTAATTTAGGCTTTGCCCCAAAGCCTATCAAGTGGAAATAAATATGGGTATTGCTTCCTCATAGTTTCTTCGCGTTCCCATGTAGCTTCTTCTACTTTGTGATTCCTCTAAAGCACTTTGACCAATGGGATCTTCTTATTCCGCAACTCTTTGATTTCCCGTGCTAGGATTTCTACCGGCTCTTCCTCTTACATGAGGTCGGGCTGAATCTCGATGTCTTGAGCTTGTATGACGTGGGTTGGATCTGAACGATACCTCCTTAGCATTGAAACGTGGAAAACATCATGTATTTTACTTAATTCTAATTGGTCCACTTTAAGGCAAAATGGCCATTTTTCATTGGTACAATTGTCTCCCTCTTTTATTTATTTAAGGCTCAAGCCATTGGGCTTTCTTTTAATCATATTTTGGCCCCTCTTCTTCCCTTTGCTGAAATTTTATGATTTAGGATGTGAAAAGACCAAAATATCCTCCGACGATTGATTGTCTGTAACTTTTAAACCGTGTGGTTCCACGAAGTGAACCACATATGGTTTTGACCCTCTCAACCTCTACTTTCCATTTTTAAGGTCTATTTTAGGTTTCCAAGTTGTTTTGAAAAATTACCAATAAGCCCTCGACTTTTTACAAAATTCCCTTTAGGTCCTTTCTTTGCTTGGGTTTGCCCGGGCTCCGTTTCTACTGACGATCATTTCATATTCAACCCCTCGACATCCTCTACGCACTCGTGTGTTTATTTCCTACTTTGGATTCATGTATAAATTTTAATTTATAATGACCAAAATGCCCCTAGTCTACGTGTCTTCGTTTCTCTCTAACGGGGCGTTTCCGAAGAAAGTGACAGTTCACATTTTTTACCTGATTTTTCTCTAGTTTCCATTTCATTACACTATCACATACATTATTAAGACTTCCCAGACTGGTCAGAATCGCTGTTAGTTACGCACATTTAACCCCGGTCCTTTAATGAATTATAGCTTAACGGTCTAGGGTTAGCAGGATCTCTTTAGCATGCCTACTTTGTCAGCACGTGTGAATACTGTACATGTACTTACTGTACATACCTGCTATGGCCGGTCGTGACAATTCCTCCCCCGTTAATTTAGGCATCGCCCCGAAGCCTATCAGGTGGAAATAAATATGGGTACTGCTTCCTCATAGTTTCTTCGCGTTCCCATGTAGCTTCTTCTACTTTGTGATTCCTCCAAAGCACTTTGACTAATGGGATCTTCTTATTCCGCAACTCTTTGATTTCCCGTGCTAGGATTTCTACTGGCTCTTCCTCGTACGTCAGGTCGGGCTGAATCTCAATGTCTTTAGCATGTATGATGTGGGTTGGATCTGAACGATAAATCCTTAGCATTGAAACGTGGAAAACATCATGTATTTTACTTAATTTGGGTGGTAACGCCAACTGGTAAGCTACCGGACCTACCCATTTGATGATCTCATATGGTCCGATGAATCTAGGGCTTAGCTTGACTTTCTGTTTAAATCGTAACACCTTCTTCCAAGGAGAGACTTTGAGGAATACTTTGTCACCGACCTCGAACTGTATGTCTTTCCTCTTTAGATCCGCGTATGATTTTTGCCTGTTCGCCGCTGCTTTTAATCGGTCTCGAATGATCTCTACTTTTTCCTCAGTTTCCTTAACTATGTTTGGCCCCAACATCTTTTCCTCGCTCAATTCTGTCCAGCAAACTGGAGTTCTGCATTTTTGACTGTACAGTGCTTCATAAGGAACCATTTGTGTGCTAGATTGATAGCTGTTGTTGTACGCGAATTCCATTAAGCCCAGGTGTTTGTCCCAGCTGCCTTTAAATTCTAAAACTCATGCCCTCAACATATCTTCCAAAACTTGAATCACTCTTTTCGACTGTCCGTTTGTCTGGGGATGGAATGCTGTACTGTGGTACGTTCGAGTCCCAAGGGCTGTTTGGAACTTCTACCAAAAATTTGACGTAAAGCGTGGATCTCGATCTGATATGATTGAAGTTGGAACTCCATGGAGACGTACGATCTCTTTGATGTACAAGTCTGCCAACCTGTCTAGCGAGTAATCCACACTTACTGGTAAGAAATGAGCTGACTTAGTAAGCCGATCCACGATTACTAGATCGTGTCATGTTTGTCCCTAGTCATAGGCAATCCTGTGACAAAATCCATATTAATACGGTCCCATTTCCAGGTTGGAATCGTGATAGGTTGTAGTAGTCCTGAGGGTATTTGATGTTCCGCTTTCACTTGCTGACAGGTCAGACACTTCGTCACGTGATCCACGATGTCTCTTTTCATTCCTGGCCACCAGTAATACTCCTTCAAGTCCCGGTACATTTTCGTTGCTCCCGGATGCATTGTGTAAGGACTGTTATGAGCTTCTTGCAAAATCTGTTTCTTCAGTTCCTCAGACTTAGGTACCACCATTCTCTTCTTGTAGTATAGGATACCATCTGGACGAATTTGATAATCTCCTGACGAATTCTCCTGCGCCTATTGACTCCACTTCTTCACTTGTTCATCTTCCTTCTAAGCCTCACGTATTTTTTGATGTAAGGTAGGTCGCATGTGCATTTCTGCAAAGATAGCTCCATCTTCTGTGGGCTCTAATTCTACCCTCATAGCACGTAGCGCTTGCATTGACTTCCTACTAAGTGCATCTGCTACGACATTCGCTTTGCCCGGGTGATAGTTAATCATATAGTCGTAGTTGGCTAACAGTTGCATCCATTTTCGCTGTCGCAGGTTTAAATCTTTCTACGTGGGCAGGTACTTCAGGCTTTGATGATCCGTATAAATGTAACACTTTTCCCTGTATAAGTAGTGCCTCCACGTCTTGAAAGCCAAAACAATCGCTGCAAGTTCTAAGTCATGCGTGGGATAATTCTTTTCGTGTGGCTTGAGCTGTCGAGAGACATACGCACTGACTTTGTCCTCCTGCATCAATACGCAACCTAACCCGATGTGGGATGCATCGCTATAGATCACAAAATCTTTTCCTGATTCGGGTTGTGTAAGAATGGGCGCTTCAGTAAGTTTTTGCTTCAGCCTTTCAAAGCTCCGTTGGCAAGCGTCGGTCCACTGGAATTTGGCATTCTTCTGATGTAGCTTGGTCATAGGTACGGCGATCATGAAAAACCCTTTGACGAATCTCCGATAATATCCTGCTAACCCCAAGAAACTACAGACTTCCGTTACTGTCTTAGGTGGCTTCCATTCCAATACCGCTTCTATTTTCTTGGGATCGACCCTTATTCCTTCTGCTGATACAATATGTCCCAAGAAGGCTACTTCTTCCAACCAAAATTTGCATTTGCTGAATTTAGCGTATAATTGCTTCTCTCGCAGGGTTTGCAAAACAATCCTAAGGTGGAGATCATGGTCCTCTCGATTCTTTGAATACACCAAAATGTCGTCAATGAATACAACCATGAACTGATCCAAATACGGGTGGAAGATTCTGTTCATCAGATCCATGAATACTGCAGGTGCGTTCGTTAATCCGAAAGGCATAACGATGAATTCATAATGTAGATCGATTTTTAAAAGACTCTAGCACCTTTGAGTTGATCAAACAAATCGTCTATGTGAGGTAGCGGATACTTGTTCTTGATGGTCAGCTTATTGAGTTGACGATAATCCACACACAACCTTAGGGATCTGTCTTTCTTTTTCACGAACAATACTGGCGCTCCCCATGGTGACACGTTTGGCCTAATGAACCCCTTGTCTAAAAGTTCCTGTAGTTGTACCTTTGGTTCTTTTAGCTCCGCTGGCGCCATTCAGTAAGGTGCAATGGATACTGGTGCAGCTCCCGGGTACACGTCTATGGTGAATTCCACCTCTCGTTTAGGTGGTAATCCAGGTAAGTTGTCAGAAAATATGTCGGGGAAATCATAAACAGTAGGTATATCTTGTAGCTTCGGTGCCTCTTCTTTCTCTTCTAACGCGCACAACAGGTATGCCTCGCAGCTTTTATGCACTAACCTCTTAGCCATCATAGCGGAAATGATGTTGGTTAGATAGTCCTTCCTCTTTCCCACTAAGGTCACTTCGTCACCGTCTGATGTATGTAGAGTAACTCTCTTCCGTTTACAGTCAACCAGTGCATCGTGTTTGGCCAACCAATCCATCCCAAGGATAGCGTCGAAATCTTGAAATGGTAGTTCAAATAAGTCTCCCCAAAAGATACGTCCGTGTATCTTCATGGGGCAATCTTTCACTACCTTCCTCGTAATCACCTCACTCCTAATGGGCTAGTAACTAATATTCCCTCTTCCTCTAGTTCTACCTTTAGGTTCCCAAGTTTTTCATTTTTCGTGCATATATATGAGTGTGAAGAACCAGGATCTATTAAAACGTAAAGCGGAACTCCAAATATAGACAACTGACCTGCAATCACGTCTAGCGCTTCTTCATCTTCTCACCCCCTCATGGCATACATTCTAGCAGGAGCCCTCGCTTCTGGTCGATCCACCGTCTCAAACTGCACACGTGACGGATTTCTGCCCCTAACTCTGCCTCGGCCTCGCCCTGCTGCCGCTTGAGATCCCTCAGTCTCCCTAGGTAGATTCTGCATTCGCTGGGGACACTCTCATATAAGGGGGGGTCTAAAGATCCACATATGTAGCATGCAAATGTCCGACCCCAACATTCTCCCATGTGGCGGCGTCCGCATTGATCACAGCGTGGATTAGTATTTTTGCCTTCATTACCTCTCAGACCGGTAGAAAAGTTACCTCTGCTTCGGTTGAATCCTCTTCCTTGCCCTCTTCCAGATCGTCTGGTACTAGCGACTGAGGTGGGTTGACTTGGGCCATCGCGATTCGATCCCTGACTGTAACCCTGGCGTTGACCGCCTCCCGTGGAACCACTGCCTCGGAATCGCTTCCTTGATGATTGGTAGTTTCCCGAATAGTTTTGGGTATCTCTCTTATGATTCATCTTTTGTCTTCTATTCTGCTCATCAGACTGACACTGCTCCACTTCAATAGCTCGGGTGACTAACACAGAAAATTCCTTAATATGAACAGCAATCAGCTGCACCTTAATCTCATTATTCAATCCGTCCAAGAATTGTTTACATCGATCTTCCTCATCTTCTATCACTTTCTTAGCATACCTACTTAGGCTAGTGAACTCCCTTTCGTACTCTGTCACTGTCATTCGCCCCTGCTTCAAGTGTAGAAACTCTTTCCTCCTGGCGTCGAGATATGCTTCAGAAATAAACTTTCTCTTAAATTCTCTCACAAAGAAGTCCCATGTCCTCTGCTCTGGTGGAACTCATTGTTGGACTGTGTCCCACCAGACATACGCTTCTTCCACTAACAAGGAAGTAGCGCACACAACTCGCTCCTCTGGAGTACACTGTAACTAATCTAAGGCTCGTGCCGTTCCTTCTAGCCAATACTCGGCTATAGAAGAATCATCGTCCCTTCGGGCCCTAAACTCCTTCGCCCAGTACTTTGTTATCTTTTCGATCGAGGGTTTCCTTTCCCCTCCCATAGCAGGTACTGGTACGGGTGCTGGCGCTGGTGGTGGTGTTGGGGCGGCGCCGGCTATATGCCGTAATACGGCATCCATTTGTTGCAACATTTTGTTGGGGATAGGAGCATCAACTGGTGATTGCTCAGATGCAGGTGTCTCTGATACATGCGTTTCTACAGTTCGGGAGGCCTGAGACTTGACCTCCTCCTCTATATCACGCTGTGCTGCTTGCGACATCTAAAGAACAGAGCAAAACGTATACAATCCCATCATCAGTAACGACCCAGACCAACAGCATTATATTACCCTAGGTGGCATGTATATAAAGATAAAACTCTTAAATAACACATATACAACACAACTTTTATTTATTTCCAAGCAAAAGTATTTACATTACTAGGAAGCCCTTATGTACATTCCAAAATTTAGGACTCCTTACTACTACATCATCATGTCATACTACCATACAATATCTACGCGATACCCCGATGTCACATATGTACATAACCAAAAGAACCTCCAAAAAGCAACACATCTCGAAGCTCAATGAGTAGGTGCCCTAGATGAGGTGGCACTTTCAGACAAATACTCTTCTATCTCAGGATCAAACTCTGGGTCATGCGATGCTTCACCAGGTAAGTGCTGGCCTAGCTCCTAGACCCTCTCCTGCAAAGCACGAATCTCTCTATGTGCTACCCCGAGACTCCTACAGGCACTATCAAACTCCACTCTATGACTAAGCTTGTCCTCCTTTAACATCAGCACGTCTTTCCTCAAGGAGATAATCATCTCATGTGCTAATCTCAGGCCTTCACGATCCTGTAGCCTTTGATATGCCAGGATATCTATGGTATCATCTTGCTCCTGCACTATCTGCTTTAGCCTCTCTACTTCCATCCTCAGCTCCCTCATCTCATTGTTTCGATCACCCATAATTACTCCTGTTATAATTAGAATAACATAACTAACAATACTACACACATGTATAGTTACATATTTAGAACCCCTAAACTAACCCTATGTGTCATACATTTAAGGTTTAGTTCAACTAACTACCCAGGACCGGCTAAACTGGAGCTCTGATACCAAAAATTGTAACACCCCTTCCCGGCCTACGTGCGTAAGCTGAGTAGAGGCGCCACACTAACCTAATGTTACTACAAATTTTACTCAGTCAAATTTTAGTTCCAGTTTTTACAGAAATTTGGCCAGAGGTTCGCCTAGAAATTTGGTCCCAAGTGTCGACAAAACTGGTTTTTCTGATTTTTGAAAATATTTTTTACACAAACCAATGCGAACACAATCAGTCTCAATACACTCCCAATGAATCCCCCTTATAACCTCAACTACAAACCTGCAAGAAGAATTCACACTTCTAGTACAAAATAAAGTAGAGGTTTATTATTATGACATACCACTAACGTACAGTATAACATAGTAATTCTCAATCTTATATATATATATACATGTCACAACTAGTTAACTCAAAATGGAAACTAAGAGATCTACCATGAGATGATGTGGGTCTGGTCGTCACTTCCCAAGAGTTAGCTACTGCTCCGAACCTACGAGTCAAGGAAAACTTAACTCGCTGAGCAATGTCGCTCAGTGGGTACTTTACCAATGGAAATAAAAGTAAAGAGTATTTGTACAAGCAAGGCAATAAAATTTATGAATGTTAAATACTATAAGCAATAAAATATAAAGCTCACTTCAATGAAATAAAAATGTACTTCCCGAAAAAGAATTTCAAGTTTTTCAAAATATTTCAACTAAAATTGTAAAATTATTCACAATTCAACTTATGCCATAAAATAGTCGTGTCATAGTTTGTAAATTTTTGCTCTACTGGTAAAAGCAGAACCACAGCGATAAGGCAGTGGCCCTCACCACTGTAACACGGGTGGCCCTCACCACCGATATCAAATCACAGGAATGGTCCTCACCATCCTGGTTATAACCAATGGCCCTTACCATTGGGCCCAATGGCTCTCACCATTGAGTTCAGATCATAACAATTCAATCACAATATCAAGCAGTATTGCATAAGTTAGTATAGTCCACTATACCCTTATCTACCAAGTTCAACCACCAAGTAGAGCATAAGGTTTTAAAATTCAAATCCAAGATTTCCACAAATTTTCAAATGATTTGCACACCCCTTTTCATTTTTACTAAGTCATGCCATTTCGTCGTGTACTAACTCTGTGGTTTCATTTCCAAGTGTTTACCACCATTCCCAGTGGAAAGAATCACATTAGAACAATTTCCAAAAATGACCAAAAGAATAGTAACATGGCGTGTAAAATCGGCAACGCAAATGACATGACCATATGAATAGTAAAATCTGGTTTTCATCTAAATTTTAGTCAATTTCAGTCATGCATTTAACCAGGTAAATGATCTTATTTTTGGCTGAAATTTTACAGGAAACTTATTTCATATGTTCACTAATTGCATGTAAAAGTTTGTTGAAAAATTTCATCGTTTACTTCCTCAACTGGCTGCCCAAAATTGGGTCCAGAATTGGCTCCCAAAAGGGCACCAATTCGGCCCCCACTTGCATTTGGTGCAAAATTGTTTATTATATATTTTTTTGTTCTTGTAACACCCCTTCCCACCCTACGTGTGTAAGCCGAGTAGAGGCGCCACACTAACCTTATGTTGCTACCAATTTTACTTAGTCAAATTTTAGTTCTGATTTTACAGAAATTTTGCCAGAGGTTCGCCTAGAAATTTGGTCCCAAGTGTAGACAAAATTGGTTTTTTTGATTTTTGAAAACATTTTTACACAAACCAATGCGAACACAATCAGTATCAATACACTCCCAATGAATCCCCCTTATAACCTCAACTACAAACCTGCAAGAAGAATTCACATTTCTAGTACAAAATAAAGTAGAGATTTATTCTTATTACATACTACTAATGTACAGTATAACATAGTAATTCTCAATCTTATATATACATATACATTCCACAACTAGCTAACTCATAACGGAAACTAAGAGATCTACCCAGAGATGCTGTGGGTCTGGTCGTCGCTTCCCAAGAGTTAGCTACTTCTCCGAACTTATGAGTCAAGGAAAACTTAACTCGCTGAGCAATGTCGCTCAGTGGATACTTTACCGATGAAAATATAGTTAAAACATGAAAGCATTTGAAATAAATGGAAATAATTAAATCATAAATCAACCAACATTAAACCAATGGAAATTATTGTACATTCAGTGTAAATATGCTTCCAACAAATGTAAAAACCATAATTCAAACTCATTTTGCATTACGTAGTTTAGAAAAAATAATAACCGGACTTTGGCTCTACTGGAATATAGGGAACCATAGCGATAAGGCAGTGGCCCTCACCACTGTAACATAGGTGGCCCTCACCACCATTATCATATCACAGGAATGGCCCTCACCATCCTGGTTATAACCAATGGCCCTCACCATTGGCCCTAATGGCCCTCACCATTGAGTTCAGATCATAACAATTCAATCACAATATCAAGCAGTACTGCATAGGTTAGTATAGTGCACCATACTCTTATCTACCACTCCCAACTACCCAGTAGAGCATAAAGGTTAAAATAATTCAATTTGAGTCTCAAACTTCATTTTAGAATGACTCAAGAAAGCAATTTAATTTCCGTCGCGCTTTGCCATTTACGCCGCGCACCGCATTCTTTAGTCAAACCATTACCCTTTTTCACATATTTAACATTCACAATAAACATATCAAACATTTCAAAGCATTCCTCAAAAGGTCACAAATTGACCAAATAAATAGTGTCGCGGCACGTAAAATCTACAACGCAAAATGGCATGACCAAATGAATAGTAAAATCTGGGTTTTCGTCAAAATTTCAGTCCGTTTCAGTCATGCATTTGACCAAGTAAATGATCTTATTTTTTGCTGAAATTTTACAGGAAACTCATTTCATATGTTGACTAAATGCATGTAAAATTTCTTTGAAAAATTCCATCGTTTGCTTCCTCAACTGGCTGCCCAAAATTAGGTCCAGAATTGGATCCCAAAGGACACCAATTCGGCCCACACTTGCACTTGGTGCAAAATTGTTTATTTTTCTGTTTTAAACCCATTTCAAAGCTTCCCTAATAATGTAATGAAGACTTAGACACTTCCCTTTTAAAATAACTTGATTGTTTAAATCAATTTGAACTAAATAGAGTCCATAAACTCTTTTACCAAAATCTTTGGAAACAATAGATTTCAATTGAATTTAACAACTCAATCACCACATGGGTTTAAAAATATCACTCAACAAATGAATTCAAACTCAAACAATACATTTATGCATCCATAGCAAAAGTTCCATAGATAAAGTTTTGGTAAGAAATTGAAAGGAAAATTAATTTTTCCAAGGTAAAGTACCAAACCTTGTTCTTTTAAATTCCCCTTTGCTTTTCCTTCTTATCCTTCCTTAATCTTTGTTTCTCCTTCAAGAAATTCAAGAATACAACCTTAAACATAAACCTTAGAAATTTAAAACATACACTACCCTTCCATTTCTTTTCAATCTAAATCCTAATCTAACCTTATTAAACCTTAGAAACATTGATTCTTCCATTTAATTAATCAATATCATCACTACTTAAAATTTTCCCAAATCCACCATAAGAACCCTAATTTCCAATCTTCCAATAGATATATAAATACTTAAAATTGATACTAGAATTGAAATCCATAGGCTTTAAAACCTTAAAACTCACCTTGAACTTGAATCAAACTTGATAAAATTTGGAATTTCTTTGGTGTTTTTCCTATGGTGGCCGACGGTTTGGAGTTGAGAGAGAGAGGTTTTGTTCTTCTTACTATGATATATATATAGGAGAAATGATGCTCACTTTTGGGTTGGATAAATGCCTTAGGGCCATTTGTCCACCTCTTTTTCTTTTCTTCTTTTCATAAAGGCTAAATGGCTAATTATGATTGGCCATCATAAGATTTTTATATTTTTCTTTCCAATTAAGTCCTCCAACTTGTCCCTCTTCCCATTTGATACCCCAATTTGTTCCATGTCACCCATATGGTGCCCACATGGAACCGAGCCCATTTTACGCTCCGGCAAATAATCGATCGTAACTTTTAAACCGTACAGTTCCACGAGGCAAACTACATATGGTTTTGATCCTCTTGACCTATACTTTCTATTTTTAAGGTCTATTTTAGGTTTCCAAGTCATTTTGAAAAATTACCAATAAGCCCTCGACTTTTTACAAAATTCCCTTTAAGTCCTTTCTTTGCTCGGGTTTTTTTCGGACTCCGTTTCTAGTGTCGATCATTTCATATTCAACCCCTCGACGTCCTCTATGCACTCGTGTGTTTATTTTCTAGTTTGTATTCATGTATAAATTTTAATTAAAATGACCAAAATGCCCCTAGTCTACATGTCTTCGTTTCTCTCTAACGGGGCATTTTATGAAAAAACCATTACGCGTCGTTGCAACCCAATTTTTCTCTACTCTCCATTTTTGGAGTCTGTTATGTGCACTATTAAGAACTTCCAGTACAACTTTTTAAAATTACAGTTATCTCCCCAAAACTTTGCATTTCTGTAATTAAGTCCCTTTGGTCCTGCGACCTTCTCTAGGAACCGCCATCAGAGATGACCTCTCCAGATCCTTTCTCTTGCTGTGCACATGACTGCTAGACATAAATACAGTGGGCAGATGTGACAGTTCTAAACCCATTTCAAAGCTTCCCTAATAATGTAATGATTACTTAGACACTTCCCTTTTAAAATAACTTGATTGTTTAAATCAATTTGGACTAAATGGAGTTCATAAACTCTTTTACCAAAATCATTGAAAACATTAGATTTCATTTGAATTTAAATAACCCAATCACCACATGGATTCAAAAATACCACTCAATAATTGAATTCAAACTCAAACAACACATTTAGGCATCCATAGCAAAAGTTCCATAGATAAATTTTTGGCAAGAAAATGAAAGAAAATTTAATTCTTCCAAGGTAAAGTACCAAACCTTGTATTTTAATTTCCTTTTGCTTACCCTTCTCTTTCAAGCTCTTCCTTCTCCTTATTTCCACCCTTGCCTACAAAAATTTCACAACACAACCTCAACCATAAACCCTAAAAATTTATAACATGCACTACCCTTCCATTTCTTTTCAAATTAAGTCCTAATCTAACCTTATTAAACCTTAGAAACCTTAATTCTTCCATTTAATTAATCAATATCATCACTACTTAAGTTTTCCCCAAATCCACCATAAGAACCCTAATTTTAATCTCTCAAATTACTCATTAAAACCTGAAATTAGGATTAGAAATGAACTTACCTTAGTTTAGGACCTTGGATTCCACCAAAACCTTTGATAATAAACCTTAAAACTTGAAAATCACCACCTTTCTTCCTTCTCCTATGGCTTGGACGACCCTCCTTCTCAAGAGGGAGTTTTTGCTTTCTTCTTTCATGTGTTTTTGGTCCAAATGGCTGCCAATTTCTTCATGGATGAACAAAAACAAAGACAAGTTTTGCTGCCTTTTATGGATTGAATTGTTGTCTGCTCTCTCAAAAATATCAGATTGATTCAAAGCCTTTCCTACTCAGTTTCGGTCTCAATTTTTCTCCAAATTTCCGTCCCAATTTCTTGATCCTTTTTGTGTTGTTTTTGGTTTTATTTATAGAAGATTTTTGGATTAATCTTAGTTATTCATGGAATATAACATTCATTAAGAAAAGGAAACCGAAAGCTAATTTTATTAGGTTTTAGAAAAATTTGCGTCAGAAAAATTTCGCTGGAGAAAAAAAACTGCTGCGGAAAAATTACGCTGGCAAAAAAAACTACTGCTGAAAAAATGCGCTGGCCAAAAAGCTGCCGCAGCCAGCTGCGGCAACGGGGGACAAATTGGCCTGCGGGCCATTTCACCGGCAAGAAATTCCTAAGGGTGAAATGGCCCACGGCCATTTGTCCTGCGCTGGTTTTCGACGACGATTTTTTTCGTCGCCGATTTTTATTTTTATTTTTTTGTTTATTATTATTATTTTATTTTTTATTAATAAAAATTAGATACTAAAGAAAAAATTATTTAATTAAGATAATAAAAATTATTTTGGACTAATTAAAATATATTGGACCGGACTGGGTCAAAAATTAAGGGTCTACACATATGCTAATACTAGCTTGTGTTCTCTTCAATTGTTTAAGGACAACATCATCTTCTTCTTCTTTGTTCCCTATTTCAACTTCCATTCCCTTATGAGAATCTACTTCCTTTGGTGGTGGCCTTGCATATGGCTTATCAGATCGGATGTTCATAACTTCATCTTCTTCAGGCTCAGACTAGATCCATTCTTCCTTCTTGGTCTCAGAATCATCATCACTATTAGTTGATTCCCAAAACTCACTTACCATACCAATGGGTACTTATTTATTAACTTCATCTAGCTCCATCTTATTAAGGATCATTTCTTCTTTGGTGGTCTCTCCATCTACATCTTGGAAAGAAGACAACACAAATCTCTCATTCAAACCTCCCTCGATCATGAATGTTGTTGGTGGTGGGACCCTGCTTAACCTTGGCATTGGATTATCCTTCGTGCTGGGCTTGTTAGGTTCAGGCAACTTCCCACTATCAATCAAGTTTTGAATTTCATATCTCAACCTCAAACACTTATCCATCTTGTGCCCTTGCATCTGGTGAAACTGGCAAAACTTCTTTGCATCAAAATTAGGTGGTAAAGGATTTGGCAATGGGCGGGGGGCTAATGGTTGTAACAACCCCTTTTTCTATAGTTTATTGAGAACCTAAGATAATGGTTTGTATAACTCTGAAAACTATCTTCTACCGCCTTGGCCAAATGTATTAACATCAGCCGCCTTTTATGTGCTTTGATTTTAAGACTGATAGTTTCCTTTCTCATTTCTTCTTGTAGAAAAGCAATTCATCTCCCTTACCCAATCTTCAATTTGCAAACCAGCTTGAAGAAGATCCTTAAAATCTTGGATGAGGATGTGAGACATCCTTTCATGAAGACTAGGCAACACTCCCCTCATAATCATCCTAATTTTATCAAATTCGTTAGGCCTTTTCTTGAGCAACGCGACTTTGCTTCTTCACCTCTTCACAAGTTAACAAAATTTTCATTTGAATTCTACCTTATGGACTCAACTTTCATTAAAGTGACCTCTAACTCAACATTTTAACCATATTGTTGGATGAAGGCTTTGTATAACAAATCCTAACTCTTTCGAGTACTATCCTCTAAAGTGTTGAACCAATTGTGCACAACTAGATCTAATGAAAGCATGAAGTACCTTAAAGTTTGAGCCTTAGTAGCTTGGACAGACTGTATAGCTATGATATACGGCTTCACATGAAGATGAGGGTTGCCAGTTCCATCAAACTTAGCAAAAGATGGCATCTTGAATTTATAAGGGACCTCATCATCTTGTTCAAATAGCTTGTCCACTTCTGACATCTCTTCGATTTTCAGCTTCTTCTTAAACTTTTTCTCCAAATCAACAATCATCTTCTCCACATTAGAAGTCTCGATCTTTTAAACAGTTGCCTTCTCCACAACCTTTGACTCCTTCTTATCTTGAGAGTCTTGAAAGTATTGGGCCCAATATTCATCATCATCTATAACCATCTTGTCATCATTGAAGGCTACTTCACTGACCTTAGCCTTTCCCTTGTCATTATGCTTTTTGGTACTAGCAGACACTTCAGTAGCTTCCCAAACATTGCAGCCATTTGCCTTCTCATGGCCTCAGCTAGAACCCCTTTTAGCTCTTCCATCTTGGTGTTGATTGCGTTGTCTATCATCCTCTAAATCTGTTTGAGTTCCATTGGTCTTGGTGAAAAGTTAACTAAGTCATTGCTAGATTCTATGTCACTGGCATAGGTTGGGTTATCATAGGCTCTTGAATTGCTGTAATCCAGGGCTATGAGCCAGAAAGGATTAATGATATGAGATGAAATGTTTGTATGCATGTATGCACAATCAAAGAAAACAACAAGAGAAAGACATTCTTCGAACCTTTTATCACAAACACATAAATGGCGAGTCTCTTTTCCTAGGTATATGGCCCATAAAATACCAACATAGGATATCTTATTTTTGAATAGTTCACTCGGACGGTTTAACGAAAATTAGAAGTCAGTCTATGATAACTCCCATTAATTAGGTCTCAATCCATTGGATTAACGAAAGATAGTTTTTATGCTATATTGGGATTAAAACAAAATAAAAAAGGTTTATCATAAATAGATTTCCTATCTTGGAAAAATAACTATTGATTCATAGTTCAAACAAGCCCATGATAGATAGATCTTAATGTAAACTTTGCCTATAATTGATTTTATATATTCCATAATTAACCTAAATAATTGTAAGCCCAAATAAAAATGATTTTATTTCAAAGACCATTGTAAATAATATATTTCAAAAATACATTTTCGGCTTTGATCTTAGGCATGAGGTAGAAAGAATTTTTTTCAACCCATCTTGGAAAAAGGTTTTTATGTCAAAAGACCATTTGAAAAAAAAAATAATAGTTTTGGTCTTTTGGGCTTTAAAAATTATCTTGTTTTTGGGATTACAATATAATTAGGGCATATTATGAATGAAACAAACCAAATAAGCCATGATTCAAACTAAAATATATCAATCATAGTCAAAGAGCAAGCATTTGGGTGTAAACCTAAGGAAAGTAACTAGGCCAACTACATGGGCTTTAGTCTTTGGGTTGAAAAGTTTAGGCTCTCAAAGCATGTATATACCCAAAGGTACAAGGCTATAAGTGTAATATCCCAAAGTATGCCTTAGAAGTTTTGATATTATTGTTGTAATTGTATTGAATGTATATGTTAAATTTTAGAGAGAAGAGAACTTTAAAGGGAAGTGTATATGTTGTGCATATGGAAATATATACAACATATATATAAGTCAAATGTGTTGGTCAAAGGAAGAAGATATTTATTTTGATATTTGTGAAATTACTAAAAAGGGCAATAAGGTGAAAGAGAATTAAAAATTTTATAGAAGAGGGTGTGTAAGTAATTTTCTTTTTAGATTGCTTGGTGGAGGTTTAAAGAGAAGAAAAGTTTGACTTTGTTTCTTCATTTTCTTTTCTTTTCCTTTGTTTGGCCGGCTCATCAAAGTCACAAGAGAGCAAAAGGGGTTCTTGAATTCTAAGAGCTAATTGAAGGAAGAATCAAGTGATTGAGTTGGAAATTTTGAGGTTTCATCAACTTTGGTAAGTTCTCTCTTGATTTCTCTTGTTTATTTTGAAGTTGTGTTTGAGTTTGATAGATTATTGTTGATGATAGGAGTGTGTTTTGGTTGTGTTGTGTTTAAGAGTGTTTAATTCATTTGATTCTTGGATTTTTGAGTTTGGATTGAAGAAAAGAGTAAGTTGATTGGAAGAGAAAGTGTGTGATTGTGTTTAGGGTTTGTGGTGATGTTTATGATTTGTGATTGATATATGTTTTGAGTTGTTTTAGTGTTTTTACAAGTTTGTTATGAGTTTTGGGTATGTTGGGTTAAGTTTTTTTGAAGTGGATGTTGGTGAAAGGAAGGGTTTTGTTGGAGGAAGTGTTGTTGTGGTCGGAATCTGTATTTTTGGCCTGACACGCCCATGAGCACGACCAGGATTTTGGGCGTGCCGATGATTCTGTGTTTGTGATGGGTGACACGAGCAGTGACACGCCCATGTCACTGAGCGTGTCATAGCTTCTGTGTAGTAGTAGTATTTACACGCCAGTGACACGCCCATGTCACTGAGCGTGTCATAGCTACTGTGTTGGTGAGGAATTGACACGGCCATGAACACGTCCATGTTGTTGGACGTGTGAATGTTTCTGTGAGACAGAATGTATTACACATTCAGGGACATGCCCGTGTTGTTGAGCGTGTCATGTGTAGAGTTTGCCCTAGTTAACCTAATCTATTTTATCTCATATGAATTATTCTTTTGGATTAGGTTGTGAAGAGGTTGATTTGCCCTAATTTAAGTGGTGAAGAAGTGTTGGAAAAGGAAGTATATAGATTTGTATAAGTGGTGTTCAAGGTAAGTACAAACCCTAAATTAATGCATACATTCATATGATCTTGAGACTTAATCCATATGATTATTAATGTGATAAGTACTCTATTGCATTGTTGATGCATATTAATAATATTATGTTTTGCATAATGTGAATTGAGATAATTGAGGCATGTATGCCTATATGATGATGTTCAATGTAATTGATTATGTATAATTGAATATTGAGATGTGAAGCCATTGTAATTGGCTATGATGATTCAATTGAAATAAGTGGGGCATGTTTGCTTAGATAATGATGAGAATTGAGAATGGAATTGAGAATGAAATAATAAATGAATTGTGTGGCTAATGTGTTATTCCATTTTCAGAGTTTGTTGTTGGTGGCATGCCTATAGTAACAATCTCTTGAAGTTAGGTTGGGCTTGATCCTTGAAGCCAAGTTGGGTTGAAGTTTAACATGTTTTACTTCCCTTGAAGCTTGGTTGGATCTAGTCCTTGAAGCCTAATTGAGATGTTACAACCCTTGAAGCTAGGTTGGGTTTGGTTCTTGAAGCCAAGTTGGGTTGATATTTAGCATGCTTTGTTCCCCTTGAAGCTTGGTTGAACCTAAATCCTTGAAGCCTAGTTGGGATAATGATAAATGTGAAAATTAAACCAAAACATTAACTCTTAAAGTTGAATGGCATATTAGTGTCTTTGGGCCCATGCTTGTCTTTGTTTAAATGTGACTAATGAATAATGAGATTCAATGAAAGATTTTGATGGGTGATATCCTTATGTATAAGTATAATGTTTGAACATATTATATTGGCATCCCATTGCATCAAAACATAGTATTATTGTAGTTTGTACCACTAAGCCATTGGCTTAGCGCGATTATGATTTATCGCGCAGGTAGCAGCGAAGAACCAGAGAGTTCCTCTAGGCCGAGTAGAGGCTAGATCTTGAGGTGTTGCTAGTGAAGCTTAAACATCGAAGACATACTGCCAAACATGTATATATTTATGTTTTGTAAAACTTGATTTTTAATGTATATGTATTTGTAGATATTTGTTACATTTTCCGCTGTGTATTTAATAAACATTGAGTCTATTGTGTTTCATAAATTCCTTTAAATGTTTTGAATTTATTTAAACTTTTGTTGACAGGATTATTTGTATGTTTTATAAACGGTGGCATACCTATATTCGGTATACGTATATTACGATCGTATAAGCATGTTGTGTACGTATACGGGGTATGGGGGTGTTACAATTATTTTAGTATCAGAGCCTAGGTTTGAGATTCTCAACCTAGGTGAATTGTAAGAAAAAGAATATTTTGATTTTAAAAGTTGGTTTTTGAGTAAAATACATGTTTTGGTATGGCAGTCTTTGATCTTTAATGAGCAATATTCTGCTGTGTTTGCAGATATAGGTAGTAATGGAGTCCCATTCACGTCAGACAGTAGAAGGAAGCGCAGAGAGTGTAGCTCCAGGAGAGAGTAGGGATGGAGCTAGGGTTGAGAGAATTAGTGAGGCACCTGTTTCGATGCCAGAGAGATCAGCTGCAGATGAGGCTCCGCCGGGTTGGTTAAGGCATGTGGTGGAATTATTTAGACAAGCTCCAGTGCAGCCACCACCACCATAGCCTCAGGTACCGGTAAGACATTATGACAAGTTGAGGAAATATGGGGCTAAAGATTTCCTAGGCACTACCGATCCTGCAGTGGCTGGATAAGGTACAGAGGATATTCATTCAGTTGCAAGCCACTTTGGATGAGAAGTTTGACTATGCCAGATCCCTCTTACAAAAAGATGCCTATGACTGGTGGAAGACGGTCCCTCATGCTATGGATGATCCACCTACACTATCATATGGTGATTTCTTGAGGGAGTTTGAGCAGAAATATACTCCGAGGGAGTATAAAGATATTAAGAAGATGGAATTTTTGAATTTGAGGCAAGACAATCGGACGGTGACAGAATACGAGATTGAGTACATCGGGTTGAGTCGATATGCTGGGGGGATTATCTCCGATGAAATAGACCGGTGCCAAAGATTTGAGAAGGGATTGAGGCCCTCTATCATGTGCCTGGTGGCTGGTTCTCGGTATCAGAATTTCTCTCAGCTTGTTGCAGCAGCTAGGAGTGTGGAGAGAGCCCAGAGTATAGCCGCAGCTGCTACTGAGGAGGAGACTAGGGTAAGGAGACCCCAGTTTGAGGCAGGGTCCTCATCTGTGAAGAGGGGTAGAGGAAGTTTTGCTCGAGGATGAGTAGGAGTCAGAGGCAGTCAGGCAGATCAGTGCAGTATCAGAGGCCGAGACCGGCAGTCTCTGTAGCTAGTGCCCCGACTCCCGTGATGCAAAGGTCTACTCTACCTGTATGTGTTCACTGTGGCAGGCCTCATGGAGGTGCTTGTTGGAGGACTGGAGTATCCGGAGTATGTTATAAATGTGGGTCACCAGATCATTTTATTAGAGATTGCCCAGAGATGCAAGATCATAGGCAGACTGCTACTATAGTTTCTCGACACAGTGCCAGGAGAGGGGGTCGAGGGGGCAGAGGTTTTAGCAGAGGTGGTAGACCCGGGTTGAGTCAAAGAGGAGGATCATCATCCGGAGGCAGTAGGCCAGAGGAGGCCGGATCTTCTCAGAGGGTGTATGTAATGCAGAGGCAGCCGGATGCTTCAGCAGTTATAGCGGATACTTTTTCTTTATTTGGCATTTCAGTACTTGCTTTAATTGATCCAGGATCTACTCATTCATACATAAGTGCATCCATATTGCCTGTGTCTGAATTGCATACAGAATCCTTAGGATTTGATGTTTTGGTGACAAATCCTTTAGGACATAGTGTGGTTGTTAGTAAGGTGCACCGTGATAGTGCTGTTGTGGTGCAAGGTGAGGAGTTTCTTGGTGATTTAATTGAAATGCCTTTTAAATAATATGACTTGATCTTAGGCATGGATTGGCTGTCTAAACACGGAGCTATGGTGGATTGTAAAAAGAAGTGTGTCACCTTGAGAACCATTGATGGTAGGGATGTGATAGTATCTAGTGAGCAGAGACAACTTGCATCCTTGTTTGTATCAGCAGTAACAGCTAGAAAGTTGATTAGAAAAGGGTGTGAATCTTATCTTGCTCATGTTGTGGATACTAGAGTAGGGGGTTCTCAACTTGATAATATAACCACAGTTGCAGATTTTTCGGATGTGTTTCCTGAGGAGTTGCCAGGGTTACCCCCTGAGAGAGAGGTTGAGTTTTGTATCGATTTGTTGCTTGGTACCACTCCCATCTCTATCACTCCTTATAGAATGGCACCAGCTGAATTGAGAGAATTGAAGGTGAAGTTGCATGAGTTATTAGATAAAGGGTTTATTCGCCCCAGTGTTTCTCCTTGGGGAGCTCCTGTGTTGTTTGTAAAGAAGAAGGATGGTACAATGAGGTTATGCATTGATTATAGGCAATTGAACAAAGTGACTATTAAGAATAAATATCCTTTGCCTAGAATTGATGATCTTTTTGATCAATTGAAGGGAGCAGCAGTGTTTTCCAAGATTGATTTGAGATCCGGGTACCATCAGTTGAGGGTTAAAGCTGAAGATGTTTCTAAGACAGCTTTCCGCACCAGGTATGGGCATTATGAGTTTTTAGTAATGCCTTTTGGGTTGACGAATGCACCTGCTGCTTTCATGGACTTGATGAATAGGGTGTTTAGGCCTTATCTGGATCAATTTGTGGTAGTTTTCATCGATGATATTTTGGTGTATTCACGTAATGAGGAGGAGCATGACAAGCATTTGCAGATTGTGTTGCAGATTTTGAGAGAAAAGCAGTTATACGCTAAACTGTCAAAGTGTGAGTTTTGGCTTGACCAAGTTACTTTTCTGGGTCATATAGTTTCAGCAGATGGTATAAGAGTCGACCCAAATAAAGTTGAAGCTATTTTGAATTGGAGTCCACCGAAGTCAGTGACTGAAGTTAGAAGTTTTCTGGGTTTGGCAGGCTATTACCGACGGTTTGTGAAAGGTTTTTCTTTGATAGCTACTCCACTCACCAGATTGCTTCGGAAGGGAGTTAGATTTGTGTGGACAGATCAGTGTCAAGCTAGCTTTGAGTAGTTGAAAGAAATGTTAACTCAAGCACCTGTTCTTACTTTACCCGTGGAAGATAAACCATATGTGATTTATAGTGATGCTTCACATAATGGTTTAGGATGTGTTTTGATGCAAGAGGGTAAAGTCATAGCTTATGCTTCTCGACAGTTGAAGCCGCATGAGCTTAACTATCCGACTCATGATTTGGAGTTGGCAGCTATAGTGTTTGCTTTGAAGATTTGGCGACACCACTTATATGGGGAGAAATGTTTTATCTATACGGATCATAAAAGTTTGAAATATTTGGGTGTACAGAAGGAGCTGAATCTTCGGCAAAGGCAATGGTTAGAACTGATTAAAGACTACGACTGTCTGATTGATTATCATCCTGGTAAGGCGAATGTGGTTGCTGATGCCTTGAGTCGAAAGTCTTTAGCAGGTTTGGCTATGTATTCGCTCTCTTTGCTTGTTGAATTGAGAGCGTTGCATGCTAATTTTGAAGTTTGTGATGATGGTACATTATTGGCTCAGCTGCAGTTAAGACCAATATTGTTAGATCATATTAAAGAGGCTCAATTAGCTACTGAGAAAATTCAGAAGATTGTGTCAGATTGCCAAAATGGGGAGAGCCGAGATTTCTATGTGAAGAGTGATGGTAGTCTTTGGTTCAAGGATAGGTTGTGTGTACCTAATGATGATAGTTTGAGGAAGATTATTTTAGAGGAAGCACACCAATCGAGTTTTGCTATGCATCCGGGTAGTACAAAGATGTACCATGATTTGAAATAACACTACTGGTGGTCTGGTATGAAGAGAGACATAGCAGAATTTGTGTCCAAATGTCTCACTTGTCAGAGGGTAAAAGCTGAGGATCAAGTTCCAACAGGGTTGCTTCAACCTTTAACAGTGCCTGAATGGAAATGGGAGAGAGTGACAATGGATTTTGTATCAGGGTTGCCATTGACTCAGAAGAAACATGATGCTATTTGGGTGATTGTTGATCGGTTAACAAAGACAGCTCATTTCCTTCCCGTTAGAATGGACTATTCTCTTGAATGGTTGGCTGAGCTGTATATTAGTGAGATAGTGAAGTTGCATGGAGTCCCAATTTCTTTAGTGTCTGATCGAGATCCTCAGTTTACTTCAAGGTTTTGGAAGAGTTTGCATGGTGCTTTGGGTTCTCGATTACACTTTAGTACTGCTTTTCATCTGCAGACAGATGGGCAGTCAGAGAGAGTAATACAGATTATTGAGGATATGTTGAGAAGCTGTGTCATTGATTTCTCTGGAAGTTGGGACAGATTTTTGCCACTTGTGGAATTTGCTTACAACAACAGTCACCAATCCTGTATTGGTATGGCACCATTTGAGGCATTGTATGGCAGAAGATGCAGAACACCTTTATGTTGGAATGAAATGGGAGAGGGCAAGTTAGTTGGTCCTGATTTGGTAAAAGAGACTGAAGAGAAAGTGAAGAGAATTCGGGATCGATTAAGAACAGCTTCAGACTGACAGAAATCTTATTCAGATTTGAAAAGAAGAGACATAGAATTTGATATTGGAGATAAAGTATTTTTGAAGGTGTCTCCTTGGAAGAAGATTTTGAGATTTGGTCGGAGAGGGAAGCTGAGTCCTCATTTCATTGGACCGTATGAAGTTTTGGAAAGAGTTGGACCAGTTGCTTATCGTCTAGCATTACCACCTGAATTGGATAGAATCCATAATGTATTCCATGTTTCTATGTTGCAGAGGTATAGATCAGATCCATCTCACATCTTGCAAGTGGAATCTATTGAAGTGAGTCCGGATCTGACATTTGAAGAAGAACCAGTTGCTATTTTGGCACATGAAGTGAAAGAGTTAAGGAATAAGAAAGTGCCATTGGTGAAGGTTCTATGGAAGAATCATGGGAAAGAAGAGGCAACTTGGGAAAGCGAGCAAGCAATGCAAGATCAATATCCTCAACTGTTTCAGGCTTGATATCAGATAATTTCGAGGAAGAAATTTCTTTTTAGAGGGGGAGAATTGTAATATCCCAAAGTATGCCCTAGAAGTTTTGATATTATTTTTGTAATTGTATTGAATGTATATGTTAAATTTTAGAGAGAAGATAACTTTAAAGGGAAGTGTAAATGTTGTGTATATGGAAATATATACAACATATATACAAGTCAAATGTGTTGGTCAAAGGAAGAAGATATTTATTTTGTTATTTGTGAAATTACTAAAAAGGGCAATAAGGTGAAAGAGAATTAAAAATTTTATAGAAGAGGGTGTGTAAGTAATTTTCTTTTTAGATTGCTTGGTGGAGGTTTAAAGAGAAGAAAAGTTTGACTTTTTTTCTTCATTTTCTTTTCTTTTCCTTTGTTTGGCCGGCTCATCAAAGTCACAAGAGAGCAAGAGGGGTTCTTGAATTCTAAGAGCTAATTGAAGGAAGAATCAAGTGATTGAGTTGGAAATTTTGAGGTTTCATCAACTTTGGTAAGTTCTCTCTTGATTTCTCTTGTTTATTTTGAAGTTGTGTTTGAGTTTGATAGATTATTGCTGATGATAGGAGTGTGTTTTGGTTGTGTTGAGTTTAAGAGTGTTTAATTCATTTGATTCTTGGATTTTTGAGTTTGGATTGAAGAAAAGAGTAAGTTGATTGGAAGAGAAAGTGTGTGATTGTGTTTAGGGTTTGTGGTGATGTTTATGATTTGTGATTGATATATGTTTTGAGTTGTTTTAGTGTTTTTACAAGTTTGTTATGAGTTTTTGGGTTAAGTTTTTTTGAAGTGGATGTTGGTGAAAGGAAGGGTTTTGTTGGAGGAAGTGTTGTTGTGGTCGGAATCTGTATTTTTGGCCTGACACGCCCATGAGCACGACCAGGATTTTGGGCGTGCCGATGATTCTGTGTTTGTGATGGGTGACACGAGCAGTGACACGCCCATGTCACTGAGCGTGTCATAGCTTCTGTGTAGTAGTAGTATTTACACGTCCAGTGACACGCCCATGTCACTGAGCGTGTCATAGCTACTGTGTTGGTGAGGAATTGACACGGCCATGAACACGTCCATGTTGTTGGACGTGTGAATGTTTCTGTGAGACAGAATGTATTACACATTCAGGGACATGCCCGTGTTGTTGAGCGTGTCATGTGTAGAGTTTGCCCTAGTTAACCTAATCTATTTTATCTCATATGAATTATTCTTTTGGATTAGGTTGTGAAGAGGTTGATTTGCCCTAATTTAAGTGGTGAAGAAGTGTTGGAAAAGGAAGTATATAGATTTGTATAAGTGGTGTTCAAGGTAAGTACAAACCCTAAATTAATGCATACATTCATATGATCTTGAGACTTAATCCATATGATTATTAATGTGATAAGTACTCTATTGCATTGTTGATGCATATTAATAATATTATGTTTTGCATAATGTGAATTGAGATAATTGAGGCATGTATGCCTATATGATGATGTTCAATGTAATTGATTATGTATACTTGAATATTGAGATGTGAAGCCATTGTAATTGGCTATGATGATTCAATTGAAATAAGTGGGGCATGTTTGCTTAGATAATGATTAGAATTGAGAATGGAATTGAGAATGAAATAATAAATGAATTGTGTGGCTAATGTGTTATTCCATTTTCAGAGTTTGTTGTTGGTGGCATGCCTATAGTAACAATCTCTTGAAGTTAGGTTGGGCTTGATCCTTGAAGCCAAGTTGGGTTGAAGTTTAACATGTTTTACTCCCCTTGAAGCTTGGTTGGATCTAGTCCTTGAAGCCTAATTGAGATGTTACAACCCTTGAAGCTAGGTTGGGTTTGGTTCTTGAAGCCAAGTTGGGTTGATATTTAGCATGCTTTGTTCCCCTTGAAGCTTGGTTGAACCTAAATCCTTGAAGCCTAGTTGGGATAATGATAAATGTTAAAATTAAACCAAAACATTAACTCTTAAAGTTGAATGGCATATTAGTGTCTTTGGGCCCATGCTTGTCTTTGTTTAAATGTGACTAATGAATAATGAGATTCAATGTAAGATTTTGATGGGTGATATCCTTATGTATAAGTATAATGTTTGAACATATTATATTGGCATCCCATTGCATCAAAACATAGTATTATTGTAGTTTGTACCACTAAGCCGTTGGCTTAGCGCGATTATGATTTATCGCGCAGGTAGCAAGGAAGAACCGGAGAGTTTCGCAGTTATATGTATTTGTAAATATTTGTTACATTTTCCGCTGTGTATTTAATAAACATTGAGTCTATTGTGTTTCATAAATTCCTTTAAATGTTTTGAATTTATTTAAACTTTTGTTGAAAGGATTATTTGTATGTTTTATAAACGGTGGCATACCTATATTCGGTATATGTATATTACGATCGTATAAGCATGTTGTGTACGTATACGGGGTATGGGGGTGTTACAATAAGTGGTTATGCCATGCTCACTCTCCATACCTTGAGTAAAAGTATGGTATCCCTTACATAACATAATATGGGTAACACGGGTGTCCTAACTCATGCATAAAAAGCAAACTAAAAAATGTAATGGACAATATCATAATAAGAAAGAATAAAATAATACAAAGATCAATAGAATCAACTTCTCTTATCCCTAGTGGAGTCACCACTGTGATCGAGAACTTTTACCCCCACTCCTGGTGGAATGATTCTTGCAACTTCGGCACTGTTAGGCTCAGTGCCTTAAAGAACAAGGGCCTAAACACGGAGAAAATAGAGTCTCCACCCAGACGGGATGGGAAAGGAAAGGGGTGGATGACTCGATTCCTAAGGAATTCACAACCCCTTAATGGGTTTAGAAAGTTAGTTACATGTGGGGAAGGTGAGAATGACCCAGCACTCCCACAACGCTCGACTCATTGGAACCGGCCTCCTTTTTATGTCTAGATATTATAAAATTCTTAATTATAATTATATTATCCATACTACAAATGATAATTAAAATAAAACATCATTGCATTAAAATCAAATTAATGTTTAAGTAAAACAAATAAATGGACACCATCTGAGGATGGAAACATGTCCTTACAACCATGTTTGATGTCTAAAATAAAATAAATAGGATGCCCACTAAAAGGTGAAAAACGTATCCTTTTACATTAATCCAAACTTTAAAATAATTTAAATTACATTTAAACATAGATAATGAGGTACCAATAAAGTGGAAAACATACCCCTTACAATTCAAATGAACAGTTAATTATTTAAATAAATAAAATAATTCAAAAATGTTATTCAAAATAAAACATCCATCGTCAAATACAATACATCAAACAAATAAGTGAAACTATAGTTTAAGCTATTAAATAAATAAAAGGTTGATTTTACAGTTTAGGGATGAGGACTTTAAAGTTACTAGATAAAGTTGGTTTAAATGTTTTGACTTGGGAAAATGGATTTTATAAATTGAAGTTTGGAATTTACACAATATTTTAGGGTTTCAAAAAGTTATGGAAACAAATTATAGTTTTGACAATTAGGGTTTATGTTTTTAGGATTTTGAAAATTTGATTTTGAGATTTTAAGAAATTAGGGTTTACTGGAATTAAGGCTTAAGGGTATTACTGGATTAGGGTTTATTGGATTAAGGTTTAAGGGTTTATGGAATTAGGGTTTAGATTTGGTGGATTAGGGTTTTAGTTTTACTGATTTAGGGTTTTTGGATTTGATAAACTTGTCCTAAGGTTTTGTGTTTTAGATTGGGAGATTTGAAAGACTAGATGAAAGTTTCAAAAGAGATTAGGGTTTTTTATTAATTAAATGTTTAGGATTCGGGAACATAAGATAGGGTTTTGATAATTAAGAAAACAATTTAGGGCCTTCGATATTTTGAAAAGGGTTTAGGGTTTTTGGAATTGCAAAACAAGGTATAGTTTTTAGAAACTGCAAAATAGATTAGGGTTTGGGGATTTCTGGTTATTTAGGATTTTAAAATTGCAAAACAGACTGTGGTTTAACAATTTAAATTGGATCAAAATAATGATTAAAATAATCAAAAGGAATACTCAAAAGAAAAGGTGGAACTACTGCACATTTAAACAATTTTGAAATTAGGACACAAAACCTACGTTGAAGGCTCCACCAAATTGATTATTGACTCCAAGCTGCTGCCTACATCAACGTTTCTTTTTGGCTGAGCAAAGATCAAAGACAGTGATCACTGCCTTTATTGATTGTTGATGAAAGTTGATTATTACTGGTTATTGTTGCTTTTCTTGCTAAAATTTCCATTCCCTATTAAAGTATTAAACCTCAGTATTTATAGGAAAAGTCAGGGTTAACCTAAACCTAATCCGCCTAATCCAAGACATAAAAGGATTCTAATTTAATTAGGAAACTCAATTGTTGGCTGAAATTGCTTCAGAATCAAAACTCATGTCAATTGGTTGCCTAAATCGACATGGGCCAAGGCCATGTCGATTCGATTTGGTGTGCCAAATCGACAGGAGCCATGGCTCATGTCAAAATTTGGCCCTCCAAATCTACATGAACCATGGTTCAGGTCGCCTGAGGCCCTCTTGACTCAAAACCAATCTAAAAAAACTTCAATTGGACTAAACAATTGAATTTTGGCAAAATAGATTAAGCTTGGACATTTAAAGTATTAATCAATTGAATATATGTCCTTCAAAATCGGACCAATCTATTTAAAGACTTATTTAAAACTTATAAATTAGGTTTACATCTTTTAGAGTTGGTCTGAATTTATTTTGGCATCCTTTAATTTGGACCATACCAACTTAGGGCCAAAATTAATGGTCTACATTAGCTCTGACCCTGTGGCAGCAAAAATCACCTCGGCTCAACAGAACACAAGCCTAGATCTGACCAGGTCTAGAAGAACTCTCCAGATCTATCGGATCAAACCTGTCACTTGTGTGATGAATTACAATCGCGTTAAGCTAAAAGCCTAGCTGTACAAGCTTTAATAATAATAATTCTTTAAAATAATGACAATGCATAATGTCGTTGCATAGTATTTCACAATGCGGTATACAATTTCACTTTAAAAAATAATTTTTAATCTTTTTATACTTCACATTAACACATACATAATCATGGCCCAAAATAATCTAACATATTTTTCAAATCCCGGAGTTACTATTTTAGCCTATTTTGACACTCAGTGTCTAGCCCGAAGACAAAACAAGTGATGCCCAACATCTAGCTCTAAGGCAAATCGTACTGACATCCAACGTCTAGCCCGAAGATAAATTATATATCAGTGATGCCTAGCGTGTAGCCCCAAAGGCAAATAATGAGAATAATCTCATAGGCATGCCGCTAAACACAAAACTTTGAAATTTGAATAATATGCTAGGCATGCACAAATAGTACATATTTTCATAATCAATTTTTCTCATTACATTGCCTCATTTTCTCATTTTTCTCATTCATAGCAATGCCAAATCACTTTAATTCATCATATCTTATTCATTTATCACAATGTATGCCATTTAACATTACAATCATATTACCCAAATATTTTGGCTCATTCTCACATAATTTATATCAACCACATTTCATTCATTTTAACCATTAATAATGACTTTACTTAATGCACATAATGCATACTCATCAATTTACATGTTATAACACAATGTACATGAATGTTCAAGTTGCTAAGTAGCTTAACACATTTTCTATCCAAAATGTGTTAGGCTAAATTTAATGCAAATATATCTAAATTATCAAAAGTTTGTACATACCTTACTTATCACTCAAACTCAAGCTAAAATCACTCTCCAACCTTCACTTCCAAATTTTCCTTCAACATTAAGGTCGGGTAAATCACTTCCTCCTAATGCCTACTCAAAATGTGACCAAATACAATAATTTAGAATCACATTTCAAAGCATTTTAAATATAAAACCATAATTAAACATCACTCCAACCAATATTCCAAAATTTTGCCTTTCCTTACATTGACACTGGAATTCCATTTTAATCCATTTTAATTGGTGTTTTAAATTTATTTTTATTATTAAAAACATATTATAACATGTTTTAACCAACTGAAACCAATAAACACATATTCTTTATTAAAACCCTAAAATGCCATAACCTCTTCATTTCCAATTCTTGATTCCTTCCCATTCCAAATGTTAATCCAAGCTTAATTCCATCATTTACATCATTTAATAACATGATTTATTCATTAAAATCAAATAAAAGTCAATACTTTGAAAATTCTCTTCCAAAAACCTAAATCCAACACTACCTCTCTCAATCTCTAGCCAAAATTGATTAAATCCATCATTTGACTTTAAAATCCTTATTTTGGTATCAAAACAACATCTTTGGAATCCATTTGAATAATTAAAATACAAGATTACAAAATTCCAAATTACACAAAATGCTAAATCATCTTCTTCATACAAACTCAACCCACACTTAATCTTTTCCTCCATTTAACTGAAAATTAGCACATACTAGTCAAAATAACATCATACATACCCGTTCAAGCAATTATAACACATATACTCAAAACTCCAAACTTCAAATATTCATAATTTTATGAAATTTCAAAGATCAAAATGGAAAGCTTAGTAATTAGAGAAGAAATCACCAAAACTCCACTTAAATCTTGAAAATCCCTTCAATTATTGGTGCTTGGAAGAAGAAGGAACCTCTCTTGCTTTCTAATGATGGTTCAGCTACCTTGAAGAAGAAGAAGATGTGAATTGTTGATATTTTCTCTTTCTTTCCACTTTAAATTTAAGAGCATATTATATTATTTTAATATTATTTTAATTATTTATTTTAAAAAATTATAATTTTTGTCTTCCATTCATAATTTATTTGTTTTTAAATTATTTAATTAATTTTAATTTTATAAAGCATTTTAACAATTTTGCCAATTGACCTTTGACTTTCTTCTTTAAATGTTGACTTTTGTATATATTATATATATTTAATATATATCACATATACACTTTACTTTTTCACTTATAATTCTTCAATTTTCTATTTAAATTATTTATTTAATTTAAGTTTTTGAAAAATTGTGGATGTTACCGGAAATATATTTTTTATAAACCTTTTAATTTAGTTTTAATATGCAATATAGCATAAAAAGCTATTTCCAGTTGATCCAAATGGATTAAGGCTTAATTAATGGGAATTATCATGGACTGATTTCTAAGTTTGAGAATACAACTATGGGTTAAATTATCCTAGTTATTTCTTCAAAAAATAAGATATCCTTTATTGATATTTTGTTGACCATATGCCTAGGAAAAGAGACTTGCCATTCATGTGTGGATGATACAAGGTTGGAAAAGTCATTCTTAGTCCTTTGTTTTGTTTGTTTGTTTTTTTACGTGTGCATACATGCATACATGCATACATATATTGCATTACATAGCATTGATCATTTTTGGCTCACAAACCTGGAGTACAGTAGTTCAAGAGCTTACAACAATTTGACCTATGCCAGTGACATAGAATCCAGCAACGACTCAGTCAGCTTTTCACCAAAAGCAAGAACCTAAATAGATTCAAAAGATGGTGGATGACGCACTCAATTCAAAGATGGAAGATGTGAGCGGGAATTTTATCCCCCACTCCCGTGTCGAATGGTTCTTGCGACTTTGGCACTATTAGGCTCAGGGCCTTAGAGAACACAAGCCTAAACTTGAAAAAAAATGGAGCCGCCACCCGGACTGGCCGGGAAAAAGAAAGGGGTGGATGACTCAATTCCTAAGGAATCCCCAACCCCTTAATGGGTTCGAAAAGTTGGGTACGTATGGGGAAGATGAAAAATGGCCTAGTACCCCCACAACGCCAGTTCATTAGAACTGGCCTCCTTTTCAGGTCTTAATATTATACAATTCTTAAGTAATACAATATTATCCATACTACATGCAATTAATAGAATAAATAAATACTTTATTGAAAATCATGGCAAGGTCAAAACAAAACAAACAAATGGACACCCATCAAAGGATGGAAACATTTCCTTACATCGTCCAATGTCTAAAACTTAATACGATACCCATCAAAAGGTAGAAACGTGTCCTTTAAATTAATCCCAAAACTAGAACATAAATTAAATTACATGATGCTTAATACATGAGGTACCCAAAATATGGAAACGTACCTCTTATAACATTTTGAAATCAAAGCAAATCAATAAAAATAACCAAGCAACCATTCATCATAAATAAATCATTCATTGAAGACATAAATCAAAGATATAAATAAATCATTAATCAAACTATATATTAAATACTCACTTAACAATGAAACAAATAAATATGCAAATTTAGGTTTATGTATCAACTTAGGGTTTCTTATATAACATTTAGGGTTTTGGAATTTATATCTAAAAGCTAGGGTTTTGGAATCTTAAAGAACTAATATTATTGTTAGTTTTAATTTTTTTTAGAAGAATTATGCTACTGTATGATTAAAATTAGAATTTAGGATTTTAAGAAAATAAGGTACAAACCTATGAAAATAAGATTAAAACTTAAATATTTGAAAAGAATAAGCTACTGTGGTGATTTTGGAAAATTGATTAGGATTTTAAAATAGATTAAGGTTTGAATTGAACTAAGGTTTGGATTTCTAAGAAAACTAACACTATCATATTTATTTTTAAAAAACAGAGGCTACCGTGAAGGTTTTGGAAAATTGATTTAATTAGGGTTTTACAATTTTAAGAGGTTTATGGTTTTGATTAAAAAAAAAAACTAAGATGTTGTAATAATTAAAATAATAAAAAAGCTACTATATAAAATTTTCTTTTTAGTAAAAACTAATTGATATCTATTGTGTTCTTTTAAAAGAAATAAACAAATTTGTCCATTGATGTTCATAGTTATGGGATTATTATATGAGTTTTAATTCATCAATTTTAATTGATCAATGATTAATGGATAAAGATGGTTTTTTGATAAATAAAATTAGATATAAATACCTATGTTTGAAGGCTCCACCAAAATTGTTGAATAAACATTTGGGATGAGCTAACACCAAGACAGTCATTGCTTGCTTGTGTAATATCCCAAAGTATACCCTAAAAGTTTTGGAATATTTATTGTTGTATTTGGATTAAGTGTATTTATTTTTGTGGGAAGAGTAGAGTGTATATGTTGTATATATTGGGATATACACAACATATACAAGTCTAGGAGTGAAGGGTAAAAAGGAAAATAATTGGAAATTGAGTTAGTGGAAATAAGAGTGAGTGGATGGAGATATTTTGGATTAGTTTATTGTTTTATGTGTGGAGGAAAGAGTTTTGAGGAGAAAGTCGACTTCATTTTCTTCCTCTTCTTCTTTCCTTCTTTCTTTCTCATGTATCACTCTTCTTTTCCTTTCCTTTTCTTTCCTTTTGGCCGGCAGTAGCAAGAGAACAAGAGAGAGAGAGAGATTTGATCTTCCAAGCTCAAGATTGAAGGAGTTTTCAAGTGATCAAGTTGGAATCTAAGAGTTTTCTTCATCCTTGGTAAGTTCTCCACTTGATTTTTTGAGTTTGTGAGTCGAAGTTGTGGTTGATTTGTGTTTGTTTGTTTGAGGTGTGTTTAAGAGTGTTTGGTTCTATTGATTTTGGATTTTGGGGTTGGATTGAAGAAAGAGTAGGTTTGTTGGAAGAGAAAGTGTTGGGGTTGTGTTTTGGGTTTGTGATGATGATTTGTGTTTGATGTGTGTTTTGAGTTGTGTTGGTGTTTTTGCAAGTTTGTTATGGTTTTTGGGTGTGTTTAGTTAAGTTTGTTGGAGTGGAAGATGGTGGAAGTAAGAGGTTTGTTGGTTGTGAAGTTGTTGTTGCCGGAATCTGGATTTTTGACCTGACACGCCCAGGAGCATGGCCAGGTTGTTAGGCGTGTCATTGGTTCTATTTTTTGGGTTGGTGACACGAGCAGTGACACGCCCATGTCACTGAGCGTGTCACAGCTTCTGTGTTACAGTAGCTTTTACACGGCCAGTAACATGAACGTGTCATAGCTACTGTGTTGTTGGTAGATTTACACGACCAATAATACGCTCGTCTTGCTGAACGTGTCATAGCTACTGTGTTGGGGAAGAATTGGCACGGCCATGAACACGCCCGTGTTGTTGGACGTGTCAATGTTTCTGTGAGACAGAATGTACTACACGTTCAGTGACACGCCCGTCGTTCTGAGCGTGTCAAAGCTTCTGTGTTGTGAGTTTAGGTCACGGTCAAGGGCACGCCCGTGTTGTGGAGCGTGTCATGTGTAGAGTTTGCCCTAGTTGATTCTTAACCTTATTATCTCATGTGTATCTCTAAGTGAGTGTGTATAATTCCTTTTGGATTAGGTTCTGAAGAGTTTGAGTTGCCCTAATCCAAGTATTGAAGGATTCTTGGAAGAAGAGTTTAGTGTTTTATGTGAGTTGCTTTTGGAGGTAAGTACAAACTACATTATTGCATACACTTACATGATTTGATACTTAACATATTTGATTATACATATGTTAAGCAATTGATTACAGGGTTAAAACATTTGATGATATGATGAAATATGAAATGTATGTTAATGCAATTGGTTGTGTACACTTGAATGATGAATTGATTTAATGTGATTTGAGATATAATGAGATATAAAACCAATGTGATTGGCTATGATGATGGTGTTAATGCAATTGTTATTGTATATTATCTTGATGAGATATGAAGCCATGGTTGTTGGCTATAATGATGCAAATGAAATGTTGCAGGCATGGTTGCCTATTTTGATTATGAGAATGAAATGAGAAATGAATTGAGAAAGAAATGTATAAAGAGATAAATGAAAAGATTGTGTGTCTAATGTGTTATTCAACCTTTAGAGTTCTGGGTTTGGCGGCATGCCTATAAAGTGCTGGATAGGTGAAAAGATCGGGTCGTAAGCCGATTCCAGTTGAATAATGTGAAATATGATGTTTTTGGGGTGAAAAGACCGGGTCGTAAGCCTCAAAAACAGTAACAGTCTAGTCGGGTTGAGGATCTCCTCGAGTTTAGCCGGGTTGAGGTCCAAGAGATTGGGTCTGTTACACTATCCATGGATAGAGATATATATATGTATCGCCTACTGGCTTGATGATTGTGATTATGGACCAAAGCAGTAACTCTGAACTTTGAATAACATATTAGTGTCTTTTGGGCCCATGCTTGTCTTTGTTTTCAATGTGATTTATGAATGATGAAATAAATAAATAATGAGATTCTTGAGAATTGTTTGTGTCTGAAAGTATTACATTTACATTTCATTATAGTAAAATATTATTGTAGTTTGTACCACTAAGCCTATGGCTTAGCGCGATTGTGGTTCATCGTGCAGGTGACAGGGAAGAACCGGAGAGTTCCTCTAGGCCGAGTAGAGTCTAGATTTTGAGGTGTTGATAGTGGAGCTTAAAGATCAAAGGCATACTGCCAAACATGTATATATTTTATGTGTTAGACAAAAGATCTCTATTTTGATCCTTGACAACTCAAATGGATGATCTATTTAACTTGTGTTTAAGAATCTTGTTGCAGGATTAGGTTGCCTTAAGTAAAGCAAGACAGAACAATTCTAGCGGTCGCACCAGACCAGAATACGACCGCTACATGCAATTACAGAATGAAACCTTATTACAGTAGGTTTCGCGGTCAGAAGTTCGACCTCAGTCGCGACCGCGCCTCAAGAATGGCGGCCGTCCAAAATACTTGCCCGACCGCTACTCAAGGAACTTAAATCATTACAATCACAGTAAGGTTCGCGGTGACAAGAACGGTGAATGATTCGACCTCGCTAATCAATTTAGCGACCGCCCATTCAGAATCGCGACCGCCCAACAATTCAAGAAGAAATTGCTCAAAGAGACAGTAGTGTTCGCGTCCACAGGTGCGTCCAGAAGTTTGACGCGAAACTGTGAGTTTGATCGCGAGATTCTGCATAGGGCGACCACGAGATTCAAATTATGGCGGACATTCAGTTTTGCTCTGTCAGAGAATGACACGTAATATGACCGTTGTAAACCCACTCGAAGATTCAAAAAGGGCGATTGCACCTCTGCTTGGCGCGACCTTCCCGACAAACAAAGCATGGGCAAGAAACGGTCCGACAAACACAGCATGGACAAGATTCCAGCTGCAGAGCACTAAAATTCGACCGTTGTAGCTTTTTCAAAAGCAGCGACCGTCCCTTGTTAAAGGACGACCGCGAGAAGCATGAGCGCGACCATCCTTGCATGAAGGGCGACCGCGAAGTGCTTGGAACAGTTTAAGTAAAGAAGGTCTATTCTGCCAAGACTTTATTCAAAACTTCAACAACGGCTAGTAAGACCACATTGGCTATAAATACAATGTCTCTATGAGAAAACAAAATAGTGAAGTGAAAAAGAACAATCAAGAAATCAGATTTTCATAGCCAAGCAACAAATTTTCTTTTACTTAAACTTACAATTAAATTGTAATGAATGTTAGGTGTGATCATTGAAAACACCATTGTATAAGTTTGAGTGTAAGCTTGGGAAACACTTGGGTTGTGAGAGTGAGCCTTGTAAAACTCTTGATTGGGTTGTAAGTGTGAGCCTTAGAAAAACACTTGTGAAGTTAGGTGTGAACTTGTGAAAACACCAAAGTTGGAAGTGAGCTTGTAAAAACTTCAAAGAATAGTAGAACCTTAACAAGTTGTTAAGAAAGTGGATGTAGGATTGAGGTAAATCCGAACCACTATAAATCTTGTGTGTTCTTTCTTTCTTTCATTACTCAACCAACTTTCTATTCCGCATTTGTGTTTGTTGAGTTTTTTAATTTGCCATCATTTCGTGAGGAAACCAATTCAACCCCCCCTCTTGGTTGCCATCTTGGGACAACAATTGGTATCAGAGCCCTGAGATTTCTTAAACTTAATTGTGAAATCTGATCCACTATGGCAACTTCTTCTTCATCAAGCTCTCATGGAAATCTTAACTCTATTCTTAGACCCTATTTTGATGGAACTGATTACTCATACTGAAAACACAAAATGTACTTGTTTCTAGATAGTGAAGGGATTGAACTATGGGATTTCGTAGAAAGTGAGTGGAAATCTCCTACTCATGAAGTTGACGGTATTCAAGTTCCTCCTCCCAAAGCTCAATGGTCAACTAGCAATATCAGAGATCGATTCAAGAACAATAGAGCTGCTTCCATCTTGATGAACTCCATTTCAAGAGAAGAAGGTGGAAGAGTTCAACATTTAACTTGTGCACATTGCATTTGGAAAACACTTGAAAACTACCATGAAGGTACGACTCAAGTAAGATTCACCAAAAAACAAATGCATGTTCATGAGTATGAGCTATTCAAGATGAAACCAAATGAAAACGTCACCGACATGACAAATCGCTTGCTTGCTATTGTCAATGAACTAAAGAAGTATGGCAAGGTATATGATCAAGGTGATGTAAACAGTAAAATCTTGAGAGCCCTAAGAGCTAGAAAGAACTTTGAATCCAAAGTATCATCCATAGAAGAAGCTCATGATCTCAGCACATTAAGAACCGACGAGCTAGTTGGTAAATTACTCACTTTTGAGCTGCACAGTGAAAAAGAAGAAGATCAAGGTGAGAAAGAAAAGAGAAAACCAATTGCACTCAAAGCAATCAAAGAAGCTGAGAGCTCAAGCAATGAAGGTACTGATGATGAAGATGAAATGGCAATGTTCTCAAAAAGAATCAATGAATGGAAAAGAAAGAAAAGATTACAAGCAAACAAAGGTACACCTCCTAAATTCTCCTTCAAAGATAAAGAAAAGAAAAATGAGGTAAAGTGCTATGAATGTGGAAAAACTGGTCACATCAAATCGGATTGCTACAAATTAAAGAACAAAAGGAAATGGGATAAAGAAAAGAAAAAGTCTCTCAAAGCCACATGGGATGACTCTTCTTCAAGTGAGGAAGAAGAAGAAGAAGGAATTGTAAATCTATGTCTCATGGCTATTGAAGATGACTCCAATGAGGTAAGTACTCAATCCTTTGATCTTGTAGCACATGATGATATAAATGATATAGATGATAGTGATTTGATTGAGCACATGAATTTTAAAATAGAAAAATATTATTCTAAAATGATGCTTTACAAAGAGAAAAACTCTAAGTTAGAAAAAGATTATATATGCTTAAAGAATTCTACCTTAGAATTGAAAACCTCAAATGAACACTTGATGAACACAATAGGAGAATTAAAGAAAAGCTCACATGACTTAGAAAAAGTGATTAAAGAGAATGAGACATTGAAGCATGAACTAAAAGAACTAAAAGAATCAATTTCCAGATTTCATAAAGGAAAGGAAGCATTGAACACATTAATTAATAATCAAAGATCACCTTCCTTGAAATATGGATTAGGATTCAATGGCTCAACCAACATTGCACCTAGCAAACCAACATTTGTGAAAGCATCTACAACTAAAATTTCTGATGTTCATATCAAAGATGCTTGCACCAAGTCTAAAAGAACTAGTTATGGTTCACTAGGAGATAAAGCCAAAAATAATTATGCATTGTTGTTCACTAAATTTGCACAAAAGAAATCACATACTTGTAGTTGTATGTATAATGCAAAAAGAAAAATGCAGAAGAATAGAATACCATGGCAATGCACATATTGCATGAAATTTGGACACAAAAATTTTTCTTGTTATATAAGAAAGGCACATCTCAAGTTAGAAGGCACTTTTTCTACTAACCATCAAGGACCCAACTTCAAGTGGGTACCTAAATGAAGATGATCACAATTGTTTTGCAGGTATGCCTAAAATCTACTACCAATGAAAGCACATGGCTTGTGGATAGTGGATGCTCAAGGCATATGACTGGAAATGCAAAGCTCTTTACAAGTATTACCTACAAACATGGAGGTAATGTAACTTTTGGAAACAATGCTAAAGGTAAAATTCTTGGTGTTGGCTCCATTGGTTCTATTGGTAAGGATTTAATTGAAGATGTATGGCTTGTTGATGGGTTGAAACATAACTTGCTAAGTGTTAGTCAACTTTGTGATAAAGCATACTTTGTCGAGTTTGATTCCAAGGAATGCAAAATCACAAACTCAAATGATGTTATCATATTTAAAGGTACCAGAACAAACAACACTTACAATGTCAGCATACATTCAAATCATACATGTTTAATGTCCACTAATAATGATGCATGGTTATGGCATAGAAGACTAGGACATGCTGGTATGGATCAATTGAAATATATTTATAATGAGAACTTAGTTGATGGCTTACCTAAGATAAAATATGATAAAGATAGAATTTGTGAACCTTGTCAACATGGTAAGCAACATAAAAGCTCATTTAAATCAAAGAGTATTATAAGTACCTCTAGACCTTTAGAGCTCATTCATTTAGACTTGTTTGGACCAAATAGAGTTACAAGCTTAGGAGGCAAATCATATGCATTTGTTCTTGTTGATGATTACTCTAGATTCACATGGGTTAAGTTCTTAGCTCAAAAGAATGAAGCCTTTAATTGCTTCAAAACATTTGCAAAAAAAGTTCAAAATGAAAAAGGATATGTGATCACATCTATTAGAAGTGATCATGGTAAAGAATTTGAAAATGAAAATTTTGAAACCTTTTGCAATGAACTTGACATTTCACATAATTTTTCTGCTCCTAGAACTCCACAGCAAAATGGTGTAGTTGAAAGGAAAAATAGAACTTTAATTGAAATGGCTAGAACAATGCTCAATGAATATGATTTACCATCTTATTTTTGGGCAGAAGCCGTTAATACAGCTTGCTACATTGCAAATCGTGTTTACAAAAGGCATTTAACTAATAAAACTTCTTATGAGCTATGGAATGGAAGAATACCCAGAATTGGATATTTTAGAGTATTCGGATGCAAATGCTTCATATTGAATACCAAGGATAATCTTGGAAAATTTTCATCCAAATCAGATGAAGGTATATTCTTAGGATATTCATCATATAGCAAAGCATATAGAGTATTTAACATGAAAACTCTAGTAATAGAAGAATCAATGCATGTTGTATTTGATGAATCATCTAAACTTGATCAAAAGAAAGGTATTACTTTTAATGACCTTGCAGATAATCTTGAACCTCTTGAATCTATTGATGCTCCAAAGATCAATCAACTTCAAGAAAAGACTCAGGATCTACCTAAGGATTGGCAATACAAGAAAGATCATCCAAAGGAACTCATCATTGGAGAAACATCTAAGGGAGTAATCACTAGATCTAAAATTAATCATGTTGATGTTAATTTTGCTTTTGTTTCTCAAATTGAACCAAAAACTGTTGAGGAAGCTTTAAATGATGAAAATTGGATAACTGCAATGCAAGATGAACTTAATCAATTTGAAAGAAATAATGTTTGGCAACTTACTCCTAGACCTAAAGATCATTCTATAATAGGATGCAAATGGGTTTATAGGAATAAGCTTGATGAAAATGGTCACATTATTAAAAATAAAGCAAGATTGGTAGCCAAAGGTTATAATCAAGAAGAAGGTATTGATTATGATGAAACCTTTGTCCCTGTAGCCAGATTAGAAGCTATTAGAATATTACTTGCTTTTGCATGTCATATGAATTTTAAGCTTTATCAAATGGATGTTAAAAGTGCATTTCTAAACGGACTCATAAATGAAGAAGTTTATGTTGAACAACCTCCTGGATTTGAAAACTACAAATTTCATGATCATGTTTTCAAACTTACCAAAGCTTTATATGGATTGAAACAAGCACCTAGAGCATGGTATGATAAACTTAGTGCATATTTGCTTGAAAATGGTTTTGCAAAAGGAAAAGTAGACACAACTCTCTTTGTTAAAAAGGATAAGCATAACATTTTGATTGTACAAATTTATGTGGATGACATAATATTTGGAGCTACTGATGAAGCCTTGTGCAAAGAATTTGCTTCTTGTATGACCAGGGAATTTGAAATGAGCATGATGGGTGAACTCAAGTTCTTCCTTGGATTGCAAGTCAAGCAATGTAAAGATGGGATCTTCATCAACCAATCCAAATATACAAGAGAACTCATGAAGAAATTTGGAATGGATGGCTGCAAAACTAGCAAAACTCCCATGAGCACATCCTTGAAATTAGGTAAAGATGACAATGGTAAAGTAGTAGATGAGAAGAAATATCGAGGTATCATCGGATCACTACTTTACTTAACCGCATCTAGGCCTGATATAATGTACAATGTATGTCTATGTGCTAGATTTCAAACCTGTCCTAAAGAATCACACTTGAATGCCACTAAAAGAATCTTGAAATATTTAAGTGGTACAATGCAATTAGGACTTTGGTATCCAAAGAACACATCATTTCATATTATAGGATTTTCAGATGCAGATTATGCAGGTAGTTTCTTAGATAGAAAAAGCACTACAGGAGCATGTCACTTTCTTGGTAATTGTTTAGTTTCTTGGCATAGTAAGAAACAAGCATCAGTTGCTTTATCCACAACGGAAGCTGAATATGTTGCAGCTTGTTTTTGTTGCACACAAGTATTATGGATGAAACAACAATTGCTTGACTATGGTAAAGTTTTTAACAATATTTCCATTAAATGTGAAAACACTAGTGCTATCAATTTGTCTAAGAATCCTATACAACATTCTAGATCCAAGCATATAGATATTAGACATCATTTTTTGAGGGAAAATGTGCAAAATCAGAACATAATTCTAGAATTTATTGAAACACAAAATCAACTTGCGGATGTCTTTACAAAACCATTGAATGAAGATAGACTTAATTTTATTAAACTTAATTTAGGAATGATTGATGGAAATACTTTGAATTAATTGCCTATCAATGAAGTTTCTATGTGCATGAATTTAATGGTTCTTAACACTCTAGAAATATTTTCTATCTTTCCATGAATCTTTCAATTTTTAAGTCTTTAGCGGTCGCTCCAGAGTCCTTTCACGATCGCTATATTGTCTGACAGTTTCATTCAAACTAATGACTGTGCGCGGTCGAGAAAATTTTGTGCGCGGCCGCACCAATTTGAATAGTTTCGACCGTTACAGACAATTTCTTCTCTCGCGAGCGTACTTATCTTGAAAATGGTCGCTAGACCTCATTTCGCGAGCGCACCTTGTTCAATGTGCGACTGCACCCTGTACACTCTGCTCAAAAATTTATAACCGTTGGCTGTGTGACAGGTCGCAAATCTTGACTTTCAACAGTCATAAACGGCTATTTTCGTTATTTCATCTATTTAAGAGCATAATAAATAATTTTCTTTGATATTTTGCTTCTAAAAACATTCTGAAACCCTAAAATAATCTTCTCCTCATCATCTGTCATTCAATTGAACCTCTGTTTTCCTGCTCTCTTCTGTTCTTTCTATTTCAATGGCTCCCAAAAGAAAAACCACCTCCAAAATTAAGGGTCAAGCCAAGAGAGTTCCAGGAATCACCATTAGAGAACCTGTTGTTGAACCTCCATCTCCTCCTCAATCCAAAAGAGGTGAGAAAATTCACAAACCTCACCACCAAACCTCTGAGGAAGACATTAGGTATGCTATGCTTAAGAAAAAGAAGGTTGAAGGCACCAAATCACCTTTTGGTGGAATGCTTTCTGCATTGGGCATCAAGGACGAAATTGAGAGATTGTTGGATGTCCTTGGATGGAGAAAATTTGTCTTTCCAGAAGAGGTAGGCTACTCTAGTCTTAGCAAAGAATTTCTGATGTCTCTTCAAATAGAAAAGAGTGCAAATTCTGCACTAGGGTGGTATGGAGTTAGATTTAAGCTCTTTGATCAATACCAAGCCCTATCTCTAGAAGATTTTGGTAGCATTTGGAACTTCCCTTCTGAAGGTATAACCTCTTACAATGACCAAATGTTCTCCAACCGAACCCTTTCTGATTTCTGGCAAGAAATTTCCATTGAAACTTCCTTTAAAAAAGAATCCAAAGCCAGACATATCAAAACTCTCACCCACTAGATGCTCCATAGGATTATCACTTATACCATCCACCAAAGAGCAGATGGAAATGAGAAAGTCACCAAAAGAGACCTCATCTTTATGTATGCTTTCACCCATAACATCAAAATAAACTCCACCAAGTTCTTGATAGACACCTTCTTTCATCATGCTGTTACAAGAACTGGTACATTCTTCCTATCCTCTCAAGTTACTCAGATAGCTAGGCACCTAAACCTTCTGAATGATTTGAACTTAGCTACCTTGAGAAACCCTTTCACTCTAGCTTCCAGTGCTATCACAATAGATTACTTAGAGCATGCTGGATGTGTTAGGAAAATTGAAGGATCATATGTATACTACTTTGGCAAGAAAGGAGTAATGGATAAACAAAAGAAGAGGCCAAGATATACAATTGAGGAAGAAGGAGATTCAGTTGAAGTTGCTGTGGAATTACCTCCAAAAGCAACTTCATCAAAAGTTGCTCAAGAAACTACTTCATCCTCCACTCAACTCATCCTCCAAGCTATCAAAACTCTTTCCAGGAAATTATCCAAGTTCAAGAAAAGTGTCTCCAAGAGATTTCAGCACTTGAACAAGAGAATTGACCTTATATCTCATATGCACCATGATCTCTATGACATGCAAGGAAAATTGGACTTGCCTCAGTGCAACCTTGAAGATTGGGATATAAGTGATCATACCCAAAGCATTCCTGAAGAAGAAGAGTCCATCAGCACTAGCTCTGCCTCTGTTGCTCCTAAAGATAAAGGAAAAGCTCCTTTAGTTGAAGAAGAACTAGATGTAGATGATGACTCTGAATAGCTTAAAACTTTTTGTCTCTATTGTTTGCATTTTCATATGATTATTGCTTTATTTTCTGCCTTTGTACTTTTCTCTATCCTTAATAAACATGTTTGTTTCAAATGTTATTTGTTTTTCCTTATTTGTTGTTGTTTTGATTGTTGCTTTTAATATCTTATCCAATGGAAGACACATTTGTTTAAACATTTGATTTATTTTGCCTATGACAATGGGGGAGAAAATAACAACATAATGGAATGAATGGAATGAAACTCAGTAAACATAATAGGGGAGAAACAATGGGGGAGAAAATAGTACAATGAGTTGTTTAAACTGTTTATACATAACCTAATGCACCAAGATTATCACAATGCTCTTGATCATGACTTATGCATAAATCAAGGGGGAGCATTTTAGACTTATTATTTTTTCATCATTCCATTTGAATTGTCAAAGTCAAAATGGGGGAGATTGTTAGACAAAAGATCTCTATTTTGATCCTTGACAACTCAAATGGATGATCTATTTAACTTGTGTTTAAGAATCTTGTTGCAGGATTAGGTTGCCTTAAGTAAAGCAAGACAGAACAATTCTAGCGGTCGCACCAGACCAGAATACGACCGCTACATGCAATTACAGAATGAAACCTTATTACAGTAGGTTTCGCGGTCAGAATTTCGACCTCAGTCGCGACCGCGCCTCAAGAATGGCGGCCGTCCAAAATACTTGCCCGACCGCTACTCAAGGAACTTAAATCATTACAATCACAGTAAGGTTCGCGGTGACAAGAACGGTGAATGATTCGACCTCGCTAATCAATTTAGCGACCGCCCATTCAGAATCGTGACCGCCCAACAATTCAAGAAGAAATTGCTCAAAGAGACAGTAGTGTTCGCGTCCACAGGTGCGTCCAGAAGTTCGACGCGAAACTGTGAGTTCGATCGCGAGATTCTGCATAGGGCGACCGCGAGATTCAAATTATGGCGGACATTCAGTTTTGCTCTGTCAGAGAATGACATGTAATATGACCGTTGTAAACCCACTCGAAGATTCAAAAAGGGCGACCGCACCTCTGCTTGGCGCGACCGTCCCGACAAACAAAGCATGGGCAAGAAACGGTCCGACAAACACAGCATGGACAAGATTCCAGCTGCAGAGCACTAAAATTCGACCGTTGTAGCTTTTTCAAAAGCAGCGACCGTCCCTTGTTAAAGGACGACCGCGAGAAGCATGAGCGCGACCATCCTTGCATGAAGGGCGACCGCGAAGTGCTTCGGACAGTTTAAGTAAAGAAGGTCTATTCTGCCAAGACTTTATTCAAAACTTCAATAACGGCTAGTAAGACCACATTGGCTATAAATACAATGTCTCTATGAGAAAACAAAATAGTGAAGTGAAAAAGAACAATCAAGAAATCAGATTTTCATAGCCAAGCAACAAATTTTCTTTTACTTAAACTTACAATTAAATTGTAATGAATGTTAGGTGTGATCATTGAAAACACCATTGTATAAGTTTGAGTGTAAGCTTGGGAAACACTTGGGTTGTGAGAGTGAGCCTTGTAAAACTCTTGATTGGGTTGTAAGTGTGAGCCTTAGAAAAACACTTGTGAAGTTAGGTGTGAACTTGTGAAAACACCAAAGTTGGAAGTGAGCTTGTAAAAACTTCAAAGAATAGTGGAACCTTAACAAGTTGTTAAGGAAGTGGATGTAGGATTGAGGTAAATCCGAACCACTATAAATCTTGTGTGTTCTTTCTTTCTTTCATTACTCAACCAACTTTCTATTCCGCATTTGTGTTTGTTGAGTTTTTTAATTTGCCATCATTTCGTGAGGAAACCAATTCACCCCCCCCCCCTCTTGGTTGCCATCTTGGGACAACATTATGTTTTGTAAAAACTTGAGTTTTGAAGTATATGTATTTGTAAATATTTGTTATACTTTCCGCTGCGTTTTGAATAAACATTTTTATCTATTGTGTTTTATAATATAACTTAAATGTTTTAAATTTGTTCATTTTATTGTAAAAGAAGTGAGTCGTTTGTTAGTAAACCATGGCATTACTATATTCAGTATACGTATATTACGATCGCAATAGCATGCTGTGTACGTATACGGGATATATGGGTGTTACAATTGTTTTGGTATCAGAGCCTAGGTTTGAGATTCTCAACCTAGGTCAACTGTAAGAAAAAGGAAATTTTGAGTTTTAAAATGTGGTTTTTAAATAAGATACATGTTTTGGTATGGCAGTCTTTAATCTTAATGAAGTATGTTCTGCTGTGTATGCAGATATAGGTAGTGATGGCGACCCAGTCACGTCAGTCTGTAGAAGGTAGTGCTGAGAGTGTAGCTCCTGACGAGGGTAGAGATGGAGCTAGAGTTGATAGAGTTAGTGAGACACCTGCTACTGTGCCAGGGAGATCAGCTGCTGATGAGGTACCGCCGAGTTGGTTAAGGCATATGGTAGATTTTTTGAGGGGAGCTCCAGTGCAGCTGCCACCACCACCACAACCACAAGTGCCGGTGAGACACTATGATAAGTTGAGGAAATATGGGGCTGATGATTTCTTGGGCACTACAGACCCAGCTGTGGCTGAGCAGTGGTTGGATAAAGTGCAGAGGATATTTATCCAGTTGCAAGCCACTCCTGATGAAAAATTTGATTATGCCAGATCCCTTCTTCAGAAAGATGCTTATGATTGGTGGAAGACAGTTCCTCATGCCATGGATGATCCACCAACATTATCTTATGGGGATTTTCTGAGGGAGTTTGAGCAGAAATATACTCCAAGGTATAAAGATATTAAGAAGATGGAATTCCTGAATTTGAGGCAAGACAACCGGACAGTGACAGAATATGAGATTGAGTTCATCCGGTTGAGTCACTATGCCGGTGGGATTATCTCTGATGAGATTGACCGGTTCAAAAGATTTGAGGAGGGTTTGAGGCCCTCTATTATGTGCATTGTTGCTGGTTCTCGGTATCAGGATTTCTCTCAGCTAGTTGCAGCAGCTAGAAGTGTTGAGAGAGCACAGAATATTGCAGCAGCTGCTACCGAGGAGGAGACCAGAGTAAGGAGATCCCAATTTGAGGCAGGATCTTCATCTATTAAGAGGGGCAGAGGAAGTTTTGTTCTGAGGATCAGTAGGAACCAGAGACAGCCGGGTAGGTCAGTGCAGTATCAGAGGCAGAGACCGAGACCTACAGCTTCTGTAGCTAGTGCTCCAACTCCAGTGATTCAGAGGTCTACTCTACCTGTATGTGAGCTTTGTGATAGAAACCATGTGGGTGTCTGCTGGAAGATTGGAAGATCAGCTGTGTGTTTCAGGTGTGGATCGCCTGACCATTTCATTAGGGAGTGTCCTGAGATACAGGAGCATAGGTAGGCTGAGTCTGCAGCTTCTCGACCCAGTGTCAGCAGAGGTGGTCGAGGGGGCAGAAGTTTCAGTAGAAGTGGTCGACTTGGGGTTAGTCAGAGAGGAGGATCGACATCTGGAGGCAGTAGGCCAGATGAGGCCGGATCTTCTCAGAGAGTATATGTGATGCAGAGGCAGCCGGATGCTTCAGCAGTTATAGCGGGTACATTCTCTTTATTTGGCATTTCAGTTCTTGCTTTGATTGATCCAGGATCTACTCATTCTTACATAAGTGCATTCATGTTGCCTATGTCTGAATTGTATTCTGAGTCCTTAGGATTTGATGTCTTGGTGACAAATCCTTTAGGACATAGTGTTGTGGTAAGTAAGGTTCATCGTGACAGTGCAGTGGTAGTGCAAGGTGAAGAGTTTTGTGGTGATTTAATTGAGATGCCTTTTAAGGAATATGATTTGATGTTAGGCATGGATTGGTTGTCTAAGCATGGAGCTGTGGTAGATTGTTTAAAGAAGTGTGTTACCTTGAGAACCGGTGATGGTAGAATTGTGATAGTGTCTAGTGAGCAGAGACAACTTGCATCCTTGTTTGTATCAGCTGTAGTAGCTAGAAAGTTGATTAGAATAGGGTGTGATGCTTATCTTGCTCATGTTATGGATACTAGAGTAGTGAGTTCTCCACTTGACAGTATAACCACAGTTACATATTTTCCAGATGTGTTTCCTAAGTAGTTGCCAGGGTTACCCCCTGAGAGAGAGGTTGAGTTTGGTATCGAATTGTTACCTGGTACCACTCCTATCTCTATTACTCCATATCGAATGGCACCTGCTGAATTGAGAGAATTGAAGGTGCAGTTGCAGGAGTTGTTGGATAAAGGGTTTATTCGCCCTAGTGTTTCTCCATGGGGAGCTCCTGTTTTGTTTGTGAAGAAGAAGGATGGTACTATGAGGTTGTGCATCGATTATAGGCAATTGAACAAAGTGACTATCAAAAATAAGTATCCTTTGCCTAGGATTGATGATCTCTTTGATCAATTGAAGGGGGCAGCAGTGTTTTCCAAGATTGATTTGAGATCGGGGTACCATCAGTTGAGGGTTAGAGCTGAAGATATTCCTAAGAAAGCTTTTCGCACAAGGTATGGGCATTATGAGTTCTTAGTGATGCCTTTTGGACTAACGAATGCACCTGCAACTTTCATGGATTTGATGAATAGGGTGTTTAGACCCTATCTAGATCAGTTTGTGGCAGTCTTCATTGACGATATTTTGGTGTATTCGCGTAATGAAGAGGAGCATGACAAGCATATGCGGATTGTATTGCAGATCTTGAGAAAAAAGCAATTGTATGCCAAGCTATCGAAGTGTGAGTTTTGGCTTGATCAAGTGACTTTTCTAGGTCATATAGTGTCAGCAGATGGTATTAGAGTTGATCCAAGTAAAGTTGAAGCTATTTTGAATTGGAGTCCACCAAAGTCAGTGACTGAAGTTAGAAGTTTTCTGGGTTTGGCAGGCTATTATCGACGCTTTGTGAAAGGTTTTTCTGTGATAGCTACTCCACTCACCAGATTACTTCGAAAAGGAGTTAGATTAGTGTGGACAGATCAGTGTCAAACTAGTTTTGAGCAGTTGAAAGAAATGTTGACTCAAGCGCCTGTTCTTACTTTGCCTGTGGGAGATAAACCTTATGTGATTTATAGTGATGCTTCACATAATGGTTTAGGATGTGTTTTGATGCAAGAGGGTAAAGTTGTAGCTTATGCTTCTCGGCAGTTTAAGCCGCATGAGCTTAATTATCCGACGCATGATTTGGAATTGACAGCTATAGTGTTTGCTTTGAAGATTTGGCGACACTATTTGTATGGGGAGAAGTGTTTTATCTATACAGATCATAGGAGTTTAAAATATTTGGGAGTTCAAAGAGAGCTTAATCTTCGGCAGAGACGTTGGTTGGAGTTGATCAAAGACAACGACTGTTTGATTGATTATCATCCGGGTAAGGCGAATGTTGTTGCTGATGCCTTGAGTTGGAAGTCTTTGGTAGGTTTGTCAGTTTATTCGCTCTCATTGCTTTTTGAGTTGAGAGCATTGCATGCTAGTTTTGAATCATGTGATGATGGTGCGTTGTTATCTCAATTGCAGTTGAGACCGGTGTTGTTGGATTAGATTAAAGAGGCTCAATTGACTAATGAGAAAATTCAGAAGATTGTTTCAGATTGCCAACATGGAGAAAGTAGAGATTTCCATGTGAGAAATGATGGTAGCCTTTGGTTTAAAGATAGGTTGTGTATTCCTGATGATGCTAGTTTGAGAAAGATTATTTTGGAAGAAGCACATCAGTCGGTTTTTGCTATGCACCCTGGGAGTACAAAGATGTATCATGACTTAAAGTAGCATTACTGGTGGTCAGGTATGAAGAGAGACATAACAAAATTTGTGTCCAAGTGTCTCACTTGTCAGAGGGTGAAAGCTGAGCATCAAGTTCCAACAGGGTTGCTTCAACCTTTAACAGTGCCTGAATGGAAATGGGAGAGAGTGACAATGGATTTTGTATCTGGTTTGCCATTGACTCAGAAGAAGCATGATGCTATTTGGGTGATTGTTGATCGGTTGACAAACACAGCTCATTTTCTTCCAGTTAGAATGGATTATCCTCTTGAGAGACTAGCTGAGCTGTATATCAGTGAGATAGTGAAATTGCATGGAGTCCCAATTTCTCTAGTGTCCGATCAAGATCCCAAATTTACTTCTAGGTTTTGGAGGAGTTTGCATAATGCATTGGGTTCTCGATTGCACTTTAGTACTACTTTTCATCCTCAGACAGATGGGCAGTCAGAGAGAGTGATACAGATTATAGAGGATATGTTGAGAAGCTGTGTCATTGATTTCTCTGGAAGTTGGGACAGATTTTTGTCACTTGTAGAATTTGCTTACAACAACAGTCATCAATCCAGTATTGGTATGGCACCATTTGAGGCATTGTATGGTAGAAGATATAGAACGCCTTTATGTTGGAATGAACTTGGAGAAGGCAAACTAATTGGTCTTGATTTGGTTAAAGAGACTGAAGAGAAAGTGATGATAATTCGGGATCGGTTAAAAGCGGCTTTAGATCGACAGAAATCTTATTCAGATTTGAAGAGGAGAGACATAGAGTTTAATATCGGAGATAAAGTATTTTTGAAAGTGCCTCCTTGGAAAAAGATTTTAAGATTTGGTCATAAAGGAAAACCGAGTCCTCGTTTTATTGGACCGTATGAAATATTGGAAAGAGTTGGACCAGTTGCTTATCGTCTTGCATTGCCGCCTGAATTGGATAGAATCCACAATGTCTGCCATGTTTCTATGTTGCGGAGATACAGATCAGACCCATCTCATGTTCTGCCAGTTGAATCTATTGAGGTGAATCCAGATATGACATTTGAGGAAGAGCCAGTTGCTATTTTGGCACATGAAATGAAAGAGTTAAGGAATAAGAAAGTGCCATTGGTGAAAGTTCTTTGGAAGAATCATGGTAGAGAAGAGGCAACTTGGGAGAGTGAGCAAGCAATGCGAGATCAATATCCTCAACTGTTTCAAACTTGAGATCAGGTAATTTCGAGGACGAAATTTCTTTTTAGAGGGGGAGAATTGTAATATCACAAAGTATACCCTAAAAGTTTTGGAATATTTATTGTTGTATTTGGATTAAGTGTATTTATTTTTGTGGGAAGAGTAGAGTGTATATGTTGTATATATTGGGATATACACAACATATACAAGTATAGGAGTGAAGGGTAAAAAGGAAAATAATTGGAAATTGAGTTAGTGGAAATAAGAGTGAGTGGATGGAGATATTTTGGATTAGTTTATTGTTTTATGTGTGGAGGAGAGAGTTTTGAGGAGAAGGTTGACTTCATTTTCTTCCTCTTCTTCTTTCCTTCTTTCTTTCTCGTGTATCACTCTTCTTCTCCTTTCCTTTTCTTTCCTTTTGGCCGGCAGTAGCAAGAGAACAAGAGAGAGAGAGAGATTTGATCTTCCAAGCTCAAGATTGAAGGAGTTTTCAAGTGATCAAGTTGGAATCTAAGAGTTTTCTTCATCTTTGGTAAGTTCTCCACTTGATTATTTGAGTTTGTGAGTTGAAGTTGTGGTTGATTTGTGTTTGTTTGTTTGAGGTGTGTTTAAGAGTGTTTGCTTCTATTGATTTTGGATTTTGGGGTTAGATTGAAGAAAGAGTAGGTTTGTTGGAAGAGAAAGTGATGGGGTTGTGTTTTGGGTTTGTGATGATGATTTGTGTTTGATGTGTGTTTTGTGTTGTGTTGGTGTTTTTGCAAGTTTGTTATGGTTTTTGGGTGTGTTTAGTTAAGTTTGTTGGAGTGGAAGATGGTGGAAGTAAGAGGTTTGTTGGTTGTGAAGTTGTTGCCGGAATCTAGATTTTTGACCTGACACGCCTAGGAGCACGACCAGGTTGTTAGGCATGTCATTGGTTCTGTTTTCTGGGTTAGTGACACGAGCAGTGACATGCCCATGTCATTGAGCATGTCACAGCTTCTGTGTTACAGTAGCTTTTACATGGCCAGTAACACGCTCGTGTTGCTGAATGTGTCATAGCTACTGTGTTGTTGGTAGATTTACACGGCCAGTAACACGCTCGTGTTGCTGAACGTGTCATAGCTACTGTGTTGGGGAAGAATTGACATGGCCATGAACACACCCGTGTTGTTGGACGTGTCAATGTTTCTGTGAGACAGAATGTACTACACGTTCAGTGACACGCCCGTGGTTCTGAGCGTGTCAAAGCTTCTGTGTTGTGAGTTTAGGGCACGGTCAAGGGCACGCCCGTGTTGTGGAGTGTGTCATGTGTAGAGTTTGCCCTAGTTGATTCTTAACCTTATTATCTCATGTGTATCTCTAAGTGAGTGTGTATAATTCCTTTTGGATTAGGTTGTGAAGAGTTTGAGTTGCCCTAATCCAAGTATTGAAGGATTCTTGGAAGAAGAGTTTAGTGTTTTATGTGAGTTGCTTTTGGAGGTAAGTACAAACTACATTATTGCATACACTCACATGATTTGATACTTAACATATTTGATTATACATATGTTAAGCAATTGATTACAGGGTTAAAACATTTGATGATATGATGAAATATGAAATGTATGTTAATGCAATTAGTTGTGTACACTTGAATAATGAATTGATTTAATGTGATTTGAGATATAATGAGATATAAAACCAATGTGATTGGCTATGATGATGGTGTTAATGCAATTTTTATTGTATATTATCTTGATGAGATATGAAGCCATGGTTGTTGGCTATAATGATCCAAATGAAATGATGCAGGCATGGTTGCCTATTTTGATTATGAGAATGAAATGTATAAAGAGATAAATGAAAAGATTGTGTGTCTAATGTGTTATTCAACCTTCAGAGTTCTGGGTTTGGCGGCATGCCTATAAAGTACTAGATAGGTGAAAAGACCAGGTCGTAAGCCGATTCCAGTTGAATAATGTGAAATATGATGTTTTTGGGGTGAAAAGACAGGGTCGTAAGCCTCAAAAATAGTAACAGTCTAGCCGGGTTGAGGATCTCCTCGAGTTTAGCCGGGATGAGGTCCAAGAGACTGGGTCTATTATACTATCCATGGATAGATATATATATATATGTATCACCTACGGGATTGATGATTGTGATTATGGACCAAAGCAGTAACTCTGAACTTTGAATAACATATTAGTGTCTTTTGGGCCCATGCTTGTCTTTGTTTTCAATGTGATTTATGAATGATGAAATAAATAAATAATGAGATTCTTGAGAATTATTTATGTGTCTGAAAGTATTACATTTACATTTCATTATAGTAAAATATTATTGTAGTTTGTACCACTAAGCCTATGGCTTAGCGCGATTGTGGTTCATCGCGCAGGTGACAGGAAAGAACCGGAGAGTTCCACTAGGCCGAGTAGAGTCTAGATTTTGAGGTGTTGATAGTGGAGCTTAAAGATCAAAGGCATACTGCCAAACATGTATATATTTTATGTTTTGTAAAAACTTGAGTTTTGAAGTATATGTATTTGTAAATATTTGTTATACTTTCCGCTGCATTTTGAATAAACATTTTTATCTATTGTGTTTTATAATATAACTTAAATGTTTTAAATTTGTTCATTTTATTGTAAAAGAAGTGAGTCATTTGTTAGTAAACCGTGGCATTACTATATTCAGTATACGTATATTATGATCGTAATAGCATGCTGTGTACGTATACGGGATATAGGGGTGTTACGGCTTGCTTGTTGTCTTAGTCTTCTCACTGAAAATTGCTATATCTTTAAGTTTTTAGCTTCAGCTGAAAAATAACTCCAAAAGCTAAAAGAGGCCGTCTCCAAAAGAAAGTCCCAAAAAATATCCCCTGTAATTGTTTTAATATGGTATTTATCAGAAAAAATACTAATTGGTTAAGGAAATAAAATTGTATTAGAAAATAAAATTATTCAAGAAATAAAACTTTAAAACTGAGTAAAAGAAGGTTTTGGCAAAATCGGCAGCGCGCACGAATGGGCCTGCGCTCACGAATGGATCTTACATTATTTTATCTGCAGCAAGCCAATTGGCTGCCATCGCGGGGTGCACACTGATTCGAACGTCCTATTTTTTATTCTTTATTATTTTTATATGTATATATTTTTATTTTTTATTTTTTTATTTAACTATTAAAAATATTATCATTAAAAGAATAAAATAAATAATAAATAATAAATGTTATTTTATTATAAGAAATAGTATATTTAAAAACAAATAATAAATATTATTAAATTAAAATAAATATTATATAATTAAAATAAATAATAAATATTAAAATACTATAAAAATTATTTGAGGCTATTTTAAAATGTTTGGATTGGACTTAGTAAAAAATTAAGGGTCTACAGTTTGCCCCCTGCTTGAACGATCTGAGACTGCAGCAAAAGAGAGAGAAAAGCAATATGATTTTTGATTGGGTTTTAGAGTTAAACTGGACTCTGTAACCGAGGTTGGTTTGAATTTTGAAAAAAAAATTGGGTTCTGGAACCGAAAATAATTTGGGTTCTGGATTAAAAAATAATTTAGGCTCTAGAACCCGAGGTGAGTTCTAGACTCAAAAATAATTTTGGCTCTGGACCAGAGGTGAGTTTTGGACTAAAAAATAATTTGGGTTCTGGACTAGAGATGAGTTTTGAACTAAAAAATAATTTGAGTTATGGACTTGAGGCGAGTTCTGGAGTAAAAAATAATTTAGGCTCTGGACCGAAGACGAGTTCTGGACTCAAAATAATTTGGGCTCTAGACCTCAGATGAGTTCTGAACTCAAAAATAACTTAGATTTTGGACCTGAGGCGAGTTCTAGTCTCAAAAATAATTTAGGCTATGGACCCGAGGCGAGTTCTGAACTCAAAAATAATTTGGCCTCTAAACCCGAGATGAGTTCTGAACTCAAAAATAATTTGGGTTATGGACCCGAAATGAGCTTTGGGCTTAAAAATAATATGGGCTCTGGACCTAAGATGAGTTCTAGACTCAAAATAACTTGGGTTCTCGACCCGAGGCGAGTTCTGGACTCAAAAATAATTTGGATTATCTGCAAAAAATAATTATAGTCAGTAGGACATTAATAAAAAATTTATAAAAATTTTAGCTATTTTTTACTATACCTGAGCTCTCTTGCCCATGCATGGAAAAATATTATAAAAGTGAAAAAAATATTTTTAGACACGCAAATAGCTGAATAATTGATTTTACTATTTAAATACTATTTGAATATTGTTCATATACTATTCACTAACTATTTACTAACAGTGATTTTGACTTTTTTTTTTGTTTTTGTTCACGGATTTACTATTGTTTTTTTTTCTCTCATTCTTTGCCTATATAAACCCATTTCATCATTCATTTTTCATCATCTCTTATCATAAACCATTTTATGCTTATATATATTTCACATTCTGAGTGAGCAGAGAGTTGAGCCAAAAAATGGAGAGAGTACATGCTTCGAAATCTAGACCCTGATCCAATGCTGAGTTGCTAGAATTTATTCGACGACATAAAAATGGAACTGTCGATCTACTAGCCCGAATGCCACTTTATCGCAGTTCAAGTCAAAGGACAGAGGTAACATTGCAATTTTAATATTTTAACAGCAAAAATATGTATTTCTCATCTTATGTTATTTTATTTTAATTTTATTAGTATTTTATTATTATTATTGTATATTTTTTATTCAAAAATAAATTAACTGATGGACTATTAATAAAAATAAATTTAAATAGAAAATAATGAGTAATATTAAGCTATGAAACAGTAATATTAGTGAGATGATATACTTACCTCATGTTGGCCTACCTGGTTCGGTGTGGGCATTATCATTGTGTTGTCTGGGGCGGAGGGTGTGTCTACACAACCCACCAATGGTATGATATAGCACCTTCTCGGGTAAAATGGATCGTTCGAGAGTGCATTTTTGAAAGCTTCATTCTGCAATTGCCATCTGAGGAGCGTCCGATAGACAGGAGTGTAGTTCAAGCATTGTCGGAGCGGTAGATGGACATGACCCATACTTTTCACCTATCCGTGGGAGAGATGACTATTGGCCCAGTCAATTTTACAGCCATAACTGGTATCCGATACTGTGTCCTTCCATTCCCTCTTACCAATGATATCCTAACACACGAAGAAATTCAACAATTAATTAATGTGGAACTATCACTAAAAGAACCTTTTAAGATAAAAATCGTGCCGATTCAAAGTTATTGGATGAGCTATGATGGATGGGTTCATAGAGAAACAGCAGAGCAATATGCTCAAGGATTTTTGTTGTATCTGCTTGGGTCAACTATTTTCTGTAGCACCGAATCCGCCATTCATTTATCAGTGTTGACGGTCCTTGCCAATATGGGTGGGGTGAAGCTGGCCTTGCCTGTCTCTATCATGGCCTAGACAAGATTTGTAGGAATAAGAAATCTTTTATTGGCTTCATGGTGATCGTCGAGGTACTCTCTCCCATCATTGTCAATTCCATTCATATACGTGTATGAATTTGATTCTCATTGCTATTATAGGTATGGGCATATGAGCACAATCTTATGAGGGTGCTTGTTATTTATCGAGAGAGAGTTGGGTATCCCAGGTTAAATCTTTGGTTGTCTGATCGCACAGCAGTTCCTGGCTCTCACCATGTGTATACCCAGTGTTATCACTTGAGTTGCCTAACCTGGAACCAGGTAAAATAATGTTAGCATTCTTTAAATATTATGTAAAAAAAATTTACTTATCTTTTTGTTATCTTGTAGGTTGATTTGGCTTGGTGGTATGCTGCAGAGCGGGTGAACTGGACTCCTTTCCATGAATGCTGCACACTACCTTGCCAGCATACCCACCGAATCATTGCTGGTCCTGTGTCCAGTGGTTGGTTCCTCTGGGAATGGTTCCATGGTCCCGAGCTATGGAAGATCCCTATAGACTACCTGGCGTATACTTTAAATATAACCTCAATGCCGGAGAATGCGTGGCAGTTAGCTCAAAATTGTTATGATGTTGAGACCTATCTCCATCCACCGGGTGTGTCATATGTTCAATTTATTCAAACACGGCTCTTTAACTTTGACGTATCTCTTGTTGGTGCTCGAGGAATTCCCGATGATAGTGATGAAGAGGAGTATGATGGAGAAGGAAGAGGGTCCATCCCTCATCTCGGGGCTAGCACCTCTCAAATAAACTTTCATCATTTGGTCATTGTAATTACTTCTTTTTCAAATTGTTTTTACTATTTTGATTATTTTTTGCAGGTTACCAACTCACCTGGTCATGAGGCTGGACCTTCCTCTGCCACCCCTCCATTTGTGCCTTCTTACCAACCAGAAATGCCATCACATCTGCAAGGCGCTGATTTGAGTTATCTGGTAGGTCATCTTATTCCATGATGATTTATGCTATATGTATGCATGATTATGTATGCTCTTACCCTTCCCTTTTCTATCTCACAGTGGATGCTTGAGGAGAAAAATAAGAAATTGCTAGAAGAATTAGCTGCTAACTACCAACAGGTGGCCTTTCTCAAAAGATTGTATCATCAGTTTGAGCAAAACTTTTGAGACTACTAATTTTAGTGAGTGAGAGATCCTGGTGCTTCTTCTTCTAGGATACCCCAAACTAATGATCATGAGATCCTTTCATCTAATTCAAATGATGACTACTGAAAGCTTGAATTTTAAGAGAACAGGGACTTAAGTGCCTTCCATCGGACGAATTTCAAATGAGTGATATGCCTCCTCCTCCTCCTCCTCCTCAGTGATCCATCATTGTATCAACTAAGAAAGTATTGTATTGTTAATAATAACAATAAGGAATAAAGTATTGTATTAATAATAATAATAAATCAATCAATCAAAAATAATGATAATAGTGACTTTTACTTTTAATGCAACTTTTGACTTTAATTTTTTTTCTTTTTTTTATTTTTTTCTTTTCTTTATTATTATTATCACTATTACTATAGTCAACACAAAAACATTTCTTTTTCAATTCAGAGTCTAAAATTGGCACGGTTTTGCAAAAACCAAAAGCCAATGGGAGTGCAACAATCCCTTAACCGTTTCAACGCATATATTTTCCTTGCATGTCTTAGTTTTGCGCATTCCTTGTCAACTTTGGTTTAGCAAGTCCTTATATAAAGTCTTCTTTCATGCCCCAATTCCAACAGAAGCCAACAGAAAATCCTCCACGAATTTTACTCCTGCATAAAAAAAATTCCTTTCAACAATTTTCAATTTTCTTTTTAACTTCAACAACGACGAAACTCAATTTGAAAAAAATCAAGAGTTTATTTAAATCCATGAAAGTTATTCATTGGGAGCAAATATCTTGGTCTCAAATTAATACTTTGAAGTACTTTCAAAATATTAAATTGGACTATTCTTTTCTACATGCCATGGTTTCCTTTTGGGATGTGAATTCTAGGACATTCAAGATAAATGAATTTGAGATATGTCCCATGATTGAAGAATTTGAAGCCATCCTTGGATATCCAAGCAATAAACAAATGACATTTCCTATATTGACTTCCAAAACTCAACAAAAGATGCAAATGTTGCTTCAACTTTCAAAGCTCGAAGTTCTACAGTTTAATAGAGGTGCGAAAATTTTGCTTGATCCCTTGATTGACTTTTGCATTTCTCATTTGGCTCTTAACAAGGCATGGGAACGTATGCTTCGTCTATGCTTGCTTGGTCAATTCTTGCTTGTTTCTTCCGATGGTGATATTGATCCATGAGTATTGGATATCATGGACCAAATGGAAGGAGGGTTATAGCCGATACCTGTGATTCTAGCCGAGACTTTAGTTGGATTGGACTAATTTAAATTAAAATCTTCGAGGAGATTAGCTAGGAGTTCCTTGCTACTTAGGTAACTACCTAAACTACCCTTTCATGTTTTCAATTTAGGTTTATTTATTGCTCTAATTTTGCCTAGTTCACCCTTGCGGTTTTTCAAAACTAGCGAGCTGTCCTAATTTTTGCCTAAGTCGCCCTTGCGAATTTTCAACTTAGCAGACCTCTTTTATTATTATTATTATTATTTATGTTGGTTCTAATTTTTTCCTAAACCACCCTTGCCGATTTTCAAAACTAGTAAACCTCCCTAATTTTTGCTTAAGCCGTCCTTGAGGATTTTTGACCTAATGGGTTTTTTTTTTTTATTCTTTTCCTTTTCTTACAGATTTGGCTTCAGAAGCACCTCTGCTTGCCTCCATGGATTTCACCAGATACCTGTCGCAACATCATTCTGCTAGGAAACTACTTCATCCAGCTTCTTCATATGCTGATTGGGTTGACTAGATCTGCTCTCATGTTGCACTCAACATTCGTTGGTTAGTACCTTGGTGGAAGATTTCTCGTATCACTATTCAAACATATTTGATGTATGTTTCTCTTACTGCACTTTTTCGAGGTACTTGCTATGATCCTCATTGGCTTGACTGTCAGTATGGAGCTGAGCCTCAAGGTTCTGAGTTTACTCCTGACTTGGACATGCCTTGTTTGATTGAAGCCTTCTTGGGTCGGCTGAAGCAAAGCTGGCCTGTACACTACACGTATCATCTACCATAGATCGTACATTTGTCAATTTCTTTAGAAAGAATATTGTTAGGATAAAAAATTAATGAAAACAATAATAAGCAAAGTATCTTTTCCTTTTATAATTTATCATCATCTTTCACTATTGTGTTTATTTGTTTTATCCATATTTGGTCAAATACTAAAATAGTACACATAGAATAATTTTGATATTAATTCTATTTTATTAAATTGGGGAACAACCAAACATAAAGGCAGCATACACAAGTTCACTCCTATCGCCAACTAGCCCTCTCGGGTTTTCTAATTGCCAATTTTCTCTCACTTAGCCTTAATTATTGCCAAGTCCACCCTTTCGGGTTTTCAAAACTAGCGGACTGCTCTAACTTTTGCCTAGGCTGCCCTTTTAGGTTTTCAACCTAGCAAGCTCTCTTTTTTTTTATACATAAAACCTTTTCAACCTGTCAATGTTTACCGGTTCACTAAAATTGTTCTCGTCCATGTCTGATAACCTTACTGCACCTTTGTTCATGATTTGCTTTACAACATACGGTCCCTCCCAACTAGACCTAAATTTTCCTCTTGGATCAGAGACATTAGGCTTACATTACTTCAACACTAAGTCACTGACTCTGAACTTTCTGACCCTAACCCTTCTATTGTAGGTCCGAGCTACCTTTCTTTGATATAGCTGATGATGATACAATGCTTTTAACCTCCTTTCTTCTAATAAAGCTAACTGTGTGTATCTGCTCACTACCCACTCCATCTCTGGAAGTTCAACTTTCAGGACCACTCTTAACAATTTGATCTCTATCTCAATTGGCAACACTGCTTCCATCCCATAAGCCAAAGAGAACGGTGTCATTCCAGTCGGTGTTCGCACACTTGTTTTGTATCCCCACAAAGTAAAAGGGAGCATCTCTGACCAATCCCTATACGTCTTGGTCATCTTGGAAAGGATCTGTTTAATTGTCTTATTTGTTACTTCCACTGCACCATTAGCTTTGGTCTATAAGGGGAGGATCGGTGATGATGGATTTGGTACTTCGAGAATAAGTGCTTAACTACACCTTGAAATTGTACCCCATTATTTGATATCACACTGTGCAGGACCCTATAACTGCAGATGAGATTCTTTTCAATAAATTTAGCCATTTACCTTGCTCCCAGTTTGTTGAAAGATTCGACCTCAACCCACTTTTAAAAATAATCCATTGCTACTACAATAAAATAATGACCATTTGAAGCCGTTGGATGTATCTCTCCTATGATATCAATCCCCCAAGTTGCAAAGGGCCAGGGTGAAGACATAGAATGCAATTCTTCAGAAGGCATGTGATTCAAATTACCATACATTTGACATTACTAGCACTTCTTCACAAATTCAATACAATCTCTCTCCATGGTCAACAAGTAGTAACCTTGTCAAATTATCTTCTTAACTAGGGCTAAATCACTGATGTAATATCCTCATTTATGCCCTAGAAGTTTTGCATATTGTTGTTGTTGTTATTGTTATATATTGGATTGAATATATGTGTTAAATTGTAAGAGAAAAGAAATTGAGAAGAGAAAGTATATGTATATGTATTTTGGGAAGAAATAGGGTTTAGAGACAAATTTATATGTTGTGTATATGTTAATATATATGACATATAAAGTGGTCAAAAGGCTTGGTCAAGGCAAGAGAAGATATTTATTTGAGATTGGTAAATTACTTAATTGGGCACATATAAGACAAAAAGATAATTATGTGAATAAGGGCACTTTGGTAATTGCTTGGATAAAATCACATGGTGGATATTTAAAGAAGGTTTGACTTGTGTTTTCTTCACCATTTCTTCTTCTTCTTCTTGTTGATGGCCGGCCCTCCATAGCCAAAGAGAAAGAAAGAGACAAGTGATGGTTTTGATGATTTTAAAGCTTAAATTGAAGAAAGATTAAGTGTTCAAGTGTTGCTTTAAGAAGTTTTTAACTAAAGTAAGATCTTTTCTCTAATTTCTTCAATTCTTTTGAAGTGGTATGATTAAGTTGCTTATGGTATGATTGTAAGTATTGATTTTGCTTGATAGATGAGAAGTTGGGTTGGTGTTGGTGATGGAAGAGTAAGATTGGTGTTTAGTGAAATTGTTTCTGTTTTAGGATTAGTAAAGGCTGTGACTTGTATGATTTTTAATTAATTTTAGAAAAATGTTATTGAAGTGAATTTTTGATATGTTGTGCCTCTATGAGTCTAGAATGACTGAAAAATATGTTGATTCGATTTTGGAATGGTTATGAGTTTAGAAAGATTATTTTCATTAGACCTGTTCCAGCAGGTACCTTAACTGGGACAGCTATATTTCGTGATTTTTAATAAAATGTAGAAAAATCATATCCAATCGAATTTTGGATATGTTGTTTCTTAGTGAGTCTAGTATTTGAGAAAAATAATTTGGAACCACGTTGATTGAATTTGATTTATGGAATTCACAAAGTTCAGAACTGTTGCCAGGATGCAGGGCAATTGGGGCAGTCTGGTTAGGTGAACTATTTGACCAAGATTTTGTGTTCAGTTTGATCTGAAATTTTAAAGGGATGATTTTAAGATACAAAACTAAATTCTTTAAAAATTTTAGAATTTTTAGTCAAGTAGATTATTTTATACAATTTTTCAAAATAAGGATAAAATGGAGTTTAAAACCAGAATGTACTATTTATGGTTAGGGTTTTAATTCTTTGTTCTTTTTGCATTGCTTTGGTTTTCCAAAGGTAGGTTGGTCCTTAAACCTAACCCTAAACACTTTAAACACACTTGAATCAATGAATGTTATAATCAATTGTTCTTTGCCCTAATTGCATTGTTGAGATTGAACAATGTTATGTTGTGCATTGTGAATGGTAATGTGTTTTATGAGTAATATGGAATGAAATGTTGATATTTATGAATGATGCTATGTGAGATATAATGTGATCATGGATGAGATATATATATATATATACTTGAATAATGAGATGTTATATTGTGAAATGAAATGTGAAGCCATTGTTATTGGCTAAGATGATGTAATTGAAAGAAAGAAGGCATGTTTGCCTAAATGTGATGAGAATTGAGAATGGTAATGAATTGTTTGTTTAATATGATATTCAGTTTCAGAGTTCTGGATTTGGGTGGCATGCCTAAGAAATGATGAAAGGTAACAGTCTTGCCGGGTTGAGGACCTCCTCATAGGTGTTGAGTTGATGGTCCAAGAGACTGGGTCTGTTACACTATGAGATATATGATTTGTAACAGTCTTGCCGGGTTGAGGATCTCCTCATATGTGTTGAGTTGATGATCCAAGAGACTGGGTCTGTTACACTTGCCTACGGGCGTGATTATTGTGACTATGAACCAAAGCAGTAACTCTGAACTCTGAATATCGTATTAAATACTTGTTGGGCCCATAGGTGTCAAGGTTATATGAATGTCCTAAATAATGTTATGAGTTAATGAAATAAGATGTTGGTTGTTGAGTAATGTTGAATGTGGTATGCTCATATGACTATGATTTGTGAAATGCATAATTATGTGTTAACTTTATATTTATAATGTTGATCTTATCAATAGCATATGTGGCATTGTATTGCATTAAAGCATACTATTAGCATGTTTTATCTTACTAAGCCGTTGGCTTAGCGCGATAGTGTTTAATCGCGCAGGTAATAGAGTGGATAGAGTTGAACCCGAGAGTTCATCAAGACCTAGTGAGAGTAGACCTTGAAGAATCCATTTTGGGAGCTTAAAGATCAGAGCAGACTTGCCAATCATGTATAAATTTTATGTGTTGTAAAACTTGGGTTTTGATGTATATGAATTTGTAAATATGTAAATATTTTATAACTTCCGCTGTGTAATATTTAAATATGGGGGTTGTCACAAAACCTTTATTTTATGTTGTACTAGAAGTGTAAATCCTTTTTGCAGGTTGTAGTTGAGGTTACAAGGGGGATTTATTGGGAGTGTACTGAGAATGATTTTGTTTGCATTGGTTTGTGTAAAATGTTTTTAAAAATAAGAAAAAAACCGGTTTTGTCGACACTTGGGACTCAATTTTTAGGCGAAACTATGGCAAAAATTTTGTAAAAATCGGAACTAAAATTTGACTAAGTAAAATTGGTAGCAACATTAGGTTAGTGTGGCACCTCTACTCAGCTTACATATGTAGGTCGGGAAGGGGTGTTACAATTTTTGGTATCAGAGCCTAGGTTTGAGATTCTCAACCTAGGTAAAATGTAATAAAAAGAATATTTTTACTTAAAAAGTGGTTTTGAATAACATATACGTTTGAGATTGGCAGTCTCTGATCTTTAATAAGATATAATCTGCTGTGTTTGCAGTGTTAGGTTGTGATGGATTCTCACTCACGTTAGTCGATTGAGGGTAGTGCCGAGAGTATTGCTCCTGCTGAGGGAGCTAGGGTTGATAGTGTTGAGGAGGCACCTGCTTCGGTGTCGGGTAGACCAGCTGGGGAGGAGGTTCCGCCAGCCTGGTTTAGGCCTATGATGGAAGCTATGAGACAAGCACCTGTGCAACCACAACCACCGCCACCACCCCCTCAGCCTTCAGTATCAGTAAGGCACTATGATAAGCTAAGGAAATATGGAGCAGAGGATTTCTTTGGTACAGTTGATCCGGCTGTAGCAGAACAGTGGCTTGATAGAGTTCAGAGGGTATTTGTGCAGTTGCAAGCCACTTCAGAGGAGAAGTTTGACTATGCAAGATCTTTGCTACAGAAGGATGCCTACGACTGGTGGAAGACAGTGCCCCATTCTATGGATGATCCTCCAACACTGTCTTACACTGATTTTCTGAGGGAATTTGAGTTGAAGTATACTCCTAGGGAGTATAAAGATGGGAAGAAAAGAGAGTTTCTAGATTTTAAGTAAGATCATCGGACCGTAACTGAATATGAAGTTGAGTTTATTCGACTGAGTCAGTATGCTGGGGGTATCATTGCTGATGAGATTGATAGATGTCGGCGATTTGAGGAGGGATTGAGGCCCTCGATCATGTGCTTAGTGGCTGGATCCAGATATCAGGATTTCTCACAGCTTGTGGCAGCAGCTCGAAGTGTAGAGCGAGCTCAAGTTATTGCAGCTGCTTCAGAGGAAGAGGTTAGGGTTAGGAGGCCCCAGTTTGAGGCAGGGTCTTCTTCTGCAAAGAGGGGTAGAGGAAGTTTTGTTCCTCGGAGTAGTAGGAGCCAGAGACCAACGGGTAGGTCAATGCAGTTCCAGAGGCAGAGATTTAGACCTGCAGCTTTGGTAGCGAGTGCTCCTACTCCTGGAGTTCAGAGATCCACCTTACCTGTGTGTAACCAGTGTGGTGGAAGACATGGGGGCGTTTGTTGGAGGCATAGTAGATCAAGGGTATGCTTCAGGTGTGGATCACCTGACCACTTTGTGAGAGACTGTCCTGAGAGGCAGGAGCAGATGCCAGTGGATTCTGCTGCTTCTCGAGCTAGTGTGAGGGGAGGCAGAGGAGGCAGAGGTGCCAGCCGGGGAGGTAGACCAGGATTCAGTTCTAGAGGAGGTGCTACATCCAGGGAGGGTAGACCAGAGGAGGTTGGATCTTCCCAGAGGATGTATGTTATGCAGAGTTCCCAGATGTGTTTCCAGAGGAGTTGCCAGGGGTACCTCCTGAGAGAGAGGTGGAGTTCGGTATTGAATTGTTGCCTGGTACAACTCCTATCTCTATTACTCCTTATAGAATGGCACCAGCAGAATTGAGGGAGTTGAAAGTGCAATTACAGGAGTTGTTGGACAAAGGATTTATTCGCCCCAGTGTTTCTCCTTGGGGAGCTCCTGTTCTATTTGTGAAAAAGAAAGATGGTACTATGAGGTTGTGTATCGATTATAGACAATTGAATAAGGTGACTATTAAAAATAAATATCCTTTGCCTAGAATCGATGATCTCTTTGATCAGTTGAAGGGAGCGTCAGTGTTCTCCAAAATTGATTTGAGATCTGGGTATCATCAGTTGAGAGTCAAAGCTGAAGATGTTCCTAAGACCGCCTTTCGGACCAGGTATGGGCATTATGAATTTTTAGTTATGCCTTTTGGTCTGACAAATGCACCTGCAGCTTTCATGGATTTGTTGAATAGGGTGTTTAGGCCCTATTTGGATCAGTTTGTAGTGGTCTTCATTGATGATATACTGGTGTATTCGCGGAATGAAGAGGAACATGATATGCATCTGCGGATTGTGTTGCAGATTTTGAGAGAAAAGCAGTTATTTGCTAAATTGTTGAATTGTGAGTTCTGGTTGGATCAAGTAGCTTTTCTTGGACATATAGTTTCAGCAGAGGGTATTAGAGTTGATCCGAGCAAAGTTGAAGCTATATTGAATTGGAGTCCACCCAAGTCTGTGACTGAGATTAGAAGTTTTCTAGGTTTGGCAGGCTATTACAGGCGGTTTGTGAAAGGGTTTTTTTTGATAGCTACTCCACTCACCAGATTGCTTCGTAAGGGAGTGAGATTTGTGTGGACGGATCAGTGTCAGGCGAGTTTTGAGCAGTTGAGAGAATTGTTAACTCAAGCGCCTGTTCTTACTTTACCTGTTGAAGGTAAACCTTATGTGATCTACAGTGATGCTTCACATAGAGGTTTGGGGTGTGTATTGATGCAAGAAGGTAAAGTTATAGCTTATGCATCTCGACAGTTGAAACCGCATGAGCTTAACTATCCAACCCATGATTTGGAATTGGCTGCCATTGTGTTTGCATTGAAGATTTGGCGCCACTATCTGTTTGGGGAGCAATGTTTCATCTACACTGATCACAAGAGTTTGAAGTATTTGGGTGTCCAGAAAGAACTCAATCTTCGTCAGAGGAGATGGTTGGAGTTGATTAAAGACTACGACTGTTTGATTGTCTATCATCCAGGTAAAGCAAATGTTGTTGCTGATGCCTTAAGTCGGAAGTCTTTAGCTGGTTTAACAGTTTACTCGCTCTCGTTGCTTGTTGAGTTGAGAGCATTGCATGCCAGTTTTGTACCTTGTGTTGATGGTGCATTATTGGCACAGTTGCAATTAAAGCCGATTTTGTTAGATCAGATCAAAGAAGCTCAGTTAGCTGATAAGAAGATACAGAAGATTGTTTCAGATTGTCAGAGTGGAAAGGGTAGAGATTTTATTGTGAAGAGCGATGGGAGTCTCTGGTTTAAGAACCGATTGTGTGTAACCGATGATGCTGATTTGAAAAGGGTCATTTTGGAAGAAGCTCATCAATCAATGTTTGCTATGCATCCGGGTAATACGAAGATGTATCATGATTTGAGACAGCATTATTGGTGGATTGGTTTGAAGAGAGACATTGCAGATTTTGTGTCGAAATGTCTCACTTGTCAGAAGGTTAAAGCAGAGCATCAAGTTCCAACCGGGTTGCTTCAACCATTGTTAGTGCCAGAATGGAAGTGGGAAAGAGTGACAATGGATTTTGTGTCTGGTTTGTCATTGACACAAAAGAAGCATGATGCTATATGGGTGATTGTGGATAGATTGACTAAGACAACTCATTTCCTTCCGGTTCGAATGGATTACTCTTTGGAGAGATTGGCTGAGCTGTATATCCATGAGATTGTGAAACTGCATGGTGTTCCAACTTCTTTAGTGTCTGATCAAGATCCCAGGTTTACTTCCAGATTTTGGAAGAGTTTGCATAGTGCTTTGGGTTCTTGACTGCACTTCAGCACTGCTTTTCATCCACAGGCGGATGGACAGTCAGAGAGGGTGATACAGATTATTGAGGACATGTTGAGAAGCTGTGTCATCGATTTCTCTGGAAGTTGGGATAGGTTTTTACCTCTTGTGGAGTTTGCTTACAACAACAGTCACCAATCCAGCATTGGTATGGCACCGTTTGAAGCATTGTATGGCAGACGGTGTAGGACACCTCTTTGTTGGAATGAGCTTGGGGATAATAAGTTGGTTGGTCCTGATTTGATTCAAGAAACTGAAGAAAAAGTAAAGTTGATTCGAGGCAGGTTAAAAGCAGTTTCAGACCGACAGAAGTCTTATGCAGATCTGAAGAGGAGAGATATAGAGTTTGATGTTGGAGATAAGGTATTTTTGAAAGTGTCTCCTTGGAAGAAGATTTTGAGGTTCGGTCGGAAAGGAAATTTAGTCCTCGTTTCATTGGGCCGTATGAAGTGTTAGAAAGAGTTGGGCCAGTGGCGTATCGACTTGCTTTGCCACCTGAGTTGGATCGTATTCATAATGTATTCCATGTTTCTATGTTGAGGAGATATAGGTCGGATCCATCTCATGTGTTGCCTTTTGAATCTATTGAAGTGAGCCCAGACTTGACATTTGAAGAGGAACCAGTTGCTATCTTGGCACGGGAAGTGAAAGAGTTGAGAAACAAAAGAGTGCCATTGGTGAAGATTTTGTGGAAAAATCATGGAAAAGAAGAAGCAACTTGGGAAAGTGAACAATCCATGCGAGATCAGTATCCGCAGTTGTTTCAGAGTTGACATCAGGAAATTTCGAGGACGAAATTTTCTTTTTAGAGGGGGAGAATTGTAATATCCTCATTTATGCCCTAGAAGTTTTGCATATTGTTGTTGTTGTTATTGTTATATATTGGATTGAATATATGTGTTAAATTGTAAGAGAAAAGAAATTGAGAAGAGAAAGTATATGTATATGTATTTTGGGAAGAAATAGGGTTTAGAGACAAATTTATATGTTGTGTATATGTTAATATATATGACATATAAAGTGGTCAAAAGGCTTGGTCAAGGCAAGAGAAGATATTTATTTGAGATTGGTAAATTACTTAATTGGGCACATATAAGACAAAAAGATAATTATGTGAATAAGGGCACTTTGGTAATTGCTTGGATAAAATCACATGGTGGATATTTAAAGAAGGTTTGACTTGTGTTTTCTTCACCATTTCTTCTTCTTCTTCTTGTTGATGGCCGGCCCTCCATAGCCAAAGAGAAAGAAAGAGACAAGTGATGGTTTTGATGATTTTAAAGCTTAAATTGAAGAAAGATTAAGTGTTCAAGTGTTGCTTTAAGAAGTTTTTAACTAAAGTAAGATCTTTTCTCTAATTTCTTCAATTCTTTTGAAGTGGTATGATTAAGTTGCTTATGGTATGATTGTAAGTATTGATTTTGCTTGATAGATGAGAAGTTGGGTTGGTGTTGGTGATGGAAGAGTAAGATTGGTGTTTAGTGAAATTGTTTCTGTTTTAGGATTAGTAAAGGCTGTGACTTGTATGATTTTTAATTAATTTTAGAAAAATGTTATTGAAGTGAATTTTTGATATGTTGTGCCTCTATGAGTCTAGAATGACTGAAAAATATGTTGATTCGATTTTGGAATGGTTATGAGTTTAGAAAGATTATTTTCATTAGACCTGTTCCAGCAGGTACCTTAACTGGGACAGCTATATTTCGTGATTTTTAATAAAATGTAGAAAAATCATATCCAATCGAATTTTGGATATGTTGTTTCTTAGTGAGTCTAGTATTTGAGAAAAATAATTTGGAACCACGTTGATTGAATTTGATTTATGGAATTCACAAAGTTCAGAACTGTTGCCAGGATGCAGGGCAATTGGGGCAGTCTGGTTAGGTGAACTATTTGACCAAGATTTTGTGTTCAGTTTGATCTGAAATTTTAAAGGGATGATTTTAAGATACAAAACTAAATTCTTTAAAAATTTTAGAATTTTTAGTCAAGTAGATTATTTTATACAATTTTTCAAAATAAGGATAAAATGGAGTTTAAAACCAGAATGTACTATTTATGGTTAGGGTTTTAATTCTTTGTTCTTTTTGCATTGCTTTGGTTTTCCAAAGGTAGGTTGGTCCTTAAACCTAACCCTAAACACTTTAAACACACTTGAATCAATGAATGTTATAATCAATTGTTCTTTGCCCTAATTGCATTGTTGAGATTGAACAATGTTATGTTGTGCATTGTGAATGGTAATGTGTTTTATGAGTAATATGGAATGAAATGTTGATATTTATGAATGATGCTATGTGAGATATAATGTGATCATGGATGAGATATATATATATATATATACTTGAATAATGAGATGTTATATTGTGAAATGAAATGTGAAGCCATTGTTATTGGCTAAGATGATGTAATTGAAAGAAAGAAGGCATGTTTGCCTAAATGTGATGAGAATTGAGAATGGTAATGAATTGTTTGTTTAATATGTTATTCAGTTTCAGAGTTCTGGATTTGGGTGGCATGCCTAAGAAATGATGAAAGGTAACAGTCTTGCCGGGTTGAGGACCTCCTCATAGGTGTTGAGTTGATGGTCCAAGAGACTGGGTCTGTTACACTATGAGATATATGATTTGTAACAGTCTTGCCGGGTTGAGGATCTCCTCATATGTGTTGAGTTGATGATCCAAGAGACTGGGTCTGTTACATTTGCCTACGGGCGTGATTATTGTGACTATGAACCAAAGCAGTAACTCTGAACTCTGAATATCGTATTAAATACTTGTTGGGCCCATAGGTGTCAAGGTTATATGAATGTCCTAAATAATGTTATGAGTTAATGAAATAAGATGTTGGTTGTTGAGTAATGTTGAATATGGTATGCTCATATGACTATGATTTGTGAAATGCATAATTATGTGTTAACTTTATATTTATAATGTTGATCTTATCAATAGCATATGTGGCATTGTATTGCATTAAAGCATACTATTAGCATGTTTTATCTTACTAAGCCGTTGGCTTAGCGCGATAGTGTTTAATCGCGCAGGTAATAGAGTGGATAGAGTTGAACCCGAGAGTTCATCAAGACCTAGTGAGAGTAGACCTTGAAGAATCCATTTTGGGAGCTTAAAGATCAGAGCAGACTTGCCAATCATGTATAAATTTTATGTGTTGTAAAACTTGGGTTTTGATGTATATGAATTTGTAAATATGTAAATATTTTATAACTTCCGCTGTGTAATATTTAAATATGGGGGTTGTCAAAAAACCTTTATTTTATGTTGTACTAGAAGTGTAAATCCTTTTTGCAGGTTGTAGTTGAGGTTACAAGGGGGATTTATTGGGAGTGTACTGAGAATGATTTTGTTTGCATTGGTTTGTGTAAAATGTTTTTAAAAATAAGAAAAAAACCGGTTTTGTCGACACTTGGGACTCAATTTTTAGGCGAAACTATGGCAAAAATTTTGTAAAAATCGGAACTAAAATTTGACTAAGTAAAATTGGTAGCAACATTAGGTTAGTGTGGCACCTCTACTCAGCTTACATATGTAGGTCGGGAAGGGGTGTTACAACTGATATGTGGACCACAACTTTGCGTGTGTATTTCCAACATGATATGCTCCACTTCAAGGTTCCTCAAGCATCTCAAGTGCACCCCATCAGGCCATCTTCGATACAACTCTCCATGAAAGGTGATGTACTGTAAGGACCATCACCTTATGGCTCTTCTTTCTTTCTTTGTTGCCCCCAACGGGTATTCTTTCTCCTCCAAAAACTATCTTATAGTGTGTGAGTGAGGATTTTTGCCCCCACTCCCTGTGGAATGGTTCTTGCAACTTTGGCATTGTTTAGGCTTGGGGCCTTAGAGAACATGGGCCTAAGCCTGGAGAAAATGGAGTCACCATTCGGACGGGCCGGGAAAAAGAAAGGGGTAGATTAGTCGATTCCTAAGGAATAACCAACCCCATTATGGGTTAAGAAAGTTGGGTACGTGTGAGGAAGGTGAGAAATGACCCAGCACCGCCACAATGCCCGATTCATTGGAACCGGCCTCCTTTGCAGGTCTTAATATTATAAAATTCTTAAGTATAACAATATTATCCATATTTCATGCAACAATTAAAATAAATGCATCATTATATTAAAATCAAAGCAATGTCCAAACAAAATAGATAAATGGACACCCATCAGAGGATAGAAACATGTCCTTACATCATCATGTCTAAAACTAAATAGGACACCCACCGAAAGGTGGAAATGTGTCCTTTACATTGGTCCAAAATATAAAAGCAATTTAAATTACATGATGCTTAATACATGAGGTACTCAAATATATGGAAACATACCTCTTACAATGTTTTGAAATCAAAACAAATCAATAAAAGTAAACATCCATTCATCATAAATAAATCATTCATCAAAGACATCAAACATCAATCAAAATATATAATAAACATTCATCCGATTTAAATAAAATAGTTAGCATATAACTTTAATGGTTCATGCATCAATTAGGGTTTCTTGGGTTTTATGTTTAACAACTAGGATTTTACATATACTAGTTTAATTAATTAAGAAACATTTTAAAGAAATAACATGGCTACTGGATGTTTGAATATAAAGATTAGATTTAAAATAAATTAGGGTTTGAATCTAAAGAATGGATGTTTTGGATTTAGGGTTTCAAAAGTTGTATGAAAATAATATGAAAATTTAGGGTTTAAATAAATAAGATTGAGAATCATGAAAATTGGTTTCTAGATTAGGTATTTGAAAAAATAAGATAATGTGATTATAGAAAAATAGATTTAGTTACAGTTTTAAGAAAACAGATTATTGTGATTTCAGAAGAATGTAATTTAGGGTTGTAGATTTTACAAATATGTGTTACAGGTATTAAGGCATTAGGGTTTTAAAAGAAATAGTGTTAGGGTTTCAAATAGAGTTTGGATGGTAAGTAGAATAATTGATCAAATTGTATGATGAAGCAATTAATCCGACTTGATGAAGCTACTTTAAACATAAACAAAGAAATAGAGATTCAAACCTCCGTTGTTGGTTCCACCACAATCTTTGAATTCTGGTTGAGCAATAATAAAGACAGTGTAGGCTGCCTTTGATGGAATGTTTGTTGTTTGCTTACTCTTGATCTTTCAAGCTTGAGATTGGCCGAAAAAATTCAAAAGTCCAAGGTCAGGTAAAATATTTCTGCCCTTTAATCTATGTCTTTAAAGTGGTATTTATAAGAAAAAAAATAATAAACCAAATCCTAATTGGCTAAAAAAAAATCAAAACTTTTTCAGAAATAAAATTAAAAACCAGGTAGAATAGGATTTTGGCAAAATCGCATGCGAGACGGGTGTGTGAAAATGAGCTGGCAAAAAATTTGCTGCAGTCGCTGGGCTTGAGCTAGCCAGTTCGCAGTAGGAGGCCTATGGCATTTCTCCGCAGGAATTTTCTGTGCAGGTTTTTCCTGCGACAAATTGGCCCAAGCTAATTCATCTTCGGCGACAAAAATTTTTCGTCGCCGATTTTTATTTATTTATTTTTATCTCTTTTTTTACTGTTACTTTTTTTATTTTTATTAAAAATAAATATTGTAAGTAATGAATATTAAAATAAATATTATTTAATTAAAATACTAAAAAATTTAATTTGGACTATTTTAAAAAATATTGGACTGGACTGGGTTAAAAATTAAGGGTCTACAGTTTGCCCCCCTACTTGAGAGATATGAGACTACAGCAAAAGAGAGCGAAAAGCAATGTGATTTTTGACTGAATTTAGAGCCATGCTGGACTCCATAAACAAGGTTGGTTTGAGCTCTGGACTCAAAAATAATTTGGGTTCTGGACCCAAGGTGAATTTAGGATTTGAGTTCTGTACTCGAGGTAAGTTTTAGACTTAAAAATAATTTAGGTTCTAGACCCGAGTTGAATTTAAAATTTTGGTTTTGGACCCAAGGTAAGTTTTGGACTTCAAAATAATTTGGATTCTAGACCCGAGGTGAATTTAGAATTTGGGTTCTGAACCAGACATAAGTTCTAGACTTAAAAATAATTTAGGTTCTGGAGCCGAGGTGAATTTAGAATTTGGGTTTTGGACCCAAGGTAAGTTTTGGACATAAAAATAATTTAGATTTTGGACCCGAGGTGAATTTAGAATTTTTATTCTAGACCCGAGATAAGTTATGGACTTAAAAATAATTTCGATTCTGGATCCGAGATGAATTTAGAATTTGTGTTCTGGTATAACACCCCGATACTCCATATAAGTACTATACATACACCTATTATACATACAATAAGTATATAAAGTATAAGGATGTCACTTTTCATTACATTCTTAAAACCTTTAACAGAGTTCAAACCACAATACATAAATTTAAAGAACATTTACAAAATCATTATACTTTTAATGATCTTACATATATATAAGAATCTTATCTTTATCAAAACTTCATTTATACATATAAATACACTCTTGTCAGAAATACATCATAATTAAAAATTATACATGTATGCATCACCCTGTAGTTGGTCTCGACAACCTCTTACTCTTCTCGTGGCATAACGAAAGACTTCATATCTTCCACCTAGTCACCTGCGTGATTACACATCCGCAATAAGCCCGAGAGCTTAGTAGTAGAAATATAACATATAAACATACATTATAGAAATTCTAGCATATAATGAAATATCACTTTCATGTACCATTAGTTTCTTATCATGTTTTTCCTTTTGAATTGCACCTTTCAAATATCTCTACTAATCTCATATTTATATATACATATATACATATCAATAACACCAACCACAATCCATCACTAATACTCACAATCATTATATCAATATACATATTACATATCATACTTCATATCATTATTTTATTCACAATTCACCAATCATAAATCACATTTCCAATGAAGGCAATCATTATCACCATTCATGAGTCACATTTCCAACAAAGCAACCATAGATCTCATTACTCATTTATTTCAACATTTGTATAACACATTGACAACAAAGACAAACTCGGGCCCAAAATACACTAATATGCCATTCAATTTTCAGAGTTAATGCTTTGGTTTTGTTATCACATTTATCATTATCATAGACCCAACTAGACTTCAAGGATTTAGGTTCAACCAAGCTTCAAGGGGAACAAAGCATGCTAAGTATCAACCCAACTTGGTTTCAAGAACCAACCCAACCTAGCTTCAAGGGTTGTAACATCTCAATTAGGCTTCAAGGACTAGACCCAACCAAGCTTCAAGGGGAGTAAAACATGTTAAACTTCTACCCAACTTGGCTTCAAGGATCAAGCCCAACCTAACTTCAAGAGATTGTTACTATCATTAGGCATGCCACCAACAACAAACTCTGAAAATGGAATAACACATTAGCCACACCATTCATTTATCAATTTCATTCTCAATTCTCTTCATCAATTAGGCAAACATGCCTTATGTCTTTCAATTGAATCATCATAGCCAATCACAATGGCTTCACATCACATTTGAGTTATCATAGCCAATCACAATAGCTTTACATCTCATTATATTTCAATTCACATATTAATGCTTCATTATTCAAGTATACATAATCAATTACATTGAACATTATCATCCAAGCAAATATGCTTCAATTATCTCAATTCACATTTCATAAAGCTCATATTATGCCAAACATAATATTATTGATATGCAATAATGTGGATTAGGATTTGTACTTACCTCAAGAGCCACTCCCATCAAGCTATACATAATCATTTACCTCATCATATCCTTCACATTTTACATATAGCATCATCGATGTAACATTATGAAGTATATTATTCATATAACACATTACCATTCACAAGATTCACAATGTATATAACATAACCTTATTCATATAGTATCATATGCATTATCATTATCTTCAAATGTATATTGAATCTCAACAATGTAAGAAGAGTAAAGAAATAATAACAGTAGCCAACACATTCAAGGGACACGGCCAAGCTTGTGGCCGTGTCTCCCAAAATGAATTGGCAGTGGCAGACATGGGCAAGGGACACGGCCGTGTCTTCTCCAAAAATCACCCAACACGGCCAAATTTCCATAGACTTGGCCGTGTCTCCCAAAAATATTTAGTTTTGGCCGTGTCTCTTCTTAGGTTTGGCCGTTTCTCTCATGAATAAACCCTAAACATAGCTAAAACTCTTCTAATTGAATCAAGAACACATTATACACAACTTAACCTCATTCAAATGGATATAATCAATGTTATTAACACATATTTTACATATTCATCACAATATTCACATTAACACTATATTAACCATACAATCAATTACTTACCACTTCAAAACCCTAAAACCAAACATCACCCTTAAATTACCATCTTCAAACCAAAACCAACACCAATTCAACCTTTTAACTTACAATCAATTTTAACACTTATAAACACATCTTAAACATACTTATTCATAAAATCAACAATTTATAAATCACCTCAAACACCACTTCAAAATAACAAAGGAAAATAAGAGAGTACTTACCTCAATTGAAGAAATTTCACAAATCTCCACTTAATCCTTTGATTCTCCCTTGAATTTGATGTTTAGAACTTAGAACACCTCTCTTCCTCTCCCTTTCCTTTGATAGCCGGCCACACCAAAAGAGAAGAGAAGAAAAGAAATAATGACAAGTCAAACTTCTCTTCTTCTTTAAATCTCCACCATGCAATTCTAACACAACAATTACTTAAATGCCCTCATCCATTTAAACTTAACTCTTGTCACTCATATGCCCATTTAAGTAATTTCACATATCAAAAATAAATATCCTCTTCCATTGACCATCCCTTTTGACTTATGTATATGTTATTTATACTACCATATATGCAACATATAAACTTCCTTTAAAAATTCTTTCTCTTTCAAATTAACATATACCCACATATACACTTTCTCTCTACACATTATTTTCCTTTTTAAACAATACCTAAACATTCTCTTTTCAATTTCTTTTCTTATCAACATAACATATACACATAATTCAAACAAACTACAATTGTATCCAAACTTCTAGGGCACACATTGGTATATTACAATTCTCTCCCCCTTAAATAATTTCATCCTCGAAATTATCAGTACTGTATCAATTCATTCTTAACAAAATACTATCTTAACTTCCATATGAAGTTAATTATATGCTTAAGTTATTATGTCATCAAATCATATACCTTTAACTCTCCCCTTTAGAATTAACCATCTTCTCAAAATTCCATAACTCATCATTCTATATATTTATATATATTATTACTTCCTTAATCAACCATTCAAAAGAACTCATTACATTTCCTATTAATATCTTTATACAAGAATCAAATCATACTATAGTACATTTATACTTCATTCAATCTTTATATTCAATATATTTTGTTCATCCACCTCTTTGAAATTACTCTCTTAACTTTCATAAATGGAGTTATTTCTTTAGCATGCTTTTCGCTTAACTTACATATTAATACATTACCTTTCAATTTATTTTATAAATAACCAATCTTTTCCCTTTTTATCATGATTTATAACTACTATAACTCCATTCATTCATGTTCATTCACACTTTAAAATTTTACATCATATCCATTATCATGCAAATAATTACACTCTTAGTACAACTATACATGTTAAATCTCGATAATGATTCATAATCTTAGCCAAATCCAGATCAATTGATCTATCTGTCACAATATGCCCACGTTCCAATCTTGTTCAATTCCAACCAATGATTAATTTATTTAACTTATCATGAAATTTCACAATATTCATATATGCATATATATAACCTAATTCCATTAGGGCAAACTTATATTCAATTCCTGATCTCTTCCGATCCATATTCAGTCAAATTATCATGATAACAAATCACTTCGAATTATCTTATTATAATTCCCACCAATTCTCATTATAATTTTACACTATATTTACTATCTATATTTCATTCATTTAAACCTCAAGTTCATTCATTTATTCATTACATACCATAAACATATTCAGTATAACTTTCAGTCACATTTTATAATTTCTCCCTTTATCTTCATAATTATAACCAAATTCTTAACATAAAATGTTAAGGTACAACTTCATCTATCATAACTTTTAATTCTACTTCTCAAACAAAATTTTCAATCTCACCAAATCTGTATTACAATCATTTTATCTAAGACCCAAAACCATGGATAACAAATTAACCGTTCAAATATACTGAACAACACACATGGCTTTAAGAGATTAATATTCAAGCCTGGAATTTTCAAATCAATACTATTCCTTTATTATTTTATTCTCAATCTTTACAAATACAAGGCTAAGATATAACTCAAGAATTACATATTCCTTCTTTACATATTTGCTATATCAGAAATTATCACATTCCAACTCCATTTCAAACCAATTTGCACTCGATTATATAATCTTTATCCACTTAATTCATGTTTCAACAATATTACTATATACATATTCAATCAGATACAGTTCTCATACAATTTCTATTCGTCACTTCATTTCTAATCCATTTACAATCTCTTATAATATATATTACATGGAACTTTCCATATGTGAATACCTTGGAACTCTAAATATCATATGATCATTAAGTTCAATGCTCACTAAAACAATTTCCACTATCCAATATTACTCGAGTCCATTCCATTCTCACTTCCATCACATAATCCATCTAGCTTTACACAGTTCAAGACCTAATCTATCTTAGGTCCACTAATACATACAACATCGTTTCCATATCACTAATTCTATAATTATACCACATACATATACATGTACATATTTAATTATATGCTCTTATTTTATTTTCCTTTTTCATACATTCAATACACATTTAATGTTTATCACTTTCTTTTAAACACTATCATTTTCATTCTTCCAATATGATGTAAAGTATTTATTCACATAACACACATATATATATTATGACTATAATAACACTTCACATCCATCTTAATCACATTCCCAATGTGACATCTCTTTCACTTTCGTCTTTAAAAGCATTTAATATACTTCCATATCCAATTTTTACCCTTTGCAGTAAAATGACTTAAAATAGTTCATTTTCATTTGCTTATCCACTTTCCCTTTTTTACTTCAAAACAAATTCTCATACTATCAATCATATTACTCAATTTTACTTTCATGTACAATATTAGTCACTTCACCTAGCTCATGTATTGAATATACATTAAAATATCAATATCCAAATAATCTTTATCAAATTTCACTAAAACTTTAACTTTTCAACTTACTACTTTGCTTAAACTTCAATTTGCCAAACTCATCTTTTCATAATATCACTTTAAAAACATCTTATGTATATATATCACAAAGCAATATGAAAACATATAATTTTCACAATTATCAAGCTCATTTCAAAAATCTCAAATATCACATATTACCACCATTACCATGAGCTTTCACAATATCCAAGCATCTCACATTTCTAACATTGAATTCACCATGTTTGCATTAAAATAACAATACCAATTTATATTCTTACTTAACCAATATCATCTCTTTTTCCTTTAAACAAAACCTTAACTTTATATATATATCCCAAATTTTAAATAATCACGCTTTGTCTATACTAATTAACTCATTCAATATTCCACCACACTCTCCTCATTTTAATAACATATCCTTCAATATTAACACTTCAACAATATTTCCTCTGTCTACCAAACCCAACATAAACTCTATTATGAAGAGATTCAAAGTGTAGAGGAAAGAGTACATACTCTTATCTTGATTTGATTTCAACTCATTTTCAACTTTATTCTCCTTTTCATTTCTTTATACTTCAACACAGTTAACAAGTCACTTTACTTGCATAAATTTCCATTTTTTTTCAATTAAACTTATATAAATCCATATTATTACTTTCTCTAGCTTTTCTTTCATGTAAAACATCATTCACACACTAGCATCCATCTCATATAACACAAATATTTTACAATTCATATAATGCCACATCCGAGACCAACCTAGGTGTCATTGCATATGCATGTATTACAAATTTCATTTCAAAACTCTTCCTTTTTACTTCTATTCAAACTTTTCAAAACTTTTTTTCTTTTTTTAATTTCACTTAGGCCGAGAATCTCGAACCTAAGCTCTGATACCAAAATAATTGTAACACCCCGATACTCCATATAAGTACTATACATACACCTAGTATACATACAGTAAGTATATAAAGTATAAGGATGTCACTTTTCGTTACATTCTTAAAACCTTTAACAGAGTTCAAACCACAATACATAAATTTAAAGAACATTTACAAAATCATTATACTTTTAATGATCTTACATATATATATATATAAGAATCTTATCTTTATCAAAACTTCATTTATACATATAAATACACTCTTGTCAAAAATACATCATAATTAAAAATTATACATGTATGCATCACCCTCTAGTTTGTCTCGACAACCTCTTACTCTTCTCGTGGCATAACGAAAGACTTCATATCTTCCACCTAGTCACCTGCGCGATTACACATCCGCGCTAAGCCCGAGAGCTTAGTAGTACAAATATAACATATAAACATACATTATAGAAATTCTAGCATATAATGAAATATCACTTTCATGTACCATTAGTTTCTTATCATGTTTTTCCTTTTGAATTGCACCTTTCAAATATCTCAACTAATCTCATATATTATATATACATATATACATATCATTAACACCAACCACAATCCAGCACTAATACTCACAATCATTATATCAATATACATATTACATATCATACTTCATATCATTATTTTATTCACCATTCACCAATCATAAATCACATTTCCAATGAAGGAAATCATTATCACCATTCATGAGTCAAATTTCTAACAAAGCAACCATAGATCTCATTACTCATTTATTTCAACATTTGTATAACACATTAACAACAAAGACAGACTGGGGCCCAAAAGACACTAATATGCCATTAAATTTTCAGAGTTAATGCTTTGGTTTTGTTATCACATTTATCATTATCATAGACCCAACTAGGCTTCAAGGATTTAGGTTCAACCAAGCTTCAAGGGGAACAAAGCATGCTAAGTATCAACCCAACTTGGTTTCAAGAACCAACCCAACCTAGCTTCAAGGGTTGTAATATCTCAATTAGGCTTCAAGGACTAGACCCAACCAAGATTCAAGGGGAGTAAAACATGTTAAACTTCTACCCAACTTGACTTCAAGGATCAAGCCCAACCTAACTTCAAGAGATTGTTACTATCATTAGGCATGCCACCAACAACAAACTCTGAAAATGGAATAACACATTAGCCACACCATTCATTTATCAATTTCATTCTCAATTCTCTTCATCAATTCGGCAAACATGCGTTATGTCTTTCAATTGAATCATCATAGCCAATCACAATGGCTTCACATCACATTTGAGTTATCATAGCCAATCACAATAGCTTTACATCTCATTATATTTCAATTCACATATTAATACTTCATTATTCAAGTATACATAATCAATTACATTGAACATTACCATCCAAGCAAATATGCTTCAATTATCTCAATTCACATTTCATAAAGCTCATATTATGCCAAACATAATATTATTGATATGCAATAATGTGGATTAGGATTTGTACTTACCTCAAGAGCCACTCCCATCAAGCTATACATAATCATTTACCTCATCATATCCTTCACATTTTACATATAGCATCATCGATGTAACATTATGAAGTATATTATTCATATAACACATTACCATTCACAAGATTCACAATGTATATAACATAACCTTGTTCATATAGTATCATATGCATTATCATTATCTTCAAATGTATATTGAATCTCAACAATGTAAGAAGAGTAAAGAAATAATCACAGTAGCCAACACATTCAAGGGACACGACCAAGCTTGTGGCCATGTCTCCCAAAATGAATTGGCAGTGGCAGACATGGGCAAGGGACACGGCCGTGTCTTCTCCAAAAATCACCCAACACGACCAAATTTCCATAGACTTGGCAGTGTCTCCCAAAAATATTTAGTTTTGGCCGTGTCTCTTCTTAGGTTTGGCCGTGTCTCTCATGAATAAACCCTAAACATAGCCAAAACTCTTCTAATTGAATCAAGAACACATTATACACAACTTAACCTCATTCAAATGGATATAATCAATGTTATTAACACATATTTTACATATTCATCACAATATTCACATTAACACTTTATTAACCATACAATCAATCACTTACCACTTCAAAACCCTAAAACCAAACATCACCCTTAACTTACCATCTTCAAACCAAAACCAACACCAATTCAACCTTTTAACTTACAATCAATTTTAACACTTATAAACACATCTTAAACATACTTATTCATAAAATCAACAATTTATAAATCACCTCAAACACCACTTCAAAATAACAAAGGAAAACAAGAGAGTACTTACCTCAATTGAAGAAATTTCACAAATCTCCACTTAATCCTTTGATTCTCCCTTGAATTTGATGTTTAGAACTTAGAACACCTCTCTTCCTCTCCCTTTCCTTTGATAGCCGGCCACACCAAAAGAGAAGAGAAGAAAAGAAATAATGACAAGTCAAACTTCTCTTCTTCTTTAAATCTCCACCATGCAATTCTAACACAACAATTACTTAAATGCCCTCATCCATTTAAACTTAACTCTTGTCACTCATATGCCCATTTAAGTAATTTCACATATCACAAATAAATATCCTCTTCCATTGACCATCCCTTTTGACTTATGTATATGTTATTTATACTACCATATATGCAACATATACACTTCCTTTAAAAATTCTTTCTCTTTCAAATTAACATATACCCACATATATACTTTCTCTCTACACATTATTTTCCTTTTTAAACAATACCTAAACATTCTCTTTTCAATTTCTTTTCTTATCAACATAACATATACACATAATTCAAACAAACAACAATTGTATCCAAACTTCTAGGGCACACACTGGGATATTACAATTCTCTACCCCTTAAATAATTTCGTCCTCGAAATTATCAGTACCGTATCAATTCATTCTTAACAAAATACTATCTTAACTTCCATATGAAGTTAATTATATGCTTAAGTTATTATGTCATCAAATCATATACCTTTAACTCTCCCCTTTAGAATTAACCATCTTCTCAAAATTCCATAACTCATCATTCTATATATTTATATATATTATTACTTCCTTAATCAACCATTCAAAAGAACTCATTACATTTCCTATTAATATCTTTATACAAGAATCAAATCATACTATAGTACATTTATACTTCATTCAATCTTTATATTCAATATATTTTGTTCATTCACCTCTTTGAAATTACTCTCTTAACTTTCATAAATGGAGTTATTTCTTTAGCATGCTTTTCGCTTAACTTACATATTAATACATTACCTTTCAATTTATTTTATAAATAACCAATCTTTTCCCTTTTTATCATGATTTATAACTACTATAACTCCATTCGTTCATGTTCATTCACACTTTAAAATTTTACATCATATCCATTATCATGCAAATAATTACACTCTTAGTACAACCATACATGTTAAATCTCGATAATGATTCATAATCTTAGCCAAATCCAGATCAATTGATCTATCTGTCACAATATGCCCACGTTCCAATCTTGTTCAATTCCAACCAACGATTAATTTATTTAACTTATCATAAAATTTCACAATATTCATATATGCATATATATAACCTAATTCCATTAGGGCAAACTTATATTCAATTCCTGATCTCTTTCGATCCATATTCAGTCAAATTATCATGATAACAAATCACTTCGAATTATCTTATTATAATTCCCACCAATTCTCATAATAATTTTACATTATATTTACTATCTATAGTTCATTCATTTAAACCTCAATTTCATTCACTTATTCATTACATACCATAAACATATTCAGTATAACTTTCAGTCACATTTTATAATTTCTCCCTTTATCTTCATAATTATAACCAAATTCTTAACATAAAATGTTAAGGTACAACTTCATCTATCATAACTTTTAATTCTACTTCTCAAACAAAATTTTCAATCTCACCAAATCTGTATTACAATCATTTTATCTAAGACCCAAAACCATGGATAACAAATTAACCGTTCAAATATACTGAACAACACACATGGCTTTAAGAGATTAATATTCAAGCCTGGAATTTTCAAATCAATACTGTTCCTTTATAATTTTATTCTCAATCTTTACAAATACAAGGCTAAGATATAACTCAAGAATTACATATTTCTTCTTTAAATTTTTGCTATATCAGAAATTAACACATTCCAACTCCGTTTCAAACAAATTTGCACTCGATTATATAATCTTTATCCACTTAATTCATGTTTCAACAATATTACTATATACATATTCAATCAGATACAGTTCTCATACAATTTCTATTCGTCACTTCATTTCTAATCCATTTACAATCTCTTATAATATATAATTACATGGAACTTTCAATATGTGAATACCTTGGAACTCTAAATATCATATGATCATTAAGTTCAATGCTCACTAAAACAATTTCCACTATCCAATATTACTCAAGTCCATTCCATTCTCACTTCCATCACATAATCCATCTAGCTTTACACAATTCAAGACCTAATCTCTCTTAGGTCAACTAATACATACAACATCGTTTCCATATCACTAATTCTATAATTATACCACATACATATACATGTACACATTTAATTATATGCTCTTATTTTATTTTCCTTTTTCATACATTCAATACACATTTAATGTTTATCACTTTCTTTTAAACACTATCATTTTCATTCTTCCAATATGATGTAAAGTATTTATTCACACAACACACATATATATATTTTGACTATAATAACACTTCACATCCATCTTAATCACATTCCCAATGTGACATCTCTTTCACTTTCGTCTTTAAAAGCATTTAATATACTTCCATATCCAATTTTTACCCTTTGCAGTAAAATGACTTAAAATAGTTCATTTTCATTTGCTTATCCACTTTCCCTTTTTTACTTCAAAACAAATTCTCATACTATCAATCATATTACTCAATTTTACTTTCATGTACAATATTAGTCACTTCACCTAGCTCATGTATTGAATATACATTAAAATATCAATATCCAAATAATCTTTATCAAATTCCACTAAAACTTTAACTTTTCAACTTACTACTTTGTTTAAACTTCAATTTGCCAAACTCATCTTTTCTTAATATCACTTTAAAAACATCTTATGTATATATATCACAAAGCAATATGAAAACATATAATTTTCACAATTATCAAGCTCATTTCAAAAATCTCAAATATCACATATTACCACCATTACCATGAGCTTTCACAATATTCAAGCATCTCACATTTCTAACATTGAATTCACCATGTTTGCATTAAAATAACAATACCAATTTATATTCTTACTTAACCAATATCATCTCTTTTTCCTTTAAACAAAACCTTAACTTTATATATATATCCCAAATTTTAAATAATCACGCTTTGTCTATACTAATTAACTCATTCAATATTCCATCACACTCTCCTCATTTTAATAACATATCCTTCAATATTAACACTTCAACAATATTTCCTCTATCTACCAAATCCAACATAAACTCTATTATGAAGAGATTCAAAGTGTAGAGGAAAGAGTACATACTCTTATCTTGATTTGATTTCAACTCATTTTCAACTTTATTCTCCTTTTCATTTCTTTATACTTCAACACAGTTAACAAGTCACTTTACTTGCATAAATTTCCATTTTTTTTTCAATTAAACTTATATAAATCCATATTATTACTTTCTCTAGCTTTTCTTTCATGTAAAACATCATTCACACACTAGCATCCATCTCATATAACACAAATATTTTAAAATTCATATAATGCCACATCCGAGACCAACCTAGGTGTCATTGCATATGCATGTATTACAAATTTCATTTCAAAACTCTTCCTTTTTACTTCTATTCAAACTTTTCAAAACTTTTTTCTTTTTTTAATTTCACTTAGGCCTAGAATCTCGAACCTAAGCTCTGATACCAAAATAATTGTAACACCCCGATACTCCATATAAGTACTATACATACACCTAGTATACATACAGTAAGTATATAAAGTACAAGGATGTCACTTTTCGTTACATTCTTAAAACCTTTAACAGAGTTCAAACCACAATACATAAATTTAAAGAACATTTACAAAATCATTATACTTTTAATGATCTTACATATATATAAGAATCTTATCTTTATCAAAACTTCATTTATACATATAAATACACTCTTGTCAGAAATACATCATAATTAAAAATTATACATGTATGCATCACCCTCTAGTTTGTCTCGACAACCTCTTACTCTTCTCGTGGCATAACGAAAGACTTCATATCTTCCACCTAGTCACTTGCGCGATTACACATCCGCGCTAAGCCCGAGAGCTTAGTAGTACAAATATAACATATAAACATACATTATAGAAATTCTAGCATATAATGAAATATCACTTTCATGTACCATTAGTTTCTTATCATGTTTTTCCTTTTGAATTGCACCTTTCAAATATCTCTACTAATCTCATATATTATATATACATATATACATATCATTAACACCAACCACAATCCATCACTAATACTCACAATCATTATATCAATATACATATTACATATCATACTTCATATCATTATTTTATTCACCATTCACCAATCATAAATCACATTTCCAATGAAGGCAATCATTATCACCATTCATGAGTCACATTTCCAACAAAGCAACCATAGATCTCATTACTCATTTATTTCAACATTTGTATAACACATTGACAACCAAGACAGACTCGGGCCCAAAAGACACTAATATGCCATTCAATTTTCAGAATTAATGCTTTGGTTTTGTTATCACATTTATCATTATCATAGACCCAACTAAGCTTCAAGGATTTAGGTTCAACCAAGCTTCAAGGGGAACAAAGCATGCTAAGTATCAACCCAACATGGCTTCAAGAACCAACCCAACCTAGCTTCAAGGGTTGTAACATCTCAATTAGGCTTCAAGGACTAGACCCAACCAAGCATCAATGGGAGTAAAACATGTTAAACTTCTACCCAACTTGGCTTCAAGGTTCAAGCCCAACCTAACTTCAAGAGATTGTTACTATCATTAGGCATGCCACCAACAACAAACTCTGAAAATGGAATAACACATTAGCCACACCATTCATTTATCAATTTCATTCTCAATTCTCTTCATCAATTAGGCAAACATGCCTTATGTCTTTCAATTGAATCATCATAGCCAATCACAATGGCTTCACATCACATTTGAGTTATCATAGCCAATCACAATAGCTTTACATCTCATTATATTTCAATTCACATATTAATACTTCATTATTCAAGTATACATAATCAATTACATTGAACATTATCATCCAAGCAAATATGCTTCAATTATCTCAATTCACATTTCATAAAGCTCATATTATGCCAAACATAATATTATTGATATGCAATAATGTGGATTAGGATTTGTACTTACCTCAAGAGCCACTCCCATCAAGCTATACATAATCATTTACCTCATCATATCCTTCACATTTTACATATAGCATCATTGATGTAACATTTTGAAGTATATTATTCATATAACACATTACCATTCACAAGATTCACAATGTATATAACATAACCTTGTTCATATAGTATCATATGCATTATCATTATCTTCAAATGTATATTTAATCTCAACAATGTAAGAAGAGCAAAGAAATAATCACAGTAGCCAACACATTCAAGGGACACAGCCAAGCTTGTGGTCGTGTCTCCCAAAACGAATTGGCAGTGGCAGACATGGGCAAGGGACACGGCCGTGTCTTCTCCAAAAATCACCCAACACGGCCAAATTTCCATAGACTTGGCCGTGTCTCCCAAAAATATTTAGTTTTGGCCATGTCTCTTCTTAGGTTTGGCCGTGTCTCTCATGAATAAACCCTAAACATAGCCAAAACTCTTCTAATTGAATCAAGAACACAATATACACAACTTAACCTCATTCAAATGGATATAATCAATGTTATTAACACATATTTTACATATTCATCACAATATTAACATTAACACTATATTAACCATACAATCAATCACTTACCACTTCAAAACCCTAAAACCAAACATCACCCTTAACTTACCATCTTCAAACCAAAACCAACACCAATTCAACCTTTTAACTTACAATCAATTTTAACACTTATAAACACATCTTAAACATACTTATTCATAAAATCAACAATTTATAAATCACCTCAAACACCACTTCAAAATAACAAAGGAAAACAAGAGAGTACTTACCTCAATTGAAGAAATTTCACAAATCTCCACTTAATCCTTTGATTCTCCCTTGAATTTGATGTTTAGAACTTAGATCACCTCTCTTCCTCTCCCTTTCCTTTGATAGGCGGCCACACCAAAAGAGAAGAGAAGAAAAGAAATAATGACAAGTCAAACTTCTCTTCTTCTTTAAATCTCCACCATGCAATTCTAACACAACAATTACTTAAATGCCCTCATCCATTTAAACTTAACTCTTGTCACTCATATGCCCATTTAAGTAATTTCACATATCACAAATAAATATCCTCTTCCATTGACCATCCCTTTTGACTTATGTATATGTTATTTATACTACCATATATGCAACATATACACTTCCTTTAAAAATTCTTTTTCTTTCAAATTAACATATACCCACATATACACTTTCTCTCTACACATTATTTTCCTTTTTAAACAATACCTAAACATTCTCTTTTCAATTTCTTTTCTTATCAACATAACATATACACATAATTCAAACAAACAACAATTGTATCCAAACTTCTAGGGCACACATTGGGATATTACATCTGGACTCGAGGTAAGTTCTGGACTTAAGAATAATTCGGTTATCTACAAAAAATATTTATAGTCAGTAGAATACTAAAGAAATTTTGCAAAAAAATAAGCTATTTTTTTATCATGCCTATATCTTCTTTCCCCCTGCGTGTAAAAATATTTTAAAAGTGCAAAAATATTTATATACATGCAAATATCTGAATAATGGAGTTTACTATTTATTCACTGTGTAGTCACTATTTATATACTATTCACTAACTATTCATTTACTATTTATTAATAGTAATATTTACTTTTTTTCACGGCAATACTATTTTTTTCCTTTTTATTTGTCTTTTTCCTTTGCAATTTTTCTATATAAACCTCGGCTCATTTCTACCACATTCATCCAAACTCACATATTTTAATAGATACCAAGCTCACATATTTTAATAGATAAATCAGAGAGTTTAGCATAGAGTTGAGGAGAAAATGCATGCTTCGAGATTAGGACCTCAATCCAATGCTGAGTTATTGGAATTTATTCGACGGCATGAAAATGGAATTATAAGTCTGCAAGTTGGGATGCAGCTTCATCATAGTTCAAGTCAAAAAACTAAGGTAACAATGCAATTTAATATTTTAACAGCAAAAATATGTATTTATTATTTTATTATATTTTATTATTTTTTTTGTTTTTAAGATTTAGGAAAAATAAATTAATTAGATGACTGTATTTAAGAATTTAATAGACAAATATATAGATAGACTAAAAATATAACATAACGAATAAGTTTAGTCTATGAATCGGTGGATTAGTATGATGATATACTTACCTTGTGTTAACTTACCTGGCTCTGTGTTAGCATGATTGTTGCATTATCCGGGGTGGAGGATGTGCCTATAAAGCCCAACAATGGTATAATGTAGCACCATCTCGGGTAAAATGGATTGTCCGAGATTGCAGTTTTGAAAGCTTTATCTTGCAATTACCATCTGAGGAGTGTCCGATAGACAAGAGTGTAGTTCAAGCATTGTTGGAGTGGTGGATGGACATGACCCATACTTTTCACCTACCTATAGGAGAGATGACCATTGGCCCAGTCGATTATACAACCATAACTGGTATTTGGTACTATAGCCTTTCGGTCCCTCTTACCAATGATATTCTGTCATTCGAAGAAGTTCAATAGTTAATTGGTATGGAACCATCATTAAAATGGCCTTTCGAGATAAAAATTGAGCTGATTTGGAATTATTGAATGAACTATGAAGGACGGGTTCATAGAGAAACAACCAAACAATATGCTCGAGGATTTTTACTGTATTTGCTCGGGTCAACCATTTTATGCAGCACCAAATTTTCCATCCATTTGTCAGTGTTGAGGGCCCTTATTGATATGAGTATGGTACCGCTTTATGGTTAGGGTGAAGCTAGCCTTGCCCGTCTCTATCATGGACTAGACAAAATTTGCAGAAACAAGAAGTCTTTCGTTGGTTTCATGGTGGTTAACGAGGTACTCTTCTTCCACCATTGTCAATTCCATTCTTATTCTTGCATGAATTTGATTTTTATTATTATTGTAGGTATGGGCATATGAGCATAATCTTGTGAGGGTGCCTGACATTTCCCGAGAGAGAATCGGGTATCTGAGATTAAATTTCTGGTTGTCCGATCGTGTAGCAGTTCCTGGCTCTCACCATGTGCACACCAGTGCTATCTTTTGAGTTGCTTACCTGGGACCAGGTAAAATAGTATTAGTATACCTTAAAATTTATATAAAAGTTGACTTTTCTTATGTCATTTCGTAGGTCAATCTGGCTTGGTGGAACACAGAAGAATGGAGGAACTGGACTTCTTTCATGAATGCCGCATTGCCTTTTTAGCATACCCGTCGAGTCATTGCCGGCCCTGTATCTAGTGGCTGGTTTCTCGAGGAGAGAGTGTATGAGTGGTTCCTTGGTTTGGAGCGGCGGAAGATCCCGATGAATTTCCCAGAGTATACTTTAAATATCACATCAATGCCGAAGAATGCATGGTGGTTAGCTCGACATGGTTATGATGTTGAAACCTTTCTCTATCCATCGGGTGCATCATATATCCAGTTTATTCAAATAGGACTCTTGAACTTTGATGTATCTCCTATTGGCATACAGGAGATTCCCGAGGAAAATGAGGATAGAGATGAAGACGAGTATCACGGAGAGGGAAAAGGGTCCGTCCTGCAACTCAGAGCTAGCACCTCTCAGGTAAACTTTTACCAATTTTCCATTGTAATTACTTCTTTCTTAACTTATTTTGACTATTTTAATGATTATTTTCAGGCTACTGGCTCATTTAGTCATGAGGCTGGACCTTCCTTTACCGCTCCTCCATTTGCTCATTCTAGTCAACCAGAGATGCCATGATTATGTATTCTCTTACCTTTTTTCTTTCTGGCTCACAGCAGATGCTTGAGGAACAAAACAAGAAACTTCAAGAAGAGTTAGCAGCCAGTCATCAACAGGTTGCCCATTTTGAAAAATTATATCATCAGTCAGAGCAAGATTTTTTAGACTTCCGATTTCAGCGGGTGAGAGATCTTGGTGCTTTATCATCTAGAGGACCCCAAGCTGATGACCATGAGATCTTTTCATCTACTTTGGATAAGGACCATTACAGATCTGAATTCCAAGGTAATAGAGATTCAGGTGCTCCTGCTTTGGGTGGACTCGGGATAGGTGATATGCCTCCTCCTCGAATAGGCGATAACTTTTTTAGGGCTTTGTTTGATCATGATCTACCATCTCCTTAGATTTGGTTTCAGGAGTATCTCTGCTTACTTGATACTCCATCTATGAATTTTGCTAGATATCTGCCGCAACATCACTCTGCTAGGAAAATACTCACCCTGCTTCTTCATATGCCGACTGGGTTGACTGGATTCGTTCTCGTGCTGAAGTCAACATCCGTTGGTTAGTACCTTGGTGGAAGACTTCTCATATCACCATTTGGACATACTTGATGTATGTTCCTCTTGCTGCTCTTCGTCGAGGTACTTGCTATGATTCTCGCCAGCTTGGCCGTTAGTATGGAGCTGAGCCACGAGGTTTCGATTTTACTCCTGATTTGCACATGCCTTGTCTGACTGAAGCCTACTTGGATCGGCTGAAGCTTAGCTGGCCTGCACGTTACACTTATCGTCTACCATAGATTTTACATTTGTCAATTTGTTTAGAAAGAGTATCGTTAGGATGAAAAAATAATAAAAGTAATAAGAGATGTTTCTTTTCCTTTTATAATTCATCATCACCTTTTGCTATTGTATCCATTTATTTATCCATATCAAGTCAAATGCTTAAAATAGTGCACATAGAACAATTTTTAATATTAATTCTGTTTTATTAAATTAGGGAACAACCAAACATAAAGGGTTACCCCCTGAGAGAGAGGTTGAGTTTGGTATCGATTTGTTGTTTGGTACCACTCCCATCTCTATTACTCCCTATCGAATGGCACCTACTGAGTTGAGAGAGTTGAAGGTACAGTTGCTGTAACATCCCAAAATATGCCTTAGAAGTTTTGAAGTAATTATTGTTGAATTTGGATTTAAGGTATATGAGAAATTGAAAAGAGAAAAGAATTAAAGAGAGAGTGTATATGTTGTATATATGGAAATATATACAACATATACAAGTCAAAATGTGAAGTCAAAAGATGATTAGTTAATGATTTTAAACTAATTAAGTTAATTAAGTGAAATTTGAATGAGTGGAAGTGGATGGAGATATTTAGAATATTTTAATATTAAATGCTTGGAGGAGAGGTTTTGAGGAGATAGTGGGTGAGAATTTGACTTTGTCTTCTTTGCTTTCTTCTTTCTTTCTTTCTTCTTCGTGGTTCACCTTCCTTTCCTTTTCTTTTCTTTGTTTTGGCCGGCACTTCATAGCAAGAGAGCAAGAGAGAGATTTGATCATCCAAACTCAAGATTGAAGGAAGATTCAAGTGATCAAGTTGGAAATTTAAGAGTTTCTTCATCTTTGGTAAGTATCCCACTTGATTCTTTGATTTTCTTTGAGTTTTTGAGTTGAGGTTGAGGTGGATATGTGTTTGTTTGATTGTGGTGTGGTGTGTTTAAGAGTGTTTAGTTTTATTGATTTATGGATTTTAGGGTTGGATTGAAGGAAAGAGTAAGTTGGTTGGAAGAGAAAGTGTTGTGGTTGTGTCTTGGGTTTGTGGTGATGATTATGATTATGGTTGATGTATGTTTTGAGTTGTTTTTGTGTTTTTGCAAGCTTGTTATGATTTTTGGGTGTTTTTAGTTAAGTTTGTTTAAAGTGGAAAATGGTGGAAGTAAGAGGATTGTTGGATGTGAGGTTGTTGTTGCCGAAATCTGTAATTTTGGCCTGACACGCCCATGAGCACGACCAAGTCTTTGGGCGTTTCGATGGTTCTGTGTTGCAGTAGCATTTACACGTCCGGTGACACGCTCATGTCACTAGCGTGTCATAGCTACTGTGTTGGTGAAGGTTTAACACGGCCATGAACACGCCCGTGTTGTTGGACGTGTCAATGTTTCTGTGAGACAAAATGTACTACACGTTCAGTGACACGCCCGTGGTTCTGAGCGTTCAAAGCTTCTGTGATATAGTGTTAGAGCACGGTCAGGGACACGCCCGTGTTGTTGAGCGTGTCATATGTAGAGTTTGCCCTAGTTGGTTTTTATCCTTACTATTTCATGTGTATTTCTAAGTGAGTGTGTATGATTACCTTTGGTTTAGGTGTTGAAGAAGTTGAATTGCCCTAACCTAAGTGTTGAGGATTCTTGGAGGAAGAAGTGTATAGATTGGTGTGAGTTGGTTTTGAGGTAAGTACAAACTATATGGTTGCATACATTTACATGATTTTGATACTTAACATATTTGGTTGTATATATGTTAAGTAATTGATTACATCATTAATACATTTGATGAATGTTATGACTTTTATAATGTGAATGATTAATGAGCATTTAAAAGGTATGTTAACGTAATTGGTTGTGTACATTTGAATGATGAATTGAGATATAATGAGTTGTGAAGCCAATGTGATTGGTTATGATGATTCAAATGAAATAAGTGGGGCATGTTTGCCTACATGATGATATTTAATGCAATTAATTCTGTATACTCTATTGATGAGATATGAAGCCATGGATGTTGGCTATAATGATAATGATGCAAATGAGATGATTGAGGCATAATTGCCTAAATGATGATGAGGAAATGAGAATGAAATTTATAAATGAATTGTGTGTCTAATGTGTTATTCAATTTTCAGAGTTCTGGGTTTGGCGGCATGCCTATGAATCACTGGATAGGTGAAAAGACCGGGTCGTAAGCCGATTCCAGTTGAGAAATGTGAAATATGTGAAATATGATGTTTTTGGGGTGAAAAGACTGGGTCGTAAGCCTCAAAAACAGTAATAGTCTTGCCGGGTTGAGGATCTCCTCGAGTTTAGCCGGGTTGAGGTCCAAGAGACTGGGTCTATTACACTATCCATGGATAGAGATATAGATATATATGTATTGCCTACGGGCTTGATAATTGTGATTATGGACCAAAGTAGTAACTCTGAACTTTGAATAACATATTAGTGTCTTTTGGGCCCATGCTTGTCTTTGTTTTCAATGTGATTTACGAATGATGAAATAAATAAATAATGAGATTCTTGAGAATTGTTTATATGTTTGAAAGTGTGACATTTGCATTTCATTATAGTATAATATTATTGTAGTTTGTACCACTAAGCCTACGGCTTAGCGCGATTGTGGTTCATCGCGCAGGTGACAGAGTGGAACCAGAGAGTTCAGCTAGACCGAGTCGAGTCTAGACTTTAAAGAGTTGATAGAGGGCTTAAAGATTAAAGACTGACTGCCAAACATGTATATATTTTATGTTTTGTAAACCTTGAGTTTTGATGTATATGTATTTGTAAATATTTGTTATACTTTCCACTACGTTTTTAATAAACATTTTACCTATTATGCTTTATAATATAACTTAAATGTTTTAAATCTGCTTATATTATTTTAAAAGAAGTGAGTCGTTTGTTAGTAAACCGTGGCATTCCTATATTCAGTATATGTATATTACGATCGTAATAGCATGCTAAGTACGTATACGGGGTATAGGGGTGTTACAGTTGCAAGAGTTGTTCGATAAAGGGTTTGTTCGCCCTAGTGTGTCTCCATGGGGAGCGCCTGTTTTGTTTGTAAAGAAGAAGGATGGTACTTTGAGATTGTGCATTGATTATAGGCAATTGAATAAGGTGACTATCAAGAATAAGTATCCTTTGCCTAGGATAGATGATTTCTTCTATCAATTGAAGGGAGCAGGAGTGTTTTCCATGATTGATTTGAGATCAGGGTACCATCAGTTGAGAGTCAAAGCTGAAGATGTATCTAAGACATCTTTTCGCACAAGGTATGGGCATTATGAGTTCTTGGTAATGCCTTTTGGGTTGACGAATGCACCCGTAGCTTTCATGGATTTGATGAATAGAGTGTTTAGACCCTATTTAAATCAGTTTGTAGTAGTTTTTATCGATGGCTTTTTGGTGTATTGGCATAATAAGGAGGATCATGATAAGCATTTGCGTATTGTATTACAGACTTTGAGAGAGAAACAATTGTATGCTAAGCTATCTAAGTGTGAATTTTGGCTTTATCAAGTGACTTTTCTCGGTCATGTGGTTTCAGCGGATGGTATAAGAGTTGATCTGAGTAAAGTTGAGACCATTTTGAATTGGAGTCCACCGATGACTTTGACTGAAGTTAGAAGTTTTCTGGGTTTGGCAGGCTATTATCGACGGTTTGTGAAAAGTTTTTCTTTGATAGCTACTCCACTCACCAGATTACATCGAAAGGGAGTTAGATTTGTGTGGACAGATAAGTGTCAAGCTAGCTTTGAGAAGTTGAAGGAGATGTTGACTCAAGCTCCTGTTCTTACCTTGCCTGTGGAAGATAAACCATATGTGATTTACAGTGATGCTTCACATAATCGTTTAGGATGTGTTTTGATGCAAGAGGGTCGAGTCATAGCTTATGCTTCTCGGCAGTTGAAGCCGCATGACTTGAATTATTCGATGCATGTAATATCCTCATATGTGGCTTAGAAGTTTTGATTATGTTGTTGTTGTTGTTGTTGTTATTGTTTAATTGAATTGAATGCATATGATGGGGTAAGAAAAGAATTGGGATGTGAATGCTTGTGCATATGTGTTTTGGAGGAAGAATTAGGGTTTAGAGACAAATGTATATGTTGTGTATATGATGATATATATAACATATAAAGTGGTCAAATGAAGAGTCAAGGTGATGGTTAAGTGGAAGAAGATATTTTTGGTTGTTAATGAAATTACATATAAGGACTTATATGAGACAAAGGTTAGTTATATGATTGAGGGTGTTTTAGTAATTGCTTGGATAAGAACACTTGGTGGAGATTAAAAGCAAAATTTGACTTTGTATCTTGATCATTGTCTTCTTTCTTCAAGAGGTGGCCGGCTCTCCAAATTGAAAAGAGAAAAAGAAGTGTTCTTGATGATAGAAGCAAATTGAAGAAGCAATCAAAGGATTTGACAAGGGATTTGTGGAATTTCTTCTTTGTAAGTAAGTATTCTCTTGTTTTCTTTACTTATTTGGAAGTTGTATTGGAAGTGAATTAGGGTTTGGTAATTTTGTGATTTGGTGGATTTGAGATGTGTTGTGTTGTGTTTTCAAGTGTTAAATTAATTTTAAGTTATGAGTTTAATTGGAGGTTGTTGTTGGAAATGGTGGTTGTTGATTTGGATGGATGGAGAAGGATGTTGGTTTTAGGGTTTTGTGGTGAATATGTGTTTAATTGTGATATTAATGTGTGATGAAGTGGTTTTTGTGATGAATATGTGTTTAGAACATTGATTATGTTCATGTGAAATATGTTATATGATGAATATTGTGTTTGAGTGCAATTGAGAAAGGGTTGGTTTTAGTTAAGGTTTTGTGAATTGGTGACACGGCCAAAATCAATTTTAGGGGAGTGGGCGTGTCAATTATTTGGATTAGCTACTGTCTCTTTTGGTTTTAGTGACACGGGCGTGTCCATCAAAGGTGCTGGGCGTGTCATTTATTTGAGGAAGCTACTGCCTCTTTTCTTTTTAAGGACACGGGCGTGTCACTCAAGATGGTTGGGCGTGTCTATCAAGTGAGTTGGGCGTGCCCTTCAAATGATTTGAACATTGTTTGATTTCTTGGTTCTCTTTGCATGGTTTAAATTCTTCAAAAGTTCCATTGTTCCTAAACTTAAACATGAACATTATAAACATGTTTCAAACACAAGAATGATCTAATCAAATGAATGTGGATGGTCCTAAAGCTATGAATCATGTCAATTGTGTTTTGCCCTAATTGCATTGTTGAGAATTAACAATGTTATGTTATGCACTTTGAATGGCAATGTGTTTCATGATTAATATGGAATGAAATGTTGATATTTATGAATGATGCTATGAAGATAAATATACACTTGAATAATGAAGTGTTATATTGTGAAATGAAATGTGAAGCCATTGTTATTGGCTAAGGTGATTCAATGGAGATAAATGAGGCATGTTTGCCTAAATGATAATGAGAATTGAGAATGAAATCTAAATGAATTGTGTGGCTAATGTGTTATTCCATTTTCAGAGTTTGTTGTTGGTGGCATGCCTAATGAGTGTAACAATCTCTTGAAGTTAGGTTGGATTGAATCCTTGAAGCCTAATTGAGATGTTACAACCCTTGAAGCTAGGTTGGGTTAGTTCTTGAAGCCAAGTTGGGTTGATGCTTAGCATGCTTTGCTCCCCTTGAAGCTTGGTTGAACTTAATCCTTGAAGCCTAGTTGGGTATATGATATTGATAAATGTGATAACAAAACCCAAGCATTAACTCTGAAAATTGAATGGCATATTAGTGTGTCTTGGGCCCATGCTTGTCTTTGCTTAGTGTTGTTCATGGATGATTAAATGATTAACTAATAAAGTATATGCAAAGATGTTGAATTGTGAGATACATATATGTATGTTAGGTTATGAAATGTAAAGGTATGTTGTTAGCTTTGCATCTGTGTTGTTACATATATGATATAAATCAGAATTGGCATTGTATAGCATCTAAGCATATCGATTGCATGTTTTATCTTACTAAGCCCTTGGCTTAGCGCGATAGTGTTTAATCGCGCAGGTGATAGAACTGATAGAATCGAACCCGAGAGCTCTTCGAGACCGAGTGAGAGTAGGCATTGAAGAGTTGATTTTGGGAGCTTAAAGATCAGAGCTGACTTGCCAATCATGTATAAATCTTTTATATTGTGTAAAGTATCGTTGATAATGTAAATATATGTATAATGGTAAATATGTATTCAAATGTTTTCATATATATACATATTTTATAACTTCCGCTGTGTAATTTATAAATGTATATATATATATATAGATAGCTAATATGTTTTTGTTTTATAAGTAAATGATCTATTTTTCTATAATGTATAATGATAAGGGTATTGTATCAAGTTTTAAAGTGTTTTGAATGCTAAGGAAATCGTAGCATCCCTATGTTTGGTGCACTTATGCTACATTGTTGTGTTTGTAGTGTGTGTGCATTGGATATGGGGGTTGTTACAATTGTTTTGGTATCAGAGCCAGGTTTGAGATTCTCAGCCTAGGTAAAATGTAATAAAAAGAATATTTTTACTTAAAAAGTGAGTTTTGAATGACATATACGTTTGAGATTGGCAGTCCCTGATCTTTAATAAGATGTAATCTGCTGTGTTTGCAGTATTAGGTGTTGATGGATCCTCACTCAAGACAGTCAGTTGAGGGTAGTGCCGAGAGCATTGCTCCTGCCGAGGGAGCTAGGGTTGATAGTGTTGAGGAGGCACCTGCTTCGGTGTCGGGTAGACCAGCTGGAGAGGAGGTTCCGCCAGCCTAGTTTAGGCATATGATGGAAGTAATGAGACAAGCACCAGTACAGCCACCTCCACCACCACCCCAGCCTCAGGTTCAGATGAGACAGTATGATAAATTGAGGAAGTTTGGGGCGGAAGATTTTATGGGAACCACTGATCCAGCAGTGGCTGAGCAATGGTTAGGCAAAGTGCAGAGAATCTTTATTCAGTTACAAGCCACCCCTGAGGAAAAATTTGATTATGCCAGGTCATTACTGCAGAAGGACGCATATGACTGGTGGAAGACAGTGCCACACTCTATGGATGATCCTCCAACACTGTCTTACACTGATTTTCTGAGGGAATTTGAGTTGAAGTATACTCCTAGGGAGTATAAGGACATGAAGAAGATGGAGTTCTTAAGCTTGAAACAAGACAGCAAGACTGTTACTGAGTATGAAGTTGAGTTTATTCGACTGAGTCAGTATGCTGGGGGTATCATTGCTGATGAGATTGATCGATGTCGGCGATTTGAGGAGGGATTGAGGCCCTCAATTATATGTCATGTGGCAGGCTCCAGGTATCAGGATTTCTCCCAGTTAGTTGCAGCAGCTAGGAGTGTAGAGAGAGCCCAGGCCATAGTTGCAGTTACTTCTGAAGAGGAGGTTAGAGTTAGAAGGCCCCAGTTCGAGGCAGGGTCTTCTTCTGCTAAGAGGGGTAGAGGAAGTTTTGTTCCTCGGAGTAGTAGGAGCCAGAGACCAGCAGGTAGGTCAGTGCAGTTCCAGAGGCAGAGATTTAGACCTGCAGCTTCAGTGGCTAGTGCTCCGACCCCGATGATTCGGAGATCCACTCTTCCCATCTGCATCCATTGTGGGAGGCCACATGGTGGTTCTTGTTGGAAGGCTGGTGTTGCAGGGGTATGTTTCAGGTGTGGATCACCAGACCACTTTGTGAGAGATTGCCCTGAGAGGCAGGAGCAGATGCCAGTTGATTCTGCTGCTTCTCGAGCTAGTGTGAGAGGAGGTAGAGGAGGCAGAGGTGTCAGCCGAGGAGGTAGGCCAGGGTTCAGTTCTAGAGGAGGTGCTGCATCCAGAGAGGGTAGACAAGAGGAGGTTGGTTCTTCCCAGAGGATGTATGTTATGCAGAGGCAGCCAGATGCATCGGCAGTCATAGCTGGTACTTTTTCTTTATTTAATACTCCAGTACTTGCTTTGATTGATCCGGGTTCCACGCATTCTTATGTTAGTGTATCTGTTTTGCCTGTATCTGATGTGCATGCTGAGTCCCTAGGATTTGATGTGTTGGTGACAAATCCGTTAGGGCATAGTGTGGTTGTGAGTAAGGTGCACCGGGATAGTGTAGTGAGAGTGCAGGGTGAGGAGTTCTTTGGAGATTTGATTGAGATGCCATTTAAGGAATATGATGTGATCTTAGGTATGGATTGGCTATCTCGACATGGAGCTGTGGTGGATTGTAAAAAGAAAATTGTTTCTTTGAGAACCGTTGATGGTAAAGAAGTGCTAGTATCTAATGAGCAGGAACAGCTAGCCTCCTTATTTGTTTCAGCTGTTGCAGCCAGGAGGTTGATTAGAAAGGGGTGTGAAGCCTATCTCGCTCATGTGATAGATACTAGAGTGAAGGGTTTTCCCATTGATAGCATTGCCACAGTTGCTGAGTTCCCTGATGTGTTTCCAGAGGAGTTGCCTGGATTGCCTCCAGAGAGAGAGGTGGAGTTTGGTATTGAATTGTTACCTGGTACCACTCCTATCTCTATTACTCCTTATAGAATGGCACCAGTAGAGTTGAAGGAGTTAAAAGTGCAATTACAGGAGTTGTTGGACAAAGGATTTATTCGCCCCAGTGTTTCTCCTTGGGGAGCTCCTGTGCTATTTGTGAAGAAGAAATATGGTACTATGAGGTTATGTATCGATTATAGGCAATTGAACAAAGTGACCATTAAGAATAAATATCCTTTGCCTAGAATCGATGATCTCTTTGATCAGTTGAAGGGTGCAGCTGTGTTTTCTAAAATTGATCTGAGATCTGGGTACCATCAGCTGAGAGTCAGAGCTGAAGATGTTCCGAAGACAGCTTTCAGGACCAGGTATGGGCACTATGAATTTTTAGTTATGCCTTTTGGTCTGACGAATGCACCTGCAGCTTTCATGGATTTGATGAATAGGGTGTTCAGGCCCTATCTGGATCAGTTTGTTGTGGTCTTCATCGATGATATTCTGGTGTATTCGCGGAATGAGGAGGAACATGATTTGCATCTGCAGATTGTGTTGCAGATTTTGAGAGAGAAGCAGTTATTTGCCAAATTATCGAAGTGTGAGTTCTGGTTGGATCAAGTTGCTTTTCTCGGACATATTGTTTCAGCGGAAGGCATTAGAGTTGATCCAAGTAAAGTTGAAGCTATTCTGAATTGGAGTCCACCCAAGTCTGTGACTGAGATTAGAAGTTTTCTGGGTTTGGCAGGCTATTACAGGCGGTTTGTGAAAGGGTTTTCTTTGATAGCTACTCCACTCACCAGATTGCTTCGTAAGGGAGTGAGATTTGTGTGGACGGATCAGTGTCAGGCTAGCTTTGAGCAGTTGAGAGATATGTTAACTCAAGCGCCTGTTTTAACTTTACCTGTTGAAGGCAAACCATATGTGATCTACAGTGATGCTTCACATAGAGGTTTAGGATGTGTATTGATGCAGGAAGGGAAAGTTATAGCTTATGCATCTCGACAGTTGAAACCGCATGAGCTTAACTATCCGACCAATGATTTAGAATTAGCTGCCATTGTGTTTGCATTAAAGATTTGGCGCCATTATTTATTTGGGGAAAAATGTTTCATCTACACTGATCACAAGAGTTTGAAGTATCTGGGTGTCCAGAAAGAACTCAATCTTCGTCAGAGGAGATGGTTAGAATTGATTAAAGACTACGACTGCTTAATTGACTATCATCCAGGTAAAGCAAATGTTGTTGCTGATGCTCTGAGTCGGAAGTCTTTAGCTGGTTTAACAGTTTACTCGCTCTCGTTGCTTGTTGAGTTGAGAGCATTGCATGCCAGTTTTGTACCTTGTGATGATGGTGCATTGTTGGCACAGTTACAATTGAAGCCAGTTTTGTTAGATCAGATCAAAGAGGCTCAGTTGGTTGATATGAAGATTCAGAAGATTATTTCAGATTGCAAGATTGGGAAGACTAGAGATTTTGTTGTGAGAAATGATGGGAGTCTCTGGTTTAAGAACCGATTGTGTGTGCCCGAGGATGCTAATTTGAAAAGAATCATTTTAGAAGAAGCTCATCAGTCGATGTTTGCTATGCATCCGGGTAATACGAAGATGTATAATGATTTGAGACAGCATTATTGGTGGATTGGGTTAAAGAGAGACATTGCTGGGTTTGTATCGAAATGTCTCACTTGTCAGAAAGTTAAAGCAGAGCATCAAGTTCCAACCGGGTTGCTTCAGCCGTTGTCAGTGCCTGAATGGAAGTGGGAAAGAGTGACAATGGACTTTGTGTCTGGTTTGCCATTGACACAAAGGAAACATGATGCCATTTGGGTGATTGTGGATAGATTGACTAAGACAGCTCATTTCCTTCCGGTGCGGATGGATTACTCTTTGGAGAGATTGGCTGAGCTGTATATCCAGGAGATTGTGAAACTGCATGGTGTTCCAACTTCTTTAGTGTCTGATCGAGATCCCAGGTTTACTTCAAGATTTTGGAAGAGTTTGCATAATGCTATGGGTTCTCGACTGCACTTCAGCACTGCTTTTCATCCACAGACGGATGGACAATCAGAGAGGGTGATACAGATTCTTGAAGACATGTTAAGGAGCTGTGTCATCGATTTCTCTGGAAGTTGGGATAGGTTTTTACCTCTTGTGGAGTTTGCTTACAACAACAGTCACCAATCCAGCATTGGTATGGCACCATTCGAAGCATTGTATGGCAGACGGTGTAGGACACCTCTTTGTTGGAATGAGCTGGGAGATAATAAGTTGGTTGGTCCTTATTTGATTCAAGAAACTGAAGAGAAAGTAAAATTGATTCGAGGCAGGTTAAAAGCAGCTTCAGACCGACAGAAGTCTTATGCAGATCTGAAAAGGAGAGACATTCAGTTTGATGTTGGAGATAAGGTATTTTTGAAAGTGTCTCCTTGGAAAAAGATTTTGAGGTTCGGTCGGAAAGGAAAATTGAGTCCTCGTTTCATTGGGCCGTATGAAGTGTTAGAAAGAGTTGGGCCAGTTGCTTATCGACTTGCTTTGCCACCTGAGTTGGATCGTATTCATAATGTATTCCATGTTTCTATGTTGAGGAGGTACAGGTCGGATCCATCTCATGTGTTGCCATTTGAATCAATTGTAGTGAACCCAGACTTGACTTTTGAAGAGGAACCAGTTGCTATCTTGGCACGTGATGTGAAAGATTTGAGAAACAAGAGAGTGCCATTGGTGAAGATTCTTTGGAAGAACCATGGGAAAGAAGAAGCAACTTGGGAAAAATGAGCAAACGATGCGAGAGCAATATCCTCAGTTGTTTTAGAGTTAATTTCAGGTAATTTCGAGGACGAAATTTTCTTTTTAGAGGGGGAGAATTGTAATATCCTCATATGTGGCTTAGAAGTTTTGATTATGTTGTTGTTGTTGTTGTTGTTATTGTTTAATTGAATTGAATGCATATGATGGGGTAAGAAAAGAATTGGGATGTGAATGCTTGTGCATATGTGTTTTGGAGGAAGAATTAGGGTTTAGAGACAAATGTATATGTTGTGTATATGATGATATATATAACATATAAAGTGGTCAAATGAAGAGTCAAGGTGATGGTTAAGTGGAAGAAGATATTTTTGGTTGTTAATGAAATTACATATAAGGACTTATATGAGACAAAGGTTAGTTATATGATTGAGGGTGTTTTAGTAATTGCTTGGATAAGAACACTTGGTGGAGATTAAAAGCAAAATTTGACTTTGTATCTTGATCATTGTCTTCTTTCTTCAAGAGGTGGCCGGCTCTCCAAATTGAAAAGAGAAAAAGAAGTGTTCTTGATGATAGAAGCAAATTGAAGAAGCAATCAAAGGATTTGACAAGGGATTTGTGGAATTTCTTCTTTGTAAGTAAGTATTCTCTTGTTTTCTTTACTTATTTGGAAGTTGTATTGGAAGTGAATTAGGGTTTGGTAATTTTGTGATTTGGTGGATTTGAGATGTGTTGTGTTGTGTTTTCAAGTGTTAAATTAATTTTAAGTTATGAGTTTAATTGGAGGTTGTTGTTGGAAATGGTGGTTGTTGATTTGGATGGATGGAGAAGGATGTTGGTTTTAGGGTTTTGTGGTGAATATGTGTTTAATTGTGATATTAATGTGTGATGAAGTGGTTTTTGTGATGAATATGTGTTTAGAACATTGATTATGTTCATGTGAAATATGTTATATGATGAATATTGTGTTTGAGTGCAATTGAGAAAGGGTTGGTTTTAGTTAAGGTTTTGTGAATTGGTGACACGGCCAAAATCAATTTTAGGGGAGTGGGCGTGTCAATTATTTGGATTAGCTACTGTCTCTTTTGGTTTTAGTGACACGGGCGTGTCCATCAAAGGTGCTGGGCGTGTCATTTATTTGAGGAAGCTACTGCCTCTTTTCTTTTTAAGGACACGGGCGTGTCACTCAAGATGGTTGGGCGTGTCTATCAAGTGAGTTGGGCGTGCCCTTCAAATGATTTGAACATTGTTTGATTTCTTGGTTCTCTTTGCATGGTTTAAATTCTTCAAAAGTTCCATTGTTCCTAAACTTAAACATGAACATTATAAACATGTTTCAAACACAAGAATGATCTAATCAAATGAATGTGGATGGTCCTAAAGCTATGAATCATGTCAATTGTGTTTTGCCCTAATTGCATTGTTGAGAATTAACAATGTTATGTTATGCACTTTGAATGGCAATGTGTTTCATGATTAATATGGAATGAAATGTTGATATTTATGAATGATGCTATGAAGATAAATATACACTTGAATAATGAAGTGTTATATTGTGAAATGAAATGTGAAGCCATTGTTATTGGCTAAGGTGATTCAATGGAGATAAATGAGGCATGTTTGCCTAAATGATAATGAGAATTGAGAATGAAATCTAAATGAATTGTGTGGCTAATGTGTTATTCCATTTTCAGAGTTTGTTGTTGGTGGCATGCCTAATGAGTGTAACAATCTCTTGAAGTTAGGTTGGATTGAATCCTTGAAGCCTAATTGAGATGTTACAACCCTTGAAGCTAGGTTGGGTTAGTTCTTGAAGCCAAGTTGGGTTGATGCTTAGCATGCTTTGCTCCCCTTGAAGCTTGGTTGAACTTAATCCTTGAAGCCTAGTTGGGTATATGATATTGATAAATGTGATAACAAAACCCAAGCATTAACTCTGAAAATTGAATGGCATATTAGTGTGTCTTGGGCCCATGCTTGTCTTTGCTTAGTGTTGTTCATGGATGATTAAATGATTAACTAATAAAGTATATGCAAAGATGTTGAATTGTGAGATACATATATGTATGTTAGGTTATGAAATGTAAAGGTATGTTGTTAGCTTTGCATCTGTGTTGTTACATATATGATATAAATCAGAATTGGCATTGTATAGCATCTAAGCATATCGATTGCATGTTTTATCTTACTAAGCCCTTGGCTTAGCGCGATAGTGTTTAATCGCGCAGGTGATAGAACTGATAGAATCGAACCCGAGAGCTCTTCGAGACCGAGTGAGAGTAGGCATTGAAGAGTTGATTTTGGGAGCTTAAAGATCAGAGCTGACTTGCCAATCATGTATAAATCTTTTATATTGTGTAAAGTATCGTTGATAATGTAAATATATGTATAATGGTAAATATGTATTCAAATGTTTTCATATATGTACATATTTTATAACTTCCGCTGTGTAATTTATAAATGTATATATATATATATAGATAGCTAATATGTTTTTGTTTTATAAGTAAATGATCTATTTTTCTATAATGTATAATGATAAGGGTATTGTATCAAGTTTTAAAGTGTTTTGAATGCTAAGGAAATCGTAGCATCCCTATGTTTGGTGCACTTATGCTACATTGTTGTGTTTGTAGTGTGTGTGCATTGGATATGGGGGTTGTTACAATGCATGATTTGGAGTTAGCAGCCATAGTGTTTGCTTTGAAGATTTGGCGACACTACTTGTATGGGGAGAAGTGTTTCATCTATACAGATCACAAGAGTTTGAAATATTTGGGGGTTCAGAGAGAGCTGAATCTTCGGTAGAGATGGTGGTTGGAATTGATTAAAGACTATGACTGTTTGATTGACTATCATCCTAGTAAGGCAAATGTTGTAGCAGATGCCTTGAGTCCGAAGTCTTTAGCAGGTTTGACTGCTTATTCACTCTCGTTGCTTGTTGAATTGAGAGCCTTGCATGCTAGTTTTGAATCATATGATGATGGTGCTTTATTAGCTCATTTAAAATTGAGACCGGTGTTGTTGGATCAGATTAAAGAGGCTCAGTTGGCTAATGAGAAAATTCATAAAGTTGTGTTGGATTTCCAAAAAGGAGAGAGTAGAGATTTTTATATAAGAGATGATGGCATTCTTTGGTACAAAGATAGATTGTGTGTTCCTGATGATGCAAGATTGAAAAAGATTATTTTGGAGGAAGCACATCAGTCGGTTTTTACTATGCATCCTGGGAGTACCAAGATGCATCATGATTTGAAGCAGCATTATTGGTGGTCAGGTATGAAGAGGGACATAGCAGAGTTTGTATCCAAATGTCTCACTTGTCAGAGAGTGAAGGCCGAGCATCAAGTTCCAATAGGGTTGCTCCAACCTTTATCAGTGCCTGAATGGAAATGGGAGCGAGTGACGATGGGTTTTGTGACTGGTTTGCCATTGACTCAGAGGAAGCATGATGCCATCTGGGTGATTATTGATCGGTTGACAAACACAGCTCATGTTCTTCCAGTTAGAATGGATTATTCTCTGGAGAAGTTGGTTGAGCTGTATATCAGTGAGATAGTGAAGTTGCATGGAGTCCCAATTTCTTTAGTGTCTGATCGAGATCCCTGATTTACTTCAAGGTTTTGGAAGAGTTTGCATGGTGTTTTGGGATCTTGGTTGCATTTTAGCAATACTTTCCATCCTCAGACAGATGGGCAGTCAGAGAGAGTGATACAGATTTTGGAGGATATGTTGAGAAGCTGTCATCGAGTTCTCTGGAAGGTCCAGTATTAGAATGGTACCTTATGAGGAATTATATGTTAGAAGATGAAGGATGCCTCTATGTTGGAATGAAGTTGGAGAAGGAAAATTGGTTGGTCCTGATTTGATTAAAGAAACAGAAGAGAATTCAGGATCAGTTGAAAACAGCTTCAGACCGAAAGAAATCTTATTTAGATTTGAAGAGGAGAGAGATAGAGTTCAATGTTAGAGATAAAGTATTTTTGAAAGTGTCTCCTTGGAAGTGAATTTTGAGATTTGGCTGCAAAGGAAAGCTAAGTCCACGTTTCCTTGGATGTTATGAAGTATTGGAGAGAGTTGGACCAGTTGCCTACCATTTAGCTTTGCCGCCTGAATTGGATAGAATTCACAATGTCTTCCATGTCTGTATGCTATGGAGGTACAGGTCAGACCCATCTCATATCTTGCCAGTTGACTCTATTGAGTTGAGTCCGGATCTGACTTTTGAAGAAGAACCAGTGGCTATTTTGGCACATGATGTAAAAGAGTTGAGAAATAAGAAAGTGCCACTTATGATGGTTCTTTGGAAGAATCATGCTATGGAAGAGGCAACTTGGGAGAGTGAGCAAGCGATGCGAGAACAGAATCCCCAGCTGTTTCAGATTTAAGATTAGGTAATTTCGAGGGTGAAATTTATTTTTAGAGGGGGAGAATTGTAATATCCCAAACTATACCCTAAAATTTTTAGAATGATTATTGTTGAAATTGGATTAAATAATATAAAGTATATATTTATGTTTAAGTAGTAAGAGAGGAGAAGAGAAGTGTGTATATGTTGTATATATAGAGATATATACAACATATACAAGTCAACTCATTAGTTGGTCAAAAGAGATATTAAATTATATTTGGATTAATTGAAATTGAATTATTAAGTGGATGGTGATATTTATGATTATTTTATTATTATAATTGCTTAAGGTGAATATTAAAAGGGAGGTTGTGTGGCTAAGAGAGGTTGAAAGTTTGTCCTTACTCTTTCAATCATCTTTTTCTTCTTCCTCTTCCTTGTGCTTAGCCGGCCATCTCCATAGCAAGAAGAAAAGAGAGATTTTGTTCTTCCTAACTCAAGATTGAAGGGTGTTTCAAGTGATCAAGTTGAAATTGTAAGGGTTTTCATCACTTTTGGCAAGTTTCCAACTTGTTTCTTTGGTTTTCTTTTGAGTTTGTGAAGTGAGGTTGTTAAATGGTTGGTGTATTTGTGTGTATGGTTGATTTTGTTATGTTCGAGGTTGTTTGATCTAATTGGCTTTGATTTTTGGGGTTGGATTGAAGAGAAAGAGTTAGGTTTGGTGAAATAACAAGTGTTGGGGATTGTGTATGTGTTGAGTTGTGATTGTCTTGATGCTCATTTTGAGTTGTTTTAGTGTTTATGCAAGTTTAGTATGGTTTATTGATGGTTTTGGGTAAGATTGTTTAGAGTGGAAAAGGGTAAAGTATGTTGTTTGTTGGATGTAGTGTTGTTGGTGTCGGAATCAGGGTTTTTGGCCTAACACGCCCATAAGCACGACCAAGTCTTTGGGCATGTCAATGGTTCTGTTTTCTAGATGCGTGACACGACCAGTGACACGCCCATGTCACTGAGCATGTCACAACTTCTGTGTTGGAGTAGTATTGACACGACCAGTGACACGCCCATGTTGCTGAGCGTGTCATAGCTACTGTGTTGTTAGTGGATTGACATGTCTAGTGACATGCCCATGTCACTGAGCATGTCATAGCCACTGTGTTGGGGGGAGGATTGACATAGATAATGACACGCCCATGTCACTGAGCGTGTCAAAGCTTCTGTGCTGTGAGTTTAGGGCACGATCAGGGAAATGTTCGTGTTGTTGAGCATGTCATGTGTAGAGTTTTCCCTAGTTGGTTCTTATCCTTATTATCTTACGTGTATCTCTAAGTGAGTGTGTATCATCACTTTTGGATTAGGTTTTGAAGAGCTTGAGTTGCCCTAATCCAAGTGTTGAAGGATTCTTGGAAGAAGAAGTGGTTAGATTGGTGTGAGTTGCTCTTGAGGTAAGTACAAAACTTACATGATTGCATGCATTTACATGACTTTGTGACTTAACACATTTGGTTGTAAATGTGTTAAGTAATCTATTATATTGTTGATACAATTGATTATTGCTATGATTTGCATAATGTGAAAGATAAAATGATCATTCATAATGTATGTACAATGCAATTGTTTATGTATACTCTAATGATGAGATGTGAAGCCATTGTTGTTGGCTATAATGATGCAAATAAAATAATTGGGGCATGGTTGCCTAGATGATTATGAGAAAATGAGAAAGGAATTGATAATGAAATAATAAAAGAATTGCGTGCCTAATGTGTTATTCAATTTTCAGAGTTTTGTTGTTAGTGGCTTGCCTAAAAGTAACAATCCCTTGAAGCTGGGTTGGGCTTGGTCCTTGAAGCCAAGTTGGGTTGATGCTTAGCTCCCCTTGAAGCTTGGTTGGGCCTAGTCCTTGAAGCCTAGTTGGGATGTTACATATGAGATGTTTCTCATTGTGATAATGATTCACCTACGGGTTTGATAAATGTCATATTGGACCAAAATATTAACTCTGGAATTTGAATGACATATTAGTTTCTTTTAGGCCCATGCTTGTCTTTGCTTAAATGTGAATTATGAATGATGAAACAATTGAATAATATAACGGAATGAAATGTTAAGAAATGTGATGTTCTTGTGTATTATTTCTAATCATTGAAAGTGTGACATTGGCATTACATTCGAAGCATATTGTTATTGTGGTTTGTACCACTAAGCCTATGGCTTAGCGCAATTGTTGTTCATCGCGCAGGTGACAGGGTAGATATGGTTGAACCGGAGAGTTTAGCTAGACCTAGTCGAGTCTAGGCTTGTGATCCCTTGTGAAGAGTTGATTTTTAGACTTCAAGATCAGAGACGACCTGCCAAGCATGTATAATTCTATATTTTTTTGTAATTGTGGATTTTGATGCATATATATATGTATGTATATGTCCCTACATTTTCTTCTGCTTAATAAACAAATGTTTTATCTATTATATTTTATAATATAACTTAAATGTTTTAACTTTTTCTTATATTGCTAAATTGAAAGATTGGCTTGCTTTAAAATAGATTGTGACATTCCTGTATCCGGTATATGAATATTACTGATGTGGTTGAATGTAGTGTGCGTATATGGGGCATAGGGGTATTACACGGGTAACACGGGCATCCTAACTCATGCACACGATGCAATCTAATATGATGCAATGAATAATATCTTGATGAGAAAGAATAGAATAATATAAAGACCAACGAAATCAACTTCTCTTATCCCCAGTGGAGTCGCCACTGTGAGCGGGGATTTTCGCCCCCACTCCCTGGGAATGGTTCTTACGACTTCAGCACTATTTAGGCTCGGGGCCTTAGAGAAAACGAGCCTAAGCTCGGAGAAAATAGAGTCGCCACCCATATGGGCTGGGCAAAAGAAAGGGGTGGATGACTCGATTCCTAAGGAATTCCCAACCCCTAATTGGTTTAGAAAGTTGGGTACGTGTGGAGAAGGTGAGAAACAGCCCAGCACTCCCACAACGCCCCGTTCATTGGAACCAGCCTCCTTTGCAGGTCTTAATATTATAAAATTCTTAACTATAATAATATTATCAATATTACATGCAACAATTAAAATAAAGCATCATTATATTAAAATCAAAGCAATGTCCAAACAAAATAGATAAATGGACACCCATTCGTGGATGAAAACGTGTTCTTACATCGTCCATGTCTAAAATTAAATAGGATACCCACCGAAAGGTGGAAATATGTCCTTTACATTGGTCCAAAATATAATAGCAATTTAAATTACATGATGATTAATACATTAGGCACCCAAAATATGGAAACATATCTCTTACAATGTTCTGAAATCAAAACAAATCAATAAAAGTAAATATCCATTCATCATAAATAAATCTGTAACACTCCTATATACCGTATACGTACCAAGCATGCTTAAACGATCGTAAAATACGTATACTGAATATGGAAAATGCCACAGTTTAAAAAAAAACACAACAATTATTTTTTTTAAACATAAGTGAAACCAATCTCAAACATTTAAAAGAAATCCAAAAGACACCATATATATATAAAAACATTTATTAGTTCACAGCGGAAGTTATTACAAATATAATATAAATCAAAGTTTACAAAACATAGAATATATACATGATTGGCAGCTCTTCTCTGATCTTTAAGTCCCAAAATAACACTTCAATGTCTACTCTCACTCGGTCTTGAGGAGCTCTCAGGTTCAACTCTGTTACCTGCGCGATTAAACATTATCGCGCTAAGCCAACGGCTTAATAGTACAAAATATACCAACACTGTACTATAATTCAATGGAATGTCACACATTTGATTACTCAAATCAGTATCATAGATGAAAGGTTAACAACATACCTTTATTTTTCATTAACCACATATATAAACATATCACATTTCAATATTCTTTCCTTATATCTCATTAGTTAATCATTTTACCATACATGAATCACATTAAACAAAGACAAACATGGGCCCAAGACACACTAATATGCCATTCAACTTTCAGAGTTAATGCTTTGGTTTTGTTATCACATTTATCATTATCATAAACCCAACTAGGCTTCAAGGATTTAGGTTCAACCAAGCTTCAAGGGGAACAAAGCATGCTAAGTATCAACCCAACTTGGCTTCAAGAACCAATCCAACCTAGCTTCAAGGGTTGTAACATCTCAATTAGGCTTCAAGGATCAAATCCAACCTAACTTCAAGAGAATGTTACCAATAGGCATGCCACCAACAACAAAACTCTGAAAATGAATAACACATTAGACACACAATCCATTTATTGTTTCATTCTCAATTCTCATCATCAATTAGGCAAACATGCCTTATGTTCTTTCAATTGAATCATCATAGCCAAACACAATGGCTTCACATCACATTTGAGTTATCATAGCCAATCACAATGGCCTCATATCATGTTGTATCTCAATTCATATTATTCACCTAGCATCATCATATTATATTTCAATTCATATTATTCAGATAACATCATTGGTATAACATTTCAAGATACATTATTCATATAACACATTGCCATTCACAAGTTTCACAATGCACAATATCTAACCTTGTTCACATAATATCATATGCATTATCAAGTGTAAGTTCAATCTCAACCATGTAAGAAGAGAAAGGAAAAATCACAGTAGCCAACACACTCAAGGGACACGGCCAAGCTTGTGGCCGTGTCTCTCAACCAAAAACCTCTCAACCAAAAGCAACAGAAGCCAACATGGGCAAGGGACACGGCCGTGTCTCCTCCAAAAATCACCAACACGGCCAAATTTCCATGGACTTGGCCGTGTCTCTCATGAATTGGCCGTGTCTCTCCTTGCTTTTGGTTGTGTCTCTCATGAATTGAAATCCTAACATCTCCAAGTTCCCTTTGGTTGCACTCAATTACATTATACACAATACAGCATAATTCAAATGAATGTAATCCATGTTCTAAACACATATTTCACATGTTTACCACAATATTCACCTTAACAACCCATCATCAACACATTTAATCACCTTCCACTTCAAATCCCTAAAAAAACAACATTACTTTTAACCTACCATCTTCAACCAAAACCAAACCAACACTAAATTAACTCACAATCAATTTCAACATTTAGAAACTCATCTCAAACATACCAAATCATAATATTATCAAATCACAACACACTTCCAACATATCTTCAAAATACCAAAGAAAAACAAGAGAGTACTTACCTTAGATGAAGAAATTTCACAAATCTCCAACCAAAATCTTTGATTCTTCCTTCAATTTGATTCTAGCATCAAGAACACCTCTCTTGCTCTCTCCTCTCTTGAATGGCCGGCACACAAAGGAGAAGAAAAGAAAAATCAACAAGTCAAACTTCTTTTCTTCTTTAAATATCCACCAAGCAATTACATCAACACAATTACTTAAATGCCCTTTTCTATTTGTTCACACTTCCTTTAAAACTCTTGCCCTTTTAAGTAATTTCACTCATCCCAAATAAAAAATATCTTCTTCCCTTGACTTTACACTTGACCAACATATATGTTATATATATTAACATATATACAACATATACATTCCATTAACACAATCATTTCCTTTGCTAAAACATATGTACATTTAATTCAAATCAAACGACAATAATATTCAAAACTTCTAGGGCATACATTGGGATATTACAATTCTCCCCCTCTAAAAAGAAATTTCGTCCTCGAAATTACCTGATATCAATTCTGGAATAGTTGAGGATATTGATCTCGCATGGTTTGCTCACTTTCCCAAGTTGCTTCTTCTCTTGCATGATTCTTCCACAGAACCTTTACCAAAGGCGCTTTCTTATTTCTCAACTCTTTTACATCACGTGCCAAGATAGCAACTGGTTCTTCTTCGAATGTCAAATATGGACTCACTTCAATAGATTCAATTGACAACACATGAGATGGATCCGACCTGTATCTCCTCAACATAGAAACATGAAATACATTATGAATCCTTTCTAACACAGGTGGCAAAGCAAGCCGATAAGCAACTGGCCCAACTCTTTCCAAAACTTCATACGGTCCAATGAAACGAGGACTCAATTTCCCTTTCCGACCAAACCTCAAGATCTTTTTCCAAGGAGACACCTTCAAAAATACTTTATCTCCCACATTATATTCAATGTCTCTCCTCTTCAAATCTGAATAAGATTTTTGTCGGTCTGAAGCTGTTTTTAACCTCTCTCGAATCACTTTCACTTTCTCTTCAGTTTCTTTGACCAAATCAGGACCAATTAACTTACCTTCTCCAAGCTCATTCCAACATAAAGGTGTCCTACATCGTCTACCATATAATGCCTCGAATAGTGCCATACCAATGCTTGATTGATGACTGTTGTTGTAAGCAAATTCAACAAGTGGTAAGAATCCATCCCAACTTCCAGAGAAATCAATAACACAGCTTCTCAACATGTCCTCGATAAACTGTATCACCCTCTCGGACTGCCCATCTGTCTGCGGATGGAAAGCAGTACTGAAATACAATCGAGAACCCAATGCACCATGTAAGCTCTTCCAAAACCTTGAAGTAAACCTGGGATCTCGGTCAGACACTATAGAAGTTGGAACACCATGCAGCTTCACAATCTCATGGATATACAGCTCAGCTAACCTCTCCAAAGAGTAGTCCATCCGAACCGGAAGAAAATGAGCTGTCTTAGTCAACCTGTCAACAATCACCCAAATAGCATCATGCTTTCTTTGTGTCAATGGCAGACCAGATACAAAATCCATGGTTACTCTATCCCATTTCCATTCAGGCACTGACAAAGGCTGAAGTAACCCTGTTGGAACTTGATGCTCAGCTTTTACCCTCTGACATGTGAGACATTTAGACACAAAATCTGCAATGTCTCTCTTCATACCAGACCACCAATAATGCTGTCTCAAATCATGATACATCTTTGTACTGCCCGGATGCATAGCAAATACTGACTGATGTGCTTCTTCTAAAATGACCCTTCTCAAATAAGTATCATCAGGTACACACATTCTGTTCTTAAACCAAAGACTCCCATCCCCTCTCACAATAAAATCTCGACCCTTTCCATTCTGGCAATCTGAAATAATCTTCTGAATCTTCTCATCAGCCAATTGAGCTTCTTTGATCTGATCCAACAACACTGGTTTTAACTGCAACTATGCCAACAATGCACCATCATCACAAGCTACAAAACTAGCATGCAATGCTCTCAACTCAACAGGCAACGAGAGCGAATAAACAGTTAAACCAGCTAAAGACTTCCGACTCAAGGCATCAGCAACAACATTTGCTTTACCTGGATGATAATCAATCAAACAGTCGTACTCTTTAATCAATTCCAACCATCTTCTCTGTCGAAGATTGAGTTCTCTTTGGACACCCAAGTATTTTAAACTTTTATGATCAGTATAGATAAAACACTTTTCCCCAAACAGATAATGTTGCCAAATCTTCAATGCAAACACAATGGCTGCCAACTCTAAATCATGGGTCGGATAATTAAGCTCATGAGGTTTCAACTGTCGAGAAGCATAAGCTATAACTTTACCTTCTTGCATCAGAACACAACCCAAACCACTATGTGAAGCATCACTGTAAATCACATATGGTTTATCTTCCACAGGTAAAGTAAGAACAGGCGCTTGAGTCAACATTTCTTTCAGCTGTTTGAAACTAGCTTGACACTGATCTGTCCACACAAATCTAACTCCCTTTCGAAGTAATCTGGTAAGTGGAGTAGCTATCAAAGAAAATCCTTTCACAAACCGCCGGTAATAGCCTGCCAAACCCAGAAAACTTCTAACTTCAGTCACAGACTTTGGTGGACTCCAATTCAGAATAGCTTCAACCTTACTCGAATCAACTCTAATACCTTCGGCTGAAACTATGTGACCGAGAAAAGTAACTTGGTCAAGCCAAAACTCACACTTCGACAGTTTAGCAAACAATTGCTTCTCTCTCAAAATCTGCAGCACAATCCGCATATGCTTATCATGCTCCTCCTCATTACGCAAATACACCAAAATATCATCAATAAAGACCACTACAAACTGATCAAGATAGGCCTAAACACCCTATTCATCAAATCCATAAAAACAGCAGGTGCATTCGTCAAACCAAAAGGCATAACTAGAAACTCAAAATGCCCATACCTCGTACGAAAGGCTGTTTTAGGAATATCCTCAGCTCTGACCCTTAACTGATGGTACCCTGATCTCAAATCAATTTTAGAAAACACTGCTGCACCCTTCAATTGATCAAAGAGATCATCAATTCTAGGCAAAGGATATTTATTTTTAATAGTCACTCTGTTCAATTTCCTATAATCGATACATAATCTCATAGTACCATCCTTTTTCTTCACAAACAGAACAGGAGCTCCCCACGGTGAAACACTAGGGCGAACAAACCCTTTATCCAACAACTCTTGCAACTGCACTTTCAGTTCTCTCAGTTCAGTAGGTGTCATTCTATAAGGAGTAATGGAGATAGGAGTGGTACCAGGCAATAATTCAATACTGAACTCCACCTCTCTCTCAGGAGGCAACCCTGGCAACTCCTCTGGAAACACATCTGGAAACTCTGCAACTGTGGGTATATCATCAAGTTGAGAACTTTTTACTCTAGTATCCACAACATAAGCAAGGTAAGCATCACACCCTTTTTTAATCAATCTCCTAGCTGCAACAGCTGAAACAAACAAGGATGCTAGCTGTCCCTGCTCACTAGCTACTAACACCTCTCTACCATCACTGGTTCTCAAGGTAACAACTTTCTTTTTACAATCTACCACAGCTCCATGTCTAGATAACCAGTCCATGCCTAGAATCACATCATATTCCTTAAAAGGCATCTCAATTAAATCTCCAAGGAACTTCTCACCTTGGACCATTACTGCACTATCTCGGTGCACCTTACTAACAATCACACTATGCCCTAAAGGATTTGTCACCAAAACATCAAATCCTAGGGATTCAGCATGCACATTAGACACAGGCAAAATAGATGCACTAATATATGAATGTGTGGAACCCGGATCAATCAAAGCAAGTACTGAAATACCAAATAAAGAAAAAATACCAGCTATGACTGCCGAAGCATTTGGTTGCCTCTGCATCACATAAATCCTCTGAGAAGATCCAGCCTCCTCTGGTCTACTCTCCCTGGATGTAGAATCTCCTCTAGAACTGAACCCAGATCTACCTCCTCTGATGAAACCTCTGCCTCCACGACCTCCCCTCACACTAGGTCGGGAAGCTGCAGTATCCACTGACATCCGCTCCTGTCTCTCAGGACAATCTCTAACAAAGTGATCAGGCGACCCACGTCTGAAACATACCCCTGTCACACCAGTCCTCCAACAAGGACCACCATGTGGTCTACCACAATGAATGCATATGGGTAAGGTGGATCTTTGCATCACTGGGGTCGGAGCACTTGCCACTGAAACTGTAGGTCTAGATCTATGCCTCTGAAACTGTACTGACCTACCCGCTGGCCTCTGACTCCTACTAACCCGAGGAACAAAACTTCCTTTACCTCTTTTCACAGATGAAGACCCTGCCTCAAACTGGGGCCTTCTAACCCTGATCTCTTCCTCTGAAGCAGCTGTAATAACTTGAGCTCTTTCCACACTCCTAGCTGCTGCCACAAGCTGGGAAAAATCATGATATCTAGATCCATCCACATGACACATGATAGAGGGCCTCAATCCTTCTCAAATCTCCTACATCTATCAATCTCATCAGATATAATACCCCCAGCATAATGGCTCAACTGGATAAATTCAACCTCATATTCCGTTACTGACCAGTTGTCTTCTTTCAAGCTTAGAAACTCCATTTTCTTCACATCTTTGTACTCCCTAGGAGTATACTTCAATTCAAACTCTTTTAGAAAATCAGCATAGGACAGTGTTGGTGGATCATCCATAGCATGGGGCACTGTCCTCCACCAGTCATATGCGTCCTTCTGCAACAAGGATCTTGCATAATCAAATTTTTCCTCTGGAGTGGCTTGCAACTGAACAAATATTCTCTGTACTTTATCTAGCCACTGCTCAGCTACAGCTGGATCAATAGTACCCAAGAAGTCTTCTGCTCCATACTTCCTTAGCTTATCATACTGTCTCACTGATACAAAGGCTGTGGGGGTGGTGGCGGTGGTTGTACTGGTGCTTGCCTCAAAGCCTCTACCACATGCCTAACCCAAACTGGCGGAACATCCTCACCAGCTGGTCTCCCCGACACAGAAACAGGTACCTCTCCAACACTATCCACTCTAACTCCCTCTCCACTCTCATCCGGAGCTACACTCTCCGCACTACCCTCAACTGACTGACGTGAGTGAGAATCCATCACAACCTATATCTGCAAACACAGCAGAATACCTCTCATTAAAGATCAGAGACTGCCAATGCCAAACATGTATGTTATTCAAAAATCCACTTTTTAAAATCAAAATACTCTTTTTCTTACACTTGACCTAGGTTGAGAATCTCAAACCTAGGCTCTGATACCAAAACAATTGTAACACTCCTATATACCGTATACGTACCAAGCATGCTTAAACGATCGTAAAATACGTATACTGAATATGGAAAATGCCACATTTTAAAAAAAAACACAACAATTATTTTTTTAAAAATAAGTGAAACCAATCTCAAACATTTAAAAGAAATCCAAAAGACACCATATATATATAAAAACATTTATTAGTTCACAGCGGAAGTTATTACAAATATAATATAAATCAACGTTTACAAAACATAGAATATATACATGATTGGCAGCTCTTCTCTGATCTTTAAGTCCCAAAATAACACTTCAATGTCTACTCTCACTTGGTCTTGAGGAGCTCTCAGGTTCAACTCTGTTACCTGCGCGATTAAACAATATCGCGCTAAGCCAACGGCTTAGTAGTACAAAATATACCAACACTATACTATAATTCAATGCAATGTCACACATTTGATTACTCAAATCAGAATCATAGATGAAAGGTTAACAACATACCTTTATTTTTCATTAACCACATATATAAACATATCACATTTCAATATTCTTTCCATATATCTCATTAGTTAATCATTTTACCATACATGAATCACATTAAACAAAGACAAACATGGGCCCAAGACACACTAATATGCCATTCAACTTTCAGAGTTAATGCTTTGGTTTTGTTATTACATTTATCATTATCATAAACCCAACTAGGCTTCAAGGATTTAGGTTCAACCAAGCTTCAAGGGGAACAAAACATGCTAAGTATCAACCCAACTTGGCTTCAAGAACCAATCCAACCTAGCTTCAAGGGTTGTAACATCTCAATTAGGCTTCAAGGATCAAATCCAACCTAACTTCAAGAGAATGTTACCAATAGGCATGCCACCAACAACAAAACTCTGAAAATGAATAACACATTAGACACACAATTCATTTATTGTTTCATTCTCAATTCTCATCATCAATTAGGCAAACATGCCTTATGTTCTTTCAATTGAATCATCATAGACAAACACAATGGCTTCACATCACATTTGAGTTATCATAGCCAATCACAATGGCCTCATATCATGTTGTATCTCAATTCATATTATTCACCTAGCACCATCATATTATATTTCAATTCATATTATTCACATAACATCATTGGTATAACATTTCAAGATACATTATTCATATAACACATTGCCATTCATAAGTTTCACAATGCACAATATCTAACCTTGTTCACATAATATCATATGCATTATCAAGTGTAAGTTCAATCTCAACCATGTAAGAAGAGAAAGGAAAAATCACAGTAGCCAACACACTCAAGGGACACGGCCAAGCTTGTGGCCGTGTCTCTCAACCAAAAGCAACAGAAGCCAACATGGGCAAGAGACACGGCCGTGTCTCCTCCAAAAATCACCAACACGGCCAAATTTCCATGGACTTGGCCATGTCTCTCATGAATTGGCCGTGTCTCTCCTTGCTTTTGGCCGTGTCTCTCATGAATTGAAATCCTAACATCTCCAAGTTCCCTTTGGTTGCACTCAATTACATTATACACAATACAGCATAATTCAAATGAATGCAATCCATGTTCTAAACACATATTTCACATGTTTACCATAATATTCACCTTAACAACCCATCATCAACACATTTAATCACCTTCCACTTCAAAACCCTAAAAAAAACAACATTACTTTTAACCTACCATCTTCAACCAAAACCAAACCAACACTAAATTAACTCACAATTAATTTCAACATTTAGAAACTCATCTCAAACATACCAAATCATAATATTATCAAATCACAACACACTTCAAACATATATTCAAAATACCAAAGAAAAACAAGAGAGTACTTACCTTAGATGAAGAAATTTCACAAATCTCCAACCAAAATCTTTGATTCTTCCTTCAATTTGATTCAAGCATCAAGAACACCTCTCTTGCTCTCTCCTCTCTTTAATGGCCGGCACACAAAGGAGAAGAAAAGAAAAATCAACAAGTCAAACTTCTTTTCTTCTTTAAATATCCACCAAGCAATTCCATCAACACAATTACTTAAATGCCCTTTTCTATTTGTTCACACTTCCTTTAAAACTCTTGCCCTTTTAAGTAATTTCACTCATCCCAAATAAAAAATATCTTCTTCCCTTGACTTTACACTTGACCAACATATATGTTATATATATTAACATATATACAACATATACATTCCATTAACACAATCATTTCCTTTGCTAAAACATATGTACATTTAATTCAAATCAAACAACAATAATATTCAAAACTTCTAGGGCATACATTGGGATATTACAAAATCATTCATCAAGGACATAAAACATAAATCAAAATATATAATAAAAATTCATCTAATTTAAATAAAATAGTTAGCATATAACTTTAGGTGTTCATGCATCAATGTAGACCCTTAATTTTTTACCCAATCCGGTCCAATATGTTTTATTTATTCTAAAATGATTTTTGTTGTCTAATTGGTCCAAAATAATTTTTATTAAATAATTTTTGCTTTAGTATCTAATTTTTATTAATAAAAAATAGAAATAAACAAATAAAAGTCAAAAAATAAAAATAAAAATCAGAGTCGGAAAAATCGGCGACGAAAAAATTATCGCGCAGGCCAGTCGGCATTTTGCCCACAGGAAATTCCTGCGGGCGAAATCACTGTGATATTTCGCACGCATAAATTTTCTGCCTGCTAAATAGCCCAGCTATTTCGCACGAGCCCAGCTATTTCGCAATCAGAAGTTTTCTGCCTGCGAAATAGCTTACGGGCCCGCTCCGCGCTCGCTGCCGCAGCCAGCTGCAGCAGATTTTTTTGCCAACGCAGTTTTTCCGCAGCAGTTTTTTTCGGCAGCGCAAATTTTCCGATGCAAATTTTTCAAAACCTAATCTAATTAGGTTTTAGTTTCTTTTTTTTATTAATATTACTTACCTTAACTAATTAGGAATAAACCACATCAAACCACTATAAATAAGGACCAAAGACAATTAATTTAAGGGAGGCAAAAATCCAGGAGTAGTTTGGAAAATTTGAAACCAAATCAAGGAAGGAAAAGAAGAAATTCAATTCAACTCTTTTCTAGAACAGCAGCAGCAGGATTTAGAGGATTCAAAGAAAAAAAGGCTTGTCTTTAGAGCTAGTTCATCTAAGAAGAATTGTTTTTGGAGAAATCATCAAAAGAAGGTATGTGTTAATTAATTTTCTTTAATTGTTTTTTTTACACAGTAGCAAATTTATGAAATCAAAATTAAAAACCTTTGAACTTTAATTTAGTTTTTCTAAAGCCAAAAAAAAAAACCTTATTTCATTAGTTTATCTTCCAAAAGGCTTAAAATTTTTATTTTTTCTTCTTAAAAATCTTAAAACTCTAATTGAACATATTTTTCAACAAAACTATGATGTAAATTCTGCTTCTTTTAAAATTTTAATGTAGGTTCTATTTCATTCAAAAAGTTTTGAAAAACATCTTTCCTACTTATAAAAACTTTAATTTATTTCTTTAAATTCATAAAATTCCATAAAATATCAAATTGATTTCCAAATTCCTAAAAAATATTCACCACCCGTGACCCTACTTCCAAAATATCAAATAAAATTCAACTTCCAAAATTCAAAATAATGAACACTAACCCTTTTAAAACCTTAAACCCTAATTTTTATGAACCCTAATCCTTTTAAAACATTAAAAAAACATAAAAACATAAAAACCTAAATTTTACACAGTAGCTTAGGAACCCAATAACCAAAAATCACAAATTAAAGTATTTTAAAGTCTTTAAAACCCTAGTTTCATGATATCATCATTCAAACCTTAATTTTGTTAATCAAAGAGTCTTACCAACCCTTTAAAACATAAAACCCTAATTTATTTTAATTCCCTAAAAAGTCACAGTAGCCATAATTGGACTTTTATTTGCTTTATTCAATTCCATACTTGATTATGCTTTGATTTATTTCTTATGCTTTAATTTATTTAATTTCAATACTTGATTTATTTAAATTATCATGGATGGATGTTTATTTTATATTTTGATTAATAGCTTTGATGAATGATTTGTTTATGATGAATGATTATTTAATTTTATCAATTAATTTAGATTTCCAAAAGTTGTAAGAGGTATGTTTCCACTTGGTGGGTACCTCATTAGTTAAACATCATGTAATTTAATTTGCTTTTATATTTTATAACCTATGTAAAGGGCATGTTTCTACCTTTTGGTGGGTGTCCTATTTAGGCATGTGATGTAAGGACATGTTTCCATCCTTGGATGGGTGTCCATTTATTTGTTTTGTTTGGACATTGCTTTGATTTTAATATAATGATGCTTTCTTTTAATTATTGTGTGTAATATGGATAATGTTATTATATTTAAGAATTTTATAATATTAAGACCTGTAAAGGAGGCCAGTTCTAATGAACCAGGCGTTGTGGGGGTGCTGGGCCATTTCTCACCTTCCCCACACGTACTCAACTTTCTGAACCCATTAGGGAGTTGGGGATTCCTTAGGAATCGAATCATCCACCCTTTTCTTTTTCCTGGCCCGTCCGGGTGGAGACTCCATTTTCTCCGGACTTAGGTTCGTGTTCTCTAAGGCCCCAAGCCTAAACAGTGCTGAAGTTGCAAGAACCATTCCACCGGGAGTGGGGGCAAAAATCCCCGCTCATAGTGGCAACTCCACTGGGGATAAGAGAAGTTGATTCTGTTAGTCTTTTTATTATTCTATTCTTTCTTATAATAACATTATCCATTGCATCATCTTAGATTGCATTGTGTACGTGAGTTAGGACGCCCGTGTTACCCGTGTTATGTTATGTAAGGGATACAATACTTTCACTCAAGGTATGGAGATCGAGCATGGCATAACCACTCATAGCCTCGTACCATTTGGTATATACTTGCTATGGGAACCTAAGCCTTTTAACCCAAAGACTAAAGCTCATGTAAATGGCCTAGTTACTTGCCTTAGGTTTTACCCCAAATGCATGTTGTTTGACTATGGTTAGTTTATCTTAGTCTAAATCATGGCCTATTTGGTTTGTTCTTTTTCTAATATGACCTACGTATATTGTAAGCTGAAAGTAAATTTTTCTTTAGTGTAAACTAGGCCCAATCATGGCTTATTGCATGAATCATTAATTACTTTTTCAAGTAAGAAATCTATCTATAATAAACCTCTTAATTTAGTTTTAATCCAATATAGCATAAAAGCTATTATAGTTGGTTGAATGGATTAAAACCTAATTAATAGGAATTATCGTGGATTGATTCCCATTTTCGAAAATATAACTATTGGTTGAAACGTCCGAGGGAATTATTCAAAAGCAAGATACCCCATGTTGGTATTTTGTTAACTATATACCTAGGAAAAGAGACTTACCATTCGTGTGTGGATGTTATAAGGTTGGAAGAAACGTCCTATTTATCCTTATTTGTTGATTGTTTATGCATACATGCATACATTTGCATCTCATACCATTGATCCTCTCTGGCTCATAGCCCTGGATTACGATAGTTCAAAAGCTTACAACAATCCGACCTACGCCGGAGACTAAGTATCTAGCAACGACTCAATCACTTGCTCACCTAAAACGATGGCGCCCGAACAAATTCAAAGGATGGTGGATGAGGCCCTCAATGCCAAGATGGAAGAAATCAAAGAGGCCCTAGCTGAGACCATGAAGAACCAATTGACTGCAATCTTAGAAAACCATGTCAAGGCATCTGCTAGCACTAAGAAACCAAAGGACAAAGGGAAGACCAAAGTTAGTGAAGTGGTTTTTGATGATGAAAAGGTTATCATTGATGATGATGATGATTGGGCTCAATACTACCAAGAGGTTCAAGAAAAGAAGAAAGAACATAAGGCTGTTGAGAAAGAAACTATTGAAAAGACCGAGACATCCGATGTTGAAAAGATGATTGCTGATTTAGAAAAGAAATTTGAGAAGAAGTTGAAAACCGAAGAGATGTCTGAGGTCGACAAACTATTTGAACAAGATGATGAGGTCCCTTATAAGTTCAAGATGCCTTCCTTTGCTAAGTACAATGGCACTGGAAATCCCCATCTTCATGTGAAGCAGTATATCACTGCCATGCAATCTGCCTGAGCTACTAAGGCTCAAACCCTAAGGTACTTTATGCTCTCATTGGACCCTGTTGTCCAAAATTAGTTCAATACCTTAGATGATGGAACACAAAAGAGTTGGGATCTACTTTACAAAGCCTTCATCCAATAATATGGATATAATCTTGAGTTAGAAGTTACTTTAATGGAAGTGGAGTCCATAAGGCAAAGGCCAAATGAGAATTTTGTGGACTATGTGAAACAATGGAGAAACAAGGCCACTTTACTCAAGAAGAGGCCCGATGAATCCGATCAAATAAGGATGGCTGTGAGAGGGGTGTTGCCTAGTCTTCATGAGAGGATGTCTCATACACTCATTCGTGATTTCAAAGACCTTCTCCAAGCTGGTTTGCAAATTGAAGAATGGGAAAGGGAGAAGAGCCGCTTTGCAACAAAAAGGAACGAGAAAGGGAGCTATCAACCTGGTAGCCAAAGCATGCAAAAGGCTGTCGGTGTTAATGCTACTAACCAAAGGACAAGGAGACAATTTTCAGAATTGGAAAGCCGATGTCTTGGGTTCTCAACAAGCTTCAAAGAAAAGGATTGCTACAACCCTTAAATCCTCTTCCTTTGCCTAACCCTCTCCCACCTAATTTTGACACCAACGCATTTTGTCAATTTCACCAAATGCAAGGGCATGACATGGATAGATGTGTGAGGTTGAGACATGAGATTCAAAATCTAATTGATAATGGGAAGCTACCTGAGCCCAATAAGCCAAACACCAAAGATAACCCATTGCCAAAATTCAATAGGGTACCACCGCCGGCAAACTTTATGATTGGAGGAGGTTTGCATGAGGACTTTGTCATGTCTTCTTTTCAAGATGTGGATGAAAAAGCAATCAAAGAAGAAGAGGCATTTGTCAAAATTGAACAAACTATGATGGGTGGAGAAGTAGCAATTTATGTTGTCAATGGGTTTTGGGATTCAAGTGATGGTGATGATGATGTTATACCCAAGAAGGAGGAGTGGACTTGGTTCGAGCCCGAAGAAGATGAGGTGATGAATACTAGATCCGGTAAGCCTTATGCAAGGCCACCACCTAAGGAGATAGAAATGAATAAGGGAAAGGAAGTTGAAGTGGAAGAAGATGATGTTGTGCTAAAGCAATTGAAAAGAACCCAAGCAAGTGTTAGCATTTGGGACTTGTTAGCTACTTCTAAAAAGCACCGAGAAACTATGGCCAAAACCTTAGCTAGCATGCCCATTTCTAACTCCATAACACCGGAGGAGTTGATAAACTTCATAAAAATTGGGGAAGTAATGAAATGTGAAGAGGTCCAAGAAAAGAATGAAGTTAATATGGAAGCAGTTTCTTTTTCTGATGCAAACTTACCGGAGGAGGGAAGAGACCACATCCGCCCTCTCTTTATCAAAATAAAAGTCAAGGGGAAGAGGACTCCATGTGTAATGGTTGATAATGGGTCCACTATAAATGTTTGTCCACATAAGATATTGCCAAAGCTAGCCATGTCAACAAGAGATCTAAACCCAACCAAGGTGACAATTCGTGCTTATGACAACACTTAAGAGGCATGCCGAAGGGACTTTCAAAGCGGCCATCAAGGTTGGTCCAATTGAATCTATTATTGAGTTTGTTGTTTTAGATATACCAGTTACCTTTGCCTTGCTCTTGGGGTGACCATGGTTTCACTCTCTTGGTGGAGTTTCTTCCACCCTTCATCAAAAGATCAAATTCCCCAATGGAAATGATACAGTGGTCATTGAAGCTGAAGATAATGAGATTGTTAACGCTCTAATGGTTGAGAGGCCTCTTAATGGTTTTCAAGTAGCTGTAATTTCTGATGATGAAGTAGTGGACTCCAAAGTCTTGAATATGATGAAGAACATGAACTACCTTCCCGGAGCTGGTCTTAGAAAGGGTAAGGCCGGCTTAACAAAGTTGCCAGATTTTAGAAATCAAGCTTCCAAGAAGGGGTTGGGATATGATGAAGCCAATGATGTCCAGCCAAAGAAGAATGAGAAGATGAGCTTCCCACCACTTGAAGAGATTTTTATCAAAGCTCCAGATGTGGGACCACTCCAAGGAAAGCCTGAGCCAATCATGTTCATGGGTAAGTTAATCCCCAGTTTTGAAATTTTTGCAGATGTTGCTGAGCTAGTGGAGCAGGTGAAGAAAGAGCTCACCCTGTCAATCAACAAAAAGAAGAATGAAGGTGCCCTGAAAGCTAAGAAGACTCCGGAAGAGATTGCTGCCCTGGTTAATGAAAAGTTTGAAGACATCCTGCTTTATGATTATGAGAACAATGATTTTGATTTTGATTTTAATTTGTCTGCTTTGTATGAGGATGATGATGTTTTCTTTTCCAAAATTATTGCAATAAAGTCTAATTTTGCTTACTTGTGTGATGTTTCTCCTGATGGTTGCATACGTTCAAATAGCAGTTACATGAGCATCTTTAATATTAATTCTGTTAACACACAATCATTAAATTTGGGAACAATTGAAAATCCTAAAAACATTAGCATAGCATCCGACCTTACTCCTGATGAGAGAGAGAGATTTGAAAAAAATATGAAGAAGTGTTTGCTTGGACTTATGAGGATATGCCTGGGATAGATCGAGACATAGCCGAGCATCATATTCCTACTTACACTCACATTAAACCTGTCAAACAAAAGCTTAGGTGACTAAGACCTGAGTGGGTTGAATTGGTTAAAGAAGAGGTCACTAAGCAAATACAAGTGAAGTTCCTTGAAGTGATAGAATATCTAGATTGGTTAGCCAACATAGTACCCGTGCCAAAGAAAGATGGAAGGATAAGGGTCTGCGTGGACTATAGAGATTTAAACAAAGCTTCCCCTAAGGATGATTTTCCTTTACCCCATATAGATGTTCTCATTGATAGTGCAGCCTCTAGCATGCTACACTCGTTTGTAGATGGATTTTTCGGATATAATCAAGTGTTAATGGCCCAAAAGGATAAAGCCAAAACTGTCTTCACTACTACATGGGGTATATTTTGTTATAGGGTGATGTCTTTCGGCTTAAAGAATGCTGGAGCAACCTACCAAAGGATGGCCACCACACTATTTCATGACATGATGCACAAAGAAGTTGAAGTATATGTTGATCATATGATGGTGAAGTCGGATACAAGGGAGCAACACTTCCAAAACGTAGAATTATTCTTCGATAGAGCTTTGAAGTATAAGCTAAGATTAAACCCGAAGAAGTGTGTATTCGGTGTTACATCAGGCAAATTATTGGGACATGTAATTGGTCCGAATGGTATTGAGATAGATCTTGACAAAGTCAAAGCACTCAGAGATATACCAGCTCCAAAGATGGACAGAGAAGTTCAGGGATTCATTGGTAAACTGCAGCACATTAGCAGATTTATAGCAAAGCTCACAACAATCTGTGAGCCTATCTTCAAATTGCTTAGAAAGAATCAACCGGTCGTATGGAATGAAGAATGTCAAAAGGTCTTTGACCGAATAAAAGAGTATTTGTTGGATCCACCTGTTTTGAAACCACCTAAACCAAGCAAACCTCTATTACTATACTTAGCAGTAGAAGAATAATAGATAGGAGCCATGCTAGCCCAAGCAGATGAGTCAGGATGTAATATCCCTAATTATGCCCTAGTAGTCTTGGTGTTATTGTTGTTGCACTTGAATTATGTATATATGATAAGTTGATAAGAAATTGGAAGAGAATGTTTTTGTATGGTGGTTGGGAAAGAAAAGAGGGTTTAGAGATAATTGTATATGTTGCTCATATGGTGATATATATAACATATAAAGTGGTCAAAATGGAAAGTCAAGGAAAGAGGATATTTTTGTGTTGGTTGTGAAATTACTTAAATGGGTATAGATATGACAAAAGCTTAGTTAAATGGATGAGGGTATTATAGTAATTTTCTTTTGGATGGGTATTTAATGCCTATTGACTTTGTGTTTCTTCATCATTTCTTCTTCTTCTTGTTGTTGTGTGGCCGGCTCACCAAAGAGACAAGAGAGCAAGAGAACAAGTGATGGTTTTGATGATTTCAAGCTCAAAGTGAAGGAAGTTTTCAAAGTTACAAGTTGGAGTTTCAAGGAATTTCATTATTTGGTAAGTTTTCTCTTGTTTACCCTTGTTATTTTTGAAGTTATGCTTGAGTTGAGTTGTGATTTGATGATGGTATGATTAAGTTGCTTAGGGTGTGATTTTAAGTATTGATTTTGCTTGATAGATGAGAAGTTGAGTTGGTGAAGGTGTTGGAAGTGATTGTGTTGAGTAAGAGTTGTGTTTAGTGAAATTTCTTTCTGTTTTACAATTAGTAAAGGCTGTGACTTGTATGATTTTTAATTAATTATAGAAAAATGTTCTTGAAGTGAATTTTTGATATGTTGTGCCTCTATGAGTCTAGAATGACTGAAAAATATGTTGATTCGATTTTGGAATGGTTATGAGTTTAGAAAGATTATTTTTATTAGACCTGTTCCAGCAGGTACCTTAACTGAGACAGCTATATTTCGGGATTTTTAATAAAATGTAGAAAAATCATATCCAATTGAATTTTGGATATGTTTTTGCTTAGTGAGTCTAGTATTTGAGAAAAATAATTTGGAACCACGTTGAGTGAATTTGAGTTATGGAATTCACAAAGTTCAGAACTGCTGCCAGGATGCAGGGCAATTGGGGCAGTCTGGTTAGGTGAACTATTTGACCAAGATTTTGTGTTCAGTTTGATCTGAAATTTTAAAGGAATGATTTTAAGATACAAAACTAAATTCTGTAAAACTTTTAGAATTTTTAGTCAAGTAGATTATTTTATACAATTTTTCAAAATAAGGATAAAATGGAGTCTAAAACCAGAATGTACTATTCATATGAATCATATCAATTGTTCTTTGCCCTAATTGCATTGTTGAGATTGAACAATGTTATGTTATGCATTGTGAATAGTTATGTGTTTCATGAATAATATACATTGAAATTGAAATGATAATTCAAATAAGACATGATATGAGACAATGCCATTGTGATTGGCTATGATGATGATATTGAAAGAAAGAAGGCATGTTTGCCTAAATGTGATGAGAATTTGAGAATGGAAATGGTAACTATATAATAAATGAATTGTTTGTTTAATATGTTATTCAGTTTCAGAGTTCTGGATTTGGGTGGCATGCCTAAGAAATGATGAAAGGTAACAGTCTTGCCGGGTTGAGGATCTCCTCATATGTGTTGAGTTGATGGTCCAAGAGACTGGGTCTGTTACACTATCCATGGATAGAGATACATGTATATACATTGCCTACGGGCGTGATTATTGTGACTATGAACCAAAGTAGTAACTCTGAACTCTGAATATCGTATTAAATACTTGTTGGGCCCATAGGTGTCAAGGTTATATGAATGTCCTAAATAATGTTATGAGTTAATGAAATGAGATGTTGGTTATTGGGTATGATTGATTAATGTTGAATGTGGAAAGATGTTGAAATGTGGTATGCTCATATGACTATGATTTGTGAAATGCATAATTATGTGGTTACCTTTATATTTATAATGTTGATCTTATCAATAACATATGTGACATTGCATTACATTAAAGCATACCATTAGCATGTTTTATCTTACTAAGCCGTTGGCTTAGCGCGATAGTGTTTAATCGCGCAGGTAATAGAGTTGATAGAGTTGAACCCGAGAGTTCATCAAGACCAAGTGAGAGTAGACCTTGAAGAGTTGATTTTGGGAACTTAAAGATCAGAAGAGAATTGCCAATCATGTATACTTCTGTATATTTTGTAAAGAAATGTTTAATGTGTAAATATGTACATATTTTATAACTTCCGCTGTGTAATATTTAAATATATATATATAACTAATATGTTTTGTTTTATCAGTAAATGATTTACTTTTCTATAATGTATAATGATAAAGGTATTGTATCAAGTTTAAAGTGTTTTGAATATTAAGAAAACCGTAGCATTCCTATGTTTGGTGCACTTATGCTACATTGTTGTGGTTGTAGTATGTGTGCATTGGATATGGGGGTGTTACACGGGATTGAGCATGCCGTTTACTATTTGAGTAGAAAGCTCCTACTTTATGAAATTAAGTATAGTATCATCGAAAAGACATGTATAGTCGTGGTTTGGTCTTCTAAGAAGTTGTGGCATTACTTTCAATCATATAGTGTGCAAGCAGTTTCCAGGTTGGATCTAATGAAGTACTTAAGGGAGACACCCTCTTTAATCGGGAAATATGGTCGATAGTTGATAATATCAGAAGAATTTGAGATTGAGTATGTAACCAGGAAAACAATCAAGGGTAGAACGGTGGAAGAATTCCTGTTTCCAGATGAACATTTAGAAGTAATTGAAGTACAAGGCTGGAAAATGTATTTTGATAGAGCAGTAAACAGGAAAGGAGCAGGTTTGGGAGTTATACTAGAATCGCCTGAAGGGGAACTCATCCCTTTAGCCAAAAAGTTGAAATTTAGGGCAACCAATAATATGGTGGAGTACAAAGCTTGAATTTTTGGTTTGGAAACCTTAATGATTATGAAGGTGGATAAGGTGGAAGTTTATGGCGATTCATTGCTGGTAGTATCCCAAGTAAATGGAGAGTGGGGGTTGAAAGAGGAAAAATTAAAACCATACCTCCGTTATTTGACCATGATGAAGAGGAATTTTAAGGAGTGTAGGTTTATACACCTGTCAAGAGAAGAAAATCATATGGCTGATGCCCTAGCCACATTGGCTTCGGTATGGGAAAATCCTACCAGCCTATTCCTTAAGCCTCTAATCTTAACTAGTTCATCAACTCCTTACTATGAATATGAGACAATCATGGAAGTTGATACGGACCATGATGCATGGTATGATACTATAAGGCGATTTTTGGAGGAAAGAGAATACTCGCCGGAGGCAACAAAGAAAGAGAGAAGAGCCATAAGGAGGTGGTCATTGCATTTAAGATGTTTAAGAAAGCCTGAAGGGGAGCGCATCATGTCTGAAATACATGCGGGAAGTTGTGGTCCGCACATGAGTGGTTTGGCCCTAGTTAAGAAGATTATCCGACAAGGTTACTATTGGTTGACCCTGGAGAAAAACTGTGTTGAATTTGTAAAAAAGTGCCAGCAATGTCAGATGTATGGTAACTTGAATCATATGCCTCCTGAAGAACTACATTCAATGTCTTCACCCTGGCCATTTGCCACCTGGGGTATCGACATTATAGGAGAAATACATCCGACAGCCTCAAACGATCACCGTTTTATTGTAGTAGCAGTTGATTATTTTTCAAAATGGGTCGAAGCCAAATCCTTCAACAAGCTGGGTGCAAGTCAAATGGCTAGGTTTATTGAAAAGAATTTCATCTGCAGATATAGGGTCTCACACAGTGTGATATCAGACAATGGGGTACAGTTTCAAGGAGCAGTTAAGGATTTATTCTACAAATACCAAATCCATCATCATCGATCCTCTCCTTATTAGACCAAAAGCTAATGGTGCAGTAGAAGCAACAAATAAGACAATTAAGCAAATTCTAACAAAGATGACCAAGAATTACGGGGACTGGTCGGAAATGCTTCCCTTTGCTTTATGGGGATATAGGACGAGTATGCGAACACCTACTGGGATGACACCATTCTCTTTAGTTTATGGGATGGAAGCGGTATTGCCAATTGAAATTGAGATCAAGTCATTGAGAGTAGTCTTGGAAGTGGAGCTACCTGAAATGGAATGGGTAACAAGCAGGTACACACAGTTAGCTCTACTGGAAGAGAGAAGGTTAAAGGCACTGTATCATCACCAACTGTATCAAAAGAAGATAGCTCGGGCCTACAATAGAAGGGTCAAGGTCAGAAAATTCAGAGTTGGGGATTTGGTGTTGAAGCAATGTAAGCCTAATGTATCTAATCCAAGAGGGAAGTTCAGACCTAGCTGGGAAGGGCCATATGTCGTGAAACAGGTCATGAGCAAAGGTGTGGTGAAGTTATCAGACATGGATGGGAATGAATTTAGTGAACCAGTAAATATTGATAGGTTGAAGAAGTTTTATGTATGAAAAATAAAAAAGAGAGAGCTCGCTAGGTTGAAAACCCAAAAAGGGCAGCCTAGGCAAAAGTTAGAGTAGTCCGCTAGTTCCGAAAACCCGAAACGGTGGGCTAGGCAACAATTAGGGCTAATGAGAGAAAATCGTCAATTAGAAAACCCGAAAGGGCTAATTTGCAACAGGAGTGATCTTGTGTATGCTAGCTTTATGTTTGGTTGTTCCCCAATTTAATAAAATAGAATTAATGATTAAATTTGTTCTATGTGCACTGTTATAAGTATTTGACCAGATACAGATGAAATAAATAATCATAATTGCAAAAGATGATGACAAATTATAAATGGAAAAGAAGCATCTTTTATTATTTTAGTTATTTTTCATCCTAACAAAACACTTTCTGAATTGACAAATGTAAAATCTATGGCAATCTATAAGTGTAACGTGCAGGCCAGCTTTGCCTTAACCGATCCAAGTAGGCTTCAGTCAAGCAAGGCATGTCTAGGTCAGGAGCAAAGTCAGAATCACGAGGCTCAACTCCATACTGACGCCCAAGTCAGCGAGGATCATAGCATGTACCTTGACGAAGAGCAGCAAGACGAACGTATATCAAGTATGTCCGCATGGTGATACGAGAAATCTTCAACCAAGGTACCAACCAACGGATATTGACTTCAGAGCGTGAGTGGATCCAGTCAACCCAGTCAGCATATGAAGAAGCAGGATGGAGTAGCTTCCTAGCAGAATGATGACGTTGCAGGTATCTACCAAAATCCATGGAGGGAGTATCAAGAAACAAAGATGTGTGATATCCAACAAAACTGTGAAGAAAGAATTAAGTTAAAAAAACAAGTCCGCTGAGTTGAAAACCCGCAAGGGCAACTTAGGCAAAAATTAGGACAGCTCGCTAGTTCCGAAAACCCGCATGGGCGGACTAGGCAAAAGTTAGAGCATAATAAAAAAAAGCCTAAATTGAAAACCCAAAAGGGCGGTTTAGGTAATTACCTGAAGCAGCAATGGACTCCCAGTCAGTCTCTTTGACAATCCTGATTTAAATCGGTCTAATCCAACTAAGGTCTCGGCTAAAATCACAAGTACCGACGACAAGCCTCCTTCCATTTGATCCATGATATCCAATACTCGTGGGTCAATATCGCCATAAGAAGAAACAAGCAAGAATTGGCCGAGCAAGAAAAGACAAAGCATGCGTCCCCATGCCTTAGTAGGAGGCAAATGAGAGAAACAAAAGTCAATCAAAGGAGCAAGTAGAATTTTTTCACCTCTCATCAATTGAAGAACTTCAGGTTTTGGAATTTGAAATAACATTTGAATCTTCTGTTGAGTCTTGGAAATCAATGTGGGTAACGCCATTTGATTATTGGGATGTCCAAGGATGGCCTCAAATTCTTCAATCAAGGGACACATTTCAAAGCCATTAATTCTGAATACCCTAGAATCCGTATCCCACAGGGAAGCCACAACATGTAAGAAGGAGTAGTCCAATTTGACATTTAGAAAGCATTTTAAAACATCAAGCTTTGACCATGAAATTTGCTTCCAATGGTTGGCATCCATATTCTTAAATAGAATTTTTATTTTCTTTAAATGTTGCTCGGTCATGGTTAATGAATAAAGGGGAACCAAAATTGCTAAAGGGAGTCTTCACGTTGAAAGAGAGAGATTTTTGGTTTATGAATTGAAATATCGCATGCAAGGTGATTTATATAGAAGAAAATAAACCTTTTCCAAAAGTGAAATGGAAAAGATGATGGGAAAGGACAAGACCATATGGCATAAGGAAAAGAAGTGGCAATGAATTTCCTTTACCATATTGGATTTGGTTTAACAAAAGAAGTGGATAATAATTATGATATACTATATATATAAATAATAAATAATAAATAATTTTGGCAGTAACGAAAAAAAAAAGAGTTACAATATTTACATATTACTAAGAGGGTGGTGGTAGGTCACCAAATAAAGACTTGAAAAAATCGTCGCCTGTTGGAGGAGGGGGCAAATTACTCATCCCGGGATCATCCAAGCAGAAGCACTAAAATCCCTATTGCCTTGGAGTTCCGATTTATCATGGTCCTCATCAGAAGCAGACGAAAGGATCTCATGGTCATCAGTCTGTGAGCCTCTCGATGAAGAAACATCGGGATCCCTCATTCCTTGAAATCGGAAGTCACGAAAATTTTGTTTGGATTGATGATATAAACTTTCAAAATGAGAAGCTTGCTGACGGCTCACAGCCAACTCTTCTTGAAGTTTCTTATTTTGTTCTTTAAGCATCCACTGTGAGCCAAGAGATAAAAAGGTAAGAGCATACATAATCATGCATACATATAGCATAAACTTTTATGAAATGAGGAACGTACCAGCTAGTTCACATTGATACCCGGCGGATGAGATGGTGTATCCGGCAGGCTAGATTGAGCAAACGAAGGGGCAGTGAAAGAAGGTCTAGCCTCATGATCAAATGAGCCAACAACCTGCAACAATCATTAAAGAATCAAAGAAAGAAAAAGCAGTTGCAAGGGAAAAGTGGTTAAAGTACAAAAAATTCCCTTAGAAGATCAAAACAAGGAAAGAAGAGCATGAATCAATCAAGACATAGCCAAGCCAAATCAAGCTTAACCGTGTCACCTCAAAAGAAATTTTGGCAGAATATGACACGGGCAGGCGACACGGCCAAGCGACACGGCCAAGCGACTGGCCGTGTCTTACTTAAAGGACAAAGTCAAGAAGGACCAAGCAAAGAAAGAAAAGAAACAGTAGGCGACACGGCCAAGCCACTGGCTTTGTCTTACCTAAAGGACAAAGTCAAGAAGGACCAAGCAAACAAAGAAATAGAAGGTGACACTGGCAGGCGACACGGCCAAGCCACTGGTCGTGTCTCTCCTAAGGGGCAAATTCAAGAAGGACCAAGCAAAGAAAGAAAAGAAATAGTAGGTGACACTGGCAGGCGACACGGCCAAGCCACTGGCCGTGTCTCTCCTAAGGGGCAAAGTCAAGAAGGACAAAGCAAAGAAAAAAAAAGACACAGAAGTTGACGCACCCAGGAGACACGGCAAAGCCACTGACAATGTCACTCCCATCTTCAAAGAACAAAGAAGACCCCGATCTCCAAGGATGAAGATCCATTTTCAAGGGTGAAGACTCGATCTCCGAGGGTGAAGATCCATTCTGAGGGTGAAGAATCACAATGCATAGAACATCTGGAGCAGTCAGACTTCTCAACTGATAAAAGGTTAGTCAAATTCATTCTCAGGTCCAAGTGCCCAATCTCGGGTCCAAGTACCCAAATCAAATCAATCCCGGGTCCAAGTACCCACGTCAATTCAAGCTCGGGTCCAAGTACCCAATCTTGGGTCCAAGTGCCCAATCACAAATCCAAGTGCCCAATCTTGGGTCCAAGTACCCAAATCAAATCAACTTAGGGCCGAGTATCCAAATCCAGTTAGGATCGAGTATCCAAATCCAGTTTAGGATCAAGTATCCTAATCCAGATAGGATCGAGTATCCGAGTATAGTTTAGGATCGAGTATCCAAATCTCCCAGGTCCAAAACCTAAATTTTCCTTAGGTCCAGAACCCAGAATTATCCTTGAGTCTAGAACTCGAAACGGGTCCAGAACCCAAATTTTCCTTACGTGCAGAACCTAGAATTATCCTTGAGTCTAGAACTCAAACCGGGTCCAGAACCCAAATTTTTCTTAGGTCCAGAACCTAGAATTTCCCTTAGGTCCAGAACTCAAACCAGGTCCAGAACCCAAATTTTCCTTAGGTCCAGAACCTAGAATTATCATTGAGTTCAGAACTTGAACCGGGTTCAGAACCCAAATTTTCTTTAGGTTGAGAACCTAGAATTATCCTTGAGTCCAGAACTCGAACCGGGTCCAGAACCCAAATTTTCCTTAGGTCCAGAACCTAGAATTATCCTTGAGTCCAGAACTCGAACCGGGTCCAGAACCCAATTTTTCTTTAGGTCGAGAACCTAGAATTACCTTGAGTCCAGAACTCGAACCGGGTCTAGAACCCAAATTTTTCTTAGGTCCAGAACCTAGAATTATCCTTGAGTCAAGAACTCAAACTGGGTCCAGAACCCAAATTTTCCTTAGGTCCAGAACCTAGAATTATCCTTAAGTCCAGAATTCGAACCGGGTCCAGAACCCAAATTTTCCTTAGGTCTAGAACCTAGAATTATCCTTGAGACCAAAACTCGAACCGGATATAGAACCCAAAACCTCAACCGTTTCATGAAAAATTAAGTCTTATTGCTTTTCACTCTCTTTCACTAAGGTTTTAGATCATTCAAGCAGGGGGCAAACTGTAGACACTTAATTTTTGACCCAATCCGGTCCAATATGTTTTATTTAGTCTAAAATAATTTTTGTTGTCTAATTGGTCCAAAATAATTTTTATTAAATAATTTTTTCTTTAGTGTCTAATTTTTATTAATAAAAAATAGAAATAAACAAATAAAAGTCAAAAAATAAAAATAAAAATAAAAATCAGAGTCGGAAAAATTGGCGACGAAAAAATTGTCGCGCTGGCCGGTGGGCACGGGCCCGTGGGCATCACTGTGCTATTTCTCACGCAGAAATTTTCTGCCCGCGAAATAGCTTACGGGCCCGCTCCACGCGCGCTGCCGCAGCCAGCTGCACCAAATTTTTTTGCCAGCGCAGTTTTTCCGCAGCAGTTTTTTTTTGGCAGTGCAAATTTTCCGATGCAAATTTTTTGAAACCTAATCCAATTAGGTTTTGGTTTCTTTTTTTATTAATATTACTTACCTTAACTAATTAGGAATAAACCACATCAAACCATTATAAATAAGGACCAAAGACAATTAATTTAAGGGAGGCAAAAATCCAAGAGTAGTTTGGAAAATTTGAAACCAAATCAAGGAAGGAAAAGAAGAAATTCAATTCAACTCTTATCTGGAACAGCAGCAGCACGATTTAGAGGATTCAAAGGCAAAAAAGGCTTGTCTTTGGAGCTAGTTCATCCAAAAAGAATTGTTTTTGGAGAAATCATCAAAAGAAGGTATGTAATATCCCAACGTATACCCTAAAAGTTTTGAAGTATTTATTGTTACATTTGGATTTAATGTATATGTGTTTAATTGGAAAGAGAAAGAAGTGAAGAAAGTGTATATGTTGTATATATGGAAATATATACAACATATACACAAGTCAAAATGTGACAGTCAAAGAAGATTAATTAATATTTTTAAATTAATTAAAAAAATTGTATTTATGAGTGGAAGAAGATATTTGGAATATTTTAATAGTTAATTGCTTGGTGGAGAGGGTTTTGAGGAGAGAGAAGGTTGAGTGTTTGACTTTATTTTCTTTCTTTTCTTCTTTCTTTCTTTCTTCTTTGTGCATCTTCTTCTTCTTTCCTTTTCTTTTCTTTTGGCCGGCAACTCCATAGCAAGAGAGCAAGAGAGAGAGATTTGATCTTCTAAACTCAAGATTGAAGGAAGTTTTCAAGTGATCAAGTTGGAAATTTAAGAGTTTCTTCATCTTTGGTAAGCTTTCCACTTAATTCTTTGATTTTCTTTGAGTTTGTGAGTTGAGATTGTGGTGTGTTTAAGAGTGTTTAGTTCATTTGATTTTGGATTTTGGGGTTGGATTGAAGGAAAGAGTAAGATTGTTGGAAGAGTAAGTGTTGTGGTTGTGTTTTGGGTTTGTGGTGATGATATTGATTTGTGTTTGATGTATGATTTGAGTTGTTTTGGTGTTTTTGCAAGTTTATTATGGTTTTTGGGTGTGTTTAGCTAAGTTTGTTTGAAGTGGATAATGGTGGAAGTAAGAGGTTTATTGGATGTAGTGTTGATGTTGCCGGAATCTGTATTTTTGGCCTGACACGCCCATGAGCACGGCCAGGTCTTTGAACGTGTCAATGGATCTGTTTTCTGGATGGGTGACACGAGCAGTGACACGCCCATGTCACTGAGCGTGTCATAGCTACTGTGTTGAGGGAGGATTGACACGGCCATGAGCACGCCCGTGTTGTTGGATGTGTTAATATTTCTGTGAGACAGAATGTATTACACGTCCAGTGACACGCCCGTGGTTCTGAGCGTGTCAAAGCTTCTGTGTTGTGAGTTTAGGGCACGGTCAGGGACACGCCCGTGTTGTTGAGCGTGTCATGTTTAGAGTTTGCCCTAGTTGGTTTTTATCTATATTATCTCATGTGTATCTCTATGTGAGTGTGTATCATTCCTTTTGGATTAGGTTGTGAAGAGGTTGAGTTGACCTAACCTAAGTGTGAAGGATTCTTGGAAGAGGATGTGTGTAGATTGGTGTGAGTTGTTTTTCAGGTAAGAACAAACTACATGGTTGCATACATTTACATAATTATGAAACTTATCATATTTGATTGTACATATGTTAAGTAATTGATTAGATTGTTAAAACATTTGATGAATGTTATGATTTGTATAATGTGAATGATTGATGAGCATTTAAAATGTATGTTAATGCAATTGGTTCTGTACACTTGAATGATGAATTGATTTAATGTGAATTAGGATATGATGAGACGTGGAGCCATGGTTTTTGGCTATGATGATGATGTTTAATGCAATTGATTATGTATACTATCTTGATGAGATATGAAGCCATTGTTGTTGGCTATAATGATGCAAATGAGATAATTGAGGCATGGTTGCCTATTTGATTATGAAAATGAAATGAGAAATGAATTGAGAAAGAAATTTATAAAGATATAAATGAAATGATTGTATGCCTAATAAGTTATTCAATTTTCAGAGTTTTGGGTTTGGCGGCATGCCTATGAATGTGATGTTTTTGGGGTGAAAAGACTGGGTCGTAAGCCTTAAAAATAGTAACAGTCTTGTCGGGTTGAGGATTTCCTCTAGTTTAGTCGTGTTGAGATCCAAGAGACTGGGTCTGTTACACTAGCTTCAAAAAAAATGGTAACAGTCTTGCCGGGTTGAGGATTTCCTCGAGTTCAATCGGGTTGAGATCCAAGAGACTAGGTCTGTTACACTAGCTTCAATATATTAGTTTCTCTTTTTGGGCCCATGCTTGTGTTTGTTTTTAATGTGATTCTTGAATGGTGAAACAAATGAAACTATGAAGATACAACATGAATGTTTTGATAAATTATTTAGTAATGTAAGGTTTTGAAATATACTATTCTTTGGAGTTGTTTATGAAACTTGATTGTGTGACATTGGCATTGCATTGAAGCATAATATTATTCTAGTTTGTACTACTAAGCCGTTAGCTTAGCGCGATTGTGGTTCATCGCGCAGGTGATAGGGAAGAACCAGAGAGTTCCTCTAGGCTGAGTCAAGTCTAGATTTTGAGGGGTTGATAGTGGAGCTTAAAGATCAAAGACATACTGCCAAACATGTATAAACTTTATGTTTTGAAAAACTTGAGTTTTGATGTATATGTATTTGTGAATATGTATTTTTGATGTATATAAATATAATTATAAATACCACTATATTTCCGCTGCGTAGTTAATGAAAGTTTTGCCTACTAGACTCTATAATATAATTTGAAGGTTTCTTATGATGCTATTACCGATACTTAACTGATAACCTTTTTATCTACTGTGTTTTATAAAGTAACTTAAAGGTTTTTAATTTGTTCATATTATTGTAAAGGGATGATTTGTGTATTTTGTAAACCGTAGCATTCTTATATTCAGTATACGTATATTACGGATACAGTGGTATGTAGTGTGCGTATACGGGGTATAGGGGTGTTACAATTGTTTTGGTATCAGAACCTAGGTTTGAGATTCTCAACCTAGGTCAATTGTAAGAAAAAGAATCTTTTGATTTTAAAAGTTGGTTTTTGAATAAAATACATGTTTTGGTATTGGCAGTCTTTGATCTTTAATGAGGTATATTCTGCTGTGTTTGCAGATTTAGGTAGAAATGGCATCTCAGTCACGTCAGTCCGTAGAAGGTAGTGCTGAGAGTGTAGCTCCAGAAGAGGGTAGAGATGGAGTTAGGGTTGATAGAGCTGGAGAGGCACCTGTTTCTGTGCCAGAGAGATCAGCTGCTGATGAGGTTCCACCGGGTTGGTTAAGGCATATGGTAGAACTATTGAGATAAACTCCAGTGCAGCAGCCACCACCACCACCACAACCTCAAGTGCCAGTGAGACATTATGATAAGTTGAGGAAGTATGGGGCTGAGGATTTCTTGGGCACTACAGATCTAGCAGTGGCTGAGCAGTGGTTGGATAAAGTATAGAGGATATTTATTCAGTTGCAAGCCACTCCTGAAGAAAAATTTGATTATGCTAGATCCTTACTGCAGAAAGATGCTTATGATTGGTGGAAGACGGTTCCTCATGCCATGGATGACCCACCTACATTATCTTATGGGGATTTTCTGAGGGAGTTCGAGCAGAAATATACTCCGAGGGAGTATAAAGATGTTAAGAAGATGGAATTTCTGAATTTGAGGCAAGACAACCGGACAGTGACAGAATATGAGATTGAGTACATCCGGTTGAGTCACTATGCCGGTGGGATTATCTCTGATGAAATTGATTGGTGCAGAAGATTTGAGGAGGGGTTGAGGCCCTCTATTATGTGCATTGTTGCTGGTTCTCGGTACCAGGATTTCTCTCAGCTAGTTGCAGCAGCTAGAAGTGTTGAGAGAGCACAAGGTATTGCAGCAGCAACTACTGAGAAGGAGACCAGAGTGAGAAGATCCCAGTTTGAGGCAGGGTCTTGGTCTTTGAAGAGAGGCCGAGGAAGTTTTGTTCTGAGAGTCAGTAGGAGCCTGAGGCAGTCGGGTAGGTCAGTTTAGTACCAGAGACAGAGATTGAGACCTATGGTTTTTGGGTGTGTTTAGTTAAGTTTGTTTGAAGTGGATAATGGTGGAAGTAAGAGGTTTATTGGATGTAGTGTTGATGTTGCCGGAATCTGTATTTTTGGCCTGACATGCCCATGAGCACGGCCAGGTCTTTGGGCGTGTCAATGGATCTATTTTCTGGATGGGTGACATGAGCAGTGACACACCCATGTCACTAAGCATGTCATAGCTACTGTGTTGAGGGAGGATTGACACGGCCATGAGCACGCCCGTGTTGTTGGATGTGTCAATGTTTCTGTGAGGCAGAATGTATTACATGTCCAGTGACATGCCCGTGGTTCTGAGCGTGTCAAAGCTTCTGTGTTGTGAGTTTAGGGCACGGTCAGGGACACGCCCGTGTTGTTGAGCATGTCATGTTTAGAGTTTGCCCTAGTTGGTTTTTATCTATATTATCTCATGTGTATCTCTAAGTGAGTGTGTATCATTCCTTTTGGATTAGGTTGTGAATTGGTAGAGTTGACCTAACCTAAGTGTGAAGGATTCTTGGAAGAGGAAGTGTGTAGATTAGTGTGAGTTGGTTTTGAGGTAAGTACAAACTACATGGTTGCATACATTTACATAATTATGATACTTAAGATATTTGATTGTACATATGTTAAGTAATTGATTACATTGTTAAAACATTTGATGAATATTATGATTTGTATAATGTGAATGATTGATGAGCATTTAAAATGTATGTTAATGCAATTGGTTCTGTACACTTGAATGATGAATTGATTTAATGTGAATTAGGATATGATGAGATGTGGAGCCGTGGTTGTTGGCTATGATGATGATGTTTAATGCAATTAATTATGTATGCTATCTTGATGAGGTATGAAGCCATTGTTGTTGGCTATAATGATGCAAATGAGATAATTGAGGCATGGTTGCCTATTTGATTATGAAAATGAAATGAGAAATGAATTGAGAAAGAAATTTATAAAGATATAAACGAAATGATTGTATGCCTAATAAGTTATTCAATTTTCAGAGTTCTGGGTTTGGCGGCATGCCTATGAATGTGATGTTTTTGGGGTGAAAAGACTGGGTCGTAAGCCTCAAAAATAGTAACAGTCTTGCCAGGTTGAGGATTTCCTCGAGTTTTGTCGGGTTGAGATCCAAGAGACTGGGTCTATTACACTAGCTTCAAAAAAAAAATGGTAACAGTCTTGCCGGGTTGAGGATTTCCTCGAGTTTTGTAACATCCCGAATTCTAGATTGGTAAGAAACAAACATAGAGGATATGATTTAGGCTTAGAACAAAGGAGTTTAGAACATGACCGATAACTTGAACTCGAATTTCATCCAAGTTAATGACAGAATTAGAGAGTATCAAAGAAGAATTAATTATTTATTTGTGTCTTATCTAGATTTATAACTTAAAATTACTCAATTTGGAGTTGTACAGAATAAGATATGATGGATTCAGTAGACAATGTGCAAGCTGCCTCAGGACAGCATAGTAGGCTTGATTTCAAAGGACCGTCAAAAATCAGATATAGCTCGGATTGACCTAATATTTTCATACAATGTAGCCCCAGATGTCTAGTTTCAGTGGGAATAAGAATTACTTAATTTGGAGTTGTGAGTAAAAAGATATTAATAAAGAAAGACAGAAAGGTCAGGTAGGGATATCAAAAGGACCTAAGTGAGAATTTCTCAAAAGTTAGGGACAACTATGTAAACTTAAAAATTAAGTGTCAAAAGTTCTTAATAGTTCCCATATCTGACCCCGGAAGAATATTCTCGAGATTAATCGGGTCATAACCTTGGATTTCAATTTTTTCCGAAAACCCACGGTTTAAAAGTTACGATCGATTAATCGCCGGAACGTAAAGTGGGCCCGGTTTCATGTCGGGACCGTATGGGTAACACGGGACAACTTTAGGCTATCCAATGGGAAGAGGGACAAGTGGGAAGAAGTAATGGGAAAGAAAACTATAAAAATCTCTTGTTGGCCAATCAAAAGTAACCATTTAGCATGAGTATTAAATGAAGAAAGAGAAAGGTGGACAAGTGGTCTTAAAGGATTTATCCAACACATAAGGTGATCATCATTTCCCTTATATATATATATATATATCATGATATGAAGAACAAACTCTCTCTTTTCCACTTACAAATTTCGGCCACAATAGGAAAAGGAAAAGGGAATTAAAGAGCAAGGTTTGGTACTTTAACCATTGAACTCCTTTTGAAATTTTATGTTTTACAATTAGTAAAAAGCTGTGACTTGTATGATTTTTAATTAAATATACAAAAATTTTATTGAAGTGAATTTTTGATATGTTGTTGTTTAGTGAGTCTAGTATTTGAGAAAAATAATTTGGAACCACATTGCTTGAATTTAATTTATGGAATTTATAAAATTTAGAACTGCTGCCAGGATGCAGGGAAACTGGAGCAGTCTGGTTGGGTGAACTAGTTGACCAAGATTTTGTGTCCAGTTTGATCTGAAATTTTAAAGGAATGATTTTAAGATGCAAAACTAAATTCTGTAAAAATTTTAGAGTTTTTAGCCAAGTGGATTATTTTATACAAATTTTCTAAAACAAGGATCAAGTTGGGTCAAGAACCAGAGTTTATTGTCTATATGGTATATAAATGCGTGTATATGGTATATATGTGAATACATATGATACATATGTGAGTATATGTGATATTTGTGTAAATATATATTGTATATACATGGAGAATATGTGGTATATATATACGAAGTGAATGGGTATATATGAAATGTTATATATGCTCTGCTCGGTAAATGAGTAAAACCGGTCTGGAATGGGGGTTATATCGTGTGAGGTCAAGATCATGGCGACTAGTCGTGTGAGACCAAGACCATGAGGTTATATCGTGTGAGGTCAAGATCATGGCAACTAGTCGTGTGAGACCAAGACCACGTAGTTATCTTGTATATTCCATATCGTGTGAGACCAAGACCATGGCAATTATCGTGTGAGGTCAAGACCACGCGTAACTCTATACGAGGTCTCATTCCAAGATTGGTGTATTCATAATTACCTAGTGGAGCAGATTAACTCATAATTATAATGAAGTTATATTACATGTTGTTTACATACAGAATGTGAATCTTAACTTAATTAGAAAATATAAATATGATGATTGTATGAAAATTGTTTAATTATGCAGTATTCTACTTTTATATGTGTTTCAACAACCTTCCTTATACTATTTATATTCGGCAATGGTTAAAGTACCCACTAAGCAATGCTTAGTGAGTTTAGTTTCTTCTAAACTCGTAGGTTATTAGCAAGGAGCCAGTAGCGAGCAGAGGAGTCCTGCGATTTGTCGGTCATCAACAAACTTAAGTGGTGCTCTTTATTTTGTATTTTGGTATTAGAAACTGGCATGTACTTATTTGAACAATACAAATAGATAACTTGATGTAACATGTAAATCTAGTAATGTATAATAACTGTATGGTTTTGAATTGAGTTGGGTTGTGAATATAGAAGTGTGAATTCTTCTTGCAGGATTGTAGTTGAGGTTATAAGGGTGGATTATTGGGAGTGTACTTTGAGTTGAATTGTGAAACAAAATGTTTTTTAAAAATAAGAAAAATCAGTTTTGTCGACACTTGGGACCTCCATTTTTAGGGGAGGTTATGGCAATTTTTTTTTTAAAATATGTACTTAAAATTGGCTAAGTAAAATATTAAGACACAACCACCATGAGATAACAGTCCATCTTGGTTTATAAACGTAGGCTAAGATGGGGTGTTACAAGTTTAGTCAGGTTGAGATCCAAGAGACTGGGTCTGTTACACTAGCTTCAAAAAAAAAAGGTAACAATCTTGCAGGGCTGAGGATTTCCTTGAGTTTAGTCGGGTTGAGATCTAAGAGACTGGGTCTGTTACACTAAGCTTCAAAAATAGTAACAGTCTTGCCGAGTTGAGGATTTCCTCGGGTCTAGCCGGGTTGAGGTCCAAGAGACTGGGTCTGTTACACTATCCATGGATAGAGATATATATATGTATCGCCTACGGGCTTGATGATTGTGATTATGGACCGAAGCAGTAACTCTGAACTTTGAATAACATATTAGTTTCTTTTTTTGGGCCCATGCTTGTGTTTGTTTTTAATGTGATTCTTGAATGGTGAAACAGATGAAACTATGAAGATACAACATGAATGTTTTGATAATTTATTTGGTAATGTAAGGTTTTGAAATATACTATTCTTTTGACTTGTTTATGAAACTTGATTGTGCGACATTGGCATTGCATTGAAGCATAATATTATTGTAGTTTGTACCACTAAGCCGTGGGCTTAGCGCGATTGTGGTTCATCGCGCAGGTGACAGGGAAGAACCAGAGAGTTCCTCTAGGCCAAGTTGAGTCTAGATTTTGAGGGGTTGATAGTGGAGCTTAAAGATCAAAGACATACTTCCAAACATGTATAAACTTTATGTTTTGAAAAACTTGAGTTTTGATGTATATGTATTTGTGAATATGTATTTTTGAAGTATATAAATATAATTATAAATACCATTATATTTCTGCTGCGTATTTAATGAAAGTTTTGCCTATTAGACTCTATAATATAATTTGAAGGTTTCTTATGATGCTATTACCGATACTTAACCCATAACCTTTTTATCTACTGTGTTTTATAAAATAACTTAAAGGTTTTAAATTTGTTCATATTATTGTAAAGGGATGATTTGTGTATTTTGTAAACCGTAGCATTCTTATATTCAGTATACGTATATTATGGATATAGTGGTATGTAGTGTGCGTATACGGGGTATAGGGGTGTTACAAGGTATGTGTTAATTAATTTTCTTTAATTGTTTTTTTTACACAGTAGCAAATTTATGAAATCAAAATTAAAAACCTTTGACCTTTAATTTAGTTTTTCTAAAGCAAAAAAAAAACCTTATTTCATTAGTTTTTCTTCCAAAAGGCATAAAATTGTTATTTTTTCTTCTTAAAAATCTTAAAACTCTAATTGAACATATTTTTCAACAAAACTATGATGTAAATTATGCTTCTTTAAAATTTTAAAGTATGTTCTATTTCATTCAAAAAGTCTTCAAAAACATCCTTTCTACTTATAAAAACTTTAATTTATTTGTTTAAATTCATAAAATTCCATAAAATATCAAATTGATTTCCAAATTCCTAAAAATTATTCACCACCCGTGACCCTACTTCCAAAATATCAAATCCAAATTCAACTTCCAAAATTCAAAATAATGAACACTAACCCTTTTAAAACCCTAAGCCCTAATTTTTATGAATCCTAATCCTTTTAAAACATTAAAAAAACATAAAAACATAAAAACCTAAATTTTACACAGTAGCTTAGGAACCCAATAACCAAAAATCACAAATTAATTTATTTTAAAGTGTTTAAAACCCTAGTTTCATGATATCATCATTCAAACCTTAATTTTGTTAATCAAAGAGTCTTACCAACCCTTTAAAACATAAAACCCTAATTTATTTTAATTCCATAAAAAGTCACAGTAGCCATAATTGGACTTTTATTTGCTTTATTCAATTCCATACTTGATTATGCTTTGATTTATTTCTTATGCTTTAATTTATTTAATTTCAATACTTGATTTATTTAATTTATCATGGATGGATGTTTATTTTATATTTTGATTAATAGCTCTGATGAATGATTATTTACTTTTATCAATTAATTTAGATTTCCACAAGTTGTAAGAGGTATGTTTCCACTTGGTGGGTACCTCATTAGTTAAACATCATGTAATTTAATTTGCATTTCTATTTTAGAACATATGTAAAGGGCATGTTTCTTCCTTTTGGTGGGTGTCCTATTTAGGCATGTGATGTAAGGACATGTTTCCATCCTTGGATGGGTGTCCATTTATTTGTTTTGTTTGGACATTGCTTTGATTTTAATATAATGATGCTTTCTTTTTAATTATTGTGTGTAATATGGATAATGTTATTATATTTAAGAATTTTATAATATTAAGACCTGTAAAGGAGGCAGGTTCCAATGAACCGGGCGTTGTGGGGGATATTGGGCCATTTCTCACCTTCCCCACACGTACCCAACTTTTCGAACCCATTAGGGGGTTAGGGATTCCTTAGGAATCGAGTCATCCACCCCTTTCTTTTTTTTCTGCCCATCCGAGTGGCGACTCCATTTTTTTCGGACTTAGGTTCGTGTTCTCTAAGGCCCCGAGCCTAAACAGTGCCAAAGTCGCAAGAACCATTCCACCAGGGGTGTGGGCAAAAATCCCCGCTCACAATCAATTAGGGTTTTTTGGGTTTTATGTTTAACAATTAGGGTTTTGCATATACTAGTTTAATTAATTGATAAACATTTTAAATAAATAACATGGCTACTAGATGTTTGAATATAAAGATTAGATTTGAAATAAATTAGGGTTTGAATCTAAAGAATGGATGTTTTGGATTTAGGGTTTCGAAAGTTGTATGAAATTAATATTAAAATTTAGGGTTTAAATAAATAAGATTGAGAATCATGAAAATTGGTTTTTAGATTAGGTATTTGAAAAAATAAGCTAATTGTGAGCGGGGATTTTTGCCCTCACTCCCGGTGGAATGGTTCTTGCGACTTTGCCACGGTTTAGGCTCGGGACCTTAGAAAACATGGGCCTAAGCCTAAAGAAAATAGAGTCACCACCTGGATAGGTAGAGAAAAAGAAAGGGGTGGATGACTCGATTCTTAAGGAATCCCCAACCCCCTAATGGGTTCGAAAAGTCGGGTACGTGTGGGGAAGGTGAGAAATGCCCAGCACCCCCACAACGTCCAGTTCATTAGAATCTGCCTCCTTTGCAGGTCTTAATATTATAAAATTCTTAAATATAACAATATTATCCATACTACATGCAACAGTTAAAATAAAACTTCATTATATTAAAATCAAAGCAATGTCCAAACAAAGCAAATAAATGGACACCCATCCGAGGATGGAAATATGTCCTTACATTGTTCAGGTCCAAAACTAAATAGGACACCCACCGAAAGGTGAAAACATGTCCTTTACATGGGTCCAAAAATATGAAATTAATTAAATTACATAAGGTTCAACTAATGTGTTACCCATAAAAAGGAAACATACCTCTTACATGGTTAATTCCAAAATAAACAAATAATAATCATAATAATAAAGAAAATATCCATCCATGATAAATTAAATAAATCAAGCATTGAAATTAAATAAATCAACCATCAAAACATATAGTAAACTATATAATCAAATCTAAAATTAAATAAAGCAATAAATATATAAATTTAGGGTTTGCATCTCAAAATAGTGTTTTAGAATTTTAATTACTAAATTAGGGCTTTGGAGAAAGAAAAGTTAAATACACGGACTCATAATACACAAATAAATATTGACCCCTTCGACGAGCCCATACAGCGGTCCTAGAAAATTTTAGAAACTGACTTTTAGGGTTGTAGGTTTTGGTGCCAAAAAATTAAGATTTTAGGGTTTAGGATTTAGAAAATATGGTTTTGGGATTTCGAGGAACTAATACTTCAGTGTAATTTTAGAAAGAAGAATTAGTTAGAGTTAAAGCTTTTGATAATTGAAAAATAAGGCTACTAGATTTTTAAAATAAAGATTAGGTTAGGATTTGAAAAAAATAGTCTATTGTTTTGTGGTTTTAGAAAAGTTTAATTAGGGTTTTAGATTTCAAAAATGTGTTTTACGGGTATAAGGCATTAGGGTTTTGAAAAATAGTTTTTGGGGTTTCAAATAGAGTTTTAGATGGTAAGTAGAATAATTGATCATCTATTGCACGTTTAAATAATTAATCTAATTTGAATGATGAAGCTACTGTAAAGAAATAAATGAAGATTGAAACCTCCGTTGTTGGTTCCACCAAAATCTTGAATTCTAGTTGAACAAATATCAAAGACAGTGTGGGCTGCCTTTGATGGGTTGTATATTATTTGCTGCCTCTTGATTCTTCAAGCTTGAGATTATGAATAGACTGCCAAAAATCATTCCGAGCTCCAAAGATCCATATACACCTTTTAAGATCAAAAGTCTCATCCCCTCTAAAGTGTTTTAATGTGGTATTTATAGAAAAAAATCAAAACCTAATTCTAATTGTCTAAGGAAATAAAAACCATTTAGGAAAAGAAATCAAAACCAAATAGAATTCCATTTCGGAAAAAACTACGCTAAAAAAATTATGCTGGCAAAAATTATTGCTGGCTATGGGCAGGCCAGCATGAAAATTGCAAATGCTGGGGCGCAGGCCAACCAATTTGCCCCAGGAATTTCCTACGGTGAATTGGCTTGTGCCCAATTCGCCGCTGGAAATCCCTGCGGCGAATTGGCCCAATCCAATTCACTTTCGGCGATGAAAATTTTTCGTCATTGATTCTTCCGTCGCAGATTTTTATTTATTTATTTATTTTATCTTTTTCTTTACTGTTACCTTTTTATTTTTATTAAAAATAAATATTATAAGTAATGAATATTAAAATAAATACTTTTTAATTAAAATACCACAAAATTTATTTTGGATTGTTTTAAAAATATCGAATTGGACTGGGTCAAAAAATAAGGGTCTACAGTTTGCCCCCTGCTTGAGTGATCTGAGACTATGGCAAAAGAGAGCAAAAAGGAATGTATTTTTTGACTGGGTTTAGAGCCATAGCGGACTCCATACCTAAGGTTGGTTTGAGTTCTGGACTCAAAAATAATTTGGGTTATGGACCCGAGGTGAATTTTGGATTTGGGTTCTGGACCCGAGCTAAGTTCTGGACTTAAGAGAGATTTTAGGTTCTGGACCTAACTTAAGTTCTAAACTTAAGGGTAATTTGGGTTCTGGACCCGAGCTAAGTTCTGGACTTAAGGGTAATTTAGGTTTTGGACCCGAGCTAAGTTCTAGACATAAGAGAAAATTTAGGTTCTGCACCTAAGCTAAGTTCTGGACTTAAGGATAATTTGTGTTCTGGACCCAAGCTAAGTTTTGGACTTAATTTATTATTCCATTCTTTAATGGATTGTGGGTCTTTACCCACAAAAATGGATCTTCATCCTTGGACCTTGGATCTTCATCCTTGGCATCAGATCTTCACCTTTGAAACAAATCTTCATCCTTGGAGATCGGGTCTTCATCCTTGTAAATGGATCTTATTTCTTGGAGATTGGGTCTTCACCCTTGAAAATGGATTTTAATCCTTCGGACGTCGGGTCTTCACCCTTGAAATTGGATCTTCATCCTTTAAGCTGGATCTTCATCCTTTGCATCGGGTCTTCACCCTTGAAAATGGATCTTTATCCTTTGGACTTCGGGTCATCAACCTTTAAAATTGGATCTTCATCCTTAGAATCAGGTCTTCACCTTTGAAAATGGATCTTCATCCTTGGAAATTGGGTCTTCATCGGGTCTTCATCTTTGAAAGTGGATCTTCATCCTTGGAATTGGGTTTTTACCCTTTAAAGTGGATCTTCATCCTTGGAAATTGGGTCTTCACCCTTAAAAGTGGATCTTCATCCTTTAAGCTGGATCTTCATCGTTGGAAATCAGGTCTTCACACTTGAAAGTGGATCTTCATCCTTGGAAATTGGTTCTTCACTATTGAAAGTGGATCTTCATCCTTTAAGCTGGATCTTCATCCTTGGAAATTGGGTCTTCACCCTTTAAAGTGAATCTTCATCCGTGGAAATTGGATCTTCATCCTTTAAGCTGGATCTTCATCCTTGGAAATTGGGTCTTAACCCTTAAAAGTGGATATTCATCCTTGGAAATTGGGTCTTCATCCTTGAAAGTGGATCTTCATCTTTTAAGTTGGATCTTCATCCTTGGAAATCTGGTCTTCACCCTTGAAAGTGGATCTTCATCCTTAGAGATTTATCCTATATTGGCTTCAGCTCTTCTAGCTGGACTGATCTTTTGTCTTTTACATCTTCATTCTTTTGATAGTTCTAATGTTCCATTCTTTTTTTTTTGTTCTTCCTTTGCACTTTTGTAAAAAAATTTCAGTCGTTTTAGCTAACCTTCAAATCTTCTCCTTGCCTCCCATGATTTTTCTATGCGGTTTCTGGTTGATGTTTGTAGATTATTTAGTTCTTCGAACAAGCATGCATTTCTTCCTTTCTTTTGCAAAATGACTGGAGTTTCCTCAAGCAATGGGTCTTCTATGCCTCCTAATTCTATACCCACTTCATCTTTGCTTCATAGAGTGTCTGTTGTTCGCTTTGACAAAGAATAGACAATATACAAGAAAAAGCCATGTGATATGCTCATGTATGCATGATATGCATAGATAATACTTAGAGTGGTTCCATTGACTCACAGACCGAGGTACTTGGCTGAAATGTTCTCATTGACTCCTTCTAGATGCCCATTCAGGTCTTGCATTGGAATGATAGAAGGCTTTGCTTTTATAGCTTTTATCTTAAAGATGTTGAGAACATGATTGGTGGAGACCCCAAGCTGCAGAGATATATCCATTTCAAATTAGGATTCAGTATGTCAATTGGTAGCATCTACATAACCTTACCATTAATCATTTCCTTTGCCCAATGTATCCTTCGAGGTTCGATAATTCAACATACTCCCCTTAACTTGATTTTTTTTTTGAATTTTCAATTTTGAATTTTGAAATCAAATGTTGGCTTTGCCAAATTAATGTCAATTTACCTCAGGACTTGATTTTTCAAATTAACACGATAACCCTAGTTACCATACTAAACTCTATAATCATTTCTATTTAGGCAAGAACTTGTTACACTTTAGATAGGCAGATACACATTACTTGGTCAAAGATCTCATTTTAGTTTGAATATTTTCTATCTCATATGCATGCTTATTCAAACTATCTCCACTAATAGGCTCTACCTACCAAGAGAGATCAATAGGTCTTTGATAGGCTTGAAATGGGGTCTATAAGGGACATGGATTAAATGAAGGCCATTTGTAAGTTGGAGCTGTTGTGACACTATAGGCAAACCCTCATACTACAAATTTCTTGTTTGAACTTCAGGTAGCTGGGAGCAATCTTGCTAGACTTGAAATTCCTTCTATCTTCCTAGCATTAATCTGAATCTTGATTAGGACAGTCTTTGCCCTTGCAAAAAGTTTGGTACCTAAATTCTTTTCTTTTCTTCTTCCCCCTTTTCTTTCTTTTTATTTTTTTACTCTTCCCTTTCTTTGAGCATTTTATCATTTTATCCTTCTTCCTTGTAGGACTGTCAAGTATAGAACTTTCAAGAACTGGATGGTCTTTCTTCTTTTTCTCTGATTTTGATTGAATCTTTGGTTGGGTTGGACCAATTCAAGTCAAACTGTCCTTATAAACCAAATGGAAGCCTTTTGCCGCTTTAGGTTAAAGAGAACTCAGTTGGCTTTCTGAACCGCATCTTTAGGTTTTATCTTTTTTTCTTTTTTCTTTTCTTTTCTTTTTTCCTTTTTTTCTTTTCTTTTTTTCTTCTTCTTTTCTTTTCTTTTTTTTATTCTAGCTCTAAAAGAGTTGTCTTGTTTGTACCAACTTGGGATTCTAATAATGGATGAGTGAAGTGACATAAAACTCCTTTAACAGGGATAAATCATTTATTACTCGGATGTTATCTTGATAGATTGGAGATATTAGGTGAACTTAAACTACCCTTATGGTCTTGAGAACATCAACTATCCTTATGATCTTGACTATTCATTCCTTTCTTTGATCTTTTTGCCTCTTCACCTTAGTGATCATAAGACTTGTCATAAGTATCACAACAGCTCAAGGTAGGTTGTTGGGGTTTGTAAGCCAATGAAAAGAAAGCTAAAATTTCATTAAGGCTCAAAGGGACAACTAGGGATTGATATTTAATTGGGTGGATACTAGTTGTTGGCTAACCAAACAATGCCTAGATCATTTCTCCCTTAAATAAGCAGAGTTCAATTTTGCATTGAAAGTGTGTCAAAGCATGTTCTAAGACTGACTAGGACCTAGACAAAGGTCATTATGCAAGAGCCCTCTCTAAGTAAGCATACACAACTCAATGCTATAGAGCAATTCCCTCATCTAATAAAGTCATTCAAATCATGATGCCTAGATATATTAATTCATGAACATCAAGCTAGATTCCTCATTGGTTGAGCACCAAAATGAACAAAGACCAATAAAAATTTTGATGAAAGTAATTTATTCAAATAAATTTAAATTTGAAAAACACTATTGTTCCAATTAAATATTAAAGAAAGAAAATAAAACAAGAAAAACAAACAAGCCAAGGGAAGTTTGTTGAGTTAAGCTTCTTCTCCTTTCACATCTTCAATATTCCATCTTGAAAGGAGGATAAGACAAGATCTTCCTCCAATCCTCTTGCTACCATGAAAGTTGCTGGTGGTGGAACTCTATTGAACTTAAGCAGAGGATTGCTTTTGGTATTAGGAATATCTGGCTCGGGTAGCTTACAACTATCAATCAAATCTTAGATATCATGTCTTAAATGAGCACATTTATTTGTCTCATGCCCTTGCATTTGATTAAATTGATAGAAGGACTCGGCATTGAAGTTTGGTGGTAGACGATTATGTAGCGGTTGAGGAGCCAATGATTGTAACAACCCCTTCTTCTGTAGCTTGTTGAAAACCCAAGATAGAGGTTTCCCCAATTCTGAGAATTGTCTTTTATTTCCTCGACCAGTCTCATTAACATCAACTTCTTTTTGTGTGCTTTGATTGCCTGATTGGTAGCTCCCTTTCTCATTCCTTCTTACTGAAAAGCAGTTCTTCTCCCTTTCCCATTCTTCAATTTGTAGACTAGCATGGAGAAGATCTTTGATATCACGGATCAGTGTATGAGACATCCTTTCATGAAGACTAGGCAACACCTCTCTCACAATCATCCTTATTTGATCAGATTCATTAGGCCTCTTCTTGAGCAAAGAAGCCTTATTTCTCCTTCTTTTCACATAGTCCACAAAATTTTTGTTTGGCCTTTGTCTAATGGACTCCACTTCCATTAAGGTAACTTCCATCTCGACATTGTACCCATATTGTTGGATGAAAGTCTTGTATAACATGTCTCAATCTTTTTGAGTACTTTCCTCTAAGGTGTTGAACCAATTTTGGATAATAGGGTCCAATGAGAGCATAAAGTGCCTTAAATTTTGAGCCTTAGTAGCTCGGGCAGATTACATAGCAGTGATATACTACTTCACATGGAGGTGAGGATTTTCGATTCCATCAAATTTTGCAAAGGATGGCATCTTGAACTTATAAGGGACCTCCTCATCTTTTTCAAATAGTTTGTCAATCTCGAACAACTCTTCGATTTTTAGTTTCTTCTCAAATTTCTTTTCCAAGTCTACATTCATCTTCTCAACATCGGATGTCTCGGTCTTTTCAACAATTGTCTTCTCAACAACCTTTGACTCTTTCTTCTTATCTTGAGGATCTTGGAAGTATTGATCCCAATCATCATCATCATCAATGATCACCCTATCATCATCAAAAACCACTTCACCAACTTTAGCCTTCCCCTTGTCCTTGGGCTTCTTGGTGCTAGCAGATGCTTCAGCATTGTTTCCTAGAATTGCAGCCAATTGGTTCTTCACGGTCTCAGCCAGGCCCTCTTTCATTTCTTCCATCTTGGCAATAAGGGCGTCATCCACCATTCTTTGAATTTGTTTGGGCTCCATTGCTTTTGTTGAGCAAGTCATTGAGTCGTTGTTAGATTCTTCATTTTCGGCGTAGGTCGGATTGTCGTAAGATTTTGAACTGTCGTAATCCAGGGCTGTGAGCCAGAAAAGATCAATGATATAAGATGCAAATGTATGTATGCATGTATGCACAAACAATAAAAAAAGATAAGTAGAATGTCCCTTCCAACCTTATAACATCCAAACACGAATGGTGAGTCTCTTTTCCTAGGTAATATGGTTAGCAAAATACCAGCATGGGGTATCTTGTTTTTCGAATAATTTTCTCAGACGTTTCAACCAATAGTTATATTTTAAAAAATGGAAATTAGTTCATGATAATTCCCATTAATTAGGTCTTAATCCATTTAACCAACTAAAGTAGCTTTTATGCTCTATTAGATTAAAACTAAATAAAGAGGATTATTATAAATAGATTTATCACTTAAAAAATGTAACTAATGATTCATGCCAAAAATAAGCCCATGATCAATAATTCTTAGTATAAACTAGGCTCAAAATTGATTTTTGGTATTTTCATAATTGACCAAAATAGCTTGTAAACTCTTTCAAGAGGTTATAAAAATAATTTTGTTTCTAAGCCCATTGTGAAAAGATTTTAGAAGAAATGCATTTTGGGTTTTGTATTTGAGTCATGAGAAAAGAATTTGTTTATGGAAAAGTTTTATATCCAAGGACCATTTTGAAAAATTTTAAAAATTGCTTTGGTCTTTTGGATTTAGATAAAAATTTATTTTGAGCTTACAAATGTACTTGGGTAAATTAGAAAAAGAACAAACCAAATAAGTCATGATTTAAACCAAGATAAATTAACCATAGTCAAACAACAAGCATTTAGGGTAAAACCTAAGGAAAGTAACTAGGCCAATTACATGAGCTTTAGTCTTTGGGTTAGAAGGCTTAGGTTCCCATAGCAAGTATATACCAAATGGTATAAGGCTATGAGTGGTTATGCCATGCTCGATCTCCATACCTTGAGTGAAAGTATGGTATCCCTTACATAACACAACACGGGTAACACGGGCGTCCTAACTCACGCACATGATGCAATCTAAATGATGCAATGGATAATATTATGATAAGAAAGAATAGAATAATATAAAGACCAATGGAATCAACTTCTCTTATCCCCAGTGGATTTGCCACTGTGGGAGGGGATTTTTGCCCCCACTCCCAGTGGAATGGTTCTTGCGACTTCGGCACTATTTAGACTCAGGGCCTTAGAGAAAATGGAGCCGCCACCCAGATGGGCTGGGAAAAAGAAAGGGGTGAATGACTCGATACCTAAGGAATCCCCAACCCCCTAATGGGTTTGGAAAGTTGGGTAAGTGTGGGGAAGGTGAGAAATGGTCCAGCACCCCCACAATGCCCAGTTCATTGAAATCAGCCTCCTTTGCAGATCTTAATATTATAAAATTCTTAAATATAACAACATTATCCATACTACATGCAACAATTAAAATAAAGCATCATTATATTAAAATTAAAGCAATGTCCAAACAAATCAAATAAATGGACACCCATCCGAGGATGGAAACATGTCCTTACATTGTCCATGTCTAAAACTAAATAGGACATCCACCGAAAGGTGGAAACGTGTCCTTTACATTGGTCCAAAAATATGAAATAAATTAAATTACGTAAGGTTCAACTAATGAGGTACCCATAAAAGGTAACATACCTCTTACATGGTTAATTTCAAAATAAACAAATAATAATCATAATAATAAAGAAAATATCCATCCATGATAAATTAAATAAATCAAGCATTGAAATTAAATAAATCAACCATCAAAACATATAATAAACTACATAATCAAATCTAAAATTAAATAAAGCAATAAATATATAAATTTAGGATTCGCATATCAAAATAGGGTATTAGAATTTTAATTACTAAATTATGGCTATGGAAAAAGGAAAGTTAAATACATGGACTCATAATACACAAATGAATATTGACCCCTTCGGCGAGCCCATACGGCGGTCCCACTAGCCAGCTAGCGGGCGGGGGTTGTAATATCCCAAAGTATACCCTAAAAGTTTTGGAATTATTGTTGTATTTGGATTTAATGTATATGTTTAATGGAAAGAGAAAAGAAGTAAAGAGAGAGAGTGTATATGTTGTATATATAGAAATATATACAACATATACATGTCAAGGTAATGAAAGTCAAAAGAAGATAATTATTTATTTTAAATTAGTAAAATAAATTAAAAGGAAAATTAAGTTAGTGGAAGAGGATTTTATGAATATTTTAATATTATTTTTGCTTGGTGGAGGTTTAAAGAGAAAGAGTTGACTTGGTTTCTGCCATTCATTTTGTTCTTTGTTTCTTTTCTCTTTGGGTTGGCCGGCCATCAAAGAATCAAGAGAGGAAAAGAATTTTTGATTTTTCCAAGCTCAAGATTAAAGAAGATTTCTAGTGATCAAGTTGGAAATTTAAGAAGTTTCATTAACTTTGGTAAGTTTCTTCTTGATTCTCTTGTTTTATTTTAAGTTGTGTTTGAGTTTGGTGTTGGATTATCAAGAGCATGAGTATGTTTGATTGTGGTGTGTTTGAGTGTGTTGGGTTTAATTGATTGTGGTTTTGGAATTGAATTGAAGAGAAGGAATTAGGTTTGGTGTTGGAAGAGTAAGAGTTTTGTATTGGTAATTGATGTATGTTGAGAGTTTGAGCAATTATTATCTTAGATTTTCTATTTGTTTGTGTTTAATGGAGTTGAAAGCATAGAATACATGAGTTTGGTCCGAAATAGAAGCAAATTGGATGCCACGCCCGTGGCTCTTGGATGCCACGACCGTGGGGGTGTTAAGTAGATTGGATAGATTCGTTTTCTAACCCACGCCCGTGGGGGTTTTGAGGCCACGACCGTGGGGACCTAGTTAGTGGCTTTGGCTTGTATTTGTGATCTATGGGTCTAGTATGAGACTAATAGGTGAATAATTGTATTGGAATTCATGTGTATCTTTAAATAAGTGTGTATTATTCCTTTTGAATTAGGTTGTGAAGAGGTTGAGTTGCCCTAATCCTTGTAGTGAAGAATTCTTGGAAGAGGAAGTGTATAGATTGGTGTGAGTTGTTTTTGAGGTAAGTACAAACCCTACACTATTGCATACATTTACATGACATTGGGACTTAACACATTTGGTTGCAAATATGTTAAGGAATCTATTACATTGTTGATACATTTGATTAATGTTATGATATGCATAATGTGAAAGATATGATGATCATTCAAAATGTATGTTCAATGCAATTGGTTGTGGATACTTTAATGATGAATTGCTTTAAGGTGAATTGAGATATGATGAGATGTGAAACCATTGTGGTTGGTTATAATGATTTAAATGAAATGATTGAGGCATGGTTGCCTAGATGAGTATGAAGAAATGTGAAGCCATTGTTGTTGGCTATAATATTGCAAATGAGAATGGAATTGATAATGAAATAATGAATGAATTGTGTGTCTAATGTGTTTTTCCATTTTCAGAGTTTTGCTGTTGGTGGCATGCCTAATAGTAACAATCTCTTGAAGCTAGGTTGGGCTTGATCCTTGAAGCCAAGTTGGGTTGAAGTTTAGCATGCTTAACTCCCCTTGAAGCTTGGTTGGGTCTAGTCCTTGAAGCCTAGTTGAGATGTTACAACCCTTGAAGCTAGGTTGGGTTTTGTTCTTAAAGCCAAGTTGGGTTGATACTTAGCATGCTTTGTTCCCCTTGAAGCTTGGTTGAGCCTAATCCTTGAAGCCTAGTTGGGATAATGATAATGATAAATGTGATAATTGAACCAAAGCATTAACTCTGCAAGTTGAATGGCATATTAGTGTCTTTTGGGCCCATGCTTGTCTTTGTTTCAATGTGATTCATGAATGGTGAAACAATTGAATAAAATAATGGAATGGAGTGTTATGAAAAATATTAATATATCATTTATGAATATTGTCTTTATTGTTGAAATGTGTGACATTGACATTGCATTGAAACATATTGTTATTGTGGTTTGTACCACTAAGCCGTTGGCTTAGCGAGATTGTGGTACATCGTGCAGGTGACAGGGTAGAACTAGAGAGTTCAGCTAGACCGAGTTGAGTCTAGATTTTGAAGTGTTGATTGTGGGCTTAAAGATCAGAGACGAACTGCCAAACATGTATAAATGTTATGTTTTTTTGTAAAATTTGGTTTTTGATGTATATATAATTGTAAATACCGCTATATTTTCCGTTGCATAATGAATGAACGTTTTATTTATTATACTATATAATATGATTTAAAGGTTTTAAGTTTTCTTATAATATTGCTAAATTGAAAGATCGGTTTGCTTATTATAAACCATAGCACTCCTCTATTCGGTATACGTATATTACAGGTGTAGTATGTAGTGTACATATATGGGACATAGGGGGTGTTACAGGGGTCAAGGGCAGCGCCCCAAAAAATTTAGAAACTGTCTTTTAGGGTTGTTAGTTTTGGTGTTAAAAATTAAGATTTTAGGGCTTAGGATTTAAAAAATAGGGTTTTGGGATTTTGAGATACTAATATTACTTTTTAAAAGAATAATGCTACTTTGTGATTTTGGAAAGAAGAATTAATTAGGGTTAAAGCTTTTGATACTTGAAAAATAAGGCTACTGGATTTTTGAAATAGAGATTAGGTTAGGGTTTTAAGAAAATAGTCAATTTTTTTGTGGTTTTAGAAAAGTGTAATTAGGGTTTTAGATTTTAAAAATATGTTTTACGGGTATTAAGGCATTAGGGTTTTGAAAAATAATTTTTGGGGTTTCAAATATAGTTTTAAATGGTAAGTAGAACAATTGATCATCTATTGCACATTTAAAAAATTAATCTAATTTGAATTATGAAGCTACTGTAAAGAAATAAATAAAGATTCAAACCTTCGTTGTTGGTTCCACCAAAATCTTAAATTCTGGTTGAACAAATATCAAAGACAGTGTGGGATGCCTTTGATGGGTTGTATATTATTTGCTACCTCTTGATTCTTCAAGCTTGAGATTATGGATAGACTGCCAAAAATCATTCCGAGCTCCAAAGGTCCAGATCCTCCTTTTAAGATCAAAAGTCTCACCCACTCTAAAGTGTTTTAATGTGGTATTTATAGGAAAAAATCAAAACCTAATTCTAATTGTCTAAGAAAATAAAAACCATTTAGGAAAAGAAATCAAAGCCAAATCGAATTCGGTTTCGGAAAAAACAGCGCTGAAAAAATTACGCTGGCAAAAATTGTTGAGGGCTATAGGTGGGCCAGCACAAAAATTACGAGAGCTGGGGCTCGGGCCAACCAATTTTCTACAGGAATTTCCTAAGGTGAATTAGCTTGTGCCCATTTCCTGCAGCGAATTGGCCTAAGCCAATTCATTTTCTGCGACGAAAATTTTTTCTCGCCGATTCTTCCGTCACAAAATTTTATTTATTTATTTATTTATCTTTTTTTACTGTTACCTTTTTTTTATTTTTATTCAAAATAAATATTATAAGTAATGAATATTAAAATAAATATTATTTAATTAAAATACCACAAAAATTATTTTGGACTGTTTTAAAAATATCGGACTGGACTGGGTCAAAAATTAATGGTCTACACTACTGTGATTATAGAAAAATAGATTTTGTTATGGTTTTAAGAAAACAAATTATTGTGGTTTCAGAAGAATGTAATTTAAGGTTGTAGATTTTAAAAATATGTGTTACGGGTATTAAGGCATTAGGGTTTTAAAAGAAATAGTGTTAGGGTTTCAAATAGAGTTTGGATGGTAAGTAGAATAATTAATCAAATTGTATGATGAAGCAGTTAATCCAACTTGATGAAGCTACTGTAAACATAAACAAAGAAATAGAGATTCAAACCTCCATTGTTGGTTCCACCACAATCTTTGAATTCTGGTTGAACAATAATAAATACAGTGTAGGTTGCCATTGATGGAATGTTTGTTGTTTGCTCACTCTTGATCTTTCAAGCTTGAGATTGGCCGAAAAAATCCAAAAGTCCAAGGTCAAGTAAAAAATTTCAACCCTTTAATCTGTGTCTTTAATGTGGTATTTATAAGAAAAAATAATAAAATCAAAACCTTTTTGAAAAAAAATTAAAAACCAGAGCATGCGAAAATGCGCTGGCAAAAAACTGATTCTTCTGTCGCCGATTTTTATTTATTTATTTTTATCTCTTTTTTTTATTGTTACCTTTTTCATTTTTATTAAAAATAAATATTATAAGTAATGAATATTAAAATAAATATTATTTAATTAAAATACCACAAAAATTATTTTGGACTGTTTTAAAAAATATTGGATTGGACGGGGTCAAAAATTAAGGGTCTACATAGTGTCATACCACACATCATGGTCTGTATCAGTTTCCATGATTGTCTCATATTCATAGCAAGGAGTTGATGAACTGGTCAAAATCAGAGGCTTAAGGAATAAGTTGACAGGATTTTCCCATACCGAAGCCAATGTGGCTAGGGTATTAGCCATCTTGTTTTCTTCCCTTGGTAGGTGTGAGCGAGGATTTTTCCCCCCACTCCTAGTGGAATGGCTCTTGCGACTTTGGCACTGTTTAGGCTCAGGGCCTTAGAGAACACGGGCCTAAGCTTGGAGAAAAATGAAGTAGCCACCTGGACGGGCCAGTAAAAAGAAAAGGGTGGATGACTCAATTTCTAAGGAATCCCCAACCCTCTAATGGATTCGAAAAGTTGGGTACGTGTGGGGAAGGTGAGAAATGGCCCAGCACCACCACAACACCTGGTTCATTGAAACCGGCCTCCTTTGCAGGACTTAATATTATAAAATTCTTAAGCATAATAATATTATCCATATTACATGCAACAATTAAAATAAAGCATCATTATATTAAAATCAAAGCAATATCCAAACAAGACAAATAAATGGACACCCATTCGAGGATGGAAACATGTCCTTACATCATCATTGTCTAAAACTAAATAGGACACCCACCAAAAGGTGGAAACGTGTCCTTTAAATTGCTCCAAAATATAAAAGCAATTTAAATTACATAATGCATATTATATGAGATACCCAACATATGGAAACATACCTCTTACAATTTTAATACCAAAACAAACAAATAATAATCATAATAATAAAGAAAATATCCATCCATGATAAACTAAATAAATCAAGCATTGAAATTAAATAAATCAAAACATATAATCAATTATATAATCAATTCTAAAATTAAATAAGGCAAATAAAGATACAAATTTCGGTTTATGTCTCAATTTAGGGTTCTTTAATTAACATTTAGGGTTTTGGGATTTTGAAATTATTATTATTATTTAGGGTACTGTGAGAATTTTTGGAAAAATGGAATGGATTAGGGTTTTATAAATTTAAGAAGGTAGTAAGGTTTTTGGTTAATCAAATTAGGGTTTAGGGCTAACATTATGAAATTAGGGTTTTGGAACCTTAAGACATTAGGGTTTAGAACTCACGGTTAGGATATTATGGTTTTATGGTTTGAAACCTTGATTTTGAAGATTATGATTTTGAATTTAGGATTTGATGCTTTACCATGATCAAAGTTAAGTATGGTTTTAATATTGACTATAACAACTACTTATGTATTTTCGGTGAAACAAATATAAAAAGCCAAATTTATTGTTGAAAGATTAAAATAACTCACTGAATAAAATTATAACAAAATAGCTACTATGAAGGTTTGAAAACAAAATTAATTAAGAAATAGGGTTTCAATTAATTAGGGTTTAAGAAATTAGATTTGAGTTTTGAACGATTATATTTAAAAATATGTGATTGAAATTTTGATAATTAAGCTACTACATGAAATCAAATTTTGATAAATAATCTACTATGATCACTGTATATTTGTATATAAATTAAAAGTCAAAAGAATGAACTTTAAACGAAGAAAGTTTGATAGATGAAACAATGATAAGTTATCTCAATATAAATTTAAATGAATAAAGTTAGAAAGACACACCTCCGTTTGTTGGCTCCACAAAAAATAGTTTGAATGAAATTCTGGATGAGCTTTGAACTGCCTTTGTATTTGTTGGTTAAAATGAGGACAAGACCGTGAGTTAAGCCACTGCCTTGTTGATTGATTTTTTGCTTGATATTTCAGATTCGTTTCTAATTTCTTTTTCTGTTTGATATTTCAGATACATTGCATAAGTAATTGGATTTAGCCAAAAGTTCCCAACTCTCCTCGGAAAAAATAAAAGTCCACAGTTTCTTTCAACAATTGCCCTCCTCAATCCGTGTGTTTAATGCTAGTATTTATAGAAAAATAAAGATTCATAATCATATTTTAATAAGAAAAAAATAATTATTTAGGAAAAACTACAAAATCAAGTAAAACAAGGTTTGGTCAAAAAATTGGCAGCACGCGGGGGCTGCCAGGCCCTCGGGCTGCGCTGGTAAAAATTCCTGCTAGGATAGGTGGCAGGCTAGCTGGGCAAGCCAGTTTGTCACAGAACTAGACAAGCCCAACTGTGGCAAATTGGGCACCACCCAATTCACCATTGGTTGTTATCTGCGGTGAATTGGGCACTGCCCAATTAGCAGCTGCTGGCGAATTGCCTTACCGCCCGGTAGAGCGGCAGCACTACCTCGAGTCGCTCGCCCATCCGTCTGATTTTTTTATTTTTTATTATTATTTTTATATTTTTTATTTTTATTAAAAATAACTATTAAATATTATTAGTAATTAAAATATTATTAAAATAAATAAAATATCATAAAAATTATTTTGGACTATCGGATTGGACAGGGTCAAAAATTAAGGGTCTATAGTTTGCCCCTTGTTTGAATGATTTGAGACTTTTAGTAGAAGAGAGTGAAAAGCAACATCACTTTGAGCAGATTTTGGATGAGGATGGATACTTGGATTTAATTTAGGTACTTGGACCTGAGACTGAGTACTTGGACCCGAGATTGAATTTGATTTAACTGACCTTTTATTAGTTAAGAATTCTGGCTTAACTGGTTGTTCATTTTTTTTTATAGATTATGGGTCTTTACCCACCAAAAATGGATCTTTATCTATTGAAAATTAGGTCTTTACCCTTGAAACATAGATTTTTATCCATTAGGGATTGGGTCTTTACCCTTGAAACATGGATCTTTATCCATTAGAGATTGGGTCTTTACCCTTGAAACATGGATCTTTATCCATTAGAGATCGGGTCTTTACCCTTGAAATATGGATCTTTATTCATTAGAGATGGGGACTTTACCCTTGAAACATGGATCTTTATCCATTGGAGATGGGGTCTTTACCCTTGAATCATGGATCTTTATCCATTAGAGATTGGGTCTTTACCCTTGAAACATGGATCTTTATCAATTGGAGATCGAGTGATTGGGTCTTTACCCTTGAAACATGGATCTTTATCCATTGGAGATTGGGTCTTTACCCTTGAAACATGGATCTTTATCCATTGGAGATCGGGTCTTTACCCTTAAAGCATGGATCTTTATCCATTGGAGGTGGGGTCTTTACCCTTGAAGCATGGATCTTTATCCATTGGAGATCGGGTCTTTACCCTTGAAACTTGGATCTTTATCAATTGGACGTCGGGTCTTTACCCTTGAAACATGGATATTTATCCATTAGAGATCGAGTCTTTACATTGGCTTCAGCTCTTTTAGCTAGAGTGATTTTTTTCTTTTTGCATCTTCATTCTTTTGAGAGTTCTAATTTTCTTCTTTTTCCATTTTCTTTGTTCTTCCTTTGCACTTTTTGAAAAGCAAAAAATTTCAGCCATTTTTTTTAGCTAGCCTTCATATCTTTTCCTTGCCCCCTGTGTGCCAAGATATTTGAATGTGAGTTTGAAAATGCTTTATACATGCCTAAACTCAAAAATTGAAAAGGAGAAACTTTGCCCCCTGTGTAGGCTCAAACCCATGATTTTTCTTTGTAGGCTCTAATTGATGTTTGTCTTGTCTAGCTCTTCACACAAACACGTATTTCTTCTTTTGCAAAATGACTGGAGCTTCCTCAAGCAATAGGCTTTTCATGCCCCTTTAAGTCAATATCTTCTTTTGATTCTTTACTTCACAAGGTGTTTACTGTTCACTTTGACAAAGAATAAACAATACAAGACAAGAAAGTGCGATGTGATATGCTCATATATGCATGATATGCATGAATAATACTTACAATGGTTCCATCGACTCATAGACTGAGGTTATTAGCTGAAATGTTCTCAAAGATTTCTTTTAGATGCCCGTTTAGGTCTTGCATTGGAATGACAGGATGCTTCACATTTATGGATTTTATCTTAAAGATGTTGAAAACATGAACAACGGAGACCCTAAGTGGCAGAAATACATCCATTTCAAATTATGATTCAATATGTCAATTGGTAACTTCATAACCTTGCCAGTAACCATTTCCTTTGCCCAATGTTTCCTTCGAGGTTCGATAGTTCAACATACTCCCCTTAACTTGAAGGCTTTGTATATATATATATATATATTTGAATTTTCAAATTTGAATTTTGATTTTGAAATCAAATGTTAGCTTTGTAAAATTAATGTCAATTTACCTCAGGACTTGATTTTTCAAATTAACATATCTATAACATGATAACCCTAGTTACCATAATAAACTCGGGAATCATTTCCATTTAAGTAAGAATTGTTGCACTTCAGATAGGCACATACACATTACTTGGCCAAAGTTCTCATTGAGTTTGAATATTATCTATCTCATATGCATGCTTATTCAAACTATCTGCACTAATAGACTTTAACTACCAAGAGAGATCAACAGATCTTTGATAGGCTTGAAATGGGGTCTATAAGGAACACCTGTTTAAGTAAAAGCCATTTTGAGATAGGAGTTGATATGACACAATGGACAAGCTCTCACACTATAAATTTCTTATTTGAATTTTAGGCAGTTGGAAACAATCTTGCTAAACTCTAAATTCCTTCTATCTTCTTGGCATTAATCTGGATCTTGATTGGGACAATCTTTGCCCTTGCATAAAGTTTAGTACCCAAATTCATTTCTCTTCTTCTTTTCCCTTTTCTTTTCCCTTTATTTTTCTTACTCTTCCCTTTTGTTTCTCTTTATTTTATCATTTTGTCCTTCTTCTCTGTAGGATTGTTAAGGACTTTCAAAAACTAGATTGTCTTTCCCCTTTTTCTCTAATTTTGATCAAATCTTTAGTTGGGTTGGACCAATTCAAGTCAAACTGTCCTTATAAACCAAATGAAAGCCTTTTGCTGCCTTAGGTAAAAGAGAACTTGGTTGGCTTTTTGAACCGTCTTTTGGGTTTTATCTTTTTTCTTCTTTTTTTGTCTTTTTTTTTTCTTTTTTTTCTTTTTGTTTTGTTTTCTTCTTCTTCTTTTTTGGTTCTAGCTCTAAAAGAGTTGTCTTATTTGTACCAACTTGGGTTTCTAATAATGGATGAGTAGAGTGACATAAATTTTCTTTAACAGTGATAAATCATTTGTTACTTTGATGTTATCTTGATAGATTGGAGATATTTGGTGAACTTCAACTACCCTTATGGTCTTGAGAACTATCCTTATGATCTTGACTATTCATTCCTTTCTTTAATCCTCTTGCCTCTTTACCTTAGTGATCATAAGACTTGTTAAAAGTATCATAATAGCTCAGGGTAGGTTGTTGGGGTTATATGCCAATGAAAAGAAAGCTAAAATTTTATGAAGGCTCAAAGGGACAACTAAGGATTGATATTTAATTGGGTGGATACTAGTTGTTGGCTCGTCAAACAATGCATAGATTATCTCTCTCTTAAAATAAGTTGAGTTCAATTTTGCCTTGAAAGTCTGTCAAAGCATGTTCTAAGACTGACTAGGACCTAGACAAAGGTAATTATGCAGGAGCCCTCTCTAAGTAAGCATACACAACTCAATACTATAGAGCAATTCCCTCATCTAGTAAAGACATTCAAATCATGATGCCTAGACACATTAATTTATGAACATCAAGCTAGATTCCTCATCGGTTGAGCACCAAAGTGATCAAAGACCAACAAAAATTTTGATGAAAGTAATTTATTCAAATAAATTAAAATTTGAAAAACATGATTATTCTATTTAAATATTAAAGAAAGTAAAATTGAAAAGCAACATTCAAGCTAAGGAAAGTTTATTGAGTTATCCTTCTCCTTTCACATCTTCAACATTCCCATCTTGAAAGAAGATAAGACAAAATCTTCTTTCAATCCTTTTCCTACCATGAAGGTTGCTGGTGGTGGCACTCTGCTGAACCTTGGCAAAGGATTATCTTTTGTGCTGGGCTTATCAGGCTCAGACAGCGTACCACTGTCAATTAAATTTTGGATCTCATATTTTAGTCGTAAGCATTTGTCTGTCTCATGTCCTTGTGTCTGATGAAACTCACAAAAGGCTTTAGTATCAAATTTTGGGGGCAAAGGATTCGGCAAAGGTCGAGGGGCCAATGGCTGTAATAGTCCCTTCTTTTGTAGCTTGTTGAAGACCCAAGACAAAGGCTTCCCTAGATCTAAAAACTGCCTTTTATTTGCTTGACCAGTTGTATTAACATAAACTTCTTTTTGCGTGCTTTGATTTCTAGACTGGTAGTTCCCTTTCTCATTCCTTCTTATTGAAATGTGATTCTTCTCCCTTTCCCATTCTTCAATTTGCAGACCAGCTTGAAGAAGATCTTTGAAATCACGGATGAGTGTATGAGACATCCTTTCATAAAGACTAGGCAACACCCCTCTAACAATCATCCTTATTTGATCAGATTCATCAGGCCTCTTCATGAGCAAAGCAACCTTATTTCTCCATCTTTTCACATAGTCCATAAAATTCTAATTTGACCTTTGTTTAATGGACTCAACTTCCATTAAGGTAACTTCTAGCTCCACATTATACCCATACCAATCTTTTTGAGTACTTTCCTCTAAGGTGTTGAACCAATTTTGGACAATAGGGTTCAATGAGAGAATAAAATACCTCCGAATTTGAGTTTTAGTAGATCGGGTAGACTGCATAGCAGTGATGTACTGCTTCACATGGAGATGAGGATTTCCAGTACCATTGTACCTAGAGAAGGAAGGCATCTTGAACTTATAAGGGACCCCCTTATATTGTTCAAATAGTTTGTCGATCTCGGACATCTCTTTGGTTTTCAGCTTCTTCTCAAATTTCTTTTCTAAATCAGTAATCATCTTCTCAATATCAGACGTCTCGGTCTTTTCAATAGTTGTCTTCTCAACAACCTTTGCCTCCTTTTTGTCTTGAGGATCTTTGAAGTATTGAGCCCAGTCATCAACAACATCAAGGACTACCTTGTCATCATAAAAAGCCACTTCACCAACCTTAGCCTTCCCTTTGTCCTTTGGCTTCTTGGTGCTAGTAGAAGCTTTGGCATTGTTCACTAAAATTGTAGCTAATTGATTCTTCATGGTCTCAGTCAGGGCCTCTTTTATTTCTTCCATTTTGGCATTAAGGGCATCATCCACCATTCTTTGAATTTGTTCGGGCTCCATTGCTTTTGGTGAGAAAATGATTGAGTCGTTGCTAGATTCTTCATCTTCGGCGTAGGTCGGATTGTAGTAAGCTTTTGAACTATCATAATCCAGGGTTGTGAGCCAATGATATGTCATGTGATGCATGTATGCTTGTTTGCACAAACAATAAACAAACAAGGATAAATAGGACATTCCTTCGAACCGTATAACATCCACACATGAATGGCAAGTCTCTTTTCCTAGGTAATATGGTTAACAAAATACCAACATGGGATATTTTGTTTTCGAAAACTTCCCTCGGATGTTTCAACCAATAGCTATATTTTAAAAATGGAAATCAGTTCATGATAATTCCCATTAATTAAGTTTTAATCCATTGAATCTTAACTAAAATAGCTTTTATGCTATATTGGATTAAAACTAAATTAAGAGGTTTATTACAAATAGATTTCTCACTTGAAAAAGTAACTAATGATTCTTTCTAAAAACAAGCCCATGATTAATAATTCTTAGTATAAACTAGGCTTACAATTGATTTTTGGTATTTCCATAATTGACCTAAATAATTTATAGGCTTTTTCAGAGGTTAGATGAAAATAATTTTGTTTCTAAGCCCACTGTAAAATGATTTTAGAAAAAATTGAGTTTGGACTTTGTATTTGAGTCATGAGAAAAGAATTTTTGATTTGTTTTTTAGAAAAGTTTTATGTCCAAAGATCATCCTAAAAAGTTTTGAAAATTGCTTTGGTCTTTTTGATTTTAAAGAAAAATTTATTTTGAGCTTACAATGTACTTAAGTCATATTAGAAAAAGAACAATTCAAATAAGCCATGATTTAAACCAAGATAAATTAACTATAGTCAAACAACATGCATTTGGGGTAAAAACCTAAGGAAAGTAACTATGCCAATTACATGAGCTTTAGAAAAAGGCTTAGGTTCCCATAGCAAGTATATACCAAATGGTACAAGGCTATGAGTGGTTATGCCATGCTCGATCTCCATACCTTGAGTGAAAGTATGGTATCTCTTACATAACACAACACGGGTAACACGGGCGTCCTAACTCACGCACATGATGTAATATAATATGATGCAATGGATAATATCATGATAAGAAAGAATAGAATAATAAAAAGGCTAATGGAATCAACTTCTCTTATCCCCAATGGAGTTGACACTGTGAGTGGGGATTTTTGCCCCCACTCTCGGTGGATTGGTGGGGCCTTAGGAAACACGGGCCTAAGCCCAGAGAAAAGTGGAGTCGCCACCCGGACGTGCCGGGAAAAAGAAAGGGGTGGATGACTCGATTCATAAGGAATCCTTAATCCCCTAATGGGTTTGGAAAGTTGGGTACATGTGGGGAAGGTGAGAAGCGGCCCAGCACCCCCACAACACCCGGTTCATTAAAACTGACCTTCTTTTCAGGTCTTAATATTATAAAATTCTTAAGTATAATAATATTATCCATATTACATGCAACAATTAAAATAAAGCATCATTATATTAAAATCAAAGCAATGTCAAAATAAAACAAATAAATGGTCACCCATCTGATGATGGAAATGTGTCCTTACATCGTCTATGTCTAAAACTAAATAGTACGCCCACCGAAATGTGGAAACATGTCCTTTACATTGGTCCAAAATATAAAAGCAATTTAAATTACATGATGCATGATATATGAGGTACCCAACATATGGAAACATACCTCTTACAATTTTAATACCAAAACAAACAAATAATAATCATAATAAAAGAGAAAATATCCATCCATGATAAATTAAATAAATCAAAACATATAATAAACTACGTAATCAAATTTAAAATTAAATAAAGCAAATAAAAATACAAATTTAGGTTTATGTCTCAATTTAGGGTTCTTTAATTAATATTTATGGTTTTGAAATTTTGGAATTATTATTATTATTTAGGCTAGTCTGAGAATTTTTGAAAAAATGGAATGGATTAGGGTTTTATAAATTTAATAAAGTAGTAAGGTTTTTGGTTAATCAAATTAGGGTTTACGGCTAATATCATGAAATTAGGGTTTTGGAACCTTAAGACATTAGGGTTTAGGACTCACGGTTAAGATATTAGGGTTTTATGGTTTGAAATCTTGATTTTGCAGATTATGATTTTAAATTTAGGATTTGATGTTTTACGGTGATCAAAGTTAAGTATGGTTTTAATATTGACTATAACAACTACTTATGTATTTTCGGTGAAACAAATATAGAAAGCCAAATTTATTGTTGAAAGATTAAAATAACTCATTGAATAAAATTATAACAAAATAGCTACTATGAAGGTTTGAAAACAAAATTAATTAAGAAATAGGGTTTCAATTAATTAGGGTTTAAGAAATTAGATTTTAGTTTTGAATGATTATATTTAAAAATATGTGATTGAGATTTTGATAATTAAGCTACTACATGAAATCACAATTTGATAAATATCACTGTATATTTGTATATAAATTAAAAGTCAAAAGAATGAACTTTAAACGAAGAAAGTTTGATAGATGAAGCAATAATAAGTTTTCTCAATATAAATTTAACTGAATAAAGTTAGAAAGACATACCTCCATTTGTTGGCTACACTAAAATAGTTTGAACAAAATTCTTGATGAGCTTTGATAAAGAAATTGATTACACTGCCTTTGTATTTATTGGTTGAATTAAGGACAAGATCGTGAGCTAAGCCACTGCCTTGTTGATTGCTTTTCTGCTTGATATTTTAGATTCGTTGTTAATTTCTTTTTCTAGTTGATATTTCAGATTCGTTGCATAAGTAATTGGATTCAGCCAAAAGTTCCCAACTCTCCTCGGAAAAAATAAAAGTCCAAAGTTTCTTTCAACAATTGCCCTCCTCAGTCTGTGTGTTTAATGCTAGTATTTATATGAAAATAAAGATTCCTAATCCTATTTTTAATAAGGAAAAACTACAAAACTGGGTAAAACAAGATTTGGTGAAAAAATCGGCAGCGCACTTGGGCTGCCGGGCCCGGTGGAAAAATTTGCTGCTAGGATCGGTGGCGGGCTAGCTGGGCAAGCCAGTTCGTCGTAGAACTGGGCAAACCCAACTGCGACGAATTGGGTTGATTGTTATCTGCTGCGAACGGCAAATTGGGCGGTGCCCAATTAGCCGCTGAGGGCGAATTGCCCTGCCAAGCTGCCGCGCGTCGCTTGCCTATCCGTTCAATTTTTTTTTTATTTTATTATTATTATTATTATTTTTTATTTTTTATATTTTTTATTTTATTAAAAATAACTATTAAGTATTATTAGTAATTAAAATATTATTAAAATTGTAATATCCCAAATAATACCTTCAAATTTTAAAAATGCTAATTGTTGAAATTAAATTAAATGATTAGTGTATTTATATGATTAAGTGGAAAGAAAGGAGAAAAGGGAAGTGTGTATATGTTGTATATATGAAGATATATACAACATATACAAGTTAATATTTTAATAATAAGGTCAAAAGATATTTGAATTAATTAAATATTAAACATTGATATTGGAAGATGATTTTTTTTATATTTATAATATAATAATAATTTAATTGTTTGGTGGAGATTAAAAGAGGGTTTTTGTGTGGTTAAGTGAAGTGGAGTGGTTTTGACTTTTGATCATCTTCTTCTTTCTTCTCCAAGAGGCCGGCCATCACCATTAGCAAAGGGAAAAGGGGTTTTGTTTCTTCCTAACTCAAGCAATAGAAGGATTTTAAGAGATCAAGTTGGAGTTTTAAGGATTTTTCTTCATATTTAGTAATTTTCCAACTTGTTTCTTTGTTTTCTGTTGAGTTTGTGTTTATGAGTTTGGTGGATGGTTGGTGTAGTTGTGTGTATGGTTGATTTTGGTATGTTTGAGGTTGTTTTGTTTAGTTAGTTTTGATTTTGGAGTTGGATTGAAGAGAAAAGGTTAAGTTTGGTGAAGAAAATAAGAGTTGTGGATTGTGTATGTTTGAGTTGTGAAATATGGTTGTGATTGTGTTTTGTTGCTTGTAATTGAGTTGTTTTGATGTTATGCAAGTTTATTATGGTATATTGATGGTTTTGGTTAAGTTTTTTTGAGTGGAAAAGGGTAAAAGAAAGATGTTTGTTGGATGTGGCATTTTTGATGTTGATAACAGGTTTTTGGCCTGACACGCCCAGTAGCAAGGCCATGTCTTTGGGCATGTCATTGGTTCTGCTTTCGGTGTTGGTCACACGAGCAATGACATGCCCATGTCACTGAGCGTGTCATAGCTTCTATGTAGTAGTAGTATTGACACGTCCAGTGACACGCCCATGTCACTAAGCGTGTCATAGCTACTGTGTTGTTGGAGGATTGACACGTCTAGTGACACATCCATGTCACTGAGCGTGTCATAGCTTCTGTGTTGGAGGAGAATTGACATGTGCAGTGACACGCCCATGTCACTGAGTGTGTCAAAGCTTCTGTGTTCTGGGTTTAGGGAACGGCCAGGGACACGCCTGTGTTGTTGAGCATGTCATGTGTAGAGTTTTCCCTAGATAGTTCTTATTCTTATTTTCTTATGTGTATCACTAAGTGAGTGTGTATAATCACCTTTGGATTAGGTTTTGAAGAGATTTGAGTTACCCCAATCCAAGTGTTGATGATATCTTGGAAGAGGAGATTAGAATTGGTGTTTGTTGCTCTTAGAGGTAAGTACAAACCTTAAATGATTGCATACATTTACATGATTTTGGGACTTAACACATTTGGTTGGAAAATGTATTAAGTTTCCTATTATATTATTGGTGTATGAGAATAGTGCTATGATTTGCATAATGTGAACAATGTGAAATAAATAATAATGATTCAAAATGGATGGATAATGGAATTTGTTATGTATACACTAATGATAGTGTGTGAAGCCATTGGTAATGGCTATATTGATATAAATGGGATATTTGAGGCATTGTGCTTATAATGATTATGAGAAAATGAAACAGTATTTCATAATGAAATAATGAAATAATTGTGTGCCTAGTATGTTATTCAATTTTCAGAGTTTTATTGTTGGTGGCATACCTAAAAGTAACAGTCCCTAGAAGCTGGGTTGGGCTTTGTCCTTGAAGCCTAGTTGGGTGATGTTGTGCTCCCCTTGAAGCTAGGTTGGGCCTAGTCCTTGAAGCCTAGTTGGGATGTTACATATGAGGTAATCCTCATTGTGATTATGATTCACCTTTGGGCTAGATAAATGTGATTATTGGACCAAAGTAGTAACTCTGGAATTTGAATGGCATATTAGATTCTTTGGGCCTATGCTTGTCTTTGCTTTAATGTGAAATAGGAATTATAAAATAATTGAGTAACACAATGAGTTATAATGTTATAAATTGTGGTATCCTTATGTGTTGTGCATTTGCATTGCAATTGAATAATATTGTTATCAAGGTTTATACCACTAAGCTTATGGCTTAGCGTGATTGTGATTTATCGCGCAGGTGACAGGATAGATCCGGTTGAGCTGGAGAGTTCAGCTAGACCGAGTCAAGTCTAGGATTGAGATTGTGAGGGCAGTGTTGATTTGGACATCAAGATCAGAGACTAACTGCCATCATGTATAAATTCTGTATTTTTGTAAATATTAATTTTGATGTATACATAAGTATATTCCGCTGCTTATTAAACAAATGTTTTGGATAAACTTTTGGGTAATGATGATATATATATTTATTTTAACAAAGGATGTTTTATTTATTACTTTCTATAATATAAGTTAAATGTTTTAAGTTTACTCGGACAGTAGAAATGATGATTTGATGTTAAATTTTAAAGATTGGTTTCTTTAAAATGGATTGTAACATTCTTGTATCCGGTATACGTATATTACATATTGTGAGTATATGTAGTGTACGTATATTGGGTATAGGGGTGTTACAAAAATAAATAAAAATACCACAAAAATTATTTTGGACTATTGGATTGGACTAGGTCAGAAATTAAGGGTCTATAGTAGGTGTATAAACCTGCACTCCTTAAAATTCTTCTTCATCAAGGTCAAGTAATGGTGGTATGGTTTTAGCTTATTTTCTTTTTAACTCCCACTCTCCATTTACTTCGGATACTACTAGCAATGAATCGCTAAAGACTTGCACCTTATCCACCATCATAATTATCAGGGTTTCCAAACCAAAAATACATGCTTCATACTCCACCATATTATTAGTCGCCCTAAACTTTAACTTTTTAGTTAAAGGGATACATTCCAAACCCAACTTTTCAAGGGAACTCACTTATAAATCTTGTAATGATAATAAGTATGATACATTCTTAGAAGAACTTGGTGTGCTTGGAGTTGGTGTGCCAGTTGCCCAACTTGAATTTCCACTCTCTTCAATGATTCCTCAAAAGAATCAAACCTCTCATTGCTCCCTTCCTTATTTTGTGTGTTAATTTGAAGGTAAGCATTCAAATCATCTTCCACTGTGGATTTTTCGAATGGATTTTGATTTTGTGTGCTAGTTTGAATGAAGGCATTTAAACTATCTTCCAAAGTGGGTTCCTTAAGGTGATTTTGATTTTGCGCGCTAGTTTGAATGAAGGCATTCAAACTATCTTCTAAGGTGGGTTCCTTAAGGTGATCTTGGTTTCGTCTACTAATTTGAATGAAGGCATTCAAACTATCTTCTAATGTGGGTGGCTTAAGGTACTCTTGATTTGAATATTGTTCTTGAGAGTAAGGATTTCTTTGGTAAGGTTGAAAAAAATTTTGAGGTGGAATTTGCTGTTGATTTTCCCAAGAAAAATTTGGGTGGCTTCCCCAGCTTGAATTATAAGGTCTGGGATATGGGTCATTTCCACCCATGTTCTGGAAACTTTCATAGGCATATTCTTCCTCTTGCCTCTCTTGGTATTGTCCATAACCAAATGAACACATGTTTACGCTATGTCCTGCAATGCCACATGCTGAACATACTTCACGTGTAGGCATAGGTGTTCTTCCTCTTGCATTTAGCATCTTAAGTTGGTTCATTAATTTTTCTAATTGCCATGCCATGTCAGAGTTAGGGTTATCATCATAAACCCCTACATACCTTGAAAATTGCATATTTACAAAAGGTACTCAGCAATTTAATGAAAACAAATAACAAAAAAAATTCAAAGAAAACAAACAAACAATTAAATTGTAAAGAAAAATCAAGCTATCACTACTTAAACAGCCTTCCCCGGTAGAAAATAAAAAAAAAAACAAACAATACTTAGTAATTTAAAGAAAACAGACAACCAAGTAAAATAAAAAAAATCAAACTATTACTACTACGACAACCCTCCCCTGCAACGGCCCCAAAAACTTATTGCGCTCGAATTAAGTACTACTACAAAGCGTCACTCTCAAGTATATGAGATAGCGGTAGCAAAGTTTCCCTAAGAAGGTGTGGGTCATAATAGCTTGATTAACAAGTTATTTAAATGCGGAAGTTTAATGTTTGGTCATCCAATCCTTTTCCCACCATGAAGGTTGCTGGTGGTGGCACTCTTCCAAATTTAGGCAAAAGATTGTTCTTGGTATTGGGCTTGTCTGGCTCAGGTAGTTTACCACTATCGATTAGATTCTGGATCTCATGCCTTAACTTCATACAATTGTCTGTTTTGTGTCCAGGCTTTTGATAGAATTAGCAAAATGCATTAGTATCAAATTTAGGTGGAAGATGATTAGGCAAAGGACGAGGAGTCAAGGGTTGTAACAATCCCTTATTTTGTAGCTTATTGAGAACCCAAGACAGCGGCTTCCCCAATTCTGAGAATTGTCTTTTATTTCCTTGACCAGTAGCATTAACATCAACTTCTTTTTGCATGCTTTGATTGCTAGGTTGATAATTCCCTGTCTCATTCCTTCTTATTGAAAAGTGATTCTTCTCCCTTTTCCACTCTTCAATTTGTAGACCAGCTTGGAGAAGATCTTTGAAGTCACGGTAGTGTATGAGACATCCTTTCACGAAGACTAGGCAGGATGCCTCTCACGATCATCCTTATTTGATCAAATTCATTGGGCCTTTTCTTGAGCAAAACAACCTTGTTTCTCCATCTTTTCACATAGTCCACAAAATATTCATTTGTCCTTTGTCTAATGGACTCAACTTCCATTAAGGTTACTTCTAGCTCGACATTGTTCCCATATTGTTGAATGAAAGCCTTGTACAACATGTCCCAATCTTTTTGTGTACTTTCCTCTGAGGTGTTGAACCAATTTTGGACAATAGGGTCCAATGAGAGCATGAAGTACCTTAGAGTTTGAGCCTTAGTAGCTCGAGCAGACTGCATAGCAGTGATTTACTGCTTCACATGGAGATGAGGTTTTCCAGTACCATTGTATTTAGCAAAGGAAGGCATTTTGAACTTATAAGGGACCTCTTCATCTTGTTCAAATAGTTTGTCGATCTCATACATCTCTTCGGTTTTCAACTTCTTCTCAAATTTCTTTTCTAAATCAGTAATCATCTTTTCAGTATCAGAAGTTTCGGTCTTCTCTATAGTCGATCTTTCAACAATCTTCGGTTCCTTTTTCTTCTCTTGAGCATCTTGGTAGTATTGAGCCCAATCATCATCATCATCAATGATCACCTTTTCATCATCAAAAACCACTTCACCAACTTTGGTCTTTCCTTTGTCCTTTGGCTTCTTAGATGCCTCGGCATGATTCTCTAAGATTACAGTCAATTGGTTCTTCATGGTCTCAGCTAGGGCCTTGATAAGAGCATTTTTTGTACTTGTTTTTAGTATGATTTTTATGTGTTTTTAGTTAATGTTTCATTTGATTTTTGTTTTAAGTTTGTTTTAAGTGTTTGTTTTAGGTTAAAGTGCCAAAAATCCCTTGGATGATCAAAACAATGAAGGAAGAGCATGAATAAAGCAAGACATGGCCAAGCCAAAGCAAGCTTGGCTGTGTCCCTCAACAGAATTCCAAGACAGTAGCTGACACGCCCAAAAGACACGGACAAGCCACTGGCCATGTCTCACCTAAAGAGTAAAACTAAGAAACCAAAGAAATGAAGGCAGAAGCTAACACCATCACATGACACGGCCAAGCCACTGGCCGTGTCACATGACACTGCCAGGAGCTTGGCCGTGTCACCCTTGGAAACAAATAAAACAAATTGACAAAGCTAGAACCAGAATGTGACACACCCATATGACACGGCCAGGAGCTTGGCTGTGTCACCTAGAAGAAAAGAAGGAAAGAAATGGTAGAAGGAGACACGGCCAGCAAGCTTGGCCGTGTCCCAACAAAGTGAGAGACACGGCCAGCAAGCTTAGCTGTGTCACCTAGGGCAGCCTTGAATAATTGAATTCTTTTGCAGACAAGTAGGGAACAAAGACTAGCTTTTGCCAAAAGTAATATTAAACAAAAGAAAAGCTTGCCTAATTTGAGAAAAAGAAAGATAAGACAAAGGGAATGTGGGAGACAAGGAAGAGTGGTGTGAGTTGGAAGATATGGGTTGTGAGCTGGAAGGTATGGGCTGTGAGCTTTGAAAGGAGTTAAAAGGAGAAGAAAATGGAGCAAAGAGGGACTTCAAGGCTAGAACAAGGGAGAAGGAGCCAACTGCTGCAGCAAAGAGGAGAGTCTTGAGCTGAGATTGAAGAAGGAGATGCATCCTATACAAAACCTAAACAAAGAATCAAGGATTGAAGTGAAGAAGTACAAATTATTCGCCATGAATTGTTTTGTTTCTTTTACTCATTTCTCTTGTTCTGTTTTTCTGGTTTTGAACATGAACTAATTCATTTTCTATCTAGATATTGATGAACCCTAGCTTATTTGTATGGATTGAATAATCTCATTTAATTGAATCATTTGATTGAGTTGTTTTATTCTTATGATGCTTAATGATTTATTTCCAATTGATAATAGCATGGTTATTGATTGGTTGCAATTTTCATATTATTGACTTGAGAAAGCTTAATTTGAATTGAATACTCGTAAGGGTTGAGGATTGATTGGAGTGCTAGATATAGACTTACAAGATCCTTTGGTTTATAGTTCCTTGTTCTTAATGCAAGATTTATTTAATTGTGTTTGAGAAGAGATTCTGGCACTCTACTTAGTGATTAGGGATTAATTCACTCGAGAGAGGTTTTAGTCTAAGTTAGAGGAATGCCAATTCAACTCTATTATGTGATTTAATTGAATTGATTTTCATAAATATAATTGTGGCTAGGGGGATTCAATATCTGGATAGTATTATTATCATCAATCCTTTTTGCACAACATTTAATTTCCCTTTACTTTCAGTTATTAAATTAGTTGTTTTTAATTACAAAACATCATAAAACTATTGATTTGCTAAATAACGATTAAGATTTGCACTAGTACTTGACCTTGTCCTCAGTGGAACGATAACTCACTCACTACTTTATTACTTGGGCGACCCGTGCACTTGCGGTATTGCTATAGCATTAGGTTCTAGTGCACCAAGTTTTTGGCGCCGTTGCCGAGGACAACGGTTTCAATATTAGTAATATAATCAAGACTATTGATTTAGTTTTATTTTCATTTTTTTGACATTGGTTCTTGCTTGTTGATTATCATTTTAGGTATTTCTTCCTGTTTATGACTAGAGGTAGCTCATCCCAAAGCGAAAGGAAGAAGGGGAGGCAGTTTTGGAAGACGCAGAAATAGAAATAAATATGGAAATAGAAGAAGAAGAAGAGTTTGAAGTGATGGAAGAACCTAGTCCAAGAACAATGTAGGAGTTTGCTAAGCCCAATCTCAATGGAGCTGACTCTAGTATCCGGAGGCCGACAGTTGGTGAGAACAACTTCGAAATAAAGGCAAATGTAGTTCAAATGGTGCAGCAGACTTGTCAGTTCGATGGGTTTCCTGATGAAGATCCTAATGCACATATTGAGAATTTTCTGGAGATATGTGACACATTCAAGATAAATAATGTCTCAGATAATGCAATTAGGCTGAGGTTGTTCCCATTTTCCCTTAGAGATAGACCAAAGAAGTGGCTGAAATCTTTTCCTCTAGGAACCTTCACCACATGGGGTCAGTTGGCAGAGAAATTCCTAGAAAAATACTTCCCACCGTCCAAAACTGCTAAGTTGAGGAATAATATCTCATCCTTTCTGCAACAAGATGGTGAAACCCTTTATGATGTCTGGGAAAGATTTAAGGATTTGTTGAGAAGGTGTCCTCATCATGGACTTCCACTATGGCTTCAAATTCAAACATTTTACAATGGGTTGAATTATGTAAGTAAGAAATCCATTAATGCAGCGGCTGGTGGTACCATAAACAACAAGACACCTGAACAAGCAAGGGATTTAATTGAAGACATTGCTATCACCAATTATTAGTGGCAAGCCCCAAGGGAGCAAGGAAAGCTGAAGGTCATGGGTTCACACCAATTAGATCCTGTGGTGGCTTTGACAGCCCAATTGGAAGCATTGAACAAAAAATTTGATTCTTTGGCCTCTTTTCTGGGAAAGTAATACAGGTGATGTCTTGTGAATGGTGAGGGGGTGGACATCAAAGTCAAGATTGCCAAAGTGGCAACATGTTTGCTAGGCAAGAGCAAGTAGATTATGTTGGAAATATGCCAAGGCAACAATAGAATAACCCCTACAGCAACACATACAATCCAGGGTAGAGAAATCATCCAAATTTCTCATGGAATAGTTAAAATAATCCAAGACCTCCTCCTGGATTCCAGTAGCCCCAACATCAAAAAGCTGCCCCTCCAAGAAAGAGTAATTTGGAGGACATGATGGAGAAATTTATAGCAGCTTTTGAAACCAGGCTCCAATCAACTGAAACCACCCTAAGAAATCAGCAAGCTTCTATTCATAATCTGGAGAATCAGGTGGGGTAAATTGCCAAGTTTCTCAGTGAGAGACCATAAGGAAGTTTGCCTAGCAACACTGAGGCAAATCCTAAAGAGCAGCTTAAAGCAATTACACTAAGGAGTGGAAAAGAGATGAAGGGTAATGTGGATGAGAAAAGAGGAGAAGTGGCAGAGAAAAGGGCTGAAAAAGAAGACAATCCTACTGTCACTTCGGGAGAGAAAGCTACAATAGGAAGTGAGAAAGAGAACCAGCCACAAGAAAGTAGCCCCATAATGAAGGAATACCGACCTAGAGTACCATATCCGGCATGGTTGAATAAGGACAAGATTGATGCTCAGTTCGGTAAGTTTCTTGAACTTTTTAAACAATTGCACATTAATATTCCCTTTGCTGAAGCTTTGTCACAAATGCCTAAGTATGCTAAATTTTTGAAAGATATCCTTTCTAACAAAAGGAAACTCGAGGAGGTGTCTTTGGTGCATTTATCCGAAAAGAGGTTGGCAATTTTACAAAGGAGGTTACTATTTAGATCATTTTTGTACTAGTTTTTAGTATGATTTTATGTGTGTTTTAGTTATTGTTTTGATTAATTTTTGTTTTAAGTGTGTTTAAAGTGTTGCTTTTAGGTTTAGGTGCAAAAACACCCTTGGAAGATCAAAACAGTGCAAGAAAAGCATGAACCAAGCAAGACATGGCCAAGACAATTTAGGCTTGGCAGTGTCCCTCAAAGATTGAAGAGAGCAGAGCATGACACGACCAAGAGACACGGCCAAGCCTCTGGCTGTGTCTCATTCAAGAAGCAAAACCAAAGACTAAAGCAAAGAAAGAGCAAAATTGAAGAAGCAGGAAGAGACACACCCAAGAGACACGGCCAAGCTTATGGCCGTGTCATATGACATGGCAAAGCCAAGAACAAGCTTGGCCATGTCCAAATTTGAGCCAAAGAAGAGAAGGAAAAGAAGCAAGCAGAAGCAGACACACTCAGTGACACGGCCAAGCCACTGGCCATGTCACATGACACGGCCAGCAAGCTTGGCCGTGTCCCATTTCATGCCTAAGACACTTGAGCAAGCAAAGAAGGAAAGAAAAGAAGCAGAAACAAGCACACTCATGTGACACGGCCAAGCTTGTGGTAGTGTCACATGGGACATGGCCAAGCCACTCTTGGCTTGGCCGTTTCACCTCTTATGACCAAAGAAAAGAAAGAAAAGAAAGAAAGAAAGAAAGAGGCAGCAAGCTTGGTCGTGTCCCAAGGAAAATCAAGAGGCACGGCCAAGCCACTCTTGGCTTGGTCGTGTCACACTCAAAACCTATGATTTCTTTTGCACGAAGTGGGGAACAAAGTGGGAAATAATGCCTTATGCTTGCTAAAAGAAATACTAAACAAAAAAATAATGGGGAACAAAGTGAAATGGTGTGAGTTGGAAGGCATGGGTGTGTATTTTTGAATGAATTAAAAGGAGAAGAAGAGGAAAATGGAGGGAGTTCTTCTTTGTTCTTGAACAATTTCTGCAAAAAATAACGTGGGAGAGGGAGAGAGTGACACTCTTCATTGTCCCTTCATCTTCACCTCCATTTCCATCCTCTCCATCTTCTCCATCTTCCATTGATAAGATCATTGAGGTTCTCTGGGATAAATTGGGTTAACAAGCTCTTAAAGGTTGAAGAAGCTTCATTGAAGGGATTGGTGACTTGAGAAAGCTCCATTCCATGTTCCAAAGGCACAATCAATTGAAGGGTTGGTGACTTGAGAAAGCTCCATCAAAAGGTTTGGTGACTTGAGAAAGCTCCATTCCATGTTGCACGGGGAATCAACCATTGAAGAGGGCTTGAGTTCTTCATCATACATCAAGTGGAGCTAGGAGGAAGATTAGTAATCCTACTCTTGGCATCTTCACAAGGGGTTTTTCTATTCTCTCTTTTAATTCATTTCTTATTGTTGTTATTATATTAAGAGATTGATATTGCAATGGACAATTTTTATTTGTTTTATATTGAGTTGAATGAATATTATAAATTGATGATGTTGAGCTAAATACCCATGCCTAGGGTTTGTAGCATATTTGGTTGAATGTCTTGATTTGATATTTCCATTGATGTTCCTTGTTGATTGGTTGATTGTATTTTATTAAATGCTAGGTTGATAGATTAGCTACCTATTGATCTTTGAATATTGGATGACGGATCGAGAGGTGAAATCTAGAACTATATAATTGACCACCCTACGAATGAATTAGAAATATAAGTTCTAGGGTTTATTAATTTGGTAATGTAAAAGAATTGGTCATTGTTAATTCATGAATGTGAGAACTAATGGATTGGTAATTTACTAATTAACCTTAAGGAACAAATTAATTACAAGGTCATGTTAATGGAAAATTTGATAATTGAGCTTTGATTGAATGGACCTATAACCCTAGGCACCTTCCCAAGAATCGATTTGATCTTGTACACCCATCACACTCCAACCCTATGCACATTAATCTTAGGTTTAAATTATTCTCGCACCATCCCAACACAACAAACACCCGCATTTAAATACTTATCAATCAAGCTATTACGAACCACACCTTCTTGGGGAAATGACCTTGGGGCGATCACATTTGCTACAGCTAACTCGTATACTTGCGAGTGACACTTTGTAGTAGTACTTAATTCGAGCGCAACAAGTTTTTGGTGTCGCTGCCGGGGACGGTTGTCGAAGTAGTAATAGTTTGATTTTTTTAATTTTACTCGGTTGTCTATTTTCTTTAAATTACTAAGTGTTTTTTATTTTTTTATTTATTATTTTTTCTGGGGAAGGCTGTTTAAGTAGTGATAGTTTGATTTTTCTTTACAATTTAATTGTTTGTTTGTATTGTTTGAATTTTTTTGTTGTTTGTTTTCTTTAAATTTCTAAGTGCCTTGTGTAAAGATGCAGTTTTCAAGGCACGGGGGAGTTTATGATAGGAACGATGATTCTGAAATGGCATGCAATTAGCAGAATTGATGAATCAACTTAAGGTGCTAAATGCAAGAGGAAGAGCACCTATGCCACGCCAAGAGATATGTGCAGCATGTGGCAATGTAGGCCATAGTGCAAACACGTGTTCAATGGGTTTTGGACGATACAAAGAATGGCAAGAGGAAGAATATGACTACCAAGGTTTCTAGCAAATGGGTAGAAAATGACACATATTCCAATCCTTATAATCCCAGCTGGGGAAGCCAACCAAATTTTTCTTGGGAAAAATCAGAAGCACATTCCACCTCCAAATTTTTTTCAACCTTACCAAAGAGACTCTTACCCTTAAGCACAATATTCAAATCAAGAGTACCTTAAGCCACCCACATTAGAAGATAGTTTGAATGCCTCCATTCAAACTAGCACACGAAACCAAGATCACCTTAAGGAACCCACCTTAGAAGATAGTTTGAATGTCTTCATTCAAACTAGCGCGCAAAATCAAAATCACCTTAAGGAACCCACTTTGGAAGATAGTTTGAATGCCTTCATTCAAACTAGCGCACAAAATCAAAATCCATTCGAAAACTCCACAGTGGAAGATGATTTGAATGTTTACCTTCAAATAAGCACGCAAAATTAAGAAGGGAGCAATGAGAGGTTTGATTCTTTGGAGGAATCATTGAAGAGGGTGGAAATGCAAGTTGGGCAACTAGCACATCAACTCCAAGCACAACAAAAGGAGGAATTTCCTAGCCAATTGGAGCAAGTTAAGGTAATCACAAATTTGACGAGTGAACAGGTGATATATAACAATTTTTGTGATTCCTTTGATGCAGGGACTAATCAAGAAGACAATGGTGAGGAGATGCTACCCAACATGGAGAAACCAAGTCAATCAAAGGAGGAGGAGAATTTGGACTCATCAACTTCATCACATTTGTTTGAACCTCTGAATCCTTTGACACCAATTCCATTCCCAATTAGGCTAAAAGAAGAGGAGAAAGGTAAGCAACTTTCTAACATCTATATTATGCACTCCCAAGGAGAAAGTGGAAATAAGCTTGAGATGGGTATGTCTTTAGAAGAAGAACATGAAATGCCCAATTTAGAATTTGAGGAGTGCAAGCTAGTTTTAAATGCTGAGGTTGTTAAGAGGGAACTTGACATTGTTAAAGTGGATGAAGAAGTGATTCAACCATACTTGGTTGAACTTAAAGAGTTCCTAAAAATCATCTCCTTTAGTCTTGGTGGTGAAGAAGAGCATACAATGGATAGAACCATGTTGCACAATGAAATAGGATTTTACAACGTTCCTATAGCACTGGAGGATCAACCCGAGGTGACCTTAACATGTCCCTTTGAGACATGTTCTCTTCAAGGAATACTAGTTAGGGGTTGCCATACGTCGGGTACATTTCAAAGTTACATGTTGTTCATCCTCTCAGTCATGGGCTCCAATTGCATTATGGGTGGAAGGAGCCCTACACATCGCATATGGGAACGATGGAAATCAGGTTTCATCTAAACCCTCTCTGTAGTATGCATGCTCACATTGAGGACAATGTGAATCTTTAAGTGTGGGGTGCATTTTGTGTTTTGTGTTTTTACTTTTAATTGCATTTTGTGTTTTTGTGTTTTTACTTTTAACTTGTTTTTGTTTAAGTTAGTTAATGTTTTTAATGTTTTCTTTGAATAAATGAGTTTTAGAAAGTTCAATTATTATAAAAATTTTTGATAGATAATCTTTGAATTTTTGAAGCATTAATTGGAGAATTGAGTAGAATTGGTGGTTATTATCAATTTTGTTGGTTTTTCTTTGCATTGCCATTAACCTAATGAGGAATTGAGCCATCAAATTATCATTATTGTTGTGGGTGAACATCTTTGACTGATCATTTGCTAGAACTTGCTTTGAAATACTTTTTAAGACTACATAAAAATTTTCAATTAGGCATCAAGATAATTAAGGCAATCAGGTGAACCCACTTTGGCTTAAAAAGACCAACCCTATATTCAACCTTAGTTAGCCAATTTTGAGCTTATTTTATTTTTCCTTTTCTTTCTTTTTCACAACACCATTAGCTTAAACCTTGTTGTTTAACTCTTATCCTTTCATTAGGTCAAGAGCATTTTAAGAGCGTTTATGACCGAGTGTTGTGTTGAATTAAGTGTGGGGTTAAATTTAGTAAGTTTAAGATTGCAAATAAAAATAATAAAAAAATATATAAAAAAGTAAAAGAGAAAAATAAAAAAAATATAATAATAAGAATAATTGTTGTTCTTGTTCAAAGGGTTGGAATGTATCATTACAAGATTTAATAAGTGAGTTCCCTTGAAGAGCTCTTTAATGTCAAAGGGTAGATGAGAGGAAGGTGTTTTGGGATTGTTGGGTTATATATATATATATATGGTTACTTCATTCTTTAAGTGCTCTTGAACTTAATGATTAAGCTCACATTTCCTAAATGTCATGCCTTTACCTTAGCCCCATTACAACCCAATAAAGACCTTTTGATTGATGCTTGATTGTAATTTTGTGGTGGAGATTTGATAGATAAGCAAGCCTATGGTAATAATCTTTCATTGATTGTTATGAGTGTAAACACCACCATGATCAAACACTTGTAAGAGTTGGTGAGGGAGTGACAACATTGGTTATGCATGGAAAGCCACTTAATTGCATTGGTGTCAATTTTGTTTTAATTCGATATTGATTGCGGATTTAGGGATAGGGAAGTCTTGATGCATCTTTATAACTCTTGAACTTAACAAAATTTATCTTGTTAGTGTGTTTTGATTTTAGCCTTGCTTGGGGACAAGTAAGGAGTTAAGTGTGGGGTATTGTTTAGATCATTTTTGTACTAGTTTTTAGTATGATTTTATGTGTGTTTTAGTTAATGTTTTGATTAATTTTTGTTTAAAGTGTGTTTAAAGTGTTGCTTTTAGGTTTAGGTGCAAAAACACCCTTAGAAGATCAAAACAGTGCAAGAAAAGCATGAACCAAGCAAGACATGGCCAAGCCAATTTAGGCTTGGCCGTGTCCCTCAATGATTGAAGAGAGCAGAGCATGACACGGCCAAGAGACATGGCCAAGCCTCTGGTCGTGTCTCATTCAAGGAGCAAAACCAAAGACCAAAGCAAAGAAAGAGCAAATATGAAGAAGTAGGAAGAGACACACCCAAGAGAAATGGCCAAGCTTGTGGCCGTGTCAGATGACACGGCCAAGCCAAGAACAAGCTTGGTCATGTCCCATTTTGAGCCAAAGAAGAGAAGGAAAAGAAGCAAGCAGAAGCAGACACACTCAGTGACACGGCCAAGCCACTGGCCGTGTCACATGACATGGCCAGCAAGCTTGGCCGTGTCCCATTACATGCCTAAGACACTTGAGCAAGCAAAGAAGGAAAGAAAAGAAGCAAAATCAAACACACTCATGTGACACGGCCAAACCACTCTTGGCTTGGCTGTGTCACCCCTTACGACCAAAGAAAAGAAAGAAAAGAAAGAAAGAAAGAAAGAGTGTAACACCCCTTCCCGACCTACGTGTGTAAGCTGAGTAGAGGCGCCACACTAACCTAATGTTGCTACAAATTTTACTTAGTCAAATTTTAGTTCCAATTTTTATAGAAATTTTGCCATAGTTTCACTTAAAAATTGAGTCCCAAGTGTCGACAAAACTGGTTTTTTTTTCTGATTTTTGAAAATATTTTTACACAACCCAATGCAACCAAAATCATTCTCAGTACACTTCCAATAAATCCCCCTTATAACCTCAACTACAACCTGCAAAAAGGATTTACACTTCTTGTAACACCCCCATATCCAATGCCCACACACTACAACCACAACAATGTAGCATAAGTGCATCAAACATAGGGATGCTACGGTTTTCTTAATATTCAAAACACTTTAAACTTGATACAATACCCTTATCATTATACATTATAGAAAAGTAGATCATTTACTTATAAAACAAAACATATTAGTTATATATATATACATTTAAATATTACCCAGCGGAAGTTATAAAATATGTACATATTTACAAACACTTGATTACATATTTAAATATATCCATACTTTTACATTATAAACATTACTTCACAAAATATAAAGAAGTATACATGATTGGCAATTCTCTTCTGATCTTTAAGTTCCCAAAATCAACTCTTCAAGGTCTACTCTCACTTGGTCTTGATGAACTCTCGGGTTCGACAGCTCTATTACCTGCACGATTAAACACTATCGCGCTAAGCCAAGGGCTTAGTAAGATAATTCATGCTAAAATGCAATGTCACAAATTAATTACATATATCAATCAAAAGCATATTATTTATTCAATATGTTGCTTTGTTCAATGTCACATCAATATTCATATAATAGCACCATTCATTATACTCATTTAAATTTATCATTATAGCCAACAACTATGACTTTATACACGTACCCTTTCCCAACCAGGTCGGTTGCCCTCCAATCCCAAGGGTCCGCAGGAGGCAAAAAGGCACGTATAACATTATCAGTAACATACCTTTCCCCATCCAGGTCGGTTGTCCAAGTTCGGTTGCCCATTCCAATGGGTCCGCATGGTTCCGCAGGAGGCAAATAGGTACGTATAATACTGACTATATCGAACCTTCCTCCTACCAGATCGGTAGTCCAAGATCGGTTGCCCAACCCACTGGGTCCGCATGGTTCCGCAGGAGACGGATAGGTCCGTTCATTAAACTTATCAATACCTTTTTAATTCATTTCTTTTTCACAAGCAAGTTAAGCAATCATTATATACAATATTCATTACATTATCTAAACACTCACATTATTATTCAATCCTATCATCAATGCATGCTTCAATCATTTTTCATTTGAATCACTATAACATCTTTGGTATAACATTTCAATGTGCATTACTCATGAAACACATTACCATTCACAATGCATAACATAACATTATTCAATCTCAACAATGCAATTAGGGCAATTCAACCTCTTCACAACCTAATCCAAAAGGAATATTAGCAAAATGACCATATGAATAGTACATTCTGGTTTTAGACTCCATTTTATCCTTATTTTGAAAAATTGTATAAAATAATGTACTTGACTAAAAATTATAAAATTTTTAAAGAATTTAGTTTTGTATCTTAAAATCATTCCTTTAAAATTTCAGATCAAACTGAACACAAAATCTTGGTCAAATAGTTCACCTAACCAGACTGCCCCAATTGCCCTGCATCCTGGCAGCAATTCTGAACTTTGTGAATTCCATAAATCAAATTCAATCAACGTGGTTCCAAATTATTTTTCTCAAATACTAGACTCACTAAGCAACAACATATCCAAAATTCAATTGGATATGATTTTTCTACATTTTATTAAAAATCCCGAAATACAGCTGTCTCAGTTAAGGTACCTGCTGGAACAGGTCTAATAAAAATAATCTTTCTAAACTCATAACCATTCCAAAATCGAATCAACATATTTTTCAGTCATTCTAGACTCATAGAGACACAAAAACATTTTTATATAATTAATTAAAAATCATACAAATCACAGCCTTTACTAATTGTAAAACAGAAACAATTTCACTAAACACAACTCTTACTCTTCCATCACCAACACCAACCCAACTTCTCATCTATCAAGCAAAATAAATACTTAAAATCACACCATAAGCAACTTAATCATACCATCATCAAATCACAACTCAACTCAAGCATAACTTCAAAAATAACAAGGGTAAACAAGAGCAAACTTACTAAATAATGAAATTCCTTGAAACTCCAACTTGTAACTTTGAAAACTTCCTTCACTTTGAACTTGAAATCATCAAAACCATCACTTGTTCTCTTGCTCTCTTCTCTCTTTAATGAGCCGGCCAGCCAACAACAAGAAGAAGAAGAAATGATGAAGAAACACAAAGTCAATAGGCATTAAATACCCATCCAAAAGAAAATTACTATAATACCCTCATCCATTTAACTAAGCTTTTGTCATATCTATACCCATTTAAGTAATTCACAACCAACACAAAAATATCCTCTTTCCTTGACTTTCCATTTTGACCACTTTATATGTTATATATATCACCATATAAGCAACATATACAATTATCTCAAAACCCTCTTTTCTTTCCCAACCACCATACAAAAACATTCTCTTCCCATTTCTCAATTCAAACCAACAACAACAACAAAACTTCTAGGGCATGCATAGGGATATTACAATTCTCCTCCTCTAAAAAGAAAATTTCGTCCTCGAAATTACCTGATATCAAAGCTGAAACAACTGCGGATATTGCTCTCGCATGGATTGTTCACTCTCCCAAGTCGCTTCTTCTTTTGCATGATTCTTCCAAAGAATCTTCACCAATGGCACTTGCTTGTTTCTCAATTCTTTCACATCATGTGCCAAGATAGCAACTGGTTCCTCTTCAAATGTCAAATCTGGGCTCACTTCGATAGACTCAAATGGCAACACATGAGATGGATCTGACCTATATCTCCTCAACATAGAAACATGGAATACACTATGAATACGATCCAACTCAGGTGGCAAAGCAAGTCGATACGCCACTGGCCCAACTCTTTCTAACACTTCATACGGCCCAATGAAACGAGGACTCAATTTTCCTTTCCGACCGAACCTCAAAATCTTCTTCCAAGGAGACACTTTCAGAAATACCTTATCTCCAACATTAAACTCTATATCTCTTCTTTTCAGATCTGCATAAGATTTCTGTCGGTCTGAAGCTGCTTTTAACCTGCCTCGAATCAACTTTACTTTTTCTTCAGTTTCTTGAATCAAATCAGGACCAACCAACTTATTATCTCCAAGCTCATTCCAACAAAGAGGTGTCCTACACCGTCTGCCATACAATGCTTCAAACGGTGCCATACCAATGCTGGATTGGTGACTGTTGTTGTAAGCAAACTCCACAAGAGGTAAAAACCTATCCCAACTTCCAGAGAAATCGATGACACAGCTTCTCAACATGTCCTCAATAATCTATATCACCCTCTCTGACTGTCCATCCGTCTGTGGATGAAAAGCAGTGCTGAAGTGCAGTCGAGAACCCAAAGCACTATGCAAACTCTTCCAAAATCTGGAAGTAAACCTGGGATCTCGATCAGACACTAAAGAAGTTGGAACACCATGCAGTTTCACAATCTCATGGATATACAGCTCAGCCAATCTCTCCAAAGAGTAATCCATTCGAACCGGAAGGAAATGAGCTGTCTTAGTCAATCTATCCACAATCACCCATATAGCATCATGCTTCTTTTGTGTCAATGGCAAACCAGACACAAAATCCATTGTCACTCTTTCCCAATTCCATTCTGGCACTGACAATGGTTGAAGTAACCCGGTTGGAACTTGATGCTCTGCTTTAACCTTCTGACAAGTGAGACATTTCGACACAAAATCTGCAATGTCTCTCTTCAACCCAATCCACCAATAATGCTGTCTCAAATCATGATACATCTTCGTATTACCCGGATGCATAGCAAACACTGACTGATGTGCTTCTTCTAAAATGACTCTTTTCAATTCAACATCATCGGGTACACACAATCGGTTTTTAAACCAGAGACTCCCATCGTCTTTCACAACAAAATCTCTTGTCTTCCCATTCTTACAATCTGAAATAATCTTCTGAATCTTCTTATCAGCCAACTGAGCTTCTTTGATCTGATCTAACAAAATCGGCTTCAATTGCAACTGTGCCAATAATGCACCATCAACACAAGGTACAAAACTGGCATGCAATGCTCTCAACTCAACAAGCAACGAGAGCGAGTAAACTGTTAAACCAGCTAAAGACTTCCGACTCAAGGCATCAGCAACAACATTTGCTTTACCTGGATGATAGTCAATCAAGCAGTCGTAGTCTTTAATCAATTCTAACCATCTCCTCTGATGAAGATTGAGTTCTTTCTGGACACCCAAATACTTCAAACTCTTGTGATCAGTGTAGATGAAACATTTCTCCCCAAACAGATAGTGGCGCCAAATCTTTAATGCAAACACAATGGCAGCCAATTCCAAATCATGTGTCGGATAGTTAAGCTCATGCGGATTCAACTGTCGAGATGCATAAGCTATAACTTTCCCTTCCTGCATCAATACACACCCCAAACCTCTATGTGAAGCATCACTGTAGATCACATATGGTTTGCCTTCAACAGGTAAAGTAAGAACAGGCGCTTGAGTCAACAACTCTCTCAACTGCTCAAAACTAGCCTGACACTGATCTGTCCACACAAATCTCACTCCCTTTTGAAGTAATCTGGTGAGTGGAGTAGCTATCAAAGAAAACCCTTTCACAAACCGTCGGTAATAGCCTGCCAAACCCAGAAAACTTCTAATCTCTGTCACAGACTTGGGTGGACTCCAATTCAGAATAGCTTCAACTTTACTTGGATCAACTCTAATGCCTTCCGCTAAAACAATATGTCCGAGAAAAGCAACTTGATCCAACCAGAACTCACACTTCGACAATTTGGCAAATAACTGCTTCTCTCTCAAAATCTGCAACACAATCCGCAGATGCATATCATGTTCCTCTTCATTCCGCGAATACACCAGTATATCATCAATGAAGACCACTACAAACTGATCCAAATAGGGCCTAAACACCCTATTCATCAAATCCATAAAAGCTGCAGGTGCATTCGTTAGACCAAAAGGCATAACTAGAAATTCATAATGCCCATACCTGGTCCGAAAGGCAGTCTTCGGAACATCCTCAGCTCTGACTCTCAGCTGATGGTACCCAGATCTCAAATCAATTTTAGAAAACACAGCTGCACCTTTCAATTGATCAAAGAGATCATCGATTCTAGGCAAAGGATATTTATTTTTTATAGTCACCTTGTTCAATTGCCTATAATCGATACACAACCTCATAGTACCATCTTTCTTCTTCACAAATAGCACAGGAGCTCCCCAAGGAGAAACACTGGGGCGAATAAATCCTTTGTCCAACAACTCCTGTAATTGCACTTTCAACTCCCTCAATTCTGCTGGTGCCATTCTGTAAGGAGTAATAGAGATAGGAGTGGTACCAGGCAACAATTCAATACCAAACTCCACCTCTCTCTCAGGAGGCAATCCTGGCAACTCCTCTGGAAAAACATCAGGGAACTCTGCAACTGTGGCAATACTATCAATGGAAGAACCCTTCACTCTAGTATCTACCACATGAGCAAGATAGGCTTCACACCCCTTTCTAATCAACCTCCTGGCTGCAACAGCTGAAACAAATAAGGAGGCTAGCTGTTCCTGCTCATTAGATACTATCACCTCTCTACCATCACCCGTTCTCAAAGAAACAATTTTCTTTTTACAATCCACCACAGCTCCATGTCGAGATAGCCAATCCATACCTAAGATCACGTCATATTCCTTAAATGGCATCTCAATCAAATCCCCAAGGAACTCCTCACCCTGCACCACTACTGCACTATCTCTATGCACCTTACTCACAACCACACTATACCCTAATGGATTTGTCACCAACACATCAAATCCTAGGGACTCAGCATGCACATCAAATACAGGCAAAACAGATGCACTAATATATGAATGCGTGGAACCCGGATCAATCAAAGCAAGTACTGGAGTATTAAATAAAGAAAAAGTACCAGCTATGACTGCCGATGTATCTGGCTGCCTCTGCATAACATACATCCTCTGGGAAGATCCAACCTCCTCTGGTCTACCCTCCCTGGATGTAGCAACTCCTCTAGAACTGAATCCTGGTCTACCTCCCCGGCTGGCACCTCTGCCTCCTCTGCCTCCCCTCACACTAGCTCGAGAAGCAGCAGAATCAACTGGCATCTGCTCCTGCCTCTCAGGACAGTCTCTCACAAAGTGGTCAGGTGATCCACACCTGAAACATACAGCTGGTCCACCACTCTTCCAACAAACACCTCTATGATAACCCCCACACTGAGCACATCTAGGTGGAGCGGATCTCTGAGTCATAGGGATCGGAGCACTTGCCACTGAAGCTGCAGGTCTAAATCTCTGTCTCTGGAACTGCACAGACCTACCAGCTGGTCTCTGGCTCCTACTACTCCGAGGAACAAAACTTCCTCTACCCCTCTTCGCAGAAGAAGACCCTGCCTCGAACTGGGGCCTTCTAACCCTAACCTCTTCTTCTGAAGCAGCTGCAATAACTTGAGCTCGCTCTATACTTCGAGCTGCTGTCACAAGCTGTGAGAAATCCTGATATCTGGATCCAGCCACTAAGCACATGATCGAGGGCCTCAATCCCTCCTCAAACCTCCTGCATCTATCAATCTCATCAGTAATGATACCCCCAGCATACTGACTCAGTCGAATAAACTCAACTTCATACTCAGTTACGGTCCGATGATCTTGCTTCAAATCTAGAAACTCTCTTTTCTTCCCATCTTTATACTCCCTAAGAGTATACTTCAACTCAAATTCCCTCAGAAAATCAGTGTAAGACAGTGTTGGAGGATCATCCATAGAATGGGGCACCATCTTCCACCAATCGTAGGCATCTTTCTGCAGCAAAGATCTTGCATAGTCAAATTTTTCCTCAGGGGTAGCTTGTAACTGAATAAAGATCCTCTGTACTTTGTCAAGCCACTGTTCTGCTACAGCTGGATCAGTAGTACCAAGGAAATCCTCCGCTCCATACTTCCTTAGTTTATCATAGTGCCTCACAGATACCAAAGGCTGAGGGGGTGGTGGCACTGGTTGCACTGGTGCTTGTCTCATAACTTCCATCATATGTCTAAACCAGGCTGGCGGAACCTCCTCTCCAGCTGGTCTACCCGACACCGAAGCAGGTGCCTCCTCAACACTATCAACTCTAGCTCCCTCAGCAGGAGCGATACTCTCGGCACTACCCTCAATCGACTGACGTGAGTGAGAATCCATCACAACCTAAGTCTGCAAACACAACATACTACATCTTATTAAAGATCAGAGGTTGCCAATCCCAAACATGTATATTATTTCAAAACCAACTTTTTAAGTAAAATATTCTTTTTATTACATTTTACCTAGGCTGAGAATCTCAAACCTAGGCTCTGATACCAAAAATTGTAACACCCCTTCCCGACCTACGTGTGTAAGCTGAGTAGAGGCGCCACACTAACCTAATGTTGCTACCAATTTTACTTAGTCAAATTTTAGTTCCAATTTTTATAGAAATTTTGCCATAGTTTCACTTAAAAATTGAGTCCCAAGTGTCGACAAAACTGGTTTTTTTTTTCTGATTTTTGAAAATATTTTTACACAAACCAATGCAACCAAAATCATTCTCAGTACACTTCCAACAAATCCCCCTTATAACCTCAACTACAACCTGCAAAAAGGATTTACACTTCTTGTAACACCCCCATATCCAATGCCCACACACTACAACCACAACAATGTAGCATAAGTGCATCAAACATAGGGATGCTACGGTTTTCTTAATATTCAAAACACTTTAAACTTGATACAATACCCTTATCATTATATATTATAGAAAAGTAGATCATTTACTTATAAAACAAAACATATTAGTTATATATATATATACATTTAAATATTACCCAGCGGAAGTTATAAAATATGTACATATTTACAAACACTTGATTACATATTTAAATATATCCATACTTTTACATTATAAACATTACTTCACAAAATATAAAGAAGTATACATGATTGGCAATTCTCTTCTGATCTTTAAGTTCCCAAAATCAACTCTTCAAGGTCTACTCTCACTTGGTCTTGATGAACTCTCGGGTTCGACTCTATCAGCTCTATTACCTGCGCGATTAAACACTATCGCGCTAAGCCAAGGGCTTAGTAAGATAATTCATGCTAAAATGCAATGTCACAAATTAATTACATATATCAATCAAAAGCATATTATTTATTCAATATGTTGCTTTGTTCAATGTCACATCAATATTCATATAATAGCACCATTCATTATACTCATTTAAATTTATCATTATAGCCAACAACTATGACTTTATACACGTACCCTTTCCCAACCAGGTCGGTTGCCCTCCAATCCCAAGGGTCCGCAGGAGGCAAAAAGGCACGTATAACATTATCAGTAACATAACTTTCCCCATCCAGGTCGGTTGTCCAAGTTTGGTTGCCCATTCCAATGGGTCCGCATGGTTCCGCAGGAGGCAAATAGGTACGTATAATACTGACTATATCGAACCTTCCTCCTACCAGATCGGTAGTCCAAGATCGGTTGCCCAACCCACTGGGTCCGCATGGTTCCGCAGGAGACGGATAGGTCCGTTCATTAAACTTATCAATACCTTTTTAATTCATTTCTTTTTCACAAGCAAGTTAAGCAATCATTATATACAATATTCATTACATTATCTAAACACTCACATTATTATTCAATCCTATCATCAATGCATGCTTCAATCATTTTTCATTTGAATCACTATAACATCTTTGGTATAACATTTCAATGTGCATTACTCATGAAACACATTACCATTCACAATGCATAACTGTAATATCCTCATATATGCCCTAGAAGTCTTGGTTATGATGTTTTTATTGTTGTTGTTGTTATATTGGATTGTATATATATGATAATTGCAAGAGAAAAGAAATTGGGAAAGAAAATAGGGTTTAGAGAGAATGGTATATGTTGTGTATATGTTGATATATATAACATATAAATGGGTCAAAGGAAGAGTCAAAGGAAAAGAGATATTTTTGTGTTGAGTGTGTAATTACTTAAATGGGCTTATATGAGACAAAAGGTGAGTTTTATGGTTAAGGGTATTGAGGTAATTTACCTTTAGAAATCTCTTGGTGGAGATTAAAAGATGGAAAAGTGTTTGACTTGTGGCTATTTTGTTTTCTTTTCATTTTGGGTGCCGGTGATTGAAGGAGAGAAAGAGGAAGAGAAGTGTTCTTGATGCTAGAGTTCAATTGAAGAGGCAATCAAAGAGTTTGGTTAGAGATTTGTGAAATTTCTTCATCTAAGGTAAGAAATCTCTTGTTTTTCCTTTGTAAATTTTGAAGTTATGTTTAAAGTGAAGTGTGATTTGTTGATGTAATGATTTGGTGTATTTGATATGTGTTTGCAAGTGTTAGAATTGATTTAAAGTAAAAAAAATTGGAATTGGTGTTGGTTTGGTTGTGATTATGGAAAAATAAGTGAAGATTGATAGTGGAAAATCAAGAGTAAAGTTTGAGTTAGGATTTTTTAGATGGTTTGTGTTCAAATGTGTTGTTTAAGTGGTTATTGTGATGAATATGTGTTATGACATGAGTTATATCCATTTGAGTGAGTTTGTGTTGGGAATTATATGTTAACATGCATTTGGAAGAGGGTTGGTTACATTTAGGGTTTATGCATGAGAGACACGTAATTTGGGACGGTCGCTATTATTCAAGTGCGGTCGCGACTTAGGTCGGGCTTCTGGCCGCGAAACCTACTGTAATAATGTTTTATCTTGATTGTGAGGTGCGGTCGCGACTTAGGTCGGGCTTCTGGCCGCTAAACCTACTGTAATAAGGTTTTATCTTGTAATTGTATGGGGCGGTCGTATTCAGGTGAGGCGCGACCGCTAGAAAGGTTCTGTTCACCTTATTGGAAGCAATCTAATCCTACAACAAGATTTTCATATACATGTTAAAATAGATCATCCATTTGAGTTGTCAAGGATCAAAATAGATATCATTTGTCTAACATCATTGTTGAATCATGAAATGTGAGATGATATGGATTTGATAATGCATATGATATTACATGAATAAGGTTATGTATTGTGTATTGTGAGGCTTGTGAATGGTGATGTGTATTATGAATAATGTACTTTGAAATGTGATACTAATAATGCTATATACACAATACGAATTGAGATATGAAATGCTATAAAGCCATTGTGATTGGCTATGATGATATAATTGAATGATGTATGGCATGTTTGCCAAATTGATGAGAAAGATTGATAAAGAGTTTGAAATAAGTGTATGTTTAATATGATATTCAGTTCAGAGTTCTGGTTTTTTGGAGGCATGCCTATTTAATGAAAGTTAACAGTCTTGCCGGGTTGAGGATCTCTTCAAATTTAGTTGAATTGAGGTCCAAGAGACTGGGTCTGTTACACTATGATAATTGATATTATGAAATATTAGATTTGTAACAGTCTTGCCGGGTTGAGGATCTCCTCGAGTTAGATGAGTTGATGATCCAAGAGACTGGGTCTGTTACACTATCCATGGATAGAGATATATATGTATATGTTGCCCACGGGCGTGATAATGGTGTTTATGAACTGAAGCAGTAACTCTGAATTCTGAATATCGTATTAAATACTTGATGGGCCCATAGGTGTCTAGGTTTTATGTATAACATAAATGTTGTTCTAATGTAATGAAATGTTAATATTACTTATATGATGAAACGGACTATTCACGGAATATTGTTTATTGAGTATGATCTTTACTAATTGTGTGTGTATCATTGATGTTGATTTATTAATACAAATGTGAAACATTGCATTGCACTAAAGCATAACATTAGCATGAATTGTCTTACTAAGCCCTTGGCTTAGCGCGATAGTGTTTAATCGCGCAGGTAATAGAGTTGAACCCGAGAGCTCTTCTAGACCGAGTGAGAGTAGACATTGAAGAGTTGATTTTGGGAACTTAAAGATCAGAGGAGATTTGCCAATCATGTATAACTCTTTTATATTTTGTAAAGATTTTGTTTATATTGTAAATATATATATGTAATGATAAATAAATACTCAAATGTTTTCATATGTGTAAATATTTTATAACTTCCGCTGTGTACTACTTAAATGTATTAATATATCTATAATGTATATTGAGAAAGATGATGGTATTATATAAAAATGTTTTGAATGTTGATGAAAAGCCGTAGCACTCCTATATTCGGTGCACATATGCTACATTGTGGTGTTGTAGTGTGTGTGTACTGAATGTAATATCCTCATTTATGCCCTAGAAGTTTTGCATATTGTTGTTGTTGTTATTGTTATATATAGGATTGAATATATGTGTTAAATTGTAAGAGAAAAGAAATTGAGAAGAGAAAGTATATGTATATGTATTTTGGGAAGAAATAGGGTTTAGAGACAAATTTATATGTTGTGTATATGTTAATATATATGACATATAAAGTGGTCAAAAGGCTTGGTCAATGCAAGAGAAGATATTTATTTGAGATTGGTAAATTACTTAATTGGGCACATATAAGACAAAAAGATAATTATGTGAATAAGGGCACTTTGGTAATTGCTTGGATAAAATCACATGGTGGATATTTAAAGAAGGTTTGACTTGTGTTTTCTTCTTCATTTCTTCTTCTTCTTCTTGTTGATGGCCGGCCCTCCATAGCCAAAGAGAAAGAAAGAGACAAGTGATGGTTTTGATGATTTCAAGCTTAAATTGAAGAAAGATTAAGTGTTCAAGTGTTGATTTAAGAAGTTTTTAACTAAGGTAAGATCTTTTCTCTAATTTCTTCAATTCTTTTGAAGTGATATGATTAAGTTGCTTATGGTATGATTGTAAGTATTGATTTTGCTTGATAGATGAGAAGTTGGGTTGGTGTTGGTGATGGAAGAGTAAGATTGGTGTTTAGTGAAATTGTTTCTGTTTTAGGATTAGTAAAGGTTGTGACTTGTATGATTTTTAATTAATTTTAGAAAAATGTTCTTGAAGTGAATTTTTGATATGTTGTGCCTCTATGAGTCTAGAATGAATGAAAAATATGTTGATTCGATTTTGGAATGGTTATGAGTTTAGAAAGATTATTTTCATTAGACCTGTTCCAGCAAGTACCTTAACTGGGACAGCTATATTTCGGGATTTTTAAATAAATGTAGAAAAATCATATCCAATCGAATTTTGGATATGTTGTTGCTTAGTGAGTTTAGTATTTGAGAAAAATAATTTGGAATCACGTTGATTGAATTTGATTTATGGAATTCACAAAGTTCAGAACTGCTGCCAGGATGCAGGGCAATTGGGGCAGTCTGGTTAGGTGAACTATTTGACCAAGATTTTGAGTTCAGTTTGATCTGAAATTTTAAAGGGATGATTTTAAGATACAAAACTAAATTCTGTAAAAATTTTAGAATTTTTAGTCAAGTAGATTATTTTATACAATTTTTCAAAATAAGGATAAAATGGAGTTTAAAAACCAGAATGTACTATTTATGGTTAGGGTTTTAATTCTTTGTTCTTCTTGCATTGCTTTGGTTCTCCAAAGGTAGGTTGGTCCTTAAACCTAACCCTAAACACTTTAAACACACTTGAATCAATGAATGTTATAATCAATTGTTCTTTGTGTAATATCCTCATTTATGCCCTAGAAGTTTTGCATATTGTTGTTGTTGTTATTGTTATATATTGGATTGAATATATGTGTTAAATTGTAAGAGAAAAGAAATTGAGAAGAGAAAGTATATGTATATGTATTTTGGGAAGAAATAGGGTTTAGAGACAAATTTATATGTTGTGTATATGTTAATATATATGACATATAAAGTGGTCAAAAGGCTTGGTCAATGCAAGAGAAGATATTTTTTTGAGATTGGTAAATTACTTAATTGGGCACATATAAGACAAAAAGATAATTATGTGAATAAGGGCACTTTGGTAATTGCTTGGATAAAATCACATGGTGGATATTTAAAGAAGGTTTGACTTGTGTTTTCTTTATCATTTCTTCTTCTTCTTCTTGTTGATGGCCGGCCCTCCATAGCCAAAGAGAAAGAAAGAGACAAGTGATGGTTTTGATGATTTCAAGCTTAAATTGAATAAAGATTAAGTGTTCAAGTGTTGATTTAAGAAGTTTTTAACTAATGTAAGATCTTTTCTCTAATTTCTTCAATTCTTTTGAAGTGGTATAATTAAGTTGCTTATGGTATGATTGTAAGTATTGATTTTGCTTGATAGATGAGAAGTTGGGTTGGTGTTGGTGATGGAAGAGTAAGATTGGTGTTTAGTGAAATTGTTTCTGTTTTAGGATTAGTAAAGGCTGTGACTTGTATGATTTTTAATTAATTTTAGAAAAATTTTCTTGCAGTGAATTTTTGATATGTTGTGCCTCTATGAGTCTAGAATGACTGAAAAATATGTTGATTCGATTTTGGAATGGTTATGAGTTTAGAAAGATTATTTTTATTAGACCTGTTCCAGCAGGTACCTTAACTGAGACAGCTCTATTTCGGAATTTTTAATAAAATGTACAAATATCATATTCAATTGAATTTTGGATATGTTGTTGCTTAGTGAGTCTAGTATTTGAGAAAAATAATTTGGAACCACGTTGATTGAATTTGATTTATGGAATTCGCAAAGTTCAGAACTGCTGCCAGGATGCAGGGCAATTGGGGCAGTCTGGTTAGGTGAACTATTTGACCAAGATTTTGTGTTCAGTTTGATCTGAAATTTTAAAGGGATGATTTTAAGATACAAAACTAAATTCTGTAAAAATTTTAGAATTTTTAGTCAAGTAGATTATTTTATACAATTTTTCAAAATAAGGATAAAATGGAGTTTAAAACCAGAATGTACTATTTATGGTTAGGGTTTTAATTCTTTGTTCTTCTTGCATTGCTTTGGTTCTCCAAAGGTAGGTTGGTCCTTAAACCTAACCCTAAACACTTTAAACACACTTGAATCAATGAATGTTATAATCAATTGTTCTTTGCCTTAATTGCATTGTTGAGATTGAACAATGTTATGTTGTGCATTGTGAATGGTAATGTGTTTCATGAGTAATGTGGAATGAAATGTTGATATATATGAATGATGCTATGTGAGATATAATGTGATCATGGATGAGATATATATATATATACTTGAATAATGAGATGTTATATTGTGAAATGAAATGTGAAGCCATTTTTATTGGCTAAGATGATGTAATTGAAAGAAAGAAGGCATGTTTGCCTAAATGTGATGAGAATTGAGAATGGAAATGAATTGTTTGTTTAATATGTTATTCAGTTTCAGAGTTCTGGATTTGGGTGGCATGCCTAAGAAATGATGAAAGGTAACAGTCTTTCCGGGTTGAGGACCTCCTCATAGGTGTTGAGTTGATGGTCCAAGAGACTGGGTCTGTTACACTATGAGATATATGATTTGTAACAGTCTTGCCGGGTTGAGGATCTCCTTATATGTGTTGTGTTGATGATCCAAGAGACTGGGTCTGTTACACTATCCATGGATAGAGATACATGTATATACATTGCCTACGGGCGTGATTATTGTGACTATGAACCCAAGGCAGTAACTCTGAACTCTGAATATCGTATTAAATACTTGTTGGGCCCATAGGTGTCAAGGTTATATGAATGTCCTAAATAATGTTATGAGTTTAATGAAATGAGATGTTGGTTATGGAGTATGATTGATTAATGTTGAATGTGAAAAGATGTTGAAATGTGGTATGCTCATATGACTATGATTTGTGAAATGCATAATTGTGTGGTTAACTTTATATTTATGATGTTGATCTTATCAATAACATATGTGGCATTGCATTTCATTAAAGCATACCGTTAGCATGTTTTATCTTACTAAGCCGTTGGCTTAGCGCGATAGTGTTTAATCGCGCAGGTAGTAGAGTGGATAGAGTTGAACCCGAGAGTTCATCACGACCTAGTGAGAGTAGACCTTGAAGAATCCATTTTGGGAGCTTAAAGATCAGAGCAGACTTGCCAATCATGTATAAATTTTATGTGTTGTAAAACTTGAGTTTTGATGTATATGAATTTGTAAATATGTAAATATTTTATAACTTCCGCTGTGTAATATTTAAATATGGGGGTTGTCACAAAACCTTTATTTTATGTTGTACTAGAAGTGTAAATCCTTTTTGCAGGTTGTAGTTGAGGTTACAAGGGGGATTTATTGGGAGTGTACTGAGAATGATTTTGTTTGCATTGGTTTGTGTAAAATGTTTTTAAAAATAAGAAAAAAACCGGTTTTGTCGACACTTGGGACTCAATTTTTAGGCGAAACTATGGCAAAAATTTTGTAAAAATCGGAACTAAAATTTGACTAAGTAAAATTGGTAGCAACATTAGGTTAGTGTGGCGCCTCTACTCAGCTTACATATGTAGGTCGGGAAGGGGTGTTACAATTGTTTTGGTATCAGAGCCTAGGTTTGAGATTCTCAACCTAGGTAAAATGTAATAAAAAGAATATTTTTACTTAAAAAGTGGTTTTGAATAACATATACGTTTGAGATTGGCAGTCTCTGATCTTTAATAAGATATAATCTGCTGTGTTTGCAGTGTTAGGTTGTGATGGATTCTCACTCACGTCAGTCGATTGAGGGTAGTGCCGAGAGTATTGCTCCTGCTGAGGGAGCTAGGGTTGATAGTGTTGAGGAGGCACCTGCTTCGGTGTCGGGTAGACCAGCTGGGGAGGAGGTTCCGCCAGCCTGGTTTAGGCCTATGATGGAAGCTATGAGACAAGCACCTGTGCAACCACAGCCACCGCCACCACCCCCTCAGCCTTCAGTACCAGTAAGGCACTATGATAAGCTAAGGAAATATGGAGCAGAGGATTTCTTTGGTACAGTTGATCCGGCTGTAGCAGAACAGTGGCTTGATAGAGTTCAGAGGGTATTTGTGCAGTTGCAAGCCACTTCAGAGGAGAAGTTTGACTATGCAAGATCTTTGCTACAGAAGGATGCCTACGACTGGTGGAAGACAGTGCCCCATTCTATGGATGATCCACCAACCTTGTCTTATGCGGATTTTCTGAGAGAATTTGAGTTGAAGTATACTCCTAGGGAGTATAAAGATGGGAAGAAAAGAGAGTTTTTAGATTTGAAGCAAGATCATCGGACCGTAACTGAATATGAAGTTGAGTTTATTCGACTGAGTCAGTATGCTGGGGGTATCATTGCTGATGAAATTGATAGATGTCGGCGATTTGAGGAGGGATTGAGACCCTCGATCATGTGCTTAGTGGCTGGATCCAGATATCAGGATTTCTCACAACTTGTGGCAGCAGCTCAAAGTGTAGAGCGAGCTCAAGTTATTGCAGCTGCTTCAGAGGAAGAGGTTAGGGTTAGGAGGCCCCAGTTTGAGGCAGGGTCTTCTTCTGCAAAGAGGGGTAGAGGAAGTTTTGTTCCTCGGAGTAGTAGGAGCCAGAGACCAGCGGGTAGGTCAGTGCAGTTCCAGAGGCAGAGATTTAGACCTGCAGCTTCAGTAGCGAGTGCTCCTACTCCTGGAGTTCAGAGATCCACCTTACCTTTGTGTAACCAGTGTGGTGGAAGACATGGGGGCGTTTGTTGGAGGCATAGTAGATCAGGGGTATGCTTCAGGTGTGGATCACCTGACCACTTTGTGAGAGACTGTCCTGAGAGGCAGGAGCAGATTTCAGTTGATTCTGCTGCTTCTCGAGCTAGTGTGAGGGGAGGCAGAGGTGCCAGCCGAGGAGGTAGACAAGGATTCAGTTCTAGAGGAGGTGCTACATCCAGGGAGGGTAGACCAGAGGAGGTTGGATCTTCCCAGAGGATGTATGTTATGCAGAGGCAGCCAGATACATCGGCAGTCATAGCTGGTACTTTTTCTTTATTTAATACTCCAGTACTTGCTTTAATTGATCCGGGTTCCACGCATTCATATGTTAGTGTATCTGTTTTGCCTGTCTCTAATTTGCATGCTGAGTCCCTAGGATTTGATGTGCTGGTGACAAATCTGTTAGGGCATAGTGTGGTTGTGAGTAAGGTGCATAGAGATAGTGCAGTAGTGGTGCAGGGTGAGGAGTTCTTAGGGGATTTGATTGAGATGCCATTTAAGGAATATGATGTGATCTTAGGTATGGATTGGCTATCTCGACATGGAGCTGTGGTAGATTGTAAGAAGAAAATTGTTTCTTTGAAAACTGTTGATGGTAGAGAGGTGATAGTATCTAATGAGCAGGAATAGCTAGCCTCCTTATTTGTTTCAGCTGTATTGAATTGGAATCCACCTAAATCAGTGACAGAGATTAGAAGTTTTCTGGGTTTGGCAGGCTATTACCGGCGGTTTGTGAAAGGGTTTTCTTTGATAGCTACTCCACTCACCAGATTGCTTCGTAAGGGAGTGAGATTTGTGTGGACGGATCAGTGTCAGGCTAGCTTTGAGCAGTTGAGAGAAATGTTGACTCAAGCGCCTGTTCTAACTTTACCTGTTGAAGGCAAACCATATGTGATCTACAGTGATGCTTCACATAGAGGTTTGGGGTGTGTATTGATGCAGGAAGGGAAAGTTATAGCTTATGCATCTCGACAGTTGAAACCGCATGAGCTTAACTATCCGACCCATGATTTGGAATTGGCTGCCATTGTTTTTCCATTGAAGATTTGGCGCCATTATCTGTTTGGGGAGAAATGTTTCATCTACACTGATCACAAGAGTTTGAAGTATTTGGATGTCCAGAAAGAACTCAATCTTCGTCAGAGGAGATGGTTAGAATTGATTAAAGACTACGATTGCTTGATTGACTATCATCCAGGTAAAGCAAATGTTGTTGTTGATGCCTTGAGTCGGAAGTCTTTAGCTGGTTTAACAATTTACTCGCTCTCGTTGCTTGTTGAGTTGAGAGCATTGCATGCCAGTTTTGTACCTTGTGTTGATGGTGCATTATTGGCACAGTTGCAATTGAAGCCAATTTTGTTGGATCAGATCAAAGAGGCTCAATTGGCTGATAAGAAAATTCAGAAGATTATTTCAGATTGTCAGAATGGGAAGACTAGAGATTTTGTTGTGAAAGATGATGGGAGTCTCTGGTTTAAGAACCGATTGTGTGTACCCGATAATGCTGATTTGAAAAGAGTCATTTTAGAAGAAGCTCATCAGTCAATGTTTGCTATGCATCCGGGTAATACGAAGATGTATCATGATTTGAGACAGCATTATTGGTGGATTGGTTTGAAGAGAGACATTGCAGATTTTGTGTCGAAATGTCTCACTTGTCAGAAGGTTAAAGCAGAGCATCAAGTTCCAACCGGGTTGCTTCAACCATTGTCAGTGCCAGAATGGAAATGGGAAAGAGTGACAATGGATTTTGCGTCTGGTTTGCCATTGACACAAAAGAAGCATGATGCTATATGGGTGATTGTGGATAGATTGACGAAGACAGCTCATTTCCTTCCGGTGCGGATGGATTACTCTTTGGAGAGATTGGCTGAGCTGTATATTCAGGAGATTGTGAAATTGCATGGTGTTCCAACTTCTTTAGTGTCTGATTGAGATCCCCGGTTTACTTCAAGATTTTGGAAGAGTTTGCATAGTGCTTTGGGTTCTCGACTACACTTCAGTACTGCTTTTCATCCACAGACGGATGGACAGTCAGAGAGGGTGATACAGATTATTGAGGACATGTTGAGAAGCTGTGTCATCGATTTCTCTGGAAGTTGGGATAGGTTTTTACCTCTTGTGGAGTTTGCTTACAACAACAGTCACCAATCCAGCATTGGTATGGCACCGTTTGAAGCATTGTATGGCAGACGGTGTAGGACACCTCTTGGTTGGAATGAGCTTGGAGATAATAAGTTGGTTGGTCCTGATTTGATACAAGAAACTGAAGAAAAAGTAAAGTTGATTCGAGGCAGGTTAAAAGTAGCTTCAGACCGACAGAAGTCTTATGCAGATCTGAAGAGCAGAGATATAGAGTTTGATGTTGGAGATAAGGTGTTTTTGAAAGTATCTCCTTGGAAGAAGATTTTGAGGTTCGGTCGGAAAGGAAAATTGAGTCCTCGTTTCATTGGGCCGTATGAAGTGTTAGAAAGAGTTGGGCCAGTTGCATATCGACTTGCTTTGCCACCTGAGTTGGATCGTATTCATAATGTATTCCATGTTTCTATGTTGAGGAGGTACAGGTCAGATCCATCTCATGTGTTGCCATTTGAGTCTATCGAAGTGAGCCCAGATTTGACATTTGAAGAAGAACCAGTTGCTATCTTGGCATGTGATGTGAAAGAATTGAGGAACAAGAAAGTGCCATTGGTGAAGATTCTTTGGAAGAATCATGCAAAAGAAGAAGCAACTTGGGAAAGTGAGCAAACTATGCGAGAGCAATATCCTCAACTATTTCAGAGTTGATATCAGGTAATTTCGAGGACGAAATTTCTTTTTAGAGGGGGAGAATTGTAATATCCTCATTTATGCCATAGAAGTTTTGCATATTGTTGTTGTTGTTATTGTTATATATTGGATTGAATATATGTGTTAAATTGTAAGAGAAAAGAAATTGAGAAGAGAAAGTATATGTATATGTATTTTGGGAAGAAATAGGGTTTAGAGACAAATTTATATGTTGTGTATATGTTAATATATATGACATATAAAGTGGTCAAAAGGCTTGGTCAATGCAAGAGAAGATATTTTTTTGAGATTGGTAAATTACTTAATTGGGCACATATAAGACAAAAAGATAATTATGTGAATAAGGGCACTTTGGTAATTGCTTGGATAAAATCACATGGTGGATATTTAAAGAAGGTTTGACTTGTGTTTTCTTTATCATTTCTTCTTCTTCTTCTTGTTGATGGCCGGCCCTCCATAGCCAAAGAGAAAGAAAGAGACAAGTGATGGTTTTGATGATTTCAAGCTTAAATTGAAGAAAGATTAAGTGTTCAAGTGTTGATTTAAGAAGTTTTTAACTAATGTAAGATCTTTTCTCTAATTTCTTCAATTCTTTTGAAGTGGTATGATTAAGTTGCTTATGGTATGATTGTAAGTATTGATTTTGCTTGATAGATGAGAAGTTGGGTTGGTGTTGGTGATGGAAGAGTAAGATTGGTGTTTAGTGAAATTGTTTCTGTTTTAGGATTAGTAAAGGCTGTGACTTGTATGATTTTTAATTAATTTTAGAAAAATTTTCTTGAAGTGAATTTTTGATATGTTGTGCCTCTATGAGTCTAGAATGACTGAAAAATATGTTGATTCGATTTTGGAATGGTTATGAGTTTAGAAAGATTATTTTTATTAGACCTGTTCCAGCAGGTACCTTAACTGAGACAGCTCTATTTCGGAATTTTTAATAAAATGTACAAATATCATATTCAATTGAATTTTGGATATGTTGTTGCTTAGTGAGTCTAGTATTTGAGAAAAATAATTTGGAACCACGTTGATTGAATTTGATTTATGGAATTCGCAAAGTTCAGAACTGCTGCCAGGATGCAGGGCAATTGGGGCAGTCTGGTTAGGTGAACTATTTGACCAAGATTTTGTGTTCAGTTTGATCTGAAATTTTAAAGGGATGATTTTAAGATACAAAACTAAATTCTGTAAAAATTTTAGAATTTTTAGTCAAGTAGATTATTTTATACAATTTTTCAAAATAAGGATAAAATGGAGTTTAAAACCAGAATGTACTATTTATGGTTAGGGTTTTAATTCTTTGTTCTTCTTGCATTGCTTTGGTTCTCCAAAGGTAGGTTGGTCCTTAAACCTAACCCTAAACACTTTAAACACACTTGAATCAATGAATGTTATAATCAATTGTTCTTTGCCTTAATTGCATTGTTGAGATTGAACAATGTTATGTTGTGCATTGTGAATGGTAATGTGTTTCATGAGTAATGTGGAATGAAATGTTGATATTTATGAATGATGCTATGTGAGATATAATGTGATCATGGATGAGATATATATATATATACTTGAATAATGAGATGTTATATTGTGAAATGAAATGTGAAGCCATTGTTATTGGCTAAGATGATGTAATTGAAAGAAAGAAGGCATGTTTGCCTAAATGTGATGAGAATTGAGAATGGAAATGAATTGTTTGTTTAATATGTTATTCAGTTTCAGAGTTCTGGATTTGGGTGGCATGCCTAAGAAATGATGAAAGGTAACAGTCTTGCCGGGTTGAGGACCTCCTCATAGGTGTTGAGTTGATGGTCCAAGAGACTGGGTCTGTTACACTATGAGATATATGATTTGTAACAGTCTTGCCGGGTTGAGGATCTCCTCATATGTGTTGAGTTGATGATCCAAGAGACTGGGTCTGTTACACTATCCATGGATAGAGATACATGTATATACATCGCCTACGGGCGTGATTATTGTGACTATGAACCCAAGGCAGTAACTCTGAACTCTGAATATCGTATTAAATACTTGTTGGGCCCATAGGTGTCAAGGTTATATGAATGTCCTAAATAATGTTATGAGTTTAATGAAATGAGATGTTGGTTATGAAGTATGATTGATTAATGTTGAATGTGAAAAGATGTTGAAATGTGGTATGCTCATATGACTATGATTTGTGAAATGCATAATTGTGTGGTTAACTTTATATTTATGATGTTGATCTTATCAATAACATATGTGGCATTGCATTTCATTAAAGCATACCGTTAGCATGTTTTATCTTACTAAGCTGTTGGCTTAGCGCGATAGTGTTTAATCGCGCAGGTAGTAGAGTGGATAGAGTTGAACCCGAGAGTTCATCACGACCTAGTGAGAGTAGACCTTGAAGAATCCATTTTGGGAGCTTAAAGATCAGAGCAGACTTGCCAATCATGTATAAATTTTATGTGTTGTAAAACTTGAGTTTTGATGTATATGAATTTGTAAATATGTAAATATTTTATAACTTCTGCTGTGTAATATTTAAATATGGGGGTTGTCACAAAACCTTTATTTTATGTTGTACTAGAAGTGTAAATCCTTTTTGCAGGTTGTAGTTGAGGTTACAAGGGGGATTTATTGGGAGTGTACTGAGAATGATTTTGTTTGCATTGGTTTGTGTAAAATGTTTTTGAAAATAAGAAAAAAAAAACCGGTTTTGTCGACACTTGGGACTCAATTTTTAGGCGAAACTATGGCAAAAATTTTGTAAAAATCGGAACTAAAATTTGACTAAGTAAAATTGGTAGCAACATTAGGTTAGTGTGGCGCCTCTACTCAGCTTACATATGTAGGTTGGGAAGGGGTGTTACAATTGTTTTGGTATCAGAGCCTAGGTTTGAGATTCTCAACCTAGGTAAAATGTAAGAAAAAGACTATTTTTACTTAAAAAGTGAGTTTTTGATCAAAAATACATGTTTGGGATTGGCAGTCTCTGATCTTTAATAAGAGATATTCTGTTGTGTTTGCAGATTTAGGTTGTGATGGATTCTCACTCACGTCAGTCGATTGAGGGTAGTGCCGAGAGTATTGCTCCTGCTGAGGGAGCTAGGGTTGATAGTGTTGAGGAGGCACCTGCTTCGGTGTCGGGTAGACCAGCTGGGGAGGAGGTTCCGCCAGCCTGGTTTAGGCCTATGATGGAAGCTATGAGACAAGCACCTGTGCAACCACAGCCACCGCCACCACCCCCTCAGCCTTCAGTACCAGTAAGGCACTATGATAAGCTAAGGAAATATGGAGCAGAGGATTTCTTTGGTACAGTTGATCCGGCTGTAGCAGAACAGTGGCTTGATAGAGTTCAGAGGGTATTTGTGCAGTTGCAAGCCACTTCAGAGGAGAAGTTTGACTATGCAAGATCTTTGCTATAGAAGGATGCCTACGACTGGTGGAAGACAGTGCCCCATTCTATGGATGATCCTCCAACACTATCTTACACTGATTTTCTGAGGGAATTTGAGTTGAAGTATACTCCTAGGGAGTATAAAGATGGGAAGAAAAGAGAGTTTCTAGATTTGAAGCAAGATCATCGGACCGTAACTGAGTATGAGGTTGAGTTTATTCGACTGAGTCAGTATGCTGGGGGCATCATTGCTGATGAGATTGATAGATGTCGGCGATTTGAGGAGGGATTGAGGCCCTCGATCAAGTGCTTAGTGGCTGGATCCAGATATCAGGATTTTTCACAGCTTGTGCCAGCAACTCGAAGTGTAGAGCGAGCTCAAGTTATTGCAGCTGCTTCAGAGGAAGAGGTTAGGGTTAAGAGGCCCCAGTTTGAGGCAGGGTCTTCTTCTGCGAAGAGGGGTAGAGGAAGTTTTGTTCCTCGGAGTAGTAGGAGCCAGAGACCAGCGGGTAGGTCAGTGCAGTTCCAGAGGCAGAGATTTAGACCTGCAGCTTCAGTAGCGAGTGCTCCTACTCCTGGAGTTCAGAGATCCACCTTACCTGTGTGTAACCAGTGTGGTGGAAGACATGGGGGCTTTTGTTGGAGGCATAGTAGATCAGGGGTATGCTTCAGGTGTGGATCACCTGACCACTTTGTGAGAGACTGTCCTGAGAGGCAGGAGCAGATGCCAGTTGATTCTGCTGCTTCTCGAGCTAGTGTGAGGGGAGGCAGAGGAGGCAGAGGTGCCAGCCGGGGAGGTAGACCAGGATTCAGTTCTAGAGGAGGTGCTACATCCAGGGAGGGTAGACCAGAGGAGGTTGGATCTTCCCAGAGGATGTATGTTATACAGAGGCAGCCAGATGCATCAGCAGTCATAGCTGGTACTTTATCTTTATTTAATACTCCAGTACTTGCTTTGATTGATTCGGGTTCCACGCATTCATATATTAGTGCATCTGTTTTGCCTGTATCTGATTTGCATGCTGAGTCCCTAGGATTTGATGTGTTGGTAAAAAATCCGTTAGGGCATAGTGTGGTTGTGAGTAAGGTGCATAGAGATAGTGCAGTAGTGGTGCAGGGTGAGGAGTTCCTTGGGGATTTGATTGAGATGCCATTTAAGGATTATGATGTGATCTTAGGTATGGATTGGCTATCTCGACATGGAGCTGTGGTGGATTGTAAAAAGAAAATTGTTTCTTTGAGAACGGGTGATGGTAGAGAGGTGATAGTATCTAATGAGCAGGAACAGCTAGCCTCCTTATTTGTTTCAGCTGTTGCAGCCAGGAGGTTGATTAGAAAGGGGTGTGAAGCCTATCTTGCTCATGTGGTAGATACTAGAGTAAGAAGTTCTCCCATTGATAGCATTGCCACAGTTGCAGAGTTCCCAGATGTGTTTCCAGAGGAGTTGCCAGGGTTACCTCCTGAGAGAGAGGTGGAGTTCGGTATTGAATTGTTGCCTGGTACCACTCCTATCTCTATTACTCCTTATAGAATGGCACCAGCAGAATTGAGGGAGTTGAAAGTGCAATTACAGGAGTTGTTGGACAAAGGATTTATTCGCCCCAGTGTTTCTCCTTGGGGAGCTCCTGTGCTTTTTGTGAAGAAGAAAGATGGTACTATGAGGTTGTGTATCGATTATAGGTAATTGAACAAGGTGACCATTAAGAATAAATATCCTTTGCCTAGAATCGATGATCTCTTTGATCAGTTGAAGGGAGCGTCAGTGTTCTCCAAAATTGATTTGAGATCTGGGTACCATCAGCTGAGGGTAAGAAGTGAAGATGTTCCTAAGACTGCTTTTCGGACCAGGTATGGGCATTATGAATTTCTAGTTATGCCTTTTGGTCTGACGAATGCACCTGCAGCTTTTATGGATTTGATGAATAGGGTGTTCAGGCCCTATCCAGATTATGTGTTGTAAAACTTGAGCTTTGATGTATATGAATTTGTAAATATGTAAATATTTTATAACTTCCGCTGTGTAATATTTAAATATGGGGGTTGTCACAAAACCTTTATTTTATGTTGTACTAGAAGTGTAAATCCTTTTTGCAGGTTGTAGTTGAGGTTACAAGGGGGATTTATTGGGAGTGTACTGAGAATGATTTTGTTTGCATTGGTTTGTGTAAAATGTTTTTGAAAATAAAAAAAAAATCGGTTTTGTCGACACTTGGGACTCAATTTTTAGGCGAAACTATGGCAAAAATTTTGTAAAAATCGGAACTAAAATTTGACTAAGTAAAATTGGTAGCAACATTAGGTTAGTGTGGCGCCTCTACTCAGCTTACATATGTAGGTTGGGAAGGGGTGTTACAATTGTTTGCGCCTTTTTAACTGTAACGACCCTCCCCAACCAGGTCGGTATCCCAAGGTCGGTTGCCCAGCCCACTGGGTCCGCATGGTCCGCAGGAGGCAAGCGATCGCTACAGTACTGGACAGCCCTCGCGGCCCACCCAGCAGGATTTGTTAATTTGGCTTAATTCCTTGGAATTAAGTCGCCTCCCTGGATCGAACCCCTGACCTCCCACTTAAGAGAGCCAGCGAGAACCATCCAGTACCATTTCTGCTAGTAGCGATCTTTACTAGTTTGATTATGCAAGATCTTTACTACAGAAGGATGCATATGACTGGTGGAGGACAGTGCCCCATTCTATGGATGATCCACCGACCTTGTCATATGCGGATTTTCTGAGAGAGTTTGAATTGAAGTATACTCCTAGGGAGTACAAAGACATGAAGAAGATGGAGTTCTTAAGCTTGAAGCAAGATAGCAAGACGGTAACTGAGTATGAGGTTGAGTTTATCCGATTGAGCCAGTATACTGGGGGCATTATAGCTGATGAGATAGATAGATGCAGGAGATTTGAGGAGGGATTGAGGCCCTCTATCATGTGTCTAGTGGCTGGATCTAGATATCACGATTTCTCCCAGCTAGTGGCAGCAGCTCGGAGTGTGGAGCGAGCTCAAGTTATTGCAGCTGCTTCAGAGGAAGAGGTTAGGGTTAGGAGGCCCCAGTTTGAGGCAGGGTCTTCTTCTGTTAAGAGAGGTAAAGGAAGCTTTGTTCCTAGAGTTAGTAGGAGTCAGAGGTCAACTGGTAGGTCAGTGCAGTTCCAGAGGCAGAGATTTAGACCTGCAGTTTCAGCGGCGAGTGCTCCAACCCCAGTGACTCAGAGATCCGCTCTACCTGTGTGTGCTCAGTGTGGTGGATCACATAGGGGTGCTTGTTGGAGGTATAGTGGGTCAGCTGTGTGCTTCAGATGTGGATCTCCTGAGCATTTTATTAGAGATTGTCCAGAGAGACAGGAGCGGATGTCAGTTGATACTGCAGCTTCTCGACCTAGTGTGAGGGGAGGTCGAGCAGGCAGAGGTAGCAGCCGGGGAGGCAGATCTGGGTTTAGTGTTAGAGGAGGTGCTACATCCAGGGAGAGTAGACCAGAGGAGGTTGGATCTTCCCAGAGGATGTATGTTATGCAGAGGCAGCCAGATGCTTCGGCAGTCATAGCTGGTACTTTTTCTTTATTTGATACTTCAGTACTTGCTTTGATTGATCCGGGTTCCACACATTCTTATATTAGTGCATCTGTTTTGCCTGTGTCTGATATGCATGCTGAGTCCCTAGGATTTGATGTGTTGGTGACAAATCCGTTAGGGCATAGTGTGATTGTGAGTAAGGTGCACCGAGACAGTGCAGTGAGGGTGCAAGGTGAGGAGTTCCTTGGAGATTTGATTGAGATGCCATTTAAGGAATATGATGTGATCCTAGGTATGGATTGGCTATCTAGACATGGAGCTGTGGTAGACTGTAAAAGGAAAATTGTTTCTTTGAGAACTGCTGATGGTAGAGAGGTGATAGTATCTAATGAGCAGGAACAACTAGCCTCCTTATTTGTGTCAGCTGTTGCAGCCAGGAGGTTGATTAGAAAGGGGTGTGAAGCTTATCTTGCTCATGTGATAGATACTAGAGTGAAGGGTTCTCCCATTGATAGTATTGCCACAGTTGCAGAGTTCCCAGATGTATTCCCAGAGGAGTTGCCAGGATTGCCTCCTGAGAGAGAGGTGGAGTTTGGTATTGAATTGTTGCCTGGTACCACTCCTATATCTATTACTCCTTATAGAATGGCACCAGCAGAATTGAGGGAATTGAAAGTGCAATTACAGGAGTTGTTGGATAAAGGATTTATTCGCCCCAGTGTTTCTCCTTGGGGAGCTCCTGTGCTATTTGTGAAGAAGAAAGATGGTACTATGAGGTTGTGTATCGATTATAGGCAATTGAACAAGGTGACTATTAAAAATAAAAATCCTTTGCCTAGAATCGATAATCTCTTTGATCAATTGAAGGGTGCAGCTGTGTTTTCTAAAATTGATTTGAGATCTGGATACCATCAATTGAGAGTTAAAGCTGAAGACATTTCCAAGACCGCCTTTCGGACCAGGTATGGACATTATGAGTTTCTAGTTATGCCTTTTGGCTTGACGAATGCACCTGCAGCTTTTATGGATTTGATGAATAGGGTGTTCAGGCCCTATCTGGATCAGTTTGTAGTGGTCTTCATCGATGACATTCTGGTGTATTCGCGGAATGAAGAGGAACATGACAAGCATTTGCGGATTGTGTTGCAGATTTTGAGAGAGAAGCAGTTGTTTGCCAAATTGTCGAAGTGTGAGTTCTGGTTGGATCAAGTCGCTTTTCTCGGACATATTGTCTCAGCTGAAGGCATTAGAGTTGATCCGAGTAAAGTTGAAGCCATTTTAAATTGGAGTCCACCCAAGTCTGTGACAGAGGTTAGAAGTTTTCTGGGTTTGGCAGGCTATGTGTTCTGATGCAAGAAGGTAAGGTTATAGCTTATGCATCTCGACAGTTGAAACCGCATGAGCTTAACTATCCGACCCATGATTTGGAGCTAGCAGCCATTGTGTTTGCATTGAAGATTTGGCGACACTATCTGTTTGGGGAGAAATGTTTTATCTACACTGATCACAAAAGTTTGAAATATTTGGGTGTTCAAAAAGAGCTCAATCTTCGGCAGAGGAGATGGTTGGAATTCATTAAAGACTATGACTGTTTGATTGATTATCATCCAGGTAAAGCAAATGTTATTGCTAATGCCTTGAGTCAGAAGTCTTTAGCTGGTTTAACTGTTTACTCGCTCTCGTTGCTTGTTGAGTTGAGAGCTTTGCATGCCGGTTTTGTACCTTGTGATGATGGTGCATTGTTGGCACAGTTGCTTTTGAAACCAGTTTTGTTAGATCAGATAAAAGAGGCTCAGTTGATTGATATGAAGATTCAGAAGATTATTTCAGATTGCAAGAATGGGAAGACTAGAGATTTTATTATGAAAGGTGATGGGAGTCTCTGGTTTAAGAACCGATTGTGTGTACCCGATGATGCTGTTTTGAAAAGAGTCATTTTAGAAGAAGCACATCAGTCAGTGTTTGCTATGCATCCGGGTAATACAAAGATGTATCATGATTTGAGACAGCATTATTGGTGGATTGGTTTGAAGAGAGACATTGCTGAGTTTGTATCGAAATGTCTCACTTGTCAGAAGGTAAAAGCAGAGCATCAAGTTCCAACTGGATTACTACAACCATTATCAGTACCAGAATGGAAGTGGGATAGAGTGACGATGGATTTTGTGTCTGGGTTGCCATTGACACAAAAGAGACATGATGCCATATGGGTAATTGTGGATAGATTGACTAAGACAGCTCATTTCCTTCCGGTTCGGATGGATTATTCTTTGGAAAGGTTAGTTGAGCTGTATATCCATGAGATTGTGAAGTTGCATGGGGTTCCAACTTCTTTAGTGTCTGATCGAGATCCCAGGTTTACTTCAAGATTTTGGAAGAGTTTGCATAGTGCTTTGGGTTCTCGATTACACTTCAGCACTGCTTTTCATCCACAGACTGATGGACAGTCAGAGAGGGTGATACAGATTATTGAAGATATGTTGAGAAGTTGTGTCATTGATTTCTCTAGAAGTTGGGATAGATTTTTACCTCTTGTGGAGTTTGCTTACAACAACAGTCACCAATCTAGCATTGGTATGGCACCATTCGAAGCATTGTATGGCAGACGGTGTAGGACACCTCTTTGTTGGAATGAGCTTGGAGATAATAAGTTGATTGGTCCTGATTTGATTCAAGAAACTAAAGAGAAAGTAAAAGTGATACGAGGCAGGTTGAAAACAGCTTCAGACCGACAGAAGTCTTATGCAGATCTGAAAAGGAGAGACATAGAGTTTGATGTTGGGGATAAGGTATTTCTGAAAGTTTCTCCTTGGAAAAAGATTTTGAGGTTCGGTTGGAAAGGGAAATTGAGTCCTCGTTTCATTGGACCGTATGAAGTTTTGGAAAGAATTGGGCCAGTTGTGTATCGACTTGCTTTGCCACCTGAGTTGGATCGTATTCATAATGTATTTCATGTTTCTATGTTGAGGAGGTACAGATCGGATCCATCTCATGTATTGCAAATTGAATCAATCGAAGTGAGCCCAGATTTGACTTTTGAAGAGGAACCATTTGCTATTTTGGCACATGATGTGAAAGAGCTGAGAAACAAGAGAGTGCCATTGGTGAAGGTTCTATGGAAGAATCATGCAAAAGAAGAAGCAACTTGGGAAAGTGAACAATCCATGCGAGAGCAATATCCTCAGTTGTTTCAGAGTTGATATCAGGTAATTTCGAGGATGAAATTTTCTTTTTAGAGGGGGAGAATTGTAATATCCTCATATATGCCCTAGAAGTCTTGGTTATGATGTTTTTATTATTGTTGTTGTTATATTGGATTGTATATATATGATAATTGCAAGAGAAAAGAAATTGGGAAAGAAAATAGGGTTTAGAGAGAATGGTATATGTTGTGTATATGTTGATATATATAACATATAAATGGGTCAAAGGAAGAGTCAAAGGAAAAGAGATATTTTTGTGTTGAGTGTGTAATTACTTAAATGGGCTTATATGAGACAAAAGGTGAGTTTTATGGTTAAGGGTATTGAGGTAATTTACCTTTAGAAATCTCTTGGTGGAGATTAAAAGATGGAAAAGTGTTTGACTTGTGGCTATTTTGTTTTCTTTTCATTTTGGGTGCCGGTGATTGAAGGAGAGAAAGAGGAAGAGAAGTGTTCTTGATGCTAGAGTTCAATTGAAGAGGCAATCAAAGAGTTTGGTTAGAGATTTGTGAAATTTCTTCATCTAAGGTAAGAAATCTCTTGTTTTTCCTTTGTAAATTTTGAAGTTATGTTTAAAGTGAAGTGTGATTTGTTGATGTAATGATTTGGTGTATTTGATATGTGTTTGCAAGTGTTAGAATTGATTTAAAGTAAAAAAAATTGGAATTGGTGTTGGTTTGGTTGTGATTATGGAAAAATAAGTGAAGATTGATAGTGGAAAATCAAGAGTAAAGTTTGAGTTAGGATTTTTTAGATGGTTTGTGTTCAAATGTGTTGTTTAAGTGGTTATTGTGATGAATATGTGTTATGACATGAGTTATATCCATTTGAGTGAGTTTGTGTTGGGAATTATATGTTAACATGCATTTGGAAGAGGGTTGGTTACATTTAGGGTTTATGCATGAGAGACACGTAATTTGGGACGGTCGCTATTATTCAAGTGCGGTCGCGACTTAGGTCGGGCTTCTGGCCGCGAAACCTACTGTAATAATGTTTTATCTTGTAATTGTATGGGGCGGTCGTATTCAGGTGAGGCGCGACCGCTAGAAAGGTTCTGTTCACCTTATTGGAAGCAATCTAATCCTACAACAAGATTTTCATATACATGTTAAAATAGATCATCCATTTGAGTTGTCAAGGATCAAAATAGATATCATTTGTCTAACATCATTGTTGAATCATGAAATGTGAGATGATATGGATTTGATAATGCATATGATATTACATGAATAAGGTTATGTATTGTGTATTGTGAGGCTTGTGAATGGTGATGTGTATTATGAATAATGTACTTTGAAATGTGATACTAATAATGCTATATACACAATACGAATTGAGATATGAAATGCTATAAAGCCATTGTGATTGGCTATGATGATATAATTGAATGATGTATGGCATGTTTGCCTAATTGATGAGAAAGATTGATAAAGAGTTTGAAATAAGTGTATGTTTAATATGATATTCAGTTCAGAGTTCTGGTTTTTTGGAGGCATGCCTATTTAATGAAAGTTAACAGTCTTGCCGGGTTGAGGATCTCTTCAAATTTAGTTGAATTGAGGTCCAAGAGACTGGGTCTGTTACACTATGATAATTGATATTATGGAATATTAGATTTGTAACAGTCTTGCCGGGTTGAGGATCTCCTCGAGTTAGATGAGTTGATGATCCAAGAGACTGGGTCTGTTACACTATCCATGGATAGAGATATATATGTATATGTTGCCTACGGGCGTGATAATGGTGTTTATGAACTGAAGCAGTAACTCTGAATTCTGAATATCGTATTAAATACTTGATGGGCCCATAGGTGTCTAGGTTTTATGTATAACATAAATGTTGTTCTAATGTAATGAAATGTTAATATTACTTATATGATGAAACGGACTATTCACGGAATATTGTTTATTGAGTATGATCTTTACTAATTGTGTGTGTATCATTGATGTTGATTTATTAATACAAATGTGAAACATTGCATTGCACTAAAGCATAACATTAGCATGAATTGTCTTACTAAGCCCTTGGCTTAGCGCGATAGTGTTTAATCGCGCAGGTAATAGAGTTGAACCCGAGAGCTCTTCTAGACCGAGTGAGAGTAGACATTGAAGAGTTGATTTTGGGAACTTAAAGATCAGAGGAGATTTGCCAATCATGTATAACTCTTTTATATTTTGTAAAGATTTTGTTTATATTGTAAATATATATATGTAATGATAAATAAATACTCAAATGTTTTCATATGTGTAAATATTTTATAACTTCCGCTGTGTACTACTTAAATGTATTAATATATCTATAATGTATATTGAGAAAGATGATGGTATTATATAAAAATGTTTTGAATGTTGATGAAAAGCCGTAGCACTCCTATATTCGGTGCACATATGCTACATTGTGGTGTTGTAGTGTGTGTGTACTGAATGTGGGGGTGTTACAATAACATAACATTATTCAATCTCAACAATGCAATTAGGGCAATTCAACGTCTTCACGACCTAATCCAAAAGGAATATTAGCAAAATGACCATATGAATAGTACATTCTGGTTTTAGACTCCATTTTATCCTTATTTTGAAAAATTGTATAAAATAATCTACTTGAGTAAAAATTCTAAAATTTTTACAGAATTTAGTTTTGTATCTTAAAATCATTCCTTTAAAATTTCAGATCAAACTGAACACAAAATCTTGGTCAAATAGTTCACCTAACCAGACTGCCCCAATTGCCCTGCATCCTGGCAGCAATTCTGAACTTTGTGAATTCCATAAATCAAATTCAATCAACGTGGTTCCAAATTATTTTTCTCAAATACTAGACTCACTAAGAAACAACATATCCAAAATTCAATTGGATATGATTTTTCTACATTTTATTAAAAATCCCGAAATACAGCTGTCTCAGTTAAGGTACCTGCTGGAACAGGTCTAATAAAAATAATCTTTCTAAACTCATAACCATTCCAAAATCGAATCAACATATTTTTCAGTCATTCTAGACTCATAGAGACACAACATATCAAAAATTCACTTCAAAAACATTTTTCTATAATTAATTAAAAATCATACAAATCACAGCCTTTACTAATTGTAAAACAGAAACAATTTCACTAAACACAACTCTTACTCTTCCATCACCAACACCAACCCAACTTCTCATCTATCAAGCAAAATAAATACTTAAAATCACACCATAAGCAACTTAATCATACCATCATCAAATCACAACTCAACTCAAGCATAACTTCAAAAATAACAAGGGTAAACAAGAGCAAACTTACTAAATAATGAAATTCCTTGAAACTCCAACTTGTAACTTTGAAAACTTCCTTCACTTTGAACTTGAAATCATCAAAACCATCACTTGTTCTCTTGCTCTCTTCTCTCTTTAATGAGCCGGCCACCCAACAACAACAAGAAGAAGAAATGATGAAGAAACACAAAGTCAATAGGCATTAAATACCCATCCAAAAGAAAATTACTATAATACCCTCATCCATTTAACTAAGCATTTGTCATATCTATACCCATTTAAGTAATTCACAACCAACACAAAAATATCCTCTTTCCTTGACTTTCCATTTTGACCACTTTATATGTTATATATATCACCATATAAGCAACATATACAATTATCTCTAAACCCTCTTTTCTTTCCCAACCACCATACAAAAACATTCTCTTCCCATTTCTCAATTCAAACCAACAACAACAACAACAAAACTTCTAGGGCATGCATAGGGATATTACAAAGAGGCAGTGAGGGACACGGCCAGCAAGCTTGGCCGTGTCCCAAGGAAAATCAAGAGACACGGCCAAGCCACTCTTGGCTTGGCTGTGTCACACTCAAAACCTGTGATTTCTTTTGCACGAAGTGGGGAACAAAGTGGGAGACAATGCCTTATGCTTGCCAAAAGAAATACTAAACAAAAAAAAATAGTGGGGAACAAAGTGAAATGGTGTGAGTTGGAAGGCATGGGTGTGTATTTTTGAATGAATTAAAAGGAGAAGAAGAGGAAAATGGAGGGAGTTCTTCTTTGCTCTTGAACAATTTCTGCAAAAAAAAAACATGGGAGAGGGAGAGAGTGACACTCTTCCTTGTCCCTTCATCTTCACCTCCATTTCCATCCTCTCCACCTTCTCCATCTTCCTTTGATAAGATCTTTGAGGTTCTTTGGGATAAATTGGGTTAACAAGCTCTTAAAGGTTGAATAAGCTTCATTGAAGAGATTGGTGACTTGAGAAAGCTCCATTCCATCTTCCAAAGGCACAATCAATTGAAGGGTTGGTGACTTGAGAAAGCTCCATCAAAAGGTTTGGTGACTTGAGAAAGCTCCATTACATGTTGCAAGGGGAATCAACCATTGAAGAGGGCTTGAGTTCTTCATCATTCATCAAGTGGAGCTAGGAGGAAGATTAGTAATCCTACTCTTGGCATCTACACAAGGGGTTTTTCTATTCTCTCTTTTAATTCATTTCTTATTGTTGTTTTTATATTAAGAGATTGATATTGCAATGGACAATTTGTATTTGTTTTATATTGAGTTGAATGAAAATTATAAATTGATGATGTTGAGCTAAATACCCATGCCTAGGGTTTGTAGCATATTTGGTTGAATGTCTTGATTTGATATTTCCATTGATGTTCCTTGTTGATTGGTTGATTGTATTGTATTAAATGCTAGGTTGATAGATTAGCTACCTATTGATCTTTGAATATTGGATGACAGACCGAGAGGTGAAATCTGATATCGAGACTATATAATCGACCACCCTATGAATGAATTAGAAATATAAGTTATAGGGTTTATTAATTTGGTAATGTAAAAGAATTGGTCATTGTTAATTCATGAATGTGAGAACTAATGGATTGGTAATTTACTAATTAACCTTAAGGAACAAATTAATTACAAGGTCATGTTAATGGAAAATTTGATAATTGAGCTTTGATTGAATGGACCTATAACCCTAGGCACCTTCCTAAGAATCGATTTGATCTTGTACACCCATCACACAGCAACCCTACGCACATTAATCTTAGGTTTAAATTATTCTCGCACCATCCCAACACAACAAACACCCGCATTTAAATACTTGTCAATCAAGCTATTACAAACCACACCTTCTTGGGGAAACGACCTTGGGGCGATCACCTTTGCTACAGCTACCTCGTATACTTGCGAGTGACGATTTGTAGTAGTACTTAATTCGAGCTCAACAGTTACCTAAGAAGTTAAAAGATCCAGGTAGTTTTACCATTCCATGTTTAATAGGTAAACTTGAGGTTAAGAGTGCATTAGTTGATTTGGGGGCTAGCATACGTGTTATTCCATATAAAATGTTTAAAGAGTTAGGCATTGGTAAACCTAAACCAACACTTATGACCATCCAACTTGCTGATAAGTCAGTAGTCCACCCTCGTGGCATTTTAGAAGATGTGTTGGTAAAAGTCGGGGATTTCATTTTCCCAAATGATTTTGTTGTCATTGATATTGATGAGGATGAAGATGTTTCACTTATTCTTGGTAGGCCATTTTTTAATACAGCCATGCCCTTATCGATGTTCATGATGGCACATTAACTTTGAGAGTGGGTGATGAGAAAGTTATTTTTAGGATACATGATACCATGAAACATTCACTTTCACTTGATGAGGCGGAATCATGCAATGATGTCGTTGAGCATGAGACCGTAAATTGTGTTACTAACATTGTTTCCAAAGATCCCCTTGAGTTGTGTTTATTGCAGGAAAATGTTGAGAATCAAGAAGCAATGGAGCAGCTTGCTTTTTTTGAAGCAAGTAATTCGTTCAAATGTAGGGCATATGAGACTATTGAGACGTCAAAGGAAGAGAAGCCAAAACCATCGGTGATTGATCCACCCAACTTGGAACTAAAGCCCCTTTTAGATCACCTTGAGTATGGATTTCTGGCAGAGAAGAAGAAATTACCAATAATTCTGAGTTCCCACCTATCTTCTGAGCAGAAAGAAAAACTTATCCAGTTGTTACAGAAACATAAGAAAGTGATAGCTTGGAAGATAGCAGACATCAAGGGTATCAGTCCATCCTATTGCACTCATAAGATACTGATGGAGGATGAATTCAAGCCAGTAGTGCAACCACAACAGAGACTAAACCCAAAGATGAAAGATGTAGTGAAGGCTGAAGTGATAAAACTACTTGATGCAAGGATTATATATCTAATCTCGGATAGTTCTTGGGTGAGCCCAGTCCAGGTAGTACCAAAGAAAGGAGGGGTGACAGTGGTCTCTAATGAAAATGATGAGCTGATTCCAACAAGAACAGTTACCGGTTGGAGGGTTTGCATAGACTACATGAAATTGAATGATGCAACTAGGAAGGACCATTTTCCTTTACCTTTCATTGATCAGATGTTGGAGAGGTTATCCGGGCATGAGTATTACTATATTTTGGATGGTCTTTTAGGCTATTTCTAAATTCCTATCGCCCTAGAAGACCAAGAGAAAACTACATTCACCTGCCCATATGGGACATTCGCATATCGAAGATTGCCATTCAGGTTGTGCAATGCACCTGCGACTTTTCAGAGGTGCATGGTGGTAATCTTTGATGAACTTGTTGAGGATATTATGGAGGTATATATGGATGATTTCTCGGTCTATGGCAGCTCATTTGACAGATGTTTGGAAAATCTTGAAAGAGTCTTGATGAGATGTGAGGAAACCAACTCAGTGCTTAATTGGGAAAAGTGTCATTTCATGGTTCAAGAGGGAATTGTGTTGGGACACAAAATTTCAAACAAGGGCATTGAGGTGGATCGGGCTAAGGTAGACACCATTAAGAAGTTACCACACCCACATCTATGAAGGCCATCAGAAGTTTTCTATGACATGCAGGTTTTTATCGAAGACTCATTCGAGATTTTTCTAAGATAGCCCATCCATTGACAAGACTCCTTGAGAAGGATGTGGATTTTGTTTTTGATGAGGAATGTTAGAGAGCATTCCAATTGGGAGCTACCATGATTGGAGCATGGGTCAATTTCAATGCAAGTGACTTTGCAGTGGGAGCAGTCTTGGGTCAACGCAAGGAGAAATACTTCCAGCCTATCTACTATGCAAGCAAGACCTTGAACACAACTACAGAGAAAGAGCTGCTAGCTGTGGTTTTTGCTTTTGACAAGTTTAGATCATATCTAATCTTGTCAAAAGTGATTGTTTATACAGACTATTCGTCTTTAAGGTACTTATTTGCAAAAATTGATGTTAAGCCTAGGCTAATCCGTTGGGTTTTGTTGTTGTAGGAATTTGACTTGACGATTCAAGACAAGAAGGGAGCTGAAAATCTTGCAACAGATCACCTTTCTCGCTTGTAGAATCCAACCTTGGAGAGGTTTGAAGAAGGGGACATTGATGATCACTTCCTCGATGAGCAGTTGTATGCCATGGTAAGTGAGGCAAGTAATTTAAATTTTGAAACACCTTGGTTTGCAGATTTTGCTAACTATTTAGCTATTAGGGAACTTCCTAAGGACTTAATTTATCAAGAAAAGAAGAAATTCTTTTTCGATTTAAAGTATTATTTTTGGGAGGACCCCTTTTTGTTTAGATTATGTAAGGATCATATGATCCGACAATGTATAGCGTGGCCCAAAACAATGAACATTCTTAGTCAATGCCATGCTAGACCAGCTGGTGGTCATATGGGAGCCAATAGGACTACTCAAAAGGTACTAGAATCAGGATTTTATTGGCCCACTTTGTTTAGGGATAGCTACGAATTTGTGAACCACTGTGATCGATGCCAAAGGACGGAAACATTTCATCTCGTGATGAGATGCCCCAAAATGGGATTTTAGTTTGTGAAATCTTTGATGTATAGGGGATCAATTTTATGGGACCCTTTCCAAATTCCCTTGGTAACAAATATATTCTTGTAGCTATAGACTATGTATCTAAATGGCCCGAAGCCCAAGCATTGGCAACCAATGATGCTAGGGTTGTGGTGAAGTTTTTGAAGAAGTTGTTTTCTCGATTTGGTACACCAAAAGCAATTATAAGTGATAGGGGTACACACTTTTGTAACTTTCAGCTTGCGAAAGTTTTCAAAAGATTAGGAGTTACACATAGGTTTGCTACACCTTATCATCCCCAAACTAGTGGCTAAGTGGAGAACATGAACAGGGAGATTAAAAGAATTCTGGAAAAAAATGTAGAGCGATCCCGAAAGGATTGGTCTGAGAAATTGGACAATGCTCTATGGGCTTTTAGGACTGCATTCAAAACTCCCTTGGGCACTACGCCATTTAGGTTGGTATATGGAAAAGCTTGCCATTTACCTGTTGAAATTGAACATAATGCATATTGGCCTATAAAATAGATTAACCTTGATATAGCTTGTGCAGGTGAAAGGCGAAAATTACAGGTAAACGAGTTGGATAAGTGGAGATTGCAAGCTTATGACAATGCGAGAATGTATAAGGAACGTACCGAGAGATGGCATGATGCTCACATTGAGGAACAGAAAGAGTTTCAAGCAGGAATAAGGTATTATTGTACAATTCAAGGCTTCGACTTCTTCCAGGTAAGTTGAAATCTCGATGGTCCGGTCCTTTTACTGTTAAGGAAGTTTTCCCCTACGAAGTGGTTGAAATAACTCACCCGGAAAAAAAAAATTTTAAAGTCAATGGTCACAGGCTAAAATTTTACTTTGGAGGGGAAATACAGGACTTAAAGGAGGTTTTACACCTCCAAGACTAGGGAAAGTTGCCCTGAATGTCCAACTAATACGACGGTAAAGAAGTGCTGGGTGGGAGACAACCCACCATTTTATTCGTTCATTAATTTTTGTTTCTTTAATTCCTGTATTTTTGGTTTATGATGTTGGTTGGTGGTTTGTTCGTTGTGCATTCATTTGAATTTGAAGGGTAAATTGAGCATATTTAAGTTTAGTTAAATATGAAAACAGGTTTCATCTAAACTCTCTCTTAGTTTATGCATGCTCACATTGAGGACAATCTGAATCTTTAAGCGTGGGGTGCATTACTTGTTTTAGTTTAAGTTTAGTTAATGATTTTCTTGTTTTTCTTTGAATAAATGAATTTTGAAAAGTTCAATTATCATAAATATTATTGATAGATGACTTTTGAATTTTTGAAGCATGAATTTAAGAATTGAGTAGAATTGATACTTATTGTCAATTTTGTTGGTTTTTCCTTGCATTACCTTTAACCTAGTGAGATATTGAGCCATCAACTTATTATTCTTCCTGTGAGTGAACATCTTTGATTGATGACTTGCTAGAACTTGCTTTGACATGCATTTTAAGATTACATAAAAATTTAAATTTGGCATCAAGATGATTAAGGCAATTAGGTGAACCCACTTTGGCTTAAAAAGACCAACCCTATTTTTAACCTTAGTTAGCCAATTTTGAGCCTATTCTGTTTATCCTTTTCTTTCTTTTTCGCAACACTACTAACTTTGAATCATGCTATTTTGTCTCTTACCCTTTCATTAGGTCAAAAGCATTTTAAGAGCGTTTATGATCGAGTGTTGTGTTGAATTAAGTGTGGGGTTAAATTTAGTAGGTTTAAGATTGCAAAGCAAAAAATAAAAAAAAGAAATATAAAAAAATAATAATAATATAAAAAAAATTAAAAAAATTAAAAATAAAAAATTAAGTAAAAAGAAGAAAAATAATAAGAATAATTGTTGTTCTTGTTGAAAGGGTTGGAATATGTTTGGAATAATCATTGCAAGATGTAATAAGTGAGTTCCCTTGAAAAGTATTTTGGGATCGTTGGGTTATACATATGATCGGTTACTTCATTCTTGAAGTGCTCTTGAACTTAATGATTAAGCTCACATTTCCTAAATATCATGCCTCTACCTTAACCCCATTACAAACCAATAAAAGACTTTTTTGATTGATGCTTGATTGTAATTAGGTAGTGGAGATTTGATCGATAAGCAAGCCTATGGCAATAATCTTTCATTGATTGTTATGAGTGAAAACACCACCTTGATCAAACACTTTCTAAGAGTTGGTGAGGGAGTGACAAGCATAGGTTATGCTTGGAAACCCACTTAATTGCTTGGGTATTGGTTTTGTTCGATTTGATATTGATTGTGGATTTAGGGATAGGGAAGTCTTGAAACATTTTTATAACTCTTGAACTTAACAAAATTTATCTTGTTTAGTTTGTTTTAATTTTAACCTTGCTTGGGGACAAGCAAGGAATTAAGTGTGGGGTATTTGATAAGAGCATTTTTGTACTTGTTTTTAGTATGATTTTTATGTGTTTTTAGTTAATGTTTCATTTGATTTTTGTTTAAAGTTTGTTTTAGGTTAAAGTGCAAAAACTCCCTTGGATGTTCAAAACAATGAAGGAAGAGCATGAATCAAGCAAGACATGGCCAAGCCAAAGCAAGCTTGGTCGTGTCCCTCAAAAGAATTCCAAGACAGTAGCTGACACGACCAAGAGACATGCCCAAGCCACTGGCCGTGTCTCACCTAAAGAGCAAAACCAAGAAACCAAAGAAATGAAGGCAAAAGCTGACACCATCACATGACACGGCCAAGCCACTGGCCGTGTCATCACCCTTGGAAACAAAGAAAACAAATTGACAAAGCAAGAAGCAGAAGGTGACACACCAACATGACACGGCCAGGAGCTTGGCCGTGTCACCTAGAGGAAAAGAAGGAAAGAAATGGCAGAAGGAGACACGGCAAGCAAGCTTGGCCGTGTCCCAAGCAAAGTGAGAGACACGGCCAGCAAGCTTGGCCGTGTCACCTAGGGCAACCTTGAATAATTGAATTCTTTTGCAGACAAGTGGGGAACAAAGACTAGCTTTTGCCAAAAGTAATATTAAACAAAAGAAAAGCTTGCCTAATTTGAGGAAAAGAAAGATAAAACAAAGGGAATGTGGGAGACAAGGGAGAGTGGTGTGAGTTGGAAGATATACGTTGTGAGCTGGAAGGTATGGGTTGTGAGCTTTGAATGGAGTTAAAAGGAGAAGAAAATGGAGCAAAGAGTGACGTGAAGGCTATAACAAGGGAGAAGGAACTAACTACTGGAGCAAAGAGGAGAGTCTTGAGCTGAGTTTGAAGAAGGAGATACATCCTATACAAGACCTAAACCAAGAATCAAGGATTGAAGTGAAGAAATACAAATTATTCACCATGGATTGTTTGGTTTCTTTTACTCATTTCTCTTGTTCTGTTTTTCTGGTTTTGAACATGAACTAATTCATTTTCTATCGAGATATTGATGAACCCTAGCTTATTTGTATGGATTGAATAATCTCATTTAATTGAATCATTTGATTGAGTTGTTTTATTCTTATGATGCTTAATGATTTATTTCCAATTGATAATAGCATGCTTATTGATTGGTTGTAATTTTCATATTATTGACTTGAGAAAGCTTGATATGAATTGAATACTCATAAGGGTTGAGGATTGATTGGAGTGCTAGAGATAGACTTACAAGATCCTTTGGTTTATAGTTCCTTGTTCTTAATGCAAGATCTATTTAAATTTTGTTTGAGAAGAGATTCCGGCACTCTACTTAGTGATTAGGGATTAATTCACTCGAGAGAGGTTTTAGTCTAAGTTAGAGGAATGTTAATTCAACTCTATTATGTGATTTAATTGAAATGATTTTCATAAATATAATTGTGGCTAGGGGGATTCAATATCTGGATAGTATTATTATCATCAATCCTTTTTGCACAACATTTAATTTTCCTTTAATTTCAGTTATTAAATTAGTGTTTTTAATTACAAAACATCATAAAACTATTGATTTGCTAAACAACGGTTAAGATTTGAGCTAGTACTTGACCTTGTCCTCAGTGGAACTATAACTCACTCACTACTTTATTACTTGGGCCACCCGTACACTTGCGGTATTGCTATAGCATTAGGTTTTAGTGCACCAGGCCTCTTTTATTTCTTCCATTTTGGCGTTGAGGGCCACATCCACCATCCTTTGTATTTGTTCGGGCTCTATTGTTTTTAGTGAGGAAGTGATTGAGTCATTGCTAGATACTTCATCTCCGGAGTAGGTCGGATTATTATAAGCTTTTGAACTATCATAATCCAGGGCTGTGAGCCAAAGAGGATCAATGATATGAGATGCAAATGTGTGCATGTATGCATGTATGCATGAACAATCAACGAAGAAAAATAATTAGGGCGGTCCTTCCAACCTTATAACATCCACACACGAATGGCGAGTCTCTTTTCCTAGGTATATGGTTAACAAAATATCAACATGGGGTATCTTGTTTTTGAATAATTTGCTTGGACGTTTCAACCAATAGATATATTTTCGAAAATGGAAATTCATCCATTATAATTTCCATTAATTAGGTTTTAATCCATCCATCCAACTAAAGTAGCTTTTATGCTATATTGGATTAAAACTAAATTAAGAGGTTTATCATAGATAGATTTCTCACTTGGAAAAGGTAACTAATGATTCATGCCTAAAACAAGCCCATGGTTAATTTATTCTTAGTGTAAACTAGGCCCACACTTGATTTTTGGTATTTCTTAATTGACCTAAATAATTTGCAAGCTCTTTGTAAGAAAAGGGTGAAAATAGTTTTGTTTCTAAGCCCATTGTAAAAGATTTTAGAAAAATGGATTTTGGGCTTAGTACTTGGGCCATGGGCCAAAAGAAATTTTTGATTTGTTTTTAGAAAAGTCTTATCTCCAAAGATCATCTTGAAAAATTTTGAAAATAGCTTTGGTCTTTTGGATTTTAAAGAAAAATTTATTTTGAGCTTACAATATACGTAGGTCATATTAGAAAAAGAACAAACCAAATAAGCCATGATTTAAGCCAAGATAAATTAACCATAGTCAAACAACATGCATTTGGGGCAAAACCTAAGGAAAGTAACTAGGCCAATTACATGAGCTTTAGTCTTTGGGTAAAAAGGCTTAGGTTCCCATAGCAAGTATATACCAAAAGGTACGAGTCTATGAGTGGTTATGCCATGCTCGATCTCCATACCTTGAGTGAAAGTATAGTATCCCTTACATAACATAACACGGGTAACACGGGCGTCCTAACTCATGCACACGATGCAAACTAATATGATGCAATGGATAATATCATTATAAGAAAGAATAGAATAATATAAAGACCAACGGAATCAAATTCTCTTATCCCCAGTGGAGTTGCCATTGTGAGCGGGGATTTTCGCCCCCACTCCCGGTGAAATGGTTCTTACTACTTCGGCACTGTTTAGGCTTGGGGCCTTAGAGAACACGGACCTAAGTCTGGAGAAAATGGAGTCGCCACCTGGATTGGCCAGGAAAAAGAAAGGGGTGGATGACTCAATTCCAAAGTAATCCCCAACCCCCTAATGGGTTCGGAAAGTTAGGTACGTGTGGGGAAGGTGAGAAATGGCGGAGCACCCCCACAACGCCCGGTTCATTGGAACCAACCTCCTTTACAGGTCTTAATATTATAAAATTCTGAAATATAACAACATTATCCATATTACACACAATAATTAAAAGAAAGCATCAATATATTAAAATCAAAGCAAGGTCCAATTAAAACAAATAAATGGACACCCATCCAAAGATGGAAACATGTCCTTACATCACATGCCTAAATAGGACACCCACCAAAAGGTAGACATGCCCTTTACATAGGTTCTAAAATAGAAAAGCAATTTAAATTACATAATATTTAACTAATGAGGTACCCACCAAGTTGAAACATACCTCTTACAACATTTGAAAATCTAAATAAATTGATAAAAGTAAATAATCATTCATCATAAATAAATCATTCATCAAAGATATTAAATATCAATAGAAAGTAAACATCCATCCATGATAAATTAAATGAACCAAGCATTGAACTTAAATAAATTAAAGCATAAGAAATAAATCAAAGCATAATCAAATATAGAATTGAATAAGGCAAATAAAATTCCAATTATAGCTACTATTTCCATTTAGGGCTCTTTATTTCATGTGCTTAGGGTTTTGGAATTAATGGAATTTGGCTACTATGACTTTAAGAGAATTAAAATAGATTAAGGATTTTATGTTTTAAAAGGTTGATAAAATTCTTTGATTAACCAAACTAGGGTTTGAACACTTTAAAACATTAAGTTTTGTGATTTACTGTTACTCATCAAATTATGGTTTCAAGCTTACTGTGTAAAATTAAATATTTGTGTTTATATGATTTTTTAAAGTTTTAAAGGATTAGGGTTTAGAAAAAATTAAGGTTTAAGGTTTTAAGGAGGTTAGGGTTCACTATTTTAGGTTTTGGAGTTGAATTAGGGTTTTAGGATCTTGGAATTTGGGGTTTCGGGTAATGAATTTTATTTTTAGAATTTGCAAATCAATTGATAATTTTATGAATTTTATGAAAGTAAACCAAACAAATTAATATTTTTATAAATAGAAAAGATGTTTTTAGGACTTTTTGAAAAGAAACAGAACATAATTTAAGGGTTTTGATAATTTGGAAAGTAAATTAGAGTTTTGGGGTTTTGAAGAAATAAAACTAATAGCTTTAAACTTTTGGAAAATAAAGCCACGATTTAATATTTTTAAACTTTGAGCAAAGGGTATTAGGTACTGGGATTTTTGAATTAAAAGAACACAATTTCATGAATTGAGCTACTGTGAAAAAAAAACAAAAAGAATTTAAGAGCTCAAACCTTGATTCGTGAATTAAACCCAAAAATTGCTTCTTGGATGAATAAAAACAAAGGTAGTTGCTGCCTTTGATGATTTGTTTCTGGCATGGCTTCTTCGACTCTCAAAAAAATCAGATTTGATTTCACTGCTTTCTTCCTTAGTTTTGGTTTCAAACTTTCCAAAGTTTCTGTCCCAATTTTTTATTCCTTCTTATTTCTCCTCCCCTTTTTGTGTTGTAATTATACTTATTTATAGAAGTTTTTATGGTTTTTTCCTAGTTATTTACGGCATACATTATTTATTAAGAAAAGGAAACCGAAACCTAATTGTATTTGGTTTCGAAAAATTTGCGTCAGAAAATTTCGCTGGGGAAAAAAATTCTCCGAAAAAATTGCTCTGATGAAAAAAATTGTAGCAGGAAAAATTGCATTGGCAAAAAAGCTGCCGCAGCTGGCTGCGGGCGAAATGGGCCTGCGGGCCATTTCCCCCGTAGGCAACTCCTACGGGCGAAATGCCCACGGGCCCGCGATGACTTTCGGCGATGATTTTTTCATCACTGATTTTTATTTTTATTTTTATTATTTGATTTTTATTTGTTTATTTTTATTTTTTATTAATAAAAATTAGATAATAGAGAAAAAAATTATTTAATTAAGATAACAAAAATTATTTTGGACCAATTAAAATATATTAGACAACGTAAAAATTATTTTGGACTAAACAAAATATATTGGACCAGTCTGGGTCAAAAATTAAGGGTCTACACAAACCCCAAATAATACTAAAATTCCAAAACCCTAAAGTATTAATTAAAGAATTTTAAATAGAAACAATAGCCCTAACTTGAATCTTTACTTGCTTTATTTAGTTTTATATGTTTTGATTTATTTAAGTTCAATGCTTGGTTTATTTAAATCATCATGGATGAATATATTTTGATTGATGATTAATATCTTTGATGAATGATTTATTTATTATGAATGGTTATTTACTTTTATCGATTTATTTAGATTTCCAAATGTTGTAAGAGGTATGTTTCCACTTGGTGGGTACTTCATTAGTTAAATATCATGTAATTTAAATTGCTTTTCTATTTTAGAAACAATGTAAAGGACATGTTTCTACCTTTCGATGGGTGTCCCATTTAGGCATGGATTATGTAAGGACATGTTTCCATCTTAGAATGGATGTCCATTTATTTGTTTTGCTTGGACATTGTTTTGATTTTCAATATATCGATGCTTTATTTTAATTATTGTGTGTAATATGGATAATATTGTTATACTTAAGAATTTTATAATATTAAGACCTGTAAAGGAGGCTGGTTCCAATTAACCGGGTGTTGTGGGGGTGCTGGGCCATTTCTCACCTTCCCCACACGTACCCAACTTTCCGAACCCATTAAGCGGTTGGGGATTCCTTAGGAATCGAGTCATCCACCCTTTCTTTTTCCTAGCCCGTCCAGGTGGCGACTCCATTTTCTCCAGACTTAGATCCGTGTTCTCTAATGCCCCGAGCCTAAACAGTGCCGAAGTCGCAAGAACCATTCCACCGAGAGTGGGGGCAAAAATCCCCGCGCACAGTGGTGACTCCACTGGGGATAAGAGAAGTTGATTCCGTTGTTCTTTATATTATTCTATTCTTTCTTATAATGATATTATCCATTTCATCATATTAGATTGCATTGTGTGCGTGAGTTAGGACGCCCGTGTTACCCGTGTTGTGTTATGTAAGGGATACCATACTTTCACTCAAGGTATGGAGATCGAGCATGGCATAACCACTCATTGCCTCGTACCATTTTGTATACACTTGCTATGGGAACCTAAGCCTTTTTACCCAAAGACTAAAGCTCATGTAATTGGCCTAGTAACTTCCCTTAGGATTTTACCCCAAATGCATGTTGTTTGACTATGATTAATTTGTCTTGGGTTAAATCATGGCTTATTTGGTTTCTCTTTTTCTAATATGACCTAAGTACATTGTAAGCTCAAAATAAATTTTTCTTTAGAATCCAAAAGACCAAAGCTATTTTCAAAACTTTTCAAGATGGTCTTTGGACATAAAACTTTTCTAAAAACAAATAAAAAATTCTTTTGCTCATGGCCCAAATACTAAGCCAAAATCCATTTTTCTAAAATATTTTTACAATGGGCTTAGAAACAAAATTATTTTCATCCAACCTTTTCTTACAAAGAGCTTGCAAATTATTTAGGTCAATTATGAAAATACCAAAAATCAATTGTAAGCCTAGTTTATACTAAGAATAATTAATCATGGGCTTGTTTTTGGCATGACCCATTAGTTACTTTTTTCAGGTGAGAAATCTATCTATAATATACCTCTTAATTTAGTTTTAATCCAATGTAGCATAAAAGCTACTATAGTTGGTTAAATGGATTAAAACCAAATTAATGGGAATTATTATGAATTGATTTCCATTTTCAAAAATATAACTATTGGTTGAAACATCCGAGAGAAATATTCAAAAATAAGGTACCCCATGTTGGTATTTTGTTAACCATATACCAAGAAAAAGAGACTCGTCATTCGTGTGTGGATGTTATAAGGTTGGAAGGAGTGTCCTAATTATCTTTCTTTGTTGATTTTTTGTGCATACATGCATACATGCATCTCATATCATTAATCCTTTCTAGCTCACAGCCCTGGATTACGATAGTTCAAAAGCTTACAACAATCCGACCTATGCCAAAGATGAAGTATCTAGCAACGACTCAATCACTTGCTCACCAAAAATAATGGATCCTGAATAAAAGATGGTGGATGATGCCCTCAATGCCAAGATGGAAGAAATAAAAGAGGCCCTAGCTGAGACCATGAAGAACCAATTGACTGCAATCTTAGAAAATCATGCCGAAGCATTTGCTAGCACCAAGAAGCCAAGGGACAAAGGGAAGACCAAAGTTGGCGAAGTAGTTTTTGATGATGAAAAAGTGATCATTGATGATGATGATGATTGGGCTCAATACTACCAAGATGCTCAAGAGAAGAAGAAAGAACCGAAGATTGTTGAAAGATCAACTATGGAGAAGACCGAAACTTCTGATGTTGTAAAGATGATTGCTAATTTAGAAAAGAAATTTGAGAAGAAATTGAAAACCGAGGAAATGTCCAATGTTGACAAATTATTTGAGCTAGATGAAAAAGTCCCGTACAAGTTCAAGATGCCATCTTTCATGAAGTTTGATGGAACTAGAAATCCCCATCTCCATGTGAAGCAGCATATCACTGCCATGCAGTCTGTTTGAGCTTCTAAGGCTCAAACTCTAAGGTACATTATGCTCTCATTGGACCCTGTTGTCCAAAATTGGTTCAATACCTTAGATGATGGAACACAAAAGAGTTGGGATCTGCTTTACAAAGCCTTCATCTAACAATATGGATACAACGTCGAGATGGAAGTTACCTTAATCGAAGTGGAGTCCATTAGGCAAAGGTCAAATGAGAATTTTGTGGATTATGTGAAGAGATGGAGAAACAAGGCCGCTTTGCTCAAGAAGAGGCTCGATGAATCTGATCAAATAAGGATGATTGTGAGAGGGGTGTTGCCTAGTCTATGCGAAAGGATGTCTCATACACTCATCCGTGATTTCAAAGACCTTCTCCAAGCGAGTTTACAAATTGAAGAATGGGAAAGAGAGAAGAATCATTTTTCAACAAGAAGGAACGAGAAAGGGAACTATCAATCTGGTAGCCAAAGCATGCAAAAAGCAGTCGGTGTTAATGCTACTAACCAAGGAATGAGGAGACAATTTTTGAAATTGGGGAAACCGATGTCTTGAGTTCTCAATAAGCTTCAAAGAAAGGGATTGCTACAACCCTTAAATCCTCATCCTTTTCCTAACCCTCTTCCACCTAATTTCGACACTAAAGCATTTTTTCAATTTCACCAAATGCAAGGGCATGACACGGATAGATGTGTGAGGTTGAGACATGAGATCCAAAATCTAATTGATAATGGGAAGCTACCCGAGTCCAATAGGCCAAACACCAAAGACAACCCATTACCAAAGTTCAATAGAGTACCACCGCCGGCAACCTTCATGATTGGAGGATGTTTGCATGAGGATTTTGTCATGTCTTCTTTTTAAGATGTAGGTGGAGAAGCAACCAAAGAAGAAGAGGTATTTGATGAAATTAAACAAGCTATGGGGGTAAAGAAGTAGCAATTTGTGTTGTAAATGGGTTTTGGGATTCAAGCGATAGTGATGATGATCTTGTATCTAAGAAGGAGAAATGGACTTGGTCCAAGCTCGAAAAAGATGAAGTAATGAACACTAGATCCAGTAAGCCTTATGCAAGGCCACCACCTAAGGAGGTAGAAACTAATAAGGGAAAGGAAGTTAAAGCAGAGGAAGATGATGTTAAGCAATTGAAAAGAACCCAAGCAAGTGTTAGCATTTGGGACTTATTAGCTACTTCTAAAAAGCACCTAGAAACTATGGCCAAAGCCTTGGCTAGCATGCCAATTTCTACCTCTACAACACCGAAGTAGCTGATCAACTTCATAAAAATTCGAGGGGTAATGAAATGTGAAGATGTTCAAGAAAAGAGTGAAGTTAATATGGGAGCAGTTTCTTTTTCGGATTCGGACTTACCTGAAGAGGGGAGAGATCACATCCGCCCTCTCTTTATCAAAATAGAAGTCAAGGGGAAGAGGACTCCATGTGTAATGGTCGATGATGGGTCCGCCATAAATGTTTGCCCACTTAAGATATTGCCAAAGCTAGTCATGTCAACAAGGGATCTAAACCCGACCGAAGTAATAATTCGGGCTTATGACAACACTAAGAGACACGCCGAAGGAACTTTCAAAGCTGCTGTCAAGGTTGGTCCAATTGAATCTATTATTGAGTTTATTGTTTTAGACATATCGGTTACCTTCGCCTTACTCTTGGGGCGACCATGGTTTCATCCTCTTGGTGGAGTTCCTTCCACCCTTCATCAAAAGATCAAGTTCCCCAATGGAGATGAGACAGTGGTCATCGAAGCTGAAGATAATGGGATTGTTAATGCTCTAATGATTGAGAGGCCTCTCAATGGTTTTCAACTAGCTGTAATTTCTGATGATGAAGTAGTGGACTCCAAAGTCTTGAATATGATGAAGAACATGAACTACCTTCCTGAAGGTGGTCTTGGAAAGGGTAAGGCCGGTTTGACAAAGCTGCCAGACTTTAGAACTCAAACATCCAAGAAATGGTTGGGATATGATGAAAACAATGATGTCCAGTCAAAGAAAAATGAGAAGATGGGCTTCCCACCACTTAAAGAAATCTTTGTCAAAGCTCCAGATATGGGACCACTCCAAGGAAAGCTAGAGCCGATCATGTTCATGGGTAAGTTGATCCCAGGTTTTAAAATTTTTACAGATGTGACCGAGCTAGTCGACCAAATGAAGAAATAGCTCACCTTGTCAGCCAACAAAGAATCCAATCCAAAAGAGAAGAATGAAGCTATCCCGAAAATCGAGAAGACTCCGGAGGAGATTGCTGCCCTGGTTGAAGAAAAGTTTGAAGACATCATGCCTTATGATTTTGAGAACAATGATTTTGATTTTGATTTTAATTTGTCTGCTTTGTATGAGGATGATGATGTTTTCTTTTCCAAAATGAATGCAATAAAGTCTAATTTTGCTTACTTGTGTGATGTTTCTCCTGATGGTTGCATACATTCAAATAGCAGTTACATGAGCATCTTTAATATTAATTCTGTTAACACACAATCATTAAATTTGGGAACAACCAAAAATCCTAAAAACATTAGCATAGCATCCGACCTTACTTCTGATGAGAGAGAGAAATTTAAAAAAATATTCAAAAAATATGAAGAAGTGTTTGCTTGGTCTTATGAGGATATGCCTGGAATAGATCGAGACATAGCCGAGCATCATATTCCTACTTACACTCACATGAAACCTATCAAGCAAAAGCTTAGGCGATTAAGCCCTGAGTGGGCTGAATTGGTTAAAGAAGAGGTCACTAAGCAAATACAAGTGAAGTTCCTTGAAGTGATAGAATATCCAGATTGGTTAGCCAACATAGTACTTGTGCCAAAGAAAGATGGAAGGATAAGGGTCTATGTGGATTATAGAGATTTAAACAAGGCTTCCCTAAAGATGATTTCCCTTTACCTCATATAGATGTCCTCATTGATAGTGCAACCTCTAGCATGCTACACTCATTTGTAGATGGATTTTTTGGATACAATCAAGTGTTAATGGCCAAAGAGGATAAAGCCAAAACTGCTTTCATTACTACATGGGGTATGTTTTGTTATAGGGTGATGCATTCGGCTTAAAGAATGCTGGAGCAACCTATCAAAGGATGGCCACCACATTATTTCATGGCATGATGCATAAAGAAGTTAAAGTATATGTTCATGATATGATGGTTAAATCAGATACAAAGGAACAACACATCCAAAACTTAGAATTTTTCTTCGATAGAGCTTTGAGATATAAGCTAAGATTAAGCCCGAAGAAGTGTGTGTTTGGTGTTACCTCAGGTAAATTATTGGGACATGTGATTGGTCCGAATGGCATTGAGATTGATCCTGACAAAGTTAAAGCAGTCAGGGATATGCCAGCCCCAAAGACGGAGAGAGAAGTTCGGGGATTTATTGGTAAATTATAATACATTAGTAGATTAAACTCACAACAATTTGTGAGCCTATCTTCAAATTGCTTAAAAAGAATCAGCCGATCATATGAAATGAAGAATGTCAAAAGGCCTTTGAACGGATAAAAGAGTATTTATTGAATCCACCTATTTTAAAACCACCTAAACTCGACAAACCTCTATTACTATACTTAGCAGTAGAAGAAGAGTCAATAGGAGCCATGCTAGCCCAAGCAGATGAGTCAGAGATTGAGCATGCAGTTTACTATTTGAGTAGAAAGGTCCTACCTTATGAAATTAAGTATAGTATCATTGAAAAGAACTATATAGCCGTGGTTTTGTCTTCTAAGAAGTTGCGACATTACTTTCAATCATATAGTGTGCAACCAATTTCCAGGTTGGATCCAATGAAGTACTTAAGGGAGACACCGTCTTTGATTGGGAAATATGGACGATGGTTAATAATATTAGAAGAATTTGAGAGTGAGTATATAACCAGGAAAATGATCAAAGGTAGAGCGGTGGCAGAATTCCTGGCCCAACAACCATTACCAAAAAGCAAAGTGGTAATCTTGGAATTTCCAGCTAAACATTTAGAAGCAATTGAAGTACAAGGATGGAGAATGTATTTTGACGGAGTAGTAAACAGGAAAGGAGCAAGTTTGGGGATGATACTAGAATCTCCCGAAGGGGAACTTATCCCTTTAGCCAAAAAGTTGAAATTTAGGGCAACCAATAATATGGTGGAGTATGAAGCTTGCATTTTTAGTTTGAAACCCTAATGATTATGAAGGTGGATAAGGTGGAAGTTTATGGCGATTCATTACTAGTAGTATCCCAAGTGAATGGAGAGTGGGAGTTGAAAGATGAAAAATTAAAACCATACCACCACTACTTGACCATGATGAAGAAGAACTTTAAGGAGTGTAGGTTTGTACACCTATAAAGAGAAGAAAATTAGATGGCTGATGCCCTAGCCACATTGGCTTCGATATGGGAAAATTCTGCCAGTTTATTTCTTAAGCCTCTTATTTTGACCAGTTCATCAACTCCTTGCTATGAATATGAGACAATCATGGAAACTGATGCAGACCATGATGTGTGGTATGATACTATAAGGCGATTTTGGAAGAAAGAGAATACCCGCCGGGGGCAACAAAGAAAGAGAGAAGAGCCATAAGGCGGTGGTCATTGCAATACATCACATTCCATGGGGAGTTATATCGACGATGACCTGATGGGGTGCATTTAAGATGTTTAAGAAAGCCTAAAGTGGAGCGTATCATGTCAGAAATACATGCAGGAAGTTGCGGTTTGCAGATCAGTGGTTTGGCCCTAGTTAAGAAGATTATTCGACAAGGTTACTACTGGTTGACCATGGAGAGAGATTGTATTGAGTTTGTAAAGAAGTGCCAACAATCTCAAATGTATGGTAACTTGAATTACATGCCTCCTGAGGAATTACATTCTATGTCTTCACCCAGGCCATTTGCCACCTGGGGTGTCAATAATATAGGAGAGATACATCCGACAGCTTCAAACGGTCATGTTTCATTGTGGTAGCAGTAGATTATTTTTCAAAATGGGTCAAAACCGAATCCTTCAATAAACTGGGTGCAAGTCAAATGGCTAGATTTATTGAAAAGATCCTCATCTGTCGGTTGGACATTGTTTTAATTTTCAATATATCGATGCTTTATTTTAATTATTGTTTGTAATATGGATAATATTGTTATACTTAAGAATTTTATAATATTAAGACCTGTAAAGGAGGCCGGTTCCAATGAACCGGGATTTGTGAGGGTGCTGGGCCATTTCTCACCTTCCCCACATGTACCTAATTTTCCGAACCCATTAAGGGGTTGGGGATTCCTTAGGAATCGAGTCATCCACCCCTTTCTTTTTCCCAACCCATTCGGGTGGTGACTCCATTTTCCCCGAACTTAGGTCAATGTTCTCTAAGGCCCTGAGCCAAAACAGCGCCAAAGTCGCAAGAACCATTCCACCGGGAGTGAGGGCAAAAATCCCTGCTCACAGGAGACACCTTCAGAAATACTTTATCTCCCACACTGAACTCTATATCTCTTCTTTGTAAATCTGAATAGGATTTCTGTCAGTCTAAAGCTGCTTTCAAAAGACCCCGAATCACCTTCACTTTCTCCTCTGTTTCCTTAATCAAATCAGGACCAACCAGTTTACCTTCTCCAACTTCATGTAACACCCCGATACCCTATATAAGTACTATACATATACTTAGAATACATACAGTAAGTATATAAAGTATAAGGATGTCACTTTTCGTTATCTTTTAAAAACCTGTAACAGAGTTCAAACCATAATACGTTAATTTAAATAACATTTACAAAATCATTATCTTTATCAAAACTCCATTTATACATATAAATATTCTCTTACCAGAAATACATCATAATTAAAAGTTATACATGTATGCATTACCCTCTAGTTGGTCTCGACAAATTCTTACTCTTCTCGTGGCATAAAGAAAGACTTCATATCCTTCACCAAGCTACCTGCGCGATTACACATTCGCGCTAAGCCTGAGAGCTTAGTACTACAAAAAATAACATATAAACATACATTATAAAAATACTAACATATAATGATATATCAATTCCATGTGCCATTAGTTTCTTATCATGTTTTTCCTTTTAAATTGCACCTTTCATATATCTTAACTAATTTCATGTATTATATACATATCATTCTTACCAACCACAATTCATCACTAATAATCACCATCAACATATTAATACCCACATTACATATCATATCATTATCACCAATCATCAATCCAACATTAATACTCACAATCAATATTTCAATATACATATTACATAACATTTCATGTCATTATTTTATTCACAATTCATCAATCATGAATCACATTTCCAACCAAATCCACCATAGATTTCAATACTCGTTTATTACAACATTTATATATATCATATTGACAACAACGACAGACTCGGGCCCAAACGACACTAATATGCCATTCAATTTTCAGAGTAATGCTTTGGTTCATTCATCACATTTATCATTATCATAGACCCAACTAGGCTTCAAGGATTAGGTTCAACCAAGCTTCAAGGGGAGCAAAGCATGCTAAGGATTAACCCAACTTGGCTTCAAGAACCAATCCAACCTAGCTTCAAGGGTTGTAACATCTCAATTAGGCTTCAAGGACTTAGCCAACCTAACTTCAAGAGATTGTTACTCATTATAGGCATGCCACCAACAACAAACTCTGAAAATGGAATAACACATTAGTTACACAATTCATTTATTACTTTCATTCTCAATTCTCATCATCAATTAGGCAAACATGCCTTATGTCTTTCAATTGAATCATCATAGCCAATCACAATGGCTTCACATCACATTTGAATCCTCATTATACATATACAACATCAATTACATTAGCTAAACAAACCGATCATTAGTTTTACATCTCTTTATGTCTCAATTCACATCATACACTTCATTATTCAAGCATACATAATCAATTTCATTGCACATGTATCTTAAATTCATCATCATATAAACAACATATCCCTTTATAACATTTCAATCATTATTATCAACCATGATGATATCACATTTCATCATTTCTCAAAACACATTGACAACATTCATTATTAAAACATTTATTATAATAAATTGCATTGCACATACCTTTTTGGATGATCCTCATCTCTTCCACACTATACAAGTCATAATATTAGTCACATTGTTCATATAACATACTACCATTCACAAGATTCACAATGCATAACATAACATTGTTCATACATAATCATATGCATCATTAAATGCATGTTCAATCTCCACAAAACAAAAAGAGCAAAGTACCATCACAGTAGCCAACACACCCAAGGGACACGGCCAAGCTTGTGGCCGTGTCTCTCAATACCAATTCAAGTCGAGGCAGACACGGGCAAGGGACACGGCCGTGTCTCTCAACAAAAATCAGGCAGTGGCAAACACACTCAAGGGACACGGCCAAGCTTGTGGCCGTGTCTCTCCCAAAATCCATCCAACACGGCCAAACTTCCCTCAACTTGGCCGTGTCTCCCAAAATTAATAGATCTTGGCTGTGTTCCATTCTTATTTTGGCCGTGTCTCTCATATATAAAACCCTAAATAACCAACACTTAATCTTCTTCTTTCTATAACAACATCCATTTAACTTACCATTTTCAAACAAAACCAACACCAATTTAACCTTTTTAACTCACAATCAATTTCCATACTTTTAAACACATCACAAACACTCTAAATCTTGATATTAACAAATCACAACACACATCAAACACATCTTCAAAATACCAAAGGAAAACAAGAGAGTACTTACCTTAGATGAAGAAATTTCACAAATCTCCAACTTCATCCTTTGATTCATCCTTCAATTTGATGTTAGAAATCAAAACACCTCATTTGCTCTTCCTTTCCCTTTGGTAGCCGTCCACACCAACAAAGAAGAGAGAAAAAAGAATACAAATTCAACTTCTCTTCTTCTTTAAATATCCACCAAGCAATTTACCAAGACAATTACCTAATTGCCCTCATCCATTCAACTTAACTTTTGTCACTTATATGCCCTTTATAGTAATTTCACTTAGCACAAGTTAAAATATCCTCTTACCTTGACTCCCCATTTGACCAACTTATATGTTATATATATATTACGATATACACAACATATACATTCTCTTAACACACTCATTTCCTTTACAAATACATATATACATTTAATTCAAATCAAGACAACAATTGTATCCAACTTCTAGGGCACACATTGGGATATTACAATTCTCTCCCCCTTAAATAATTTCGTCCTTGAAATTATCAGTACCGTAACAATTCATTCTTAACAAAATACTATCTTAACTTCTATATGAAGTTAATTATATGCTTAATTTATTATGTCATCAAATCATATAGCTTCAACTCTCCCCTTTAGAATCAACCATCTTCTTTAAATTCCATAACTCATCATTCTATATGTTTATATATCTCATTACTTCCTTAATCAACATTCAAAAGATCTCATTATATTTCTTATTAATATCTTTATACAAGAATCAAATCATTTTATAGTACACTTATACCTCATCCAATCTTTATTTTCACTATATTATATTCATTCACCTCTTTGTAATTACTCTCTTAACTTTAACCTTAAAAATCATTGGTTTATACCTTAGCATTAATTATTCCGTCATTACAATCACTGTCTAAATAGACATTTATCACACTTCATTAGATAACAAGATCCTTATCTTTCACAATTGGAGTTACTTCTTTAGTTTGTTCTTCACTTAACTTACATATTAATACATTACCATTCAACTTATTTTATAAATAACCAATCCTTTCCCTTTTTATCAAGATTTATAACTACTATAACTCCATTCATTCATGTCCATTCACACTTTAACATTTTACATCATATACATCCTTATGTAACTAATTACACTTTTGGTACAACTACACATATTAAATCTCAATAATGATTCATAATCTTAGCTAAATCTAGATCAATTGATTTATCTATCATAATATATTCACATTCCAATCAACAATTAATTCATTCAAATTCATCATGAAAGTTCACAATATTCATATATGTATATATATAACCTAATTCCATTAGGGCAAACTTATATACAATTCCTGATCTCTTCCGGTCCATATTCAATCAAATTATCATGATAACAAATCATTTCAAATTATCTTAATATAATTCTCACCAATTCTCATAATAATTTTATACCATATTTACTATCAATAGTTCTTTCATTTAAACCTCAAGTCCATTCATTTATTCATTATATACCATAAACATATTTAGCATAACTTTCAGTCATATTACCCATAACTCAACACATCTCCATAATTTCCTTTTTCTCTCTTTAACTTCATAATTATAACCAAATTCTTAACATAAAATGATAAAGTACAACTTTATCCATCATAACTTTTAACTATATTTCTCAACATAATTTCAATCTTACCAAATCTGTATTACAATCATTTGATCTAAAATCCAAATCCATGGATAACCAATTAATCGATCAAATATACTGAACAAAACACATGGCTTTAAGAGATTAATATTCAAGCCTGAAACTTTCAAATCAATATTGTTCTTATATAATTTTATTCCTAGTCTTTACAAGCACAAAACTAAGGTGTACCTCAGGAATGATATATTCCTTTCTTTACATTTTTGCTAGATCAGAAGTTAACACATTCCAACCTCGTTTCAAACCAATTTGCACTCGATTATATGATCTTTATCAACTTAATTCATGTTTCAACAATATTACTATATACATATTCAATCATATGCAATTCTATACAATTTCTATTCATCACTTCATTTCTAATCCATTTACAATCTCTTATAATATATATTCACATAGAATTTCCATATGTGAATACTTTGGAATTCTAAATATTATATAATCATCAAGTTCAATACTCACTATAACAATTTCCACTGTCCAATATTACTCAAATCTATGCTATACTTACTTCCATCACATAATCCATCTAGCTCTTCACAGTTCAAGACCTAATCTCTCTTAGGTCCACTAATACACACAACATCATTTCCATATCACTAATTCTATAATTTACCACATACATAATCATAGGTCACCTTCATAATGTAATTCACACATTTATGTATATATCATAATTTCATTCATATTGAAAACTCAGTTCACATATCATATACATGTATACATTTAATTAGATGCTCTTTTTTATTTTTTTTATTTTTTTTATACATTCAATACAAATTTTCCTTTATAACTGTAACAACCGTCCCAGTCCACCTGCTGAGCCATTCTTATCCGGAGAAACCCTCAGGGTCTCTGGGCTGGGCTGTTACAGCACTAAACTGCCCTCACGGGCCTTCCAACAGGATTCACTTATTTGACTTACACCCAAGACATATGAGTGCAAGTCGCCTCCCTGGATCGAACCCCTGACTTCCCACTTAAGAGAGCCAGTGAGCGCAATACAGTATCGATTCTTCCAGTATGATGCAAAGTATTTATTCACACAACACATATATATATTTTTTTTGACTATAATAGCACTTTACATCCATTTTAGCCACATTCCCAATGTAACATCTCTTTCACTTTCATCTTTAAAAGCATTTAATATATTTCCATATCCATTTTTACCCTTTTCAATATAGTGACTTAAAATAGCTCATCTTCATTTGCTTATCCACTTCCCTTTGTACTTCAAGACAAATTCTCATTCTATCAATCACATTACTCAATTCATAATACTTTCATATGCAATATTAGTCATTTCATCTAACTCATGTATTGCATATACACTAAACCATCAACATCCAAATGATCTTTATCAATTTCCACTAAAATTTTAACTTTTCAACTTACTACTTCACTTAAACTTCAATTTACCAAACTCATCTTTTCTTAATATCCATTTTAAAAACATCCTATATATATATATCACAAAGCAATATCAACACATATAATTTCCACATTTATCAAGCTCATTTCAAAAATCTCAAATATCACATATTATCACCATTACCATGAGCTTTCACAATATCCAAACATCTCACATTTCTAACACGGAATTCACAATGTTCGCATTAAAATAACAATACCAATGTATGTTTTTACTTAATCAATATCATCTCTTTTTCCCTTAAACCAAAATCTTAACTTTACATATACATACCCCACATTTTAAATAATCACACTTTGTCTATACTAACCAACTCATTCAATATTCCACCATATTTTCCTCATTTTAGTAACATATCTTCCAATATTAATAATTCAACTATATTTCCTCTATCTAACAAACCCAACATAAACTCTATTATAAAGAGATTCAAAGTATAAAGGAAAAAGTACATACTCTATTTCGATTTGATTTCAACTCAATTTCAATTTTATTCTCCTTTTCATTTCTTTATACTTCAACACATTTAACAATTCACTTTACTTGCATAAATTTCCATTTTTAATTTATCAATTAAACTTATATAAATCCATATCATTTCTTTCTCTGACTTTACTTTCATGTAAAACATCATTCACACACTAGTATCCATCTCATATAACACAAATATTTTACAATTCATATAATGCCACATCCGAGACCAACCTAGGAGTTAATGCATATGCATGTATTACCAATTTCATTTCAAAACTTTTCCTTTTTACTTCTATTTAAACTTTTCAAAGCTTTTTCTTTTTAATTTCACTTAGGCCGAGAATCTCGAACCTAAGCTCTGATACCAAAATAATTGTAACACCCCGATACCCTATATAAGTACTATACATATACTTAGTATACATACAGTAAGTATATAAAGTATAAGGATGTCACTTTTCGTTATCTTTTAAAAACCTGTAACAGAGTTCAAACCATAATACGTTAATTTAAATAACATTTACAAAATCATTATCTTTATCAAAACTCCATTTATACATATAAATATTCTCTTACCAGAAATACATCATAATTAAAAGTTATACATGTATGCATTACCCTCTAGTTGGTCTCGACAAATTCTTACTCTTCTCATGGCATAACGAAAGACTTCATATCCTTCACCAAGCTACCTACGCGATTACACATCCGCGCTAAGCCCGAGAGCTTAGTAGTACAAAAAATAACATATAAACATACATTATAAAAATACTAACATATAATGATATATCAATTCCATGTGCCATTAGTTTCTTATCATGTTTTTCCTTTTAAATTGCACCTTTCATATATCTTAACTAATTTCATGTATTATATACATATCATTCTTACCAACCACAATTCATCACTAATAATCACCATCAACATATTAATACCCACATTACATATCATATCATTATCACCAATCATCAATCCAACATTAATACTCACAATCAATATTTCAATATACATATTACATAACATTTCATGTCATTATTTTATTCACAATTCATCAATCATGAATCACATTTCCAACCAAATCCACCATAGATTTCATTACTCGTTTATTACAACATTTATATATATCATATTGACAACAACGACAGACTCGGGCCCAAACGACACTAATATGCCATTCAATTTTCAGAGTAATGCTTTGGTTTATTCATCACATTTATCATTATCATAGACCCAACTAGGCTTCAAGGATTAGGTTCAACCAAGCTTCAAGGGGAGCAAAGCATGCTAAGCATCAACCCAACTTGGCTTCAAGAACCAATCCAACCTAGCTTCAAGGGTTGTAACATCTCAATTAGGCTTCAAGGACTTAGCCAACCTAACTTCAAGAGTTACTCATTTTAGGCATGCCACCAACAACAAACTCTGAAAATGGAATAACACATTAGTTACACAATTCATTTATTACTTTCATTCTCAATTCTCATCATCAATTAGGCAAACATGCCTTATGTCTTTCAATTGAATCATCATAGCCAATCACAATGGCTTCACATCACATTTGAATCCTCATTATACATATACAACATCAATTACATTAGCTAAACAAACCGATCATTAGTTTTACATCTCTTTATGTCTCAATACACATCATACACTTCATTATTCAAGCATACATAATCAATTTCATTGCACATGTATCTTAAATTCATCATCATATAAACAACATATCCCTTTATAACATTTCAATCATTATTATCAACCATGATGATATCACATTTCATCATTTCTCAAAACACATTGACAACATTCATTATTAAAACATTTATTATAATAAATTGCATTGCACATACCTTTTTGGATGATCCTCATCTCTTCCACACTATACAAGTCATAATATTAGTCACCTTGTTCATATAACATACTACCATTCACAAGATTCACAATGCATAACATAACATTGTTCATACATAATCATATGCATCATTAAATGCATGTTCAATCTCCACAAAACAAAAAGAGCAAAGTACCATCACAGTAGCCAACACACCCAAGGGACACGGCCAAGCTTGTGGCCGTGTCTCTCAATACCAATTCAAGCCGAGGCAGACACGGGCAAGGGACACGGCCGTGTCTCTCAACAAAAATCAGGCAGTGGCAAACACACTCAAGGGACACGGCCAAGCTTGTGGCCGTGTCTCTCCCAAAATCCATCCAACACGGCCAAACTTCCCTCAACTTGGCCGTATCTCCCAAAATTAATAGATCTTGGCTGTGTTCCATTCTTATTTTGGCCGTGTCTCTCATATATATAACCCTAAATAACCAACACTCAATCTTCTTATTTCTATAACAACATCCATTTAACTTACCATTTTCAAACAAAACCAACCCCAATTTAACCTTTTTAACTCACAATCAATTTCCATACTTTTAAACACATCACAAACACTCTAAATCATGATATTAACAAATCACAACACACATCAAACACATCTTCAAAATACCAAAGGAAAACAAGAGAGTACTTACCTTAGATGAAGAAATTTCACAAATCTCCAACTTCATCCTTTGATTCATCCTTCAATTTGATGTTAGAAATCAAAACACCTCATTTGCTCTTCCTTTCCCTTTGGTAGCCGGCCACACCAACAAAGAAGAGAGAAAAAAGAATACAAATTCAACTTCTCTTCTTCTTTAAATATCCACCAAGCAATTTAACAAGACAATTACCTAATTGCCCTCATCCATTCAACTTAACTTTTGTCACTTATATGCCCTTTATAGTAATTTCACTTAGCACAAGTTAAAATATCCTCTTACCTTGACTCCCCATTTGACCAACTTATATGTTATATATATATTACAATATACACAACATATACATTCTCTTAACACACTCATTTCCTTTACAAATACATATACACATTTAATTCAAATCAAGACAACAATTGTATCCAACTTCTAGGGCACACATTGGGATATTACACTTCATCCCAACACAAAGGTGTCCTGCATCTCCTACAATATAAAGCCTCATAAGGAGTCATCCCAATACTCAAATGATGACTGTTGTTATAAGTAAACTCAATTAATGGCAAAATCTGTCCCAATTCCCCGTAAAATTAATGATACATCTCCTCAACATATCCTCTAGAATCTATATCTCTCTCTCTGACTGTCCATCTGTCTGAGGATGAAAAGCAGAACTAAAATGCAATCAAGAACCTAGAGCATTATGCAAACTCTTCCAAAACCTCGAAGTAAACCGAGGATCTCAATCCGACACCAAAGAAACTGGGACTCCATGCAACCTGACAATCTCATTGATATACAGCTCAACCAACCTCTCAAGAGAAAAATCTATCCGAACTGGAAGAAAATGAGTTGTCTTCGTCATCCGATCAACTATCACTCTGACTGCATCATGCTTCTTATGGGTCAAAGGTGGTCCAGTGACAAAATCCATTGTCACTCGCTCCCTTTTCCACTCTGGCACTGATAAAGGTTAGAGCAACCCTGACGAAACTTGGTGTTCAGCCTTCATTTTCTGGCAAGTGAGACATCTGGATACAAACTCTGGTATGTCCCTCTTCATACCTTACCACCAATAATGTCGCTTCAAGTCTTGATACATCTTGGTACTCCCATGGTGCATAGCAAAAAGTGACTGAAGTGCTTCCTCTAATATCATTCTTTTTAATTCTGCATCATCAGGAATACACAATCTATCTCTGTACCATAGACTGCCATCATCCCTCATATAATAGTCTCGACTCTCCCCCTTCTGACAAACCAACACAATTTTCTGAATTCTCTCATCTTCGGTGGACTCCAATTCAAGATAGCCTCAACTTTACTCGGATCAACTCTAATACCCTCTGCTAAAACCACATGACCAAGAAAAGCTACCTGATCAAGCCAGAACTCACTCTTAGACAGCTTAACATACAACTGCTTTTCTCTCAGAGTCTGCAATATGATTCGCAAATGCCTATCATGATCCTCCTCATTACGCGAATATTCCAAGATATCATCAATGAAGACCACCACAAACTGATCTAAATATGGTCTGAATACCCTGTTCATCAAATCCATAAAAGTTGCTGGTGCATTTGTCAATCCAAAGGGCATCACTAGAAACTCATAATGCCCATACCTCGTATGAAAAGCTATCTTGGGTACATCCACACATCTGACTCTCAACTGATGGGACCCTGATTTCAGATCAATCTTAGAGAATACTGCTGCTCCCTTCAACTGATCAAAGAGATCATCTATCTGAGGCAAAGGATACTTGTTCTTGATGGTCACCTTATTCAACTGTCTATAATCAATACACAATCTTATGGTGCCATCCTTCTTCTTCACAAACAACACAGGCACTCCCCACAGGGACACACTAGGGCGGACAAACCCTTTATCTAATAACTCCTACAACTGCACCTTCAACTCTCTCAACTTAGCAAGTGCCATCCGATAAGGGGTAATAGAGATAGGAGTGGTACCAGGCAACAAATCAATACCAAACTCCACTTCTCTCTCAGGAGGTACCCCTGGCAACTCATCAGGGAAAACATCTGGAAACTCGACAACTGTGGGTATACTTTCAAGTAGGGATGCCACTACTCTAGTATCTATAACATGAGCAAGATAAGCCTCACATCCCTTCCGAATCATCCTCCCAGCTAAAACAGCTGAAACAAACATGGATGAAAGATACCTCTGCTCACTCGATACTATAACATCCCTACCATCACGTGTTCTCAAAGTAACATATTTCTTCTAACAGTCTACCATAGCCCCATGTTTGGATAACCAATCCATGCCCCAAATCATATCATATTCCTTGAAAGGCATCTCAATCAGGTCACCGAGAAACTCCTCATCCTGAATAACAATTGGACTATCTCGGTGCACCCTGCTCACCACAACACTATGCCCTAAAGTATTTATCACCAAGACATCAAATCCTAGGGACTCAGAATGCAATTCATTCATAGGCAAGATGGAACCACTTATGTATGAATGCATAGATCCAGGATCTAATAGTGCAAGGACTGAAATACCAAATAAAGAAAATGTACCCGCAATGACGGCTGAAGCATCCGACTGCCACTGCATCACATAAACCCGCTGAGATGGCCCAGCCTCATCTGGCCTACTGCCTCCGGATGTAGAGCCTCCTCTCTAACTAAACCCAGGTTGACCACCTCTACTAAAACCTTTGCCACCATGACCCCCTCTGACACTGGGTCGAGAAGCTGTAGTATCTGCCTGCCTAACCTCTGGTGGCTTGGGACAATCTCTGATAAAATGGTCTGACGACCCTCATCTAAAACACACTCCCGAAGCACCTCTCCACTAGCAGACACCCCCGTGTACTCTACCATAATGAACGCAAGAAAGTGGAGTAGGTCTCTGAGCCACTGGAGTCAGAGCACTAGCCACTGAAACTGTAGGTCTCTGTCTTTGTCTCTGCTGCTATACTGACCTGCCAAACTACCCCTGACTCCTACTAAACCTTTGAAAATGTTCCCCTCGGCCTCTCTTCACTGATGAAGACCCTGCCTCACTCTGGGGTCTTCTAACTCTGGTCTCCTCAACCCTGGCAGCTGCTGTAAGACTCTGTGCCCTCTCAACACTCCTGGCAGCTGCAAGTAACTGGGAAAAATCCTGATACCGAGAGCCTACAATGATGCACATGATAGAGGGTCTCAGTCCCTCCTCAAACCTCCTGCACCTGTCAAACTCATCAGAAATAATCCCACCAGCATAGTGACTCAACCGGATAAACTCGATCTCATACTCTGTCACTGTCCTGGTATCCTGTCTCAGACTCAGGAACTCCATCTTCTTTGCATCTTTATACTCTCTCTAAGTATACTTCTGCTCAAATTCCCACAGAAAATCATCATAAGTCAGGACTGGTGGATCATCCAAAGCATGTGGAACCGTCTTCCACCAATCATATGCATCTCTTTGCTGAAGAGATCTGGCATAATCAAACTTCTCTTCTGGACTAGCCTGTAACTAAATAAATATCCTTTGAACCCGGTCTAGCCACTGCTCTGCTACAGCAGGATCTGTAGTACCAACAAAGTCCTCAGCCCCATACTTTCTCAGTTTATCATACTGCCTCACCGGCAACTGCGGCTGCGGTTGTGGCTGTGGCGGCTGCGGAACTGGAGCCTGCCTCAACAACTCTACCATATGCCATACCCAGCCAGGCGTAACCTCATCAGCTGCTGGTCTCATAGGTACAAAAATAGACACCTCACCATTAGATACAATTTTAGCTCCATCTCTACCCTCATCTGGAGCCACACTCTCTGCACTACCCTCAGTAGCTTGATGCAGCCGAGACGCCATAACTACCTATATCTGCAAACAAAGCAGAAAATACTATATCAGAGATCAGAAACTGTTAGTGCCAATGCATGTATTACAATTAAAAACTATTTTTCAAATCCCCCATTTTCTCTCTCTATCATCCCACCTATGTTGAGAACCTCAAACCTAGGCTCTGATACCAAAATAAATGTAACACCCTTATACCCTATATACGTACAATACATATTTCAAGCATATGTAAAATACACATATACGGTATAAAATGTCACGGACCAGTTTTATAAAAAAATTTCACATTTCCAACCTAAAATTTTAAATTCTAAATATATAAAAATTAAATAGAATATAAATATTCTTTACTTATTATAAGAACCCAAAATAAATAATATATATATAAATCTCTGAAAAAAATTTGCTAGAGTTTTGTCTGTATTTTGGACATCCCAATATTTATTAAAACACAACCTACAAAAAAGAAAACTCCAATCACCATCTCAACTATACTTCTCAATTTCACCAAGTTTCTCAAACATTTATACATATAGATATATATAATTTAAAACACACTTACTTTCCCATTTCAAATACATTGACATAAACATTCTTTATAATATACAATACGTAAAATCCAAAACCTAATATATTATGCATAAAACTAAAAAATATACAATAACATAAAAATATATACATGCTGCTGGTAGTGTTTTTGATCTAGATAGTAACTCAACAAGCTCAACTATAAGTCTAGACCAGACTTGGTCTATAAGAACTCTCTGGCTCAGCTGGGTCTACCCTGTCACCTGTGTGATGGAAACAATCGCGCTAAGCCAAAGCCTAGTGGTACAAACTTTGATAATAACAATAAAACTTAATGCAATGCCAATGCATAATGCATATAGATGTCACACCAGTCCACTTTCTTATATTTTTCAAATATTTCATAATTCATAATTCACATTAAAACAAAGACAAGCATGGGCCTAAAAAGGATGTAATATGCTATTCAAATTTCAGAGTTACTGCTTTGGTCCATAATGACACCATGTGTCTAGCCCCGTAGGCAATATATATATCCATGGATAATGTAACAGCCCCAGTCTCTTGGACCTCAACCCGGCTAGACCCTTAGGCCCCAGTATCTTGGTCCTCAACCTGGCTAGACTGCTACAGTTTTTGAGGCTTACGACCCAGTCTTTTCACCCAAAAAATATCATATTTATCAACTGGCCTGGCTTACGACCCAGTCTTTTCACCATTCCAGAGTATAGCCCGTAGGCAATCATAGGCATGCCGCCAAACCCAGAACTCTGAAAATTGAATAACATACTAGGCACATAATTTATTCATATTTCTCATTATTAATCTCTTTCTCATTTTCACATATTCAATCTAGGCACATTGCCTTATTTTCACATTTTTTTCTCACTTTTCTCATTTTTCATATCTTTCTCATTTTTCTCATTTTTCTCACTTTTTTCATTTTTATCAATATCAATTCATTTCATTATTACACATATCTCATTTTTGCATTCACAACACATTACCCAAATACTTTGGGTATTTTCACATATATATGCATATTTCACATGTTACACAAATTAGCCATTATCAATGGCTTTTCACAATGCATTTAATACATATATGACATTGCAAATGTCATAGCACATTATTCATACACAATCAATGAACCAATTAGCTTAACACATTTTTCAACCAAAATGTGTTAAGTTCAAATGTTATGCAAATATAAACATTATATTCAAAGTTTGTACATACCTCCACTAGCAACCCAAAGCAAGCTAAAAACAACATTTAATCCAATCTTTCTAACTTTTCCTTCACCACTTGGATGAAGCAAATCAACCTCCCTCAATACCTAAACCAAATGTGATAGCAAATAATCATTTAGTATCACATTTAATGGCATTTCCAACATTAAACCATAATTACACATCACTCTTACAAATTTCCAAAAATTTAGCCTTTCCTTACTTCAACATTAGAATTCCACTCTACTACAATTAAATTAGTGTTTTAAGTTTATTTATTAAAAAATATTTTAATACATTTAAATCATTTACATTATAAAAATACACTCTTATACACAAAATCTCAAAAATGGCATAACCTTCCCCCATTGAAGGTTTTCCATTCCAACACAATCCATTACTCATTCTAAGCTTATATTCATCACTTTTAACACTAAACAACATGCTTAAACAAATAAAATCACACAATTCAACAACTTTGGAAAATCACTTTTCAAAAACCCTAAATCTCCACTTCCATTCTCAAACTCCAACCCAACACCACCAAATCCAATATTTGACTTTAAAATACTTATTTATGAATCAAAACAACTCATTTGGAATCAATTTCCACAATTAAAGTTCATGTTTTCAAAATCTCAAAAATTCATAACCCTAAATTCTCTCTCTTCACCATTCTTTAACTGAACTCCATCATCTCTTCAATCTAACCTTAGAATCATTGTTAACTACCCAAAATTACATCATAGACACCAAATCCAACAATTATAACATACTACATCAAAATCTCAAAACTCACATAATCTCATCTTCCATGGAATTCAAAGAAAAGAGATGGAAATTTACTAATTTTGGTGGAAATCACCAAAAATCCACTTGAAACTTGTTAATTCCTTCAATTTATGGAGTATGGAAGAAGCAAAATCCTTGGTCTTCAAACTCACACGGAAAACACGTGAAGAAGAAGAAGAAGAAGATGAAGACTTTTACCTTTCTTTTCCTTTCATCTTTTTTTTAATCACATATATATATTTATATTAAAATAATTTAATATTTAATTATTTTTTAATAAATTAAAAGTCCTAATTTCCCTCTTCCATTCAAAATTAATTTTTTTTTAATTATTTTATTAATTTTGAATTTATAAGATTTAATTACCAAAATACCTTTTCTTTTAAAAAGTGTTGACTTCTATATATGTTATGTATATTTTGCATATATATCATATATATATTTCACTTTTTCATTTAAAATCCATTCATTTTTCATTTAAAACCATCAATTTAATTTATCCTTTTAAATTATAATTTATTTTATCCAATTTTTCTAAAAATTAAAAATTTTCAAAAATTTTAGGATGTTACAAAAAAAACAAAATTCAAAATTAAGTTTTATTGTTCATGAATAGTAAAATTAACTATTGATTTACTATTCATGAATAGTACATTACTATTCCAATAGTAAAATACCATTTACTACTATTTATGAATAGTAAGTTACTATTTATGAACAGTAAATAGTGCATGAACAGTTACTACACAATAAATAAGCAGTAAATTCAATTATTCAATTTAATCATTCAAATACTTGCGTGTGTATAAATATTTTTTACACGCAAGGGGCAAAAAAGAAGACATGTGCATAAAAATTAGCCAAACTTTTTGAAATCAAAAAATTATTAGTTCGGGTCCAGAACCCAAATTTTTATTAGGTCCAGAACCTAGAATCTCTTCTAAGTCCAGAACTTAGCTCTGGTTCAGAACCCAAATTTTGATTAGGTCCAGAACCTAGAATATTTTCTAAGCCTAGAACTTATCTCGGGTCCAGAACCCAAATTTTGATTAGGTCCAGAACCTAGAATCTTTTCTAAGCCCAGAACTTAGCTCGGGTCTAGAACCCGAATTTTTCTTAGGTCCAGAACCTAGAATCTTTTCCAAGTCCAGAACTTAGCTCGAGTCCAGAACCCAAATTTTCCTTAGGTCCAGAACCTAGAATCTTTTCTAAGCCCAGAACTTAGCTCGAGTCCAGAACCCGAATTTTCCTTAGGTCTAGAACTTAGAATCTCTTTTATGTCCAGAACTTAGCTTGGGTCCATAACTCAAATTTTCCTTATGTCCAGAACCTAGAATCTTTTATTAAGTCCAGAACCCAAATTACCTGTAGGTCCAGAACCTAGATTCTCTTTTAAGTCTAGAACTTTGCTCGGGTCTAGAACCCAAATTTTTCTTAGGTCCAGAACCTAGAATCTCTTTTAAGTCCATAACTTAGGTCGGGTCCAGAACCCAAATTATCCTTAGTTCCAGAACCTAGAATCTTTTCTAAGTCCAAAACTTAGCTCGGGTCCAGAACCCAAATTTTTCTTAGGTCCAGAACCTAAAATTACGCTTAGATTCAGAACCTAAAATTATCCTTAAGTCCAAAACTCGAACCTGGTCCAGAACCCAAAACCTCAACCATCTCAAAAATGAAGTCTTATTTCTTTTCACTCTCTTTCACTAAAGTCTCAGATCATTCAAGTAGGGGGCAAACTATAGACCCTTAATTTTTTACCTAGTCCGGTCCAATATATTTTAATCAGTCCAAAATAATTTTTGTTATCTTAATTAAATAATATTTACTTTAGTATTTAATTTTTATAATTAATAAAAAATAAAATATAATAGTAATAAACAAATAAATAAAAATAAAAATAAAAATCGGTGACGAAAAATCGGCGATGAAATTTTTCATCGTCGAAAAGGGTAAGGGCATGTTTCCATCCTGAGATGAGTGTCCATTTATTTGTTTTGTTTGGACATTGATCTGATTTTTAATATATCGATGCTTTATTTTAATTATTGCGTGTAATATGGATGATATTGTTATATTTAAGAATTTTATAATATTAAGACCTGTAAAGGAGGCCGGTTCCAATGAACCAGGCATTGTGGGGGTGCTGGGCCATTTATCACCTTCCCCACACGTACCCAACTTTCCGAACCCATTAGGGGGTTGGGGATTCCTTATGAATCAAGTCATCCACCCCTTTCTTTTTCTTGGCCCGTCCGGGTGGCGACTCCATTTTCTCCGGACATAGGTCCGTGTTCTCTAAGGCCCCGAGCCTAAACATTGCCGAAGTCGCAAGAATCATTCCACCGGGAGTGGGGGCAAAAATCCCCGCTCACAGTGGTGACTCCACTGGGGATAAGAAAAGTTGATTCCGTTGGTCTTTATATTATTCTATTCTTTCTTATAATGATATTATCCATTGCATCATATTAGATTGCATCGTGTGCGTGAGTTAGGACGCCCGTGTTACCCGTGTTGTGTTATGTAAGGGATACCATAATTTCACTCAAGGTATGGAGATCAAATATGCCATAACCACTCATAGCCTCGTACCATTTGGTATATACTTGCTATGGGAACCTAAGCCTTTTAACCCAAAGACTAAAGCTCGTGTAATTGACTTAGTTACTTTCCTTAGGTTTCACCCCAAATGCATGTTGTTTGACTATGGTTAATTTATCTTGGCTTAAATCATGGCTTATTTGGTTTGATCTTTTTCTAATATGACCTGAGTATATTGTAAGCTCAAAATGAATTGTTCTTTAAAATCAAAAAGACCAAAGCTATTTTCAAAATTTTTCAAGATGGTCTTTGGACATAAGACTTTTCTAAAAATAAATCAAAAATTCTTTTGCTCATGGCCCAAATACGAAGCCCAAAATCAAATTTTCCTAAATTCTTTTTACAATGGGCTTAAAAACAAAATTATTTTTATCCAACCTTATCTTGCAAAGAGCTTACAAATTATTTGGGTCAATTATGAAATACCAAAAATCAATTGTGAGCCTAGTTTATGGTAAGAATAATTAATCATGGGCTTGTTTTCAGCATGAATCATTTGTTACCTTTTTCAAGTGAGAAATCTATTTATAATAAACCTCTTAATTTCATTTTAATCCAATATAGCATAAAAGCTACTATAGATGGTTAAATGGATTAAAACCTAATTAATGGGAATTATCATAAGTTGGTTTCCAATTTTGAAAATATAACTATTGGTTGAAACGTTCACAAGATGCCCCATGTTGGTGTTTTATTAACCATATACCTAGGAAAAGAGACTCGCCATTCGTGTGTGGATGTTATAAGGTTGTAAGGAACATCCTATTCATCCTTGTTTGTCTATTGTTTGTGCATACATGCATACATTTGCATCTCATATCATTGATCCTTTCTGGCTCACAGCCTTGGAGACGAAGAATCTAGCAACGACTCAATCACTTGCTCACCAAAAATAATGGAGCCTGAACAATTTCAAAGAATGGTGGATGAAGCCCTCAATGCCAAAATGGAAGAAATAAAAGAGGCCCTAACTAAGACCATGAAGAACCAATTGACTGCAATCTTAGAAAATCATGCCGAGGCATCTGCTAGCACTAAGAAGCCAAAGGACAAAGGGAAGACTAAAGTTGGTGAAGTGGTTTTTGATGATGAAAAGGTGGTCATTGATGATGATGATGATTGGGCTTAATACTGCCAAGATGCTCAAGAGAAGAAAAAAGAACCGAAGATTGTTGAAAGATCAACTATGGAGAAGACCGAAATTTCTAATGTTGAAAAGATGATTACTGATTTAGAAAAGAAATTTGAGAAGAAACTGAAAACTGAGGAAATGTCCGAAGTTGACAAATTATTTGAGCTAGATGAAGAAGTCCTGTACAAGTTCAAGATGCCATCTTTCACAAAGCTTGATGGAACTGAAAATCCTCATCTCCATGTTAAGCAGTATATCACTGCCATGCAGTCTGCCCGAGCTACTAAGGCTCAAACTCTAAGGTACTTCATGCTTTCATTGGACCCTGTTGTCCAAAATTGGTTAAATACCTTAGATGATGGAACACAAAAGAGTTGGGATCTGCTTTACAAAGCCTTCATACAACAATATGGATATAACGTCGAGATGGAAGTTACCTTGATGGAAGTAGAGTCCATTAGGCAAAGGTCGAATGAGAATTTTATGGATTATGTGAAGAGATGGAGAAACAAGGCCACTTTGCTCAAGAAGAGGCCCGATGAATCCGATCAAATAAGGATGATTGTAAGAGGGGTGTTGCCTAGTCTTCATGAGAGGATGTCTCATACACTCATCCGTGATTTCAAAGACCTTCTCCAAGCTAGTCTACAAATTGAAGAGTGGGAAAGGTTAAGAATCACTTTTCAATAAAAAGGAATGAGAAAGGGAACTACTAGTTGGGCAATCAAAACACAAAAAGAGAAGTTGATGTTAATGTAACCGGTCAAGGAAATAAAGGCAATTCTCAAAATTTGGGAAACCTCTATCTTGGGTTTTTAGTAAGCTGCAAAAGAAAGGGTTGTTACAACCGTTAGCTCCTTGACCGTTACATAATCCACTGCCACCAAACTTCAGTGCTGAGGCCTTCTATCAATTTCATCAAATGCAAGGGCATGAAACAGATAAATGTGCTCGTCTAAGGCATGAGATCCAAGATTTAATCTACAGTGATAAGCTACCCGAGCTAGATAAGCCCAATACAAAGAACAACCCTTTGCCTAAATTTGGAAGAGTGCCACCACCAGCAACCTTTATGGTGGGAAAAGGATTGGAAGAAGATTTTGTTTTATCATCCTTTCAAGATGGGGATATTGAAGATGTGAAAGGAAAAGAAGCTTAAACTCAACAAACTTTCCTTAGCTTGAATGTTGCTTTTCAATTTTACTTTCTTTAATATTTTGGAACAATGTTGTTTTTAAAAATTTAAAGTTGCTTGAATAAATTACTTTCATAAAAAATTTTATTGGTCTTTGTTCATTTTGGTGCTCAACCAATGAGGAATATAGCTTGATAATTCATGAATTAATATATTTATGCATCATGACTCGAATGACTTTACTAGGTGAGGAAATTGCTTTATAGCATTGAGTTGTGTACGTTTACTTAGAGAGGGCTCCTGCATAATTATCTTTGTCTAGGTCCTAGTCAGTCTTAGAACATGCTTTGACAAACTTTTGAGGTGAAATTAAACTCTGCTTATTTAAGAGAGAAATGATCTAGGCATTGTATGATGAGCCAACAACTAGTATCCACCCTATTAAATATCAATCCCTAGTTGTCCCTTTGAGCCTTCATAAAATTTTAGCTTTCTTTTCATTAGTTTACAAACCCCAATAACCTACCCTGAGCTATTGTGATACTTTTGACAAGTCTTATGATCACTAAGATGAAGTGGCAAGAAGATCAAAGAAAGAAATGAATACCATGAAGATAGTTGAAGTTCTCAAGACCATAAGGATAGTTGATGTTTTCAAGACCATAAGGATAGTTGATGTTCTCAAAACCATAAGGGTAGTTGAAGTTCCCTTAATATCTCCAATATATCAAGACAACATCAACATCAGAGTAACAAATGATTTATCCCTGTTAAAGAAGATTTATGTTACTCTATTCATCCATTATTGGAAGCCCAAGTTAGTACAAAAAAGACAACTCTTTTAGAGCTAGAACCAAACAAAAAAAAAGAAGAACAAAAAAAAGACAAGAAAAAAAGAGGAAGAAGAAAAAAGAAAAAAGAAGAAAAAAAGAACAAAACAAAGAGGAAAAAAGAAAAAGAAAACCCAAAAAGGCAGTTCAGAAAGCCAACTGAGTTCTCTTTGACCTAAAGCAGCAAAAGGCTTCCATTTGGGTCATAAGGACATTTTGACTTGAATTGGTCCAACCTAATTAAAGATTTGATCAAAATCAGAGGAAAAAAAGAAAGACCATCCAGTGCTTAAAAGTTCTGTACTTGACAATCCTACTAGGAAGAAGTACAAAATGATAAAATGCTCAAAGAAAGTGAAGAGTAAGAGAAATAAAGAAAAGGGAGAAGAAGAAAAGAAACGAATTTTGGAACCAAATTTTTTGCAAGGGTAAAAACTGTCCTAATCAAGATATAGATTAATGCTAAGAAGATAGAAGGAATTTGGAGTCTAGCAAGATTGCCTCCAAGCTGCCTAAAATTCAAATAAGAAATTTATAGTGTGAGGGTTTGTCCATTGTGTCACATCAGCTCCTATCTCAAAATGGCCTTCATTTAACCCATGTCCCTCATAGACCCCATTTCAAGCCTATCAAAGACCTGTTGATCTCTCTTGGTAGGTAGAGTCTATTAGTGGAGATAGTTTGGATAAGTATGCATATGAGATAGATAATATTTAAACTCAAATGAGACCTTTGGCCAAGTAATGTGTATGTGCCTATCTGAAGTGCAACAATTCTTGCTTAAATGGAAATGATTCCCAAGCTTAGTACGGTAACTAGGGTTGTCATGTTATAGATATGTTAATTTGGAAAATCAAGTCCTGAGGTACATTGACATTAATTTGGCAAAGCCAACATTTGATTTCAAAATGCCAAATAAAAAAAAAGAGAGTTGTGTCATACAAAGACTTCAAGTTAAGGGAAGTTTGTTGAAACTCCAAAGGACACATTGGGCAAAGGAAATGATTGTTGGCAAGGTCGTGAAGAAGCTATCAATTGTCATGCTGAGACATAGTTTGAAATAGATAAATCCCTGACTCTGCTGCTTGGGGTCTCCATTATTCATATTTTCAACATCTTGAAGATAAAAACCATAAATGCAAAGCTTTCTATCATTCAAGTGCAAGAACTGAACGGGCATCTGAAAGAAATTCGTGAGAGAATTTCAGCTGATAATCTTAGTCTATAAGTCAATGGAACCACTGCAAGTATTATTCATGCATATCATGCATACATGAGCATATCACATCACAATTTCTTATCTTGTGTTGTCTATTCTTTATTAAGGTGAACATGAAACACTCTGTGAAGTAAGCAATCAAAAGAAGATATCAAATCAGGGGGGCATAGAAAGCCCATTGCATGAGAAAGCTCCAGTAATCTTGCAAAGAGAAGAAATACGTGCTTGTGCGAAGAACTAGACAACAAAAACATCAATCAAAGCTTGCATTGGGGCAGGAGAAGATATGAGAGCCAACTAAAAATAGCTGAATTTTGGCAAAAATGAAGAACAAAAGAATGGAACATTAGAACTATCAAAAGAATGAAGATGCAAAAGACAAAAGATTAGTTCAACTAAAAGAGCTGAAGCCAAGGGTGAAGACCCGACCTCCAATGGATAAAGATCCATGTTCCAATGGTGAAGACCCGATCCCAAAGGATGAAGATCCATTTGCAAGGGTGAAGACCCAATCTCCAAGGATGAATATCCATTTGCAAGGGTGAAGACCCGATCTCAAAGGATGAAGATCCATTTTCAAGAATGAAGACCCGATCTCAAAGGATGAAGGTCCATTCTGAGTGTGAAGAACCACCATGCATAGAATAGCCGGAGCAGTTAGACTTCTCAACAAAAAGGTTAGTCAAATCAATCTCGGGTCCGTATACCCAATCTCGGGTTCAAGTGCCCAATCTCGGGTCTAAGTACCCAAATCAAATCAATCTCGGGTCCAAGTACACAAATCAAATTCAATCTCGGGTCCAAGTATCCAATCTCAGATCCAAGTACCCAAATCAAATTCAAATCTTAAGTCAAAGTACCCAGTTTAGGATCGAGTATCCAAATCCAATTAGGATCGAGTATCCCAATCTAATTTAGGATCGAGTATCCCAATGAAATTTAGGATCGAGTATCCCAACCCAGTTTAGGATCGAGTATCCAAATCCAGGTTAGGATCGAGTATCCCAATCCAGTTTAGGATCAAGTATCCGAATCCAGTTAGGATCTAGTATCCGAATCCAGTTTAGGATCGAGTATCCGAATCCAGTTTAGGATCGAGTATCCAAATCCAGTTTAGGATCGAGTATCCAAATATAGTTAGGATTGAGTATCCCAATCCAGTTTAGGATCGAGTATCCGAATCCAGTTAGGATCGAGTATCCCAATCCAATTGAGGATCGAGTATCCAAATCCAGTTTAGGATCGAGTATCCCAATCCAATTCAGGATCGAGTATCCCAATCCAGTTTCAGATCGAGTATCCAAATCCAGTTAGGATCGAGTATCTCAATCCAGTTTAGCATAGAGTATCCAAATCTAGTTAGGATCGAGTATCCAAGTCTAGTTTAGGATCGAGTATCCAAATCTCTCGGGTCCAGAACCCAAATTACCCTTAGGTCCAGAACCTAGAATCTCTTCTAAGTCCAGAACTTAGCTCGGGTCCAGAACCCAAATTACCCTTAGGTCCAGAACCTAGAATCTCTTCGAAGTCCAGAACTTAGCTCGGGTCCAGAACTGAAATTACGCTTAGGTCCAGAACCTAGAATCATTTCTAAGTTCAAAACATAGCTCAGGTCCAGAACTTAAAATTATCCTTGAGTCCTGAACTCGAACCGGATCCAGAACCCAAAACCTCAACCATCTCAAAAATTAAGTCTTATTATTTTTCACTCTCTTTCACTAAAGTCTCAGATCATTCAAGAAGGGGGAAAACTGTAGACCCCTAATTTTTGACCCAGTCCGGTCCAATATATTTTAATTAGTCCAAAATAATTTTTATGTTGTCCAATATATATTTTAGTCCAAAATAATTTTTATTATTTTAATTAAATAATATTTTCTTTAATAATTAATAAAAAAAATAATAATAATAAACAAAAAATAATAAAAAAAAGTCGCCTTGCGCAGCTTTTTTGCAAGCGTAATTTTTTCGCAGCAGTTTTTTTTTGCTAGCACAATTTTTCCGCAGCAGTTTTTTTTCGCCAGTGAAATTTTTCTGAAGCAAAATTTTTGAAACCTAATGCAATTAGGTTTCAGTATCCTTTTCTTAATCAATGTTAGCTTCCGTGAATAACTAGAATTAACCATAAAATTCTTCTATAAATAAGACCAAAAACAACACAAAAAGGAGAAAAAAAAAAGAAAATTGGATCGGATTTGGGAGGAAAAATTGAGACTGAAATTGAGGAGGAAAACTTTGAATTTTAAGAATTCCTTCTGGCAGTGAATCAATATGATTTTTTTTGAAAGAGCAACAACAATTACATCCATCAAAGGCAGCAAAGCTTGTCTTGTTTTTTGTTCATCCAAGAAGAAATTTTTGGTGGAACCAACAAACGGAGGTATGCATCACTTGTCTAATTTCTTCACAGTAGCTTAAATCATCCAATTGTTTCTTCAAAATAAAAAAAAAACCTAAGAACCTTAATTCACCTTTTCTAAAGCTTAAAAACCTTAATTCGTTTATTTGTTTTCCAAAAGTCTTAAAGTTGTTATTTTTGTTTCTTTAAAATTTATCAAAACCCTAATTTGCATTCCAATTTTTCAAAACCTTAAATTAAATCTATTTCTTTCGAAAAATCTTTAAAAATATCTTTTCTGCTTCTATAAACTTTAAATCGTTTGGTTTATTTCCATAAAGTTTCACAAAATTATCAATTATTTTTTCAAATTCTAAAACCTCATGCATTCCCTGAAACCCTAATTCTAAAATTTTAAAACCCTAATTCAACTCCGAACACCCAAAACAATAAACCCTAACTCCCTTAAAACCTTAAACCCTAATTTTTCTAAATCCTAACCCTTTAAACCTTAAAACCTTATAAACCTAAAATTCAACACAGTAAGTAGCTAATAGTCATAAACTCAATGTTTTAAAGTGTTCAAACCCTAATTTCATGATTTCACTTCTCAAATACTAATTTGGTTAATCAAAGAAGTTTATTAACCTCTTAAATTATAAAACTTTGCTCCATTCCTTTAAAATTCACAGTAACTTGAACTCATAAATTCCAAAACCCTAAACATATGGAATAAAGAATCTTAAATAGAAACAATAGCCCTAATTTGAATCTTTATTTGCCTTATTCAATTTTATATTTGATTATGCTTTGATTTATTTTATATGCTTTAATTTATTTAAGTTCAATGCTTGGTTTATTTAATTTATCATGGATGGATGTTTACTTTCAATGGATGTTTAATATTTTTGATTTATTTACGATGAATGGTTATTTACTTTTTTCGGTTTATTTAGATTTTCAAATGTTGTAAGAGGTATGTTTCCACTTGCTGGGTACCTCATTAGTTAAATATCATTTAATTTAAATTGCTTTTATATTTTAGAACCAATGTAAAGGACATGTTTCTACCTTTTGGTGGGTGTCCTATTTAGGCATGGATTATGTAAGGGCATGTTTCTATCTTCGAATGGGTGTCCATTTATTTGTTTTGTTTGGACATTATTCTGATTTTTAATATATCGATGCTTTATTTTAATTATTGTGTGTAATATGAATGATATTGTTATATTTAAGAATTTTATAATATTAAGACCTGTAAAGGAGGCCGGTTCTAATGAACCGGGCATTGTGGGGGTGCTGGGCCATTTCTCACCTTCCCCACACGTACCCAACTTTCCGAACCCATTAGGGGGTTGGGGATTCCTTAGGAATCGAGTCGTCCACCCCTTTCTTTTGGGAACTTAGGTCCGTGTTCTCTAAGGCCCCAAGCCTAAATAGTGCCGAAGTCGCAAGAACCATTCCACCAGGAGTGGGGGCGAAAATCCCCGCTCACAAGGAGGCATGTCATGGACATCAGTCTGGCGCCCCCTAAATGAAGAAGCATTAGAATCCCTCATGCCTTGAAATCAAAAGTCCATAAAGCTCTATTCCAAATGAGCCGCATGTAATGATTGGTAGTTAATTCTTCCTGCAACTTTCTATTCTATTCGTCAAGCATTTGTTGTGGCCAAACAAGGAAAAGGTAAGTCCATGTACTTTCATGCATACATACAACATTATGGAAAAGGATGACAGACCAAGTAACTTAGATCGAAGCTCTGAGGATAAGATGGCATATCTAGATAAGAAGATGGAGCAAATAGAGAGAATTGTCATTGTATCAGAATAGCATATGGTGGTACAGTCTCATGACTAAAGAAGTTGTAGCCTGCAATAATCATAAAGATAGTCAGAACAACTTAAGAAGAAGCAGTTATAGTGGCAAAGTTTAAGCATTCACCTAAGAAGTGCCAACCCTGGAGTCATCACGAAAATGGGAAGAAGGGTCCCTCTTCTCCTCCTCCTCTTCTTCTTCTCCTTTTTCATGTTCCTCTTCTTTCATTTCTTCTTCTTTCACTTCTTCCACTTCTCCCCCAGAAAGCCCCCAAACACCATCAGGAAAAACATCAAAATTTAGAAGCTTGTCCTAAATAAATTGGATAAATGACATATCCCATGAAAAGCAGAAAGGCCCTAATATCAAAGCCATTATGAGCACGACTCCAATAAGATTCTGGTATGGATATGGTGCTCAACACAAATAATGGGATATCTATTAGTACCCTTTGCTAGTCTGGACCAAGAAGCCAATTATATACTCATTCACTAAGAAAGTAGCCATAAGAAATTGGGTCGGCAATGATCCGATGAGAATCTTGAAAGGGCAGTGCATCAGTCATACGTGCAGTCTAGTTGTTTCTCTTTTTAGCCTCCCACCAAGCCATGACCACCTGTAGAAAAGCAAACATGTATGTTGTTTTACTCATAAGTTTTGATATTAATATTAACATTTCTCTTACTTGGTTCTAGGTTAAACGACTTATATGGTAGCATTGAGTGTGCACATGATGGCTTTCAGACACCAAGAAACTTAGCCTTGGATATCCCACTCACGGTCCAATAATGTTGGGAACTCTCACCAAGTTGTGCTCATACGCCCAAACCTATACATTAAAGTGAAGATCAAAATCCATACACGTGTTATTTGAATCAACAGTTATAAGGAAATTTATGCCTCGGTGACAGCCATAAAACTAGTAAAGCATCTTTTATTCTTGCAAATTCCATCAAAACAATGGTAAAGGTAGGCAAGGCTAGGCTCTCCTCACATGTAATGAGGCATCCAGTCAAATCAGTAAGGGTGTGTAGAACCAACAAGTGGATGGCAGACCTAGTGATGTACAGTATGGTCGCCCCAAGTAGATAAAATAAGAACCCCTAAGCATATTGTTTAGCCCTCTCATCTTGCATGGGTTGAGTTTACTTCATACAGTATTCTTGGATGGGCTCATATTTTATTTTGTAAGGTCCTCTAAAAATGGGCCTAACACTGATCAACTACCGAATTTCTTCATTGGTTAAAATATTGCTAGTTAAAAGGAAGGGTTCCATGACATTAGAGACCTGCTATGGCAGCAAAATCAACTAGACTGATGGTCATCTCTCCAATGGGCAAGTGAAAGGTATTGGTAGTGTCCTTCCATCACTCTACAATCAATTTGACATCCTCGGGATGGTAATTACAAAACAAAGTCTTCAAAGCCACTTTCCTAAACCATTCTTTTTTATTGAAGGTGGGGCCCGATCGTACCATTAGCGGGCTTTGTGAATGTTTCCTCCTCCCTTAATTTTGCAACTGCCATGCCATCCAAACATAGGTAAGTCAAGCAAGGTAAGTTACTTTTTGCAATTTGATAAAAGTTACATTCATTCATATTCCCTTCTTTTTACAAATTTTTATGAATTTTGCTACTTAAGTTCTATGACATAAATTTTCATGCATATTTTTGCATGACAATATTTATCATTGAATTATGCTAATAAATATTGTGTCAATAAGTAGTTAAATTGTATCAAAATAACGGTTACATGCATTTTTACCTTGTAAAACAGTGAAGATGCATCTCGGCTAATAAAGGTATTGGCTAGACCTCGTTGGTATAAAGGTAAGTAAGCAGCTCATTATTTGGCCGCATTCCAAACCTTGAGGAATGATGATTAGAAGACATTTATGGGAAGTGGTAGCGCTTTCAAAAATTTAGTATTATTAGAGTGTTGAAGATGAAGGAAATTTTGATGCCGTGAACAAAATATGGAAAGGGAACGCGTGTAACATCCCGATACTCTATATAAGTACTATACATATACCTTGTATACATACAGTAAGCATATAAAGTATAAGGATGTCACTATTTCAATATAAAATCTTTACCTTATTTCCAAACAATAATACATTACAATATTATAGCACATTTACAAAATCATTATACTTTCGATAATCTTACATATATGTAATAATCTTGCCTTTACCAAAATTCGTTTATACATATGAATACATTTTTATCAAAATACAATATATTTATATTTTACATGTATGCAGCACCTTCTAGTTGGTCTCGAAACACTCTTACCCTTCTCGTGGCATAACAATTGGCTTCAGATCTACCACCTACTCACCTGCGTGATTACACAACCGCGCTAAGCCCGAGAGCTTAGTAGTACAAATAAATAATATAAACATATTCACATTCTAACTTCATGTATCTTTATTTTCTTATCATGTTTTCCCATTTCAATTACACTTTTCATATATTTCTACTAATCTCATAATTATATATAGATACACATATCATTAACACAAACTACAATTCCATAACTTATAAGAACATTCATAACTAATACTTACAATATCCACATCCATACACATTTTACATGTCATACTATATTTTTAGAATCTCATCTTTCAACTTAGCTTCTCAAGCGATATTTCTTTTCAATAGTTTACTTATGTATTGTAATCATATCATACTTTATAATATTACATGTCCTTATATTATTCAAGTAATTCATTATTCGCAATTCACCATTTATGAATTATATTTCGTCATTCATATTGAAAACAAAGACAAGTATGATTCTCATTATTCATTCATTTCACATTTCATAAATTACATTGAAAACAAAGACAAGCATGGACCCAAAAAGGATCTAATATGTTGTAATATCCTCATTTATGCCCTAGAAGTTTTGCATATTGTTGTTGTTGTTATTGTTATATATTGGATTGAATATATGTGTTAAATTGTAAGAGAAAAGAAATTGAGAAGAGAAAGTATATGTATATGTATTTTGGGAAGAAATAGGGTTTAGAGACAAATTTATATGTTGTGTATATGTTAATATATATGACATATAAAGTGGTCAAAAGGCTTGGTCAATGCAAGAGAAGATATTTATTTGAGATTGGTAAATTACTTAATTGGGCACATATAAGACAAAAAGATAATTATGTGAATAAGGGCACTTTGGTAATTGCTTGGATAAAATCACATGGTGGATATTTAAAGAAGGTTTGACTTGTGTTTTCTTTATCATTTCTTCTTCTTCTTCTTGTTGATGGCCGGCCCTCCATAGCCAAAGAGAAAGAAAGAGACAAGTGATGGTTTTGATGATTTCAAGCTTAAATTGAAGAAAGATTAAGTGTTCAAGTGTTGATTTAAGAAGTTTTTAATTAAGGTAAGATATTTTCTCTAATTTCTTCAATTCTTTTGAAGTGGTATGATTAAGTTGCTTATGGTATGATTGTAAGTATTGATTTTGCTTGATAGATGAGAACTGCTTTGGTCCATAATCACAATCATCAAGCCCGTAGGCGATATATATATATCTCTATCCATGGATAGTGTAACAGACCCAGTCTCTTGGACCTCAACCCGGCTAAAGTCGAGGAGATCCTCAACCCGGCAAGACTGTTACTATTTTTGAGGCTTACGACCCAGTCTTTTCGCCCTAAAAACATCATATTTAACATATTTCACATTTCTCAACTGGAATCGGCTTACGACCCGGTCTTTTCACCTATCCAGTGATTCATAGGCATGCCGCCAAACCCAGAACTCTGAAAATTGAATAACATATTAAGCACACAATCATTTCATTTATCTCTTTATCAATTTCTTTCTCATTTCATATTCCACAATCAACTAGGCAACCATGCCTCAATTATCTCTTTTGCATCATCCTAGCCAACAATCATGGCCTCATATCTCATATTATCTCAAATCACATTAATACAATTCATCATATCATCATATCTTTCACATTTCACATTTCATATTTCATATAGGCAAACATGCTTCAATCATCTCATTATATCTCAATTCATCATTTAAGTACTCACAATCAATTGCATTGATATATACATAGCAATTTACATTATTCATTGATTTAGAATCTTCAACATACATTCCACATAATTCACATTGTGCACAACATAGCATTATTCATATGCATCAACAATGTAATAGATTACTTAACACATTTATAACCAACTGTGTTAAGGTCCAAAGACATATAAATATATGCAATCAAATAGGGTTTGTACTTACCTCATGAGCAATCACACCACACCAAACTCATCTTCCAATAATCCTCAACACTTAGATTAGGGCAAAACAACTTCTTCACAACCTAATCCACAAGAAATAACACACACTTACTCAAAGATACACATGAATTCAATACAAGTATTCACTTATTAATCTCATACTAGACCCTTAGATCACAATTACAAACCAACCTCTCTCTCTAGAACCCCACGGTCGTGGCCTACCAACCCCCACGGGTGTGGCATAGCAAACAATTCTGCCCAATTATTCTAAAACCCCCACGGTCGTGGCCTTCCAACCCCTATGACCGTGGCATAGCAAATGAATCTGTCTCCCTTGCTCAACACCCATCGGCCATGGCTCCCAATGCCCACGGTCGTGGCAGCCAGGGGCCACGGGCGTGGCATCCAAAATGCCTCTATTTCCGGACCAAACTCATGCATTCTATGTTTTCAACTTCCTTAAACACAAACATACATCAATCATATATCAATTACTCAATTCTCCAACTCATTTATTTTAAACCCTTATTAAACAATTTCAATAATCCATCATCATCCTCACAAATAACCATATTATCATCATCTAAATACCAATTTAACATACCTATAAACTTTAATCTTTCACTATCATCATCTTCACACACTAACCAAATCAAATATAAACACAATCAATAGAAATCAACTCAAAGAAATGAACACTTGAATATTTTGCCAAATCTTCAATCTCCACCTTCAATTCTCTTAAAGCCCTTAAGAATTTGATGTATAAACCAACCAAAATCACATCTCTCTCTCTCTCTCTCTCTCTCTCGTTGAAGAAGAAGAAGAAGAAGAAGAAGAAGAAAGAAAGAAAATCTTCTTTCCTTTATTCATACTTATCTTATATATATATAATAATAATAATATAATTAAATATTTCCTAAAATCAATAGTACTTTAAAGAATTGGGATTCATTGTATAAAGCCTTCATCTAGAAATATGGGTACAATGCTGAATTAGAAATTACTTTGATAGAGGTTGAGTTAATTAGGCAAAAATAAAATGAGAATTTTGTTGACTATGTGAAAAGGTGGAGAAACAAGGTTACATTGCTCAAGAAAAGGCCATATGAATCAGACCAGATTAGGATGATTGTGAGAAGGGTGCTGCCTAATCTTTATGAAAGGATGTCCCTTACCCTTATCGTAGATTTTAAAGACCTTCTTCAAGCTAGTTTATAAATAGAAGAATGGGAAAGGGATAAGAACCATTTTTCTTCAAGATGGAACAAGAAAGAGAACTATCAGTCCAATAATCAAAGAACACAAAAGGCAGTCGATGTTAATACAACTGGCCAAAGAGGTAGGAGGTAGTTTTTCAAGTTGGGAAAACCACTGTCTTCATTTTTTAATAAGCTACAAAAGAAGGGACTATTGTAATTGTTGACTCCTTGCCCGTTGCCAAATCCTCTACCACCCAACTTTAATGCTAAGGCATTTTATCAATTCCATCAAATGCAAGGGCATGAAATGGACAAACGTTTAAGATTGAGGCATGAGATCCAGAATTTGATTAATAATGGAAAGTTCCCTGAACATAACAAGCCTAGCACAAAGGACAATCCATTGCTAAGGTTCAACAGAGTACCACCATTGGCAACTTTCATGATTGGAGGAGGTTTAAATGAGAAGTTTGTTTTGTCTTCATTCCAAGATGTAGGTGGAGAGGCCACTAAAGAAGAAGAAATGCTTATCAAGTTTGAATCAGATGTGATGAAAGGGAATGAAGTGCCCATCTATGTTGCGAATGAATTTTGGGATTCAACTGACAGTGATGATGATTCTGAGTCCAAGAAAGAAGAGTGGACTTTGTCTTAGCCGAAGGAGGATGAAGTAATGAATACTCACTCTGGTAAGCCTTATGTAAGGCCTCCACCAAAAGAAGTAGAAGCTGATAAAGGAAAGAAAGTTGAAATGGGAGGTAAAGAGGAAGAAGATGATGTTGTTCTTAAGTAGTTGAAGAGAACTTAAGCTAGTAATAGTATCTAAGATTTACTAGCCACATCCAAAATGCATGAAGAGACTATGGCCACAGCTATGGCAAGCATACAAATTTTGTAACATCCTAAAATTTTTGAAAATTTCTAATTTTTGAAAAATTTGATAAAATAAATTATAATTTAAAAGGATAAATTAAATTAATGGTTTTAAATAAAAAAATGAAGGGATTTAAATGAAAAAGTAGAATATATATGTGATATATATGCAAAATGTACATAACATATATAAAAGTCAACACTTTTTAAAAGAAAAGGGTATTTTGATAATTAAATCTTATAAATTCAAAATTAATAAAATAATTCAAAAAACATTATTTTTGAATGGAAGAGGGAAATTAGAAATTTTAATTTATTAAAAAAATAATTAAATAATTAAATAATTAAATATTAAATTATTTTAATATATATATGTATGGTTTAAAAAAAAGATGAAAAGGAAAAGAAATATTAAAAAGTCTTCTTCTTCTTCTTCTTTTTCCTCTAGGCAGAATTCCATGGGAGCTTGAAGCCAAGAATTTGATTCTTTCATACTCCATAAATTGAAGGATTTAACAAGTTTCAAGTGGATTTTTGGTGATTTCCACCAAAATTAGTAAGTTTTCATCTCTTTTCTTTGAATTCCATGGAAGATTGTATTATGTGAGCTTTGGAATTTTGATGTAGTATGTTATAATTATTGGAATTGGTGTGTATGATGTTATTTTAGGTAGTTAATAATGATTCTAAGGTTATATTGAATAGATGATGGAGTTTGGATAAAGAATGGTGAAGAGAGAGAATTTAGGGTTATGGATTTTTGGTGTTTTGAAAACATGAAATTTAATTGTACAAATTGATTCCAAATGAGTTTTTTTCATTCATAAACAAGTATTTTAAAGTCAAATATTATATTTGGTGGAGTTGGGATGGAGTTTGAGAATGTGAAGACCCTCAATTTTAACCCAGTCCGGTCCAATATATTTTATTTAGTCCAAAATATTTTTTGTGTTGTCCAATATATTTTAAATAGTCCAAAATAATTTTTGTTATCTTAATTAAATAATTTTTGCTTTAGTATCTAATTTTTATTAATAAAAAATAAAAATAAACAAATAAAAATAAAAAATTAGCGACGAAAAAATCGTTGCAGAAAACCATGGTCTTCGCCTGCCCGCAGGCCAGTTCGCGTGCCGGCTGCCGCAGCTTTTATCGCCAGCGCATTTTTTTGCAGCTGTTTTTTTTTCGCCAGCAAAATTTTTCCGACGCAAATTTTCCGAAACCTAATGCAATTAGGTTTTGGTTTCCTTTTCTTAATGAATAATAGATGTTGTGAATAACTAGAATTAGTCATATAAAACTTCTATAAATAAGACCAAAAACAACACAAAAATCAATCAAGAAATAAGGGAAGAAATCGGACAGAAACTTGAACAAAAATTGGATCCGAAACTAAGTAGGAAGGAGGTGAATCAATCTGATTTTTTGAGAGAGCAGAAAAACTGTAACGCCCCCATACTCCATATAAGCACTATACATATACATCATTTTCAACAAATCACCCTTCTTTGGCATATCCAAACTTTCATGGAAACAATTCTCACATTTACATACATTTTACACATCATACAACATTTTCATAAACTCATATCTCAAAAAAACACTTCAAGCCATATTCACTTTCAATATATCAATACACATATTACAAAGTCATATTTCATAACATCATTTTATTCACAATTCATCAACCATGAATCACATTTCCAATGAGGGCAGCCATAGATCTCTTTAGTCATATCTTTCAACATTTGCATATCACATATTTCAACAAAGACAGACTCGGGCCCAAACAACACACTAATATGTTATTCAAAGTTCAGAGTTACTGCTTTGGTCTATAATCACAATGATCAAGCCCGTAGGCAATATATCTCATATCTCTATCCATGGATAGTGTAACAGACCCAGTCTCTTGGACCATCAACTCAATAACTTGAGGAGATCCTAAACCCGGCAAGACTGTTACTAGTAACAGACCCAGTCTCTTGGACCATCAACCCGACTAAATCGAGAAGATCCTCAACCCGGCAAGACTGTTACTTTTCATATATTTCATATCAATAATTCATATAGTGTAACAGACCCAGTCTCTTGGACCTCAACTCACTCAAATTGAAGAGATCCTCAACCCGGCAAGACTGTTACCTTTTTCACATTTTCTAGGCATGCCGCCAAAACCAGAACTCTGAAATTTGAATCAACATATTAGACACAAAATCTTTTCATTCTCATTTCATTCTCAATTGAATTGCCATAGCCAATAACAATGGCTTCATATCTCATTTGAATCATTAGAGCCAATCACAATGGCTTCACTTCATATTTTAATCATCATAGTCAATAACAATGACTTCACATCATTTTATAACATTTCACTATATAACACTTCATTATTCAAATGCACATTTATATCATCAATTAGGCAAACAAGCCTTAATCATAACATTAAGGTAATTCATCATCAATGATCACATGATATTTCACATTGTACATAACACGTCATTATTCATATGCATCATTAATCTACATATAGCACAATACAATTCATAAGATTGACAATGCATAAAGCATAACATAGTTCATATAATATCAACATTATCATCAAATCATATTGATCAATTCAATTTATCACTCAACAATACATAAACAATGGCATTGCACAAACCTTTTTCCATGATCATTATATCTTCCACATTGCCTATACCATCATTGTTATATACAAAACAATTTACATTATACATTAATGTAGAATCTTCTATATACATTTGGTTGGATCATTATTGTTGCAAGTGTATGTAAGTACAAAAGACAATTGAAGATCCAACAATGTATGAAGAACAATTAACAAACACAAAAACTAACACCCTCAAGGGACACGGCCAAGCCTGTGGCCGTGTCACTCAACACCAATTCAAGCAGTAGCAAACACGGGCAATGGACACGGCCAAGCCAGTGGCCGTGTCTTTCAACACAACAATCCAGCACCGGACACGGGCAAGGAACACGGCCGTGTCTCTCAACACAATTCAGACAGTAGCGAACACGGGCAAGGGACACGGCCGTGTTAGTGGCCGTGTCTCTCCAAAATTCATTCAACACACTCAAATTTGCCCCAACTTGGCCGTGTCTCTCATGACTTGGCCGTGTCCTACAATAATTTAAAGACCAAACAATCGAAAATTCATCCAACTAAACCCCAAATCAACATTTCATCATTTTCCTTACAATTATCTCAACTCATCATCACTTAAATGTTAATTTTACACATTTATATACTTCAATCTCTTGTTATCATCCACTTACACACCAATCAAACCAAACATAACCCAAATCCAAAAGAAATCCAACTAAGGAAATAAAAACTTATAGATATAAGTATAATCAATAAATTCAACTCAAGATATGATTACTTACTTGAATATGTTACCAAATCTTCATCTCCATCTTCAATACTCTTAAATTCCTTTAATCCTTGGTGTAATTTGAAGCAAAATCATCTTTCTCTCTCTAGCTTCTCTCTCTCTCTCTCTCTCTCTCTCTCTCTCTCGTTCACTAAGAAAAGAAGACGAAGGAGAAGAAGAAAGAAAGATCTAGTTCTTTCTTTCATTCTTATCATATATATATAATAATAATAATAATAATAATAATAATAATAATAATAATAATAACAATAATAATAATAATAATAATAACATTAATACCATTAAATCTCCACCACACACAATTCCTTTTGACTTTCTTCTTCTTTTCTCTTTCCTTCAATACACACATTGAATCCAAGTACAATAGTAACCCCAACACTTTTAGGGTATACTTTAGGATATTACAAAAACAATTCAAGCAATTCAAAGGCAAAAAAGCTTGTCTTTGATTTTGTTCATCCAAGACGAAATTTTTGGTAGAACCAACAAACAGAGGTATGCATCAATTGTTTAAATGTTTTCTTCACAATAGCTAAATCATCCCATTATTTCTTTTAAATCAAAAACCTAAGAACCCTAATTCACCTTTTCTGAAGTTTGAAAACCTTAATTCATTGCTTTGTTGTTCAAAAAGTTTAAAGTTATTAGTTTTGTTTCTTCAAAACCCCAAAACAAAAATTTGTTTTCCAAATATTAAAAACCTTAAATTGAGTTCTGTTTCTTTCCAAAATCCCTAAAAACATCTTTTTTTCTTTCTTAAACTTTAAATCGATTGGTTTATTTTCATAAAACTTCATAAAATTATCAATTGTTTTTCTAAATTATAAAAACCAACTCATTACCTGAAACCCTAATTCAAAAATCCTAAAACCCTAATTCAATTCCAAAACTCAAAACAGTGAATCTTAAGCCCTTTAAAACCTTAAACCCTAATTTTTTCTAAACCCTAATCCTTTAAAACTTTAAAAACCATAAAAACACAAATAATATAATTTTACATAATAAGCTTAAAACATATTTCAATGAATAACCGTAAACCATAAATCTAGGTATTTTACAATGTTCAAACCCTAATTTCATCACAAACCTTAATTTGGTTAATCAAAGAGTTTTACCAACTTTTTAAATCATAAAACTTTAATCCATTTTAATTCCCTTAAAATCACATTATTCTAATTCCATAAATTTCAAAACCCTAAACACATTAAATAAAGAATCTTAAATAGAAACAGTAGCCCTAATTTGAATTTTTATTTGTATTATTCAATTTTGTGTTTGATTATGCTTTGGTTTATTTTATATGCTTTAATTTATTTAAGTTCAATGCTTGGTTTATTTAGTTTATGATGGATGGATGTTTACTTTCTATTGATATTTAATACCTTTGATGAATAATTTATTTATGATGAATGGTTATTTACTTTTATCAATTTATTTAGATTTCCAAATATTGTAAGAGGTATGTTTCCGCTTGGTGGGTACCTCATTAGATAAATATCATGTGATTTAAATTATTTTTCTATTTTAGAACCAATGTAAAGGACATGTTTCTACCTTTCGGTGGGTGTCCTATTTAGGCAAGGGATGTAAGGACATGTTTACATCCTCGGATGGGTGTCCATTTATTTATTTTGTTTGGACATTATTTTAATTTTCAATATATCGATGCGTTATTTTAATTATTGTGTGTATTATGGATAATGTTGTTATATTTAAGAATTTTATAATATTAAGACCTGTAAAGGAGGCCGGTTCCAATGAATCGGGCGTTGTGGGGGTGCTGGGCCATTTCTCACCTTCCCCACACGTACCCAACTTTCCAAACCCCTTAGGAGTTTGGGGATTCCTCAGGAATCGAGTCATCCACCCCTTTCTTTTTTCCTGGCCCGTCCGGATGAAGACTCCATTTTGTCCGGACTTAGGTCTATGTTCTCTAAGGCCTCGAGCCTAAACAGTGGCGAAAATCGCAAGAATCATTCTACCGGGAGTGGAGGCAAAAATCCCCGCTCACAGTGGCGACTCAACTGGGGACAAGAGAAGTTGATTCCGTTGGTCTTTATATTATTCTATTCTTTCTTATAATGATATTATCCATTGCATCATATTAGATTGCATCATGTGCGTGAGTTAGGACACCCGTGTTACCCGTGTTGTGTTATGTAAGTGATACCATACTTTCACTCAAGGTATGGAGATCGAGCATGGCATAACCACTCATAGCCTTATACCATTTGGTATATACTTGCTATGGGAACCTAAGCCTTTTTACCCAAAGACTAAAGCTCATGTAATTGGCCTAGTTACTTTCCTTAGGTTTTTTTCCTGAATGCATGTTGTTTGACTATGGTTAATTTATCTTGGCTTAAATCATTGCTTGTTTGGTTTGTTCTTTTTCTAATATGACCTAAGTATATTGTAAGCTCAAAATAAATTTTTCTTTAAAGTCCAAAAAACCAAAGCTATTTTCAAAACTTTTCAAGATGTTCTTTGGACATAAAACTTTTCTAAAAACAAATAAAAAATTCTTTTGCTAATGGCCCAAATAATAAGCCCAAAATATGTTTTTTCTAAAATCTTTTTACAATGGGCTTACAAATAAAATTATTTTCACCCAACCTTTTCTTACAAATAGGTTGCAAAATATTTAGGTCAATTATGAAATACCAAAAATCAATTGTGAGCCTAGTTTATACTAAGAATAAATTAACCATGGGCTTGTGTTTGGCATGAATCATTAGTTACTTTTTCAAGTGAGAAATCTATCTATAATAAACCTCTTAATTTAGTTTTAATCCAATATAGCATAAAAGCTACATTAGTTGGTTAAACGGATTAAAACCTAATTAATGGGAATTATCATCAGTTGATTTCCATTTTCGAAAATCTAACTATTGGTTGAAACATCCGAGGGAAATATTCAAAAATGAGATACCTCGTGTTGGTATTTTGTTAACCATATATCTAGGAAAAGAGACTCGTCATTCGTGTGTGGATGTTATAAGGTTGGAAGGAACGACCTAATTATCCTTGTTTGTCTATTGTTTGTGCATACATGCATACATGCATACATTTGCATCTCATATCATTGATCCTTTCTGGCTCACAGCCCTGGATTACGATAGTTCAAAAGCTTACAACAATCAGACCTACGCCGGAGACAAAGTATCTAGCAACGACTCAATCACTTGCTCACCAAAAATAATGGAGCCTGAACAAATTCAAAGAATGGTGGATGAAGCCCTCAATGCCAAAATGGAAGAAATAAAAGAGGCCCTAGTTGAGATTATGAAGAACCAATTGACTGCAATCTTAGAGAATCATGCCGAGGCATCTGCTAGCACCAAAAAGCCAAAGGACAAAGGGAAGACTAAAGCTGGTGAAGTAGTTTTTGATGTGGAAAAAGTGATCATTGATGATGATGATGATTGGGCTCAATACTACCAAGATGCTCAAGAGAAGAAGAAAGAATCAAAGGTTGTTGAGAAGGAAACTATTGAAAAGACCGAGACATCCGATGTTGAAAAGATGATTGCCAATTTAGAAATGAAATTTGAGAAGAAGCTGAAAATCGAGGAAATGTCCGAAGTTGACAAGTTATTTGAGCTAGATGAAGAAGTTCCATACAAGTTCAAGATGCCATCTTTTGTGAAGTCTGATGGAACCGAAAATCCTCATCTCCATGTGAAGCAGTATATCACTGCTATGCAGTCTGCCCGAGCTACTAAGGCTCAAACCCTAAGGTACTTTATGCTCTCAATGGACCCTGTTGTCCAAAATTGGTTCAATACCTTAGATGATAGAACACAAAAGAGTTGGGATCTACTTTACAAAGCCTTCATCCAACAATATGGATATAATGTCGAGATGGAAGTTACCTTAATGGAAGTGGAGTCCATTAGGCAAAGGTTGAATGAGAATTTTGTGGATTATGTGAAGAGATGGAGAAACAAGGCTGCTTTACTCAAGAAGAGGCCTGATGAATCCGATCAAATAAGGATGATTGTGAGAGGGGTGTGGCCTAGTCCTCGTGAGAGGATGTCTCATACACTCATCCATGATTTTAAAGACATTCTTCAAGCTAGTTTGCAAATTGACAAATGAGAGAGAGAGAGAAGAGCCATTTTGCAACAAGAAGGAACGAGAAAGGAAACTATCAATCTGGCAGCCAAAGCATGCAAAAGGCAGTTGGTGTCAATGCTACTAATCAAGGAACATGAAGACAATTTTCAGAATTGGGAAAACAGATGTCTTGGGTTGTCAATAAGCTTCAAAGAAAGGAATTACTACAACCCTTAAATCCTCGTCCTTTGCCTAACCTTCTCCCGCCTAATTTTGACACTAAAGCATTTTGTCAATTCCACCAAATGCAAGGGCATGACACGGATAGATGTGTGAAGTTGAGACATAAGATCCAAAATCTAATTGATAATGGGAAGCTGCCCGAGCCCAATAAGCCAAACACCAAAGATAACCCATTACAAAAGTTCAATAGAGTACCACTGCCGGCAACCTTCATGATTGGAGGAGGTTTGCATGAGGACTTTGTCATGTCTTCTTTTCAAGATGTGGGTAGAGAAGAAACCAAAGAAGAAGAGGTATTTGGTGAAATTAAATAAGCTATGGTGGCTAAAGAGGTAAAAATTTGTTTTGTCAATGGATTTTAGGATTGAAGCGATAGTGATGATGATCTTGTATCCAAGAAGGAGGAGTGGACTTGGTCCGAACCCGAAGAAGATGAAGTAAAGAACACTAGATTCGGTAAGCCTTATGCAAGGCCACTACCTAAGGAGGTAGAAACTAATAAGGGTAAGGAAGTTGAAGTAGAAAATAAAGAAGAAGAAGATGATGCTGTGCTCAAGCAATTGAAAAGAACCCAAGCAAGTGTTTAGCATTTGGGACTTATTAGATGCATCTAAAAAGCACCGAGAAACTATGGCCAAAGCCTTGGCTAGCATGCCAATTTCTACCTCCATGACACCGGAGGAGCTTATCAACTTCATAAAAATTGGGGGGGGGGTAATGAAATGTGAAGAGGTTCAAGAGAAGAGTGAAGTTAATATGGGAGCAGTTTCTTTTTCAGATGCAGATTTACCGGAGGAGGGGAGAGACCACATCCGCCCTCTCTTTATCAAAATAGAAGTCAAGGGGAAGAGGACTCCATGTGTAATGGTTAATGATGGGTCCGCCATAAATGTTTGCCAACTTAAGATATTGCCAAAGCCAGCCATGTTAACAAGAGATCTAAACCCAGCCAAGGTAACACTTCGGGCTTATGACAACACTAAGAGACATGCCAAAGGGACTTTCAAAGCTGCTGTCAAGGTTGGTCCAATTGAATCTATTATTGAATTTATGGTTTTAGACATACCAGTTACCTTCGCCTTACTCTTGGGGTAACCATGGTTTCATCCTCTTGGTGGAGTTCCTTCCACACTTCATCAAAAGATCAAGTTCCCAAACGGAGATGAGACATCGGTCATTAAAGCTGAAGATAATGAGATTGTTAAAGCTCTAATGATTGAGAGGCCTCTCAATGGTTTCCAAGTAGCTGCAATTTTTGATGATGAAGTAGTGGACTCCAAAGTTTTAAATATGATGAAGAACATGAACTACCTTCCCAGAGTTGGTCTTGGAAAGGGTAAAGCCGATTTGACAAAGCTGCCAGATTTTAGAACTCAAACTTCCAAGAAAGGGTTGGGATATGATGAAGACAGTGATGTCCAGCCAAAGAAGGATGAGAAGATGAGCTTCCCACCACTTGATGAGATCTTTGTCAAAACTCCATATATGGGACCACTCCAAGGAAAGCCCGAGCCGATCATGTTCATGGGTAAGATGATCCCAGGTTTTGAAATTTTTGCAGATGTGGCTGAACTAGTGGATCAAGTAAAGAAAGAGCTCAACCTGTCAACCAGCCCAAAAGAGAAGAATGAAGCTATCCTGAATGCTAAGAAGACTCCGGAGGAGATTGCTGCCCTGGTTGAAGAAAAGTTTGAAGACCTCCTGCCTTTTGATTTTGAGAATAATGATTTTGATTTTGATTTTAATTTGTCTGCTTTATATGAGGATGATGATGTTTTCTTTTCTAAAATGAATGCAATAAAGTCTGATTTTGCTTACTTGTGTCATGTTTCTCCTGATGGTTGCATACATTTAAATTGCAGTTACATGAACATCTTTAATATTAATTTTGTTAACACACAATCAATAAATTTGGCAACAACTGAAAATCCTAAAAACATTAGCATACCATCCGACCTTACTGCTGATGAGAGAGAGAGATTTGAAAAAATATTCAAAAAATATGAAGAAGTGTTTGCTTGGTCTTATGAGGATATGCCTGGAATAGATCGAGACATAGCCGAGCATCATATTCCTACTTACACTCACATGAAACCTGTCAAACAAAAGCTTAGGTGATTAAGACCTAAGTGGGCTGAATTGGTTAAAGAAGAGGTCACTAAGCAAATACAAGTGAAGTTTCTTGAAGTAATAGAATATTCAGATTGGCTAGCCAATGTAGTACCCGTGCCAAAGAAATATGGGAGAATAAGGGTCTGTGTGGACTATAGAGATTTGAACAAGGCTTCCCCTAAGGATGATTTTCCTTTACCTCATATAGATGTCCTCATTGATAGTGCAGCCTCTAGCGTGCTACACTGGTTTGTAGATGGATTTTCCAGATGCAATCAAGTGTTAATGGCCCAAGAGGATAAAACCAAAACTGCTTTCATTACTACATGGGGTATATTTTGTTATACGATGATGCTGTTCGGCTTAAAGAATGCTGGAGCAACCTACCAAATGATGGCCACCACACTATTTCATAACATGATGCACAAAGAAGTTGAAGTATATGTTGATGATATGATGGTTAAATCGGATACAAAGGAACAACACGTCTAAAAGTTAGAATTATTCTTGATAGAGCTTTGAAATATAAGCTAAGATTGAACCCAAAGAAGTGTTGTTCGGGGTTCGGACCAACTGAGAGAGAAGTTCGGGGATTCATTGGTAAATTATAGTACATTAACATATTTATAGCAAAGCTCACAAAAATTTGTGAGCCTATCTTCAAATTGCTTAAAAAGAATCAGCCGGTCATATGGAATGAAGAATGTCAAAAGGCCTTTGAGCGAATAAAAGAGTATTTTTTGAATCCACCTATTTTAAAACCACCTAAACCCGACAAACCTCTATTACTATACTAGCAGTAAAAGAAGAGTCGATAGGAGCCATGCTAGCCCAAGCTGATGAGTCAGGGATTGAGCATGCAGTTTACTATTTGAGTAGAAAGCTCCTACCTTATGAAATTAAGTATAGTATAATTGAAAAGACCTGTATAGCCGTGGTTTGGTCTTCTAAGAAGTTGCGGCATTACTTTCAATCGTATAGTGTGCAAGCAATTTCCAGGTTGGATCCAATGAAGTACTTAAGGGAGACACCTTCTTTGATTGGAAAATATGGTCGATGGTTGATATTATAAGAAGAATTTGAGATTGAGTATGTAACCAGGAAAATGATCAAAGGTAGAGCGGTGGCAGAATTCTTGGCCCAACAACCATTACCAGATAGTGAAGAAGTAATCTTGGAATTTTCGGGTGAACATTTAGAAGCAATTGAAGTACAAGGGTGGAAAATGTATTTTGATGGAGTAGTAAATAGGAAAAGAGTAGGTTTGGGAGTTGTACTAGAATCGCCCAAAGGGGAACTTATCCCTTTAGCCAAAAAGTTGAAATTTAGGGCAACCAATAATATGGTGGAATACGAAGCTTGTATTTTTGGTTTGGAAATCCTAATGATTATGAAGGTGGATAAGGTGGAAGTTTTTGGCGATTCATTGCTAGTAATATCCCAAGTAAATGGAGAGTGGGAGCTGAAAGAGGAAAAATTAAAACCATACCACCATTGCCTGACCATGATGAAGAAGAACTTTAAGGAGTATATGTTTATACACTTATCAAGAGAAGAAAATCAGGTGGCTGATGCGCTAGCCACATTGGCTTCGGTATGGGAAAACCCTGTCAGCTTATTCCTTAAGCCTCTGATCTTTACCAGCTCATCAACTGCTTGCTATGAATATGAAACAATCATGGAAATTGATACTGATCATGATGCATGGTATGATACTATAAGGCGCTTTTTGGAAGAAAGAGAATACCCACCGCGGGCAACAAAGAAAGAAAGAAGAGCCATAAGGCAGTGGTCATTGCAATACATCACCTTCCATGGGGAATTATATCGAAGATGGCCTATTGGGGTGCATTTGAGATGTTTAAGAAAGCCTGAAGTGGAGTGCATCATGTCAAAAATACATGCGGGAAGTTGCGGTCCGCACATGAGTGGTTTGGCTCTAGTTAAGAAGATTATTCGACAAGGTTATTATTGGTTGACCATGGAGAAAGATTGTATTGAGTTTGTAAAGAAGTGCCAACAATGTCAGATGTATGGTAATTTTAATCACATGCCTCCTAAAGAATTGCATTCTATGTTGTCACCCTGGCCATTTGCCACCTGGGGTATCGACATTATAGGAGAGATACATCCGACAGCTTTAAACAGTCACCGTTTCATTGTGGTAGCAGTAGATTATTTTTCAAAATGGGTCGAAGTCGAAACCTTCAACAAACTCGGTGCAAGCCAAATGGCTAGATTTATTGAAAAGAACCTCATCTACAGATACGGGGTCCCACATAGTGTGATATCAGACAATGGGGTATAGTTTCAAGGAGCAGTTAAGGATTTGTTCTCAAAGTACCAAATCCACCATCATCAATTGTAACACCCCTATATCCTGTATACGTACCAAACATGCTTACACGATCGTAATATACGTATACTAAATATAGAAAATGCCACGGTTTAAAAAGACACAACAATATCTTTGTAAATAAGTGAAACCAATCTCAAACATTTTAAAAGAAATCCAAAAGACACCATATATAAAAACATTTATCAACTCATAGCGGAAGTTATTACAAATATTTTATAAATCAAAGTTTACAAAACATAGAATAAATACATGATTGGCAGCTCTTCTCTGATCTTTGAGTCCCAAAAGAAAAATCCTCAATGTCTAGTCTCACTTGGCCTCGAGGAGCTCTCAGGTTCAACTCTGTCACCTGCGCGATCAAACACTATCGCGCTAAGCTAACGGCTTAGTAGTACAAAGTATGCTAGCATTATGCTTTAGTGCAATGCCATGTCACACATTTTAGTAATAAATCAACATCATACATGAAAGGCTAACAACATATCTTTATATTTCATAAACTACACATATATATATACATATCACATTTCAACATCCTTCAATATAACTCATTAATCAATCATCTTACCATTCATGAATCACATTAAACAAAAACAAACATGGGCCCAAAACAACTAATATACCATTCAATTTTCAGAGTAAATGCTTTGGTTCAATCATCACATTTATCATTATAATAAACCCAACTAGGCTTTAAGGATTAGGTTCAACCAAGCTTCAAGGGGAACAAAGCATGCTAAGTCTCAACCCAATTTGGCTTCAAGAACCTACCCAACCTAGCTTCAAGGGTTGTAACATCTCAATTAGGCTTCAAGGACTAGACCCAACCAAGCTTCAAGGGGAGTAAAACATGTTAAACTTCTACCCAACTTGGTTTCAAGGATCAAGCCCAACCTAACTTCAAGAGAGTGTTACTATCATTAGGCATGCCACCAACAACAAACTCTGAAAATTGAATAACACATTAGCCACACAATTCATTTATTATTTCATTCTAAATTCTCATCATCAATTAGGCAAACATGCCTTATATCTTTCAATTGAATCATCATAGCCAATCACAATGGCTTCACATCACATTTGAGTTACCATAGCCAATCACAATGGCTTCATATCATATCATATCTCAATTCATATTATACATAAAGCATCATTGATATAACATTTCAAAGTATATTATTCATATAACACATTACCATTCACAAGATTCACAATGCATAAAACATAACCTTGTTCATATAGTATCATATACATTATCATTATCTTTAAATGTATATTGAATCTCAACAATGTAAGAAGAGCAAAGAAATAATCACAGTAGCCAACACATTCAAGGGACATGGCCAAGCTTGTGGTCGTGTCTCGCAAAACGAATTGGCAGTGGCAGACATGGGCAAGGGACATGGCCGTGTCTCTCAAAAAATCATCCAACACGGCCACATTTTCCTTAGACTTGGCCGTGTCTCTTCCTTGGTTTGGCCGTGTCTCTCATGATTAAAAACCCTAAACTTGGCCAAATCTCTTTTAATTGAATTTAAACACATTATACACAACATAACCTCATTCAAATGAATATAAACAATATCATTAACTCATATCTTGCATGCTCATCACAATATTCACATTAACAACACATTTGATCACTCAACACTTCAAAACCCTAAACCAATCTCACTCTTGTTCTTTCAATATCCACATCCATTTAACTTACCATTTTCAAACCAAAACCAATCCCAATTTAACTTTGTAACTTACAATCAATCTCAACACTTATAAACACATCTCAAACACACCTAATCATAAAATCAACAATTCATAACTCACTTCAAACACAACCTCAAAATAACAAAGGAAACAAGAGAGTACTTACCACAATTGAAGAAATTTCACAAATCTCCAACTTAATCCTTTGATTCTTCCTTCAATTTGATTTTTGAAATAAACAAGTCTTACTCTTGCTCCTTTGCTATGGAGGGTCGGCCAACATAAGAGAAAGAGAAGAAGAAGAAAAGAAAATGAAGACAAGTCAACTTCTCTTCTTCTTTAAATCTCCACCAAGCAATTCTAACAACACAATTACTTAAATGCCCTCATCCATTTAACTTAACTCTTAAAACTTATATGCCCATTTAAGTAATTTCACATATCACAAATAAATATCTTCTTCCCTTGACTCCTCATTTGACCAACATATATGTTATATATATTGCAATATACCTAACATATACACTTTCTTTCTACACATTATTTCCTTATTAAACCATATATAAACATTCTCTTTTCAATTTCTTTTCTTATCAACATAACATATACACATAATTCAAACAAACAACAATTATATCCAAACTTCTAGGGCACACATTGGGATATTACAATTCTCCCCCTCTAAAAAGAAATTTCGCCCTCGAAATTACCTGATATCAAGTCTGAAACAACTGGGGATACTGATCTCGCATGGTTTGTTCACTTTCCCAAGTTGCCTCTTCTTTTGCATGGTTCTTCCACAAAATCTTCACAAGTGGCACTTTCTTATTTCTCAATTCTTTCATATCATGTGCCAAAATAGCAATTGGTTCTTCTTTAAATGTCAGATCTGAACTCACTTCGATAGATTCAATTGGCAACACATGAGATGGATCCGATCTGTACCTCCTCAACATAGAAACATGGAATACATTATGGATCCTATCCAACTCAGGTGGCAAGGCAAGCCGATAAGCAACTGGTCCAATTCTTTCTAAAACTTCATACGGTCCAATGAAACGAGGACTCAATTTCCCTTTCCGACCGAACCTTAAGATTTTTTTCCAAGGAGACACTTTCAAAAATACCTTATCCCCCACATCAAACTCTATGTCTCTTCTCTTCAAATCCGAATAAGACTTTTGTCGGTCTGAAGCTGTTTTCAATCTATCTCGAATCACTTTCACTTTCTCTTCAGTTTCTTTAACCAAATCAGGACCAATTAACTTACTTTCTCCAAGTTCATTCCAACATAGAGGTGTCCTACACCGTCTACCATACAATGCCTCGAATGGTGCCATCCCAATGTTGGATTGGTGACTGTTGTTGTAAGCAAATTCCACAAGTGGTAAGAATCCATCCCAACTTCCAGAGAAATCAATGACACAACTTCTCAACATGTCCTCAATAATCTGTATCACCTTTCAGACTGTCCATCTGTCTGCGGATGGAAAGCAGTGCTGAAATGCAATCGAGAACCCAGTGCACCATGTAAACTCTTCCAAAACCTGGAAGTAAACCGGGGATCTCGATCAGATACTATAGAAATTGGGACACCATGCAACTTCACAATCTCATGGATGTACAGCTCAGCTAATCTCTCCAAAGAGTAATCCATCCGAACCGGAAGAAAATGAGCTGTCTTAGTCAACCTGTCAACAATTACTCAAATAGCATCATGCTTTCTTTGTGTCAATGGTAGACCAGACACAAAATCCATGGTTACTCTATCCCATTTCCATTCAGGCACTGACAAAGGTTGAAGCAACCCAGTTGGAACTTGATGCTCAGCTTTTACCCTCTGACATGTGAGACATTTGGACACAAACTCCGCTATGTCTCTCTTCATACCGGACCACTAGTAATACTGCTTTAAATCATGATACATTTTTGTATTGCCCGGATGCATAGCAAATACTGACTGATGGGCTTCTTCTAAAATGATCCTTCTCAAATTGGCATCATCAGGTACACACAATCTGTTCTTAAACCAAAGACTCCCATCATTTCTTACAATAAAATCTCGACTCTTTCCATTTTGGCAATCTGGAATAATCTTTTGAATCTTCTCATCAGCCAATTGAGCCTCTTTAATTTGATTCAGTAGAACTGGTTTCAATTGCAACTGTGCCAACAATGCACCATCATCACAAGATACAAAACTGGCATGCAAAGCTCTCAACTCAACAAGCAACGAGAGCGAGTAAATAGTCAAACCTGCTAAAGACTTCCGACTCAAGGCATCAGCAACAACATTTGCTTTACTAGGATGATAATCAATCAAACAGTCATAGTCTTTAATCAACTCTAACCATCTCCTCTGTCAAAGATTGAGCTCTCTTTGGACACCCAAATATTTCAAACTCTTATGATCAGTATAGATGAAACACTTCTCCCCATACAAATAGTGTCGCCAAATCTTCAATGCAAACACAATGGCTGCTAACTCTAAGTCATGGATCGGATAATTGAGCTCATGCGGTTTCAACTGTCGAGAAGCATAAGCTATAACTTTACCTTCTTGCATCAGAACACAACCCAAACCATTATGTGAAGCATCACTATAAATCACATATGGTTTATCTTCCACAGGTAAAGTAAGAACAGGCGCTTGAGTTAACATTTCTCTCAACTGATCAAAGCTAGCCTGACACTAATCTGTCCACACAAATCTAACTCCCTTTCGAAGCAATCTGGTAAGAGGCATAGCTATCAAAGAAAATCCTTTCACAAATCGTCGGTAATAGCCTGCCAAACCCAGAAAACTTCTAACTTCAGTCACAGACTTTGGTGGACTCCAATTCAAAATAGCTTCAACTTTACTCGGATCAACTCTAATACCTTCCGCTGAAACTATATGACAAAGAAAAGTTACTTGATCAAGCCAAAATTCACACTTCGACAGTTTAGCAAACAATTGCTTCTCTCTCAAAATTTGCAACACAATCCACAGATGCTTGTCATGTTCCTCCTCATTACGCGAATACACCAAAATGTCATCAATAAAAACTACTACAAACTGATCCAGATAGGGCCTAAACACCCTATTCATCAAGTCCATAAAAACTGCAGGTGCATTCGTCAGACCAAAAGGCATAACTAGAAACTCATAATGGCCATACCTGGTCCGAAAGGCGGTCTTAGGAACATCTTCAGCTCTGACCCTCAACTGATGGTACCCTGATCTCAAATCAATTTTGGAAAACACTGTTGCACCCTTCAATTGATCAAAGAGATCATCAATTCTAGGCAAAGGATATTTATTCTTAATAGTCAGCTTGTTCAATTGCCTATAATCTATACACAATCTCATAGTACCATCCTTCTTCTTCACAAATAAGATAGGAGCCCCCCACGGTGAAACACTAGGGCGAACAAACCCTTTATCCAACAACTCCTGCAATTGCACCTTCAATTCTCTCAATTCAGCAGGTGCCATTCTATAAGGAGTAATAGAAATAGGACTGGTACCAGGCAATAATTCAATACCAAACTCCACCTCTCTCTCAGGAGGTAACCCTGATAACTCCTCTGGAAACACATCTGAAAACTCTGCAACTGTAGGTATACTATCAATTTGAGAACCCTTTACTCTAGTATCTACCACATGAGCAAGATAAGCGCCACACCCCTTTCTAATCAATCTTCTAGCTGCAACAGCTGAAACAAACAAGGATGCTAGCTGTCCCTGCTCATTAGATACTATCACCTCTCTTCCATCACCAGTTCTCAAAGTAACAATTTTCTTTTTACAATCTACCACAGCTCCATGTCTAGATAACCAGTCCATACCTAGGATCACATCGTATTCCTTAAAAGGCATCTCAATCAAATCTCCAAGGAACTCCTCACCTTGAACCACTACTGCACTATCTCGGTGCACTTTGCTAACAATCACACTATGCCCTAAAGGATTTGTTACCAATACATCAAATCCTAGGGATTCAGCATGCACATCAGACACAGGCAAAACAGATGCACTAATATATGAATGTGTGGATCCGGGATCAATCAAAGCAAGTACTGAAGTATCAAATAAAGAGAAAGTACCAGCAATGACTGCAGAAGCATCTGGTTGCCTTTGCATCACATAAATCCTCTGAGAAGATCCAGCCCCCTCTGGTCTACTCTCTCTGGATGTAGAACCTTCTCTAGAACTGAACCCAGATCTGCCTCCTCTACCGAAACCTCTGCCTCCTCGACCTCCCCTCACACTAGGTCGAGAAGCTGCAGAATCTACTGACATCTGCTCTTGCCTCTCTGGACAATCTCTAACAAAATGATCAGGTGATCCATATCTGAAGCATACCCCTGCTACACCAGTCTTCCAACAAGTACCACCATGTGGCCTACCACAATGAATACATATGGGTAGAGTAGATCTCTGAGTCACTTGGGTCGGAGCACTCGCCACTGATACTGTAGGTCTAGATCTCTGCCTCTGAAACTGTACTGACCTACCAGCTGGCCTTTGACTCCTACTAACCCGAGGAATAAAACTTCCTTTACCTCTCTTTGCAGATGAAGACCCCTGCCTCAAACTGGGGTCTTCTAACCCTGATCTCTTCCTCAGAAGCAGCCGCTGCAATATTCTAAGCTCTTTCCACACTCCTAGCTGCTGCCACAAGCTGGGAAAAATCATGATATCTAGATCCAGCCACAAGACACAGAATAGAGGGCCTCAATCCCTTCTCAAATCTCCTGCATCTATCTATTTCATCAGATATAATACCCCCAGCATAATGGCTCAACCTTATAAACTCAACCTCATATTCCGTTACGGTCCGGTGATCTTGCTTCAAGCTTAGAAACTCCATTTTCTTCACATCTTTGTACTCCCTTGGAGTGTACTTCAATTCAAACTCTCTTAGAAAATCAGCATAGGACAATGTAGGTGGATCATCCATAGCATGGGGCACTGTCTTCCACCAATCATATGCATCCTTCTGCAACAATGATCTTGCATAATCAAATTTTTCTTCTGGAGTGGCTTGTAACTGAACAAATATTCTCTGTACTTTATCTAGCCAATGCTCAGCTACCGCTGGATCAATAGTACCCAAGAAGTCTTCTGCTCCATACTTCCTTAATTTATCATACTGTCTATCATACTGTCTCACTGATACCAAAGGTTGTGGGGGTGGCGGTGGTTGCACAGGTCCTTGCCTCAAAGCCTCAACCACATGTCTAAGCCAAACTGGTGGAATCTCCTCACCATCTGGTCTCCCCGACACAGAAACAGGTACCTTTCCAGCACTATCCACTCTAGCTCCCTCTCTAACGTCATTAGGAGCTACGCTCTCCGCACTACCCTCTACTGATTGTCGCAAGTGAGAATCCATCACAACCTATGTCTGCAAACACAGCAGATTACATCTTATTAAAGATCAGAGACTTCCAATCCCAATCATGTACATTATTCAAAAAAAACCAACTTTTTAAGTCAAAATACTCTTTTTCTTACACTTTACCTAGGTTAAGAATCTCAAACCTAGGCTCTGATACCAAAACAATTGTAACACCCCTATATCCTGTATACGTACCAAGCATGCTTACACGATCGTAATATACGTATACTGAATATAGAAAATGCCACGGTTTAAAAAGACACAACAATATCTTTGTAAATAAGTGAAAACAATCTCAAACATTTTAAAAGAAATCCAAAAGACACCATATATAAAAACATTTATCAACTCATAGCGGAAGTTATTACAAATATTTTATAAATCAAAGTTTACAAAACATAGAATAAATACATGATTGGCAGCTCTTCTCTGATCTTTGAGTCCCAAAAGAAAAATCCTCAATGTCTAGTCTCACTTGGCCTCGAGGAGCTCTCAGGTTCAACTCTGTCACCTGCGCGATCAAACACTATCGCGCTAAGCCAACGGCTTAGTAGTACAAAGTATGCTAGCATTATGCTTTAGTGCAATGCCATGTCACACATTTTAGTAATAAATCAACATCATAGATGAAAGGCTAACAACATATGTAACACCTTCATATCCTATATAAGTACTGTACATATACCGGGTATGCATACAATACGTATATAGAGTATAAGAATGTCACTTTTTGTTACAATTTAAAAACCTGTAACTGAGTTCAAATCAAATTACTTTAATTTAATGAACATTAATACATATGAATACATTCTCATGACAATGTAAAATCTTTAACTTGTACATGTATGCATCACCCTCTAGTTGGTCTCGAACTACACTTGCTCTCTTAGTGGCATAGTGGCTTAGCTCCAGCTCCATCACCTATTTACCTGCGCGATTAATATAACCGCACTAAGCTCGAAAGCTTAGTAGTACAAATAAATACTAAAATATACATTACAAAATAAACATACCTCATATTTTTAGCATCATGTTTTCTTATTCTGTTTTCCCCTTTTTCAATGCATTCTTCATATATTCCTATTAATCTCATACATTACATACATATACATATATAGCATTACAATCAACATAATTCCATAACTTGGTAGAACAATCATTAACATGATACTTAATATTTCTATCTTATATACATATATATATACATCATTTTCAACAAATCACCCTTCTTTGGCATATCCAAACTTTCATGGACACAAATCTTACAAATTACACATTCACATACATGTTCCACATTATACCACATTTTCATAAGCTCGTAACTCATCAAAGCTCATCAAGCCATGTTCACTTTCAATATATCAATACACATATTACAAAAATCATATTTCACAACATCATTTTATTCACAATTCATCAACCATGAATCACACTTCCATCAAGAGCATTCATAGATCTCATTATTCATTTATTTCAACATTGTTTCCATATATCCTATTTATTAATCATGTTACCATTCATGACTCACATTACACAAAGACAAGCATGGGCCCAAGACACACTAATATGCCATTCAATTTTCAGAGTAATGCTTTGGTTTAATTATCACATTTATCATTATCCCAACTAGGCTTCAAGGATTAAGTTCAACCAAGCTTCAAGGGGAACAAAGCATGCCGAGTATCAACCCAACTTGGCTTCAAGAACTAATCCAACCTAGCTTCAAGGGTTGTAACATCTCAATTAGGCTTCAAGGATTAGACCCAACCAAGCTTCAAGGGGAGTAAAACATGTTAAACTTCAACCCAACTTGGCTTCAAGGATCAAATCCAACCTAACTTCAAGAGATTGTTACTAATAGGCATGCCACCAACAACAAACTCTGAAAATGGAATAACACATTAGTCACACAATTCATTTATTATTTCATTATCATTTCTATTCTCAATTCTCATCATCATTTAGGCAAACATGCCTTATTTCTTTCAATTGTATCATCTTAGCCAATCACAATGGCTTAATATCTCATTTGCATCATTAGAGCCAATCACAGTGGCTTCACATCATATTATAACATTTCACTATATAACCCTTCATTATTCAAAAGCACATTTATATCATCAATTAGGCAAACAAGCCTCAATCATAATATTAAGGTAATTCATCACAATTTATCTCATGATATTCCACATTGTACACAATATATCATTATTCATATGCATCATCAATCTATATATATATATCACAATACAATTCATAAGATTGACAATGCATAAAACATAACATAATTCATATACTATCAACATTATCATCAAATCATATTGATCAATTAAATTCATCACTCAAGTATACATAATCAATTGCATTCTCATATCATTCACATCTTACAATTAATATCATCACATGTAACACCCCATCTTAGCCTACATTTATAGACCAAGATGGACTGTTATCTCATGGTGGTTGTGTCTTAATATTTTACTTAGCAAATTTTAAGTGCAGATTTTAAAAAAAAAATTTGCCATAACCTCCCCAAAAAATGGAGGTCCCAAGTGTCGACAAAACTGTTTTTTCTGATTTTTGAAAACAATTTTACACAAACCAATGCGAATACAAACAAATTCAATACACTCCTAATGACCCACCCTTATAACCTCAACTACAATCCTATAAGAAGAATTCACACTTCTATATTCACAACCCAACTCAATTCAAAACCATACAGTTATTATACATTACTAGACTTACATGTCACATCAAGTTATCTCTTTGTATTGTTCAAATAAGTACATGGCAGTTTCTAATACCAAAATACAAAATAAAGAGCACCATCTAAGTTTGTTGATGACCGACAAATCACAGGACTCCTCTGCTTGCTACTGGCTCCTTGCTAATAACCTACGAGTTTAGAAGAAACTAAACTCGCTAAGCATTGCTTAGTGGGTACTTTAACTATTGCCGAATATAAATAGTGCAAGGAAGGTTTGTTGAAACACATGTAAAAGTAGAATACTGCATAATTAAACTATTTTCATACAATCATTACATTTATATTTTCTAATTAAGTTAAGATTCACATTCTGTATGTAAACAACATGTAATATAACTTCATTATAATTACGAGTTAATCTGCTCCACTAGGTAATTATGAATACACCGATCTCGAAATGAGGCCTCATATAGAGTTACGCGTGGTCTTGACCTCACATGAATAATTGCCATGGTCTTGGTCTCACACGATATAGAATAACTGCGTGGTCTTGGTCTCACACGACTAGTTGCCATGATCTTGACCTCACACGATATAACCGCGTGCGCGTAAGTAATATCCCGACTGAAGCCGTTAAGATAGTACTACCGGTAGGATGGCATGCCAAACCCCCATTCTAGACCGGTTTTACCCATTTACCGAGTAGAGCATATATAACATTTCATATATACCCATTCACTTCGTATATATACCACATATTCTCCGTGTATATACAATATATATTTACACAAATATCACATATACTCACATATGTATCATATGTATTCACATATTTTCCATCTTAATTTATTCTTCATATCATAATTAAACTCAATACCAAAAATAAAATGATAAAATACCCACACCAAGTTTTTGACCAAGTTAATAATGAAAATTTTCCATATGAACAATAAACTCTGGTTCTTGACCCAACTTGACCCTTGTTTTAGTAAATTTGTATAAAATAATCCACTTGGCTAAAAACTCTAAAATTTTTACAGAATTTAGTTTTGCATCTTAAAATCATTCCTTTAAAATTTCAGATCAAACTGGACACAAAATCTTGGTCAAGTAGTTCACCCAACCAGACTGCTCCAGTTGCCCTGCATCCTGGCAGCAGTTCTGAATTTTATAAATTCCGTAAATTAAATTCAATCAATGTGGTTCCAAATTATTTTTATAAAATACTATACTTATTAAAAAACAACATATCCAAAATTCAACTCAAGATAATTTTTCTATATTTAATTAAAAATCATACAAGTCACAGCATTTTACTAATTGTAAAACAGAAAATTTTCAAAAGGAGTTCAATGGTTAAAGTACCAAACCTTGCTCTTTAATTCCCTTTTTCTTTTCCTATTGTGGCCGAAATTTGTAAGTGGAAAAGAGAGAAATTGGTTCTTCATATCATGATATATGTATATATAAGGGAAAAAATGATGATCACCTTATGTGTTGGATAAATCCTTTAAGACCACTTGTCCACCTTTCTCTTTCTTCATTTAATACTCATGCTAAATGGTTACTTTTGATTGGCCAACAAGAGACTTTTATAGTTTTCTTTCCCATTAATTCTTTCCACTTGTCCCTCTTCCCATTGGATCTCATAAAGTTGTCCCAGGTTACTCATCCGGTCCCGACATGAACCGGGCCCACTTTACTTTCCAGCGATTAATCGATTGTAACTTTTAAACCGTGCGTTTTCGGGAAAAATTGAAACCCACGGTTATGACAAGATTAATCTCGAGAATATTCTTCCGGGGTTGGATATGGGCACTATTAAGAACTTCCAACACTTAATTTTTAAATTTACATAGTTGCCCTAACTTTTGAGAAATTCTCACTTAGGTCCTTTTGATATCCCTTCCTGACCTTGCTGTCTTTCTTTATTAATATCTTTTTACTCACGACTCCAAATTAAGTAATTATTATTCCCAATGAAACTAGACATCTGGGGCTACATTTTGCCAAAATTTCAGATCGATCCGAGCTATATCTGATTTTGGACGGTCCTTTGAAGTCAAGCCTACTATGCTGTCCTGAGGCAGCTTGCACATTGTCTACTAAATCCATCATATCTTATTATGTACAACTACAAATTGGGTAATTTAAAGTTATACGTCTATCTAAGACACAAATAAACAATTAAGTCTTCTTTGAGACTCTCTAATTCTGTCATTAACTTGGATGAAATTCGAGCTCAAGTTATCGGTCATGTTCTAAACTCCTTTGTTCTAAGCCTAAATCATATCCTCTATGTCTGTTTCTTACCAATCTGGAATTCAGGATGTTACAATTCTATCCCCCTTAATTTAAGTTTCGCCCCGAAACTTAATTATTCATGCATAATTCATACATATAATTACACATAGCTTGTGATTCTACGTTTCGTTCCACGAATGTAGAGACATCCTATATTGACATAAATAATTATCTGCTTAGTTCATCAACATATAACTCAATTATCAATTCTTATCTGGCATGTACATCTACCTATTCATCATATAACTTTCTCCTTACTTTATCTTACATGGCACACATAATTATTTACTTACTACCTATCTCCCAAAATCGACTAAACCTATGCTCTGATACCACTAAATGTAACACCCCATCTTAGCCTACATTTATAGACCAAGATGGACTGTTATCTCATGGTGGTTGTGTCTTAATATTTTACTTAGCAAATTTTAAGTGCAGATTTTAAAAAAAAAATTTGCCATAACCTCCCCAAAAAATGGAGGTCCCAAGTGTCGACAAAACTGTTTTTTCTGATTTTTGAAAACAATTTTACACAAACCAATGTGAATACAAACAAATTCAATACACTCCTAATGACCCACCCTTATAACCTCAACTACAATCCTACAAGAAGAATTCACACTTCTATATTCACAACCCAACTCAATTCAAAACCATACAGTTATTATACATTACTAGACTTACATGTCACATCAAGTTATCTCTTTGTATTGTTCAAATAAGTACATGGCAGTTTCTAATACCAAAATACAAAATAAAGAGCACCATCTAAGTTTGTTGATGACCGACAAATCACAGGACTCCTCTGCTTGCTACTGGCTCCTTGCTAATAACCTACGAGTTTAGAAGAAACTAAACTCGCTAAGCATTGCTTAGTGGGTACTTTAACTATTGCCGAATATAAATAGTGCAAGGAAGGTTTGTTGAAACACATGTAAAAGTAGAATACTGCATAATTAAACTATTTTCATACAATCATTATATTTATATTTTCTAATTAAGTTAAGATTCACATTCTGTATGTAAACAACATGTAATATAACTTCATTATAATTACGAGTTAATCTGCTCCACTAGGTAATTATGAATACACCGATCTCGAAATGAGGCCTCATATAGAGTTACGCGTGGTCTTGACCTCACATGAATAATTGCCATGGTCTTGGTCTCACACGATATAGAATAACTGCGTGGTCTTGGTCTCACACGACTAGTTGCCATGATCTTGACCTCACACGATATAACCGCGTGCGCGTAAGTAATATCCCGACTGAAGCCGTTAAGACAGTACTGCCGGTAGGATGGCATGCCAAACCCCCATTCTAGACCGGTTTTACCCATTTACCGAGTAGAGCATATATAACATTTCATATATACCCATTCACTTCGTATATATACCACATATTCTCCATGTATATACAATATATATTTACACAAATATCACATATACTCACATATGTATCATATGTATTCACATATTTTCCATCTTAATTTATTCTTCATATCATAATTAAACTCAATACCAAAAATAAAATGATAAAATACCCACACCAAGTTTTTGACCAAGTTAATAATGAAAATTTTCCATATGAACAATAAACTCTGGTTCTTGACCCAACTTGACCCTTGTTTTAGAAAATTTGTATAAAATAATCCACTTGGCTAAAAACTCTAAAATTTTTACAAAATTTAGTTTTGCATCTTAAAATCATTCCTTTAAAATTTCAGATCAAACTGGACACAAAATCTTGGTCAAGTAGTTCACCCAACCAGACTGCTCCAGTTGCCCTGCATCCTGGCAGCAGTTCTGAATTTTATAAATTCCGTAAATTAAATTCAATCAATGTGGTTCCAAATTATTTTTCTAAAATACTAGACTTATTAAAAAACAACATATCCAAAATTCAACTCAAGATAATTTTTCTATATTTAATTAAAAATCATACAAGTCACAGCATTTTACTAATTGTAAAACAGAAAATTTTCAAAAGGAGTTCAATGGTTAAAGTACCAAACCTTGCTCTTTAATTCCCTTTTTCTTTTCCTATTGTGGCCGAAATTTGTAAGTGGAAAAGAGAGAAATTGGTTCTTCATATCATGATATATGTATATATAAGGGAAAAAATGATGATCACCTTATGTGTTGGATAAATCCTTTAAGACCACCTGTCCACCTTTCTCTTTCTTCATTTAATACTCATGCTAAATGGTTACTTTTGATTGGCCAACAAGAGATTTTTATAGTTTTCTTTCCCATTAATTCTTTCCACTTGTCCCTCTTCTCATTGGATCTCATAAAGTTGTCCCAGGTTACTCATCCGGTCCCGACATGAAACCGGGCCCACTTTACTTTCCGGCGATTAATCGATTGTAACTTTTAAACCGTGCGTTTTCAGGAAAAATTGAAACCCACGGTTATGATAAGATTAATCTCAAGACTATTCTTCCGGGGTTGTATATGGGCACTATTAAGAACTTCCAACACTTAATTTTTAAATTTACATAGTTGCCCTAACTTTTGAGAAATTCTCACTTAGGTCCTTTTGATATCCCTTCCTGACCTTGCTGTCTTTCTTTGTTAATATCTTTTTACTCACGACTCCAAATTAAGTAATTATTATTCCCAATGAAACTAGACATCTGGTGCTACATTGTGTCAAAATTTCAGATCGATCCGAGCTATATCTGATTTTGGACGGTCCTTTGAAGTCAAGCCTACTATGCTGTCCTGAGGCAGCTTGCACATTGTCTACTAAATCCATCATATCTTATTATGTACAACTCCAAATTGGGTAATTTAAAGTTATACGTCTATCTAAGACACAAATAAACAATTAAGTCTTCTTTGAGACTCTCTAATTCTGTCATTAACTTGGATGAAATTCGAGCTCAAGTTATCGGTCATGTTCTAAACTCCTTTGTTCTAAGCCTAAATCATATCCTCTATGTCTGTTTCTTACCAATCTGGAATTCAGGATGTTACAATTCTATCCCCCTTAATTTAAGTTTCGCCCCGAAACTTAATTATTCATGCATAATTCATACATATAATTACACATAGCTTGTGATTCTACGTTTCGTTCCACGAATGTAGAGACATCCTATATTGACATAAATAATTATCTGCTTAGTTCATCAACATATAACTCAATTATCAATTCTTATCTGGCATGTACATCTACCTATTCATCATATAACTTTCTCCTTACTTTATCTTACATGGCACACATAATTATTTACTTACTACCTATCTCCCAAAATCGACTAAACCTATGCTCTGATACCACTAAATGTAACACCCCATCTTAGCCTACATTTATAGACCAAGATGGACTGTTATCTCATGGTGGTTGTGTCTTAATATTTTACTTAGCAAATTTTAAGTGCAGATTTAAAAAAAAAAATTTGCCATAACCTCCCCTAAAAATGGAGGTCCCAAGTGTCGACAAAACTGTTTTTTCTGATTTTTGAAAACAATTTTACACAAACCAATGCGAATACAAACAAATTCAATACACTCCCAATGACCCACCCTTATAACCTCAACTACAATCCTACAAGAAGAATTCACACTTCTATATTCACAACCCAACTCAATTCAAAACCATACAGTTATTATGCATTACTAGACTTACATGTTACATCAAGTTATCTCTTTGTATTGTTCAAATAAGTACATGGCAGTTTCTAATACCAAAATACAAAATAAAGAGCACCATCTAAGTTTGTTGATGACCGACAAATCACAGGACTCCTCTGCTTGCTACTGGCTCCTTGCTAATAACCTACGAGTTTAGAAGAAACTAAACTCGCTAAGCATTGCTTAGTGGGTACTTTAACTATTACCGAATATAAATAGTGCAAGGAAGGTTTGTTGAAACACATGTAAAAGTAGAATACTGCATAATTAAACTATTTTCATACAATCATTATATTTATATTTTCTAATTAAGTTAAGATTCACATTCTGTATGTAAACAACATGTAATATAACTTCATTATAATTACGAGTTAATCTGCTCCACTAGGTAATTATGAATACACCGATCTCGAAATGAGGCCTCATATAGAGTTACGCGTGGTCTTGACCTCACATGAATAATTGCCATGGTCTTGGTCTCACACGATATAGAATAACTGCGTGGTCTTGGTCTCACACGACTAGTTGCCATGATCTTGACCTCACACGATATAACCGCGTGCGCGTAAGTAATATCCCGACTGAAGCCGTTAAGACAGTACTGCCGGTAGGATGGCATGCCAAACCCCCATTCTAGACCGGTTTTACCCATTTACCGAGTAGAGCATATATAACATTTCATATATACCCATTCACTTCGTATATATACCACATATTCTCCATGTATATACAATATATATTTACACAAATATCACATATACTCACATATGTATCATATGTATTCACATATTTTCCATCTTAATTTATTCTTCATATCATAATTAAACTCAATACCAAAAATAAAATGATAAAATACCCACACCAAGTTTTTGACCAAGTTAATAATGAAAATTTTCCATATGAACAATAAACTCTGGTTCTTGACCCAACTTGACCCTTGTTTTAGAAAATTTGTATAAAATAATCCACTTGTCTAAAAACTCTAAAATTTTTACAGAATTTAGTTTTGCATCTTAAAATCATTCCTTTAAAATTTCAGATCAAACTGGACACAAAATCTTGGTCAAGTAGTTCACCCAACCAGACTGCTCCAGTTGCCCTGCATCCTGGCAGCAGTTCTGAATTTTATAAATTCCGTAAATTAAATTCAATCAATGTGGTTCCAAATTATTTTTCTAAAATACTAGACTTATTAAAAAACAACATATCCAAAATTCAACTCAAGATAATTTTTCTATATTTAATTAAAAATCATACAAGTCACAGCATTTTACTAATTGTAAAACAGAAAATTTTCAAAAGGAGTTCAATGGTTAAAGTACCAAACCTTGCTCTTTAATTCCCTTTTTCTTTTCCTATTGTGGCCGAAATTTGTAAGTGGAAAAGAGAGAAATTGGTTCTTCATATCATGATATATGTATATATAAGGGAAAAAATGATGATCACCTTATGTGTTGGATAAATCCTTTAAGACCACTTGTCCACCTTTCTCTTTCTTCATTTAATACTCATGCTAAATGGTTACTTTTGATTGGCCAACAAGAGATTTTTATAGTTTTCTTTCCCATTAATTCTTTCCACTTGTCCCTCTTCTCATTGGATCTCATAAAGTTGTCCCAGGTTACTCATCCGGTCCCGACATGAAACCGGGCCCACTTTACTTTCCGGCGATTAATCGATTGTAACTTTTAAACCGTGTGTTTTCGGGAAAAATTGAAACCCACGGTTATGACAAGATTAATCTCGAGAATATTCTTCTGGGGTTGGATATGGGCACTATTAAGAACTTCCAACACTTAATTTTTAAATTTACATAGTTGCCCTAACTTTTGAGAAATTCTCACTTAGGTCCTTTTGATATCCCTTCCGGACCTTGCTGTCTTTCTTTATTAATATCTTTTTACTCAAGACTCCAAATTAAGTAATTATTATTCCCAATGAAACTAGACATCTGGGGCTACATTGTGTCAAAAGTTCAGATCGATCCAAGCTATATCTGATTTTGAACGGTCCTTTGAAGTCAAGCCTACTATGCTGTCCTGAGGCAGCTTGCACATTGTCTACTAAATCCATCATATCTTATTATGTACAACTCCAAATTGGGTAATTTAAAGTTATACGTCTATCTAAGACACAAATAAACAATTAAGTCTTCTTTGAGACTCTCTAATTCTGTCATTAACTTGGATGAAATTCGAGCTCAAGTTATCGGTCATGTTCTAAACTCCTTTGTTCTAAGCCTAAATCATATCCTCTATGTCTGTTTCTTACCAATCTGGAATTCAGGATGTTACATCACATCTTTCACCTTTCATAACATTTATATATGTATTGTATGCTTTCACATTTCCCATACTTTGTTATACCCTCATATATCTCATATATCATAGCATATACATTTTTCATATATATATATTTTTACCAATAATATAGTAGATTACTTAATACATTTATAATCAATGTATTAGGATTCCAAGTCATATAAATATATGTAATCAAATAAGGTTTTGTACTTACCTCCGAAGAAACTCATATCCATCTAAACTTTTCTTCCATGAATCCTTCAATACTTGGATTAGGGGCAATACAATCTCTTAAAACCTAATCCAAAAGTGAGCATACACACTTACTTAGAGATACACATGAGATAATATAAATAAGAATCAACTAGGGCAAACTCTACACATGACACGCTCACCAACACGGGTGTGTTTCTGATCGTGCCCTAACTCCACAACACAGAGACATTGACACGCTCATAACCACGGGCGTGTCACTGGGCGTGTAATACCTTCTGTATCTCAAACATATCAACACGTCCAACATCATGAACGTGCTCCTGGCCGTGTAAATTCTCCAAACTCACAGTAGCTATGACACGCTCAATAACACGGGCGTGTCACTGACCGTGTCAATTCTACTGTCACACAGAACTTGTGACACGCTCAATAACACGGGAGTGTCACTGCTCGTGTCACTCATTCCAGAAAACAGAACCAACGACACGCCTAACAATCTGGCCGTGTCCCTGGGCGTGTCAGGCCAAAAATCCAGAATCCGGCCAAAACAACAACTCAACCCATAAACAACCATTTTTCCTCATCTTTTACTTTAATCAAACTCAATCAAACACACCCAAAACCATAACAAACTTACCAAAAACACCAACACCACTCAAAACACATACCAATCATCATTATAAACATCATCCATACATCAATTAAATCAAATCCCCAATTCATTAAACTAAACCCTTACTCAACAATTCATCATCAACTTCACAAATAATCATATTATCATCATCTAATTACCAAATCAACACACATATATACTTCAATCTTTCAATATCATCATCATCACCCAACAAACATATCAAATCCAACTCAAACAATGAAAATCAACTCAAAGAAATGAATACTTACTGGAATCCTTTATCAAATCTTCATCTCTATCTTCAATCCTCAAGAAATTTGATGTATAATCACATCTCTTTCTCTCTCTCGTGCTCTCTCTCTCTCTCTCTCTCGTGCTCTCTTGTCCACGAAGAAGAAACAGAAGAAGAAGGAGAAAGAAGGTTCTCCTTCTTTCCCTTGTTCTTATCTTATATATATATATATATAATAATAATAATAATAATAATACTAATAATAATCATCCCAAAAATCCTCTACCACACAATCCATCTTTTAACTTTCTTTCTTCTTTTTCTATTATTATTGTTGATTATCTAAATTCACCTTTCCAACACCAATTTATACTCTATGCATATGTGAGGCATATGTTGGTATATTTATATGTCTTATATATTGCAATATATATATATCATACACACTCTCTTCACTTCTATCCTCTTTCCAATTAAACAAATACATTGAATCCAAATACAGTAATAACTCCAAAACTTTTAAGGTAGATTCTGGGATATTACAATTCTCTCCCCCTTAAATAATTTCGTCCTCGAAATTATTCAATACCATAACACTCCATTCTTAACAATTCCACCATCTTATTTTCATATGATATTAATTGTATACCTACCTTATAATTCATCAAATCACAAAATTTTTACTCTCCCCCTTAGAGTCAATCATATTTTTCAATTCCATAACTTGTCATGACATATACCTTTATCTCTTATTACATTCAAGATATTTTATCATTTCATCTCTTTATAATTATTCTCTTAACTTTAATCTTGAAAAACATTGACTTATTTTTTTTTTAATATTGATTATGTCATCATTACAATCATTCCTTAAACAGACTTTCATCAAACCTTAATTGATAATAATATTCTTATTTTTCATACACTTAATTCCTTCTTTAGTATTTTCTCACTTAACATCAATATTAATACAATACTTTTGAACTTACCTTATAGGAAATCAACTTTTTTCCTTTTTATCATCATTTATAATTGATATAATTCAATGGATTCATGTCCGTTCATCTATCAGAATATTACATTATACACATCGTCATTTATATCTTATACTCTTAGTACAACTATACACAATAAATCTCAATAATAATTCACAATTATAACAAAAATCCAGATCAATTGATCTATTTTCTACAATATACTAACATCTCAATCTTGTTTAATTCACACCAACAATTAACTTATTTAAATGTATCATTAAATTTCCCAATATATAATTATATATAACCTAATTCCATTAGGTCAACTTATTTTCAAATTTGAATCTCTTCAAATGTATATATATACTCAGCTTTTTGAAACTATGATCATCAACAACAATCCACTTCAACTTATCTTAGTACAATTCCCACCAAATTTTCATAATAATCTCATACCATACTTATTCTTCATAGTTTACTCACTTAAATTTTAAATCCATCCACTTATTCACTTTATACCATAAACACATTCAATATAACTCTCAATCACATTTTGCAATTTCTCCCCTTAAATATCTTTTCACTTTTCATATCATTATTATATTTACCATACTTATCTTATTCTCACATTATTTATAACTAAATTGCTAACACAAGAATTATAAAATACACTTCACCAATCATAACCTTTAGCCATGTTTCTAGAAACATAATTATCAATCTTACCAAGGCTGTATTACAGTCATATTTTCCCAATTCTGTGGGTAACAAAATTAACCGGCCAATTACAATAAACAACTCATATGGCCATAGAAGGTTAATGGTTACATCTGAAACTTATAAACCAAAACTGTTCTTCTATTATTCTATTTCCAACTTTTCCAAACTTTACTACATCAAAAATTAACACATTTCAACTCTATCCCAACATAATTTACTCTTAATTATTTGATCATTATTAGCATATTTCATATACAACAATATTATCTTTAACCTCTATTATGCACATCATTCAATCATATACAAGTCTTACACAAATTTCATTCTTTATACTTTCTTCTTCCCTTATAATCTCTTATATATCTATATACATAGAACCTTTCCTCACCCAAATACTTTGGCTCATAACATTTATGATAGCCAAATTCAGTTATTGCTATAACAATACTACTGTCCACTATTTCCCAAATCAATTCTCATTTTCCATTTCATCACATGATCTATTTTTGCATAATTCAAGGCCTAATTTATCTTAGGTCCGCTACTACATATAATATCATTCCCAATATCACTTGACCAATAGTTATACTATATATATACATTCATAGATCACCTAAAGAAGATGTCTCACCTTCCACATTGCTTATATGTTACTATTACATTCATATTGAAAAGTTCATTCCACATTTCTATACATGTATACACATAATCATACAATTATATTTAATTCCTCTTTTACATATTTTCAGCACAATTTAACACTTATTACTTCTCATTGAACAACATCATTCTTATCCCTTTTGACATGATTTAAATTATTTATCAACTTAACACATATATACATTCTAACCATGATAATACTTCACAAAATTTTAGTCACCTTACTAAGGTGACATCTCACTCACATATTTGTACACATGTACATTACATCCAATCATATACACATTGAGCCCCAATAACCTCTATACACTTTCCAATTCTAGTTATTATAAATCTCAACTTCTTGAATCACCATTGGTCTATCCAATTCTCACTATCAATCACATTACCCAATTTAATAGTGATTTCATATACAGTAATATTCATTCCACATAGATCACAAGTTTAACTTATATTAAACTGCCAATGTTCAAGATAATCTTTATCCAAATTCCATTAACACTATAAATTCACAACTTACTAATTTACTTAAACTTCAATTTACTCATCTCATACTCTTCATAACCTCTTATATGCATATACCACAAAACAACATCAAAACATTTATGTTTCACAATTATTAAGCTTATTCCAAAGAAAATCTAAATGTCTCATGTCTCCACTATTAATATGAGCCTTCACAATATTCAAATATATCATATTTCTATCATTGAAATCACCATGTTTACATTAAAATAATAATACAAACAACACCCATATCACTTCATACTTAACCAACATCATCTCTTTTTCCTTTTAAACCAACCTTAACTTTACATATCCACACCTTACATTATCACACCTAATCTTTACCAATTAACTCATTCAATATTTCACTGTACTCTTTGTATTCATATATTGTATCTTTCCACATTACCCATCCAACAATATTTCCTCTTTATAGGAATCCAAACATAAAGTTTCATGGAAAATGATTCAAATATTAGAGGAAAGATTAAATACTTTAAATCTTAATTTGATTCTAATTCATTTCCAACTTTACTCTTCTAGCCATTTCTTTATATATCAACAGATATCAATTATCAAACTTTTTACTTATTCCTTCCATATCATTTCTTTATATCATAATCACCTCTCTATTATCAACATTTCAAAATTTGCTTTCATATGAAATCTCATTTACACACTATCATTTATCTCATGTAATTCAAATACATCACATTTCACATAATGCCACGTTCGAGACCAACCTAGATGTAAATGCATATGCATGTCTTACCAATTGCATTTCAAAAATCTTCTTTTCAATTCTTAATTAACTCTTCAAAAATTTTTCTTTTAAATTTCACTTAGGCCGAGAATCTCGAAACCTAAGCTCTGATACCAAAATAATTGTAACACCCTCATATCCTATATAAGTACTGTACATATACCGGGTATGCATACAATACGTATATAGAGTATAAGAATGTCACTTTTTGTTACAATTTAAAAACCTGTAACTGAGTTCAAATCAAATTACTTTAATTTAATGAACATTAATACATATGAATACATTCTCATGAAAATGTAAAATCTTTAACTTGTACATGTATGCATCACCCTCTAGTTGGTCTCGAACTACACTTGCTCTCTTAGTGGCATAGTGGCTTAGCTCCAGCTCCATCACCTATTTACCTGCGCGATTAATATAACCGCACTAAGCTCGAAAGCTTAGTAGTACAAATAAATACTAAAATATACATTACAAAATAAACATACCTCATATTTTTAGCATCATGTTTTCTTATTCTGTTTTCCCCTTTTTCAATGCATTCTTCATATATTCCTATTAATCTCATACATTACATACATATACATATATAGCATTACAATCAACATAATTCCATAACTTGGTAGAACAATCATTAACATGATACTTACTATTTCTATCTTATATACATATATATATACACATCATTTTCAACAAATCACCCTTCTTTGGCATATCCAAACTTTCATGGACACAAATCTTACAAATTACACATTCACATACATGTTCCACATTATACCACATTTTCATAAGCTCGTAACTCATCAAAGCTCATCAAGCCATGTTCACTTTCAATATATCAATACACATATTACAAAAATCATATTTCACAACATCATTTTATTCACAATTCATCAACCATGAATCACACTTCCATCAAGAGCATTCAAAAATCTCATTATTCATTTATTTCAACATTGTTTCCATATATCCTATTTATTAATCATGTTACCATTCATGACTCACATTACACAAAGACAAGCATGGGCCCAAGACACACTAATATGCCATTCAATTTTCAGAGTAATGCTTTGGTTTAATTATCACATTTATCATTATCCCAACTAGGCTTCAAGGATTAAGTTCAACCAAGCTTCAAGGGGAACAAAGCATGCCGAGTATCAACCCAACTTGGCTTCAAGAACTAATCCAACCTAGCTTCAAGGGTTGTAACATCTCAATTAGGCTTCAAGGATTAGACCCAACCAAGCTTCAAGGGGAGTAAAACATGTTAAACTTCAACCCAACTTGGCTTCAAGGATCAAATCCAACCTAACTTCAAGAGATTGTTACTAATAGGCATGCCACCAACAACAAACTCTGAAAATGGAATAACACATTAGTCACACAATTCATTTATTATTTCATTATCATTTCTATTCTCAATTCTCATCATCATTTAGGCAAACATGCCTTATTTCTTTCAATTGTATCATCTTAGCCAATCACAATGGCTTAATATCTCATTTGCATCATTAGAGCCAATCACAGTGGCTTCACATCATATTATAACATTTCACTATATAACCCTTCATTATTCAAAAGCACATTTATATCATCAATTAGGCAAACAAGCCTCAATCATAATATTAAGGTAATTCATCACAATTTATCTCATGATATTCCACATTGTACACAATATATCATTATTCATATGCATCATCAATCTATATATATATATCACAATACAATTCATAAGATTGACAATGCATAAAACATAACATAATTCATATACTATCAACATTATCATCAAATCATATTGATCAATTCAATTCATCACTCGAGTATACATAATCAATTGCATTCTCATATCATTCACATCTTACAATTAATATCATCACATCTTTCACCTTTCATAACATTTATATATGTATTGTATGCTTTCACATTTCCCATACTTTGCTATACCCTCATATATCTCATATATCATAGCATATACATTTTTCATATATATATATTTTTACCAATAATATAGTAGATTACTTAATACATTTATAATCAATGTATTAGGATTCCAAGTCATATAAATATATGTAATCAAATAAGGTTTTGTACTTACCTCCAAAGAAACTCATATCCATCTAAACTTTTCTTCCATGAATCCTTCAATACTTGGATTAGGGGCAATACAATCTCTTAAAACCTAATCCAAAAGTGAGCATACACACTTACTTAGAGATACACATGAGATAATATAAAGAAGAATCAACTAGGGCAAACTCTACACTTGACACTCTCACCAACACGGGTGTGTTTCTGATCGTGCCCTAACTCCACAACACAGAGACATTGACACGCTCATAACCACGGGCGTGTCACTGGGCGTGTAATACCTTCTGTATCTCAAACATATCAACACGTCCAACATCATGAACGTGCTCCTGGCCGTGTAAATTCTCCAAACTCACAGTAGCTATGACACGCTCAATAACACGGGCGTGTCACTGACCGTGTCAATTCTACTGTCACACAGAACTTGTGACACGCTCAATAATACGAGAGTGTCACTGCTCGTGTCACTCATTCCAGAAAACAGAACCAATGACACGCCTAACAATCTGGTCGTGTCCCTGGGCGTGTCAGGCCAAAAATCCAGAATCCGGCCAAAACAACAACTCAACCCATAAACAACCATTTTTCCTCATCTTTTACTTTAATCAAACTCAATCAAACACACCCAAAACCATAACAAACTTACCAAAAACACCAACACCACTCAAAACACATACCAATCATCATTATAAACATCATCCATACATCAATTAAATCAAATCCCCAATTCATTAAACTAAACCCTTACTCAACAATTCATCATCAACTTCACAAATAATCATATTATCATCATCTAATTACCAAATCAACACACATATATACTTCAATCTTTCAATATCATCATCATCACCCAACAAACATATCAAATCCAACTCAAACAATGAAAATCAACTCAAAGAAATGAATACTTACTGGAATCCTTTATCAAATCTTCATCTCTATCTTCAATCCTCAAGAAATTTGATGTATAATCACATCTCTTTCTCTCTCTCGTGCTCTCTCTCTCTCTCTCTCTCTCGTGCTCTCTTGTCCACGAAGAAGAAACAGAAGAAGAAGGAGAAAGAAGGTTCTCCTTCTTTCCCTTGTTCTTATCTTATATATATATATATAATAATAATAATAATAATAATAATAATAATACTAATAATAATCATCCCAAAAATCCTCTACCACACAATCCATCTTTTAACTTTCTTTCTTCTTTTTCTATTATTATTGTTGATTATTTAAATTCACCTTTCCAACACCAATTTATACTCTATGCATATGTGAGGCATATGTTGGTATATTTATATGTCTTATATATTGCAATATATATATATCATACACACTCTCTTCACTTCTATCCTCTTTCCAATTAAACAAATACATTGAATCCAAATACAGTAATAACTCCGAAACTTTTAAGGTAGATTCTGGGATATTACAACATATCTTTATATTTCATAAACTACACATATATATATACATATCACATTTCAACATCCTTCAATATAACTCATTAATCAATCATCTTACCATTCATGAATCACATTAAACAAAAACAAACATGGGCCCAAAACAACTAATATACCATTCAATTTTCAGAGTAAATGCTATGGTTCAATCATCACATTTATCATTATCATAAACCCAACTAGGCTTCAAGGATTAGGTTCAACCAAGCTTCAAGGGGAACAAAGCATGCTAAGTCTCAACCCAACTTGGCTTCAAGAACCTACCCAACCTAGCTTCAAGGGTTGTAACATCTCAATTAGGCTTCAAGGACTAGACCCAACCAAGCTTCAAGAGGAGTAAAACATGTTAAACTTCTACCCATCTTGGTTTCAAGGATCAAGCCCAACCTAACTTCAAGAGAGTGTTACTATCATTAGGCATGCCACCAACAACAAACTCTGAAAATTGAATAACATATTAGCCACACAATTCATTTATTATTTCATTCTAAATTCTCATCATCAATTAGGCTAACATGCCTTATATCTTTCAATTGAATCATCATAGCCAATCACAATGGCTTCACATCACATTTGAGTTACCATAGCCAATCACAATGGCTTCATATCATATCATATCTCAATTCATATTATACATAAAGCATCATTGATATAACATTTCAAAGTATATTATTCATATAACACATTACCATTCACAAGATTCACAATGCATAAAACATAACCTTGTTCATATAGTATCATATGCATTATCATTATCTTCAAATGTATATTGAATCTCAACAATGTAAGAAGAGCAAAGAAATAATCACATTAGCCAACACATTCAAGGGACACGGCCAAGCTTATGGCCGTGTCTCTCAAAATGAATTGGCAGTGGCAGACATGGGCAAGGGACATGGCCGTGTCTCTCCAAAAATCATCCAACACGGCCACATTTTCCTTAGACTTGGCCGTGTCTCTTCCTTGGTTTGGCCGTGTCTCTCATGATTAAAAACCCTAAACATGGCCAAATCTCTTTTAATTGAATTTAAACACATTATGCACAACATAACCTTATTCAAATGAATATAAACAATATCATTAACACATATCTTGCATGCTCATCACAATATTCACATTAACAACACATTTGATTACTCAACACTTCAAAACCCTAAACCAATCTCACTCTTGTTCTTTCAATATCCACATCCATTTAACTTACCATTTTCAAACCAAAACCAATCCCAATTTAACTTTGTAACTTACAATCAATCTCAACACTTATAAACACATCTCAAACACACCTAATCGTAAAATCAACAATTCATAACTCACTTCAAACACAACCTCAAAATAACAAAGGAAACAAGAGAGTACTTACCACAATTGAAGAAATTTCACAAATCTCCAACTTAATCCTTTGATTCTTCCTTCAATTTCATTTTTGAAATAAACAAATCTCACTCTTGCTCCTTTGCTATGGAGGGTCGGCCAACATAAGAGAAAGAGAAGAAGAAGAAAAGAAAATGAAGACAAGTCAACTTCTCTTCTTCTTTAAATCTCCACTAAGCAATTCTAACAACACAATTACTTAAATGCCCTCATCCATTTAACTTAACTCTTAAAACTTATATGCCCATTTAAGTAATTTCACATATCACAAATAAATATCTTCTTCCCTTGACTCCTCATTTGACCAACATATATGTTATATATATTACAATATACCTAACATATACACTTTCTTTCTACACATTATTTCCTTATTAAACCATATATAAACATTCTCTTTTCAATTTCTTTTCTTATCAACATAACATATACACATAATTCAAACAAACAACAATTATATCCAAACTTCTAGGGCACACATTGGGATATTACATCAATCCTCTCCTTATAGACCAAAGGCTAATTGTGCAGTAGAAGCAACAAACAAAATAATTAAGCAAATTCTGTCTAAGATGACCAAGACTTATAGGGATTGGTCAGAGATGCTTCCCTTTGCTTTATGGGGATATAGGACAAGTGTGCGAACACCTACTGGAATGACACCGTTCTCTTTAATTTACGGGATGGAAGTAGTGTTTCCAATTGAAATAGAAATCAAGTCATTAAGAGTAGTCTTGGAAGCCGAACTACCTGAAACTGAATGGGTAGCTAGCAGATACACACAGTTAGCTTTACTAGAAGAGAGAAGGTTAAAAGCACTGTATCATCACCAATTGTATCAAAAGAAGATAGCTCGGGCCTACAATAGAAGGGTTAAAATCAGAAAATTCAAAGTTGGGGATTTGGTGTTGAAGCAATGTAAGCCTGATGTATTTGATCAAAGAGGGAAGTTCAAGCCTAGCTGGGAAGGGCCATATGTCATAAAACAAGTCATGAACAAAGGTACGGTGAAGTTATCAGACATGGACAGGAATGAATTTAGTGAACCAGTTGTAGACCCTTAATTTTTGACCCAATCCGATCCAATATGCTTTATTTAGTCCAAAATGATTCTTATTGTTTAATTTGTCCAAAATAATCTTAATTAAATAATTTTTACCTTAGTATCTAATTTTTATTAATAAAAAATGAAAATAAACAAATAAAAATTAAAAATAAAAATAAAAATCGGAGTCGAAAAAAAATCGGCAGCGAAAAGTGGTCGCGCGGGCCCGTCGGGCTGCGGGAGAGTTATTTCGCCCGCAGGTTCCTCGCCAGCAGGAAATTTTCGCCCGCAGGAATTTCCTGTGGGCTGGCACGCCCACGGGCCCGGCAGTACAGTTTTTGCCAGCGCAAAATTTTTCAACGCAATTTTTTGAATCCTAATCCAATTAGGTTTTAATTTCCTTTTTTTATTAATATTACTTACCTTAATTAATTAGGAATAAACAACCTAAAAACCACTATAAATAGGGACCAATTAAACAAAATCAAAGGAGGAAAAAAATTGGCAGTGGCTTGATTTTTGAAACCAAATCAAGGAAGGAAAAGGAAAAACTCAATTCAATTGATATTTAAAGCAGTAGTAGCACAATTTAATGAATTCAAAGGCAACCAAGGCTTGTTTTTGGAGCTAGTTCATCCAAGAAGAGTTATTTTTTGGAGAATCAACAAAAGAAGGTATGTAAAAATCTTTTTGATTTATGTTTTACAGTAGCTAGGTTATAAAATTTTAGTTTTTTCAAATCAAAGATCTAAGAACTTTAACTTAATTTTTCCAAGATTAGAACATTAAAAATGTGACTTTCTTTTCTAAAAGGACTTAAAATTGTTATTTTTTTCTTCTTAAAAATCTTTAAACTTTAATTGAACATATTTTTCAACAAAACAAAAACAAAATTCTGTTTCTTTTAAGATTTTAAAGTAGGTTCTATTTCATTCAAAAAACCTTAAAAAAACATCTTTTCTACTTATAAAAACTTCAATCCATGTGTTTAAATTCATAAAACTTCATAAAATATCAAATTGCTTTTTAAAAAACCCTTTAAATTATCCATTACCCGAGAATCCAATTTCAAAGCCTAAAACCCTTAATTCAATTTTTAAACCAAAAACAATGAACCCTAACCCTTTTAAAACCTTAAACCCTAATTTTTATGAACTTTAAACCCTTTAAAACATAAAAAAATATAAAAACATAAAAACCAAAAAAAGTCACAGTAGCTTGAAATTCAATAATCAAAAATCACAAATTAAAGTACTTCAAAGTGTTTAAAACCCTAGTCTCATGATTTCACCATTCAAACCTTAATTTTGTTAGTCAAAGAGTCTTACCAACCCTTTAAAACATAAAACCCTAATTTATTCTAATTTCATAAAAAGTTACAGTAGCCATAAATTGAACTTTTATTTGCTTTATTCAATTCCATACTTGATATGCTTTGATTTATTTCTTATGCTTTAATTTATTTAATTTCAATACTTGATTTATTTAATTTATCATGGATGGATGTTTATTTTATTGATATTTAAATACTTTTGATGAATGATTTATTTATTATGGATGATTATTTACTTTTATCAATCAATTTCCACTTGATGGGTACCTCATTAGTTAAACATCATGTAATTTAATTTTCTTTTCTATTTTAGAACTTATGTAAAGGGCATGTTTCTACCTTTTGGTGGGTGTCCTACCTAGGCATGTGATGTAAGGACATGTTTCCATCCTTGGATGGGTGTCCATTTATTTGTTTTGTTTTTTTTGGACATTGCTTTGATTTTAATATATTGATGCTTTCTTTTAATTATTGTGTGTAATATGGATAATGTTATTATACTTAAGAATTTTATAATATTAAGACCTGTAAAGGAGGCCGGTTCCAATGAACCGGGCATTGTGGGGGTGCTGGGCCATTTCTCACCTTCCCCACACGTACCCAACTTTCCGAACCCATTAGGGGGTTGGGGATTCCTTAGGAATCGAGTCATCCACCCCTTTCTTTTTCCCGGCCCGTCTGGGTGGTGACTCCATTTTCTCCGGACTTAGGTCCGTGTTCTCTAAGGCCCCGAGCCTAAACAGTGCCGAAGTCGCAAGAACCATTCCACCGGGAGTGGGGGCGAAAATCCCCGCTCACAGTGGCGACTCCACTGGGGATAAGAGAAGTTGATTCCGTTGGTCTTTATATTATTCTATTCTTTCTTATAATGATATTATCCATTGCATCATATTAGATTGCATTGTGTGCGTGAGTTAGGACACCCGTGTTATGTTATGTAAGGGATACCATACTTTCACTCAAGGTATGGAGATCGAGCATGGCATAACCACTCATAGCCTTGTACCGTTTGGTATATACTTGCTATGGGAACCTAAGCCTTTTAACCCAAAGACTAAAGCTCATGTAATTGACCTGGTTACTTTCCTTAGGTTTTACCCCAAATGCATGTTGTTTGACTATGGTTAATTTATCTTGGTTTAAATCATGGCATATTTGGTTTGTTCTTTTTCTAATATGACCCAAGTACATTTGCAAGCTCAAAATAAATTTTTTCTTTCTTTAAAATCCAAAAGACCAAAACTATTTTCAAAACTCTTTAAGATGGTCTTTGGACATAAAATTTTTCTAAAAACAAATCAAAATTTCTTTGGCTCATGGCCCAAATACTAAGCCCAAAATCCATTTTTCTAAAATCTTTTACAATGGGCTTAGAAACAAAACTATTTTCACCCAACCATTTTTTACAAAGAGCTTGCAAAAATATTTAGGTCAATTATGAAATACCAAAAATCAATTGTGGGCCTAGTTTACACTAAGAACAAATTAACCATGGGCTTGTTTTTGGCATGAATCATTAATTACTTTTTCAAGTGAGAAATCTATTTATAATAAACCTCTTAATTTCATTTTAATCCAACATAGCATAAAAGCTACTTTAGTTGGTTGAATGGATTAAAACCTAATTAATGGGAATTATCATGGATTGATTTCTATTTTTGAAAATATAACTATTGGTTGAAATGTCCGAGGGAATTATTCGAAAGCAAGATACCCCATGTTGGTATTTTGTTAACCATATACCTAGGAAAAGAGACTCGCCATTCCTGTGTGGATGATATAAGGTTGGAAGGAACGTCCTAATTATCCTTTTTTGTGGTTTGTGCATACATGCATACATACATTTGCATCTCATATCATTGATCCTCTCTGGCTCATAGACCTGAAGTACGACAATTCAAGAGCATACAACAATACCATCTAGAACATTTACTTTAATTCAAGTGCCTCATTGGAAGGATGAATGCAAACCAGCTAAGGGAAATAATTGATGAAGTTGTTAAAGCTAGGATGGCTGAACTACAAGACCAATTGGTTGAAATTATGAAGGCCAAGTTGATTGAAATTATGGAGATCATCAACAATAACGCATCTCCATTGACATAAGAAAAAGGGGAAAGGCAGCATCAACGGAGAATATGTTCACTAATAGAGATCAAATGAAAAATGAAGGATCAATCCCTATTTTACAAGATCAGTCGAACCATATGCTGTCTAAATGGAGCAATAGGAGCGACTACCACCTCAATGAGCAAAATCAAAAGAAAAGAAGAGGTGTTGAGAAAAATGCAGCAACTGAACCAATAAAGAGGCGTAAATTTTCAGACTTGGGGGAACCTCTGTCAAAAATGTTGGAGAATCTAATGAAGGAGGGATTGTTACAACCTTTGACTCCTCGTCCTTTGCCTAATCCTTTTCTGCCTAACTTTAATATTAAAGCATTTTGCCAATTCCATCAAAGGCTTGGACACAAAACGGACAACTGTATGAAGTTAAGGCATGAGATCCAGAATTTAATTGACAGTGGAAAGCTTCTTGAGCCTAATAAGCCCAACACTAGGAATAAGCCTCTGCTTAAAATTGAAAGGGCACCACCTCTTGCAACCTTCATGAAGAGTTTTATCTTGTCATCTCATCATGATATGGATAGAGAAGCTGCTAAAGAGGATGTACTTCTAAACAAGTTTGGTTTAACTGTGGATGATGATGATGAAGCAATCCACCCCTTGATATGTCTAAATAAATGAAGTATCTTCAACGCCAACTCAACGGACCTTCCTTAGCTTGAATGTTGCTTTTCAATTTTACTTTCTTTAATATTTACAATCTTGTTTTTCAAATTTAAATTTGTTTGAATAAATTTTTGTTGGTCTTTATTCATTTTGATGCTCAACCAATGAGGAATCAAGCTTGATAATTCATGAATTAATATATTTATGTATCATGACACGAATGACTTTACTAGATGAGGGAATTGCTCCATAACATTGGGTTGTGTATGCTTACTTAGAGAGGGCTCCTGCATAATTATCTTTGTCTAGGTCTTAGTCAGTCTTAGAACATGCTTTGATAAATTTTCGAGGCGAAATTGAACTCTACTTATTTAAGGGGGAAATGATCTAGGCATTGTTTGATTAGCCAACAACTAGTATCCACCCAATTAAATATTAATCCCTAGTTGTCCCTTTGAGCCTTCATAAAATTTTAGCTTTCTTTTCATTGGCATATAACCTCAACAACCTACCTTGAGCTGTTGTGATACTTTTGGCAAGTCTTATGATCACTAAGATAAAGAGGCAATAAGATCAAAAAAGGAAATGATTAGTCAAGATCATGAAGATAATTGAAGTTCTCAAGACTATGAAGATAGTTGAAGTTCTCAAGACCATAAAGATAGTTGAAGTTCTCAAGACCATAAAGATAGTGGATGTTTTCAAGACCCTAAGGGTAGTTGAAGTTCCCTTAATATCTCCAAGACAACATCAACATTAGAGTAATAAATGATTTATCCCTATTAAAGAAGATTTATGTTACTCCGCTCATCCATTATTGGAAGCCCAAGTTGGTACAAACAAGACAACTATGTATGAGCTAGAACCAAAAAAAGGAAGAAAAAAGAAGAGAGAAAAGAAAAAGAGAGAATAGAAAAAGAAAAGAAAGAAAAAAGAATAGAAAAAAAAAGGAAGAAGAAGAAAAAAAAAAGATAAAACCTAAAAAGGCGGTTCATAAAGCCAACTGAGTTATCTTTTACCTAAACCAGCAAAAGGCTTCTATTTGGTTCATAAAGACCTTTTTTGAGTTGGTCCAACCCAACCAAAGATTCAATTAAAATTGGAGAAAAGGAGGAAGACCACACAGTTCTTGAAAGTTGTGTGGTCCAACAAGAAAGAAGGACAAAAAGATAAAGAAAGGGAAGAGTAAGAAAAATAAAAAGAAAGAAAAGGGAGAAGAAGAAAAGAAACAAATTTGGGTCTTAAACTTTATGCAAGGGAAAAAAAAACTGTCCTAGTCAATATCCAGTTTAATGCTAAGAAGATAGAAGAAATTTGGAGTCTAGCAAGGTTGCCTGCAAGCTGCCTAAAATTCAACAAGAAATTTGTAGTGTGAAGGTTTATCCATTGTGTCACACCAGCTCCAATCTCAAAATGGCCTTCACTTAAGCCTGTTTCCCTCATAGACCCCATTTCAAGCCTATCAAAGACCTGTTGATCTTTCTTGGTAGGTAGAGTCTATTAGTGGAGATAGTTTGGATAAGCATGCATATGAGATAGAAAATATTTAAACTCAATGAGACCTTTGGCCAAGTAATGTGTATGTGCCTATCTGAAGTGCAACAATTCTTGCTTAAGTAGAAATAATCCCCGAGTTTAGTACGGTAAATAGGTTTGTCATGTTATAGATATGTTAATTTGGAAAAATCAAGTCCTGAGGTACATTGACATTAATTTGGCAAAGCCAACATTTGATTTCAAAATGAAAAATTCAAAAATTTCAAAAAAAAAAATGTTTTGTCATAACAAAGCCTTCAAGTTAAGGGAAGTATGTTGAACCTCCAAAGGACACATTGAGCAAAGAAAATTATTATTGGCAAAGTTATGAAGAAACTACCAACTGACATGCTGAAATATAGCTCGAAATAGATGAATCCCTGACTTTGCAACTTGGGATCTCCACCACTCATGTTTTCAACATCTTGAAGATAAAAGCCACAAATGCAAAGCTTTCGATCATTCCAATGCAAGACTTGAACAAGCATCAAAACGGAACCAATGAGAATACTTCTGCTGATTGCCTCGGTCTGTGAGTCGATGGAACAACTGTAAGTATTATTCATGCATATCATGTATACATGAGCATGTCACATCACACTTTCTTGTCTTGTGTTGTCTATTCCTTGTCAAAATGAACATCAAGCAATCAAAAGAAGATATCAAATCAGGGGGGGCATAGAAAGCCCATTGCTTGAGAAACCTCCAGTAATCTTGCAAAGAGAAGAAATGCGTGCTTATGCGAAGAACAAGACGGCAAAAATATCAATCAAAGCTTGCATGGAAAAAATCTTTGGTTTTAGCCTACACAGGGGGCAAAGTTTCTCCTTTTCAATTTTTTAGGTTTATATACCAAATATTTTTAAACTCACTTACAAATATTTTTCCACGTAGGGGGGCAAGGAGAGGATATAAGGTCCAATTAAAAATAACTAAATCTTTGCAAAAAGAAAGAACAAAAGAATGGAACAATAGAACTCTCCAAAGAATGAAGGTGCAAAAGACAAAAGACCAATCCAGCTAAAAGAGCTGAAGCCAGGGTGAAGACCCAATCTCAAAGGATGAAGATCCATTTTCAAGGGTGAAGACCCGATCTTAAAGGATGAAGATCCATTTTCAAGGGTGAAGGCCCGATCTCAAAGGATGAAGATCCATTTTCAAGGGTGAAGGCCCGATCTCAAAGGATGAAGATCCATTTTCAAGGGGGAAGACCCGATCTCAAAGGATGAAGATCCATTTTTAGGGGTGAAGACCCGATCTCAAAGGATGAAGATCCATTTTCAAGGGTGAAGACCCGATCTCAAAGGATGGAGATCCATTTTCAAGGGTGAAGGCCCGATCTCAAAGGATGAAGATCCATTTTCAAGGGTGAAGACCCTATCTCAAAGGATCAAGTTTAGGATCGAGTATCCAAATCAAGTTAGGATCGAGTATCCCAACCCAATTTAGGATCTAGTACCCAAATTCAATTTAGGATCGAGTATCCCAATCCAATTTGGGATCGAGTATCCAAATCCAGTTAGGATCGAGTATCCCAATCAAAATTAATATCGAGTATCCAAGTCTAGTTTAGGGTTGAGTATCCAAAATTGGGTCCAGAACCCAAATTTCCCTTAGGCCCAGAACATAGAATTATCCTCGAGTCTAGAACTCAAAACCGGGTCCAAAACCCAAATTTCTCTTAGGTCCAGAACCTAGAATTATCCTCGAGTCCAGAATCCAAATTTCCCTTAGGTCTAGAACCTAGAATTATCCTCGAGTCCAGAACTCAAATCCGGGTCCAGAACCCAAATTTCCCTTAGGTCCAGAACCTAGAATTATTCTCGAGTCCAGAACTCGAATCTGGGTCCAGAACCCAAATTTTCCTTAGGTCCAGAACCTAGAATCATCCTCGAGTCCAGAACCCAAAACAAGTCGCCATATCAAAAATTAAGTTTTGTTGCTTTTCACTCTCTTTCACTAAGGTTTCAGATCATTCAAGCGGGGGGAAAACTGTAGACCCTTAATTTTTGTCCCAATCCGATCCAATATGCTTTATTTAGTCCAAAATGATTTTTGTTGTTTAATTGGTCCAAAATAATTTTAATTAAATAATTTTTACCTTAGTATCTAATTTTTATTAATAAAAAATGAAAATAAACAAATAAAAATAAAAATCGGAATCGAAAAAAAATCGACAGCGAAAAGTGGTCGTGCGGGCCCGTCAGCACAGTTTTTGCCAGTGCAAAATTTTTCAACGCAATTTTTTGAATCCTAATCCAATTAGGTTTTAATTTCCTTTTTTTATTAATATTACTTACCTTAATTAATTAGGAATAAACAACCTAAAAACCACTATAAATAGGGACCAATTAAACCAAATCAAAGGAGGAAAAAAATTGGCAGTGGCTTGATTTTTGAAACCAAATCAAGGAAGGAAAAGGAAAAACTCAATTCAATTGATATTTAAAGCAGCAGTAGCACGATTTAATGAATTCAAAGGCAACCAAGGCTTGTTTTTGGAGCTAGTTCATCCAAGAAGAGTTATTTTTTGGAGAATCAACAAAAGAAGGTATGTAAAAATCTTTTTGATTTATGTTTTACAGTAGCTAGGTTATAAAATTTTAGTTTTTTCAAATCAAAGATCTAAGAACTTTAACTTAATTTTTCCAAGATTAGAACATTAAAAACGTGACTTTCTTTTCTAAAAGGACTTAAAATTGTTATTTTTTTCTTCTTCAAAATCTTTAAACTTTAATTGAATATATTTTTCAACAAAACCAAAACAAAATTCTGTTTCTTTTAAGATTTTAAAGTAGGTTCTATTTCATTCAAAAAACCTTAAAAAACATCTTTTCTACTTATAAAAACTTCAATCCATGTGTTTAAATTCATAAAACTTCATAAAATATCAAATTGCTTTTTAAAAAACCCTTTAAATTATTCATTACCCGAGAATCCAATTTCAAAGCCTAAAACCCTTAATTCAATTTTTAAACCAAAAACAATGAACCCTAACCCTTTTAAAACCTTAAACTTAATTTTTATGAACTTTAAACCCTTTAAAACATAAAAAAACATAAAAACATAAAAACCAAAAAAAAAAGTCACAGCAGCTTGAAATTCAATAATCAAAAATCACAAATTAAAGTACTTCAAAGTGTTTAAAACCCTAGTCTCTTGATTTCACCATTCAAACCTTAATTTTGTTAATCAAAAGTCTTACCAACCCTTTAAAACATAAAACCCTAATTTATTCTAATTTCATAAAAAGTTACAGTAGCCATAAATTGAACTTTTATTTGCTTTATTCAATTCCATACTTGGTATGCTTTGATTTATTTCTTATGCTTTAATTTATTTAATTTCAATACTTGATTTATATAATTTATCATGGATGGATGTTTATATTGATATTTAAATACTTTTGATGAATGATTTATTTATTATGGATGATTATTTACTTTTATCAATCAATTTAGGCTTCCAAAAGTTGTAAGAGGTATGTTTCCACTTGATGGGTACCTCATTAGTTAAACATCATGTAATTTAATTTTCTTTTCTATTTTAGAACTTATGTAAAGGGCATGTTTCTACCTTTTGGTGGGTGTCCTACCTAGGCATGTGATGTAAGGACATGTTTCCATCCTTGATGGGTGTCCATTTATTTGTTTTGTTTTGTTTGGACATTGCTTTCATTTTAATATATTGATGCTTTCTTTTAATTATTGTGTGTAATATGGATAATGTTATTATACTTAAAAATTTTATAATATTAAGACCTGTAAAGGAGGCCGGTTCCAATGAACCAGGCATTGTGGGGGTGCTGGGCCATTTCTCACCTTCCCCACACGTACCCAACTTTCCGAACCCATTAGGGGGTTGGGGATTCCTTAGGAATCGAGTCCATGGATGGAGTATCAAGCAAACAAAGACGCTCCTGAAGCCGAATCTGTGAAGAAAGAGTTAAATAAAAAAAAGTCCGCTGAGTTGAAAACCCACGAGGGCAGCTTAGGTAAAAATTAGGACAGCTTGCTAGTTCCGAAAACCCATACGAGCGGACTAGGAAAAAATTAGAGCAATAAAGATAAAAAGAAAAGAGAAAACCTAAATTGAAAACCCAAAAGAGGAAGATTTCTCGTATCACCATGCGGACATACTTGATGTATGTTCCCCTTGCCGTTCTTCGTCAAGGTACCAACCAATGGATATTGACTTCAGAACGTGAGTGGATCCAGTCAACCCAGTCAGCATATGAAGAAGCAGGATGGAGTAGCTTCCTAGCAGAATGATGACGTGCAGGTACCTGGCAAAGTCCATGGATGGAGTATCAAGCAAACAAAGACGCTCTTGAAGCCGAATCTGTGAAGAAAGAGTTAAATAAAAAAAAAGTCCGCTAAGTTGAAAACCCACGAGGGCAGCTTAGGTAAAAATTAGGACAACTCGCTAGTTCCGAAAACCCATACGGGCGGACTAGGCAAAAATTAGAGCAATAAAGATAAAAAGAAAAGAGAAAACCTAAATTGAAAACCCAAAAGGGCAATTTAGGTAATTACCTGAAGCAGCAACGGGCTCCCAGTCAGTCTCTTTGACAATCCTGATTTAAATCGGTCTAATCCAACTAAGGTCTCGGCTAAGATCACAAGTACCGGTGACAAGCCTCCTTCCATTTGGTCCATAATATCCAATACCCGTGGATCAATATCACCGTCGAAAGAAACAAGCAAGAATTGGCCGAGCAAGCAAAAACAAAGCATGCATCCCCATGCCATAGTAGGGGCCAAATGAGAGAGACAAAAGTCAATCAAAGGAGCAAGTAGATTTTTTTCACCTCTCATCAACCGAAGAACTTCGGGTTTTGGAATTTGAAATAACGTCTGCATCTTCTGTTGAGTCTTGGAAATCAATGTGGGTAACGCCATTTGTTGATTATTTGGATATCCAAGGATGGCCTCAAATTCTTCAATAAAGGGACATATTTCAAAGCCATTAATTTTAAATGCCCTAGAATACGTATTCCAAAAGGAAGCCATGACATGTAAGAAGGAGTGGTCCAATTTAACATTTTGAAAACATTTTAAAACATCAAGTTTTGATCATGAAATTTGCTTCCAATGAATGGCATCCATATTCTTAAATAGAATTTTTACCTTCTTTAAATGATGTTCGGTCATGGCTGATGAATGAAGGAAAATCAAAATTGCTAAAAGGACTCTTCACGTTGAGAGGGAAAATTTTTTTTGGTTTCTGTATGAAGTATGGCATAAAAGGTGATTTATATAGAAAGAATAACCTTTTCCAAAAGGGAAGAGGAAAAGGTGATTGGAAAGAATAAGACCATATGGCATAGGGAAAGCAATTGGTGACAATTTCCTTTACCACATTGAATTTGGTTTAGCAAAATGATGTGGATGTGAATTATGGAATTATGATGTACTGTGATAAAAAAAAAAGCTACAGTAAAGAGGAAAATTGTATTTTTTTTTCATTATTAATATTTACATATCACTAAGACGGTGGTGGTAGGTCATCAAATAAAGCCTTGAAAAAGTCATCGCCTGTTGGAGGAGGGGGCAAATCACTTTTCCTGTGTCCGCCCGAAGCGAAAGCACCAAAACCCAAAAAATTACTCATCTTGAGATCACCAGAAGCGGGAACACCAAAATCCCTATTACCTTGAGGTTTCGATCCACCATGGTCCTCATCAGAAGCAGACGAAAGGATCTCATGGTCATCAATCTGGGGTCCTCTTGATGAAGAAGCGACGGGATCCCTCATCCCCTAAAATCGAAAGTCTCAGAAGTGTTGTTCGGATTGATGATATAAATTTTCAAAATGAGAAGCCTGCTAACGACTTGTAGCCAACTCTTCTTGTAGTTTCCTATTTTGTTCTTTGAGCATTCACTGTGAGCCAAAAAGGAAAAAGGTAAGAGCATACATAATCATGCATACATATAGCATAAATTACCATGAAATAAGAAACGTACTAGGTAGTTCATATCAATGTCCTGCGGATGAGATGGCATATCTAGCCGGCTAGAATGCGCAAACGAAGGGGCAGTAAAAGAAGGTCTGGCCTCATGATCAAATGAACCAACAGCTTGCAACAATCATTAAAGAATCAAAGAAAGAAAAAAAAATAGTTGCAAGGGAAAAGTGGTAAAAGTTTTACCTGAGAAGTACTGGCCCCGAGATGTGGAACAGACTCTCCTGCATCTCCGTGATGTTCCTCTTCATCTCTACCATCATTTTCATCTGAAATCTCCCGCACACCAATAGGAGGTACATTAAAGTTTAAGAGCCTTCTTTGAGTAAAACAGGCATAGGATCACCCGGTGGATGGAGAAATGACTCAGCACCATAACCATACCGAGCCGGCCACCATGCATCCTCCGGCATTTACATAATATTTAAAGTATATTTTAGGATATGCATCGGGACCCTTCGCTACTCTAGACCGAGAAACCACTCATAAACTCTTTCCCCGAGAAACCAGCCACTAGACACTGGGCCAGCAATGACTCGGCGAGAATATTGGAAAGATAGCGCAGCCCTCATCAAAGGAGACCGGTTTGCTCGCTCTTCTGGGTTCCACCAGGCCAAAGTCACTTGCAGAATAACATAAGGTAAGTAAAACTTTCACATAAAATTTAAAGCATACTAATATTATTTTACCTGATCCCAGGTTAAGCGACTCAACACAAAGTGGTGAGTATGCACATGGCGAGAGCCGGGAGCATCCACATGATCAGACAACCAGAAATTTAATCTTTGATACCCGACCCTATCTCGGGAAATATTGGGTACCCTCATGAGGTTATGCTCATATGCCCATACCTACAATAATAATAAAGATCACATTCATGCAAGAAAAGAGAAGAAATAACATTGGTAAAAGAAGAATACCTCGACAACCGTCATCAAACCGACGAAAGACTTCTTGTTTTGGTAAAGTTTATCAAGACCATGGTAAAGACACGCGAGACCAGCTTCACCCCAGCCAGAAAATGGTACCATTCTTAAATAAGAAAGGGCACTCAACACTGACAAGTGGATGGAGGATTCAGTGCTGCCTAAGATGATCGACCAGAGCAGATATAACAAAAATCCTCGAGCATACTATTCAGTCGTGTCTCTGCTAACCCGTCCTTTGTAGTTCATCCAATAACTACGAATTGGCTCAATTTTTATCTTAAAAGGCCCTTTATATGATGGTTCCATAACAATTAATTCCTAAATTTCTTTAAATGTTAAAATATCATTGGTCAGAGGAACCGGAACACCATCATATCGAAGGCCGGTTATAGCAGTAAAATTGACCGGACCAATTATCATCTCTCTAATGGGCAAGTGAAAAGTGTGAGTTGTATCCAACCATCGCACTGCAATCGCCTGGACTACGCTCCGGTCTATCTGATATTCTTCGGATGGCAATTGTAAGATGAACTGCTCAAAGCCGCAATCTCAGATAATCCGCCTTACCCGAGAAGGCACTACATCGTATCATTATCGGGCTTTGTAAATACATCGTCCAGCCCAAACAACACAACGATCATGCTAACACAGACCCAGGTAAGTTAGTACTAGGTAAGTACATATTATTCTATCTACTTAAATTAATTTATTTTTTCTAAAAAAGAATATTAATATAAAATATAAACAAAAAATAAACAAAATAAAAAATAAAGGCAAACACAATAAAAAATAAAAATAAAAAATAACAATAAAAATAAAAATAAAAATAAAAAAACACAGAGACGAAAAATCAAGAGAAAAGAAAAAGAAAAAATAATTACCGTGCTCTTTTAGTTGGAACTGCGGTGAAGCGGCATCCCGGCTAGTATATCTATATTTCCATCTTCATGATGCCGAATGAACTCCAATAACTAGGCATTAGAATGAGTCTCTGACCTCGAAGCATGCACTGTTTTTGAAAAATATGTGCTAAAATTGAAAGAAATTTGAGAGAATTATATAACTTAAGAAATCTTGCTGTGAAATGAAATGAAGAATCAGGTCCTTCATATAGAGAAACGGCAAGCAAAAAACAAAATTCAAAACTGTACATAAATAGTAAGTTTACTATTCATGAATAGTATTACTATTCATGAATAGTAAATTTTACTATTTATAAATAGTAAAATTACTATTTTCAATAGTAAAATACTATTTGCTACTATTTCCAAATAGTAAATTTACTATTTATGAATAGTAAATAGTGCATGACAGTGACTACATAGTAAATAAATAGTAAATTCAATTATTCACTTTAATTATTCAAATAATTGCGGGTATATAAATATTTTTACACGCGTGGGGCAAGAAGAAGACATATGCATAAAAATTAGCCAAACTTTTTGAATTCAAAAATTATTAGCTCGGATCCATAACCCAAATTTTCTTTAGGTCCAGAACCTAGAATCTTTTCTAAGTCCAAAACTTAGCTCGAGTCCAGAACCAAAATGTTTCTTAGGTCTAGAACCTAAAATCTCTTTTAAGTCCAGAACTTAACTCGGGTCCATAACCCAAATTATCCTTAGGTCTATAACCTAGAATCTTTTCTAAGTCCAGAACTTAGCTCGGGTCCAGAGCCAAAATTTTTCTTAGGTCCAGAACCTAAAATCTCTTTTAAGTCCAGAACTTAACTCGGGTCCAGAACCCAAATTATCCTTAGGTCTAGAACCTAGAATCTTTTCTAAGTCCAGAACTTAGCTCGGGTCTGGAACCGAAATTTTCTTTAGGTCCAGAACCTTAAACCCTAATTTTTTCTATACCCTAATCCTTTAAAAATTTAAAAACCATAAAAACACAAATATTATAATTTTACACAGTAAGCTTAAAACATATTTCAATGAATAACCGTAAACTGTAAACCTAGGTATTTTAAAGTGTCCAAACCCTAATTTCATCACAAACCTTAATTTGGTTAATCAAAGAGTTTTAAGAACTTTTTAAATCATAAAACTTTAATCCAATTTAATTCCCTTAAAATCACAGTAGCCTAATTCCATAAATTCCAAAACCCTGAACACATTAAATAAAGAATCTTAAATAGAAACAGTAGCCCTAATTTGAATTTTTATTTGCCTTATTCAATTTTGTGTTTGATTATGCTTTGGTTTATTTTATATGCTTTAATTTATTTAAGTTCAATGCTTGGTTTATTTAGTTTATGATGGATGGATTTTACTTTCTATTGATATTTAATACCTTTGATGAATAATTTATTTATGATGAATGGTTATTTACTTTTATCAATTTATTTAGATTTCAAAATGTTTTAAGAGGTATGTTTCCACTTGGTGGGTACCTCATTAGTTAAATATCATGTAATTTAAATTGTTTTCCAATTTTAGAACCAATGTAAAGGGCATGTTTTTACCTTTCGGTGGGTGTCCTATTTAGGCATGGGATGTAAGGACATGTTTCCATCCTCGGATGGGTGTCCATTTATTTGTTTTGTTTGGACATTATTTTGATTTTCAATATATCAATGCTTTATTTTAATTATTGTGTGTAATATGGATAATGTTGTTATATTTAAGAATTTTATAATATTAAGACTTGTAAAGGAGGCCGATTCCAATGAACCGAGCATTGTGGGGGTGCTGGGCCATTTCTCACCTTCCCCACACGTACCCAACTTTTCGAACCCATTAGGTGGTTGAAAATAGTTTTTTTTCTAAGCCCATTGTAAAAGATTTTAGAAAAATGGATTTTGGGCTTAGTATTTGGGCCATGAGCCAAAGGATTTTTGATTTATTTTTAGAAAAGTCTTATGTCCAAAGACCATCTCAAAAAGTTTTGAAAATAGTTTTGGTCTTTTGGATTTTAAAGAAAAAATTTATTTTGAGCTTGCAAATGTACTTGGGTCATATTAGAAAAAGAACAAACCAAATAAGCCATGATTTAAACCAAGATAAATTATCCATAGTCAAAGAACATGCATTTGGGGTAAAACCCTAAGGAAAGTAACTAGGCCAATTACATGAGCTTTAGTCTTTGGGTTAAAAGACTTAGGTTCCCACAGCAAGTATATACCAAATGGTACGAGGCTATGAGTGGTTATGCCATGCTCGATCTCCATACCTTGAGTGAAAGTATGGTATCCCTTGCATAACATAACACGGGTACCACGGGCGTCCTAACTCACGCACACAATGCAATCTAATATGATGCAATGGATAATATCATTATAAGAAAGAAAAGAATAATATAAAGACCAACGGAATCAACTTCTCTTATCCCCAATGGAGTCGCCACTGTGAGCGGGGATTTTCGTCCCCACTCCCGGTGGAATGGTTCTTGCGACTTCGGCACTGTTTAGGCTCGGGGCCTAAGAGAACACGGACCTAAAAATGGAGAAAATGGAGTCGCCACCCGGATGGGCCGGGAAAAAGAAAGGGGTGGATGACTCGATTCCTAAGGAATCCTCAACCCCTTTATGGGTTCAGAAAGTTGGGTACGTGTAGGGAAGGTGAGGAATGGCCCAGCACCCCCACAACGCCCGGTTTATTGGAACCGGCCTCCTTTCCATGTCCTAATATTATAAAATTCTTAAATATAATAATATTATCCATACTACACACAATAAAAAGAAAGCATCATTATATTAAAATCAAAGCAATGTCCAAACAAAACAAAACAAATAAATGGACACCCATCCAAGGATGGAAACATGTCCTTACATCAAATGCCTAGATAGGACACCCACCAAAAGGTAGAAACATGCCCTTTACATAAGTTCTAAAATAGAAAAGAAAATTAAATTGCATGATTCTTAACCAATGAGGTACCCACCAAGTGGAAACATACCTCTTACAACTTTTGGAAGTCTAAATTAATTGGAAAAAGTAAATAATCATTCATAATAAATAAATCATTCATTAAAAGTATTTAAATATCAATAAAATAAACATCCATCCATGATAAATTAAATAAATCAATTATTAAAATTAAATAGATTAAAGCATAAGAGAAAAATCAAGGTATAAATAAATATGGAATTGAACAAAGCAAAAAAAAGTTCAATTATAGCTACTGTGACTTTTTATGAAATTAAAATAGATTAGGGTTTTATGTTTTAAAAGATTGGTAAGACCTTTTGATTAACCAAATTAAGGTTTGAATGATGAAATCATGAAACTAGGGTTTTAAATACCTTAAAATACTTTAATTTGTGATTTTTGGTTATTGAATTTTAAGCTACTTTGTAATTTTTGAGTTTTTATCTTTTTATGTTTTCAAAGGATTAGGGTTCATAAAAATTATGGTTTAAGGTTTTAAAAGGGTTAGGATTCATTATTTTAGGTTTAAAAGTTCAATTTTGGATTTTAGGGTTTTGAAATTTAGGTTACGGGTAATGAGTATTTTTTAGGGTTTTAGAAAGCAATTTGATATTTTATGAAGTTTTATGAATTTAAAAAAATGGATTGAAGTTTTTATAAGTAGAAAAGATGTTTTTAAAGGTTTTTTGAATGAAATAGAACATACTTTAAAAATTTGAAAGAAACAGAATTTGATTTTGTTTTTGTTGAAAAATATGTTCAATTAATGTTTTAAGGTCTTTAAGAAGAAAAAATAACAATTTTAAGTCTTTTTAGAAAAGAAAGTCACGTTTTTAGTGTTTTAACTTTGGCAAACTAAATTAAAGTTCAAAGATTTTAACTTTTGAAAACACAAAAAAAACCCTAGTTTAGCTACTGTGTAAAAAAATTAGAATTTAGAATTTCATATCTTCTTTTGTAAGTTGCTCCAAAATTGCTTCTTCTTGGATGAACTAGCTCCAAAGACAAGCCTTTGTTGCCTTTGGAATCCCTTTAATCATGATGCTGCTGTTCTAGAAAAGGTTTAAATTCAATTTCTTCTTTTCCTTCCTTGATTTGGTTTCAAACTTTCCAAATTCCCTTTGGATTCCCTCTCTCTCTGCCACCCTTAATTTCAATGCCTTTGGTCCTTATTTATAGTGGTTTAAGGTTATTTATTCCTAATTAATTAAGGTAAGTAATATTAATAAAAAAAAGAAATTAAAACCTAATTGGATTAGGTTTCAAAAAAATTGCGTTGAAAAATTTTGCGCTGGCAAAAACTGCAGCAGCGGGCCCGTGGCGTGCCAGCCTGCAGGAATTTCCTGTGGGAAGTTATTTCGCCCACAGGAATTTTCTGCGGTGCTGCTGGGCGGACGGGCCCGCGCAACCACTTTTCGCTGCCGATTTTTTTTTTCGACTCCGATTTTTATTTTTATTTTTTATTTTTTTATTTTTATTTTTTATTAATAAAAATTAGATAATAAAGCAAAAACTATTTAATTAAAATTATTTTGGACCAATTAGATAACAAAAATCATTTTGGGCTAAATAAAACATATTAGATCGGATTGGGTCAAAAATTAAGGGTCTACAATTTGCCCCCTGCTTGAATGATCTGAAACCTTAGTGAAAGAGAGTGAAAAGCAATAAGACTTAATTTTTGAAATGGCGACTTGTTTTGGGTACTTGGACCCGAAATTGGGTACTTGGACCTGAGCTTGAATTGATTTCGGGTACTTGGACCCGAGATTGGATACTTGGACCCTAGCTTGAATTGATTTTGGGTACTTGGACCCGGGATTGGGTACTTGGACCCGAGATTGATTTGATTTGGGTACTTGGACCTGAGCTTAGGTACTTGGACCCGAGCTTGAATTGATTTTGGGTACTTAGACCCGAGATTGGGTACTTGGACCCGGGATTGGGTACTTGGACCCAGGATTGAATTGATTTTGGGTACTTGGACTCGGGATTGGGTACTTGGACCCGAGATTGATTTGATTTGGGTATTTGGACCCGAGATTGGGTACTTAGATTGATTTGATTCGGGTACTTGGACCCTAGATTGGGTACTTGGACCCGAGGCTGATTTGAATTTGGGTGCTTGGACCCGAGATTGATTTGATTTGGGTACTTGGACCCGAGAATGGGTGCTTGGACCCGAGAATAGGTGCTTGGACTCGAGATTCAATTGATTTGGGTACTTGGACCTGAGAATGGGTGTTTGGGCCAAAGATTGGGTTCTTGGACCCGAGCTTGAATAGATTTGGGTACTTGGACCCGAGATTGGGTGCTTGGACCCGAGATTGACTTGAATTTGGGTGCTTATACCTGAGATTGAGTTTGACTGCCCTTATATAATTTGAGAAATCTGACTACTCCGGTTATTCCATGCATTGTGGTTTTCCACCCTCAAAATGGATCTTCATCCTTTGAGATTGGGTCTTGATCCTTGAAAAATTAATCTTCATCTTTTGACATCGGGTCTTCACCATTGCAAATGGATCTTCATCCTTTGAGATTGGGTCTTTACTCTTAAAACATGGGTCTCTATCCATTGGAGGTCGGGTCTTTACCCTGACTTTAGCTCTTTTAGCTGGATTGGTCTTTTGTCTTTTGCATCTTCGTTCTTTTGAGAGTTCTAAAGTTCCATTCTTTTGTTCTTCCTTTTTACAAAGATTTAGCTATTTTTAATTGGACCTTATATCCTCTCCTTGCCCCCTGTGTGGCAAAATATTTGTAAGTGAGTTTAAAAATATTTGGTATATAAACTCAAAAAATTGAAAAGGAGAAACTTTGCCCCCTGTGTAGGCTCAAACCAAAGATTTTATCCATGCAAGCTTTGATTGATGTTTTTGCCGTCTTGTTCTTCGCATAAGCATGCATTTCTTCTCTTTGCAAGATTACTGGAGCTTTCTCAAGCAATGGACTTTCCATGCCCCCCTGATTTGACATCTTCTTTTGATTCTTTACTTCACAGAGTGTTCGCTATTCACTTTGATAAAGAATATACAATACAAGACAAGAAAGTGCGATGTGATATGCTCATGTATGCATGATATGCATGATAATACTCACAGCTGTTTCATTGACTCACAGATTGTGGTGATCAACAGAAGTGTTCTTATTGATTCCGTTTTGACGCTTGTTCAAGCCTTGCATTGGAATGATCGAAAGCTTTGCATTTGTGGCTTTTATCTTCAAGATGATGAAAACATGAGTGGTCGAGACCCCAAGCAGCAAAGTCAGGGATGCATCCATTTCGAACTATGTCTCAGCATGTCAGTTGGTAGTTTCTTCACAACTTTTCCAATAATAATTTTCTTTGCCCAATGTGCCATTTGGAGGTTCAACATACTTCCCTTAACTTGAAGGCTTTGTAAGACAAAACTTTTTTTTTTGAATTTTAATTTTAAAATCAAATGTTGGCTTTGCCAAATTAATGTCAATGTACCTCAGGACTTGATTTTCCAAATTAACATATCTATAACATGACAACCCTAGTTACCATTCTAAACTAGGGAATCATTTCTATTTAAGCAAGAATTGTTGCACTTCAGATAGGCACATACACATTACTTGGCCAAAGGTCTCATTTGAGTTTAAATATTGTCTATCTCATATGCATGCTTATCCAAACTATCTCCACTAATAGACTCTACCTACCAAGAGAGATCAACAGGTCTTTGATAGGCTTGAAATGGGGTCTATAAGGGACATGGGCTAAATGAAGGCTATTTGTAAGTTGGGGCTGATGTGACACAATTGACAAACCTTCACACTACAAATTTCTTATTTGAATTTTAGGCAGCTTGGAAGCAATCTTGCTAGTCTCTAAATTCTTTCTATCTTTTTGGCATTAATCTGGATCTTGATTAGGACAGTCTTTGCCCTTGTAAAAAGTTTAAGACCCAAATTCATTTCTTTTCTTCTTTTCCCTTTTCTTTCCTCTTTATTTTTCTTACTCTTCCCTTTTCTTTCTCTTCCTTACTCTTCCCTTTCTTGTATCATTTTGTCCTTATTTCTTGTAGGACTATCAAGTACAGAACTTTCAAGAACTGGATGGTCTTTCTCCCTTTTCCTTTGATTTTGATTGAATCTTTGGTTGGGTTGGACCAATTCATGTCAAACCGTCCTCATAAATCAAATGGAAGCCTTTTGTTGTCTTAGGTAAAAGAGAACTCAGTTGGCTTTTTTAACCATTTTGGGTTTTCTTTTCTTTTTTTTTTCTTTTCTTTTGTCTTTTTTGTTTTCTTTTCTTCTCTCTTCTTCTTTTTTTTTGTTTGGTTCTAGCTCTAAAAGAGTTGTCTTGTTTGTACCAACTTGGGCTTCCTAATAATGGATGAGTGGATTAACATAAATTTTCTTTAACAGGGATAAATCAATTGTTACTCTACCTTGATATATTGGAGATATTAAGGTAACTTCAACTACCCTTATGGTTTTGAGAACATCAACTACCCTTGTGGTCTTGAAAACATCAACTACCCTTATGGTCTTGAGAACTTAAACTATCTTCATGGCCTTGGCCAATCATTGCTTTCTTTGATCTTCTTGCCTCTTCACCTTAGTGATCATAAGACTTGTCAAAAGTATCACAACAACTCAAGGTAGGTTATTGGGGTTTGTAAGCCAATGAAAAGAAAGCTAAAATTTTATGAAGGCTCAAAGGGACAACTAGGGATTGATATTTAATTGGGTGAATACTAGTTGTTGGCTAACCAAACAATGCCTAGATCATTTCTCTCTTAAATAAGTAGAGTTCAATTTCGCCTCGAAAGCCTGTCAAAGCATGTTCTAAGACTGACTAGGACCTAGACAAAGGTAATTATGCAGGAGCCCTCTCTAAGTAAGCATACACAACTCAATGCTATAGAGTAATTCCCTCATCTAGTAAAGTCATTCGAGTCATGATGCCTAGACACATTAATTTATAAACATTAAGCTAAATTCCTCATTGGTTGAGCACTAAAATGAACAAAGACCAACAAAAATTTATGATGAAAGTAATTTATTCAAACAAATTTAAATTTGAAAAACACGATAGTTCCAAAATATTAAATAAAGTAAGATTGAAAAGTAACATTCAAGCTAAGGAAAGTTCATTGAGTTAGGCTTCTTTTCCTTCAACATTCCCATCGTGAAAAGAGGATAAAACGAAATTTTCTTCCAATCCTTTTCCCACCATAAAGGTTGTTGTTGGTGGCACTCTGTTGAACCTTGGAAATGGATTATCTTTGGTGTTGGGCTTGTCCGGCTCGGGCAACTTGCCATTATCAATTAAATTCTGGATCTCATGCCTCAACTTCATACAATTGTCCATTTCGTGTCTAGGCCTTTGATGGAATTGGCAAAATGCATTAGTATCAAAGTTAGGTGGAAGAGGATTAGGCAAAGGACGAGGAGTCAAGGGTTATAACAATCCCTTCCTTTGTAGCTTATTGAGAACCCAACCCAGATCTGAAAACTGCCTCATTCCTCTTTCACTAGCGGCATTAACATCAACTTCTTTTTGTGTGCTTTGATTGCCCAACTGGTAATTCCCTTTCTCATTCCTTTTTATTGAAAAGAGATTCTTCTCCCTTTCCCACTCTTTAATTTGTAGACCAGCTTGGAGAAGATCTTTGAAATCATGTATGAGTATATGAGACATCCTCTCACGAAGATTAGTCAACACCCCTCTCACAATCATCCTTATTTGATCGGATTCATTGGGCCTCTTCTTGAGTAAAGCAACCTTGTTTCTCCATCTCTTGACATAATCTACAAAATTTTCATTTGGTCGTTGCCTAATGGACTCAACTTCCATTAAGGTAACTTCCATTTCAACATTGTATCCATATTGTTGGATGAAGGCTTTGTAAAGTAGATCCCAACTCTTTTGTGTTCCATCATCTAAGGTATTGAACCAATTTTGGACAGCAGGATCCAATGAGAGCATGAAGTACCTTAGAGTTTGAGCCTTAGTAGCTCGGGCAGATTGCATGGCAGTGATATACTGCTTCACATGGAGATAAGGATTTCCAGTGCCATTATACTTTGCAAAAGATGGCATCTTGAACTTGTATGGTACCTCTTCATCTAGCTCAAATAATTTGTCAACTTCGGACATTTCTTCAGTTTTCAGCTTTTCTCAAATTTATTTTCTAAATCAGCAATCATCTTTTCATTATCAGATGTCTCATTCTTTTCAATAGTTGCCTTCTCAACAACCTTTGGCTCCTTTTTATCTTGAAGATCTTGGTAGTATTGAGCCCAATCATCATCATCAATGATCACCTTCTCATCATCACAAGCCACTTCATTAACTTTCGTCCTCCCTTTGTCCTTTGGCTTCTTAGTGCTAGCAGAAGCCTCGGCATGATTCTCTAAGATTGCAGTCAATTGGTTCCTCATGGTCTCAGCTAGGCCCTCTTTTATTTCTTCCATCTTGGCATTGAGGGCTTCATCCACCATTCTTTGAATTTGTTCGGGCTCCATTGTTCTTGGTGAGCAAGTGATTGAGTCGTTGCTAGATATCTCGTCTCCGGCGTAGGTCGGATTGTAAGCTTTTGAACTATCATAATCCAGGGCTATGAGCCAGAGAGGATCAATGAGATGAGATGCAAATGTATGCATGTATGCACAAACAATAAACAAACAAGGATAAATAGGACGTTCCTTCCAACCTTATAACATCCACACACGAATGGCGAGTCTCTTTTCCTAAGTATGCCAACATGGGATATCTTGCTTTCGAATAATTTCCTCGAATGTTTCAACCAATAGTTATATTTTCAAAAATGGAAATCAATCCATGATAATTCCCATTAATTAGGTTTTAATCCATTCAACCAACTAAAGTAGCTTTTATGCTATGTTGGATTAAAACGAAATTAAGAGGTTTATTATGAGTAGATTTCTCACTTGAAAAGAGGTAACTAGTAGTTCATGCAAAAAAACAAGCCCATGGTTAATTTATTCTTAGTATAAACTAGGCCCACAATTGATTTTTGGTATTTCTTAATTGACCTAAATATTTTTTGCAAGCTCTTTGTAAGAAAATGTTGGGTGAAAATAGTTTTGTTTCTAAGCCCATTGTAAAAGATTTTTAGAAAAATGGATTTTGGGTTTAGTATTTGGGCCATGAGCCAAAGGATTTTTGATTTATTTTTAGAAAAGTCTTATGTCTAAAGACCATCTTAAAAAGTTTTGAAAATAGTTTTGGTCTTTTGGATTTTAAAGAAAAAATTTATTTTGAGCTTGCAAATGTACTTGGGTCATATTAGAAAAAGAACAAACCAAATAAGCCATGATTTAAACCAAGATAAATTATCCATAGTCAAAGAACATGCATTTGGGGTAAAACCCTAACTAGGCCAATTACATGAGCTTTAGTCTTTGGGTTAAAAGTCTTAGGTTCCCACAGCAAGTATATACCAAATGGTACGAGGCTATGAGTGGTTATGCCATGCTCGATCTCCATACCTTGAGTGAAAGTATGGTATCCCTTGCATAACATAACATGGGTACCACGGGCGTCCAAACTCACGCACACAATGCAATCTAATATGATGCAATGGATAATATCATTATCAGAAAGAAAAGAATAATATAAAGACCAATGGAATCAACTTCTCTTATCCCCAGTGGAGTCGCCACTGTGAGCGGGGATTTTCGTCCCCACTCCCGGTGGAATGGTTCTTGCGACTTCGGCACTGTTTAGGCTCGGGGCCTTAGAGAACACGGACCTAAGTCTGGAGAAAATGGAGTCGCCACTCGGACGGGCCGGGAAAAAGAAAGGGGTGGATGACTCGATTCCTAAGGAATCCCCAACCCCTTTATGGGTTCAGAAAGTTAGGTACATGTGGGGAAGGTGAGGAATGGCTCAGCACCCCCACAACGCCCGGTTCATTGGAACCGGCCTCCTTTCCATGTCTTAATATTATAAAATTCTTAAATATAACAATATTATCCATACTACACACAATAAAAAGAAAGCATCATTATATTAAAATCAAAGCAATGTCCAAACAAAACAAAACAAATAAATGGACACCCATCCAAGGATGGAAACATGTCCTTACATCACATGCCTAGATAGGACACCCACCAAAAGGTAGAAACATGCCCTTTACATAAGTTCTAAAATAGAAAAGAAAATTAAATTACATGATGTTTAACTAATGAGGTACCCACCAAGTGGAAACATACCTCTTACAACTTTTGGAAGTCTAAATTAATTGAAAAAAGTAAATAATCATTCATAATAAATAAATCATTCATTAAAACTATTTAAATATCAATAAAATAAAAATCCATCCATGATAAATTAAATAAATCAAGTATTAAAATTAAATAGATTAAAGCATAAGAGATAAATCAAGGTATAAATAAATATGGAATTGAACAAAGCAAATAAAAGTTCAATTATAGCTACTGTGACTTTTTATGAAATTAAAATAGATTAGGGTTTTATGTTTTAAAAGATTGGTAAGACCTTTTGATTAACCAAATTAAGGTTTGAATGGTGAAATCATGAAACTGGGGTTTTAAATACGTTAAAATACTTTAATTTGTGATTTTTGGTTATTGAATTTTAAGCTACTGTGTAATTTTTGAGTTTTTATGTTTTTATGTTTTCAAAGGATTAGGGTTCATAAAAATTATGGTTTAAGGTTTTAAAAGGGTTAGGATTCATTATTTTAGGTTTAAAAGTTGAATTTTAGATTTTAGGGTTTTGAAATTTAGGTTACGGGTAATGAGTAATTTTTAGGGTTTTAGAAAACAATTTGATATTTTATGAAGTTTTATGAATTTAAACAAATGGATTGAAGTTTTTATAAGTAGAAAAGATGTTTTTTAAGTTTTTTTGAATGAAATAGAACCTACTTTAAAAATTTGAAAGAAACAGAATTTGATTTTGGTTTTGTTGAAAAATATGTTCAATTAATATTTTAAGGTCTTTAAGAAGAAAAAATAACAATTTTAAGTCTTTTTAGAAAAGAAAGTCACGTTTTTAGTATTTTAACTTTGGAAAACTAAATTAAAGTTCAAAGATTTTAACTTTTGAAAAACACAAAAAAAAAAAACCTAGTTTAACTACTGTGTAAAAAAATTAGAATTTAGAATTTCATACCTTCTTTTGTAAGTTGCTCCAAAATTACTTCTTCTTGGTTGAACTAGCTCCAAAGACAAGCCTTTGTTGCCTTTGGAATCCCTTTAATCGTGATGTTGCTGTTCCAGAAAAGGTTTAAATTCAATTTCTTCTTTTCCTTCCTTGATTTGGTTTCAAACTTTCCAAATTCCCTTTGGATTCCCTCTCTCTCAGCCACCCTTAATTTCAATGCCTTTGGTCCTTATTTATAGTGGTTTAAGGTTATTTATTCCTAATTAATTAAGGTAATTAATATTAATAAAAAAAGAAATTAAAACCTAATTGGATTAGATTTCAAAAATATTGCGTTGAAAAATTTTGCGCTGGCAAAAACTGCAGCAGCGGGCCCGTGGCGTGCCAGCCCGCAGGAAATTCCTGCGGGCGAAACGTCCGCAGGCCTGCGGGTGGGCTGCTGCTGGGCCGACGGGCCCGCGCGACCACTTTTCGCTGTCGATTTTTTTTTCGACTCTGATTTTTATTTTTATTTTTATTTTTTATTAATAAAAATTAGATAATAAAGAAAAAAATATTTAATTAAAATTATTTTGGACCAATTAGACAACAAAAATCATTTTGGGCTAAATAAAACATATTAGATCGGATTGGGTAAAAAATTAAGGATCTACAAAAGGTTATGCCATTTTTGAGATTTTGTGTATAAGAGTGTATTTTTATAATATAAATGATTTAAATGTATTAAAATATGTTTTTAATAATATAAATATACTTAAAACACTAATTTAATTGTAGTAGAATGGAATTCCAATGTTGAAGTAAGGAAAGGCTAAATTTTTGGAAATTTGTAGGAGTGATGTGTAATTATGGTTTAATTTTGAAATTGCTATTAAATTTGATACTAAATGATTATTTGCTATCACATTTGGTTTAGGCATTGAGGGAGGTTGATTTGCTTCATCCAAGTGGTGAAGGGCAAGTTGAAAAGATTGGATTGGAGGTTGTTTTAAGCTTGTTTTGGGTTGCTAGTGGAGGTATGTACAAACTTTGAATATAATGTTTATATTTGCATAACATTTGGACTTAACACATTTTGGTTGGAAAATGTGTTAAGCTATTTGGTTCATTGATTGTGTATGAATAATGTGCTATGACATGTGTAATGTCATATATGTGTTAAATGCATTGTGAAAAGCTATTGATAATGGCTAAATTGTGTAAAATGTGAAATATGCATATTATGTGAAAATACCCAAAGTAATTGGGTAATGTGTTGTGAATGAAAAAATGAGATATGTGGAATAATGAAATGAATTGATATTGATAAAAATGAGAAAAGTGAGAAAAGTGAGAAAAATGAGAAAAATGAGAAAGATGAGAAAGATGTGAAAAATAAGAAAAGTAAGAAAAAAAAAATGTGAAAATAAGGCAATGTGCCTAGATTGAATATGTGACAAAGAGAAAGAGAATAATAATGAGAAAAATGAATAAATTGTGTGTCTAGTATGTTATTCAATTTTCAGAGTTATGGGTTTGTCGGCATGCCTATGATTGCCTGCGGGCTAAAAGCTGGAATGGTGAAAAGACTAGGTCATAAGCCAGGCCAGCTGATAAATATGATGTTTTTAGGGTGAAAAGATTGGGTTGTAAGCCTCAAAAACTGTAGCAGTTTAGCCGGGTTGAGGACCAAGATACTGGGGCCTAAGGTCCAAGAGAATGGGGCTGTTACATTATCCATGGATATATTGCCTACGGGGCTAGACACATAGTGTCATTATGGACCAAAGCAATATCTCTGAAATTTGAATAGCATATTAGATCCTTTTTGGGCCCATGCTTGTCTTTGTTTTAATGTGAATTATGAATTGTGATACAATTGAGCAATATAATGTTATGAGTTATGATTATGAAATATTTGAAAATATAAGAAAGTGAAATGATGTAACATCTATATGCATTGTGCATTGGCATTGCATTCAGTTTTATTATTATTATCAAAGTTTGTACCACTAGGCTTCAGCTTAGCGCGATTGTTTCCATCTCACAGGTGACAAGGTAGACCCAACTGAGCCAGAGAGTTCTCCTAGACTAGGTCGCGTCTAGACTTGTAGTTGACTTTGTCGAGTTTGTATCGAGATCAGAAAAAATGCCAGTAGCATGTATATATTTTTATGTTATTGTACATTTTGAGTATTATGCATAATATATATTATGTTTTGGATTTTATGTATTGTATATTATAAAGAATGTTTGGGTCAATGTATTTGAAATGGGAGAGTAAGTGTGTTTTAAATAATATAGATCTATATATAAATGTTGGAGAAACTTGGTGAAATTGAGAAGTATGGTTGAGATGGTGATTTGAAATTATTTGGGAGTGTTTTCTTTTTGCAGGTTGAGTAATTGCTAAATTTTGGGATGTCCAAATTATAGACAAAACTCTGGCAAATTTTTCCTAGAGATTTTTATATATATTATTTATTTTGGGTTCTTATAACAAGTAAATTTTAATATCCCAAGGTACACCCTAAAAATTTTGGAATAATTATTGTGGTATTTGGATTTAAGGAGTATGTTTAATGGAAGGAGAAAAGAAGTGAAGATATATATAACATATATAAGTTAAACTAATGAAAGTCAAAAGAAGATAAATGAATTAATTTAATACCCGATTTTGGTGTACATTGGAATGGTAGTTGTGAGAAGATATGTTGGTAAAATATGTAAGGAAAATATTATAAGAAATAGGTGTATATGAGGGATGATATATATTTATGTGGTATTTGAAAAATATGGAAAATATAAAGGAAATATAAAAGAGATATACATATACCAACATATATATTACATATACATAATGTATAAAGTGGTGTAGGAAAAGTAAGTTTATATAATTAATTAATTAATAATAATAATAATAATAATAATAAAAGAAAAAGAAGATATTTATTTTGGTTATGTATGAAATTACTAAAAAGGGCAAGTAAGTGAAAGGGAGTTTAATTGTATAGAAGAGGGTATTTAGGTAATTTTCTTTTTAAATTGCTTGGTGGAGGTTTAAAGAGAGAGGAAATTTGACTTTGTTTCTTTTGTCTCTTTCATTTTTCTTCTTTTCTTTTGCGGTGGCCGGGTATCACTTAGTCAAGAGAGCAAGAAGTTGTTTTGAGTTCCAAGTTTCAAATTGAAGGAAGATTTCAAGGAAACAAGTTAGAAATTCAAGAAGTTTATCATTTTTGGTAAGTTTTCTCTTGATTTCTCTTGTTCTATTTGGAATTTTGTTTGAGTTTGATGGAGTGTGTTTGTGTATGGTGTGTGTAAAAGTGTTGAAATGGAATTAAAGATAAGAAGTTAGGTTGGTGTTGGTGATGGAAGAGTAAGAGTTGTGTTTAGTGAAATTTTTCATGTTTTACAATTAGTAAAGGCTGTGACTTGTATGATTTTTAATTAATTATAGAAAAATGTTCTTTAAGTGAATTTTTGATATGTTGTGCCTCTATGAGTCTAGAATGACTGAAAAATATGTTGATTCGATTTTGGAATGGTTATGATTTTGGAAAGTTTATTGTTATTAGACCTGTTCCGGCAGGTACCTTAACTGAGACAGCTATCTTTCCGGATTTTTAATAAAATGTAGAAAAATCATATCCAATTGAATTTTGGATATGTTGTTTTTTAGTGAGTCTAGTATTTGAGAAAAATAATTTGCAACCACATTGATTGAATTTAATTTACGGAATTCACAAAGTTCAGAACTGCTGCCAGGATGCAGGGCAATTGGAGCAGTCTGGTTGGGTGAACTATTTGACCAAGATTTTGTGTTCAGTTTGATCTGAAATTTTAAAGGAATTATTTTAAGATGTAAAACTAAATTCTGTAAAAATTTTAGAGTTTTTAGTCAAGTATATTATTTTATACAATTTTTCAAAATAAGGATTAAGTTGAGTCCAAAACTAGAATTTACTATTCATATGGTCATTTTGCTAATATTCCTTTTGGATTAGGTTGTGAAGAGGTTGAATTGCCCTAATCTAAGTGTTGAGGATTCTTGGAAGAGTAAGTGTATAGATTGGTGTGAGTTGGTTTTAAGGTAAGTACAAACTACATTATTGCATAAATGCATATGACTTTGAGACTTGATACACATTTGGTTGTAAATGTGTTAGGAAATGTAGTGCATTGTTGATGTATATTAATATTAGGAAACGTAATGCATTTTTGATGTATATTAATAATGTTATGTTTGGTATAACATGAATGTTGTGATGAGTATGTAAAATGTGTGTTAATGCCATTGATTATATACATTTGAATTATTTTATTGTGATTTGAGATCATATGAGATATGATGCCATGGTTGTTGGCTATGATGATGCAAATGAAATATATAATTGAGGCATGGTTGCCTAATTAATTATGAGAAATGAAATGAAAAGAGATTGATAACGAGATAAATGAAATGATTGTGTGCCTAATGTGTTAATTCAATTTTCAGAGTTCTGTTTTTGGCGGCATGCCTATGAATCACTGGATAGGTGAAATGACCGGGTCGTAAGCCGATTCCAGTTGGAAAATGTGAAATGTGATGTTTTTGGGGTGAAATGACCGGGTCGTAAACCTCAAAAACAAATTATTGAAACTAGATTGAGTGAAATGACTGGGTCGTAAGCTCAAATCTAGTTGAATATCCATGGATAAATGTATTGATGATTATGATTATAGACCAAAACAGTAACTCTGAACTTTGAATAGCATATTAGAGTCTTTTGGGCCCATGCTTGTCTTTGTTTAAATGTGATTCATGAAATGTGAAATGAATGAATAATGAGACCAATGATTATTTTTGTTTAAATGTGAATTATGGAATAAGATGTAATGTTATGAGATATATGATGATAATTATGAAATGAGATGATTACAATGTATAAGTAAATTATTGAAGGTGAATGTGGATTGAAAAACTATGTTGAATGATGAGATTTGAAGGTACTACATGAAAATACAATATGATGTATAATATGGATGTGGTTGTGGACATTGTGAGTATTATTTTATGAATGTTTTAATAAGTCATGGAATTGTGGGTTGTATTAATGAAATACGTGCATATGTATATAATTATGAGATTAGTAGAAATATATATAAGGTGTAATTGAAATGGGAAAATATGATAAGAAAATAATAATATATGAAGTTAACATATAAGTATGATTGTCTGTTATGTATGTTTATAATATTTATTTGTATTACTAAGCTTTCGGGCTTAGCGCGGTTGTATAAATCGCGCAGGTGAGTAGGTGGTTGATCTGGAAGTCAAATGTTATGCCACGAGAAGGGTAAGAGTATTTCGAGACCAACTAGAAGGTGATGCATACATGTATAATTTCATTATGTTGTATTTCTGACAAGAATGTATTCATATGTGTGACACCCCGATACTCCATATAAGTACTACACATATACCTGGTATACGTACAGTAAATATATAAAGTATAAAGATGTCACATTTCGTTACAATTTAAAAACCTTTAACATAGCTCAAACCACGATACATTAATTTAAAGAACATTTACAAAATCGATATACTTTTAATGATCTTATAAGTATACAATAATCTTATCTTTCTCGAAACATCATTTATACAAATGATTACATTCTTGATAAAAGTACATCATAATTAAATTATACATGTATGCATCACCCTCTAGTTGGTCTCGACAAACTCTTACTCTTCTCGTGGCATAACGCAAGACTTTATATCTTTCATCTGGTTACCTGCGCGATCAAACAACCACGCTAAGCCCGAGAGCTTAGTAGTACAAATATATAGTATACACATACATAATAAAAATATTAGCATATAATGATATATCAATTCCATGTAACTTTAGCTTATCATATCTTTTCTTTTAGATTGTACCTTTCATATATCTCAACTAAATCATATTTCCATACCCACATTCCACAACATACTTCATAACATTATTTTATTCACCATTTACCAATCATGAATAACATTTCCAACAAGGCAATCATTAACACCAACCACAATCCATCACCAATACTCACAATCAACATATCAATACATACACATTACATATCATACCTCATAACATTGTTTAAATCACAATTCACCAATCATAAGTCACATTGTCAACAAAGTCAATCATAGATCTCATTATTCATCTAATTCAACATTTGTATATCACATAGACATCAAAGACAGACTCGGGCCCAACAGACACTAATATGCAATTCAATTTTCAGAGTTAATGCTTTGGTTTGTTATCACATTTATCAATATCATATACCCAACTAGGCTTCAAGGATCAAGTTCAACCAAGCTTCAAGGGGAGCAAAGCATGCTAAGCTTCTACCCAACTTGGCTTCAAGAACTAATCCAACCTAGCTTCAAGGGTGGTAACATCTCAATTAGGCTTCAAGGATCCAATCCAACCTAACTTCAAGAGATTGTTACACTTATTAGGCATGCCACCAACAACAAACTCTGAAAATGGAATAACACATTAGCCACACAATTCATTTAGATTTCATTCTCAATTCTCATTATCATTTAGGCAAACATGCCTCATTTATCTCCATTGAATCACATTAGCCAATAACAATGGCTTCACATTTTATTTCACAATATAACACTTCATTATTCAAGTGTATATTTATCTCATCCATGATCACATTATATCTCATATAGCATCATTCATCATAGCCAAACACAATGGCATTGTCTCATATCATGTCTTATTTGAATTATCATTTCATCTTTTACATACATAATCATTTACCTCATCATATCCTTTACATGTCATATTCCATCATTGATATATATATATATACAACATCAATTACATTAACTAGGTAAACATATCATTCACATCATTATAAATTGCATTGTACATACCTTTTTGGATGATCCTCATCTCTTTCACCCTCAAGAGTTACTCCCACCAAGCTATCCATAATCAATCACTTCATCCTCTTTTTTACATTTTACATATAGCCTCATTGATGTATATATATATACAACATCAATTACATTAACTAGGCAAACATATCATTCAAAGTGCATAACATAACATTGCTAAATCTCAACAATGCAATTAGGGCAAAACACAATTGATATGATTCATAGCTTTATGATCTTCCACATTCCTTTAATTAGATCATTCTTGTGTCTAAAACATATTTATAATGTTCATGTTTAAGTTTAGAAACAATGGAACCTTTGAAGAATCAAAACAATGTAAAAAGAAACAAAGTATAAAACAATATGTAATTCATTTGTAGGACACGCCCAACCCATTTGATGGACACGCCCAGCCACTTGATGGAACACGCCCGTGTCACTAACAACAAAAGAGGCAGTAGCCAATTCAAACAATTGACACGCCCAGCACCTTTGATGGACACGCCTGTGTCACTAACAACAAAAGAGGCAGTAGCCAATTCAAACAATTGACACGCCCAACTCAATTGATGAACACGCCCGTGTCTCTTCAATGCCTATGGCCGTGTCACCCATAACCAAAACCAATTCTCTTCTAATTGCACTCAAACACAATATTCATCATATAACATGCTTCAAATGAATATAATCAATGTTTTAAACACATATTCATCACAAGAATTACTTCACAACACATTAATATAACAATTAAACACATCTCAACTCAAAACCCTAAAATCAACATTTCCACCATTTCCAACAACAACCACTAATTAACTCATAACTTAAAATCAATTTAACACTTGAACACACAACACAACACATCTCAAATCCACCAAATCACAAAATCATCAAACCTTACTTCACTTCCAACACAACTTCCAATTAAGTAAAGAAAACAAGAGAATACTTACCATCTTTCCAACAAAACCAACACCAATCCAATCCTTTAGCTTGTAATCAATTTCAATACTTGTAAACACATATATAACACACTAAATCATGAAATCAATCCATCACAACCTATCTCAAACATTAACAAGGGAAAACAAGTAAGTACTTACCTCAATTGATGAATTCCACCAAATCTCCACTTAATCCTTTGATTCTTCCTTCAATTCTCTTAAAACCCTAAGGTTTTGGTGAAGATCAACTCATCTCTCTACCTCTCTCTCTCTCTCTCTCGTGCAAGAACCAAAAGGAGAAGAAGAAGAAGAAGAAGAGAATATCTTCATTTCTTTTTCCTCTTCCACGATAGCCACATATATGTATATAATAATAATAATAATAATATAATTACTAATTACCAAAAATCCTCCACCAAGCATTTCATTTCAAGCAATTACTCATATACCCCTTATCACTTAACTTAGCTTTTGTCTCTTATGAACCCAATTAAGTAATTCCACATGCCATATAAAAATATCTCCTCTTGCATTGACTCTTTCTCTTTGACCATTTTATATGTTATATATATCACCATATACACAACATATAAACTTGTCTCTAAACCCTAAATTTCCCCAAAACACATATACATATATGTTCTTTTCTCAATTTAAACCAACAACAATAACAACAACAACAACATACAAAACTTCTGGGGCATGCATCGGGATATTACAATATGTATAAATGAAATTTTGGTAAAGACAAGATTATCATATATATATATATATAAGATTATTGAAAGTATGTGATAATAATAAACCTCTACTTATTTTGTACTAGAAGTGTAAATCCTTTTTGCAGGTTGTAGTTGAGGTTATAAGGGGGATTTATTGGGAGTGTACTGAGAATGATTTTGTTTGCATTGGTTTGTGTAAAATGTTTCTTTTTTTAAATCAGGAAAAAAATCAGTTTTGTCGACACTTGGGACTCAATTTTTAGGCAAAACTATGGCAAAATTTCTGTAAAACCGGAACTAAAATTCGAATTAAGTAAAATTGGTAGCAACATTAGGATAGTGTGGCGCCTCTACTCGGCTTACACATGTAGGCTGGGAAGGGGTGTTACAATTTTTGGTATCAGAGCTTAGGTTCGAGATTCTCGGCCTAAGTAGAATTAAAAAGAGAAAGTTTTGAAAAGCTTAAAGAGAATTAAAAAGAAAAGTTTTGAAATGAAATTTATAATACATGCATATGCATTAACACCTAGGTTGGTCTCGGATGTGGCATTATGTGAATTGTAATGTATTTGAATTAGATGAGATGGATGATAGTATGTGGATGAAGTTCTACATGAAATTAAAAAAAATGAAAAATGATATGGAAACATTCATATGAGTTTAATTGATAAATTAAAGAATAGAAATTTTTAACTTGAAGGAAATATTTTGGAACATTGAGTGAGTTGATTGGTATAGACAAAATGTGATCATTTAAGGTTTGGGTGTATAAAGTTAAAGTTTTGTTTAAAAGAAAAAGAGATGATGTTGGTTAAGTAAAAAGATATATTGGTATTGTTTGTATTGTTATTTTAATGCAACATTGTGATTTCAATGTCAGAAATGTGATATGTTTGAATATTTTGAAAGCTCAAGTTAATGGTGGTAATATGTGACATTTGGATTTTTGAAATGAGCTTAATAATTGTGAAAATTATATGTTTGGATGTTGCTTTGTGGTATATATATAAGATGTTTTTAAAGTTGATATTAAGAAAAGATGAGAATTGTAAGTTGATGTTTAGGTGAAATAGTGATTTGAGAATTTAGAATTTTAATGGAATGTTGATAAAGATTATTTAGATATTAAACATATGAGCTATTTGCAATGAATATTCTTGCATATGAGAATACTACGAATTGGGTAATGAGATTGATAGTATGAGAATTTGTTTTGAAAAAAAAAAGTGATTGAGCGAGTGAAAATGAGTTACTTTAAGTCATTTGACTGGAAAGGGTGAAAATGGATATGAAGGTACATTAAATGCTTTAAAAAAAATAAATGAGAGAGATGTCACATTAGAAATGTGACTTGAATATATATATTTGAAGTGTTATTATGGTTAGAATGTATATATTTGTTGTGTTGATGAATAATTTAAATCATTTCAAAAGAATGAGTATGATAATATTCAAAGAAAAATGATAAACATTAAATTTGTACAGATTGTATGCAAAAGAGAAATTAAATAAAATTACATGCTTAAGTGTATACATGTATAGGATATGTGAGATGAGTTTTTCGATATGAATGTAATTGTATTATGTAAGAAATGTGGGAAGTGAGTCACATTATGGATGTGGCCTATGAATATGTAGGTGGTATAATTACTGGTATAATGATATTAAGAATGATATTGCATGTATTAGTGGACCTAAGAGAGATTAGGTCTTGAACTGTGCAAAGCTAGATGGATTATGTAACGAAATTAAGAGTGAGAATGGACTCGAGTAATATTGGATGGTGAAATTGTTATGGTAATCACTGAACCTGATGATTATATAATATTTTGAGTCCCAAGGTATCCACATGTGGGAAGGTTTTATGTATATGTGTATAATAAGAGATTGTAAATGGATTAGAAGTAGATTCGAAATGGAATAACAAAAGGGAAATTGTGTAAGAATTGCATATGATTGAATATATATACATAAGAGATGATAATAATAATAATATTGTTGAGCAGGAGTTAGACTAATGATGAACATAATCGAGTGCAAATTGTTTTGAGATAGAGTTGAAATGTGTTAACTCTTGGTGTAGCAAAAGTTTAGAGAATGAATATGTAATTCTTGTGATATGATTTAGCATTGTAATTAAAAAGGTTGGAAGTTGAATAATAAAGGAACAGTATGGATTTATAAGCTTCAGGCATGACCATTAATCTCTTATGATTTTTTTTAGTATATTTTGGTCAATTAATTTTGTTATCCACAGATTTGGAACTGAGATAACATGACTGTAGTGCAGTTTTGGTGAGATTGATAATTATGTTTCTAGAAACATGGTCAAGAATTATGACTGGTAAAGTTATACTTTATCATTTTTTTTTGTTTTGTTAGAAATTTGATTATAATTATGAAAAGTAAGGAAAGAAAAGAGAAATGTAAAATGTTTTGAGTTATGGCTAATGTGATAGAAAGCTGATTATATAAAGATCGTAATGGTATGAAATGTGAGGAGATATTAAAAAGGGGAAATTACAAAATGTGACTGAAAGTTATACTAAATATGTTTATGGTATAAAGTGAATAAGTGAATGGACTTAAGGTTTAAGTGAGTGAACTATGGATGGAAAGTATGTTATGAGATTATCATGAGAATTGGTGGAAATTATACTAAGATAGTAGAAAATAAACTATGTGTATATTGAAAGATAATTTAAAGTGATTTGTAATCATGATAATTTTACTGAATATGGATCTGAAGAGATCAGGATTTGAATATAAGTTTGCTCTAATGGAATTAGGTTATATATATATATATTGTGAATTTCATGATAGTTTAAATAAATTAATTGTTCATTTGAATTAAACAAGATTGAAACGTGGGTATATTGTGACAGATAGATCAATTGATCTAGATTCTATGAAGATTATGAATCATTATTGAAATTTAATGTGTACAGTTGTACTAGGAGCATAAGATTTAAATGATAATGTATGTGATGTAATATTCTGACAAATGTATGGACGTGAATGTATTGAGTTAAATCAGTTGTAAATGAAGATAAAAGGGAAAAAAATTAATTACCTGTAAAGTAAGTTGAAAGGCATTGTACTAATATTTATGTTAAGTGAGAAGCATGCTAAAGAAAAAAAAAATTTAAGTGTAGGAAAAATAAGGATATTGTTATCAATTAAGGTGTGATAAATGTCTATTCTGGAAGTGATTTTAATGATGAGATATTTTGAATGTTTGGATAAGAAAGTAATAAGATATATAAATGGATCTAATGATGAGTTATGAAATTTAGAGAAAATGATTGACTCTAAGGGAGAGAGTAAAAGTTATATGATGTGATGACATAATAACTTAAAAATATAATTAACTTCATATGAAAGTTAAGATGGTATTATGTTAAGAGTGGATTGCTATTATACTAGATAATTTTGAGGACGAAATTATTTAAGGGGGAGAGAATTGTAATATCCCAAGGTACACCCTAAAAGTTTTGGAATAATTATTGTGGTATTTGGATTTAAGGAGTATGTTTAATGGAAGGAGAAAAGAAGTGAAGATATATATAACATATATAAGTTAAACTAATGAAAGTCAAAAGAAGATAAATGAATTAATTTAATACCCGATTTTGGTGTACATTGGAATGGTAGTTGTGAGAAGATATGTTGGTAAAATATGTAAGGAAAATATTATAAGAAATAGGTGTATATGAGGGATGATATATATTTATGTGGTATTTGAAAAATATGGAAAATATAAAGGAAATATAAAAGAGATATACATATACCAACATATATATTACATATACATAATGTATAAAGTGGTGTAGGAAAAGTAAGTTTATATAATTAATTAATAATAATAATAATAATAATAATAATAATAATAATAAAAGAAAAAGAAGATATTTATTTTGGTTATGTATGAAATTACTAAAAAGGGCAAGTAAGTGAAAGGGAGTTTAATTGTATAGAAGAGGGTATTTAAGTAATTTTCTTTTTAAATTGCTTGGTGGAGGTTTAAAGAGAGGGGAAATTTGACTTTGTTTGTAATATCCTCATGTATGCCCTAGAAGTTTTGATTGTGTTGTTGTTGTTGGTCTAAAATGTGATTGAATGTATGTGTTGTGTGATATAAAATTTAAGAGAGAATGTTCATGTGTTATTTGAAAGATAAGTGATGTGTAGAGAAGATGTATATGTAGTGTATATGGAAATATATATGGCATATATGTTGGTCAAAGGGAGAGTCAAGGTGTTGGATATAGTGGAAGAAGATATTTTTGGTTGTTATTGAAATTACTAAAAAGGGCATGCATAATGAAAGGAAGTGTAATTATGTTAAAGAGGGCATTTTGGTAATTCTTCTTTTGAAATTGTGTGGTGGAGATTAATAGAGAGTTTGACTTTTATTTTGATCAAATTCCTTTCTTCTTTTCACGTGTGGCCGGCCAACCTAAAGAACAAGAGAGAAAATAAGAGTTGATGATATTTGAAGCTCAAATTGAAGAAGTTCTAAGTGGTTAAGTGGAAATCCAAGAAGATTCATTATTTTTGGTAAGTCTCTCTTGATTCTCTTAGTTTATTTAAGTTGTTTGTGAGTTGATTGTGGATTTTAAAGTGGGGTTGTGTTGATTATTATATGTTGGATTTAATTGGTTGTGGTGTTGGTTTTGGATTTGAAGATGATAAGTTAAGAGTGATGTTGGTTTTAGGGTTTTGGAAATGGTAAGTGATAAATTATATTGTGTTATTTTGGATTAGGTTTTGGAAGAAGGTGATTTACTCTAATTTGAGAAGTGAAGAATTCTTGGAGAAAAGAAAGTGTTTAGAGTTGTATAATTGGTGCTAAAGGTAAGTACAAACTATATGGGTACAAACATGCATATGTTGTTTAATCTTAAAACACTTTTGTTTGTAAATGTGATAGGGTATCAAATGTATTGTTAATGAATGTTGGTGATGAAAATATTGTGATGAGCATGTAAAATAATTGCTAACGATGTTGATTATGTCCATTTGAATGAGGTTATGTTGTGTACAATGTGTTTTAAGTTAACCAAAAGAAATTTGGCTACATTTAGGGTTTATGCATGAGAGACACGTAATTTGGGACGGTCGCTATTATTCATGTGCGGTCGCGACTTAGGTCGGGCTTCTGACCGCGAAATCTACTGTAATAAGGTTTCATCTTTTGATTGTGAAGTGCGGTCGCGACTTAGGTCGTGCTGCTGGCCGCGAAATCTACTGTAATAAGGTTTCATCTTGTAATTGTATGGAGCGGTCGTATTCAGGTGAGGCGCGACCGCTAGAAAGGTTCTGTTCACCTTATTGGAAGCAATCTAATCCTGCAACAAGATTCTCATATACATGTTAAATAGATCATCCATTTGAGTTGTCAAGGATCAAAATAGAGATCATTTGTCTAACATCATTGTTGAATCATGAAATGTGAGATGATATGGAATTGATAATGCATATGATATTACTTGAACAAGGTTATGTATTGTGTATTATGAATAATGTACTTTGAAATGTGATACCAATAATGCTATATGCACCATATGAATTGAGATATGAAATGCTATAAAGCCATTGTGATTGGCTATGATGATGCAATTGAAAGAAATAAGGCATGTTTGCCTAAATGTTGATGAGAATTGAGAATGGAAATGATAATTAAATAATAAATGAATTGTGTGGCTAATGTGTTATTCCATTTTCAGAGTTTGTTATTGGTGGCATGCCTAATAAGTGTAACAATCTCTTGAAGTTAGGTTGGATTGAATCCTTGAAGCCTAATTGAGATGTTACCACCCTTGAAGCTAGGTTGGGTTGGTTCTTGAAGCCAAGTTGGGTTGATGCTTAGCATGCTTTGCTCCCCTTGAAGCTTGGTTGAACCTAATCCTTGAAGCCTAGTTGGGTATATGATATTGATAAATGTGATAACAAAACCAAAACATTAACTCTGAAAATTGAATGGCATATTAGTGTGTCTTGGGACCAATGCTTGTCTTTGTTTAATGTGAGTCATGATTTGTTTAATGTTGTTCATGAATGGTTAAATGAATAACTAATGAGGCATATGAAATGTAAAGGTATGTTGTTAGCTTTGCATATATGGTGTTACATGTATAATATGGATTGAGAATTGGCATTGCATTGCACTGAAGCATAACACTAGCACATTTTGTCTTACTAAGCCGTTGGCTTAGCGCGATAGTGTTTGATCGCGCAGGTAATAGGGTTGAACCCGAGAGCTCTTCGAGACCGAGTGATAGTAGACAGTGAAGAGTTGATTTTGGGAACTTAAAGATCAGAGGAGACTTGCCAATCATGTATAACTCTTTTATATTTTGTAAAGTAATGATTTTAATGTACATATGTGTATATTTGTAAATATGAAATTAAATGTTTTCATATATGTAAATATTTGATAAATTTCGCTGCGTAACAACTAAATGTATCTATATATATCTATTTAGTTTTGTATTACAAGTTAACTACTTATCTTTCTATAATGTATACAATTGAAAGATTATGGTATGGTTTAAAATGTTTTAAATGTCAAGAAAATCCGTAGCATTTCTATGTTTAGTACATGTATACTACATTGTGGTGTTTGTAGTGTGCATGTATTGAATGTAGGGGTGTTACAATTGTTTTGGTATCAGAGCCTAGGTTTGAGATTCTCAGCTTAGGTAAAATGTAATAAAAAGAATATTTTTACTTAAAAAGTTGGTTTTGAAATAAAATACATGTTTGGGATTGGCAATCTCTGATCTTTAATAAGGTATAATCTGCTGTGTTTGCAGACATAGGTTGTGATGGATCCTCATTTGCGTCAGTCGGTTGAGGATAGTGAGGAGAGTGTAGCTCCGGAGGATAGAGCTAGAGTTGATAGTGCTGAGGAGGCACCTGCTTTGGTGTCGGGGAGACCAGTTGGTGAGGAGGTTCCACCAGCTTGGGTTAGGCATGTGGTAGAGGCTTTGAGACAAGCACCAGTGCAACCACCACCCCCTCAGCCTGTGGTATCAGTGAGGCACTATGATAAACTAAGGAAGTATGGAGCAGAGGATTTCCTTGGTACAGTTGATCCAGCTGTAGCGGAGCAGTGGCTTGATAAAGTACAAAGGATCTTTATTCAGTTGCAAGCCACATCGGAAGAAAAGTTTGACTATGCAAGATCTTTGCTACAGAAGGATGCATATGACTGGTGGAGGACAGTGCCCCATTCTATGGATGATCCACCAACCTTGTCATATGCGGATTTTCTGAGAGAGTTTGAGTTGAAGTATACTCCTAGGGAGTACAAAGACATGAAGAAGATGGAGTTTTTGAGCTTGAAGCAAGACAGCAGGACTGTAACTGAATATGAAGTTGAGTTTGTTAGATTGAGCCATTATGCTGGGGGCATTATAGCTGATGAGATTGATAGATGTAGGAGATTTGAGGAGGGATTGAGGCCCTCTATCATGTTCTTAGTGGCTGGATCTAGATATCACGATTTTTCTCAGCTAGTGGCAGCAGCTCGAAGTGTAGAGCGAGCTCAAGTTATTGCAGCTGCTTCAGAGGAAGAGGTTAGGGTTAGGAGGCCCCAGTTTGAGGCAGGGTCTTCTTCTGCTAAGAGAGGTAAAGGAAGCTTTGTTCCTAGAGTTAGTAGGAATCAGAGGTCAGCTGGTAGGTCAGTGCAGTTTCAGAGGCAGAGATTTAGACCTGCAGCTTCAGTGGCGAGTGCTCCGACCCCAATGATTCAGAGATCCACTCTTCCCATTTGCATTCATTGTGGTAGGCCACATGGTGGTCCTTGCTGGAAGACTGGTGTAGCAAGGGTTTGCTTCAGATGTGGATCACCTAATCACTTTGTGAGAGATTGTCCTGAGAGGCAAGAACAGATGTCAGTTGATACTGCAGCTTCTCGACCTAGTGTGAGGGGAGGTCGAGGAGGCAGAGGTGTTAGCCGGGGAGGCAGATCTGGGTTCAGTGCTAGAGGAGGTGCTACATCCAGGGAGAGTAGGCTAGAGGAGGTTGGATCTTCCCAGAGGATGTATGTTATGCAGAGGCAGCCAGATGCATCGGCAGTCATAGCTGGTACTTTTTCTTTATTTGATACTGCAGTACTTGCTTTGATTGATCCGGGTTCCACTCATTCATATATTAGTGCATCTGTTTTGCCTGTGTCTGATATGCATGCTGAGTCCCTAGGATTTGATGTGTTGGTGACAAATCCGTTAGGGCATAGTGTGGTTGTGAGTAAGGTGCACCGAGATAGTGCAGTGAGGGTGCAAGGTGAGGAGTTCCTTGGAGACTTGATTGAGATGCCATTTAAGGAATATGATGTGATTCTAGGTATGGACTGGCTATCTAGACATGGAGCTGTGGTGGATTGTAAAAAGAAGATTGTTTCTTTAAGAACTGGTGAGGGTAGAGAGGTAATAGTATCTAATGAGCAGGAACAGCTAGCCTCCTTATTTGTTTCAGTTGTTGCAGCTAGGAGGTTGATTAGAAAGGGATGTGAAGCCTATCTTGCTCATGTGGTAGATACTAGAGTAAGAGGTTTTCCTATTGATAGTATTGCCACAGTTGCAGAGTTCCCAGATGTGTTTCCAGAGGAGTTGCCAGGGTTACCTCCTGAGAGAGAGGTGGAGTTCGGTATTGAATTGTTGCCTGGTACCACTCCTATCTTTATTACTCCTTATAGAATGGCACCAACAGAATTGAGGGACTTGAAAGTGCAATTGCAGGAGTTGTTGGACAAAGGATTTGTTCGCCCCAGTGTTTCTCCTTGGGGAGCTCCTGTGCTATTTGTGAAGAAGAAAGATGGTACTATGAGGTTGTGTATTGATTATAGGCAATTGAACAAGGTGACTATTAAAAATAAATATCCTTTGCCTAGAATCGATGATCTCTTTGATCAATTGAAGGGTGCAGCTGTGTTTTCTAAAATTGATCTGAGATCAGGGTACCATCAGCTGAGAGTCAGAGCTGAAGATGTTCCTAAGACCGCATTTCGGACCAGGTATGGGCATTATGAGTTTCTAGTTATGCCTTTTGGTCTGACGAATGCACCTGCAGCTTTTATGGACTTGATGAATAGGGTGTTCAGGCCCTATCTGGATCAGTTTGTAGTGGTCTTCATCGATGACATTCTGGTGTATTCGCGTAATGAGGAAGAGCATGACAAGCATCTGCGGATTGTGTTGCAGATTTTGAGAGAGAAGCAGTTGTTTGCCAAATTGTCTAAGTGTGAGTTCTGGTTGGATCAAGTCGCTTTTCTCAGACATATTGTTTCAGCAGAAGGCATTAGAGTTGATCCGAGCAAAGTTGAAGCTATATTGAATTGGAGTCCACCCAAGTTGGTGACAGAGGTTAGAAGTTTTCTGGGTTTGGCAGGCTATTACCGACGGTTTGTGAAAGGATTTTCTTTGATAGCTACTCCACTCACCAGATTACTTTGTAAGGGAGTTAGATTTGTGTGGACAGATCAGTGTCAGACTAGCTTTGAGCAGTTGAGAGAAATGTTGACTCAAGCGCCTGTTCTTACTTTACCTGTAGAAGGCAAACCATATGTGATTTACAGTGATGCTTCACATAGTGGTTTGGGTTGTGTGCTGATGCAAGAAGGTAAAGTTATAGCTTATGCATCTCGACAGTTGAAACCGCATGAGCTTTAATTATCCGACCCATGATTTGGAGCTAGCAGCCATTGTTTTTGCATTGAAGATTTGGCGACACTATCTGTTTGGGGAGAAATGTTTTATCTACACTGATCACAAAAGTTTGAAATATTTGGGTGTTCAAAAAGAGCTCAATCTTCGACAGAGGAGATGGTTGGAATTGATTAAAGACTATGACTGTTTGATTGATTATCATCCAGGTAAAGCAAATGTTGTTGCTGATGCCTTGAGTCGGAAGTCTTTAGCTGGTTTAACTGTTTACTCGCTCTCGTTGCTTGTTGAGTTGAGAGCTTTGCATGCCAGTTTTGTAGCTTGTGACGATGGTGCATTGTTGACACAATTGCATTTGAAACCAATTTTATTGGATCAGATCAAAGAGGCTCAGTTGACTGATATGAAGATTCAAAAGATTATTTCAGATTGCAAGAATGGGAAGACTAGAGATTTTGTTGTGAAAGGTGATGGGAGTCTCTGGTTTAAGAACCGATTGTGTGTACCCGATGATGCTGATTTGAAAAGAGTCATTTTAGAAGAAGCACATCAGTCAGTGTTTGCTATGCATCCGGGTAATACAAAGATGTATCATGATTTGAGACAGCATTACTGGTGGTTTGGTTTGAAGAGAGATATTGCAGATTTTGTGTCGAAATGTCTCACCTGTCAGAAGGTTAAAGCAGAGCATCAAGTTCCAACTGGATTGCTTCAACCATTATCAGTACCAGAATGGAAGTGGGATAGAGTGACGATGGATTTTGTGTGTGGTTTGCCATTGACACAAAAGAAGCATGATGCTATATGGGTGATTGTGGATAGATTGACTAAGACAGCTCATTTCCTTCCGGTTCGGATGGATTACTCTTTGGAGAGATTGGCTGAGCTGTATATCCATGAGATTATGAAGTTGCATGGTGTTCCAACTTCATTAGTGTCTGATCGAGATCCCAGGTTTACTTCAAGATTTTGGAAGAGTTTGCATAGTGCTTTAGGTTCTCGATTACACTTCAGTACTGCTTTTCATCCACAGACGGATGGACAGTCAGAGAGGGTGATACAGATTATTGAGGATATGTTGAGAAGTTGTGTCATCAATTTCTTTGGAAGTTGGGATAGATTTTTACCTCTTGTGGAGTTTGCTTACAACAACAGTCACCAATCCAGCATTGGTATGGCACCGTTTGAAGCATTGTATGGCAGACGGTGTAGGACACCTCTTTGTTGGAATGAGCTTGGAGATAATAAGTTGGTTGGTCCTGATTTGATTCAAGAAACTGAAGAGAAAGTAAAAGTGATACGAGGCAGGTTGAAAGCAGCTTCAGACCGTAGAAGTCTTATGCAGATCTGAAAAGGAGAGACATAGAGTTTGATGTTGGAGATAAGGTATTTCTGAAAGTATCTCCTTGGAAGAAAATTTTGAGGTTCGGTCGGAAAGGGAAATTAAGTCCTCGTTTCATTGGACCGTATGAAGTTTTGGAAAGAGTTGGGCCAGTTGCTTATCGACTCGCTCTGCCACCTGAGTTGGATCGTATCCATAATGTATTCCATGTTTCTATGTTGAGGAGATACAGATCGGATCCATCTCATGTGTTGCCGATTGAATCTATCGAGGTGAATCAAGATTTGACGTTTGAAGAGGAACCAGTTGCTATTTTGGCACGTGAAGTGAAAGAGTTGAGGAACAAGAGTGTGCCATTGGTGAAAGTTCTATGGAAGAATCATGGAAAGGAAGAAGCAACTTGGGAAAGTGAACAAATCATGCGAGAGCAATACCCTCAATTATTTCGGACTTGATATCAGGTAATTTCGAGGACGAAATTTCTTTTTAGAGGGGGAGAATTGTAATATCCTCATGTATGCCCTAGAAGTTTTGATTGTGTTGTTGTTGTTGGTCTAAAATGTGATTGAATGTATGTGTTGTGTGATATAAAATTTAAGAGAGAATGTTCATGTGTTATTTGAAAGATAAGTGATGTGTAGAGAAGATGTATATGTAGTGTATATGGCAATATATATGGCATATATGTTGGTCAAAGGGAGAGTCAAGGTGTTGGATATAGTGGAAGAAGATATTTTTGGTTGTTATTGAAATTACTATAAAGTGCATGCATAATGAAAGGAAGTGTAATTATGTTAAAGAGGGCATTTTGGTAATTCTTCTTTTAAAATTGTGTGGTGGAGATTAATAGAGAGTTTGACTTTTATTTTGATCAAATTCCTTTCTTCTTTTCACGTGTGGCCGGCCAACCTAAAGAACAAGAGAGAAAATAAGAGTTGATGATATTTGAAGCTCAAATTGAAGAAGTTCTCAGTGGTTAAGTGGAAATCCAAGAAGATTCATTATTTTTGGTAAGTCTCTCTTGATTCTCTTAGTTTATTTAAGTTGTTTGTGAGTTGATTGTGGATTTTAAAGTAGGGTTGTGTTGATTATTATATGTTGGATTTAATTGGTTGTGGTGTTGGTTTTAGATTTGAAGATGATAAGTTAAGAGTGATGTTGGTTTTAGGGTTTTGGAAATGGTAAGTGATAAATTATATTGTGTTATTTTGGATTAGGTTTTGGAAGAAGGTGATTTACTATAATTTGAGAAGTGAAGAATTCTTGGAGAAAAGAAAGTGTTTAGAGTTGTATAATTGGTGCTAAAGGTAAGTACAAACTATATGGGTACAAACATGCATATGTTGTTTAATCTTAAAACACTTTTGTTTGTAAATGTGATAGGGTATCAAATGTATTGTTAATGAATGTTGGTGATGAAAATATTGTGATGAGCATGTAAAATAATTGCTAATGATGTTGATTATGTCCATTTGAATGAGGTTATGTTGTGTACAATGTGTTTTAAGTTAACCAAAAGAAATTTGGCTACATTTAGGGTTTATGCATGAGAGACACGTAATTTGGGACGGTCGCTATTATTCATGTGCGGTCGCGACTTAGGTCGGGCTTCTGACCGCGAAATCTACTGTAATAAGGTTTCATCTTTTGATTGTGAAGTGCGGTCGCGACTTAGGTCGGGCTGCTGGCCGCAAAATCTACTGTAATAAGGTTTCATCTTGTAATTGTATGGAGTGGTCGTATTCAGGTGAGGCGCGACCGTTAGAAAGGTTCTGTTCACCTTATTGGAAGCAATCTAATCCTGCAACAAGATTCTCATATACATGTTAAATAGATCATCCATTTGAGTTGTCAAGGATCAAAATAGAGATCATTTGTCTAACATCATTGTTGAATCATGAAATGTGAGATGATATGGAATTGATAATGCATATGATATTACTTGAACAAGGTTATGTATTGTGTATTATGAATAATGTACTTTGAAATGTGATACCAATAATGCTATATGCACCATATGAATTGAGATATGAAATGTTATAAAGCCATTGTGATTGGCTATGATGATGCAATTGAAAGAAATAAGGCATGTTTGCCTAAATGTTGATGAGAATTGAGAATGGAAATGATAATTAAATAATATATGAATTGTGTGGCTAATGTGTTATTCCATTTTCAGAGTTTGTTATTGGTGGCATGCCTAATAAGTGTAACAATCTCTTGAAGTTAGGTTGGATTGAATCCTTGAAGCCTAATTGAGATGTTACCACCCTTGAAGCTAGGTTGGGTTGGTTCTTGAAGCCAAGTTGGGTTGATGCTTAGCATGCTTTGCTCCCCTTGAAGCTTGGTTGAACCTAATCCTTGAAGCCTAGTTGGGTATATGATATTGATAAATGTGATAACAAAACCAAAACATTAACTCTGAAAATTGAATGGCATATTAGTGTGTCTTGGGCCCAATGCTTGTCTTTGTTTAATGTGAGTCATGATTTGTTTAATGTTGTTCATGAATGGTTAAATGAATAACTAATGAGGCATATGAAATGTAAAGGTATGTTGTTAGCTTTGCATATATGGTGTTACATGTATAATATGGATTGAGAATTGGCATTGCATTGCACTGAAGCATAACACTAGCACATTTTGTCTTACTAAGCCGTTGGCTTAGCGCGATAGTGTTTGATCGCGCAGGTAATAGGGTTGAACCCGAGAGCTCTTCGAGACCGAGTGAGAGTAGACAGTGAAGAGTTAATTTTGGGAACTTAAAGATCAGAGGAGACTTGCCAATCATGTATAACTCTTTTATATTTTGTAAAGTAATGATTTTAATGTACATATGTGTATATTTGTAAATATGAAATTAAATGTTTTCATATATGTAAATATTTGATAAATTCCGCTGCGTAACAACTAAATGTATCTATATATATCTATTTAGTTTTGTATTACAAGTTAACTACTTATCTTTCTATAATGTATACAATTGAAAGATTATGGTATGGTTTAAAATGTTTTAAATGTCAAGAAAATCCGTAGCATTTCTATGTTTAGTACATGTATACTACATTGTGGTGTTTGTAGTGTGCATGTATTGAATGTAGGGGTGTTACATTGTTTCTTTTGTCTCTTTCATTTTTCTTCTTTTCTTTTGGGGTGGCCAGGTATCACTTAGTCAAGAGAGCAAGAAGTTGTTTTGAGTTCCAAGTTTCAAATTGAAGGAAGATTTCAAGGAAACAAGTTAGAAATTCAAGAAGTTTATCATTTTTGGTAAGTTTTCTCTTGATTTCTCTTGTTCTATTTGGAATTTTGTTTGAGTTTGATGGAGTGTGTTTGTGTATGGTGTGTGTAAAAGTGTTGAAATGGAATTAAAGATAAGAAGTTAGGTTGGTGTTGGTGATGGAAGAGTAAGAGTTGTGTTTAGTGAAATTTTTCCTGTTTTACAATTAGTAAAGGCTGTGACTTGTATGATTTTTAATTAATTATAGAAAAATGTTCTTTAAGTGAATTTTTGATATGTTGTGCCTCTATGAGTCTAGAATGACTGAAAAATATGTTGATTCGATTTTGGAATGGTTATGATTTTGGAAAGTTTATTTTTATTAGACCTGTTCCAGCAGGTACCTTAACTGAGACAGCTATCTTTCTGGATTTTTAATAAAATGTAGAAAAATCATATCCAATTTAATTTTGGATATGTTGTTGTTTAGTGAGTCTAGTATTTGAGAAAAATAATTTGGAACCACATTGATTGAATTTAATTTACGGAATTCACAAAGTTCAGAACTGCTGCCAGGATGCTGAGCAATTGGAGCAGTCTGGTTGGGTGAACTATTTGACAAAGATTTTGTGTTCAGTTTGATCTGAAATTTTAGAGGAATGATTTTAAGATGTAAAACTAAATTCTGTAAAAATTTTAGAGTTTTTAGTCAAGTATATTATTTTATACAATTTTTCAAAATAAGGATTAAGTTGAGTCCAAAACTAGAATTTACTATTCATATGGTCATTTTGCTAATATTCCTTTTGGATTAGGTTGTGAAGAGGTTGAATTGCCCTAATCTAAGTGTTGAGGATTCTTGGAAGAGTAAGTGTATAGATTGGTGTGAGTTGGTTTTAAGGTAAGTACAAACTACATTATTGCATAAATGCATATGACTTTGAGACTTGATACACATTTGGTTGTAAATGTGTTAGGAAATGTAGTGCATTGTTGATGTATATTAATATTAGGAAACGTAATGCATTTTTGATGTATATTAATAATGTTATGTTTGGTATAACATGAATGTTGTGATGAGTATGTAAAATGTGTGTTAATGCCATTGATTATATACATTTGAATTATTTTATTGTGATTTGAGATCATATGAGATATGATGCCATGGTTGTTGGCTATGATGATGCAAATGAAATATATAATTGAGGCATGGTTGCCTAATTAATTATGAGAAATGAAATGAAAAGAGATTGATAACGAGATAAATGAAATGATTGTGTGCCTAATGTGTTAATTCAATTTTCAGAGTTCTGTTTTTGGCGGCATGCCTATGAATCACTGGATAGGTGAAATGACCGGGTCGTAAGCCGATTCCAGTTGGAAAATGTGAAATGTGATGTTTTTGGGGTGAAATGACCGGGTCGTAAACCTCAAAAACAAATTATTGAAACTAGATTGAGTGAAATGACTGGGTCGTAAGCTCAAATCTAGTTGAATATCCATGGATAAATGTATTGATGATTATGATTATAGACCAAAACAGTAACTCTGAACTTTGAATAGCATATTAGAGTCTTTTGGGCCCATGCTTGTCTTTGTTTAAATGTGATTCATGAAATGTGAAATGAATGAATAATGAGACCAATGATTATTTTTGTTTAAATGTGAATTATGGAATAAGATGTAATGTTATGAGATATATGATGATAATTATGAAATGAGATGATTACAATGTATAAGTAAATTATTGAAGGTGAATGTGGATTGAAAAACTATGTTGAATGATGAGATTTGAAGGTACTACATGAAAATACAATATGATGTATAATATGGATGTGGTTGTGGACATTGTGAGTATTATTTTATGAATGTTTTAATAAGTCATGGAATTGTGGGTTGTATTAATGAAATACGTGCATATGTATATAATTATGAGATTAGTAGAAATATATATAAGGTGTAATTGAAATGGGAAAATATGATAAGAAAATAATAATATATGAAGTTAACATATAAGTATGATTGTCTGTTATGTATGTTTATAATATTTATTTGTATTACTAAGCTTTCGGGCTTAGCGCGGTTGTATAAATCGCGCAGGTGAGTAGGTGGTTGATCTGGAAGTCAAATGTTATGCCACGAGAAGGGTAAGAGTATTTCGAGACCAACTAGAAGGTGATGCATACATGTATAATTTCATTATGTTGTATTTCTGACAAGAATGTATTCATATGTATAAATGAAATTTTGGTAAAGACAAGATTATCATATATATATATAAGATTATTGAAAGTATGTGATAATAATAAACCTCTACTTATTTTGTACTAGAAGTGTAAATCCTTTTTGCAGGTTGTAGTTGAGGTTATAAGGGGGATTTATTGGGAGTGTACTGAGAATGATTTTGTTTGCATTGGTTTGTGTAAAATGTTTCTTTTTTTAAATCAGGAGAAACACCAGTTTTGTCGACACTTGGGACTCAATTTTTAGGCAAAACTATGGCAAAATTTCTGTAAAACTGGAACTAAAATTCGAATTAAGTAAAATTGGTAGCAACATTAGGATAGTGTGGCACCTCTACTCGGCTTACACATGTAGGCTGGGAAGGGGTGTTACAATTTTAACATATATATTATATCATCCCTCATATACACCTATTTCTTATAATATTTTCCTTACATATTTTACCAACATATCTTCTCACAACTACCATTCCAATGTACACAAAAATCGGGAATTAAATTAATTCATTTATCTTCTTTTGACTTTCATTAGTTTAACTTATATATGTTATATATATCTTCACTTCTTTTCTCCTTCCATTAAACATACTCCTTAAATCCAAATACCACAATAATTATTCCAAAACTTTTAGGGTGTACCTTGGGATATTACATAAATAATATTTATATTGTATTTAATTTTCCATATTTAGAATTTGAAATTTTAAATTGGAAATGTGAAAAAATTTTATTAAATCAATCTGTGACATTTTTATACCTGTGAGCGGCGATTTTTGCCTCCACTCCCGGTGGAATGATTATTGCGACTTCGGCACTGTTTAGGCTCGGGGCCTTAGAGAACACGGACCTAGGTCCGGAGAAAATAGAGTCGCCACCCGGACGGGCCGGGAAAAAGAAAGGGGTGGATGACTCGATTCCTAAGGAATCCCCAACCCCCTAATGGGTTCGGAAAGTTGGGTACGTGTGGGGAGGGTGAGAAATGGCCCAGCACCCCCACAACTCCCGGTTCATTGGAACCGACCTCCTTTACAGGTCTTAATATTATAAAATTCTTAAGTATAATAACATTATCCATACTACACACAATAAAAAGAAAGCATCATTATATTAAAATCAAAGCAATGTCCAAACAAAACAAAACAAATAAATGGACACCCATCTAAGGATGGAAATATGTCCTTACATCACATGCCTAGATAGGGCATCCACCAAAAGGTAGAAACAAGCCCTTTACAAAGGTTCTAAAATAGAAAAGAAAATTAAAGTACATGATGTTTAACTAATGAGGTACCCACCAAGTGGAAACATACCTCTTACAACTTTTGGAAGTCTAAATTGATTGAGAAAAGTAAATAATCATCCATAATAAATAAATCATTCATTAAAAGTATTAACCAAAATATAAAACAAACATCCATCCATGATAAATTAAATAAATCAAGTATTAAAATTAAATAAGCATAAGAAATAAATCAAGGTATAAATAAATATGGAATTGAATAAAACAAATAAAAGTTCAAGTATAGCTACTATTTCTATTTAGGGTTATTTATCTCATGTGTTAAGGCTTTGGAAATTCTAAAGTTTAAGCTATGTGACTTTTTAGGTAATTAAAATAGATTAGGTTTTATGTTTTTTTAAGGTTAGCAAGACACTTTGATTAAACAAATTAAGATTTGAATGATGAAATAATAAAACTTGAGTTTTAAACACTTTTGAAATATTTTTAATTCATGATTTTAAAATAGTAAATTTAGCTACTATAGCTTTTTTGAGTTTTTTTTATGTTTTTATGTTTTTTATGTTTTAAAGGGTTTAAAGTTTAGAAAAAGTTAGGGTTTAAGGTTTTAAAGGGTTAGGGTTCATTATTTTAGGTTTAAAAGTTGATTTTTGGATTTTAGGCTTTCAATTTGGGGTTCTCAGCCAAAGGTTTAAATTAGAGTTTTAAATAGCAATTTGATATTTTATGAGATTTTATGAATTTAAACACATGAATTGAAGTTTTTATAACTAGAAAAGATGTTTTTTAAGGTTTTTTGAATGAAAAAGAACCTAATTTAAAATTTTAATAGAAACAGAATTTTATTTTGGTTTTGTAGAAAAATATGTTAAATGAGTGTTTTAAGGTTTTTAAGAAGAAAAAATAACAATTTTGAGTCCTTTTAGAAAAGAAAGTCACGTTTTTAATGTTCTAAACTTGGAAAAATTAAATTAAAAATCTAAGATTTTTTATTTAAAAAACTTAAATTTTATAGATTTGGCTATTGTAAAACATAAATCAAAAGAATTAAAACATACATTCTTTTGTTGATTCTCCAAAAAATAACTCTTCTTGGATGAACTAGCTCCAAAGGCAAACTTTGATTGCCTCTTTTCTTCTCCCCATTTTGTGCTACTGCTGCTACTGCTGCTATAAATATCAATTGAATTGAGTTTTCCCTTTCCTTCCTTGATTTGGTTTAATTGGTTTCAAAACCTAAAGCTATCATGAAAAATTTTTCCTCCCTTGATTTGGTTTAATTGGTCCTTATTTATAGTGGTTTTTAGATTGTTTATTTCTAATTAATTAAGGTAAGTAATAATAATAATAATAAAGAAATTAAAACCTAATTAGATTAGAATTCTAAAAATTGCAGCTGAAAAATTTGTGCTGGCGAAAATTCTGGCGACGGGCCGTGGGCGTGCCAGCCCGCAGGCCTGCGGGCGAGCAACCGTTGGCCCGACGGGCCCGCTCGACCACTTTTTGATGCCGATTTTTTTCCGACTCCGATTTTTATTTTTATTTTTATTTTTAATTTTTATTTATTTATTTTCATTTTTTACGACTGAAAATTAGATACTAAGGTAAAAATTATTTAATTAAAATTATTTTGGACCAATTAAACAACAAAAATCATTTTGGACTAAATAAAACATGTTGGATCGAATTGGGTCAAAAATTAAGGGTCTACAGTTTGCCCCCTGCTTGAATGATCTGAAACCTTAGTGAAAGAGAGTGAAAAGCAATAAGACTTAATTTTTGAGGTTTAGGGTTCTGGACCCGAGAGGTTGGTTTAACTCATCTGACCTTTTATCAGTTGAGAATTCTGGCATAACTGGTTGTTCCATTTTTACGAATTGTAGGTCTTTACCCACCAAAAATAGATCTTTATCTATTAGAAACTATGTCTTTTACCTAGGAACATGGATCTTTATCCATTGGAGATTGGGTCTTTACCCGTAAAAATGGATCTTTATCCATTGGAGGTCGGGTCTTTACCCTTGAAATATGGATCTTTATCCATTTGAAATCGGGTCTTTACCCTTGAAACAAGGATCTTTATCCTTCGAACTTTGGGTCTTTACCCTTTGAAACATGGATCTTTATCCATTGAAAATTGGGTCTTTACCCTTGAAACATGGATCTTTATCCATTGGAAATCGGGTCTTTACCCTTGGAACATGGATCTTTATCCATTGAGATCGGGTCTTTACCCTTGAAAATGGATCTTCATCCTTTGAGATCGGGTCTTTACCCTTAAAAATGGATCTTCATCCTTTGAGATCGGGTCTTTACCCTTAAAAATTGATCTTCATCCTTTGAGATCGGGTCTTTACCCTTAAAAATGGATCTTCATCCTTTGAGATCAGGTCCTTACCCTTAAAAATGGATCTTCATCCTTTGAGATCGGGTCTTCATCCTTGAAAATGGATCTTCATCCTTTGAGATCGGGTCTTCACCTTTAAGAATGGATCTTCATCCTTTGAGATGGGATCTTCACCCTTGAAAATGGATCTTCATCCTTTGAGATCGGGTCTTCACCCTTGAAAATGGATCTTCATCCTTTGAGATCGGGTCTTTACCCTTGAAAATGGATCTTCATCCTTTGAGATCGGGTCTTCACCCTTGAAAATGGATCTTCATCCTTTGAGATCGGGTCTTCACCTTTAAGAATGGATCTTCATCCTTTGAGATGGGATCTTCACCCTTGAAAATGGATCTTCATCCTTTGAGATCGGGTCTTCACCCTTGAAAATGGATCTTCATCCTTTGAGATCGGGTCTTTACCCTTGAAAATGGATCTTCATCCTTTGAGATCGGGTCTTCACCCTTGAAAATGGATCTTCATCCTTTGAGATTGGGTCTTCACCCTTGAAAATTGGATCTTCATCCTTTGAGATCAGGTCTTCATCCTTTGAGATCGGGTCTTCACCCTTGAAAATGGATCTTCATCCTTTGAGATCGGGTCTTCACCCTTGAAAATTTGATCTTCATCCTTTGAGATCAGGTCTTCACCTTTGAAAATGGATCTTCATCCTTTGAGATCGGGTCTTCACCCTGTCTTCAGCTCTTTTAGCTGGATTGGTCTTTTGTCTTTTGCACCTTCATTCTTTTGAAAGTTCTATTGTTCCATTCTTTTGTTCTTTCTTTTTGCAAAGATTTAGTTATTTTTAATTGGACCTTATATCCTCTCCTTGCCCCCCTACGTGGCAAAATATTTGTAAGTGAGTTTAAAAATATTTGGTATATAAACCCAAAAAATTGAAAAGGAGAAACTTTGCCCCCTGTGTAGGCTAAAACCAAAGATTTTTCCATGCAAGCTTTGATTGATATTTTTGCCGTCTTGTTCTTCGCATAAGCACGCATTTCTTCTCTTTGCAAGATTACTGGAGGTTTCTCAAGCAATGGGCTTTCTATGCCCCCCTGATTTGATATCTTCTTTTGATTCTTTACTTCACAAGGTGTTTACTGTTCATTTTGCCAAAGAATAGACAACACAAGACAAGAAAGTGCGATGTGATATGCTCATGTATGCATGATATGCATGAATAATACTTACAGTGGTTCCATGACTCACAGACCGAGGCGATCAATAGAAGTATTCTCATTGGTTCTGTTTTGACGCTTGTTCAAGTCTCGCATTGAAATGATCAAAAGCTTTGCATTTGGCTTTTATCTTTAAGATGTTGAAAACATGAGTGGTAGAGACCCCTAATTGTAGAGTCAGGGATGCATCCATTTCAAATTATGTTTCAGCATGTCAATTGGCAGCTTGCCAATAATCATTTCCTTTGCCCAATATGTCCTTTGGAGGTTCAACATACTTCCCTTAACTTGAAGGCTTTGTATGACAAAAATATTTTTGATTTGATTTTTTTGAATTTTAATTTTGAAATCAAATGTTGGTTTTGCCAAATTAATGTCAATGCACCTCAGAACTTGATTTTCCAAATTAACATATCTATAACATGACAACCCTAGCTACCGTACTAAACTTGGGAATCATTTCTATTTAAGCAAGAATTGTTGCACTTCAGATAGGCACATACACATTACTTGGCCAAAGGTCTCATTGAGTTTAAATACTGTCTATCTCATATGCATGCTTATCCAAACTATCTCCACTAATAGACTCTACCTACCAAGAGAGATCAATAGGTCTTTGATAGGCTTAAAATGGGGTCTATGAGGGAAACATGCTTAAGTGAAGGCCATTTTGAGATTAGAGCTGGTGTGACACAATGGATAAACCTTCACACTACAAATTTCTTGTTGGAGTTTTAGGCAGCTTGGAGGCAACCTTGCTAGACTCCAAATTTCTTCTATCTTCTTAGCATTAATTTGGATCTTACTAGGACAATTTTTGCCCTTGCAACAAGTTTGGTTCCCAAATTCATTTCTTTTCTTCTTCACCCTTTTCTTTATTTCTCTTACTCTTCCCTTTTCTTTCTCTTTTTGTCCTTCTTTCTTGTTGGACTACAGAACTTTCAAGAACTGGGTGGTCTTCCTCCTTTTCTCCAATTTTAATTGAATCTTTGGTTGGGTTGGACCAACTCAAAAAAAAGTCTTTATGAACCAAATAGAAGCCTTTTTCTGCTTTAGGTAAAAGAGAACTCAGTTGGCTTTATGAACCGCCTTTTTAGGTTTTATCTTTTTTTTTCTTTTCTTCTTCTTCCTTTTTTTCCTATTCTTTTTTCTTTCTTTTCTTTTTCTATTCTCTCTTTTTTTTCTCTTTCTCTTTTTTTATATTTTTTACTTTTTTTGGTTCTAGCTCAAACATAGTTGTCTTGTTTGTACCAACTTGGGCTTCCAATAATGGATGAGTGGAGTAACATAAATCTTCTTTAATAGGGATAAATCATTTATTACTCCAATGTTGATGTTGTCTTGAAGATATTAAGGGAACTTCAACTACCCTTAGGGTCTTGAAAACTTCAACTATCCTTATGGTCTTGAAAACATCAACTACCCTTATGGTCTTGAGAACTTCAACTATCTTCATAGTCTTGACTATTCATTTCTTTCTTTGATCTTCTTGCCTCTTCATCTTAGTGATCATAAGACTTGTCAAAAGTATCACAACAGCTCAGGGTAGGTTATTGAGGTTTGTATCCCAATGAAAAGAAAGCTAAGCTTTTATGAAGGCTCAAAGGGACAACTAGGGATTGATATTTAATAGGGTGGATACTAATTGTTCGCTAACCAAACAATGCCTAGATAATTTCTCTCTTAAATAAGTAGAGTTAAATTTCGCCTCGAGAGCTTGTCAAAGCATGTTCTAGGACTGACTAGGACCTTGACAAAGGTAATTATGCAGGAGCCCTCTCTAAGTAAGCATACACAACTCAATGCTATAGAGTAATTCCCTCATCTACTAAAGTCATTCGAGTCATGATGCCTAGACACATTAATTTATACACATCAAGCTAAATTCCTCATTGGTTGAGCATCAAAATGAACAAAGACCAACAAAAATTTATGATAAAAATAATTTATTCAAACAAATTTAAATTTGAAAAACATGATAGTTCCAATTAAAGAAAGTAAAATCGAAAAGCAACATTCAAGCTAAGGAAAGTTTATTGAGTCGGAGTCAAAGATGCTCCATTCATCAAGGGCAGGGATTTTTTCCATCATTAAGGATCATGGCTTCATCATCCATAGTTAATCCAAACTTGTCTAGTAGTACATCATCTTTAAGCAGCTTCTCTATCCATATGATGAGATGACAAGATAAAACTCTTCATGAGGGTTGCAAGCGGTTGCGCCCTTCCAATTTTAGGCAGAGGCTTATTCTTAGTATTGGGCTTATTAGGCTCAGGCAGCTTTCCACTGTCAATCAAATCTTGGATTTTGTGCCTTAAGTGAACACATTTATCTGTCTCATGCCCTTGCATTTGATGGAATTGTCAGAAGACCTTGACTTCAAAATTTGGTGGTTGAGGCTTATGTAGAGGCCGAGGTGCCAATGGTTGTAGTAAATCCATTTTAATTAGATTTTCTAACATCTTTGACAAAGGCTCCCTTAAATCTGAAAATTTACGCTTCTTTGTTGGCTTAGTTGTTGCATCTTTCTCAACACCTCCTCTTTCCCTTTGACTTTTCCCACTAGGGTGATAGCCGCTCTTATTGCTCCACTTAGATAGCACATGGTTCGGTTGGTCTTGTAGAATAGGGATTGATCTCTCATTTTTCATTCGATCTCTATTAGTAGACATGTTCCTTGTTAATGATGTCTTTTCCTTCTTTCTTATGTCAATGGGAGATGCCTCATTAGCATTGTTGATGATCTCTAGAATTTGAATCAACTGGGTCTTCATAATTTTAACCAATTGATCTTGTAGCTCGGCCGTCCTAGCTTTGACAACTTCATCGATTATATCCCTTAGCTGGTTTGCATCCATCCTTCGAATGAAGCACTTGAATCAATGTTGTAGGTGAAATCGTTGTATGCTCTATGTGCATACATGCATACATGCATACATTTGCATATCATATCATTGATCTTTTCTGGCTCATAGACCTGAGGTACAGCAATTCAAGGCATGTATGCACAAACAATTAACAAATAAGAACAAATTAGGACGTTCCTTCCAACCTCATAACATCCACACACAAATGGCGAGTCTCTTTTCCTAGGTATATGGTAAACAAAATACCGACATGGGGTACTTTACTTTTGAACAATTCCCTCGGACGTTTCAACCAATAGTTATATTTTCAAAAATGGAAATCAATCCATGATAATTCCCATTAATTAGATTTTAATCCATTCAACCATCTAAAGTAGCTTTTATGCTATATTGGATTAAAACAAAATTAAGAGGTTTATTATAAATAGATTTCTCAATTGAAAAAGTAACTAATGATTCATGCCAAAAACAAGCCCATGGTTAATTTGTTCTTAGTGTAAACTAGGCCCACAATTGATTTTTGGTATTTCATAATTGACCTAAATATTTTTGCACGTTCTTTGTAAAAAAAAAATGGTTGGGTGAAAATAGTTTTGTTTCTAAGCCCATTGAAAAAGATTTTAGAAAAATGGATTTTGGGCTTAGTATTTGGTCCATGAGCCAAAGAATTTTTTATTTGTTTTTAGAAAAATTTTATGTCCAAAGATCATCTTGAAAAATTTTGAAAATAACTTTGGTCTTTTGGACTTAAAGAAAAATTTATTTTGAGCTTGCAAATGTACTTGGGTCATATTAGAAAAAGAAAAAGCCAAATAAGCCATGATTTAAACCAACATAAATTAACCATAGTCAAACAACATGCATTTGGGGTAAAACCTAAGGAAAGTAACTAGGCCAATTACATGAGCTTTAGTCTTTGGGTTAAAAGGCTTAGGTTCCCATAGCAAGTATATACCAAAAGGTACGAGGCTATGAGTGGTTATGCCATGCTCGATCTCCATACCTTGAGAGAAAGTATGGTATCCCTTACATAACATAACACGGGTAACACGGGCGTCCTAACTCACGCACACGATGCAATCTAAGATGATGCAATGGATAATATAATTATAAGAAAGAAAAGAATAATATAAAGACCAACGGAATCAACTTCTCTTATCCCCAGTGGAGTCGCCATTGTGAGCGGGGATTTTTGCCCCCACTCCCGGTGGAATGGTTCTTGCGACTTCGGCACTGTTTAGGCTTGGGGCCTTAGAGAACACGGACCTAGGTCTAGAGAAAATGGAGTCGCCACCCGGACGGGCCGGGAAAAAGAAAGGGGTGGATGACTCGATTCCTAAGGAATCCCCAACCCCCTAATGGGTTTGAAAAGTTGGGTACGTATGGGGAAGGTGAGAAATGGCCCAGCACCCCCACAACGCCCGGTTCATTGGAACCGGCCTCCTTTACAGGTCTTAATATTATAAAATTCTTAAATATAATAACATTATCCATACTACACACAATAAAAAGAAAGCATCATTATATTAAAATCAAAGCAATGTCCAAACAAAACAAAACAAATAAATGGACACCCATCCAAGGATGGAAACATGTCCTTACATCACATGCCTAGATAGGGCATCCACCAAAAGGTAGAAACATGCCCTTTACAAAGGTTCTAAAATAGAAAAGAAAATTAAAGTACATGATGTTTAACTAATGAGGTACCCACCAAAGTGGAAACATACCTCTTACAACTTTTGGAAGTCTAAATTGATTGATAAAAGTAAATAATCATCCATAATAAATAAATCATTCATTAAAAGTATTAACCAAAATATAAAACAGACATCCATCCATGATAAATTAAATAAATCAAGTATTAAAATTAAATAAGCATAAGAAATAAATCAAGGTATAAATAAATATGGAATTGAATAAAACAAATAAAAGTTCAAGTATAGCTACTATTTCTATTTAGGGTTATTTATCTCATGTGTTAAGGCTTTGGAAATTCTAAAGTTTAAGCTATGTGACTTTTTAGGTAATTAAAATAGATTAGGTTTTATGTTTTTTTACGGTTAGCAAGACACTTTGATTAAAAAAATTAAGATTTGAATGATGAAATAATAAAACTTGAGTTTTAAACACTTTTCAAATATTTTTAATTCATGATTTTAAAATAGTAAATTGAGCTACTGTAGCTTTTTTGAGTTTTTTTATGTTTTTATGTTTTAAAGGATTTAAAGTTTAGAAAAAGTTAGGGTTTAAGGTTTTAAAGGGTTAGGGTTCATTATTTTAGGTTTAAAAGTTAATTTTTGGATTTTAGGCTTTCAATTTGGGGTTCTCGGCCAAAGGTTTAAATTAGAGTTTTAAATAGCAATTTGATATTTTATGAGATTTTATGAATTTAAACACATGAATTGAAGTTTTTATAAGTAGAAAAGATGTTTTTAAAGGTTTTTTGAATGAAAAAGAACCTAATTTAAAATTTTAATAGAAACAGAATTTTATTTTGGTTTTGTAGAAAAATATGTTAAATGAGTGTTTTAAGGTTTTTAAGAAGAAAAAATAACAATTTTGAGTCCTTTTAGAAAAGAAAGTCACGTTTTTAATGTTCTAAGCTTGGAAAAATTAAATTAAAACTCTAAGATTTTTTATTTAAAAAACTTAAATTTTATACATTTGGCTATTGTAAAACATAAATCAAAAGAATTAAAACATACCTTCTTTTGTTGATTCTCCAAAAAATAACTCTTCTTGGATGAACTAGCTCCAAAGACAAGCTTTGATTGCCTCTTTTCTTCTCCCCTTTTTGTGCTACTGCTGCTACTGCTGCTATAAATATCAATTGAATTGAGTTTTCCCTTTCCTTCCTTGATTTGGTTTCAAAACCTAAAGCTATCATGAAAAGTTTTTCCTCCCTTGATTTGGTTTAATTGGTCCTTATTTATAGTGGTTTTTAGGTTGTTTATTCCTAATTAATTAAGGTAAGTAATAATAATAAAAAAAAGAAATTAAAACCTAATTGGATTAGAATTCTAAAAATTGCAGCTGAAAAATTTGCGCTGGCGAAAATTCTGGCGACGGGCCCGTGGGCGTGCCAGCCCGCAGGAAATCGGCCTGCGGGCGAAACACTGTTGGCCCGACGGGCCCGCTCGACCACTTTTCACAGCCGATTTTTTTCCGACTCCGATTTTTATTTTTATTTTTATTTATTTATTTTTATTTTTACTACTAAAAATTAGATACTAAGGTAAAAATTATTTAATTAAAATTATTTTGGACCAATTAAACAACAAAAATCATTTTGGACTAAATAAAGCATGTTGGATCTGTTGCATGCACTACGTATATAGGGTATAAGGGTGTTACAGATTTCCACTTATGCGACACCCAATGAACTAATCCATTTTGTGGAGTGTGAGCGGGGATTTTTGTCCCTACTCCCGGTGGAATGGTTATTGTGACTTTGGCACTATTAGACTCTGGACCTTAGAAAGCACAAGACTAAATCCAGAGAAAATAGAGTCGCTACCCAGACGGGTCAGGAAAAATAAAGGGGTGGATGACTCAATTTCTAAGGAATCTCCAACCCCCTAATTGGTTCGGAAAGTTTGGTATGCATGGGGTGTAATATCCCTAATTATGCCCTAGTAGTCTTGGTGTTAGTGTTGTTGCACTTGAATTATGTATATATGATAAGTTGATAAGAAATTGGAAGAGAATGTTTTTGTATGTGTTTTGGAGAAGAAATTTAGGGTTTAGAGACAAATGTATATGTTGTGTATATGATGATATATATAACATATAAATGGGTCAAAGGAAGAGTCAATGCAAGAAGATATTTTTGTGGAATGTGCAATTACATATAAGGGCTTATATGAGACAAAAAGTTAGTTATATGATTGAGGGCATTTTGGTAATTGCTTGGATAAGATCACTTGGTGGAGATTAAAAGCAAATTTGACTTTGTGTCTTCATCATTTCCTTCTTTCTTTCAAGAGGTGCCGGCTCTCCAAAAACCAAGAGAGAAAGAGAGGTGATCTTGAGGTTTGAAGCAATTTGAAGAAGGAAGCAAGGGTTTTTGTAACACCCCATCTTAGCCTACGTTTATAGACCAAGATGGACTGTTATTTCATGGTGGTTGTGTCTTAACATTTTACTTAGCCAATTTTAAGTGCAGATTTTAAAAAAAATTTGCCAGAACCTCCCCTAAAAATGGAGGTCCCAAGTGTCGCCAAAACTGATTTTTTTAATTTTTGAAAAATATTTTGTTTCACAATTCAACTCAAGCACACTCCCAATAATCCACCCTTATAACCTCAACTATAATCCTGCAAGAAGAATTCACACTTCTATACTTGCATACATAAGTTCTAAACCCAAATAAGATTTATTAAATTACTAGCAGTGTACGTGTTCTAGCTTTTCATTATTATACATTTATTTGCTAGATCATACAAGCTTATGTACATGCCATATTGCTACAATCAATCATATCCAAACTCCTACCCAAAGTAGTAGTCAAGGCCAGCTGCGCAGGACATACTGCAATCTCGTCTCCTCGTTTAACCTACGAGTTTAGAGGGAAACTAAACTCGCTAAGCAATTGCTTAGTGGGTACTTAAATCATTGCAATAAATAAATAAAATGAAAGAATGATTTGAACATACATTTATATACTTTAAATAATTGAAAGGAATAAATACAAAACACAGAAGGTAAAAAGGCTTGACTGAATAATTTGAATTTAAATCATTTTTCTTGCTTTTATCATTTTGGTTGCTCTACTGGTTTAACAGAACATCAGCGGATAAGGAAGGGTCATGATAAACATATCTCATCATGATCATATTTCATTATTTTTCATCACAATTCTTGCACATATGCCAATGGCCATTATCATTTCATCATTGATCATGTCATCGTAATCATCGGCCTTCAGCCGGAATATCATATCATGTCATAAGCAGTACTGCAGTAATAGTATGATGCATCATACCCTTATCTCAAGGGTTCTGTCATAACCAAGTAGAGAATAAATAATTTATTAAATTACTTTGATCATGATATTCAATAAGCCATGATTTGTCCATAATGCATGTATTGTCGGAATAGCTTGTCATGATGCCTTTCTGATCATTTCCAATTCTCCTTCATGTCATTTTATATGATTTAACATCAATCCATATCATAATATTCAAGTTTTAGCACATTTAGAAAAATGACCAAATGAATAGTAGCGCGGCGCGTAAAATCGGCAACGCAATGGCGCGCGACAACTAAATGGTAAAATCTGTTTTTACTGCTGAAAATCAGTCCACTTTGGCAACGGTTTTGACCAAGTAAACAAACTTATTTTTGGCTGAATTTTTTCAGGAAAACACTTTCATAAGTTAACTAAATGCATGTAAAATTTCGTCGAAAAATTCTTTCGTTTCCCCTTCAACGGACTGTCCAAAATGAAAGCTGCAGAATGGTGCCCAAAAGGGACCATTCGGCCCAATTTTCCAAATTTGAGGGAAATTCATTTTTTTCTTGCAAAATTGATTTTTAGAATCCTTTTGTGATACCATTGAAGGACTAAGGGTCCCTCTTCCAAAAATCAAACCAAAGGAGTGATTAAAAACTCATCAAAGTTTATGAATAATTGCATAAATTTAGCTAGTTTGTTTTGTTTTCATTCTTTTCACAATCAAATGATTACAAATGGTTCAAGAGCACTTTTCCACATATTTACCACACATAATAACATCATTTCAAAACCATTTCAAAAATCCCATAATGCAAAATATGTGCATTAATTGAAAAGGCAATGATTTAAGTACCAAACCTTGTTTATTTGCTTTGTTCCTTGCTTGTCTTATTCTTTCTTCCCTTCTTCTTCTTTATCCCTTTGATTTCCTATAATTTTCATAACTTCCATAATAAGAACATTATAAAAACCATATGTTCAAGCCTTGATTCTTGCTATCTTAAGCTACTAATTACCATTTATTCATCACTTCTACATGTATGAATCATTTACTCTAATTTCTCTTCACTTTCTTATCTTTCCCATAATCTTCCCAACTTTTCTTTCATTGATAACTTGAAAACTATCAATAAATGAATAAACTAAAGCTAGAATTGGAATCCTTACCTTAAAATAAAGCTTTTCCTTCCAAAAATCCACTTGAACACTTGAAAAAAATTCCTTCCCTTTTGTTGGTGGAGAGAATACGGCATGCCTCTCAAAAATGGAGAAAAAATGTGTCCTTAATTCTTTAATCATCCTTCTCTCCCTTTTTATATTTTTCCATTTTCCATTTATTTAATTAATTTCATTTTGGAGGGTTAAGATGTAACCACCACAAAAGTATCCTAACTAGGATGGTGCCATATGGAGGGTTAAGATTCATCCAACCCAAAAGTGTCTTTAAACAAGATTTTACCATGTGTCCCTTTCTAGAAAATTACTATGCCATGTGTCCCTTTTCTAGAAAATGGGTGGAAGTGAAAAGACCAAAATACCCTTCAATGGAAGGTTTTGCCTTTTCTTCGTAACCGGGTAGTTTTACGACTCGTAAAATGTATTGTTCTCCTCCTTTCAACCTCTCGTTTCCATTTTCGACATTCATCCTTGATTTTGAACTAATTTATAAAAATACACTTATGCCCTTGACTTTTGTAAAACTTCCCTTTAGGTCCTTACGTGATTCGGGTCTCCACTTAGGTTCGTTCTTCAACATCGATCACTGTGGAGTCCTTCCGTTTACTTCGGATACCTTTACTTGTCTTGTTTTCCAGTGTATAAATTATTATCACAAGAATGACAAAAATACCCTTGGTCAAGAATCCACTGTATCTCTCAAACTATGCGTTTTCGGGAAAAATCGTGGTGTTCCGTTTCGACCTAATTTTTCTCTACTTTCCATTTCTGGAGTCTGTTATATGCACTATTAAGAACCTCCAGTACAACTTTTGGAAATTATAGTTACCTCCCCAAAACTTTTTGAAATTACAGTCACCTCCCCAAAACTTTTACAATCATTTCAGTTAGGTCCTTTTTGTCCTATAGAGCTTCCTTTCACTTCGTGTTTTTTGGTGATTACTCGGGACGGCTCCTGTTACTGTACGCGGATGTACTGTACATGGATGTACTGTACATATGTACAAATTGGGTCGTGACATTTCTTCCCCTCTAAAATTTAGGCTTCGTCCCGAAGCCGATCGGGTGTAAAATTTAGGCTTCCATCCTCATTATTCCTTCTCTTTCCCAAAATATCTCTTCCATTCTATGGTTCCTTCGCCGCACTTTAACTAGAGGAAATCTCTTATTTCTTAATCCTTTGACTTTTCATGCTAAAATTTCTATTGGTTCTTCTTCATAATTGAGGTCAGATTGGACTCTGATGTTTTGTCTTTATATCGTGTGTGAAATTCAAACGATATTGCCTTATCATTGAAACATGAAAAACATTATATATTTTGGTCAGTGCTGGTAATAGAGTTAACCGATAGGCTATTGATCTATGTGTTTGATGATCTCGTATAGTCCAATAACCCTAAGGCTTAACTTACTTTTCCGCTTAAATCTTAATACTTCTTTCATGGGAAAGTCTTAAGAAAAACCTCGTCTTCCACTTAGAGTTCTATGTCCCTTCATTTCGAGTCCGCATATGATTTTGCTCCTAACTACCCGCATATGATTTTATCTTGTCTTTACTTAATTCCGTCCAACACTCTGGTGTTCCATGTTTTCTTTTGTATACTTCTTTATAGGGCATCACCGTATGCTGAATTAATAGTCGTTATTATATGCATATTCAATTAAACTCAAATACCTATTCCAGCCACCCTTAAATTCTATAACACATACTCTTAATATATCCTCCAAAAATTTGGATTACTCTTTCAAATCGTCCATCTGTTTACGGGTGAAAGGTAGTGCTATAATTTGTTTGGGTTTCAGAAACTGTTTGCGACTTCTATCTTAAATTCATGATGAACTGTGGACCTCTGCCTAAAATGATAGACGTTGGAATCCTGTGTAATCGTACAATTTCCTTGGCGTACATTTCCACCAATTTATCTATTGAATAATCCATTTGTAAAAATAGAAAATGAGCTAACTTAGTTAGGCAGTCAATGATTATCCGAACAACCTCATGCCGGCCTCGTGCCATTGGTAGTTCTATGATGAAATCCATAGTGATATGTTCCCATTTCCATACCAGAGTGGGAATTAGTTGTAACAGTCCCGATAGTATTTGATATTTCGCTTTTGCTTGTTGACATATTAAACATTTGGTCATAAAATCAACAACATCTCTCTTCATTCTAGGCTACCATTAAAACTTCTTTCGATATTGATACATTTGTAACTCCTGGATGCATTGCGTAGAGACTACTATATGCTTTTCAAAAAAAAATTTTCTTTCTTATGTCTACCATTGTTAGTATCATTACTCTATTGTCATAATACAAACTACTATTCTTAGAAATTTAGAATTTTATATCCTTTCCTCCTTGCACTTGCTTGATCCATTTTTGTATTTATTCGTTTTCCTTTTTCACTTGATGAAGTTCTTGAAAAGAAACATAGTTTATGCTTGCATTTCTACTACTAGTACTTCCTCTTCCATTGGTCTTAAACTGATCTTTATAGCGCCTAAGGCTGGTATCGATTTTCCACCAAGTACGTCGGCCACCACGTTAGCTTTTCCTAGATGATAATTTATAACTTAGCTGTTATTTCCAAAACTTGGGTTTACTTTCCTTACCATAAATTGAGATCCTCTTGGATTGGCTGATATTTTAAACTTTTGCGTCTGTATACATATAACACTTTTCTCCATATAAATCATATTTCCAAATCTTGAATGCCAATACGATAACTGTTAATTCCAAACAGTGTGCCGGGTTATCATTATTATTATTATTATTATTTTCGTATGGGTTAAATCATCAAAAGACTTATGCGACTATTTTATCCTTTTTGCATAAGCATATAACCTTAATCGATGTGTGAAGCATCACTATATATCACAAATTCTTTGCTGGACACGGCCGTATGGGTATTGCAACATTCGTTAACTTTTCCTTTAGTTTCTCAAGTTCCTCTAACATTTATCAGTCCATTGGAGTTTGGCATTCCTTTGAAACAACCTTGTCATTGGGATGATAATAATGGAAAACCCTTTTATAAAACATTAATAGTACCTAGCCAGTCCTAAGAAGATTCTTACTTCTATTACTGTCTTTGGTGTTTTCCATTCCAAAATGGCTTTCGTTTTCTTAAGACCTACTTTAATGCCTTATGCTAATATGGTGTGTTCTAAGAATGTCACTTTTTCCAATCAAAACTCGCATTTGTCATATTTGACGTACAACTGCTTCTCTCGCAACATTTGCAATACTATGCAAAAGTATCGATTGTATTCTTCTTTGTTCCTTAAATAAATGAAGGTGTCATCTATGAACACCATTTATAAATTGGTCAAAGTATGGATGAAAGATATGATTTATGAAATCCATGAACACTACTAACACATGTGTGGGCTCAAAAGGCATTACAAGGAACTTATAACGTCCGTATCAAGTTCTAGATGTAGTCTTTGGAATGTCTTTTCCTTTGATCCGCAGCTGCTGATATCCCAGTCGGTGATCTATATATATATATATAAATTTAAAAAAAACCTTAGTTCCTTTAAGTTGGTCGAATACATCGTCGATGGATGGTAATGGATATTTATCCTTAATCGTAAGCTCATTCAGCTACTTATAGTTCACATATGACCTTAAGGATTTATCTTTCTTCTTGACGAAGAGTACTGGCGTGCCCCGTGAAGAAATACTTGGCCACATAAGACCCTTGTTGAGTAGCTTCTATAATTACATTTTCATTTCTTTGGGTTCCGCTGGTACCATTCGGTATGAGGCAACCGACATCGGTGCAATTCCGGGATATACATTTATAGTGAATCCTACTTTACTCTTAGGTGATAATCCGGGTAGCTTGTCTAAAGAAACATCGAGAAAATCACGCATTGTTGATACCTCTTGAATCTTTATCACATTCTTCTTTACTTCCATAGTGCTTATCAAGTGTGCCTCACATCCGTTTGTATGGAACGCCTTGTTATAACTGCTGCTGTTACGTTGTTTAGGTAATCGGCTCTCTTTCCTACTATCGTCACTTCCTCCTTGTGATGAGTATGAATTGTTACTCTCTTTCTTCATATAATCAACCACTGTTTTATGCCTTGTTAGCCAATCCAATACCAACATTACGTCAAATTCTTGGAATGGTAACTCTATTAAATTTTCTGGAAATGCATTTTCATGTAACTCTATAGAACATTCTTTAATCACTTGTGTGTAACTACCTCGTCTCTTATCGGATTTATAACTAATGTTTCAAACTTAACATATCCTACTGGTAATTCTTCTAAATTTTCATTACGTAGGCTCTGGCTGGTGTACTTGAATTGAGCTAGTCAACGGTCTCTGATTGTGCTCTTTGAAAATTCAAATCACTTTCCTTTCGCCTGCTTCAGCCTCGGCCAAAAGCGGGCCATGATTTTTTCTGTCGGTGCGGGTGCATTCACTTGTCTTTCTGGCAGTTTACCCTAACATGATCTGGTGCCCCGCATTCCCAACATCCATCTGTTAAATACCAGCATTCACTCTTATGTCTTCATCCACAGTGTTTGCATAGAGGAGTAATATATCCTTTAAATCTATATTTCTTTCCAATCCTCTAGTAATTTTTGAATTATTACTTTTTCCTTTTTCCTTTACCTAGTCCTTGGGTTGTTATTACTTTCATTCTTTCCTTTTTAATCTGATTTTAATTCTGCACTTTCTACCTCTTTGGTTCTTAATTTCTCTCTTTCTCTTCTCTCTCTTTTTTTTCCATCATTTCCTGAATTCATAAATCTCATATATCTTCTTCTTATAATTTCTTAATTTTGATGATTACATTGGGGCATTTTCAAGAGAAATCACAATACAGTGTTTTGATTAGATTTCATCTAGTTTCTACTCATATAGTACGTCACCTACCTTATTAAGACTTCACGGGATGGTCACCCATCATCATTGGTTGAGCACGTTTAACTCTGATTTCTTGCTAAATTTCAACATGACCTTCTTAGTGCGCTTACTTCATCTGCTTATGTAAATATTGTACATGGGGTTACTGTACATATTCTATAGTGGCCGGACATGAGAATTTCTCATATACTTATTTCTGTTCACTCATCTTTGTTATCTAAGTTCTATCTCTTTTATCTCTTACCGTTTGGTCTTAACATTTTACGTACTTTTCTTTTTTTCCTCTTATTTTGTTCCTCTTTTTATTCCATTCTTCAAATTTCATTTTCTTATATACATTTTCATTTTTACATTCATATACGCCTATCTAACCTTCTACTGGAACCCCTTATAAGGACTCCGGTATACTAGCTACGGATGTCTGGCACCTTGAACCTTGGCCGGATCCTTGGCTTTGCAATCGCCGGCTTTACTGTATATAAAACTATCTTCACTTCTAAACTTCTTCCCAACTTGTCGAAATCTTCCTAAGCTTTAAGTTTGTACTCTCTTTTGTTGCATGCGTTGGTGTCTACTTCTCTAATCCATGTATACCCTCTCAATACCAAAAACTTTCACAAATAATCTTGAAAATTCAAACACGTCCATGACTATTAATTGTACTTTAATTCCATTATTTAATCCTTCCAAAACCTTTGACGTCTTTCTTGCTTTGTTTCTATCATTTTCTTTGCATACTTACTGAGGCAAGTGAACTCTCTATCATACTCAGATACTGTCATTCTTCCTTGCTGTAGATATATAAACTCATTTCTCCTTGCGTTTAAGTATGTTTTACCAAGTGTATGTTTCTTCTACCCAAAGGGACATGGCATAAATATATCTTTTATCTGGCGTGCATCTCATTTGTTCCAATGCCCTACTGGTACCGTCCAAACAGTACTCAACTTCTTCAAATCCTTCTTCCCTACTAGCCTTAAATTCTTTAGCCCCATATTTCCTTACTTCTCAATTGAGGACTTTCTTTCTCTTTTGGTAGCAAGAGGTACCATTCTTGCCGTTTATTGCAATGGTACTGTCATCTATCATAAATAAACTTCGGGGCCTTCCACAGCCACCATTGCGGGTCGTGGCATAAATTCGAGACCCATTTCTACATTTATGGGTACGAAAGCGTGTGATTCCTTCTCTTGATCTATAACTCTTTGTGATTCTACCTCTTGCAACTTTATACAGTATACATATATCGTGATAAGAATTAGCAGCTGGCTTGACTCAACACATTAACTTTCCTATATGGCATGTACGTAAGCACTATTAGATTTTCCTTTATCACATGTACCTTATATACTTATGTATTTATAATATTCTTTCTACTATACTGACATTTCATACCTAAATGATGTATGCTCTCATTTCTTATCTGCTACAGGATATCCCATTTTACATTGGTAATGGCCACTCCCAACATAAAATGTGTATCCTCCTATGTTGAAATTTCCAGGACCGGCTAAACCGGTGCTCTGATACCACTAAATGTAACACCCCATCTTAGCCTACGTTTATAGACCAAGATGGACTGTTATTTCATGGTGGTTGTGTCTTAACATTTTACTTAGCCAATTTTAAGTGCAGATTTTAAAAAAAATTTGCCAGAACCTCCCCTAAAAATGGAGGTCCCAAGTGTCGCCAAAACTGATTTTTTTAATTTTTGAAAAATATTTTGTTTCACAATTCAACTCAAGCACACTCCCAATAATCCACCCTTATAACCTCAACTATAATCCTGCAAGAAGAATTCACACTTCTATACTTGCATACATAAGTTCTAAACCCAAATAAGATTTATTAAATTACTAGCAGTGTACGTGTTCTAGCTTTTCATTATTATACATTTATTTGCTAGATCATACAAGCTTATGTACATGCCATATTGCTACAATCAATCATATCCAAACTCCTACCCAAAGTAGTAGTCAAGGCCAGCTGCGCAGGACATACTGCAATCTCGTCTCCTCGTTTAACCTACGAGTTTAGAGGGAAACTAAACTCGCTAAGCAATTGCTTAGTGGGTACTTAAATCATTGCAATAAATAAATAAAATGAAAGAATGATTTGAACATACATTTATATACTTTAAATAATTGAAAGGAATAAATACAAAACACAGAAGGTAAAAAGGCTTGACTGAATAATTTGAATTTAAATCATTTTTCTTGCTTTTATCATTTTGGTTGCTCTACTGGTTTAACAGAACATCAGCAGATAAGGAAGGGTCATGATAAACATATCTCATCATGATCATATTTCATTATTTTTCATCACAATTCTTGCACATATGCCAATGGCCATTATCATTTCATCATTGATCATGTCATCGTAATCATCGGCCTTCAGCCGGAATATCATATCATGTCATAAGCAGCACTGCAGTAATAGTATGATGCATCATACCCTTATCTCAAGGGTTTTGTCATAACCAAGTAGAGAATAAATAATTTATTAAATTACTTTGATCATGATATTCAATAAGCCATGATTTGTCCATAATGCATGTATTGTCGGAATAGCTTGTCATGATGCCTTTCTGATCATTTCCAATTCTCCTTCATGTCATTTTATATGATTTAACATCAATCCATATCATAATATTCAAGTTTTAGCACATTTATAAAAATGACCAAATAAATAGTAGCGCGGCGCGTAAAATCGGCAACGCAATGGCGCGCGACAACTAAATGGTAAAATCTGTTTTTACTGCTGAAAATCAGTCCACTTTGGCAACGGTTTTGACCAAGTAAACAAACTTATTTTTGGCTGAATTTTTTCAGGAAAACACTTTCATAAGTTAACTAAATGCATGTAAAATTTCGTCGAAAAATTCTTTCGTTTCCCCTTCAACGGACTGTCCAAAATGAAAGCTGCAGAATGGTGCCCAAAAGGGACCATTCGGCCCAATTTTCCAAATTTGAGGGAAATTCATTTTTTTCTTGCAAAATTGATTTTTAGAATCCTTTTGTGATACCATTGAAGGACTAAGGGTCCCTCTTCCAAAAATCAAACCAAAGGAGTGATTAAAAACTCATCAAAGTTTATGAATAATTGCATAAATTTAGCTAGTTTGTTTTGTTTTCATTCTTTTCACAATCAAATGATTACAAATGGTTCAAGAGCACTTTTCCACATATTTACCACACATAATAACATCATTTCAAAACCATTTCAAAAATCCCATAATGCAAAATATGTGAATTAATTGAAAAGGCAATGATTTAAGTACCAAACCTTGTTTATTTGCTTTGTTCCTTGCTTGTCTTATTCTTTCTTCCCTTCTTCTTCTTTATCCCTTTGATTTCCTATAATTTTCATAACTTCCATAATAAGAACATTATAAAAACCATATGTTCAAGCCTTGATTCTTGCTATCTTAAGCTACTAATTACCATTTATTCATCACTTCTACATGTATGAATCATTTACTCTAATTTCTCTTCACTTTCTTATCTTTCCCATAATCTTCCCAACTTTTCTTTCATTGATAACTTGAAAACTATCAATAAATGAATAAACTAAAGCTAGAATTGGAATCCTTACCTTAAAATAAAGCTTTTCCTTCCAAAAATCCACTTGAACACTTGAAAAAAATTCCTTCCCTTTTGTTGGTGGAGAGAATACGGCATGCCTCTCAAAAATGGAGAAAAAATGTGTCCTTAATTCTTTAATCATCCTTCTCTCCCTTTTTATATTTTTCCATTTTCCATTTATTTAATTAATTTCATTTTGGAGGGTTAAGATGTAACCACCACAAAAGTATCCTAACTAGGATGGTGCCATATGGAGGGTTAAGATTCATCCAACCCAAAAGTGTCTTTAAACAAGATTTTACCATGTGTCCCTTTCTAGAAAATTACTATGCCATGTGTCCCTTTTCTAGAAAATGGGTGAAAGTGAAAAGACCAAAATACCCTTCAATGGAAGGTTTTGCCTTTTCTTCATAACCGGGTAGTTTTACGACTCGTAAAATGTATTGTTCTCCTCCTTTCAACCTCTCGTTTCCATTTTCGACATTCATCCTTGATTTTGAACTAATTTATAAAAATACACTTATGCCCTTGACTTTTGTAAAACTTCCCTTTAGGTCCTTACGTGATTCGGGTCTCCACTTAGGTTCGTTCTTCAACATCGATCACTGTGGAGTCCTTCCGTTTACTTCGGATACCTTTACTTGTCTTGTTTTCCAGTGTATAAATTATTATCACAAGAATGACAAAAATACCCTTGGTCAAGAATTCACTGTATCTCTCAAACTATGCGTTTTCGGGAAAAATCGTGGTGTTCCGTTTCGACCTAATTTTTCTCTACTTTCCATTTCTGGAGTCTGTTATATGCACTATTAAGAACCTCCAGTACAACTTTTGGAAATTATAGTTACCTCCCCAAAACTTTTTGAAATTACAGTCACCTCCCCAAAACTTTTACAATCATTTCAGTTAGGTCCTTTTTGTCCTATAGAGCTTCCTTTCACTTCGTGTTCTTTGGTGATTACTCGGGACGGCTCCTGTTACTGTACGCGGATGTACTGTACATGGATGTACTGTACATATGTACAAATTGGGTCGTGACAGTTTTGGTTAAAGATTTGTGGATTTCTTCATCTAAGGTAAGATCTTTTCTTTAAATTCTTCAATTCTTTTGAAGTGGTGTGAGAAAGGAATTAGGGTTTGTTGGTTTGATGATGAGATGAGTTGTGTTTAGTGAAATTCTTTTTCTGTTTTACAATTAGTAAAGGCTGTGACTTGTATGATTTTTAATTAATTATAGAAAAATGTTCTTGAAGTGAATTTTTGATATGTTGTGCCTCTATGAGTCTAGAATGACTGAAAAATATGTTGATTCGATTTTGGAATGGTTATGAGTTTAGAAAGATTATTTTTAGTAGAACTGTTCCAGCAGGTACCTTAACTGAGACAGCTATATTTCGGGATTTTTAATAAAATGTAGAAAAATCATATCCAATTGAATTTTGGATATGTTGTTGCTTAGTGAGTCTAGTATTTGAGAAAAATAAGTTGGAACCACGTTGATTGAATTTGATTTATGGAATTCACAAAGTTCAGAACTGCTGCCAGGATGCAGGGCAATTGGGGCAGTCTGGTTAGGTGAACTATTTGACCAAGATTTTGTGTTCAGTTTGATCTGAAATTTTAAAGGAATTATTTTAAGATACAAAACTAAATTCTGTAAAAAGTTTAGAATTTTTAATCAAGTAGATTATTTTATACAATTTTTCAAAATAAGGATAAAATGGAGTCTAAAACCAGAATGTATTATTCATATGAATCATATCAATTGTTCTTTGCCCTAATTGCATTGTTGAGATTGAACAATGTTATGTTATGCATTGTGAATGGTTATGTGTTTCATGAATAATATACATTGAAATTGAAATGATAATTCAAATAAGACATGATATGAGACAATGCCATTGTGATTGGCTATGATGATGATATTGAAAGAAAGAAGGCATGTTTGCCTAAATGTGATGAGAATTTGAGAATGGAAATGGTAACTATATAATAAATGAATTGTTTGTTTAATATGTTATTCAGTTTCAGAGTTCTGGATTTGGGTGGCATGCCTAAGAAATGATGAAAGGTAACAGTCTTGCCGGGTTGAGGATCTCCTCATATGTGTTGAGTTGATGGTCCAAGAGACTGGGTCTGTTACACTATGAGAATTGTGAATATAAGATATATGATTTGTAACAGTCTTGCCGGGTTGAGGATCTCCTCATATGTGTTGAGTGATGGTCCAAGAGACTGGGTCTGTTACACTATGCATGGATAGAGATACATGTATATACATTGCCTACGGGCGTGATTATTGTGACTATGAACCAAATCAGTAACTCTGAACTCTGAATATCATATTAAATACTTGTTGGGCCCATAGGTGTCAAGGTTATATGAATGTCCTAAATAATGTTATGAGTTAATGAAATGAGATGTTGGTTATTGAGTATGATTGAGTAATGTTGAATGTGGAAAGATGTTGAAATGTGGTATACTCATATGACTATGATTTGTGAAATGCATAATTATGTGTTAACTTTATATTTATGATGTTGATCTTATCAATAACATATGTGGCATTGCATTACATTTAAGCATACCATTAACATGTTTTATCTTACTAAGTCGTTGGCTTAGCGCGATAGTGTTTAATCGCGCAGGTAATAGAGTGGATAGAGTTGAACCCGAGAGTTCATCAAGACCAAGTGAGAGTAGACCTTGTTGAATCCATTTTTGGAGCTTAAAGATCAGAGCAGACTTGCCAATCATGTATATTTCTTTATATTTTGTAAAGAAATGTTTAGTATGTAAATATGTAAATATTTTATAACTTCCGCTGTGTAATATTTAAATATAGGGGTTGTCACAAAACCTTTATTTTATGTTGCACTAGAAGTGTAAATTCTTTTTGCAGGTTGTAGTTGAGGTTACAAGGGGGATTTATTGGGAGTGTACTGAGAATGATTTTGTTTGCATTGGTTTGTGTAAAATGTTTTTAAAAATAAGAAAAAAACCGGTTTTGTCGACACTTGGGACTCAATTTTTAGGCGAAACTATGGCAAAATTTTTGTAAAAAAAATCGGAACTAAAATTTGACTAAGTAAAATTGGTAGCAACATTAGGTTAGTGTGGCACCTCTACTCAGCTTACACATGTAGGTCGGGAAGGGGTGTTACAATTGTTTTGGTATCAGAGCCTAGGTTTGAGATTCTCAACCTAGGTAAAATGTAATAAAAAGACTATTTTTACTTAAAAAGTGGTTTTGAATAACATATACGTTTGAGATTGGCAGTCTCTGATCTTTAATAAGATATAATCTGCTGTGTTTGCAGTGTTAGGTTGTGATGGATTCTCACTCACGACAGTCGGTTGAGGGTAGTGCCGAGAGTATTGCCCCTGATGATGGAGCTAGGGTTGTTAGTGTTGAGGAGGCACCTGCTTCGGTGTCAGGGAGATCAGCTGGGGAGGAGGTTCCGCCAGCTTGGGTTAGGCATGTGATAGAGGCTTTGAGGCCAGCACCAGTGCAACCACAGCCACCACCACCACCCCCACAGCCTTTGGTAGCAGTGAGGCAATATGATAAACTAAGGAAGTTTGGAGCAGAGGATTTTATAGGTACTACTGATCCAGTTGTGGCTGAGCAATGGTTAGACAAAGTTCAGAGAATATTTGTGCAGTTGCAAGCCACTCAAGAGGAAAAGTTTGATTATGCAAGATCATTGTTGCAGAAGGATGCTTATAGTTGGTGGAAGACAGTGCCCCATTCTATGGAAGATCCCCCAACATTGTCCTATGCAGATTTTCTGAGGGAGTTCGAATTGAAGTATACTCCGAGGGAGTATAAAGATGGGAAGAAGAGAGAGTTTTTAGATTTGAAGCAAAACAACCGGACTGTGACGGAGTATGAGGTTGAATTTATCCGGTTGAGTGAGTATGCCGGGGGCATTATATCGGATGAGATAGATCGATGCCGAAGATTTGAGGAGGGGTTGAGGCCCTCTCTTATGTGCCATGTGGCTGGTTCTCGGTATCAGGATTTTTCTCAGCTTGTGGCAGCAGCTCGGAGTGTGGAGAAAGCTCAGAATATTGCAGTTGCTTCTGAGGAAGAGGTTAGGATTAGAAGGCCCCAATTTGAGGCAGAGTCTTCTTCTGCTAAAAGAGGTAAGGGAAGCTTTGCTCCTCGGGTCAGTAGAAGTCAAAGATCAGCTGGTAGGTCAGTGCAGTTCCAGAGGCAGAGATTTAGACCTGCAGCTTCAGTAGCGAGTGCTCCTACTCCTGGAGTTCAGAGATCCACCTTACCTGTGTGTAACCAGTGTGGTGGAAGACATGGGGGCGTTTGTTGGAGGCATAGTAGATCAGGGGTATGCTTCAGGTGTGGATCACCTGACCACTTTGTGAGAGACTGTCCTGAGAGGCAGGAGCAGATGCCAGTTGATTCTGCTGCTTCTCGAGCTAGTGTGAGGGGAGGCAGAGGAGGCAGAGGTGCCAGCCGAGGACGTAGACCAGGGTTCAGTTTTAGAGGAGGTGCTACATCCAGGGAGAGTAGACCAGAGGAGGTTGGATCTTCCCAGAGGATGTATGTTATGCAAAGGCAGCCGGATGCATCGGCAGTTATAGCTGGTACTTTTTCTTTATTTGATACTGCAGTACTTGCTTTGATTGATCCCGGATCCACCCATTCTTATATTAGTGCATCTGTTTTGCCTGTGTTTGATATGCATGCTGAGTCCCTAGGATTTGATGTTTTGGTGACAAATCCTCTAGGGCATAGTGTGATAGTTAGTAAAGTGCATAAAGATAGTGCAGTGAGGGTGCAAGGTGAGGAGTTCCTTGGAGATTTGATTGAGATGCCATTTAAGGAATTTCTAGGCATGGACTGGCTATCTCGACATGGAGCTGTGGTAGATTGTAAGAAGAAGATTGTTTCTTTGAGAACTGGTGATGGTAGAGAGGTGATAGTATCTAATGAGCAGGAACAGCTAGCCTCCTTATTTGTTTCAGCTGTTGCAGCTAGGAGGTTGATTAGAAAGGGATGTGAAGCCTATCTTGCTCATGTGGTAGATACTAGAGTAAAGGGTTCTCCCATTGATAGCATTGCCACAGTTGCTGAGTTCCCAGATGTTTTTCCCGAGGAGTTGCCAGGATTGCCTCCTGAGAGAGAAGTGGAGTTTGGTATCGAATTGTTGCCCGGTACCACTCCTATTTCGATTACTCCTTACAGAATGGCACCAGCAGAATTGAGGGAGTTAAAAGTGCAATTATAGGAGTTGTTGGACAAAGGATTCATTCGCCCCAGTGTTTCTCCTTGGGGAGCTCCTGTGCTATTTGTGAAGAAGAAAGATGGTACTATGAGATTATGTATCGATTATAGGCAATTGAACAAAGTGACCATTAAGAATAAATATCCTTTGCCTAGAATCGATGATCTATTTGATTAGTTGAAGGGTGCAGCTGTGTTTTCCAAAATTGATCTGAGATCAGGGTACCATCAGCTGAGAGTCAGAGCTGAAGATGTTCCGAAGACAGCTTTCCGGACCAGATATGGGCATTATGAATTTTTAGTTATGCCTTTTGGTCTGACGAATGCACCTGCAGCTTTTATGGATTTGATGAATAGGGTATTTAGGCCCTATCTGGATCAGTTTGTAGTGGTCTTCATCAATGACATTCTGGTGTATTCGCGGAATGAGGAGGAACATGATATGCATCTGCGGATTGTGTTGCAGATTTTGAGAGAGAAGCAGTTGTTTGCTAAATTGTCGAAGTGTGAGTTCTGGTTGGATCAAGTAGCTTTTCTCGGACATATTGTTTCAGCAGAAGGCATTAGAGTTGATCCAAGTAAAGTTGAAGCTATTCTGAATTGGAGTCCACCTAAGTCTGTGACAGAGATTAGAAGTTTTCTAGGTTTAGCAGGCTATTACCGGCGGTTTGTGAAAGGATTTTCTTTGATAGCTACTCCACTCACCAGATTGCTTCGTAAGGGAGTGAGGTTTTTGTGGACAGATCAGTGTCAGGCGAGCTTTGAGCAGTTGAGAGATATGTTGACTCAAGCGCCTGTTCTTACTTTACCTGTAGAAGGCAAACCATATGTGATTTACAGTGATGCTTCACATAGTGGTTTGGGATGTGTGTTGATGCAAGAAGGTAAAGTTATAGCTTATGCATCTCGACAGTTGAAACCGCATGAGCTTAACTATCCGACCCATGATTTGGAATTGGCTGCCATTGTGTTTGCATTGAAAATTTGGCGCCACTATCTGTTTGGGGAGAAATGTTTCATCTACACTGATCACAAGAGTTTGAAGTATTTGGGTGTCCAGAAAGAACTCAATCTTCGTCAGAGGAGATGGTTAGAATTGATTAAAGACTACGACTGCTTGATTGACTATCATCCAGGTAAAGCAAATGTTGTTGCTGATGCTTTGAGTCGGAAGTCTTTAGCTGGTTTAACAGTTTACTCGCTCTCGTTGCTTGTTGAGTTGAGAGCATTGCATGCCAGTTTTGTACCTTGTGATGATGGTGCATTGTTGGCACAGTTGCTTTTGAAACCAGTTTTGTTAGATCAGATCAAAGAGGCTCAGTTGATTGATATGAAGATTCAGAAGATTATTTCATATTGCAAGAATGGGAAGACTAGAGATTTTGTTGTGAAAAGTGATGGGAGCCTATGTATTTCTTGACGAAACCAATTCACCCCCCCTATTGGTTGCCATCTTGGGACAACAATTGGTATCAGAGCCCTGAGATTTCTTAAACTTAATTGTGAAATCTGATCCACAATGGCAACTTCTTCTTCATCAAGCTCTCATGGAAATCTTAACTCTATTCTTAGACCTTACTTTGATGGAACGGATTACTCATACTGGAAACACAAAATGTATTTGTTTCTAGACAGTGAAGGGATTGAACTATGGGATTTCGTGGAAAATGAGTGGAAATCTCCTACTCATGAGGTTGACGGTATTCAAGTTCCACTTCCCAAAGCTCAATGGTCAACTAGCAATATCAGAGATCGATTCAAGAACAATAGAGCTGCTTCCATCTTGATGAACTCCATTTCAAGAGAAGAAGGTGGAAGAGTTCAACATTTAACTTGTGCACATTGTATTTGGAAAACACTTGAAAACTACCATGAAGGTACAACTCAAGTAAGATTTACCAAGAAACAAATGCATGTTCATGAGTATGAGCTATTCAAGATGAAACCAAATGAAAATGTCACCGACATGACAAATCGCTTGCTTGCTATTGTCAATGAACTGAAGAAGTATGGCAAGGTATATGATCAAGGTGATGTAAACAGTAAGATCTTAAGAGCCCTAAGAGCTAGAAAGAACTTTGAATCCAAAGTATCATCCATAGAAGAAGCTCATGATCTCAGCACATTAAGAACCGACGAGCTAGTTGGTAAATTACTCACTTTTGAGCTGCACAGTGAAAAAGAAGAAGATCAAGGTGAGAAAGAAAAGAGAAAACCAATTGCACTCAAAGCAATCAAAGAAGTTGAGAGCTCAAGCAATGAAGGTACTGATGATGAAGATGAAATGGCAATGTTCTCAAAAAGAATGAATGAATGGAAAAGGAAGAAAAGATTACAAGCAAACAAAGGTACACCTCCTAAATTCTCCTTCAAAGATAAAGAAAAGAAAAATGAGGTAAAATGCTATGAATGTGGAAAAACCGGTCACATCAAGTCGGATTGCTACAAATTAAAGAACAAAAGGAAATGGGATAAAGAAAAGAAAAAGTCTCTCAAAGCCACATGGGATGACTCTTCCTCAAGTGAAGAAGAAGAAGAGGAAGGAATTGCAAATCTTTGTCTCATGGCTATTGAAGATGACTCCAATGAGGTAAGTACTCAATCTTTTGATCTTGTAGCACATGATGATATAAGTGATATAAATGATAGTGATTTGATTGAGCACATGAATTCTAAAATAGAAAAATATTTCTCTAAAATGATGCTCTATAAAGAGAAAAACTCTAAGTTAGAAAAGGATTTTATATGCTTAAAGAACTCTACCTTAGAATTGAAAACCTCAAATGAACACTTAATGAATACAATAGGAGAATTAAATAAAAGCTCACATGACTTAGAAAAGGTGATTAAAGAAAATGAGACATTGAAGCATGAACTAAAAGAACTAAAAGAATCAATTTCCAGATTTCATAAAGGAAAGGAAGCATTGAACACATTAATTAATAATCAAAGATCACCTTCCTTGAAATATGGATTAGGATTCAATGGCTCAACCAACATTGCACCTAGTAAACCAACTTTTGTGAAAGCATCTACAACTAAAATTTCTGATGTTCATATCAAAGATGCTTGCACCAAGTCTAAAAGAACTTCTTACGGTTCACTAGGAGATAAAGCCAAAGACAATTATGCATTGTTGTTTACTAAACTTGTACAAAAGAAATCACATACTTGTAGTTGTATGTATAATCCAAAAAGAAAAATGCAGAAGCATAGGATACCATGGCAATGCACATATTGCATGAAATTTGGTCACAAAAATTTCTATTGTTATATAAGAAAAGCTCATCTAAATTTAGAAGGCACTCTTTCTACTAACCATCAAGGACCCAACTATATGTGGGTACCTAAAAAAGGATGACCACAATTGGCTTGCAGGTATGCCTAAAATCTACTACCAATGAAAGCACATGGCTTGTGGATAGTGGATGCTCAAGGCATATGACTGGAAATGCAAAGCTCTTTACAAGTATTACCTATAAACATGGAGGTAACGTAACTTTTGGAAACAATGCTAAAGGTAAAATTCTTGGTGTTGGCTCCATTGGTTCTATTGGTAAGGATTTAATTGAAGATGTATGGCTTGTTGATGGTTTGAAACATAACTTGCTAAGTGTTAGTCAACTTTGTGATAAAGCATACTTTGTTAAGTTTGATTCCAAGGAATGCAAAATCACAAATTCAAATGATGTTATCATATTTAAGGGTACTAGAACAAACAACACTTACAATGTAAGCATACATTCTGATCATACATGTTTAATGTCCACTAATAATGATGCATGGTTATGGCATAGAAGACTAGGACATGCTGGTATGGATCAATTGAAATATATTTGTAATGAGAATTTAGTTGATGGCTTACCTAAGATAAAATATGATAAAGATAGGATTTGTGAACCTTGTCAACATGGTAAGCAACATAAAAGCTCATTTAAAACAAAGAATGTTATAAGCACCTCTAGACCTTTAGAGCTCATTCATTTAGACTTGTTTGGACCAAATAGAGTTACAAGCTTAGGAGGCAAATCATATGCATTTGTTCTTGTTGATGACTACTCTAGATTCACATGGGTTAATTTCTTAGCTCAAAAGAATGAAGCCTTTAATTACTTCAAAACCTTTGCAAAAAGAGTTCAAAATGAAAAAGGATATGTGATCACATCTATTAGAAGTGATCATGGCAAAGAATTTGAAAATGAAAACTTTGAAAACTTTTGCAATGAAATTGGCATTTCACACAATTTTTCTGCTCCTAGAACTCCACAGCAAAATGGTGTAGTTGAAAGGAAAAATAGAACTTTAATTGAAATGGCTAGAACAATGCTCAATGAATATGATTTACCATCTTATTTTTGGGCGGAAGCCGTTAATACAGCTTGTTACATTGCAAATCGTGTTTATAAAAGGCATTTAACTAATAAAACTTCTTATGAGCTATGGAATGGAAGAATACCCAGAATTGGATATTTTAGAGTATTTGGATGCAAATGCTTCATATTGAATACCAAGGATAATCTTGGAAAATTCTCATCCAAATCAGATGAAGGCATATTCTTAGGATATTCATCATATAGCAAAGCATATAGAGTATTTAATATGAAAACTCTAGTTATAGAAGAATCAATGCATGTTGTATTTGATGAATCATCTAAACTTGATCAAAAGAAAGGTATTACTTTCAATGACCCTGCAGGCACTCTTGAACCTCTTGAATCTATTGATGCTCCAAAGATCAATCAACTTGAAGAAAAGGCTCAAGATCTACCTAAGGATTGGCAATACAAGAAAGATCATCCAAAGGAACTCATCATTGGAGAAACATCAAAGGGAGTAACTACTAGATCTAAAATTAATCATGTTGATGTTAATGTTGCTTTTGTTTCTCAAATTGAACCAAAAACTATTGAGGAAGCTTTAAATGATGAAAATTGGATAATTGCAATGCAAGATGAACTTAATCAATTTGAAAGAAATAATGTTTGGCAACTTACTCCTAGACCTATAGATCATTCTATAATAGGATGCAAATGGGTTTATAGGAATAAGCTTGATGAAAATGGTCACATCATTAGAAATAAAGCAAGATTGGTAGCCAAAGGTTATAATCAAGAAGAAGGTATTGACTATGATGAAACCTTTGCCCCCGTAGCTAGATTGGAAGCTATTAGAATATTACTTGCTTTTGCATGTCATATGAATTTTAAGCTTTATCAAATGGATGTTAAAAGTGCATTTCTAAACGGACTCATAAATGAAGAAGTTTATGTTGAACAACCTCCTGGTTTTGAAAACTACAAATTTCCTGATCATGTTTTCAAACTTACCAAAGCTTTATATGGATTAAAGCAAGCACCTAGAGCTTGGTATGATAAACTTAGTGCATATTTGCTTGAAAATGGTTTTTCAAAAGGAAAAGTAGACACAACTCTTTTTGTTAAAAAGAATAAGCACAACATTTTGATTGTACAAATTTATGTGGATGACATAATATTTGGAGCTACTAATGAAGCCCTGTGCAAAGAATTTGCTTCTTGTATGACTAGGGAATTTGAAATGAGCATGATGGGTGAACTCAAGTTTTTCCTTGGACTGCAAGTCAAGCAATGTAAAGATGGGATCTTCATCAACCAATCCAAATATACAAAAGAACTCATCAAGAAATTTGGAATGGATGGCTGCAAAACTAGCAAAACTCCTATGAGCACATCATTGAAATTAGGTAAAGATGATAATGGTAAAGCAGTAGATGAGAAGAAATATCGAGGTATCATCGGATCACTACTTTACTTAACTGCTTCTAGGCCTGATATAATGTATAGTGTATGTCTTTGTGCTAGATTTCAAACTAATCCTAAAGAATCACACTTGAATGCCACTAAGAGAATCTTGAAATATTTGAGCGGTACAATACATTTAGGACTTTGGTATCCTAAAAACACATCATTTCATATTATAGGATTTTCAGATGCAGATTATGCTGGTAGTATATTAGATAGGAAAAGCACAACAGGAGCATGTCACTTTCTTGGTAATTGTCTAGTTTCTTGGCATAGTAAGAAACAAGCATCAGTTGCTTTATCCACAACGGAAGCTGAATATGTTGCAGCATGTTTTTGTTGCACACAAGTATTATGGATGAAACAACAATTGCTTGACTATGGTAAAATGTTTAACAATATCTCCATTAAATGTGACAACACTAGTGCTATCAATTTGTCTAAGAATCCTATCCAACATTCTAGATCCAAACACATAGATATTAGACATCATTTCTTAAGAGAAAATGTACAAAATCAGAATATAACCTTAGAATTCATAGATACAGAAAATCAACTTGCTGATGTCTTTACAAAACCCTTGAATGAAGATAGACTTAACTTCATCAAACTCAATTTAGGAATGATTGATGGAATCACTTTGAGTTAATTAGAATTTTTTTTTGCCTTAAAATAAAGTTTCTATGTGCATGAAATTAATTTTTCTTAACACACTTAGAATATCTTCCATCTTTCCTTGAATCTTTTATTTTTGAGTATGTAGCGGTCGCTCCAGTGTTCTTTCGCGCTCGCTACTTCGTCTGCTAGTTTCATTCAATAAAATTCTCTGAGCGCGGTCGAGAAAATTTGTGCGCGATCGCACCAATTTGAATAGTTTCGACCGTTACAGATGTTTTTCTTCACTCGCTAGCGTACTGATCATAATAATGGTCGCTGTACACCATTCCGCGATCGCACCTTGTTAAATCTGCGACCGCACCCTGTACACTCTGCTCGAAAATTTATAACCGTTGGCTATGTGACAGGTCGCAACTCTTAACTCTCAACAGTCATAAACGGCTATTTCTTTACTTCATCTATTTAAAAGTGTTTTGCAACAGTTTATCTGATATTTTGCCTATCAAAGCACACAAACTTACTTCTGAAACCCTAAAAAATTCTACATCTCAATCACCCTCTGTTTTCCAGTTTACTTCTACTCTTTCTAATCTAATGGCTCCCAAAAGAAAAACCACTTCCAAAATTAAGGGTCAAGCTAAGAGAGTTCCAGGAATCACCATTAGAGAACCTGTTGTTGAACCTCCATCTCCTCCACAATCAAAAAGGGGTGAGAAAATTCACAAACCTCATCACCAAACCACTGAGGAAGACATTAGGTATGCCATGCTAAAGAAGAAGAAGGTTGAAGGCACCAAATCACCTTTTGGTGGGATGCTGTCTGCCTTGGGCATCAAGGACGAAATTGAAGGATTGTTGGATGTCCTTGGATGGAGAAATTTTGTCTTTCCAGAAGAGGTAGGTTACTCTAGTCTAAGTAAGGAGTTTCTAATGTCATTCCAGATAGAGAAGAGTGCAAACTCTGCACTTGGGTGGTATGGGGTTAGGTTCAAACTCTTTGATCAGTATCAATTCTTAACCCTTGAAGATTTTGGCAGAATTTGGAACTTCCCTTCTGAAGGTATAACCTCCTACAATGACCAAATCTTCTCAAACCCAACCCTTTCTGATTTCTGGTGAGAAATTTCCATTGAAACTTCCTTTGAAAAGGAATCTAAAGCCAGGCACATCAAATCTCTCACCCACTGGATGCTCCATAGGATTATCACCTATACCATTCACCAAAGAGCAGATGGGAATGAGAAAGTAACCAAGAGAGACCTTATCTTTCTCTATGCTTTCACCCACAACATCAAAATGAACACAACCAAGTTCTTGATTGATACCTTTTATCATCATGCTGTTACAAGAACTGGTACCTTCTTCCTATCCTCTCAAGTTACTCAAATAGCTAGGCACCTAAACCTTCTGAATGATTTGAACTTAGCCACTTTGACAATTTAATGACAATTTAAAAAACTCAACAAACAAGAAATGCGGAATAGAGAGTTGGTTGAGTAATGGAGGAAGGTAAGAACACACAAGATTTATAGTGGTTCGGATTTACTTCAATCCTACATCCACTTCCTTAACAACTTGTTAAGGTTCCACTAGTCTTTGAAGTTTTCACAAGCTCACTTCCAACTTTACAAGTGTTTTTCTTAGGCTCACACTTACAACCCACACAAGAGTTTTACAAGGCTCACTCTCTCAACCTAAGTGTTTCCCAAGCTTACACTCAAACTTATACAATGGTGTTTTCAATGCTAACACCTAACATTCATAACAATTCAAATACAAGTTTAAGCAAAAGGAAATTTGTTGCTTGGCTATGAAAATCTTTTCTTAATAATGTTCTTCTTTGTTTTCTCATGGAAACATTGTATTTATAGCCAATGTGGTCTTACTAGCCGTTATTGCTGTTTAGAATAAAGTCTTGGCAGATTAGACCTTCTTTACTTAAACTGTCCGAAGCACTTAGCGGTCGCCCTTCATACAAGGATGGTCGCTCTCATGCTTCACGCGGTCGTCCTTTTAACCAGGGACGGTCGCTACTTTTGAAAAAGTTCAACGGTCGAATTTTAGTGCTCTACAGCAGGAATCTTGCCCATGATGTTTTTGTCGGACCGTTTCTTGCCCATGCTGTGTTTGTCGGGACGGTCGCGCATCACAAAGTGCGGTCGCCCTTTTTTGAATACTGAAGTGGGATTACAACGGTCATGTCACGTGTCATTTTCTGACAGGGCAAAAGAGATGTCCGCCATAATTTGAATCTCGCGGTCGCCCTTAGTAGCTTTTCGCGGTCGAACTCATATTCTTGCGTCGAACTTCTGGACGCACCTGAGGACGCGAACACTACTGTCTCTTTGAGCAATTTCTTCTTGAATTGTTGGGCGGTCGCGACTACAACTGAGCGGTCGCTAAATTGGTAAGCGAGGTCGAATCATTCACCGTTCTTGTCACCGCGAACCTTACTGTGATTGTAATGATTTAAGTTCCTTGGGTAGCGGTCGGGCAAATATTAGGACGGTCGCTATTATGTATGAGCGGTCGCGACTATGGTCGAACTTCTGACCGCGAAACCTACTGTGACAAGGTTTCATTCTGTAATTGCATGGAGCGGTCGTATTCAGTTGAGGTGCGACCGCTATACTTGTTCTGTTCACCTTTAATTGAAGCAACCTAATCCTGCAACAAGCTTTCTCAAACACAAGTTAAATAGATCATCCATTTGAGTTGTCAAGGATCAAAATTAAGATCATTTGTCTAACACTATGGTTTAAAAACCGATTGTGTGTACCCGATGATGCTGATTTGAAAAGGGTCATTTTGGAAGAAGCTCATCAGTCAATGTTTGCTATGCATCCGGGTAATACGAAGATGTATCATGATTTGAGACAGCATTATTGGTGGATGGGGTTGAAGAGAGACATTGCTGAGTTTGTATCGAAATGTCTCACCTGTCAGAAGGTTAAAGTAGAGCATCAAGTTCCAACTGGGTTGCTTCAACCATTGTCAGTGCCAGAATGGAAGTGGGAAAGAGTAACAATGGATTTTGTGTCTGGTTTTCCATTGACACAAAAGAAGCATGATGCCATATGGGTGATTGTGGATAGATTGACTAAGACAGCTCATTTTCTTCCGGTTCGAATGGATTACTCTTTGGAGAGATTGGCTGAGCTGTATATCCATGAGATTGTGAAACTGCATGGTGTTCCAACTTCTTTAGTGTCTGATCGAGATCCCAGGTTTACTTCCAGATTTTGGAAGAGTTTGCATAGTGCTTTAGGTTCTCGACTGCACTTCAGCACTGCTTTTCATCCACAGACGGATGGACAGTCAGAGAGGGTAATACAGATTATTGAGGACATGTTGAGAAGCTGTGTCATCGATTTCTCTGGAAGTTGGGATAGGTTTTTACCTCTTGTGGAGTTTGCTTACCACAACAGTCACCAATCCAGCATTGGTATGGCACCGTTTGAAGCATTGTATAGCAGACGGTGTAGGACACCTCTTTGTTGGAATGAGCTTGGAGATAATAAGTTGGTTGGTCCTGATTTGATTCAAGAAACTGAAGAAAAAGTAAAGTTGATTCGAGGCAGGTTAAAAGCAGCTTCAGACCGACAGAAGTCTTATGCAGATCTGAAAAGGAGAGATATAGAGTTTGATGTTGGAGATAAGGTATTTCTGAAAGTGTCTCATTGGAAGAAGATTTTGAGGTTCGGTCGGAAAGGAAAATTGAGTCCTCGTTTCATTGGGCCGTATGAAGTGTTAGAAAGAGTTGGGCCAGTGGCGTATCGACTTGCTTTGCCACCTGAGTTGGATCGTATTCATAATGTATTCCATGTTTCTATGTTGAGGAGATATAGGTCGGATCCATCTCATGTGTTGCCATTTGAATCTATTGAAGTGAGCCCAGACTTGACATTTGAAAAGGAACCAGTTGCTATCTTGGCACGTGATGTAAAAGAGTTAAGAAATAAGAATGTGCCTTTGGTAAAAGTTCTGTGGAAGAATCATGCAAGAGAGGAAGCAACTTGGGAAAGTGAGCATACCATGCGAGACCAGTATCCTCAGTTATTTCAGAGTTAATTTCAGGTAATTTCGAGGACGAAATTTCTTTCTAGAGGGGGAGAATTGTAATATCCCTAATTATGCCCTAGTAGTCTTGGTGTTAGTGTTGTTGCACTTGAATTATGTATATATGATAAGTTGATAAGAAATTGGAAGAGAATGTTTTTGTATGTGTTTTGGAGAAGAAATTTAGGGTTTAGAGACAAATGTATATGTTGTGTATATGATGATATATATAACATATAAATGGGTCAAAGGAAGAGTCAATGCAAGAAGATATTTTTGTGGAATGTGCAATTACATATAAGGGCTTATATGAGACAAAAAGTTAGTTATATGATTGAGGGCATTTTGGTAATTGCTTGGATAAGATCACTTGGTGGAGATTAAAAGCAAATTTGACTTTGTGTCTTCATCATTTCCTTCTTTCTTTCAAGAGGTGCCGGCTCTCCAAAAACCAAGAGAGAAAGAGAGGTGATCTTGAGGTTTGAAGCAATTTGAAGAAGGAAGCAAGGGTTTTGGTTAAAGATTTGTGGATTTCTTCATCTAAGGTAAGATCTTTTCTTTAAATTCTTCAATTCTTTTGAAGTGGTGTGAGAAAGGAATTAGGGTTTGTTGGTTTGATGATGAGATGAGTTGTGTTTAGTGAAATTCTTTTTCTGTTTTACAATTAGTAAAGGCTGTGACTTGTATGATTTTTAATTAATTATAGAAAAATATTCTTGAAGTGAATTTTTGATATGTTGTGCCTCTATGAGTCTAGAATGACTGAAAAATATGTTGATTCGATTTTGGAATGATTATGAGTTTAGAAAGATTATTTTTAGTAGAACTGTTCCAGCAGGTACCTTAACTGAGACAGCTATATTTCGGGATTTTTAATAAAATGTAGAAAAATCATATCCAATTGAATTTTGGATATGTTGTTTCTTAGGGAGTCTAGTATTTGAGAAAAATAATTTGGAACCACGTTGATTGAATTTGATTTATGGAATTCACAAAGTTCAGAACTGCTGCCAGGATGCAGGGCAATTGGGGCAGTCTGGTTAGGTGAACTATTTGACCAAGATTTTGTGTTCAGTTTGATATGAAATTTTAAAGGAATTATTTTAAGATACAAAACTAAATTCTGTAAAAAGTTTAGAATTTTTAATCAAGTAGATTATTTTATACAATTTTTCAAAATAAGGATAAAATGGAGTCTAAAACCATAATGTATTATTCATATGAATCATATCAATTGTTCTTTGCCCTAATTGCATTGTTGAGATTGAACAATGTTATGTTATGCATTGTGAATGGTTATGTGTTTCATGAATAATATACATTGAAATTGAAATGATAATTCAAATAAGACATGATATGAGACAATGCCATTGTGATTGGCTATGATGATGATATTGAAAGAAAGAAGGCATGTTTGCCTAAATGTGATGAGAATTTGAGAATGGAAATGGTAACTATATAATAAATGAATTGTTTGTTTAATATGTTATTCAGTTTCAGAGTTCTGGATTTGGGTGGCATGCCTAAGAAATGATGAAAGGTAACAGTCTTGCCGGGTTGAGGATCTCCTCATATGTGTTGAGTTGATGGTCCAAGAGACTGGGTCTGTTACACTATGAGAATTGTGAATATAAGATATATGATTTGTAACAGTCTTGCCGGGTTGAGGATCTCCTCATATGTGTTGAGTGATGGTCCAAGAGACTGGGTCTGTTACACTATCCATGGATAGAGATACATGTATATACATTGCCTACGGGCGTGATTATTGTGACTATGAACCAAATCAGTAACTCTGAACTCTGAATATCATATTAAATACTTGTTGGGCCCATAGGTGTCAAGGTTATATGAATGTCCTAAATAATGTTATGAGTTAATGAAATGAGATGTTGGTTATTGAGTATGATTGAGTAATGTTGAATGTGGAAAGATGTTGAAATGTGGTATACTCATATGACTATGATTTGTGAAATGCATAATTATGTGTTAACTTTATATTTATGATGTTGATCTTATCAATAACATATGTGGCATTGCATTACATTTAAGCATACCATTAACATGTTTTATCTTACTAAGTCGTTGGCTTAGCGCGATAGTGTTTAATCGCGCAGGTAATAAAGTGGATAGAGTTGAACCCGAGAGTTCATCAAGACCAAGTGAGAGTAGACCTTGTTGAATCCATTTTTGGAGCTTAAAGATCAGAGCAGACTTGCCAATCATGTATATTTCTTTATATTTTGTAAAGAAATGTTTAGTATGTAAATATGTAAATATTTTATAACTTCCGCTGTGTAATATTTAAATATAGGGGTTGTCACAAAACCTTTATTTTATGTTGCACTAGAAGTGTAAATTCTTTTTGCAGGTTGTAGTTGAGGTTACAAGGGGGATTTATTGGGAGTGTACTGAGAATGATTTTGTTTGCATTGGTTTGTGTAAAATGTTTTTAAAAATAAGAAAAAAACCGGTTTTGTCGACACTTGGGACTCAATTTTTAGGCGAAACTATGGCAAAATTTTTGTAAAAAAAATCGGAACTAAAATTTGACTAAGTAAAATTGGTAGCAACATTAGGTTAGTGTGGCGCCTCTACTCAGCTTACACATGTAGGTCGGGAAGGGGTGTTACATGGGGAAGGTGAGAAGTGGCCTGACAACCCCATAATGGCTGGTTAATTGGAAATGGCCTCCTTTTCAGGTCTAGATATTATAAAATTCTAAAATATCACGATATTATCCATAGTGCATGCAACAGAAATAAAGAAATATTCATTAAAATCAATAAAGTCTAAACCAATATAATGGGCACCCATGTAATATCCCAATGTATGCCCTAGAAGTTTTGAATATTATTGTTGTTTTAATTGGATTGAATGTATATGTTGATAAGAAAAGAGAATGTTTATGTATTGTTTAAAAAGGAAAGTAATGGGTGGAGAGAAAGTGTATATGTTGGGTATATGGTTATATATATAACATATACATTAGTCAAAAAGGGATGGTCAATGGAAGAGGATATTTTTTGTGTGATATGTGAAATTACTTAAATGGGCATATAAGTGACAAAGGTTAAGTTAATTGGATGAGGGCATTTAGGTAATTGCTTTGATAGAATTGCTTGGTGGATATTTAAAGAAGAAAAGAAGTTTGACTTGTTGATTTTTCTTTTCTTCTCCTTTGTGTGCCGGCCATTCAAGAGAGGAGAGAGCAAGAGAGGTGTTCTTGATGCAAGAATCAAATTGAAGGAAGAATCAAAGATTTTGGTTGGAGATTTGTGAAATTTCTTCATCTAAGGTAAGTACTCTCTTGTTTTCCTTTGGTATTTTGAAGATATGTTTGAAGTGTGTTGTGATTTGATCATATTATGATTTGGTATGTTTGAGATGAGTTTCTAAATGTTGAAATTGATTGTGAGTTAATTTAGTGTTGGTTTGGTTTTGGTTGAAGATGGTAGGTTAAAAGTGATGTTGTTTTTTTTTAGGGTTTTGAAGTGGAAGGTGATTAAATGTGTTGATGATGGGTTGTTAAGGTTAATATTGTGGTAAACATGTGAAATATGTGTTTAGAACATGGATTACATTCATTTGAATTATGCTATATTGTGTATAATGTAATTGAGTGCAACCAAAGGGGACTTGGACATGTTAGGGTTTCAATTCATGAGAGACACGGCCAAAAGCAAGGAGAGACACGGCCAATTCATGAGAGACACGACCAAGTCCATGGAAATTTGGCCGTGTTGGGTGATTTTTGGAGGAGACACGGCCATGTCCCTTGCCCATGTTGGCTTCTGTTGCTTTTGGTTGAGAGGTTTTTGGTTGAGAGACACGGCCACAAGCTTGGCCGTGTCCCTTGAGTGTGTTGGTTACTGTGTTTGGTTTTTGTTCTTCTTACATGATTGAGTTTGAACTTCCATTTGATAATGCATATGATATTATATGAACAAGGTGATGTAATATGCATTGTGAAACTTGTGAATGGCAATGTGTTATATGAATAATGTATCTTGAAATGTTATACCAATGATGCTATATGAATAATATGAATTGAGATATAATATGATGATGCTAGGTGAATAATATGAATTGAGATACAACATGATATGAGGCCATTGTGATTGGCTATGATAACTCAAATGTGATGTGAAGCCATTGTGTTTGGCTATGATGATTAAATTGAAAGAACATAAGGCATGTTTGCCTAATTGATGATGAGAGTTGAGAATGAAACAATAAATGAATTGTGTGTCTAATGTGTTATTCATTTTCAGAGTTTTGTTGTTGGTGGCATGCCTATTGGTAACATTCTCTTGAAGTTAGGTTGGATTTGATCCTTGAAGCCTAATTGAGATGTTACAACCCATGAAGCTAGGTTGGATTGGTTCTTGAAGCCAAGTTGGGTTGATGCTTAGCATGCTTTGTTCCCCTTGAAGCTTGGTTGAACCTAAATCCTTGAAGCCTAGTTGGGTTTATGATAATGATAAATGTGATAACAAAACCAAAGCATTAACTCTGAAAGTTGAATGGCATATTAGTGTGTCTTGGGCCCATGCTTGTCTTTGTTTAATGTGATTCATGTATGGTAAAATGATTAACTAATGAGATATATGGAAAGGATATTGAAATGTGATATGTTTATATATGTGGTTTATGAAAAATAAAGGTATGTTGTTAACCTTTCATCTATGATACTGATTTGAGTAATCAAATGTGTGACATTGCATTGCATTATAGTATAGTGTTGGTGTATTTTGTACTACTAAGCCGTTGGCTTAGCGCAATATTGTTTGATCGCGCAGGTAACAGAGTTGAACCTGAGAGCTCCTCAAGACCGAGTGAGAGTAGACATTGAAGTGTTATTTTGGGATCTGAAGAACAGAGAAGAGCTGCCAATCATGTATATATTCTATGTTTTGTAAACTTTGATTTATAATATACTTGTAATAACTTCCGTTGTGAATTAATAAATATTTTTATATGGTGTCTTTTGGATTTCTTTTAAATGTTTGAGATTGGTTTCACTTATTTACAAAGATATTTGTTGTGTTTCTTTTTAAACTGTGGCATTTTCTATATTCAGTATACATATGATAAATCGTTTAAGCATGCTTGGTACGTATACGGTATATAGGGGTGTTACAATTGTTTTGGTATCAGAGCCTAGGTTTGAGATTCTCAACCTAGGTCAAGCGTAAGAAAAAGAGTATTTTGATTTTAAAAAGTGGATTTTTGAATAACATACATGTTTGGCATTGGCAGTCTCTGATCTTTAATGAGAGGTATTCTGCTGTGTTTGCAGATATAGGTTGTGATGGATTCTCACTCACGTCAGTCAGTTGAGGGTAGTGCGGAGAGTGTAGCTCCGGATGAGAGTGGAGAGGGAGTTAGAGTGGATAGTGTTGGAGAGGTACCTGTTTCTGTGTCGGGGAGACCAGCTGGTGAGGATGTTCCTCTAGTTTGGGTTAGGCATGTGGTAGAGGCTTTGAGGCAAGCACCAGTGCAACCACCGCCACCACCCCCACAGCCTTTGGTATCAGTGAGATAGTATGATAAGCTAAGGAAGTATGGAGCAGAAGACTTCTTGGGTACTATTGATCCAGCTGTAGCTGAGCAGTGGCTAGATAAAGTACAGAGGATATTTGTTTAGTTACAAGCCACTCCAGAGGAAAAATTTGATTATGCAAGATCCTTGTTGCAGAAGGACGCATATGACTGGTGGAGGACAGTGCCCCATGCTATGGATGATCCACCAACACTGTCCTATGCTGATTTTCTAAAAGAGTTTGAATTGAAGTATACTCCTAGGGAGTACAAAGATGTGAAGAAAATGGAGTTTCTAAGCTTGAAACAAGACAGCCAGTCAGTAACGGAATATGAGGTTGAGTTTATCAGGTTGAGCCATTATGCTGGGGGTATTATATCTGATGAGATAGATAGATGCAGGAGATTTGAGGAGGGATTGAGGCCCTCTATCATGTGTCATGTGGCTGGATCTAGATATCATGATTTTTCCCAGCTTGTGGCAGCAGCTAGGAGCGTGGAGAGAGCTCAGGTTATTGCAGCTGCTTCAGAGGAAGAGATCAGGGTTAGAAGGCCCCAGTTTGAGGTAGGGTCTTCATTTGTGAAAAGAGGTAAAGGAAGTTTTGTTCCTCGTGTTAGTAGGAGTCAGAGGCCAGCGGGTAGGTCAGTACAGTTTCAGAGGCATAGATCTAGACCTACAGTTTCAGTGGCGAGTGCTCCGACCCCAGTGTTGCAGAGATCCACCTTACCCATATGCATTCATTGTGGTAGACCACATGGTGGTCCTTGTTGGAGGACTGGTGTGACAGGGGTATGTTTTAGATGTGGGTCACCTGATCACTTTGTTAGAGATTATCCTGAGAGACAGGAGCGGATGTCAGTGGATACTGCAGCTTCCCGACCTAGTGTGAGGGGAGGTCGTGGAGGTAGAGGTTTCATCAGAGGAGGTAGATCCGGGTTCAGTTCTAGAGTAGATTCTACATCCAGGGAGAGTAGAGCAGAGGAGGCTGGATCTTCTCAGAGGATTTATGTGATGCAGAGGCAACCAGATGCTTCGGCAGTCATAGCTGGTACTTTTTCTTTATTTGGTATTTCAGTACTTGTTTTGATTGATCCGGGTTCCACACATTCATATATTAGTGCATCTATTTTGCCTGTGTCTAATGTGCATGCTGAATCCCTAGGATTTGATGTTTTGGTGACAAATCCTTTAGGGCATAGTGTGATTGTTAGTAAGGTGCACCGAGATAGTGCAGTAATGGTGCAAGGTGAGGAGTTCCTTGGAGATTTAATTGAGATGCCTTTTAAGGAATATGATGTGATTCTAGGCATGGACTGGTTATCTAGACATGGAGCTGTGGTAGATTGTAAAAATAAAATTGTTACTTTAAAAACCAGTGATGGTAGAGAGGTGTTAGTAGCTAGTGAGCAGGGTCAGCTAGCATCCTTGTTTGTTTCAGCTGTTGCAGCTAGGAGATTGATTAGAAAAGGGTGTGATGCTTACCTTGCTTATGTTGTGGATACTAGAGTAAAAAGTTCTCAACTTGATGATATACCCACAGTTGCAGAGTTTCCAGATGTGTTTCCAGAGGAGTTGCCAGGGTTGCCTCCTGAGAGAGAGGTGGAGTTCGGTATTGAATTATTGCCTGGTACCACTCCTATCTCCATTACTCCTTACAGAATGGCACCTGCTGAATTGCTAGATAAAGGGTTTGTTCGCCCTAGTGTTTCACCATGGGGAGCTCCTGTTCTGTTTGTGAAGAAGAAGGATGGTACTATGAGATTGTGTATCGATTATAGGCAATTAAACAAGGTGACTATTAAAAATAAATATCCTTTGCCTAGAATTGATGATCTCTTTGATCAATTGAAAGGTGCAGCAGTATTTTCCAAAATTGATTTGAGATCAGGGTACCATCAGTTAAGGGTCAGAGCTGAGGATATTCCTAAGACAGCCTTTCGTACGAGGTATGGGCATTTTGAGTTTCTAGTTATGCCTTTTGGTTTGACGAATGCACCTGCTGTTTTTATGGATTTGATGAATAGGGTGTTTAGGCCCTATCTTGATCAGTTTGTAGTTGTCTTTATTGATGATATATTGGTGTATTCGCGTAATGAGGAGGAGCATGATAAGCATCTGTGGATTGTACTACAGATTTTGAGAGAGAAGCAATTGTTTGCTAAACTGTCGAAGTGTGAGTTTTGGCTTGACCAAGTTACTTTTCTCGGTCACATAGTTTCAGCCGAAGGTATTAGAGTTGATCAGAGTAAGGTTGAAGCTATTCTGAATTGGAGTCAACCAAAGTCTGTGACTGAAGTTAGAAGTTTTCTGGGTTTGGCAGGCTATTACCGGCGGTTTGTGAAAGGATTTTCTTTGATAGCTACTCCACTTACCAGATTGCTTCGAAAGGGAGTAAGATTTGTGTGGACAGATCAGTGTCAGACTAGTTTCGAACAGTTGAGAGAAATGTTGACTCAAGCGCCTGTTCTTACTTTACCTATGGAAAACAAATCATATGTAATTTACAGTGATGCTTCACATAGTGGTTTGGGATGTGTTCTGATGCAAGAAGGTAAGGTGATAGCTTATGCTTCTCGACAGTTGAAACCGCATGAACTCAATTATCCGACCCATGAATTAGAGTTGGCAGCCATTGTGTTTGCATTGAAGATTTGGCGACATTATTTGTATGGTGAGACGTGTTTAATCTTCAACACGCCTTTTAATAATGCTCAGGTTAATAAACAAGGCACCCATACTAGATGGAAACACGCCTTTTACAATACTCTTTAAAAATACATATAAATCTAAGGAAAAGAATCATGAATGGAAAAAATAACACAACATATATGAAGATAATTAAATTATTAAAAAGAAAATAAACAAGCACAACTTAATATTATATCATTAAAGAAAATAGGGTGTGGCGACGAGGGTCACTTAGGGTTTTAGAAATTAGGGTTCTTAGGGTTTACTTGATATTAAGGTTTTGGTGTTTTGGTTATGTAGAAAACTGATTTAGGGTTTTAAAAATTTGGGAAATAAATTATGGTTTTTCAAAATAGAGAAAACATGTTTAGGGTTATTGGTCTTTAGAAACACAGATTAGGGTTTTATCAAAATATAATTATTATAAAAACCCTAAGGCCACTTTAACATGAATTCTTAATAAATACTTATATGTAATGTGACTACTGGATGTTTAAACATTATTTGAATAATCTAATGCTAAGGTGATTTAATGGAACAAGCTACTCATCATGCAAATAATAAAAGAAGCTAATTTTTTTTTACTGTGTACTTATATATAAATTAAAAGTTAAAAGAATGAACTTTAAACAAAGGCAGTTTGATAGATGAAATAATAATAAGTTAACTCACTATAAGTTTAAATGGATTAAATTAGACAGAGACACCTCCATTTGTAGACTCCACCAAAAGTAAACATTGATATAACACTTTTTCTTACACCATCTTGGAACTCTTGGTTGAATAAAATCGAGATAGTAGCTACTGCCTTACTTTATAAATTTGACTGTCTTCTCTGTGTTTGATGGCTTATGTTTTTGTTTGATAATTGTTGTTGCTTTTATTATTATTCGTGTTCCCTATTAATAGCATCAAAACATGTTATTTATAAGGAAATAATTAATAAAAAATCCTAAACCTAATTTGTTAGTCTGACTTTTAAATGAATTTTAAGCTAATTAGGAAACTAGCCAACCAAGAATCATGTCGATCTGGTGTGCTAAGGCCATATGGATATGGGTAACCAAATAGACATGAACCTTTGGCTCATGTTGACCTAGGCAATTAGGTTGACATGAGCCTTAGCTCATGTCGATATGGGCCACTAGATCAACATGAGCCAAGTTTGTAACTCCCCTATACCCCGTATACGTACACAGCATGCTAATACGATCGTAATATACGTATACTGAATATAGAAATGCCATGGTTTACTAAACAAACGACTCACTTCTTTCTACAAAAATATACATAAACTTAAACACAATAAATAAATACAAAATATAAAGTTTATACATATTTGGCAGTCAATCTTTGATCTTTAAGCTCACTATCCACACTTCAGAATCTAAACTTCACTTGGCCTAGAGGAACACTCCCGTTCTACCCTGTCACCTGTGCGATGAACCACAAATGCGCTAAGCCATAGGCTTAGTGGTACAAACCACAATGATAATATGTTTCAATGCAATGCCAATATCATATGTTCAAACATTGTAAACAATACATAAGAATATCACATTTAAACAAAGACAAGCATGGGCCCAAAAGACACTAATATGTTATTCAAAGTTCAGAGTTACTACTTTGGTCCATAATCACAATCATCAAGCCTGTAGACAATATATATATATATATATATCTCTATCCATGGATAGTGTAACAGACCCAGTCTCTTGGACCTCAACCCGGCTAAACTCGAGGAGATCCTCAACCCAGCTAGACTGTTACTGTTTTTGAGGCTTACGACCCAGTCTTTTCACCCTAAAAACATCACATTTCACATATTTCATATTTTTCAACTGGAATCGGCTTACGACCCGGTCTTTTCACCTATCCAGTGATTCATAAGCATGCCGCCAAACTCAGAACTCTGAAAATTGAATAACATATTAATCACACAATTATTTCGTTTATCTCTTTATCAATTTCTTTCTCAATTCATTTCTCATTTCATATTCCATAATCAAATAGGCAACCATGCCCCAATTATTTCATTTACATTGTCATAGCCAACCACAATGGCTTCATGTCACATCATATCTCAATTCACATTAAGGCAATTCATCATTAAAGTATTCATAATCAATTGCATTGAACATACATTTTGAATGATTATCATAGCTTTCACATTTCATATTCAATCATATCATTATATATTTAAAATCTTCAAGATACACTCCACCAAGTTCACATTATGCCAAAACATAACATGATTCATATGCATCAACAATGCAATAAGTTACTTAACACATTTGATCATATAATATATGCAATAATGTATGGTTTGTACTTACCACAAGAGCAACTCACCCCTCACCAAACTCTTCTTCCAAGGATCCTTCAACACTTGGATTATGGCAACTCAACTCTCTACAAAATCTAAACCAAAGGTGATCATACACACTCACTTAGAGATACACATGAGATAATAAGGTTAAGAATCAACTAGGGGAAACTCTACACATGACATTCTCAACAACACGGGCGTGTCCCTGACCGTGCCCTAAACTCATAACATAGAAGCTTTGACACACTCAGAACCACGGGCGTGTCACTGAACGTGTAATACATTCTGTCTCACAAAAACATTGACACGTCCAAGAACACGGGCGTGTTCATGGCCGTGTCAATCCACCAACATCATAGTAGCTATGACACGCTCAGTGACATGGGCGTGTCACTACTCGTGTCACCCATCCAAGAATACAGAACCATTGACACGCCTAAAGACCTGGCCATGCTCATGGGCGTGTCAGGCCAAAAATTCCAGATTCCGGCAACATAAACACTACATCCAAACAAACCACTCTCTTCCACCATTTTCCACTTCAAACAAACTTAACTAAACACACCCATAAACCATAATAACTTGCAAAAACACCAAAACAATTCAAAACATACATCAAACTTCAATCATAATCATCACCACAAACCCAAAACACAACCACAACACTTACTCTTCCAACAATCTTACTCTTTCCTTTAATCAAACCCCAAAAATCCAAAATCAATTGAACCAAACACTCTTAAACACACTACAATCAAACAAACACATATCAACCCCAATCTTAACTCACAAACTCAAAGAAAATCAAAGAATCAAGTGGAAAACTTACCAAAGATGGAGAAACTCTTAAATTTCCAACTTGATCACTTGAAAACTTCCTTCAATCTTGAGTATGAAAGATCAAATCTCTATCTTGCTCTCTTAATAAGGAGGACCGGCCAAACAAAGAAAAGAAAAGAAGAGGAAGGTGAACCATGAAGAAGAAAGAAAGAAAGAATAAAGCAAAGAAGACAAAGTCAATTTCTCACCCACTATCTCCTCAAAACCCTCTCCTCCAAGCATTTTAATATTAAAATATTCTAAATATCTCCATCCACTTCCACTCACTCAAATTCCACTTAATTAATTTAATTAATTTAAAATCATTAACTAATCATCTTTTGACTTCACATTTTGACTTGTATATGTTGTATATATCACTATATATACAACATATACACTCTCTCTTCACTTCCTTTCTCTTTCCAATTAAACACATATGCACTTAATCCAATTACAACAATTATTATACCAAACTTCTATGGCATATTTTGGGATATTACAATTCTCCCCATCTAAAAAGAAATTTCGTCCTCGAAATTACCTAATTTCAAGTCTGAAACAGTTGAGGATATTGATCTCACATTGCTTGCTCACTCTCCCAAGTTGCTTCTTCTCTACCCTGATTCTTCCAAAGAACCTTCACAATTGGTACTTTCTTATGTCTCAACTCTTTCATTCCATATGCCAAAATAGCAACTGGTTCTTCTTCAAAAGTGAACTCCAGACTCACCTCAGTAAATTCAACGGACAGAACATGAGATGGGTTAGATCTGTACCTCCTTAGCATAGAAACATGGAAGACATTATGGATTCTATCCAACTCAGGCGGCAAAGCAAGACGTTAAGCAACTAGTCCAACTCTTTCTAAAACTTCATACGGTCCAATAAAATGAGGACTTAACTTCCCTCTTCGACCAAATCTTAAAATCTTTTTCCAAGGAGACACTTTCAAAAATACTTTATCTCCAACATCAAACTTTATGTCTCTCCTCTTCAAATCTGAATAAGATTTCTGCCGATCTGATGCTGCTTTTAATCGATCCCGAATTATCTTCACTTTCTCTTCCGTCTCTTTAACCAAATCAGGACCAATCAATTTGCCTTCCCCAACTTCATTCCAACACAGAGGCGTTCTGCATCTTCTACCATACAATGCCTCATAAGGTGCCATACCAATACTGGATTGATGACTGTTGTTGTAAGCAAATTCCACAACTGGAAAAAATCTGTCCCAACTCCCTGAAAAATCAATAACACAACTTCTCAACATATCCTCTATAATCTGTATTACTCTCTCTGACTGCCAATCTATCTGAGGATGAAAAGCAGTGCTAAAGTGCAATCGAGAACCTAAAGCACCATGCAAACTCTTCCAAAATCTTGAAGTAAACCGTGGATCTCGATCAGACACTAAAGAAATTGGGACTCCGTACAACTTCACTATCGCACTGATATACAGCTCAGCTAACTTCTCAAGAGAATAATCCATCCGAACTGGAGGAAAATGAGTTGTCTTCATCAACTGATCAACAATCACCCAAATAGCATAATGCTTCTTTTGAGTCAATGGCAAACCAGACACAAAATCCATGGTCACTCTCTCCCATTTCCATTCAGGCACTGTTAAAGGTTGAAGCAACCCTGTTGGAACTTGGTGCTAAGTTTTCACCCTCTGACACTTGAGACACTTGGATACAAACTCCGCTATGTCTTTCTTCATCCCTGACCACCAATAATGCTACTTCAAATCCTGATACATCTTTGTACTCCCAGGGTGCATAGCAAAAACTGATTGATGTGCTTCCTCTAAAATAGTTCTTCTCAAACTTGCATCATCAGGAACACATAATCTATTCTTGACCCAAAGGCTACCACCACTTTTCACATGGAAATCTTGGCTCCCTCCGTTTTGGCAATCTGAAATAATTTTCTGAATTTTCTCATCTGCCAATTGAGCCTCCCTTATCTGGTCCAACAACATCGATCTTAAATGCAACTGAGCTAACAATGCACCATCATCACATGATTCAAAACTGGCATGCAATGCTCTCAACTCAACAAGCAACGAGAGTGAATAAACAGACAAACCTGCCAAAGACTTCCGACTCAAAGCATCCGCAACAACATTTGCCTTACCAGGATGATAATCAATCAAACAATCATGGTCTTTGATCAATTCCAACTACCGTCTCGGCCGAAGATTAAGCTCTCTCAGAACCCCCAAATATTTCAAACTCTTATGATCAGTGTAGATAAAACATTTCTCCCCATACAAGTAGTGTCGCCAAATCTTCAAAGCAAACACTATGGCTGCCAACTCCAAATCATGCGTTGAATAATTAAGTTCATGCGGCTTCAATTGCCGAGAAGCATAAGCTATGACTTTACCTTCTTACATCAAAACACATCCTAAACCATTATGTGAAGCATCACTGTAAATCACATATGGTTTATCTTCCACAGGCAAAGTAAGAACAGGTTCTTGAGTCAACATCTCTTTCAACTGCTCAAAACTAGCTTGACACTGATCTGTCCACACAAATCTAACTCCCTTTCGAAGTAATCTAGTGAGTGGAGTAGCTATTAAAGAAAAACCTTTCACAAAGCGTCGATAATAGCCTGCCAAACCCAGAAAACTTCTAACTTCAGTTACAGACTTCGGTGGACTCCAATTCAAAATAGCTTCAACTTTACTTGGATCAACTCTTATACCATCTGCTGAAACTATATGATCGAGAAAAGTCACTTGATCAAGCAAAATTCACATTTCGACAGCTTAGCATACAATTGCTTCTCTCTCAAGGTCTGCAGCACAATCTGCAAATGCTTGTCATGCTCCTTTTCATTACTCGAATACACAAAAATATCATCAATGAAGACCACTACAAACTGATCCAGATAGGGCCTAAACACCCTATTCATCAAATCCATGAAAGCTGCAGGTGCATTTGTCAATCCAAAAGGCATCACTAAAAACTCATAATGCCCATACCTTGTGCAAAAAGCTGTCTTAGGAATATCTACCCTGATCTCAAATCAATCTTGGAAAACACTGCTGCTCCCTTCAACTGATCAAAGAGATCATCTATCTGAGGCAAAGGATACTTATTCTTGATAGTCACCTTGTTCAATTGCCTATAATCTATGCACAACCTTAAAGTAGCATCCTTCTTCTTTACAAACAAAACAGGAGCTCCCCACGGAGAAACATTAGGGCGAATAAACCCTTTATCCAACAACTCCTGTAACTGCACCTTCAACTCTCTTAACTCAGTAAGTGCCATTCGATAAGGAGTAATAGGATGGGAGTGATACCAGGTAACAATTCAATACCAAACTCCACCTCTCTCTCAGGAGGTAACCCTGGCAACTCCTTTGGAAACACATCTGGAAATTCCACAACTGTGGGTATACTATCAAGTTGAGAACCAACTACTCTAGTATCCACAACATGAGCAAGATAAGCATCACACCCTTTTCTAATCAACTTTCTAGCTGTAATAGCTGAAACAAACAAGGATGCAAGTTGTCTCTGCTCACTAGACATTATCACACTTCTACCATCACCGGTTCTTAAAGTAACACACTTCTTTTGACAATCTACCACAGCTCCATGCTTAGACAACCAATCCATGCCTAAGATCAAATCATACTCCTTAAAAGGCATTTCAATCAAATCACCCAAAAATTTCTCTCCTTGCACCACAACTGCACTATCCCGATGCACCTTGCTTACTACCACACTATGCCCTAAAGGATTTGTCACCAACACATCAAATCCTAAGGATTCTGAATGCAACTCAGACACAAGCAAGATAGATGCACTTATGTATGAATGAGTAGATCCTGGATCAATCAAAGCAAGAACTGGAATATCAAATAAAGAAAATGTACCAGCTATAACTGCTGAAGCATCCGGCTGCCTCTGCATCACATATACTCTCTGAGAAGATCCGGCCTCATCTGGCCTACTGCCTCTGGATGAAGATCCTCCTCTCTGACTAAACAAAGGTCTACCACCTCTACTGAAACCTCTGCCCCCTCGACCACCTCTGCTAACACTGGGTTGAGAAGCTGCAGTATCAGTCTGTCTATTATCTTGTGGTTCACGACACTCTTTAATGAAATGGTCAGGCGATCCACATCTGAAACACACAGCTGATCCACAAATCTTCCAACAAACACCCCCATGTATCCTACCACAATGAACACATGTAGGTGGAGTAGATCTCTGAACCATAGGAGTTGAAGCACTCGCTACAGAAACTGTAGGTCTCGGTCTCTGCCTCTGATACTGAACTGACCTACCCAACTGCCTCAAGCTCCTACTGACTCTCGGAACAAAACTTCCTCGGCCTCTCTTCATAGACGAAGACCCTGCCTCATACTGGGGTCTTCTAACTCTGGTCTCCTCCTCAGTAGCAGCTACTGCAATACCCTGTGCTCTCTCAACACTTCTAGCTGCTGCAACCAACTGAGAAAAATCTTGGTACCGAGAACCAGCAACAATGCAAATAATAGAGGGCCTCAACCCCTCCTCAAACCTCTTGCACCGATAAATCTCATCGGAAATAATCCCACCGGCATAGTGACTCAACCGGATGAACTCTATCTCGTACTCTGTCACTGTCCGGTTATCTTGTCTCAGATTCAGAAATTCCATCTTCTTAACATCATTATACTCCCTCAGAGTATATTTCTGCTCAAACTCCCTCAGAAAATCGTTATAAGATAATGTAGGTGGATCATCCATGGCATGAGGAACCGTCTTCCACCAATCATAAGCATCTTTCTGAAGAAGAGATCTTGCATAATCAAATTTCTCATTAGGAGTAGCTTGCAACTGGATAAATACCCTCTACACTCTATTCAACCACTGCTCAGCTACTGCAGGATCTGTAGTACCCAAGAAATCCTCAGCTCCTTACTCCCTCAATTTATCATAATGCCTCACCGGCACTTGAGGCTGTGGTGGCGGTGGTGGCTGCTGTACGGGAGCTCTCCTTAACAATTCTACCATATGCCATAACCAACCCTGCGGAACCTCATCAGCAGCTGATCTCCCAGGCACAGGAGCAGGGGCCTCACTAACTCTATCAACCCTAGCTCCATCTCTACCCTTTTCAGGAACTACACTCTCAGCAATACCTTCTACGAACTGACGTGACTGAGACGCCATCACTACCTATATCTGCAAACACAGCAGAATATACCTCATTAAAGATCAAAGATTGCCAATACCAAAACATGTATCTTACTTAAAAACCAACTTTTAAAATCAAAATATTCTTTTTCTTACAATTTACCTAGGTTGAGAATCTCAAACCTAGGCTCTGATACCAAAACAATTGTAACACCCCTATACCCCGTATACGTACACAGCATGCTAATACAATCGTAATATACGTATACTAAATATAGAAATATCACGGTTTACTAAACAAACGACTCACTTCTTTCTACAAAAATATACATAAACTTAAACACAATAAATAAAACATTCATTTAAAACGCAGCGGAAAATATAGTTATATTTACAAAAACAAATTCATCAAAAACAAATTTTACAAAATATAAAGTTTATACATATTTGGTAGTTAGTCTTTGATCTTTAAGCTCACTATCCACACTTCAGAATCTAAACTTCACTTGGACTAGAGGAACTCTCCGGTTCTACCCTGTCACCTGTGGTACAAACCACAATCGCGCTAAGCCATAGGCTTAGTGGTACAAACCACAATGATAATATGTTTCAATGCAATGCCAATATCATATGTTCAAACATTGTAAACAATGCATAAGAATATCACATTTAAACAAAGACAAGCATGGGCCCTAAAGACACTAATATGTTATTCAAAGTTCAGAGTTACTGCTTTGGTCCATAATCACAATCATCAAGCCTGTAGGCAATATATATATATGTCTCTATCCATGGATAGTGTAACAGACCCAGTCTCTTAGACCTCAACCCGGCTAAACTCGAGGAGATCCTCAACCCGGCTAGACTGTTACTGTTTTTGAGGCTTACGACCCAGTCTTTTCAACCCAAAAACATCACATTTCACATTTTTCATATTTTTCAATTGGAATCGGCTTACGACCCGGTCTTTTCACCTATCCAGTGATTCATAGGCATCACGCCAAACTCAGAACTCTAAAAATTGAATAACATATTAATCACACAATTATTTCATTTATCTCTTTATCAATTTTTTTCTCAATTCATTTCTCATTTCATTTCTCATTTCATATTCCATAATCAAATAGGCAACCATGGTCCAATTATTTCATTTACATTGTCATAGCCAACCACAATGGCTTCATGTCACATCATATCTCAATTCACATTAAGGCAATTCATCATTAAAGTATTCATAATCAATTGCATTGAACATACATTTTGAATGATTATCATAGCTTTCACATTTCATATTCAATCATATCATTATATATTTAAAATCTTCAAGATACACTCCACCAAGTTCACATTATGCCAAAACATAACATGATTCATATGCATCAACAATGCAATAAGTTACTTAACACATTTGATCATATAATATATGCAATAATGTATGGTTTGTACTTACCTCAAGAGCAACTCACCCCTCACCAAGCTCCTCTTCCAAGGATCCTTCAACACTTGGATTATGGCAAATCAACTCTTTTCAAAATCTACACCAAAGGTGATCATACACACTCACTTAGAGATACACATGAGATAATAAGGTTAAGAATCAACTAGGGCAAACTCTACACATGACACGCTCAACAACACGGGCGTGTCCCTGACCGTGCCCTAAACTCACAACACAGAAGCTTTGACACGCTCAGAACCACGGGCGTGTCACTGAACGTGTAATACATTCTGTCTCACAGAAACATTGACACGTCCAACAACACGGGTGTGTTCATGGCCGTGTCAATCCACCAACATCACAGTAGCTATGACGTGTTCAGTGACATGGACGTGTCACTACTCGTGTCACCCATCCAAGAATACAGAACCATTGACACGCCTAAAGACCTGGCCGTGCTCATGGGCGTGTCAGGCCAAAAATCCAGATTCCGGCAACATCAACACTACATCCAAACAAACAACTTTCTTCCACCATTTTCCACTTCAAACAAACTTAACTAAACACACCCATAAACCATAATAACTAGCAAAAACACCAAAACAATTCAAAACATACTTAAAACTTAAATCATAATCATCACCACAAACCCAAAACACAACCACAACACTTACTCTTCCAACAATCTTACTCTTTCCTTTAATCTAACCCAAAAAATCCAAAATCAATTGAACCAAACACTCTTAAACACACTACAATCAAACAAACACATATCAACCCCAATCTCAACTCACAAACTCAAAGAAAATCAAAGAATCAAGTGGAAAACTTACCAAAGATGGAGAAACTCTTAAATTTCCAACTTTATCACTTGAAAACTTCCTTCAATCTTGAGTATGAAAGATCAAATCTCTCTCTTGCTCTCTTGCTAAGGAGGACCGGCCAAACAAAGAAAAAAAAGAAGAGGAAGGTGAACCACGAAGAAGAAAGAAAGAAAGAAGAACGCAAAGAAGACAAAGTCAAATTCTCACCCACTATCTCCTCAAAACCCTCTCCTCCAAGCATTTTAATATTAAAATATTCTAAATATCTCCATCCACTTCCACTCACTCAAATTCCACTTAATTAATTTAATTAATTTAAAATCATTAACTAATCATCTTTTGACTTCACATTTTGACTTGTATATGTTGTATATATCACTATATATACAACATATACACTCTCTCTTCACTTCCTTTCTCTTTCCAATTAAACACATATACACTTAATCCAATTACAACAATTATTATACCAAACTTCTAGGGCATATTTTTGGATATTACAAAGTTCATGTCGACCTGGGCCCTCTAGGTCGACATGTGTAATGGCTCAAGTCGCCTGGGCTGCCTTGACTCAAATTAATCTCATATTTTTTTAATTTCTGGGGTAGACAATTTTAATTAGGGCTGAAAAAACTTAATTTAGGGTTTTATAATTGAATTTATGCCTTTTAAAATTGGTCCAACTTATTTAAAAGTTGTAAATTAGGTTTAAATCTCTTAAAGTTGGATCAAATTTATTTCAGCATTCTTTAGTGAAGACCATACCAACTTAGGGCCAAAATTAAGGGTCTACAATTTTCCCCTTACTTGAACAATCTTGAATTGATTGAGAGAGTGAAAAGCAACATCGCTATTGAATTAATTTTGGCGAAAATGAATTGGACTCTGGGACTGATGTTAGATTTAGGCTCTGGGCTCTAGTTGGTTTGGGTGCCTAGACAAGAAATTGAATTTTATTTTGGTTCTAGACCTGAGGTTTGGGTTTTGGACTCGGTTTGAGTTCTAGACTCAAAAAAAGATTTGAGTTCTTGACCCAGTTTCTTTTGTGTTCTGGACCCGATTTGAGATCTTGACTCAAAAAATATTTGGGTTCTGGACCCAAATTGGTTGGGGTTCTAGACACAGATTGAATTTTGGACTAAAAAAATATTTGGATTTTGGACCAGATTTAGTTTAAGGTGCTCGACCAAAAACTGGATTAGGTTTCTCAAACCAAAATTGGATTAGGATTCTTTACCAAATATTGGATTAAGGTGCTCCACTCGAAATTACGTTAGGGTTCTCGACCCAAGATTGGAGTAGGGTGCTCAACCTGAAACTGGATTAGGGTTCTCGACCCAAGACTGCATTAGGATTCTAGACCCAAGATTGGATTAGGGTTCTTGATTCAAAACTGGATTACGGTGCTTGGCCAAAAATTGGATTAGGGTTCCCGATCCAAAACTTGATTAGGGTTCTAAACCTGAAACTTGATTTTCTGTACTCGACCTAAGAATGGATTTGGGTTCTAGACCCGATGCTAGATTTTGGGTACTTGACCTAAGATTGGATTTGGATTCTCTACTGGCTTTTCCAAAGATTCAACGAAAACCAGATAGCTCTTGTAGCTTGATTGATCTTCTGAGGATTTTGGATTTCTTCTTTTGTTCTTCCTTTTGCAAAAAAAAAAAAAATCAACTATTTTTTTAGCTAGCCCTCATGCAAAAAATTCAGCTATTTTTTAGCTAGCCTTCATGTCCTCTCTTTTCCCCCTGCATGGCAAAATATTGGTCATGGATCTAAAAATATTTTGTACACACATAAAATCAAGAATTGAAAAGAGGAAGTTTTGCCCCATGTGTAGGCTTAAACAAATGATCTTATTCCCATGCAAGCTCCGATTAATGTTCGCATTTTGTTTGGTTCCTTGCACAAGCGTGCATCTTCATTCTTGCAAGGTGACTAGATCTTCCTCAAGCAATGGACCTTCTATGCCCCCCTGATTCCATATATGCTTCATGTTTGCTTCATAGAGTATTTGTTGTTCATTTTGACAAAGAATAGACAATGCATTGAGATATGCTTATGCATGCATGATATGCATTAATAATACTTATAGTGGTTCTATTGTCTCATAGACCAAGGTGAACAGCTGGAGTGCCTCCATGGAATCCTTCCAGATACTCATTCAGATCTCACATTGAAATGGCAGAAGACTTTACTTTTAGGACTTTCAAGTTATTGAAAACATGAGTGGTTTGGCCCAAGTGTTTTATTAGTTTTTGTTATAGATTTGTGTCTTGATTATTAGGATAATTATTGTTTTATTTAGGTATTTTGTTAGTTTTTATCGGTTTATTTAGTGTATTCATTAATTTTATTAGTTTTAGTTTATTTCAGTGTTTATGTCATTTTTGATCTAGTTTTTAGTGTTGTGTTTATGTTTTGTTGGTTATTGTCTATTTACTTCCTGTTTAAAGTTTGTTTTGAGTTTTGTGTTAGGTTAAAAAAGGAAAGGAAGCAAATTGAAGGAGAAAAGGGGCAGTAGCTGACACAGGCAGAGGACACGGCTAAGTCATTGGCCGTGTCCCATACCAAGCTAAAGAGGAAAAGCAAGTCACTGGCCGTGTCCCTCCAAAAATGCTCAAACACGGCCAAGTCACCATCAACTTGGCTGTGTCTCACCTAAATCCAAAGCAAAGAAGAGCAATTCTCACAGTAGGTGACACATGCAAGCGACTTGGCCAAGTCACTAGCCATGTCCCTCCAAAATGGTCCAACATAGCCGTGTCACCATCAACTTGGCCGTGTCTCTCCCTCCAATTTACCTCCAACACGGCCAAGTTCACTCTAACTTGGCCGTGTCACTCATGGATCAATGAAGACACGCGGAGGTTTCATATAAATAAAAAAGTTAGGGTTTTTCTTAAGACTGTTGGCTATTTTGAGAGAGAATTGAGTCGTTCAAGAGATTAGGGTTTTGATAACTTTGTTTTCTTTTGATTTTGATTACACTTTTGATTACTTTAGCTTGGATTAGATTGTTCTAGCCATTGATGCATCCTTCTTGCAAGATTTGAACAAGAGATTCTTCAGAAGCTTCAAGGAGTTTGTAACTTGGTTTTGTTCTCGAACTTATTCTCTTTATTTTCATTGAAATTGTATTAATGGATATTATCATGTCTAATTTGATTTCTTTGAATATTAATAAGATGAGTATGTTTGATTGCATCATTAAATAATTTGATATAGTCTAGGGTTTGTATGGATCTGTTATGATTGTAAGAATTGGTTATTCTCTTAGCTAATAATTTCTTTAGCCTTGATTGAATGAAATATGGTTAATATATAATTGATTGGCCACCAATTATGTGTTTTAGGTATTAGATGATGGATTGAGAGATGAAGTCTAATGCTGGAACGATTCAATTAGGGACTTAGGTGAATTAGAGATATAACCTATTAAAAAGATTGTTTCAATTATAACAAGATTAGTTGTAAGAGGTTTGAATGCGAGAGCTTATTTCCTTGACTCAATTAATTAAGTTGCTTGAGATTTAATCTTTGAAATTAAATTTGTTAAGAGGAATAACCGTTCATACATATAAGTAGTAGAGAAGTGAAAACCCTAGACCTTTTTATCAAGTGAATCAAAACATCAGCTCTTGTTTACTTTTATTGTTTTAAACTTCAATCAATCTTCTTCATTAGTTAACAATTTAAATTTTCTTCATTACTTGTTATTCATAATTTGATAATCAATCAGCCACTTTAGCTTCCTTGTGAGACAACCTTGGGGCGATCACCTTTGCTACAACTACCTCGTATACTTGCGAGTGACGCTTTTGGTAGAGTTAATTTGAGCGCAACAAGTTTTTGGCGCCGTAGCAGGGGAGGCTAATTGGCGAAATTGTTTATTAGGCAAAAATATTTTAGATTATTTTTCATTGTTTATTTTTTATTTTATTTTGTCTTTTGCTTTTAATAATTTCTTTTTCTAGAAAAATTCTGTTTATGCAAGGCAGGAGATCGCTCGAAGGAGGGCTACATCCATTCATTCCAAAAATTCAGAGAGTGAAAAGGAGCAGAGAAGGGTTTGAGCTCTACACCGGATTTGATACAGAGGAGGACACTTCTGAATTTGAGTCAGATTCTCCACAATCAGTTAAAATGGCTGAAGAAAGACAAAGAACCATGAGAGATTTTGTTAGACCTATCATTGGGACTTCCACATCTTGTATAAGGTTGACAGATGCAGCAAGGAAATATGAGTTGAAGAACATTCACTACAACATGCTGCCATCATTCTATGGAGTTAAAAATGAAGATCCTTTGAACTTTATTCGGGATTTCTACTCCACCCTCAACACTTTTCCATTGGGAGGATTAACAGAGGATCAGTTGAGGATGCGGTGTTTTCCATATACTTTGAAGGATAGGGCAAAGAGCTGGCTTATGATGCTGCCCGAAAACTCACTGACAACTTGGGAGCAAGTTTATAACAAGTTCATGGGCAAGTTCTATTCACATCAAAAGACAGCTGAGTTGAGAGGGAAGATTGCCACATTCTCTCAATTTGAAGGAGAACCATTTCATGAGGCTTGGGACAGATTTAAGATGCTATTGATCCACCGTCCACATCATTAGTACCCACTTCTACTTCTGAACCAGTTATTTTATGATGGTCTCACCCAGCAATTTCAGAAAACTGTCGATAATGCAGCTGGGGGAGCTATAGGAGAAAAGACAGCTGATGAGACTTATGAGATCTTTGAGATGTTGGGAGCTAATTCTCAACAAAAGAGTGTAAGGGGAAGAAGTAAAGGGGTGAATCAATTGGAAGCCAATAGTGAAATGGTCAGTCAAATAGCTGAATTGACAAGGCAGGTTCAGATGCTAAACATGAAGAACAATATTTCTTCATCTACTCAAGAAGTGTGTGAAATCTGTGGGACATTAGGGCATGGAGCAAAAAGTTGCCCCTCTGCATATGAATCATATGGGAATGAAGCTGAGCAAGTCAATGCCATGGGGGGATTTCAACCAAGAGCTCAGAATGATCCTTATTCAAATTCATACAATCCTGGTTGGAGGAATCACCCAAATTTTTCCTGGGCAACAAATAATTCTCAGCAGCCTTTCCATTTGCTCCAGAGACAGAACCAACAGCAGGGCCAATCCTCAAATCAAGGGCAGTCTAAGATAGAGAGCTTGGAGGAAAGTTTACAAGCTTTCATCAAAGTCAGTGTTCAAAATCAAGAGATGACTAATAAGAGGTTGTACTCATTAGAAGCATCCTTTAAAAAAGTGGAAACTCAAGTAGGACAGCTTGCACAACAGATGTAGATTCAACAGAAGGGGAAATTTCCAAGTCAACCTGAGCAAGCACATTCAGTGACTGTTCTTAGGAGTGGTAAGGAAATTAACAATAATGTTGAAAATGATTTTGTGAATGCAGGTGACCAAGAGAACAAGGAGGAAGGAGGACCAGAGAACAAAGGTGATGGAGTTATATCAGTGGAGAAATCACCTTCAGCAGATTTACATAAGGCAAGCAATCTGTACCAGCCTCCTATACCATTCCCTAGCAGGTTGAAAGATGATAAAAAAGATAAGCAATTTTCTAATATCTTCAACATGCTGTCTAAGGTAAGTATCAACTTACCCTTACTTGAAGCAATTAAGAACATGCCGGCTTATGCCAAGTTCTTCAAAGACATGATCACCAAGAAAAAGAGGTATGAGTCAAATGAAAAAGGTGATAGTTTCTGAGGTAGCTAGTGCTGTTCTGCAGCATAAACTACCTCCCAAACTAAAGGATCCTGGTAGCTTTATAATTCAACTTTCTATGGGGAATGGAAAGGGGACTGAGGGCATGTGTGATCTAGGAGCTAGTGTGAATTTGATGCCTTATTGTGTGTATAAAGAATTAGAACTAGGGGAACTCAAATAAACCAAAATGATGTTGCAATTAGCCGATAGATCTTTTAGATTCCAGAAAGGGGTTATAGAAGATGTGTTAGTTAAGGTTGGTGGGTTAATAGTACCTGTAGATTTCATAGTTCTTGACATGGAGGGGAGTAATTCTACACCATCAGCACACACTATTTTACTGGGTAGGCCTTTCATGGCTACTACCAACACCTTATAGATGTTAAAAATGGTAAGTTGTCAATGACTGTCTTAGGACAAACTGTAGAATTTTCTATTTTTAACACTTCTCCCATTCCTACAACTGCTTTATATGAGAATTGTTCTTTAATTAATTGTGTTGATGCAGTTGTATCAGATGCTTTCTTGCAGACAGGTTCATCAGATAAATTGGAGCTGAAACTGACTTTAGAAGAGGGGGCTAAATCAGTGAGGAGGACTCAAAGATGCTTTAACCCAAAGGCATATGAGAGCTCGAGAGTTTACAAGGATCACACTAAGGCACTGCATGACAAATTTATGTGCGATAGACATTGAATCCAGGTATGAAAGTTTTACTTTTTAATTCTCGACTCCGTCTGTTTTCAGGTAAGCACAAATCTCGATGGAGTGGTCCTTTCGAGGTAACTAAAGTATGTCCTTCTGGTGCCATTGAATTGCTTAACTCTAGAACCAATAAGACTTTTAAAGCAAATAAACATAGAATTAAACCATATAAAGAAGGATTTCAAGAAGTGAGGATCATTGACAGTACTTTGATCCACGATTCCTAGTCTTGCATGATGTTCAGCTTTATGACATTAAAGAAGCGCTCAATGGGAGGCAACCCATTAGTTTGAATTTCTTTTTCATAGTTATAATTTTATATTTAGTAATTTTAATTTTATGTTTAGTTTAAATAAATGGAAACCCTTAAGCTCTCTTGTATCTTGTTTTTGACCATTTGTGTTTGTGATGAAAAGTTAGGGTTTTGCCTCACCAGGGTACGATGGAAGACAGGTTGTACTTTCTCTTTCTCTTTATTATTCTTGTTTTCCATTGAGGACAATGGAAATTCTAAAGTGTGGGGTAATCTTTTAGCTGTTCCTTAATTCTTGTTTTGTTTGTCTTGGTGTGTTTTATTGTGTTGTGCATGGCATAATTGTTGAAAATTTATTGATCTTTTCTGTGATTCTAGCATTAAAGTTGAGACTTTAGTATCAGCATATAAATGAGCATTTGAATTCATTCAGGATCATTTTTCACATTCTGCAATTCATGACATATAAATCTTTGTAAACCCACCTGTGTGAGTTTTGAGCCTCATAATTTGATATTATTATCAGTTGATTTTCTTTTCTTAAGTGTGCACCTTCATGATTTTTCATCTTTAGAGTTTGCTTTTCCATACTAATTGAACTCACATTATGATTTAATCTCAAGTTTTAAAATGATGAAGGCAAATTAGGTTAGCCCTTTAGCTTAAAAAGACCTCCCTTAATATTGATTTCCTTAGTGAGCCAAGTTGAGCCTTTGAATTTTTCTTGTTTGATCAACACAATTCTCAACTTAACATCTTTTTATTATCATCATACCTGCATTAAGGAATGGAGTTTTATGATATGACAATAGGGTGGTTTGTTTCAAAGTGTGGGGTAAGCAAGTAAAAAAAAAAAAGAAAAATGGAATTGCTAATTGGGGGTTGAAATACATACTTTGCACATTGTATTTGATTAAGAGTCATTATTCTTTTCCTCTACATTTTAAGCTAGATGTTCCATGCAATTCTTAATTTTGTATATATATATTAAAAAATAATGATAAAAGTAAAAAAAAGGAGAGAGAAAATAAAAGAAAAGTTATATATATATATACAAAATTCATATATGTTCTAGCATTAGTTATCAAAAGAGGAATGTTGACTCATGTATTTTTATGCAAGTATATAAGATTATCAAGGATTGTGAGTATGCCATTTGAGGGAGTTATGAATTTCTTAGCAAGAGTAGTGTCTAATTTAGATACTCCATTTCTTGATGCTCCAGCTTAAATGTCTTTTCTCACACCCTTACCTTAGCCTCATTACATCCAAATGAAAGACCTTCGGATTATTTCTTGAGAAAATCAGTGAGGGAGATTGGATAATTAAGCAAGTTTATGGTAGTATGCAGTCATGAGTGGTTTGAGTGATTAACCTTTGAAATCGAGTGAAACACTTAGATGAGAGATGAGATTTGTATGTCTGGATTAATGAATGAGTTAAGAAAATCCTTGATTGAAATAAATTGCAAATATTTATGGCTGACTCTTAAAGTATTTCATCTATATACTGGAATAATAGTTAAGGTTGTTTGAGTTTTTAATTTATGCCATGTGAATTTGCTTGAGGACAAGCAAAGTTTTAAGTGTGGGGTAGTTGTTTTATTAGTTTTTATTATAGATTTGTGTCTTGTTTATTATGATAATTATTATTTTATTTAGGTATTTTGTTAGTTTTTATCGGTTTATTTAGTGTTTTCATTAATTTTATTAGTTTTAGTTTATTTCAGTGTTTATGTCGTTTTTGATCTAGTTTTTAGTATTATGTTTATGTTTTGTTGGTTATTGTCTATTTACTTCCTGTTTAAAGTTTGTTTTGAGTTTTGTGTTAGGTTAAAAAAGGAAAGGAAACAAATTGAAGGAGAAAAGGGGCAGTAGCTGACACAGGCAGAGGACACGACCAAGTCATTGGCCGTGTCCCATGCCAAGCTAAAAAGGAAAAGCAAGTCACTGGCCGTGTCCCTCCAAAAATGCTCAAACACGGCCAAGTCACCATCAACTTGGCCGTGTCTCACCTAAATCCAAAGAAAAGAAGAGCAATTCTCACAGTAGGTGACACATGCAAGCGACATGGCTAAGTCACTGGCCGTGTCCCTCTAAAATGGTCCAACTTGGCCGTGTCACCATCAACTTGGCCGTGTCTCTCCCTCCAATTCACCTCCAACAGGGCCAAGTTCACTCTATATTGGCCATGTCACTCATGGATCAATGAAGACGCACGGAGGTTTCGTATAAATAAAAAAGTTAGGGTCTTTCTTAAGACTGTTGGCGATTTTGAGAGAGAATTGAGCCGTTCAAGAGATTAGGGTTTTGATAACTTTGTTTTCTTTTGATTTTGATTACACTTTTGATTACTTTAGCTTGGATTAGATTGTTCTAGCCATTGATGCATCCTTCTTGCAAGATTTGAACAAGAGATTCTTTAGAAGCTTCAAGGAGTTTGTAACTTGGTTTTGTTCTCGAACTTATTCTCTTTATTTTCATTGAAATTGTATTAATGGATATTATCATGTCTAATTTGATTTCTTTGAATATTAATAAGATGAGTATGTTTGATTGCATCATGAACTAATTTGATATAGTCTAGGGTTTGTATGGATCTGCTATGATTGTATGAATTGGTTATTCTCTTAGCTAATAATTTCTTTAGCCTTGATTGAATGAAATATGGTTAATATATAATTGATTGGCCACCAATTATGTGTTTTAGGTATTAGATGATGGATTAAGAGATGAAGTCTAATGCTGGAACGATTCAATTAGGGACTTAGGTGAATTAGAGATATAACCTATTAAAAAGATTGTTTCAATTATAACAAGATTAGTTGTAAGAGGTTTGAATGCGAGAGCTTATTTCCTTGACTCAATTTATTAAGTTGCTTGAGATTTAATCTTTGAAATTAAATTTGTTAAGAGGAATAACCGTTCATACATATAAGTAGTAGAGAAGTGAAAACCCTAGACCTTTTTATCAAGTGAATCAAAACATCAGCTCTTGTTTACTTTTATTGTTTTAAACTTCAATCAATCTTCTTCATTAGTTAACAATTTAAATTTTCTTCATTACTTGTTATTCATAATTTGATAATCAATCAGCCACTTTAGCTTCCTTGTGAGACGACCTTGGGGCGATCACCTTTGCTACAACTACCTCGTATACTTGCGAGTGACGCTTTTGGTAGAGTTAATTTGAGCGCAACAAGTTTTTGGCGCCGTAGCAGGGGAGGCTAATTGGCGAAATTGTTTATTAGGCAAAAATATTTTAGATTATTTTTCATTGTTTATTTTTTATTTTATTTTGTCTTTTGCTTTTAATAATTTCTTTTTCTAGAAAAATTCTGTTTATGCAAGGCAGGAGATCGCTCGAAGGAGGGCTACATCCATTCATTCCAAAAATTCAGAGAGTGAAAAGGAGCAGAGAAGGGTTTGAGCTCTACACCGGATTTGATACAGAGGAGGACACTTCTGAATTTGAGTCAGATTCTCCACAATCAGTTAAAATGGCTGAAGAAAGACAAAGAACCATGAGAGATTTTGTTAGACCTATCATTGGGACTTCCACATCTTGTATAAGGTTGACAGATGCAGCAAGGAAATATGAGTTGAAGAACATTCACTACAACATGCTGCCATCATTCTATGGAGTTAAAAATGAAGATCCTTTGAACTTTATTCGGGATTTCTACTCCACCCTCAACACTTTTCCATTGGGAGGATTAACAGAGGATCAGTTGAGGATGCGGTGTTTTCCATATACTTTGAAGGATAGGGCAAAGAGCTGGCTTATGATGCTGCCCGAAAACTCACTGACAACTTGGGAGCAAGTTTATAACAAGTTCATGGGCAAGTTCTATTCACATCAAAAGACAGCTGAGTTGAGAGGGAAGATTGCCACATTCTCTCAATTTGAAGGAGAACCATTTCATGAGGCTTGGGACAGATTTAAGATGCTATTGATCCACCGTCCACATCATTAGTACCCACTTCTACTTCTGAACCAGTTATTCTATGATGGTCTCACCCAGCAATTTCAGAAAACTGTCGATAATGCAGCTGGGGGAGCTATAGGAGAAAAGACAGCTGATGAGACTTATGAGATCTTTGAGATGTTGGGAGCTAATTCTCAACAAAAGAGTGTAAGGGGAAGAAGTAAAGGGGTGAATCAATTGGAAGCCAATAGTGAAATGGTCAGTCAAATAGCTGAATTGACAAGGCAGGTTCAGATGCTAAACATGAAGAACAATATTTCTTCATCTACTCAAGAAGTGTGTGGAATCTGTGGGACATTAGGGCATGGAGCAAAAAGTTTCCCCTCTGCATATGAATCATATGGGAATGAAGCTGAGCAAGTCAATGCCATGGGGGGATTTCAACCAAGAGCTCAGAATGATCCTTATTCAAATTCATACAATCCTGGTTGGAGGAATCACCCAAATTTTTCCTGGGCAACAAATAATTCTCAGCAGCCTTTCCATTTGCTCCAGAGACAGAACCAACAGCAGGGCCAATCCTCAAATCAAGGGCAGTCTAAGATAGAGAGCTTGGAGGAAAGTTTACAAGCTTTCATCAAAGTCAGTGTTCAAAATCAAGAGATGACTAATAAGAGGTTGTACTCATTAGAAGCATCCTTTAAAAAAGTGGAAACTCAAGTAGGACAGCTTGCACAACAGATGTAGATTCAACAGAAGGGGAAATTTCCAAGTCAACCTGAGCAAGCACATTCAGTGACTGTTCTTAGGAGTGGTAAGGAAATTAACAATAATGTTGAAAATGATTTTGTGAATGCAGGTGACCAAGAGAACAAGGAGGAAGGAGGACCAGAGAACAAAGGTGATGGAGTTATATCAGTGGAGAAATCACCTTCAGCAGATTTACATAAGGCAAGCAATCTGTACCAGCCTCCTATACCATTCCCTAGCAGGTTGAAAGATGATAAAAAAGATAAGCAATTTTCTAATATCTTCAACATGCTGTCTAAGGTAAGTATCAACTTACCCTTACTTGAAGCAATTAAGAACATGCCGGCTTATGCCAAGTTCTTCAAAGACATGATCACCAAGAAAAAGAGGTATGAGTCAAATGAAAAAGGTGATAGTTTCTGAGGTAGCTAGTGCTGTTCTGCAGCATAAACTACCTCCCAAACTAAAGGATCCTGGTAGCTTTATAATTCAACTTTCTATGGGGAATGGAAAGGGGACTGAGGGCATGTGTGATCTAGGAGCTAGTGTGAATTTGATGCCTTATTGTGTGTATAAAGAATTAGAACTAGGGGAACTCAAATAAACCAAAATGATGTTGCAATTAGCCGATAGATCTTTTAGATTCCCGAAAGGGGTTATAGAAGATGTGTTAGTTAAGGTTGGTGGGTTAATAGTACCTGTAGATTTCATAGTTCTTGACATGGAGGGGAGTAATTCTACACCATCAGCACACACTATTTTACTGGGTAGGCCTTTCATGGCTACTACCAACACCTTATAGATGTTAAAAATGGTAAGTTGTCAATGACTGTCTTAGGACAAACTGTAGAATTTTCTATTTTTAACACTTCTCCCATTCCTACAACTGCTTTATATGAGAATTGTTCTTTAATTAATTGTGTTGATGCAGTTGTATCAGATGCTTTCTTGCAGACAGGTTCATCAGATAAATTGGAGCTGAAACTGACTTTAGAAGAGGGGGCTAAATCAGTGAGGAGGACTCAAAGATGCTTTAACCCAAAGGCATATGAGAGCTCGAGAGTTTACAAGGATCACACTAAGGCACTGCATGACAAATTTATGTGCGATAGACATTGAATCCAGGTATGAAAGTTTTACTTTTTAATTCTCGACTCCGTCTGTTTTCAGGTAAGCACAAATCTCGATGGAGTGGTCCTTTCGAGGTAACTAAAGTATGTCCTTCTGGTGCCATTGAATTGCTTAACTCTAGAACCAATAAGACTTTTAAAGCAAATAAACATAGAATTAAACCATATAAAGAAGGATTTCAAGAAGTGAGGATCATTGACAGTACTTTGATCCACGATTCCTAGTCTTGCATGATGTTCAGCTTTATGACATTAAAGAAGCGCTCAATGGGAGGCAACCCATTAGTTTGAATTTCTTTTTCATAGTTATAATTTTATATTTAGTAATTTTAATTTTATGTTTAGTTTAAATAAATGGAAACCCTTAAGCTCTCTTGTATCTTGTTTTTGACCATTTGTGTTTGTGATGAAAAGTTAGGGTTTTGCCTCACCAGGGTACGATGGAAGACAGGTTGTACTTTCTCTTTCTCTTTATTATTCTTGTTTTCCATTGAGGACAATGGAAATTCTAAAGTGTGGGGTAATCTTTTAGCTGTTCCTTAATTCTTGTTTTGTTTGTCTTGGTGTGTTTTATTGTGTTGTGCATGGCATAATTGTTGAAAATTTATTGATCTTTTCTGTGATTCTAGCATTAAAGTTGAGACTTTAGTATCAGCATATAAATGAGCATTTGAATTCATTCAGGATCATTTTTCACATTCTGCAATTCATGACATATAAATCTTTGTAAACCCACCTGTGTGAGTTTTGAGCCTCATAATTTGATATTATTATCAGTTGATTTTCTTTTCTTAAGTGTGCACCTTCATGATTTTTCATCTTTAGAGTTTGCTTTTCCATACTAATTGAACTCACATTATGATTTAATCTCAAGTTTTAAAATGATGAAGGCAAATTAGGTTAGCCCTTTAGCTTAAAAAGACCTCCCTTAATATTGATTTCCTTAGTGAGCCAAGTTGAGCCTTTGAATTTTTCTTGTTTGATCAACACAATTCTCAACTTAACATCTTTTTATTATCATCATACCTGCATTAAGGAATGGAGTTTTATGATATGACAATAGGGTGGTTTGTTTCAAAGTGTGGGGTAAGCAAGTAAAAAAAAAAAAGAAAAATGGAATTGCTAATTGGGGGTTGAAATACATACTTTGCACATTGTATTTGATTAAGAGTCATTATTCTTTTCCTCTACATTTTAAGCTAGATGTTCCATGCAATTCTTAATTTTGTATATATATATTAAAAAATAATGATAAAAGTAAAAAAAAGGAGAGAGAAAATAAAAGAAAAGTTATATATATATATACAAAATTCATATATGTTCTAGCATTAGTTATCAAAAGAGGAATGTTGACTCATGTATTTTTATGCAAGTATATAAGATTATCAAGGATTGTGAGTATGCCATTTGAGGGAGTTATGAATTTCTTAGCAAGAGTAGTGTCTAATTTAGATACTCCATTTCTTGATGCTCCAGCTTAAATGTCTTTTCTCACACCCTTACCTTAGCCTCATTACATCCAAATGAAAGACCTTCGGATTATTTCTTGAGAAAATCAGTGAGGGAGATTGGATAATTAAGCAAGTTTATGGTAGTATGCAGTCATGAGTGGTTTGAGTGATTAACCTTTGAAATCGAGTGAAACACTTAGATGAGAGATGAGATTTGTATGTCTGGATTAATGAATGAGTTAAGAAAATCCTTGATTGAAATAAATTGCAAATATTTATGGCTGACTCTTAAAGTATTTCATCTATATACTGGAATAATAGTTAAGGTTGTTTGAGTTTTTAATTTATGCCATGTGAATTTGCTTGAGGACAAGCAAAGTTTTAAGTGTGGGGTAGTTGTTTTATTAGTTTTTATTATAGATTTGTGTCTTGTTTATTATGATAATTATTATTTTATTTAGGTATTTTGTTAGTTTTTATCGGTTTATTTAGTGTTTTCATTAATTTTATTAGTTTTAGTTTATTTCAGTGTTTATGTCGTTTTTGATCTAGTTTTTAGTATTATGTTTATGTTTTGTTGGTTATTGTCTATTTACTTCCTGTTTAAAGTTTGTTTTGAGTTTTGTGTTAGGTTAAAAAAGGAAAGGAAACAAATTGAAGGAGAAAAGGGGCAGTAGCTGACACAGGCAGAGGACACGACCAAGTCATTGGCCGTGTCCCATGCCAAGCTAAAAAGGAAAAGCAAGTCACTGGCCGTGTCCCTCCAAAAATGCTCAAACACGGCCAAGTCACCATCAACTTGGCCGTGTCTCACCTAAATCCAAAGAAAAGAAGAGCAATTCTCACAGTAGGTGACACATGCAAGCGACATGGCTAAGTCACTGGCCGTGTCCCTCTAAAATGGTCCAACTTGGCCGTGTCACCATCAACTTGGCCGTGTCTCTCCCTCCAATTCACCTCCAACAGGGCCAAGTTCACTCTATATTGGCCATGTCACTCATGGATCAATGAAGACGCACGGAGGTTTCGTATAAATAAAAAAGTTAGGGTCTTTCTTAAGACTGTTGGCGATTTTGAGAGAGAATTGAGCCGTTCAAGAGATTAGGGTTTTGATAACTTTGTTTTCTTTTGATTTTGATTACACTTTTGATTACTTTAGCTTGGATTAGATTGTTCTAGCCATTGATGCATCCTTCTTGCAAGATTTGAACAAGAGATTCTTTAGAAGCTTCAAGGAGTTTGTAACTTGGTTTTGTTCTCGAACTTATTCTCTTTATTTTCATTGAAATTGTATTAATGGATATTATCATGTCTAATTTGATTTCTTTGAATATTAATAAGATGAGTATGTTTGATTGCATCATGAACTAATTTGATATAGTATAGGGTTTGTATGGATCTGCTATGATTGTATGAATTGGTTATTCTCTTAGCTAATAATTTCTTTAGCCTTGATTGAATGAAATATGGTTAATATATAATTGATTGGCCACCAATTATGTGTTTTAGGTATTAGATGATGGATTAAGAGATGAAGTCTAATGCTGGAACGATTCAATTAGGGACTTAGGTGAATTAGAGATATAACCTATTAAAAAGATTGTTTCAATTATAACAAGATTAGTTGTAAGAGGTTTGAATGCGAGAGCTTATTTCCTTGACTCAATTTATTAAGTTGCTTGAGATTTAATCTTTGAAATTAAATTTGTTAAGAGGAATAACCGTTCATACATATAAGTAGTAGAGAAGTGAAAACCCTAGACCTTTTTATCAAGTGAATCAAAACATCAGCTCTTGTTTACTTTTATTGTTTTAAACTTCAATCAATCTTCTTCATTAGTTAACAATTTAAATTTTCTTCATTACTTGTTATTCATAATTTGATAATCAATCAGCCACTTTAGCTTCCTTGTGAGACGACCTTGGGGCGATCACCTTTGCTACAACTACCTCGTATACTTGCGAGTGACGCTTTTGGTAGAGTTAATTTGAGCGCAACAAGTTTTTGGCGCCGTAGCAGGGGAGGCTAATTGGCGAAATTGTTTATTAGGCAAAAATATTTTAGATTATTTTTCATTGTTTATTTTTTATTTTATTTTGTCTTTTGCTTTTAATAATTTCTTTTTCTAGAAAAATTCTGTTTATGCAAGGCAGGAGATCGCTCGAAGGAGGGCTACATCCATTCATTCCAAAAATTCAGAGAGTGAAAAGGAGCAGAGAAGGGTTTGAGCTCTACACCGGATTTGATACAGAGGAGGACACTTCTGAATTTGAGTCAGATTCTCCACAATCAGTTAAAATGGCTGAAGAAAGACAAAGAACCATGAGAGATTTTGTTAGACCTATCATTGGGACTTCCACATCTTGTATAAGGTTGACAGATGCAGCAAGGAAATATGAGTTGAAGAACATTCACTACAACATGCTGCCATCATTCTATGGAGTTAAAAATGAAGATCCTTTGAACTTTATTCGGGATTTCTACTCCACCCTCAACACTTTTCCATTGGGAGGATTAACAGAGGATCAGTTGAGGATGCGGTGTTTTCCATATACTTTGAAGGATAGGGCAAAGAGCTGGCTTATGATGCTGCCCGAAAACTCACTGACAACTTGGGAGCAAGTTTATAACAAGTTCATGGGCAAGTTCTATTCACATCAAAAGACAGCTGAGTTGAGAGGGAAGATTGCCACATTCTCTCAATTTGAAGGAGAACCATTTCATGAGGCTTGGGACAGATTTAAGATGCTATTGATCCACCGTCCACATCATTAGTACCCACTTCTACTTCTGAACCAGTTATTCTATGATGGTCTCACCCAGCAATTTCAGAAAACTGTCGATAATGCAGCTGGGGGAGCTATAGGAGAAAAGACAGCTGATGAGACTTATGAGATCTTTGAGATGTTGGGAGCTAATTCTCAACAAAAGAGTGTAAGGGGAAGAAGTAAAGGGGTGAATCAATTGGAAGCCAATAGTGAAATGGTCAGTCAAATAGCTGAATTGACAAGGCAGGTTCAGATGCTAAACATGAAGAACAATATTTCTTCATCTACTCAAGAAGTGTGTGGAATCTGTGGGACATTAGGGCATGGAGCAAAAAGTTTCCCCTCTGCATATGAATCATATGGGAATGAAGCTGAGCAAGTCAATGCCATGGGGGGATTTCAACCAAGAGCTCAGAATGATCCTTATTCAAATTCATACAATCCTGGTTGGAGGAATCACCCAAATTTTTCCTGGGCAACAAATAATTCTCAGCAGCCTTTCCATTTGCTCCAGAGACAGAACCAACAGCAGGGCCAATCCTCAAATCAAGGGCAGTCTAAGATAGAGAGCTTGGAGGAAAGTTTACAAGCTTTCATCAAAGTCAGTGTTCAAAATCAAGAGATGACTAATAAGAGGTTGTACTCATTAGAAGCATCCTTTAAAAAAGTGGAAACTCAAGTAGGACAGCTTGCACAACAGATGTAGATTCAACAGAAGGGGAAATTTCCAAGTCAACCTGAGCAAGCACATTCAGTGACTGTTCTTAGGAGTGGTAAGGAAATTAACAATAATGTTGAAAATGATTTTGTGAATGCAGGTGACCAAGAGAACAAGGAGGAAGGAGGACCAGAGAACAAAGGTGATGGAGTTATATCAGTGGAGAAATCACCTTCAGCAGATTTACATAAGGCAAGCAATCTGTACCAGCCTCCTATACCATTCCCTAGCAGGTTGAAAGATGATAAAAAAGATAAGCAATTTTCTAATATCTTCAACATGCTGTCTAAGGTAAGTATCAACTTACCCTTACTTGAAGCAATTAAGAACATGCCGGCTTATGCCAAGTTCTTCAAAGACATGATCACCAAGAAAAAGAGGTATGAGTCAAATGAAAAAGGTGATAGTTTCTGAGGTAGCTAGTGCTGTTCTGCAGCATAAACTACCTCCCAAACTAAAGGATCCTGGTAGCTTTATAATTCAACTTTCTATGGGGAATGGAAAGGGGACTGAGGGCATGTGTGATCTAGGAGCTAGTGTGAATTTGATGCCTTATTGTGTGTATAAAGAATTAGAACTAGGGGAACTCAAATAAACCAAAATGATGTTGCAATTAGCCGATAGATCTTTTAGATTCCCGAAAGGGGTTATAGAAGATGTGTTAGTTAAGGTTGGTGGGTTAATAGTACCTGTAGATTTCATAGTTCTTGACATGGAGGGGAGTAATTCTACACCATCAGCACACACTATTTTACTGGGTAGGCCTTTCATGGCTACTACCAACACCTTATAGATGTTAAAAATGGTAAGTTGTCAATGACTGTCTTAGGACAAACTGTAGAATTTTCTATTTTTAACACTTCTCCCATTCCTACAACTGCTTTATATGAGAATTGTTCTTTAATTAATTGTGTTGATGCAGTTGTATCAGATGCTTTCTTGCAGACAGGTTCATCAGATAAATTGGAGCTGAAACTGACTTTAGAAGAGGGGGCTAAATCAGTGAGGAGGACTCAAAGATGCTTTAACCCAAAGGCATATGAGAGCTCGAGAGTTTACAAGGATCACACTAAGGCACTGCATGACAAATTTATGTGCGATAGACATTGAATCCAGGTATGAAAGTTTTACTTTTTAATTCTCGACTCCGTCTGTTTTCAGGTAAGCACAAATCTCGATGGAGTGGTCCTTTCGAGGTAACTAAAGTATGTCCTTCTGGTGCCATTGAATTGCTTAACTCTAGAACCAATAAGACTTTTAAAGCAAATAAACATAGAATTAAACCATATAAAGAAGGATTTCAAGAAGTGAGGATCATTGACAGTACTTTGATCCACGATTCCTAGTCTTGCATGATGTTCAGCTTTATGACATTAAAGAAGCGCTCAATGGGAGGCAACCCATTAGTTTGAATTTCTTTTTCATAGTTATAATTTTATATTTAGTAATTTTAATTTTATGTTTAGTTTAAATAAATGGAAACCCTTAAGCTCTCTTGTATCTTGTTTTTGACCATTTGTGTTTGTGATGAAAAGTTAGGGTTTTGCCTCACCAGGGTACGATGGAAGACAGGTTGTACTTTCTCTTTCTCTTTATTATTCTTGTTTTCCATTGAGGACAATGGAAATTCTAAAGTGTGGGGTAATCTTTTAGCTGTTCCTTAATTCTTGTTTTGTTTGTCTTGGTGTGTTTTATTGTGTTGTGCATGGCATAATTGTTGAAAATTTATTGATCTTTTCTGTGATTCTAGCATTAAAGTTGAGACTTTAGTATCAGCATATAAATGAGCATTTGAATTCATTCAGGATCATTTTTCACATTCTGCAATTCATGACATATAAATCTTTGTAAACCCACCTGTGTGAGTTTTGAGCCTCATAATTTGATATTATTATCAGTTGATTTTCTTTTCTTAAGTGTGCACCTTCATGATTTTTCATCTTTAGAGTTTGCTTTTCCATACTAATTGAACTCACATTATGATTTAATCTCAAGTTTTAAAATGATGAAGGCAAATTAGGTTAGCCCTTTAGCTTAAAAAGACCTCCCTTAATATTGATTTCCTTAGTGAGCCAAGTTGAGCCTTTGAATTTTTCTTGTTTGATCAACACAATTCTCAACTTAACATCTTTTTATTATCATCATACCTGCATTAAGGAATGGAGTTTTATGATATGACAATAGGGTGGTTTGTTTCAAAGTGTGGGGTAAGCAAGTAAAAAAAAAAAAGAAAAATGGAATTGCTAATTGGGGGTTGAAATACATACTTTGCACATTGTATTTGATTAAGAGTCATTATTCTTTTCCTCTACATTTTAAGCTAGATGTTCCATGCAATTCTTAATTTTGTATATATATATTAAAAAATAATGATAAAAGTAAAAAAAAGGAGAGAGAAAATAAAAGAAAAGTTATATATATATATACAAAATTCATATATGTTCTAGCATTAGTTATCAAAAGAGGAATGTTGACTCATGTATTTTTATGCAAGTATATAAGATTATCAAGGATTGTGAGTATGCCATTTGAGGGAGTTATGAATTTCTTAGCAAGAGTAGTGTCTAATTTAGATACTCCATTTCTTGATGCTCCAGCTTAAATGTCTTTTCTCACACCCTTACCTTAGCCTCATTACATCCAAATGAAAGACCTTCGGATTATTTCTTGAGAAAATCAGTGAGGGAGATTGGATAATTAAGCAAGTTTATGGTAGTATGCAGTCATGAGTGGTTTGAGTGATTAACCTTTGAAATCGAGTGAAACACTTAGATGAGAGATGAGATTTGTATGTCTGGATTAATGAATGAGTTAAGAAAATCCTTGATTGAAATAAATTGCAAATATTTATGGCTGACTCTTAAAGTATTTCATCTATATACTGGAATAATAGTTAAGGTTGTTTGAGTTTTTAATTTATGCCATGTGAATTTGCTTGAGGACAAGCAAAGTTTTAAGTGTGGGGTAGTTGTTTTATTAGTTTTTATTATAGATTTGTGTCTTGTTTATTATGATAATTATTATTTTATTTAGGTATTTTGTTAGTTTTTATCGGTTTATTTAGTGTTTTCATTAATTTTATTAGTTTTAGTTTATTTCAGTGTTTATGTCGTTTTTGATCTAGTTTTTAGTATTATGTTTATGTTTTGTTGGTTATTGTCTATTTACTTCCTGTTTAAAGTTTGTTTTGAGTTTTGTGTTAGGTTAAAAAAGGAAAGGAAACAAATTGAAGGAGAAAAGGGGCAGTAGCTGACACAGGCAGAGGACACGACCAAGTCATTGGCCGTGTCCCATGCCAAGCTAAAAAGGAAAAGCAAGTCACTGGCCGTGTCCCTCCAAAAATGCTCAAACACGGCCAAGTCACCATCAACTTGGCCGTGTCTCACCTAAATCCAAAGAAAAGAAGAGCAATTCTCACAGTAGGTGACACATGCAAGCGACATGGCTAAGTCACTGGCCGTGTCCCTCTAAAATGGTCCAACTTGGCCGTGTCACCATCAACTTGGCCGTGTCTCTCCCTCCAATTCACCTCCAACAGGGCCAAGTTCACTCTATATTGGCCATGTCACTCATGGATCAATGAAGACGCACGGAGGTTTCGTATAAATAAAAAAGTTAGGGTCTTTCTTAAGACTGTTGGCGATTTTGAGAGAGAATTGAGCCGTTCAAGAGATTAGGGTTTTGATAACTTTGTTTTCTTTTGATTTTGATTACACTTTTGATTACTTTAGCTTGGATTAGATTGTTCTAGCCATTGATGCATCCTTCTTGCAAGATTTGAACAAGAGATTCTTTAGAAGCTTCAAGGAGTTTGTAACTTGGTTTTGTTCTCGAACTTATTCTCTTTATTTTCATTGAAATTGTATTAATGGATATTATCATGTCTAATTTGATTTCTTTGAATATTAATAAGATGAGTATGTTTGATTGCATCATGAACTAATTTGATATAGTCTAGGGTTTGTATGGATCTGCTATGATTGTATGAATTGGTTATTCTCTTAGCTAATAATTTCTTTAGCCTTGATTGAATGAAATATGGTTAATATATAATTGATTGGCCACCAATTATGTGTTTTAGGTATTAGATGATGGATTAAGAGATGAAGTCTAATGCTGGAACGATTCAATTAGGGACTTAGGTGAATTAGAGATATAACCTATTAAAAAGATTGTTTCAATTATAACAAGATTAGTTGTAAGAGGTTTGAATGTGAGAGCTTATTTCCTTGACTCAATTTATTAAGTTGCTTGAGATTTAATCTTTGAAATTAAATTTGTTAAGAGGAATAACCGTTCATACATATAAGTAGTAGAGAAGTGAAAACCCTAGACCTTTTTATCAAGTGAATCAAAACATCAGCTCTTGTTTACTTTTATTGTTTTAAACTTCAATCAATCTTCTTCATTAGTTAACAATTTAAATTTTCTTCATTACTTGTTATTCATAATTTGATAATCAATCAGCCACTTTAGCTTCCTTGTGAGACGACCTTGGGGCGATCACCTTTGCTACAACTACCTCGTATACTTGCGAGTGACGCTTTTGGTAGAGTTAATTTGAGCGCAACAAGTTTTTGGCGCCGTAGCAGGGGAGGCTAATTGGCGAAATTGTTTATTAGGCAAAAATATTTTAGATTATTTTTCATTGTTTATTTTTTATTTTATTTTGTCTTTTGCTTTTAATAATTTCTTTTTCTAGAAAAATTCTGTTTATGCAAGGCAGGAGATCGCTCGAAGGAGGGCTACATCCATTCATTCCAAAAATTCAGAGAGTGAAAAGGAGCAGAGAAGGGTTTGAGCTCTACACCGGATTTGATACAGAGGACGACACTTCTGAATTTGAGTCAGATTCTGCACAATCAGTTAAAATGGCTGAAGAAAGACAAAGAACCATGAGAGATTTTGCTAGACCTGTCATTGGGACTTCCACATCTTGTATAAGGTTGACAGATGCAGCAAGGAATTATGAGTTGAAGAACATTCACTACAACATGCTGCCATCATTCTATGGAGTTCCAAATGAAGATCCTTTGAACTTTATTCGAGATTTCTACTCCACCCTCAACACTTTTCCATTGGGAGGATTAACAGAGGATCAGTTGAGGATGCGGTGTTTTCCATATACTTTGAAGGATAGGGCAAAGAGCTGGCTTATGATGTTTTCCATTGGGCAGTGTGATATGCTAATGCATGCATGATATGCATTAATAATACTTATAGTGGTTTTATTGTCTCATAGACCAAGGTGAACAGCTGGAGTGCCTCCATGGAATCATTCCAGATGCTCATTCAGATCTCACGTTGAAATGGCAGAAGACTTTACTTTTACGACTTTCAAGTTATTGAAAACATGAGTGGTTTGGCCCAAGCAACATAGACATACATCCATTTTAAATTATGATTTAGCACATCAGTTGGTAGCTTCTTCAAAACCTTGCAAATGATTATTTGTTTTTTCTCATGTGTCCTTCGAGATTCGATGGTGCAACATACTTCCTTTAACTTGAAGTTTTATATAACAAGAAAACATTTTTTTCATTATTATTTTTTATTATTTTTTAAAATTAAATTTTGACCTTGTTAAATTAGTGTCAATTTACTTCAGGACTCAACTTTCCTAAATTAATATATCTATTACATGATAACCCTAGTTACCATACTAAACTCGGGAATCATTTCTATTTAAGCAAGAACTATTGCACTTCAGATAGGCAAATACACATGACTTGGCCATAGGTCTCATTGAATTTAAATATTGCCTGTCTCATATGCATGCTTATCCAAACAATCTCCACTAATAGACTCTACCTACCAAGAGAGATTAATAGGTATTTATTAGGAATAAAATGGGGTCTATAAGGGACATGGGCTAAATGAAGGCCATTTTTAGATTTAAGCTTATGAAATACTATGGACAAACATTCACACTACAAACTTTCTGCTGGAACCATACGTTGTTGGAAGTATTCTTAAACTTTGGGCATCACTTTTATCTTCTGACTTCATGAAAATACTAAGCTTGAATGTCCTTCCATCTTCTTGGCAGAAATCTAGGTCCAATAAGTATTATCTTGATCTTTAGACCACCTTTTTCTTACTCTTTCTTTGCATCCTTTCCCCTTTTTGAAATATCAAGTCTAAGACTTTCAATATTGAGGACCTGGAGTTGTGCTGGATAAAATAAAAGATGGTTTTTCCCTTGTTTCTCCAATTTTATTTGAGTATTCGGCTTGGCTGGACCAATTCAAGTTAATATGTTGTCATAAACTAAGTGAAAGTTTTTTGATGTTTTAGGTAAGAAGAACTCTATTGGATTTCTAAACTGGCCTTTTGGGTTAACCGCCCTCTTTTAGCATTTTCTTTTCTTTCCTTTTCTTCTTTTTTTCCTTATTTATTTGTTTTTTTTTTGTTTTTTTTATAGTTTTAAGAAAGTTATCGTATTTGCTCCATTCTATGCTTCTAACTATGGATGAGTGGATTAGAGTGAGTCTGCTTCAGTGAGGATGGACCCTCCCGCACCTTGATAGATTTGAGATATTAAGTCCAATTCAGGTAAACTTCAACTACCTTTATGGTATTGACTGTACATCCTTTTCCTTTATCTTCTTTAATCTTTAGTACCTTAGTGATCATCAGACTTATCATAAGTGTCATGATAGCATAGGGTTGGTTATCGGGCTTAAGAGCCAATAAAATCAAGTTAAAAATCTTATAAAGGCTCAAGGGGACAAACTAGGGACTAATGTTTAATAAGGTGGATACTAGTTATTGGCTAACAAAATAATGCCTAGATCATTTTTCTCTTAAATAAGCAAAGTTTAATTTCACCTTGAAAGTTTGCCAAAGCATGTTCAAAGATTGGCTAGGACCTAGATAGTCATAATTATGCAGGAGCCCTCTTTAAGTAAGCATACACAGCTCAATGCTATAGAACAACTCCCTCACCTAGTAAAGTCATTCATATCATGATGCACAGATACACTAATTTATGAATATCAAGCTAGATTCATCATTGGTTGAGAACAAAAATGACAACAACCAACATAAGTAAAAGTTTGATGAAAGTAATTCATTCAAAACATCTTAGTTTAAAAAACATAATTGTTCCAAAAATATTAAAGAAATAAAATAAGTAGCATTCAAGCCTAATGAAGTTGTTGAATTATAATCGATGGTGCTTTATCTACTTGAGCATGTCAAAGGAAATGGTGATCACATCCTCGTCCATAATTCCTTCATCTACATCTTGAAAGGATGAGAAGATAGAACTTTCCATCAATCCTCCTTCTGTCATGAAGGTTGCTCGTGGTGGCACTCTTTCAAACTTAGGCAATGGATTGCTTCTAGTATTGGTTTTATCAGGCTCGGGTAGCTTTCCACTGTCAATCAAATCATGGATCATGTGCCTCAATTGAGCACAATTATTTGTATCATGCCCTTACATTTGATGGAATTGACAGGCCTTGGCATCAAAGTTTGGCGGCAGAGGATCGTGTAGCGGCCGAGGAGCCAATGGCTGCAATATTCTTTTCATCTGTAACTTGTTGAAAACCCAAGATAAATGTTTTCCTAGATCTTAAAACTATCTTCTATTTTCTTGACCAGTTGTTGCATTGTCATCTACTGACTTCTATGTACCCTGACCACTAGACTGATAACTTCCCTTATCATTCCATCTTCCAGAAAAATGATTCTTCTCCCTTTCGCATTCTTCTATTTGCAAGCTAGCTTGGAGAAGATCTTTGAAATCCTTGATAAGGGTGCGGGACATTCTCTCTCAAAGATTAGGTAGCACTCCTCTCACAATTATCCTAATTTGGTCTGACTCATAGGGCCTCTTCTTGTGCAATGAAACCTTGTTCTTTCACCTTTTCATGTAGTCAACAAAATTCTCATTCTGTTTCTGCATGATTGACTCAACTTCCATCAAGGTCACTTCTAATTTCACTTTGTACCATACTACTAGATGAAGACTTTGTGCAGCAAATTCCAGCTCTTTAGAGTACTTTCCTCTAAGGTATTAAACCAATTTTGCACAACTGGATCCAATGAAAGCATGAAGTACTTTAGAGTTTGAGCCTTGGTAGCTCGAGCAGACTGCATAGCAGTGATGCATTGCTTTACATGAAGATGAGGGTTGCTGGTTCCACCATACTTAGCAAATGATGTCATCCTGAATTTGTAAGGAACTTACAAATATTGTTCAAATAGCTTATCCACCTCCGACATTTCTTCAATTTTCAGCTTCTTTTCAAACTTCTTCTCTAGATCAACAATCATCTTCTCCACATCGAAAGTTTTGGTTTTTTCAATAGTTGATTTCTCCACTACCTTCGTCTCCTTCTTCTTGTCTTGAGGGTCTTGGAAATAATGAGCCCAGTCATCATCATCATCGACAACCACCTTGTCATCATTAAAGGTTACTTCACCAACCTTTGCCTTTCCCTTGTCTTTTGGCTTCTTGGGACTAGCAGATGCTTTGTTGTCCCAAGATGGCAACCAAGAGGGGGGGTGAATTGGTTTTCTCAAGAAGTAATGACAATTTAAAAAACTCAACAAACAAGAAATGCGGAATATAGAGTTGGTTGAGTAATTGAAGAAAGAAAGAACACACAAGATTTATAGTGGTTCGGATTTACTTCAATCCTACATCCACTTCCTTAACAACTTGTTAAGGTTCCACTAATCTTTGAAGTTTTTACAAGCTCACTTCTAACTTTGGTGTTTTCACAAGTTCACACCTAACTTCACAAGTGTTTTTCTTAGGCTCACACTTACAACCCAAACAAGAGTTTTACAAGGCTCACTCTCACAACCTAACAAGAGTTTTACTAGGCTCACTCTCACAACCCAAGTGTTTCCCAAGCTTACACTCAAACTTATACAATGGTGTTTTCAATGCTAACACCTAACATTCATAACAATTCAAATACAAGTTTAAGTAAAAGAAAATTTGTTGCTTGGCTATGAAAATCTTTTCTCAATGTTGTCTCTTTTTTGTTTTCTCATAGAAACTTTGTATTTATAGCCAATGTGGTCTTACTAGCCGTTATTGATGTTGAGAATAAAGTCTTGGCAGATTAGACCTCTTTACTTAAACTGTCCGAAGCACTTCGCGGTCGCCCTTCATACAAGGATGGTCGCGCTCATGCTTCAAGCGGTCGTCCTTTTAACCAGGGACGGTCGCTACTTTTAAAAAATCTTCAACGGTCGAATTTTAGTGCTCTGCAGCTGGAATCTTGCCCATGATGTGTTTGTCGGACCGTTTCTTGCCCATGCTGTGTTTGTCGGGACGGTCGCGCATCACAAAGTGCGGTCGCCCTTTTTTGAATACTGAAGTGGGATTACAACGGTCATGTCACGTGTCATTTTCTGACAGGGCAAAAGAGATGTCCGCCATAATTTGAATCTCGCGGTCGCCCGTGGTAGCATTTCGCGGTCGAACTCATATTCTCGCGTCGAACTTCTGGACGCACCTGAGGACGCGAACACTACTGTCTCTTTGAGCAATTTCTTTTTGAATTGTTGGGCGGTCGCGACTTTGAATGGGGCGGTCGCTATAGTGGTTAGCGAGGTCGAGTCATTCACCGTTCTTGTCACCGCGAATCTTACTGTGATTGTAATGATTTAAATTCCTTGAGTAGCGGTTGTGCACATATTTGGCCGGTCGCTATTCTGTAGGAGCGGTCGCGACTGAGGTCGAACTTCTGACCGCGAAACCTACTGTGACAAGGTTTCATTCTGTAATTACTTGGAGCGGTCGTATTAAGGTGAGGTGCGACCGCGATAAATGTTCTGTTCACCTTTAATTGAAATAACCTAATCCTGCAACAAGATTTCTCAAACACAAGTTAAATAGATCATCCATTTGAGTTGTCAAAGATCAAAATTAAGATTATTTGTCTAACAATCTCCCCCATTTTGACTTTGACAATTCAAATGGAATGATGAGAAAAAAAATAATAAGTCTTAAATGCTCCCCCTTAACATATGCAACAATCATGGTTAAGAGCATTGTGATTATTAGTTTATTTTGGTGCAAATGTTATTGTTTGAATGCAAACATTTCTCCCCCATAAACATTTCTCCCTTATTGCAAATATTCAACATGTATACTTGTTTCTCCCATTATTGTTCTTATCTTTGGTTTCCTCTATTGGTTCATTCCATTGGTTCTTCTCCCCCATTGTCATAGGCAAAATGAAACAATTGTTAAGCAAAATTATTAACTAAACAATGAAAGGGAAAGTACCAAATTATATATATTAAAATTGGAGGAAAGTACAAAGCAGAAAGTGCAAAGCAGAAAACATATGAAAATGCAAACAAACTAAAGCTAAGCTATTCTGAGTCATCATCTAACTCTAACTCTTCTTCAACTAAAGGAGCTTTCCCCTTATCTTGAGGTGCAACAGAGGCAGAGCTAGTGCTAATAGACTCTTCTTCTTCAGCAACGCTTTGGGTGTGATCACTTATATCCCAATCTTCAAGATTGCATTGAGGCAAGTCCAATTTGCCTTGCATGTCATAAAGATCATGGTGCATGTGGGATATAAGGTCTATCCTTTTGTTTAAGTGCTGGAATCTCTTGGAAACACTTTTCTTGAACTTAGTGAGTTTCCTTGAGAGAGTCTTGATTGCTTGGAGGATGAGTTGTGTGGAGGATGAAGCAGTTTCTTTAGCAGCTTTTGATGAAGTTGCTTTTGGAGGTAATTCTACTGCAACTTCTACAGAATCTCCCTCTTCCTCAATTGTATACCTTGGCCTTTTCTTTTGTTTATCCATAACTCCTTTCTTGCCATAGCAGTATACATATGACCCTTCTATCTTCCTTACACAACCAGCATGCTCTAAGTAATCCATTGTGATAGCATTGGAGGCTAGAGTGAAAGGGTTCCTCAAAGTAGCTAAGTTCAAATCATTCAGAAGTTTTAAGTGTCTAGCTATTTGAGTAACTTGAGAGGATAGGAAGAAGGTACCAGTTCTTGTAACAGCATGATGATAAAATGTATCAATCAAGAACTTGGTTGTGTTCATTTTGATGTTATGGGTGAAAGCATAGAGAAAGATAAGGTCTCTCTTGGTTACTTTCTCATTCCCATCTGCTCTTTGGTGAATGGTATAGGTGATAATCCTATGGAGCATCCAGTGGGTGAGAGATTTGATGTGCTTGGCTTTAGATTCCTTTTCAAAGGAAGTTTCAATGGAAATTTCTCGCCAGAAATCAGAAAGGGTTGGGTTTGAGAAGATTTGGTCATTGTAGGAGGTTATACCTTCAGAAGGGAAGTTCCAAATTCTGCCAAAATCTTCAAGGGTTATGAATTGATACTGATCAAAGAGTTTGAACCTTACCCCGTACCAACCTAGAGCAGAGTTTGCACTCTTCTCTATCTGGAATGACATTAGAAACTCCTTACTTAGACTAGAGTAACCTACCTCTTCTGGAAAGACAAAATTTCTCCATCCAAGGACATCCAACAATCCTTCAATTTCGTCCTTGATGCCCAAAGCAGACAGCATCCCACCAAAAGGAGATTTGGTGCCTTCAACCTTCTTCTTCTTTAGCATGGCATACCTAATGTCTTCCTCAGTGGTTTGGTGATGAGGTTTGTGAATTTTCTCACCCCTTTTTGATTGTGGAGGAGATGGAGGTTCAACGACAGGTTCTCTAATGGTGATTCCTGGAACTCTCTTAGCTTGTCCCTTTATTTTGGAAGTGGTTTTTCTTTTGGGAGCCATTAGAATAGAAGAAACAGATGAGAGCAGGAAAACAGAGGTTGATTTGAGAAGCAGATGAGTTGAGAAGATTTTAGGGTTTTAGATTGTTTTCAGAAGCAAAATATCCAAGAAATTTGATGTAACTTACTTTTAAATAGATGGAGTTAAGAAAATAGCCGTTTTTGACTGTTGGATATTAAGAGTTGCAACCTGTCACACAGCCAACGGTTATAAATTTTCGAGCAGAGTGTACAGGGTGCGGTCGCGGATTGAAGATAGTGCGATCGCTACTTATGGTCTAGCGACCATTATCAAGATAAGTATGCTCGCGAGAGAAGAAAGTAACTGTAACGGTCGAAACTATTCAAATTGGTGCGGCCGCGCACAAATTTTCTCGACCGCGCACAGGGATTTTTATTGAATGAAACTGGCAGACGAAATAGCGATCGCTAAATAACACTGGAGCGACCGCGATAAACTTAAAAAATGAAAATTTCAAGGAAAGATGGAATGACATTTCTAATGTGTTAAAGAATTAACTGCATGCACATAGAAACTTCATTGGAAGATAATTAATTCAAAGTTATTCCATCAATCATTCCTAAATTGAGTTTTATGAAGTTAAGTCTATCTTCATTCAAGGGTTTTGTAAAGACATCAGCAAGTTGATTTTCTGTATCTATGAATTCTAAGGTTATATTCTGATTTTGTACATTTTCTCTTAAGAAATGATGTCTAATATCTATGTGTTTGGATCTAGAATGTTGGATAGGATTTTTAGATAAATTGATAGCACTAGTGTTGTCACATTTAATGGAAATATTGTTAAAAACCTTACCATAGTCAAGCAATTGTTGTTTCATCCATAATACTTGTGTGCAACAAAAACATGCTGCAATATATTCTGCTTCCGTTGTGGATAAAGCAACCGATGCTTGTTTCTTACTATGCCAAGAAACTAGACAATTACCAAGAAAGTGACATGCTCCTGTTGTGCTCTTCCTATCTAAGATACTACCAGCATAATCTGCATCTGAAAATCCTATAATATGAAATGATGTATTCTTAGGATACCAAAGTCCTAAATGCATTGTACCACTCAAATATTTCAAGATTCTTTTAGTGGCATTCAAGTGTGATTCTTTAGGACAGGTTTGAAATCTAGCACATAGACATACACTATACATTATATCAGGCCTAGAAGCAGTTAAGTAAAGTAGTGATCCGATGATACCTCGATATTTCTTCTCATCTACTGCTTTACCATTATCATCTTTACCTAATTTCAATGATGTGCTCATAGGAGTTTTGCTAGTTTTGCAGCCATCCATTCCAAATTTCTTGATGAGTTCTTTTGTATATTTGGATTGGTTGATGAAGATCCCATCTTTACATTGCTTGACTTGCAGTCCAAGGAAAAACTTGAGTTCACCCATCATGCTCATTTCAAATTCCCTAGTCATACAAGAAGCAAATTCTTTGCACAAGGCTTCATTAGTAGCTCCAAGTATTATGTCATCCACATAAATTTGTACAATCAAAATGTTGTGCTTATTCTTTTTAACAAAAAGAGTTGTGTCTACTTTTCCTTTTGAAAAACCATTTTCAAGCAAATATGCACTAAGTTTATCATACCAAGCTCTAGGTGCTTGCTTTAATCCATATAAAGCTTTGGTAAGTTTGAAAACATGATCAGGAAATTTGTAGTTTTCAAAACCAGGAGGTTGTTCAACATAAACTTCTTCATTTATGAGTCCATTTAGAAATGCACTTTTAACATCCATTTGATAAAGCTTAAAATTCATATGACATGCAAAAGCAAGTAATATTCTAATAGCTTCCAATCTAGCTACGGGGGCAAAGGTTTCATCATAGTCAATACCTTCTTCTTGATTATAACCTTTGGCTACCAATCTTGCTTTATTTCTAATGATGTGACCATTTTCATCAAGCTTATTCCTATAAACCCATTTGCATCCTATTGTAGAATGATCTATAGGTCTAGGAGTAAGTTGCCAAACATTATTTCTTTCAAATTGATTAAGTTCATCTTGCATTGCAGTTATCAAATTTTCATCATTTAAAGCTTCCTCAACATTTTTTGGTTCAATTTGAGAAACAAAAAGCAAAATTAACATCAACGTGATTAATTTTAGATCTAGTAGTTACTCCCTTTGATGTTTCTCCAATGATGAGTTCCTTTGGATGATCTTTCTTGTATTGCCAATCCTTAGGTAGATCTTGAGACTCTTCTTCAAGTTGATTGATCTTTGGAACATCAATAGATTCAAGAGGTTCAAGAGTATCTGCAGGGTCATTGAAAGAAATACCTTTCTTTTGATCAAGTTTAGATGATTCATCAAATACAACATGCATTGATTCTTCTATAACTAGAGTTTTCATGTTAAATACCCTATATGCTTTGCTATATGATGAATATCCTAAGAATATGCCTTCATCTGATTTGGATGAGAATTTTCCAAGATTATCCTTGGTATTCAATATGAAGCATTTGCATCCAAATACTCTAAAATATCCAATTCTGGGTATTCTTCCATTCCATAGCTCATAAGAAGTTTTATTAGTTAAATGCCTTTTATAAACACGATTTGCAATGTAACAAGCTGTATTAACGGCTTCCGCCCAAAAATAAGATGGTAAATCATATTCGTTGAGCATTGTTCTAGCCATTTCAATTAAAGTTCTATTTTTCCTTTCAACTACACCATTTTGCTGTGGAGTTCTAGGAGCAGAAAAATTGTGTGAAATGCCAATTTCATTGCAAAAGTTTTCAAAGTTTTCATTTTCAAATTCTTTGCCATGATCACTTCTAATAGATGTGATCACATATCCTTTTTCATTTTGAACTCTTTTTGCAAAGGTTTTGAAGTAATTAAAGGCTTCATTCTTTTGAGCTAAGAAATTAACCCATGTGAATCTAGAGTAGTCATCAACAAGAACAAATGCATATAATTTGCCTCCTAAGCTTGTAACTCTATTTGGTCCAAACAAATCTAAATGAATGAGCTCTAAAGGTCTAGAGGTGCTTATAACACTCTTTGATTTAAATGAGCTTTTATGTTGCTTACCATGTTGACAAGGTTTACAAATTCTATCTTTTTCATATTTTATCTTAGGTAAGCCATCAACTAAGTTCTCATTACAAATATATTTCAATTGATCCATACCAGCATGTCCTAGTCTTCTATGCCATAACCATGCATCATCATTAGTGGACATCAAACATGTATGATTTGAATGTATGCTGACATTATAAGTGTTGTTTGTTCTAGTGCCCTTAAATATGATAACATCATTTGAATTCGTGATCTTGCATTCCTTGGAATCAAACTTGACAGAGTATGCTTTATCACAAAGTTGACTAACACTTAGCAAGTTATGTTTCAAACCATCAACAAGCCATACATCTTCAATTAAATCCTTACCAATGGAACCAATGGAGCCAACACCAAGAATTTTACCTTTAGCATTGTTTCCAAAAGTTACGTTACCTCCATGTTTATAGGTAATACTTGTAAAGAGCTTTGCATTTCCAGTCATATGCCTTGAGCATCCACTATCCACAAGCCATGTGCTTTCATTGGTAGTAGATTTTAGGCATACCTGCAAGACAATTTTGATCATCTTCTTTTAGGTACCCACATATAGTTGGGTCCTTGATGGTTAGTAGAAAGAGTGCCTTCTAAATTGAGATGAGCTTTTCTTATATAACAATTGAAATTTTTGTGACCAAATTTCATGCAATATGTGCATTGCCATGGTATCCTATGCTTCTGCATTTTTCTTTTTGCATTATACATACAACTACAAGTATGTGATTTCTTTTGTACAAGTTTAGTGAACAACAATGCATAATTATTTTTGGCTTTATTTCCTAGTGAACCATAAGAAGTTCTTTTAGATTTGGTGCAAGCATCTTTGATATGAACATCAGAAATTTTAGTTGTAGATGCTTTCACAAATGTTGGTTTGCTAGGTGCAATGTTGGTTGAGCCATTGAATCCTAATCCATATTTCAAGGAAGGTGATCTTTGATTATTAATTAATGTGTTCAATGCTTCCTTTCCTTTATGAAATCTGGAAATTGATTCTTTTAGTTCTTTTAGTTCATGCTTCAATGCCTCATTCTCTTTAATCACTTTTTCTAAGTCATGTGAGCTTTTATTTAATTCTCCTATTGTATTCAGTAAGTGTTCATTTGAGGTTTTCAATTCTAAGGTAGAGTTCTTTAAGCATATAAAATCCTTTTCTAACTTAGAGTTTTTCTCTTTATAGAGCATCATTTTAGAGAAATATTTTTCTATTTTAGAATTCATGTGCTCAATCAAGTCACTATCATCTATATCATTTATATCATCATGTGCTACAAGATCAAAAGATTGAGTACTTACCTCATTGGAGTCATCTTCAATAGCCATGAGACAAAGATTTGCAATTCCTTCCTCTTCTTCTTCTTCACTTGAGGAAGAGTCATCCCATGTGGCTTTGAGAGACTTTTTCTTTTCTTTATCCCATTTCCTTTTGTTCTTTAATTTGTAGCAATCCGACTTGATGTGACCGGTTTTTCCACATTCATAGCATTTTACCTCATTTTTCTTTTCTTTATCTTTGAAGGAGAATTTAGGAGGTGTACCTTTGTTTGCTTGTAATCTTTTCTTCCTTTTCCATTCGTTCATTCTTTTTGAGAACATTGCCATTTCATCTTCATCATCAGTACCTTCACTGCTTGAGCTCTCAATTTCTTTGATTGCTTTGAGTGCAATTGGTTTTCTCTTTTCTTTCTCACCTTGATCTTCTTCTTTTTCACTGTGCAGCTCAAAAGTGAGTAATTTACCAACTAGCTCGTCGGTTCTTAATGTGCTGAGATCATGAGCTTCTTCTATGGATGATACTTTGGATTCAAAGTTCTTTCTAGCTCTTAGTGCTCTCAAGATTTTACTGTTTACATCACCTTGATCATATACCTTGCCATACTTCTTTAGTTCATTGACAATTGCAAGTAAGCGATTGGTCATGTCGGTGACATTTTCATTTGGTTTCATCTTGAATAGCTCATACTCATGAACATGCATTTGTTTCTTGGTAAATCTTACCTGAGTTGTACCTTCATGGTAGTTTTCAAGTGTTTTCCAAATGCAATGTGCACAAGTTAAATGTTGAACTCTTCCACCTTCTTCTCTTGAAATGGAGTTCATCAAGATGGAAGCAGCTCTATTGTTCTTGAATCGATCTCTGATATTGCTAGTTGACCATTGAGCTTTGGGAAGAGGAACTTGAATACCGTCAACTTCATGAGTAGGAGATTTCCACTCATTTTCCACGAAATCCCATAGTTCAATCCCTTCACTGTCTAGAAACAAATACATTTTGTGTTTCCAGTATGAATAATCCGTTCCATCAAAGTAGGGTCTAAGAATAGAGTTAAGATTTCCATGAGAGCTTGATGAAGAAGAAGTTGCCATTGTGGATCAGATTTCACAATTAAGTTTAAGAAATCTCAGGGCTCTGATACCAATTGTTGTCCCAAGATGGCAACCAAGAGGGGGGGTGAATTGGTTTTCTCAAGAAGTAATGACAATTTAAAAAACTCAACAAACAAGAAATGCGGAATATAGAGTTGGTTGAGTAATTGAAGAAAGAAAGAACACACAAGATTTATAGTGGTTCGGATTTACTTCAATCCTACATCCACTTCCTTAACAACTTGTTAAGGTTCCACTAATCTTTGAAGTTTTTACAAGCTCACTTCTAACTTTGGTGTTTTCACAAGTTCACACCTAACTTCACAAGTGTTTTTCTTAGGCTCACACTTACAACCCAAACAAGAGTTTTACAAGGCTCACTCTCACAACCTAACAAGAGTTTTACTAGGCTCACTCTCACAACCCAAGTGTTTCCCAAGCTTACACTCAAACTTATACAATGGTGTTTTCAATGCTAACACCTAACATTCATAACAATTCAAATACAAGTTTAAGTAAAAGAAAATTTGTTGCTTGGCTATGAAAATCTTTTCTCAATGTTGTCTCTTTTTTGTTTTCTCATAGAAACTTTGTATTTATAGCCAATGTGGTCTTACTAGCCGTTATTGATGTTGAGAATAAAGTCTTGGCAGATTAGACCTCTTTACTTAAACTGTCCGAAGCACTTCGCGGTCGCCCTTCATACAAGGATGGTCGCGCTCATGCTTCAAGCGGTCGTCCTTTTAACCAGGGACGGTCGCTACTTTTAAAAAATCTTCAACGGTCGAATTTTAGTGCTCTGCAGCTGGAATCTTGCCCATGATGTGTTTGTCGGACCGTTTCTTGCCCATGCTGTGTTTGTCGGGACGGTCGCGCATCACAAAGTGCGGTCGCCCTTTTTTGAATACTGAAGTGGGATTACAACGGTCATGTCACGTGTCATTTTCTGACAGGGCAAAAGAGATGTCCGCCATAATTTGAATCTCGCGGTCGCCCGTGGTAGCATTTCGCGGTCGAACTCATATTCTCGCGTCGAACTTCTGGACGCACCTGAGGACGCGAACACTACTGTCTCTTTGAGCAATTTCTTTTTGAATTGTTGGGCGGTCGCGACTTTGAATGGGGCGGTCGCTATAGTGGTTAGCGAGGTCGAGTCATTCACCGTTCTTGTCACCGCGAATCTTACTGTGATTGTAATGATTTAAATTCCTTGAGTAGCGGTTGTGCACATATTTGGCCGGTCGCTATTCTGTAGGAGCGGTCGCGACTGAGGTCGAACTTCTGACCGCGAAACCTACTGTGACAAGGTTTCATTCTGTAATTACTTGGAGCGGTCGTATTAAGGTGAGGTGCGACCGCGATAAATGTTCTGTTCACCTTTAATTGAAATAACCTAATCCTGCAACAAGATTTCTCAAACACAAGTTAAATAGATCATCCATTTGAGTTGTCAAAGATCAAAATTAAGATTATTTGTCTAACATGCTTCAACAGTATTTTCCACTAATGCAGCCTATTTACTTTTCATGGTCTCAGCTAGGATCTCCTTCAATTCTTCCATCTTTATGTTGATTGCATTGTCTGTCATCTTTTGAATATGCACTAGTTCCATTGTTTTTGGTGAGAAGCTAACTGAGTCGTCACTTGTGAGTGGGGATTTTTGCCTCCATTCCCTGTGGAATGGTTCTTGCGACTTCGGCACTGTTTAGACTCAGGGCTTTAGAGAACACGGGCCTAAGCCTCTTGATCTTTCAAGCTTGATGTTGATCAAAAAAATCCGAGAGTCCAAGGTCAAGTAAAAAATTTTTTATCAAGAATTTTCTCTCTTTTTCCCAGATCAAAAGTCCCTTCCTATGTGTTTTAATGTTGTATTTATAGGAAAAAATCAAAACCTAATTCCAATTGTCTAAAGAAATAAAAAAGCATTTAGGAAAAGAAATAAAAACTAAATAGAATTGGGTTTTGGAAAAAACTGTGCAGAAAAAAATCACGCTAGAGAAAATTGCACTGGCATAAATTGCTGCTGGCTATGGTCGGGCCAGCTACGAGAATTTGCCAGAATTGTATGTGAGCTAGGGCGCTGGCAAGCCAATTCCTACGGTGAATTGTCTTGTGCCCAATTCGCCGCAGGTTTTTTCTACTGCGAATTGGCCCAAGCTAATTCATCTTCGGCAACAAAAATTTTTCATCGCCGATTCTTCCGTCGTCGATTTTTATTTATTTATTTATTATCTTTTTTTACTGTTACCCTTTTTTTATTTTTATTAAAAATAAATATTATAAGTAATGAATAGTAAAATAAATATTATTTAATTAAAACACTACAAAAATTATTTTAGACTTTTTTTTAAAAAATATCGGACTGGACTGGGTAAAAAATTAAGGGTCTACAGTTTGCCCCCTGCTTGAGAGATCTGAGACTACAACAAAAAACAGCGAAAAGCAATGTGATTTTTTACTGGGTTTAGAGCCATACTGGACTCTATGCCTAAGGTTGGTTTGAGTTCTGGACTAAAAAATGATTTGGGTTCTAGACCCGAGGTAAATTTTGAATTTGGGTTCTAGACCCGAGGTAAGTTCTTGACTTAAGAGGGAATTTAGGTTCTGCACCTAAGCTAAGTTCTGGACTTAAGGGTAATTTAGATTCTGGACCAGAGCTATGTTTTTTACTAAAGAGTAATTTGGGTTCTAGACCCGAGCTAAGTTTTGGACTTAAGAGGGAATTTAGGTCTTAAACCTAAGCTAAGTTCTAGGCTTCAAGATAATTTGGGTTCTAGACCCAAGCTAAGTTTTGGACTTAAGGGTAATTTGGGTTCTAGACCCGAGCTAAGTTCTGGACTTAAGGGGGAATTTAGGTTCTAGACCTATGCTAAGTTCTGAACTTAATGATAATATGGGTTCTGGACCTGAGCTAAGTTCTGGACTTAAGAGGGAATTTAGGTTCTAGACCTAAGCTAAGTTTTGGTCTTAAGGATAATTTGGATTCTGGACCCGAGTTAAGTTATGGAAATAAGGGTAATTTGGGTTTTGGACCCATGTTAGGTTCTGGACTTAAGAGGGAATTTAGGTTTTGGACCTAAGCTAAGTTCTGAACTTAAGGATAATTTGGGTTCTAGACCCGAGCTAAGTTATAGACTTAAGAGGGAATTTAGGTTCAGGACCTAAGCTAAGTTCTGGACTTAAGGATAATTTGAGTTCTAGACCCGAGCTATGTTCTGGACTTGGGGGGGGAATTTAGGTTCTAGACCTAAGCTAAGTTCTGGACTTAAGAATAATTTGGGTTCTAGACCCGAGCTAAGTTCTTGACTTAAGGGTAATTTGGGTTCCAGACTCGAGCTAAGTTCTAGACTTAAGAGGGAATTTAGGTTTTGGACCTAAGCTAAGTTCTGGACTTAAGAGGGAATTTAAGTTCTAGACCTAAGCTAAGTACTTGACTTAAGGATAATTTAGGTTCTGAACCCGAGCTAAATTTTGGACTTAAGAGGGAATTTATTTTCTTGACCTAAGCTAAGTTCTGGACTTAAGGATAATTTGGGTTCTGGACTCGAGCTAAGCTCTACACTTAAGGGTAATTTGGGTTCTGGACCAGAGCTAAGTTCTGGACTTAAGAGAGAATTTAGGTTCTGTACCTAAGCTAAGTTCTGGACTTAAGAGGGAATTTAGGTTCTGGACCTAAGCTAAGTTCTGGACTTAAGGATAATTTAGGTTCTGGACTTGAGCTAAGTTCTAGGCTTAAGAGGGAATTTAGGTTTTGGACCTAAGCTAAGTTCTGGACTTAAGGATAATTTGGGTTCTAGACCCGAGCTAAGCTCTAGACTTAAGGTGAAGTTTAGGTTCTGGGCCTAAGCTAAGTTCTGGACTTAAGGATAATTTGGGTTCTAGACCCGAGCTAAGTTATAGACTTAAGAGGGAATTTAGGTTCTGGACCAAAGCTACGTTCTTGACTTAAGGATAATTTGGGTTCTAGACCCGAGTTAAGTTCTGGACATGGGGGGAATTTAGGTTCTAGACCTAAGCTAAGTTCTGGACTTAAGAATAATTTGGGTTCTAGACCTGAGCTAAGTTCTTGATTTAAGGGTAATTTGGGTTCTGGACTCGAGCTAAGTTCTGGACTTAAGAGGGAATTTAGGTTCTGGACCTATGCTAAGTTCTAGACTTAAGAGGGAATTTAGGTTCTAGACCTAAGCTAAGTTCTTGACTTAAGGATAATTTAGGTTCTGAACCCGAGCTAAGTTCTGGACTTAAGAGGGAATTTAGTTTCTTGACCTAAGCTAAGTTCTGGACTTAAGGATAATTTGGGTTCTGGACTCGAGCTAAGCTCTACAATTAAGGGTAATTTGGGTTCTGGACCAGAGCTAATTTCTGGACTTAAGAGAGAATTTAGGTTCTGTACCTAAGCTAAGTTCTGGACTTAAGAGGGAATTTAGGTTCTGGACATAAGCTAAGTTCTAGACTTAAGAGGGAATTTAGGTTCTGAACCTAAGCTAAGTTCCGGACTTAAGGATAATTTGGGTTCTAGACCCGAGCTAAGTTCTGGACTTAAGGTGAAGTTTAGGTTCTAGGCCTAAGCTAAGTTCTGGACTTAAGGATAATTTTGGTTCTAGTGCCGAGCTAAATTCTGGACTTAAGGGTAATTTGGATTCATTACCTGAGCTATGTTCTGGACTTAAGATCGAATTTAGGTTTTGGACCTAAGCTAAGTTCTGGACTTACGAGGGAATTTAGGTTCAGGACCTAAGCTAAGTTCTGGATTTAAGGATAATTTGGGTTCTGGACCCGAGCTAAGTTTTTGACTTCAGAGGGAATTTAGGTTCTGGACCTAAGCTAAGTTCTTGACTTAAGATAAATTTGAGTTCTGTACCAAAATATTTAAATGTGAGTTTGAAAATATATTATATACGCATAAACTCAAAAAATTAAAATGAAGAAACTTTGCCTCCTGTGTGGGCTCAAACCAATAATTTTTCTCATGCAGGCTCTGATTGATGTTTGTATTTTGTCTAGTTCTTTGCATAAGCATGCATTTCTTCTTTTTTTTGTGAAATGACTAGAGCTTCCTCAAGCAATGGGTCTTCCATGCCCCCCTGATTCAATATCTTCTTTTGATTTCTTCATAGAATATTACTGTTTATTTTTGACAAAGAAAAATGAAGTGTGATATGCTCATGTATGCATGATATGCATGGATAATACTTACAGTGGTTCCATCGGCTCACAGATTGGGGTGATCAGCTGAAGTGTTCTCATTGACTCCTTCCAGATGCTTGTTCAGTTCTTGCTTTGGAATGACAGGGTGCTTCACATTTATGGCTTTTATATTCAGGATAATGAAAATATGAGTGGTGGAGACCCCAAGCTTGCAGAGTCAGGGATACATCCATTTCAAACTATATTTCTGCATGTCAGTTAGTAGCTTCTTCATGACCTTGCCAATAATCATTTACTTTGCCCAATGTGTCCTTTGAGGTTTGATAGTTCAACATACTCCCCTTAACTTGATTTTTTTTGAATTTTGAATTTTGATATTGAAATTAAATTTTGGCTTTGCCAAATTAATGTCAATTTACCTCAGGACTTGATTTTTCAAATTAACATATCTATAACATGACAACCCTAGTTACCGTACTAAACTCGAGAATTATTTCTATTTAAGCAAGAACTGTTGCACTTCAGATAAGCATATACACATTACATGGTCAAAGGTCTCATTGAGTTTGAATATTATCTATCTCATATGCATGCTTATTCAAACTATCTCCACTAATAGACTCTACCTACCAAGAGAGATTAAAAGGTCTTTGATAGGCTTGAAATGGAGTCTATAAGGGACACGGGTTAAATGAAGGCCATTTGAAAGTTGGAGCCGATGTGACACAATGGACAAACCTTCACAATACAAACTACTTGTTGGAACTTTAGATAGTTGGGAGCATTCTTGCTAGACTCCAAATTCCTTCTATCTTCTTGGCATTAATCTAGATATTGATTAGGACAGTCCTTGCTCTTGCAAAAATTTCGGTATCCAAATTTGTTTCTTTTCTTCCTCTCCTTTTTCATTCTTTTTATTTTTCTTACTCTTCCCTTTCTTTGAGCATTTTATTATTTTGTCCTTCTTCCTTGTAGGACTGTCAAGTATAGAACTTTTAAGAATTGGATGATCTTTCTCCTTTTTCTCTAATTTTGGTCGAATCTTTGGTTGAGTTGGACCAATTCAAGACAAACTATCCTTATAAACTAAATAAAAGCCTTTTGCTGTCTTAGGTAAAAGAGAACTTAGTTGGCTTTCTGAACCGCCTTTTTAAGTTTTATCTTTTTTTTCCTTTTTTTTGTCCCTTTTTCTTTTCTTTTTTTTTCCTCTTTTTTTCTTCTTCTTTTCTTTTCTTTTTCTTTTTCTTTTTTTGGTTCTAGCTCTAAAAGAGTTATCTTGTTTGTACCAACTTGAGTTTCTAATAATGGATGAGTGGAGTGACATAAATCTCCTTTAGTAAGGATAAATCATTTGTTACTCTGATGTTATTTTGATAGATTGGAGATATTAGGAGAACTTCAACTACCCTTATGGTCTTAATAACATCAACTATCCTTATAGTTTTGGCTATGCATTCTTTTCTTTGATCTTCTTCCCTCTTTAACTTAGTGATCATAAGAATTGTCAAAAGTATCACAACAGCTCAGGGTAGGTTGTTGGGGTTTGTAAGCCAATGAAAAGAAAGCTAAAATTTTATGAAGGCTCAAAGGGACAACTAGGGATTGATATTTAATTGGGTGGATACTAGTTGTTGGCTCGTCAAACAATGACTAGATCATCTCTCCCTTAAATAAGCAGAGTTCAATTTCACCTCAAAATTTTGTCAAAGCATGTTCTAAGACTGACTATGACCTAAACAAAGGTCATTATGCAGGAGCCCTCTCTAAGTAAGCATACACAACTCATTGCTATAGAACAATTCCCTCATCTAGTAAAGTCATTCACCCTAGAGACATTAATTTATGAACATCAAGCTAGATTCCTCATTGGTTGAGCACTAAAATGAACAAAGTACAACTAAAATTTTAATAAAAGTAATTTATTCAAACAACTTTCAATTTAAAAAACACAATTGTTTCATAAAACACTAAATAAAGAAAATAAAACAAGAAAAACAAATAAACCAAGGGAAGTTTGTTGAGTTAAGCTTCTTCTCCTTTCACATCTTCAATATTCCCATCATGAAAAGAGGATAAGAAAAAATCTTCATCTAGTCCTTTTCCTATTATGAAGGTTGCCGGTGGTGGCACCCTGTTGAACCTAGGCAGAGGATTATTTTTGGTATTGGGCTTATCCGACTTAGGCAACTTTCCATTATCAACTAAATTCTGGATCTCATGCCTCAACTTCATATAGTTGTCCATTTCGTGTCCAAACCTTTGATGGAATTAGCAAAATGCATTAGTATAAAAGTTAAGTGGAAGAGGATTAGGCAAAGGATGAGGAGTCAAGGGTTGTAATAATCCCTTGTTTTGTAGCATATTGAGAACCCAAGATAGCAGCTTCCCTATTTCTGAAAATTGCCTCATTCTTACATGACTAGTGGCATTAACATCAGCTTCCTTTTGTGTACTTTGATTGCCAGGCTGATAATTCCCTTTCTCATTCCTTCTTATTGAAAAGCGGTTCTTCTTCCTTTCCCATTATTCAATTTGCAGACCATCTTGGAGAAGATCTTTGAAATCACGGATGAGTGTATGAGACATCCTTTCACGAAGACTAGGCAACATCCCTCTCACAATCATCCTTATTTGATCAGATTCACTGGGCCTTTTCTTGAGCAAAGTAGCCTTATTTCTCCATATTTTCACATAGTCCACAAAATTGTCATTTGGCCTTTGTCTAATGGACTCAACTTTCATTAAGGTAACTTCCAGCTAGACATTGTACCCATATTGCTGAATGAAAGCCTTGTATAACATGTCCCAATCTTTTTGAGTACTTTCCTCTAAGGTTTTGAACCAATTTTGGACAATAAGGTCCAATGAGAGCATAAAATACCTCAGAGTTTGAGCTTTAGTAGCTCGGGCAGACTGCATAGCAATGATGTACTACTTTAGATGGAGGTGACGATTTCCAGTACCATTGTACCTAGTGAAGGAAGGCATCTTGAACTTATAAGGGACCTCCTCATCTTGTTCAAATAGTTTGTTGATCATAAACATCTCTTTGGTTTTCAGCTTCTTCTCAAATTTCTTTTCTAAGTCTGCAATCATCTTTTCAACATCAGAATTTTCAGTTTTCTTCATAGCTGGTCTTTCAACAATCTTTGGTTCTTTCTTCTTGTCTTGAGGATCTTGGAACTATTGAGCCCAATCATCATCATCATCAATGATCACCTTCTCATCATCAAAAACCACTTCACCAACTTTAGCCTTCCCCTTGTCCTTCGGCTTCTTGGTGCTAATAGATGCTTCGACATTGTTTCCTAAAATTGCAGCCAATTGGTTCTTCGTGGTCTCAGCCAGGGCCTCTTTTATTTCTTCCATTTTGGCATTGAGGGCGACATCCACCATTCTTTGAATTTGTTCGGGCTCCATTGCTTTTGGTGAGCAAGTGATTGAGTTGTTGCTTGATTCTTCATTTTCAGCATAGGTTGGATTGTCGTACTCTTTTCAACTATCGCAATCCAGGGCTGTGAGCCAGAAGGGATTAATGATACGTCATGTGACGCATGTATGTATGTATGCATGTATGCACAAACAAAGAAACAAACAAGGATAAATAGGATGTTCCTTCCAACCTTATAACTTCCACACACGGATGGCGGGTCTCTTTTCCTAGGTAATATGGTTAACAAAATACAAACATGGGGTATTTTGTTTTCAAAAAGTCCTCAGACATTTCAACCAACAGCTATATTTTAAAAATGGAAATCGATTCATGATAATTCCCATTAATTAGGTTTTAATCAATTGAATCTTAACTAAAATAGATTTTATGCTATATTAGATTAAAACAAAATTAAGAGGTTTATTATAAATAGATTTCTCACTTCAAAAAATAACTAATGATTCATGCCAAAAACAAGCCCATGATTAATAACTCTTTGTATAAACTAGGCTCACAATTGATTTTTGGTATTTTCATAATTGACCTAAATATTCTTAAGCTCTTTCAAAGAAAAAGTTGGATGAAATGCAAAAAATAGTTTTGTTTGAAAAATCCATTGTAAAAAGATTTTTAGAAAAAATGGATTTTAGACTTTGTATTTAGGTCATGAGAAAAGAATTTTTGATTTGTTTTTAGAAAAGTTTTATGTCCAAAGACCATCTTGAAAAGTTTTGAAAGTAGCTTTGGTCTTTCGAATTTTAATGAAAAATTTATTTGAGCTCACAATATATTTAGGTCATATTAGAAAAAGAACAAACCAAATAGGCCATGATTTGAGTTAAGATAAATTAACCATAGTCAAACAACAAGCGTTTGGGGGTAAAAACCTAAAAAAAGTAACTAGGCCAATTACATGAGCTTTGATCTTTGGGTTAAAAGGCTTAGGTTCCCATATGCAAGTATATACCAAAAGGTACAAGGCTATGAGTGGTTATGCCATGCTCGATCTCCATACCTTGAGTAAAATTATGGTATCCCATACATAGCACAACACGGGTAACACGGGCATCCTAACTCACGCATACGATGCAAACTAAATGATACAATGGATAATAACATCATAAGAAAGAATAGAATAATATAAAGACCAACAGAATTCAAGTTCTCTTATCCCTAGTGGAGTCGCCACTATGAGCGGGGATTTTCGCCCCCACTCTAGGTGGAATGGTTCTTGCGACTTCAGCACTGTTTAGGCTCAGGCCCTTAGAGAACACGGGCCTAAGCTCGGAGAAAATAGAGTCGCCACCCGGACGGGCCAGAAAAAAGAAAGGGGTGGATGACTCGATTTCTAAGAAATCCCCAACCGCCTAATGGGTTCAAAAAGTTGGGTACATGTGGGGAAGGTAAGAAACGGCCCAGCACCCCCACAATGCCCAACTCATTGGAACCAGCCTCCTTTGCAAGTCTTGATATTATAAATTCTTAAGTATAACAATATTATCCATATTACATGCAATAATTAAAATAAATCATCATTATATTAAAATCAAAGCAATGTCTAAACAAAAAAAAATAAATGGACACCTATCCGAGGATGGAAACAAGTCCTTACATGGTCCATGTTTAAAAATAAATAGGACACCCAACGAAAGGTGGAAATGTGTCCTTTAACATTGGTCCAATAAAATAAAATAAATTTCATGATGCTCACGACATGAGGTACCCAAAATATGGAAACATACCTCTTACAATGTTTTGAAATCAAAACAAATCAATAAAGGTAAACATCCATTAATCATAAATAAATCATTCATTCAAAGACATCAAATATCAATCAAAATATATAATAAATATTCATCTAATTTAAATAAAATAGTAAGCATATAACTTTAGGGGTTCATGCATCAATTAGGGTTTTGCATATACTAGTTTAATTAATTTAGAAACATTTTGAAGAAATAAAATGGCTACTGGATGTTTGAATATAAAGATTAGATTAGAAATAAAGTAGGGTTTGAATTTAAAGAATGGATGTTTTGGATTTAGGGTTTTGAAAGTTGTATGAAAATAATATCAAAATTTAGGGTTTAAATAAATAAGATTGAGAAACATGAAAATTGGTTTTTAGATTAGGTATTTGAAAAAATAAGCTACTGTGATTCTAGAAAAATAGATTTGGTTAGGGTTTTTAAGAAAACAGATTATTGTGGTTTTAGAAAAGTGTAATTTAGGGTTTTAGGTTTTAAAAATATGTGTTACGGGTATTAAGGCATTAGGGTTTTAAAAGAAATAGTTTTAGGGTTTCAAATAGAGTTTGGATGGTAAGTAGAGTAATTGATCAAATTGTATAATAAAAAAATTAATCCAACTTGATGAAGCTTCTGTAAACATAAATAAAGAAATAGATATTCAAACCTCCGTTGTTGGTTCCACCATAATCTTTGAATTCTGGTTGAACAATAATAAAGACAGTGTTGGCTACCTTTGATGAAGTGTTGTTGTTTGCTGCCTCTTGATCTTTCGAGCTTGAGGTTGGCCGAAAAATCCAAGAGTCCAAGGTCAAGTAAAAAAAATTTTATCAAGAATTTTCTCTATTTTTCCCAGATCAACAGTCCCTTCTTGTGTGTTTTAATGTGGTATTTATAGGAAAAAAATCGAAACCAAATTCTAATTGTCTAAAGAAATAAAAAAAAGATTTAGGAAAAGAAATAAAAACCAAATAGAATTGGGTTTCGAAAAAAACTGCACTGGAAAAAATCAAGCTAGTAAAAATTACGCTGGCAAAAATTGCTACGGGCTACGGGCGGGCCAGCTATGAGAATCTGTGAGAATTGCATGCGAACTGGGGCACGGGCCAGCCAATTCGCCATAGGAAATTCCTGCAGTGAATTGGCCAAAGCCAATTCATCTTCGGCGATAAAATTTTTTCGTCGCCGATTTTTATTTATTTATTTTTATCTCTTTTTTTACTGTTAACCTTTTTTTATTTTTATTAAAAATAAATATTATAAGTAATGAATATTAAAATAAATATTATTTAATTAAAATACCACAAAAATTATTTTGGACTGTTTTAAAAATATCGGACTAGACTGGGTCAAAAATTAAGGGTCTACATCACTGGATTCTATGTCACCGGTGTAGGTCGGATTGTCATAGGCTCTTAAACTGCTATAATCTAGGGTTGTGAGCCAGAAAGGGTCAATGATATGAGATGTAATGCATGTATGCATGGATGCACAAATAACAATCAACTCAATATAGTAGGAACGAACATTCCAACCTTATAACTTCCACACACGAATGGTGAGTCTCTTTTCCTAGGTATATGGCCAAAAAAATACAAACATGAGGTATCTTATTTTCAGAGAATTCCCATGGACGTTTTTACCAATAGCTGTATTTTCAAACTTAGAACTCAGTCCATGATAATTCCCACTAATTAAGCCTTAATCTATTGGTCCAACAAAAAAAATATCTTTTATGCTATTTATATTGGATTAAAACCAAATTAAAGGGTTTATCATAAATATATTTCCCATTTTGGAAAAGCATCTAGTGATTCATACTTCAAATAAGCCCGTGATTAATAAGTCTTACCGTAAAATAGGCCCATAATTGATTTTAAATATTCCATAATTGACCCAATTAGTTGTAAGACCATTAAAGAAAAAGTTGTTTAAAAGTGTACTAAAAATGGTTTTGTTTCAAAGCCCATTATAAAAGATTTACAAAAAATAGATTTTTTGGCTTTGAGTTTGGGTCATGAGGTGAAAAAGAACTTTGACACATCTTAAAAGAATTTTTATGTCTAAAGACCATCTTTTGAAGAAGATTTGGAAATGATTTTGGTCTTTTGGGCTTTAAAATTTATTCTAGGCTTATAATATAATTAGTTCATATTAGAAAAAGGACAAACCAAATAGGCCATGTTTTAAACCAAGATATATCAAACATAGTCAAAGAGCAAGCATTTAGGTATAAACCTAAGAAAGGTAACTAGGCCAACTACATGGCCTTTAGTCTTTAGGTTGAAAAGGTTTAGGCTCCTATAACATGTATATACCAAAAGGTACAATGCTATGAGTGGTTATGTCATGCTCGATCTTCATAACTTGCGTGATAGTATAGTATCCCTTACATAACATAACATGGGTAACACAGGAGTCCTAATTCATACACACAATGCAAACTAAGATAATGCAATGGATAATATCATAATAAGAAAGAATAAAATAATATAAAGACCAATAGAATCAATTTTTCTTATCCCCAGTAGAGTCGTCATTGTGAGCGAAGATTTTTGCCCTCACTCCCGGTGGAATGATTCTTGCAACTTCGGTATTGTTAGGCTTAGTGTGAGGGATTTTCGCACCCACTCCCAGTGGAATGGTTCTTGCTATTTCGACACTATTTAGGCTCGGGGCCTTAGAGAACACGGACCTAAATCCAAAGAAAATGGAGTCGCCACCCGGATGGGCCGGGAAAAAGAAAGGAGTGGATGACTCAATTCCTAAGGAATCCCTAACCCCCTAATGGGTTCGGAAAGTTGGGTACGTGTGGGGAAGGTGAGAAATGGCCCAACACCCCCTACAATGCCCGGTTCATTGGAACCGGCCTCCTTTACAGGTCTTAATATTATAAAATTCTTAAATATAAAAACATTATCCATATTACACACAATAATTAAAAGAAAGCATCATTATATTAAAATCAAAGCAATGTCCAAACAAAACAAATAAATGGACACCCATCCAAGGATGGAAACATGTCCTTACACCACATGCCTAAATAGGACACCCACTAAAAGCTAGAAACATGCCCTTTACATAGGTTCTAAAATAGAAAATTAAATTAAATTACATGATGTTTAACTAATGAGGTACCCACCAAGTGGAAACATACCTCTTACAACTTTTGGAAATCTAAATTAATTGATAAAAGTAAATAATCATTCATCATAAACAAATCATTCATCAAAGCTATTAATCAAAATATAAAATAAACATCCATCCATGATAAATTAAATAAATCAAGTATTGAAATTAAATAAATTAAAGCATAAGAAATAAATCAAAGCATAATCAAGTATGGAATTGAATAAAGCAAATAAAAGTCCAATTCTGGCTACTGTGACTTTTTATGGAATTAAAATAAATTAGGGTTTTATGTTTTAAATGGTTGGTAAGACTCTTTGATTAACAAAATTAAGGTTTGAATGATGATATCATGAAACTAGGGTTTTAAACACTTTAAAATACTTTAATTTGTGATTTTTGGTTATTGGGTTCCTAAGCTACTGTGTAAAATTTATGTTTTTATGTTTTTTAATGTTTTAAAAGGATTAGGGTTCATAAAAATTAGGGTTTAAGGTTTTAAAAGGGTTAGTGTTCATTATTTTGAATTTTGGAAGTTGAATTTGGATTTGATATTTTGGAAGTAGGGTCACGGGTGGTGAATAATTTTTAGTAATTTGGAAATCAATTTGATATTTTATGGAATTTTATGAATTTAAACAAGTGAATTAAAGTTTTTATAACTAGAAAAGATGTTTTAGAAGACTTTTTGAAGGAAAAAATAACCTACTTTAAAATTTTAAAAGAAGCAGAATTTACATCATAGTTTTGTTGAAAAAATATGTTCAATTAGGGTTTTAAGATTTTTAAGAAGAAAAAATAACAATTATAAGCCTTTTGGAAGATAAACTACTGAAACAAGATTTTTTTGGCTTTAGAAAAACTAAATTAAAGTTCAAAGGTTTTTAATTTTGATTTCATAAATTTTCTATTGTGTAAAAAAAAATAATTGAAGAAAATTAATTAACACATACCTTCTTTTGATGATTTCTCCAAAAATAATTCTTCTTGGATGAACTAACTCCAAAGAAAAGCCTTTTTTTGCCTTTGAATCCTCTAAATTGTGCTGCTTCTGCTCCAGAAAAGAGTTGAATTGAATTTCTTCTTTTCCTTCCTTGTTTTTTTTTTCAAAATTTCCAAACTCCTCTTGGATTTTTGCCTCCTCTTTTTTAATTGCCTTTGGTCCTTATTTATAGTGGTTTGAGGTTGTTTATTTCTAATTAGCTATGGTAAGTAATATTAATAAAAAAAAGAAACCAAAACCTATTTGGATTAGGTTTCAAAAAATTTGCGTCGAAAAATTTGCGCTGCTGAAAAAAATTCTGCCGCAGAAATCTGCGGCAGCTCGGGCGGAGGGGGCCCGTAAGCTATTTCGCAGGCAGAAAATTTCTGCGCGCGATAGCACAGTGATTTTGCCCGCAGGAATTTCCTGCGGGCGAAATGCCTACGGGCCCGTGTCACGATTTTTTCGTCGCCGATTTTTCGGTCTCCAATTTTTATTTTTTTTTATTTTTTGATTTTTATTTGTTTATTTCTATTTTTTATTAAAAAAAATTAGATACTAAAGAAAAAAATTATTTAATAAAAATTATTTTGGACCAATTAGACAACAAAAATCATTTTAGACTAAATAAAACATATTGGACCAGATTGGGTAAAAAATTAAGGGTCTACAGTTTGCCCCCTGCTTGAATGATCTGAAACCTTAGTGAAAGAGAGTGAAATGCAATAAGACTTAATTTTTGATGAAACGGTTGAGGTTTTGGGTTCTGGACCCGGTTTGAGTTCTGGACTCAAGGATAATTCTAGGTTCTGGACCTAAGGAAAATTTGGGTTCTGGACCCGGTTCAAGTTCTGGACTCAAGGATAATTCTAGGTTCTGGACCTAAGAAAAATTTAGGTTCTGGACCCGGTTCGAGTTTTGGACTCAAGGATAATTCTAGGTTCTGGACCTAAGGAAAATTTGGGTTTTATACCCGGTTTGAGTTTTGGACTCAAGGATAATTCTAGGTTCTCGACCTAAGAAAAATTTGGGTTCTAGACCCGGTTCGAGTTCTGGACTCAAGGATAATTCTAGGTTCTCGACCTAAAGAAAATTTGGGTTCTGGACCCGGTTTGAGTTCTGGACTCAAGGATAATTCTAGATTCTGGACTCGGTTTGAGTTCTGGACTCAAGGGAGATTCTAGGTTCTGGACCTAAGGAAAATTTTGGTTCTAGACCCGGTTCGAGTTCTGGACTCAAGGATAATTCTAGGTTCTAGACCTAAGGAAAATTTGGGTTTTGGACCCGGTATTGGGTACTTAAACCCGAGATTGATTTGATTTGGGTACTTAGACCCGAGATTGATTTGATTTGGGTACTTGGACCCGAGAATGGGTACTTGGACCCGAGCTTGGGTACTTGGACCCGAGCTTGGGTACTTGGACCTGAGAATCGGTGCTTGGACCCGAGATTGAGTTTGAATGACCTTTTATCATTTGAGAAGTCTGACTGCCCCGGCTGTTTTATGCATTGTGATTCTTCACCTTAAAAATGGATCTTCATCCTTTGAGATTGGGTCTTCACCCTTAAAAATGGATCTTCATCCTTTGAGATCGGGTCTTCACCCTTGAAAGTGGATCTTCATCCTTTGAGATCGGGTATTCACCCTTGAAAATTGATCTTCATCCTTTAAGATCGGGTCTTCACCCTTGAAAATGGATCTTCATCCTTTGAGATCGGGTCTTCACCCTTGAAAATGGATCTTCATCCTTTGAGATCGGGTCTTCACCCTTGAAAATGGATCTTCATCCTTTGAGATCGGGTCTTCACCCTTGAAAATGGATCTTCATCCTTTGAAATTGGGTCTTCACCGTTGAAAATGGATCTTCATCCTTTGAGATCGAGTCTTCACCCTTGAAAATGGATCTTCATCCTTTGAGATCGAGTCTTCACCCTTAAAAATGGATCTTCATCCTTTGAGATCGGGTCTTCCCCCTTGAAAATGGATCTTCATCCTTTGAGATTGAGTCTTCTTTGTTCTTTGAAGATGGGAGTGACACGGCCAGTGGCTTGGCCGTGTCCCGTGGGTGTGTCAGATTCTGTGTTTTTTCTTTGGTTCTTCTTTATTCTTGGCTTAGGATGGGACACGACCAAGCTTGTGGCCGTGTCATGTGACACAGCCAGTGGCTTGGCCGTGTCTCCTGCCAGTGTCACCTACTATTTCCCTTCTCTCTTTTCTTGGTCTTTCTTGGCTTTGCCCTTTAGGTGAGACACGGCCAGTGGCTTGGCCGTGTCTCCTGCCCGTGTCATTTTCTGCCAAGATTTCCTTTGAGGTGACACGGCCATGCTTGATTTGGCTTGGCCATGTCTTGCTTGATCCATGTTCTTCTTTCCTTGTTTTGATCTTCCAAGGGAGTTTTTGCACTTTAACCACTTTTCCCTTGCAACTGCTTTTCCTTTTTTCTCCAATTTTAATTGGATCTTATATCCTCTCCTTGCCCCCCCAAGGATTTTTTTCTTTCATGCAAGCTTTGATTGATATTTTTCTTGTCTAGTTCTTTGCATAAGCATGCATTTCTTCTCTTTGCAAAGTGACTGGGGCTTCCACAAGCGAATAGGCTTTCCATGCCACCTTGATTCAATATCTTCTTTTGATTCTTTAACTTGCAGGGTGTTTGCTGTTCATTAAGACAAGAAAGTGCGATGTAATATGCTCATGTATGCATGAATAATACTTACAGTCATTCCATTGACTCACAGACCGAGGTGATTAGCAGAAATGTTCTCATTGGTTCCTTTTTGACCCTCGTTCAAGTCACGCATTGAAATGATCAAAAGCTTTGCATTTGGCTTTTATCTTCAAGATGTTGAAAACATGAGTGGTGGAACCCTAAGCAGCAGAGTCAGGGATGTATCCATTTCAAACTATGTTTCAGCTTGTCAGTTGATAGTTTCTTCATGACCTTCAATTCAACATACTTCCCTTAACTTGAAGGCTTTGTATGACAAAACACTTTTTTTTTTGAATTTTGATTTTGAAATCAAATGTTGGTTTTGCCAAATCGATGTCAATGTACCTCAGGACTTGATTTTTCCAAATTAATATATCTATAACATGACAACCCTAGTTACCGTACTAAACTCGAGAATCATTTCTATTTAAGCAAGAACTGTTGCACTTCAGATAGGCACATACACATTGCTTGGCCAAAGGTCTCTTTTTAGTTTAAATATTGTCTATCTCATATGCATGCTTATCCAAACTATCTCCACTAATAGACTCTACCTACCAAGAGAGATCAACAGGTCTTTGATAGGCTTAAAACGGGGTCTATAAGGGACATGGGTTAAAGTGGAGGCCATTTTGAGATTGGAGCTGGTGTGATGCAATGGACAAACCCTCACACTATAAATTTCTTGTTGGAACTTTAGATAGTTGGGAGCAATCATTCTAGACTCCAAATTTCTTCTATCTTCTTGGCATTAATTTGGATCTTAATTAGGACAGTTTTTGCCCTTGCAAAAAGTTTAAGACACAAATCTGTTTCTTTTCTTCTTTTCCCTTTTTTCCTCTTTATTTTACTTACTCTTCCCTTTTCTTTCTCTTTCCTTACTCTTCCCTTTCTTTTATCCTTTTGTCCTTCTTTCTTGTAGGACTATCAAGTACAGAACTTTCAAGAACTGGATGGTCTTCCTTTTTCTTTGATTTTGATTGAATCTTTGGTTGTGTTGGGACCAATTCAAGTCAATCCATAAATGGAAGTCTTTTGTTGTCTTAGGTAAAAGAGAACTCAGTTGGCTTTTTGAACCACCTTTTTAGATTTTATCTTTCTTCCTTTTCTTTTTTTTTTTGTTTTTCTTTTATTTTCTTCTTTTTTCTCTTTTTTTGTTTTTTTAGCTCTAAAAAGAGTTGTCTTGGTTTGTACTAACTTGGGCTTCCAATAATGGATAAGTGGAGTAACATAAATCTTCTTTAATAGGGATAAATCATTTGTTACTCTGATGTTGATGTTGATATATTAGAGATATTATGAAAACTTTAACTACCCTTATGGTTTTGAGAGCATCAACTATCCTTATGATCTTGAGAACTTTAACTATCTTCATGGTCTTGACAACTTCAACTATCTTCATGGTCTTGAAACTTCAACTATCCTCATGATCTTGACTAATCATTGCTTTCTTTGATTTTCTTGCCTATTCATCTTAGTAATCATAAGACTAGTCAAAGTATCACAACAGCTCAGGGTAGGTTATTGGGGTTTGTAAGCCAATAAAAAGAAAGCTAAAATTTTATGAAGGCTCAAAGGGACAACTAGGGATTGATATTTAATTGGGTGGATATTAGTTGTTGGCTAACCAAACAATGCCTAGATCATTTCTCTCTTAAATAAGCAGAGTTCAAATTTCACCCCAAAAGTTTGTCAAAGCATGTTCTAAGACTGACTAGGACCTAGAAAAAGGTAATTATGCAGGAGCCCTCTCTAAGTAAGCATACACAACTCAATGCTATAGAGCCATTCCCTCACCTAGTACAGTCATTCAAGTCATGATGCATAAATATATTAATTCATGAATTATTAAGCTAGATTGCTCATTGGTCGAGCACCAAAATGAACAAAGACCAACAAAAATTTTGATGAAAGTAATTTATTCAAACAACTTTAAATTTGAAAAACATAATAGTTCCAAAATATTAAATAAAGTAAGATTGAAAAGCAACATTCAAGCTAAGGAAAGTTCATTGAGTTAGGCTTCTTTTCCTTTCACATCTTCAACATTCCCATCTTGAAAAGAGGATAAAACAAAATCTTCTTCCAATCCTTTTCCCACCATAAAGGTTGCTGGTGGTGGCACTCTTCCAAATTTAGGCAAAGGGTTGTCCTTGGTATTGGGCTTACCCAGCTCGGGTAGCTTGCCACTATCAATCAAATCTTGGATCTCATGCCTTAATCGGGTACACCTATTAGTCTCATGTCCTTGAGTCTGATGAAATTGACAAAAAGCCTTAGTATCAAATTTTGGGGGTAATGGACTATGTAAAGGTCGAGGAGCCAATGGTTGTAACAACCCTTTCTTTTGTAGCTTATCTAAGACCCAAGACAAAAGCTTCCCCAGATCTGAAAATTACCTCCTATTTGCTTGACCGGTTACATTAACATCAACTTCTTTTTGTGTGCTTTGATTGTTAGGCTGGTTGTTCTCTTTCTCATTCCTTCTTATTGAAAAGCGATTCTTCTCCCTTTCCCACTCTTCAATTTGTAGACCAACTTGGAGAAGATCTTTGAAATCACGGATGAGTGTATGAGACATCCTCTCACGAAGATTAGGTAACACCCCTCTCACAATCATCCTTATTTGATCGGATTCATTGGGCCTCTTCTTGAGTAAAGCGGCCTTGTTTCTCCATCGCTTCACATAGTCCACAAAATTCTCATTTGGCCTTTGTCTAATGGACTCCACATCCATTAAAGTAACTTCTAATTCAACATTATATCTGTATTGTTGGATGAAGGCTTTGTAAAGTAGATCCCAACTCTTTTGTGTTCCATCATCTAAGGTATTGAACCAATTTTGGACAACAGGGTCTAATGAGAGCATGAAGTACCTTAGGGTTTGAGCCTTAGAAGCTCGAGCAGACTGCATGGCAGTGATATACTGCTTCACATGGAGATGAGGATTTCTAGTGCCATTGTACTTAGCAAAGGAAGACATCTTGAATTTATAAGGGACCTCTTCATCTTGTTCAAATAGTTTGTCAATCTTAGACTTCTCTTCGGTTTTCAGCTTCTTCTCAAATTTCTTTTCTAAATCAACAATCATCTTTTCAACATCGGATGTCTCGGTCTTTTCAATAGTTGCCTTCTCAATAGCCTTCGATTCTTTCTTCTTTTCTTGAACCTCTTGGTAGTATTGAGCCCAATCATCATCATCGTCAATGATCACCTTTTCATCATCAAAAACCACTTCACTAACTTTAGTCTTCAATTTGTCCTTTGGTTTTTTAGTGCTAGCAGATGCCTCGACATGATTCTCTAAGATTACAGTCAATTGGTTCTTCATGGTCTCAGCTAGGGCCTCTTTGATTTCTTCCATTTTTGCATTAAGGGCTTCATCCACCATCCTTTGAATTTGTTCGGGCTCCATTGTTTTAGGTGAGCAAGTGATTGAGTCATTGCTAGATACTTCATCTCCGGCATAGGTCAGATTATCGTAAGCTTTTAAACTTTCATAATCCAGGGCTGTAAGCAAGAGAGGATCAATGATATGAGATGCAAATGTATGCATGTATGCACAATTAACCAATAAACAAGTGTAATTAGGACAATCCTTCCAACCTTATAACATCCACACACGAATGGCGAGTCTCCTTTTCCTAGGTATATGGTTAACAAAATACCAACATGGGATATCTTGCTTTCGAATAATTCTCTTGGATGTTTTAACCAATAGTTGTATTTTCGAAAATGGAAATCAATCCATGATAATTCCCATTAATTATCTTTTAATCCATTCAACCAACTAAAGTAGCTTTTATGCTATGTTGGATTAAAATGAAATTAAGAGGTTTATTATAAATAGATTTCTCACTCGGAAAGAGTAACTAATGGTTCATGCCAAAAACAAGCCCATGGTTAATTTATTCTTAGTGTAAACTAGGCCCACAATTGATTTTTGGTATTTTATAATTGACCTAAATATTTTTGCAAGCTCTTTGTAAGAAAATGTTGGGTGAAAATAGTTTTGTTTCTAAGCCCATTGTAAAAGATTTTAGAAAAATTGATTTTGGGCTTAGTATTTAGGCCATGGGCCAAAGAATTTATTTATTTATTTTTTAGAAAAGTATTATGTCCAAAGACCATCTTGAAAGATTTTAAAAAAAAGTTTTGGTCTTTTGGATTTTAGAGAAAAGTTTATTTTGAGCTTACAATATACTTAGGTCATATTAGAAAAAAAAAACAAACTAAATAAGTCATGATTTAGACTAAGATAAACTAACCATAGTCAAACAACATGCACTTGGGGTAAAACCTAAGGAAAATAACTAGGCCAATTACATGAGCTTTGGGTTAAAAGGCTTAGGTTCCCATAGCAAGTATATACCAAATGGTACGAGGCTATGAGTCGTTATGCCATGCTCAATCTCCATACCTTGAGTGAAAGTATGGTATCCCTTACATAACATAACACGGGTAACATGGGCATCCTAACTCATGCACATGATGCAATCTAAGATGATGCAATGGATAATATCATTATAAGAAAGAATATAATAATATAAGGACTAACGGAATCAACTTCTTTTATCCCCAGTGGAGTTGCCACCGTGAGCAGGGATTTTTGCCCCACTCCCTGTGGAATGGTTCTTGTGACTTCGGCACTGTTTAGGCTCGGGGCCTTAGATAACACGGACCTAAGTCCGGAGAAAATAGAGTCGCCACCCGGACGGGTCGGGAAAAAGAAAGGGGTGGACGACTCGATTCCTAAGGAATCCCCAACCCCCTAATGGGTTCGAAAAGTTGGGTACGTGTGGGGAAGGTGAGAAATGGCCCAGCACCCCCACAACGCCCGGTTCAATGGAACCGGCCTCCTTTATAGGTCTTAATATTATAAAATTCTTAAATATAATAGCATTATCCATATTACACACAATAATTAAAAGAAAGCATCATTATATTAAAATCAAAGCAATGTCCAAACAAAACAAATAAATGGACACCCATCCAAGGATGGAAACATGTCCTTACACCACATGCCTATATAGGACACCCACTAAAAGCTAGAAAAACTAAATTAAAGTTCAAAGGTTTTTAATTTTGATTTCATAAATTGGCTACTGTGTAAAAAAAATAATTAAAAAAAATTAATTAACACATACCTTCTTTTGATGATTTCTCCAAAAACAATTCTTCTTGGATGAAATAACTCCAAGGACAAGCCTTTTTTTGTCTTTGAATCCTCTAAATCGTGCTGCTGCTGCTCCAGAAAAGAGTTGAATTGAATTTCTTCTTTTCCTTCCTTGATTTGGTTTCAAATTTTCCAAACTCCTCTTGGATTTTTGCCTCCTCTTTTTTAATTGCCTTTGGCCCTTATTTATAGTGGTTTGAGGTTGTTTATTCCTAATTAGCTAAGGTAAGTAATATTAATAAAAAAAGAAACCAAAACATAATTGGATTAGGTTTCGAAAAATTTGCTTTGAAAAATTTGCGCTGCCGAAAAAACTTCTGCCGCAGAAATCTGCGGCAGCACGCGCGCAGCGGGCCCGTAAGCTATTTCGCAGGCAGAAAATTTCTGGGTGCGAAATAGCACAGTGATTTCTCCCGCAGGAATTTCCTGCGGGCGAAATGCCCACGGGCCCGCGCGATGATTTTTTTGTCGCCGATTTTTCCGACTCCGATTTTTATTTTTATTTTGATTTTTTGATTTTTTGATTTTTATTTGTTTATTTCTATTTTTTATTAAAAAAAATTAGATACTAAAGCAAAAATTATTTAATAAAAATTATTTTGGACCAATTAGACAACAAAAATCATTTTAGACTAAATAAAACATATTGGACCGGATTGGGTCAAAAATTAAGGGTCTACACTCAGGGCCTTGGAGAACAAGGGCCAACCGGGCAGATAGTGAAAAGGAAAGGGGGTTGATGACTCAATTCCTAAGGAATCCCTAACCCCCTAATGGGTTTGAAAAGTAAGGTACATATGGGAAAGGTGGGAGTTGCCTAACACCCCCATAACACCATGTTCATTATAACTGGCATCCTTTTCTGGTCTAGATATTATAAAATTCTTAAATATCATGATATTATCCATACTATATGCAATAGAAATAAAGAAATATTCATTGAAATCAAGAAAGTCTAAACCAACAAAATGGGCACCCGTATAAAATTGAAACATGCCCTCACAATAATGTTTAATGTCCATAAAAAAGTAAAATAAATAAATAGGACACCCAGCATGGGTGGAAATGTGTCCTTACAATAGTCCAAAAAAACCTTAAAATAAATTAAATACATAAACTAAATAAACAAGGCACCCATACTAGGTGGAAACATGCTTTTACAATTCACTTTAAAAATACATATAAATCTAAGGAAAATAATTAAGCATGGAAAAAATAATACAACACATATGAAGATAATTGAATAATTAAACACACCTTAATATTATCCCATTATAGAAATATAGGGTCCCGCTAGCCGGTTAACAGGCAGGGGTCAAGGGGGCAACGACACTTGCGGGGGATCAGCGCCTGCACCCTCAAAAGGTTAATGGTTTATATGATATGGCTTTGTTTGGGAATTAGGGTTTTCATGTAAGCTAGGGTTTTATATTTATAGAAATTAGGGAAAATGTGTTTGGGGTTATTAGTCTTTAGAAACACAAATTAGGGTTTTATCAAAATATGATTATTAAAAAAACCCTAAGGCCACTTTAATATGAATTCTTGATAAATACTTGTAGACCCTTAATTTGGCCTTAAGCTAGTTTGGTCCTAATTAAAGATGGCCTAAGTACTTATCGGCTCATTCTTATGGCTTAAATTTCTTTAAAGCTTTTATCTTGATTGGTCCAATTTTTATAAAAGGCCCAAATGAGTCCATTTTAGTTTTTGAAACTCTAAAATGGTCTAAAAGAGAATTGTTAAACTTAAAAACACTCTGGAAGTCATTTTGGTTCGATAATGGGTCATGCATGTCGAATTGGGCCTGTCTAGTTCAATATGGGCATCCATGTCGAACTGGGGCCAGTTCGACATGGATGCCCATATTGAACTAGACAAGCATGCCCGGTTCAATATGGACCCTAGTCTATGTCGGCTTAAGATGTTTTTAGGTCGATATGGTTAGGTTTAGCATCAAATTCAGTTGATTTTAGTTTGACATGGTCACGGTTTATCTAAAATTCAAATTGTTTTAATTATACCATGCTTATTTAGGAAACTAATACTGATTTATGAAATTTAACCTAATATTTTCTTATAAATATAGGTTTTAAGGACCAGTAGAAAGTAGCAACTATCAAGCAACAATAACCAACAACAATAAAAGAAAACCCTAGCAGTATCTTAATAATAAAGGGAGCAAACAACAACTATCAAGGAAGTAGTAACCAAAACAACAAGCATTAAACCTAGTAGTACCAAACATTGAGTGAGTAGAAGCATTAAACCATCAAACCAGAAGGCAGTGATATGTCTTTCTTCATATAGTTCAACCAAGATTTTATAAGTTTGATAAATGTGAAATATTGGTAGAAACAACGACAGAGATTTGCAATCCTTTATCTAATTTTTTTTAAGCCTATAGTAATTCATTCATCTTGTTTTATTGTTCTATTTTTGTTCTTGTTTCATTGTCTCATTTTTTATACTTTTATAAACATCCAATAGAATTAGTTAAAGTGTGATTCAATAATCCATATAGTTAAACATCATTCATACGGATGTTAATTGATTTATGTGTTTATCATCCATTAAACTACATTAAATTATTTTCAAAATAATTTGTTTAAACCAGTTTTAAAGTCACAATAGCCCTAAAATCAATTTCCAATACCTTTAAACTCTAAAAAAAAATTTTGAACTACAAAACTCTAAAATAGTTTTCAATAGTAAAACCAATCCTAAAAAAAATTTTAATATAAACCCTAAAATTAGTTTCCAAATTCCAAATTTCCAAAATCAGTTTTTAAATCCTAAAAACCCCAAAACCCTAAACTTCATATTCTCAACCCAACTCAACCCAAGACAGTAACTTTGTTTTCCTAAAAAAACCAAAACCCCAAACTCTATTTTCAAATACCAAAACCCTAAACTTATTTTACCCTAATTTCTATAAAATATAAAAACCTAGTTTACATCCCTAATTCTCCAATAAAACCATATCATGTCAACTGTCTACCTTTCGGGGTGCTGCCCCTAATCCCCCGTAAGGGGCCAATATTTATTTGTGGATTATAATTCTTTGTGATTTACTTTAATTCCTTTTATTAGACTCTAATTTATTAATTTTTGTGATTAGTAAACTATGTGTTTGGATTATTTATTTTGCTATGAATGGTTGAATGTAATTGCAATTTTATTTGGATTTTAAGGATTGTAAAAGGCATGTATGAGCGGGGATTTTCGCTCCCATTCCCGGTGAAATGGTTCTTGCACCTTCGGCACTGTTTAGGTTCGGGGCCTTAGAGAACATGAACTAAGTCCTGAGAAAATGGAGTCGCCGCCCGGACGGGCTGGGAAAAAGAAAGGGGTGGATGACTCGATTCCTAAGGAATCCCCAACCCCCTAATGGGTTCAGAAAGTTGGGTATGTGTGGGGAATGTGAGAAATGGCCCAGCACCCCCACAACGCCCGGTTCATTGGAACTGACCTCTTTTACAAGTCTTAATATTATAAAATTCTTAAATATAACAATATTATCCATATTACACGCAACAATTGAAATAAAGCATCGTTATATTAAAATCAAAGCAATGTCCAAGCAAAACAAATAAATGGATACCCATCCGAGGATGGAAACATGTCCTTACATCATCCACATCTAAACTAATAGGACACCCACCAAAAGGCAGAAACATGTCCTTTACATTGGTCTAAAATATAAAAGCAATTTAAATTACATGATATTTAATTAATGAGGTACCCACAAAGTGGAAACATACCTCTTACAACATTTGAAAATCCAAAATAAATCGATAAATATAAATAATCATTCACCATAAATAAACCATTCATCCATGATAAATTAAATAGATCAAGCATTGAAAATAAATCAAAGCATATAATGAACTACATAATCAAATAAAGTAAGTAAAGATATAAATTGAGGTTTACTATTTTCATCTAAAGTTCTTTAATTAATATTTAGGGTTTTGGAACCTGAAGATATTATTATTGTTATTTATTTAGGCTACTGTAAGTTTTAAGAGAATTGAAATGGATTAGGGTTTTATAATTTAAGAAATTAATAAGGTTCTTTGATTAATCTAATTAGGGTTTGAGGGGTAAAATTATGAAATTAGGGTTTGGACACTTTAAAACACTTAGCTTTATAATTCTTAGCTACTAGATTATTTTTTTAGATTTACTATATTGGGTTTGAATGTTTAGATTTATAAGGTTTTAATGCTATAAGGATTAAGGTTTAGGAAAACTAGGGTTTACTATTTTTTGGGGGAATTAACTTGTTTGAGGTTTACTGTTTTGGTCTTGGAGTTGAAGAAAATAGTTTAGTTTTATAAAGAAATTATGATTTTTTAGAAACTGTAAAGTGAGTTTAGAGTTTGGATATTTAACAAAACATTTGGAAAATTTTGAAAAAAGTGAGAGGAAAACAGTTTAGGGTTTTTAAAAGCTTTTGGAAATAAGAAAAATGATTTAAGATTTTTGGAAACAAAAGAGTATTTTTTAGGGTTTTTGGAAATAGAAGGAATGATTTAGGGTTTTAAGGTTTTGAAAAAACAGAAAAGTATTTTTAGGGCTCTTAAGGTTTAGAAGAAACAAAAAAGTATTTTTAGGGTTTTTAAGTTTTAGAAGAACAGAAAAGTATTTTTAGGGTTTTTTGAGGTTTAGAAGAAACAGAAAAGATCATTTATGTCATTGAAATGAAGATCAACGTTACTACATATTTATAGATAAAGGTTTTGTGTGTATAATCTTATTAATAAAAAAAAAACAAAGCTACTGTAAGAAACTAAAAAGAAATTAGAGATTCAAACCTTCATACGTTGGTTCCACCAAAAATTGCTTCTTGGATGAACGGAGACAAAGGCAAAGTTGCTGCCTTTGATAAATTGTCAATCGCTTTGCTTGTTAGTCTCAATTCCAAAGTCCCAAATTCAAAGTTCTAATTCTCCAAGAGTTTCTCCCTTAAAATCCAGTCCGATCGTTAATCCCCCCTCTTTCTCATCTTTTTTAGTGTTATTTATAGGAAAATTTATAAGCCTAGTTATAATTGTTTATGGAAACTAAAATTACTTAGGAAAAGAAACCGAAACCAAATAGAATTTGGTTTCGAAAAAAATTGCATCAGAAAAAATTTTACTGGCGAAAACTGCGAGGGGCTACAAGGAATTGCGTGGAAAATTGCGGGGCGTGGCCAGAAGTCATTTCATCCACAGGAAACTCCTGTGGGCGAAATGGCCCAAGGCCATTTCGTCCAATGGCTTTCGTCGATGAATTTTTTCATCGCCGTTTTTTTCGTCGCCGATTTTTATTTTTATTTTTTTATTTTTTATTATTTATTATTACTATAATTATAAAAACTAAATACTAAAATAAATATTATATAATTAAGATAACACAAAAATTATTTTGGACTAAATAAAATATATTGGACCAAACTGGGTCAAAAATTAAGGGTATGCAGCATGTTTCCACACTATGTGGGTGTCTTATTTAGTTTGTTATTTAATTTATTTTATAAACTTTAGAACTATTGTAAAGGACACGTTTCCACCAATTGGTGGGTGTCCTATTTTATTTATTTGTATAAACACTTGGACATTTGTAAGGGCATATTTCCATCAATTGATGGGATCCCATTTTGTTTAATTTGTTTGATTTATAATATAGCATTCTTTATTTTTATAAATGCATGTAATATGGATAATGTCATAATAATTAATAATTCAAGAATATTTGGACCTAAAAAGGAGGTTGGTTCGAATAAACAGGGCATTATGGGGGTGCTGGGCCATTTATCACCTTCCCCATGCATACCTAACTTTTTCAACCCAATAAAGGGGGTTGGGGATTCCTTAGGAATCGATTCATCCACCCCTTTCTTTTTCCCGGCCTATCTGGGTGGCGACTCCATTTTTTTTAGGTTTAGGCCCGTATTTTCTAAGGACCTGAGCCTAATAGTGCTGAAGTCACAATAACCATTCCACTGTGAGAGGGAGCAAAAATCCTTGCTCATAATACTTATATGTAATGTAGTTACTAGATGTTTAAACATTATTTGAATAATCTAATGTTATGTTGATTTAATGGAATAAGCTATTGATCATGCAAATAATAAAAGAATTTAATGTGCTTACTGTATATTTGTATATAAATTAAAAATTAAAAGAATGAATTTAAGCAAAGACAGCTTCATAGATGAAATAATAATAAGTTAACTCATTGTAAATTTAAATGGATTAAGTTAGAAAGACACACCTCCGTTTGTAGACTCCACCAAAATTAAAAATTAATACAACACTTTTGCTTGGACCAACTTAGAACTCTTGGTTGAATAAAACCAAGATAGTAGCTACTGCCTTACTTCATAAATTTGACGGTCTTCTCTGTGTTTAATGGCTTGTGTTTCTATTTGATAATTGTTGCTGCTCTGATTATTGTTCTTGCCCTGCTAATAGCATTAAAACTTGTTATTTATAGGCAAACAATAAAAAAACCCTAAACCTAATTTACTAATATGACTTTTAAACGAATTCTACGCTAATTAGGAAATCATCTGGCCAAGAATCATGTCGATCTGGTGTGCCAAATCGACATGGGCTAAGTCCATGTTAATCTAGTGTGCCAGATCGACATGAACCTTAGCTCATGTCATCCTAGGCCACCAGGTTGACATGAGCCTTGGCTCATGTTGACCCAGGAAACCAGATCAATATGAGCCTTGCTCATGTCGACTTGGGCCCTCCAGGTAGACATGAGCAATGGCTCAAGTTGCCTAGGCAGCTCTATCTCAAATTAATCTCATATTTTTTTTAATTTCTTGACTAGACAATTTTAATTTGGGTCAAAAAAAATTAATTTAGGGTTTTATAATTGAATTTATGCCTTTTAAAATTGGATCGACTTATTTAAAAGTTGTAAACTAGGTTTAAATCTTTTAAAGTCAGATCAAATTTATTTTGGCATTCTTTAATCAGGACAATGCTAACTTAGGGCCAAAATTAAGGGTCTAGATGGGGGTAAACAAGGATGAGGAGATAAAGAAGGGTGATGATGCTCAGAAGAAGAACAAGGTTGATGTGTGAATGGTATCATTTTTTGGATGTTGATCTACCAAAGGAGGGGAGAGATCACATTCATCCACTTTTTACCAATGTAAAAGTCAAAGGAAAGTGAACCCCATGTATCATGGTTGATGATGGGCCTACCATAAATGTGTGCCCACTCAAGATCCTACCAAAGCTAGCTATGTGAACAAATACCTAAGCCCAACCGTGCTGATGATTATGGCTTATGATAATACTAAAAGGCACACCAAAGGAACTTTCAAAGTTGTTGCAAAGGTTGGCCCTATTAAATCCATGGTAGGCTTTGTGGTCTTGGATGTACCCATCACCTTTGCACTACTATTTTGATTACCATGGCTTCATCCTCTTGGTGGAGTTCCTTCTACACTCCATCTGAAGATCAAGTTCCCAGGTGGGGATGAGACAGTGCTTATTGAGACTGAGGACATTGAAGTGGTGAATGCTCTAATGATTGAGAGGCCTCTCAATGGATTTCAAGTGGTTGTTGTTTCTAATAATAAAATAGTGGGCTCTAGAATTTTGGCTATGATGAAGAAAATGAATTACCTAACCAGCACTGGCCCTGGGAATGGAAAGACAGGTGTGACAGAGCTTTAAGATTTTAAAACTCAAACTTCTAAGAAAGGCTTAGGGTACGATGAAGCTAAGAAGTTGTTTTGCAGAAAAAGAATGAGAAGATGAGTCTTCCTCCACTTGAAGAGGTTTTTGTCAAAGCTCTAGACATGGGACCACTCCAAGGGAACCTAGAGCCAATCATGTTCAAGCGAAAGATGATTCTGGGTTTTGAGATCTTTGGTAATGTTATTGAACTGGTGGAACAGATAAAGAAGAAGCTTGTCCTGCCAATTGACAAGGAATCCAACCCAGAAGAGAAGAAGGAAGTTGTCCTAAAGATTTAGAAGAATCCAAAGGAGATTGCTGATATAATATCCCAAAATTTTGAAAATATTAATTGTTGAAAAATTAATTAAAGGATTTAAAAGTGTATATATTTGATTAAGTGAAAAGAAAGGAAAAAGAGAAGTGTATATATGTTGTATATATGAAGATATCTATGTTATATACAATTCAATATCTTAATAAGGTCAAATGATATTTAATTATTTAAAATAGATATTAATTATGGATAGTGGAATAGGATATTTGAGAGTAATTATATTATAATAATATATGTTATTGGTGGAGATTAAAAGAGGAAAAAGTGTGTGGTTAAAAGTGAAGTGGTTGGTTTGTGTGAGTGGATGACTATCTTCATCTTCTTCTTCCTTCTCCATGGTAGCCGACCATCATCTTCATCAAAGAAAATAGAGATTTTGCTTCTTTCTAACTCAAATAATTGAAGGATTTCAAGTGTTCAAGTTGGAATTTTAAGGATTTTCTCCATATTTGGTAAGTTTCCAACTTGTTTTCTTAATTTTCCATGAAAGTTTATATGTGTAAATTGGATGTTTGGTATGGTATGTGTTTATGGTTGATTATGGTATGTTTGAAGTTCTTTTCTCTAGTTAACTATGAAGTTTGGGGTTGGATTGAAGAAAAAGGTTAAGTTTGGTGAAGAAAATAAGAGTTGTGGATTGTGTGATTTTTGAGTTGTGAAGTATGGTTGTGATTGTGTATTGTTGTTTGTGTTTGAGTTGTTTTGATGTTTAAACAAGTATTATGTGGTTTAATGGTGAATTTGGTTGAGTTTTATGGAGTTGAAAAGGTTAATGAAAGATTATAGTTGGATGTGGCATTTTTTAGTCGATATCAGGTTTTTGGCCTGACATGCCCGGTGGCACTGCCATGTCTTTGGGTGTGTCGATGGTTCTATTTTCAGTGTTGGTGACACATGCAGTGACACGCCCATATCACCGAGCGTGTCGTAGCTACTATGATGTTGTAGATTTGACACATGTGGTGACACGCCCATGTTACTGAGTGTGTCATAGCTACTGTGTTGGAGGAGTTTTGACACATGCAGTGACACACCCATGTCACTGAGCATGTCATAGCTACTGTGTTGTTTGAGTTTTTACACGTGCAGTGACACACCCATGTTACTGAGCGTGTCAAAGATTCTGTGTTGTGAGTTTAGGGCACGGTTATGGACACGCACGTGTTGTTGAGCGTGTCATGTGTAGAGTTTGCCCTAGATAGTTCTTTTCCTTATTTTCCTTTGTGTATGACTTAGAGATTATTTATAATCACTTTTGGTTTAGGCTTTGATGAAACTTGAATTACCCCAATCCAAGTGTTGAGGGATACCTTAAAAGAGGAGGTTGAAGTGGGTTTGTTGCTTTTAGAGGTAAGTAAAAACTTTGAATAATTGTTCATATTTACATGACATTGGGACTTAATACATTTGGTTGGAAAATGTGTTAAGTTACTTACTACATTATTGATGCATGAATAAAATGCTATGATTTGTATATTGTGAACTATGTGCAAAATATGATAATGATTCAAAATGTATGAATAATGCAAATTGATATGTGTACATAAAAGATAGTATGTAAAGCCTTTGTTATTGGCTATATTGATATAATGAGATATTTGAGGCATTGTCCCTAGTTTGATCATGAGAAAATAAGAAAGAATTTGATAATGGAATTATAAAAGAATTGTGTGCCTAGTATGTTATTCAATTTTCAAAGTTTTGCGTTTGGCGTCATGCCTATGATGTAACAATCCCTTGAAGCTGGGTTGGCCTTGGTCCTTAAAGCCTAGTTGGGTGTTACAAAATGTTGTAGACCCTTGAAGCTGGGTTAGGCCTAGTCCTTGAAGCCTAGTTGGGATGTTACATATGAGGTAATCCTCATTGTGATTATGATTCGCCTTCGGGCTAGAAAAATGTTGTTATATTGGACCAAAGCAGTAACTCTGGAATTTGAATGGCATATTAGATCCTTTTGAGCCCATGCTTGTCTTTGCTTCTATGTGAATTATGAATTGTGGAAGAATTGAGCAATTTATCAAGGTATAATGATATAATGTTGTGAGATATGATATTCTTATGTATTGTGCATTGGCATTGTGTTTGAATTATATTGTTATCAAAGTTTGTACCGCTAAGCTTTTGGCTTAGTGCGATTGTGGTTCATCACACAGGTGAAAGGGTAGATCCGGTTGAGCTGGAGAGTTTGTCTAGACCGAGTCGAGTCTAGGCTTGAGATCTTATGAGCAGAGTTGATTTGAACATCAATATTAGAGACAAGTTGCCAGCATGTATATATTTTATATTTTTGCACATATTAATTTCAAGTATATTAAAATATATTTTGATGTAAAAATATGTATATTCTGCAAATTATCGAAAATGTTTTGGATAAACCTTTGGTAATAAAGTTAAATATGCATGTTTTAGCAAGTAATATCTCAACTATTATTTATATGTTTTTAGTTGAATGTCTTAAGTTTATACATATTTTATAAATGATGTTTTGAATGTTTAAAATGATTGTGACATTCTTGTATCCTCTATACATATATTACATATGTTAGGTATATGTAGTGTACGTATATTGGGTATATAGGTATTACAGCTGCTCTAATTGAAGAACAATTTGAAAGCATTTTGGTTAATGATAATGAGAACAATGAATCTGATTTTGATTTTAATTTGCCTACCCTGTATGAGGATGATGATGTTTTCTTTTTCCAAAATGAATGCAATAAAGTTTCATTTTGATTACTTGTGTGATAATTTTTCCTGATGGTTGCATACTGTAGACTCCTAATTTTTTACCAAGTCCAGTCCAAAGATTTTAAAACAGTACGAAATAATTTTTGTAGTATTTATCATTTATTTTAATATTTTCATCTATTTATTTTAATATTTATTACTTATTTTAATAATATAATATTTATTATTTAATATAGAAAGAGAAAAAAAAGAAAAAATTATAAATTTTTTTTATAATTATAAAAATAAAAATAAATCAAAAATAAAAAATCCGACGAATCAGTGAGCGACGCGCAGCAGCGCTATAGCACTGTCTTACGGCAAGCAGCAATTGGCTGGTGGCAGCCAATTCACCACAGCTTGGGCCTACGGTGAATTGACTAGTAGTATCCAATTCGCCGCAGGCCCAAGCCTATGGCGAACTGTTGCTCACCCAACAGATCCTCTCACCCAGCACTCCATCTTGGCCAGCATGGCCTTCAGTAATTCTTGCCCCAGCAAGCAGTTTTCGCATAGCACGTCTTGCCAACAGCGCCAGCAACTCGGCCCAGCAGCCTCGCCAGCTCGGGTCCATGTGCAATTTTGACGAATCAGTGTTTTACTCGATTTTAATTATATTTTCATAAACAATTTTATTTCCTTAACCAATTGGTATTAGATTTTTATTTTTTTTTATAAATAGGATGACTAAAAGACACACTGGGAGGGGGAGGAAAAATTGGATTTTGCCAGGAGGAATTATTTTTCAGGGACTGGAACTTGGAGCAATTAACTCAGAAACTTTGGACATGGACGTTTTATATTTGGAGACAGAAACACGAAATAAAAAAAAGAGACTTCAACACAGAAAAACAAGCAAAAGGCAGGAAATATATAACCATTTTTTGAAGTAGAAGCAGTGCTTTTCCTCAACCAAAAACTAAGGTGATTCAGACAAATTCTTTGATCAACAAATTAATTTTGGAGGAGCTAAAAACGAAGGTACATTCTAATGTTTTGATAATTTTAAAACATTGAATATGTTTGTTAACTGTTAGTCTAATTTATACAGTAGCCTTATTTTAATTTTTTTTACATATCATTACAGTAGCTTATCTTTTTCTAACTTCCAAAATTTTGATACTATTTTCATAATTTATTTAAACCCTAAATTCTAAATACTATTTTCATAAATTATAAAACAAAAACCTTCTAAACCCTATTTTCTAAATCTCAAACCCTCAAATCTTAATTTTCAACAACAAAACCTATAACCCTAAAAACATATTTTTAAAACCTACACTGCAAGGGGAGCCTGAAACAGCCCTGCAAGTGACCGTCGTATGAGCTCGTCGAAGGGGTCAATATTTATTTGTGTATTATAAGTCTTTTTTTTTAATTTCCTTTATTTAAAATCCTAATTTGGTTTATTTATTGATTTAAAATATATCTTTTAGCTATTTATTTGATTGTTATTTATATGATTAATGATGAATGATTTACTTTATTTTACGAATGGTTTGCCTCCATTTATATTGGATGATTGAATGACCTTTTATTTGTTTATTTTAGTCTCATGATTGTAAGAGGTATGTTTCCACTTTTTGGGTACCTCAATTTCCAAATATAATGTAATTCAATTTAATTTTAAGTTTTGGATCTATATAAAGGATATGTTTCCACCAATTGGTGGGTATCCTATTTTATTCTTTTTCTTTTAGACATTGGACATTGTAAGGACATGTTTCTATCCTTGGATGGGTGTCTATTTATTTGTTTTGTTTGAAATTGTTTTGATTTTAATACAATGATACTTTTATTTTAATGATCGCATGTAGTATGGATAATATCATTATATTTAAGAATTCTATAAAATTAAGATCTGAAAAGAAGATCTCACCTTCCCCACACGTACCCAACTTTTTGAACCCAATAAGGGGTTGGAGATTCTTTAGGAATCGAGTTATCCACCCCTTTCATTTTTCTGCCCGTCCGGGTGGTGACTCCATTTTCTCTAGGTTTAGGCCCGTGTTCTCTAAGGCCCTAAGCCTAACAATGCCGAGGTTGCAAGAACCATTCCACACGGGAGTGGGGCAAAAATCCCTACTCACACATACATTCAAGTATTGATTACATGAACATTTTTAATATTAACTCTGTTGACACATAATCATTAAATTTAGGAACAACTGACAATCCTAAAAATATTAGCATAACATTCGACCTTACTCCTGAAGAGAGAGATAGAGATTATAAAAGTATTTAAAAAAATATGAAGAAGTCTTTTCTTGGTCTTATGAGGATATGCGTGGAATTAATTGAGACATAGCTAAACGCATGGTTCCCACTTACACTCACATGAAACTTGTCAAACAAAAGCATAGATAGTTAAGTCCAGAATGGGCAGAAGTGATCAAAGAAGAAGTTACTAAGCATATAAAAGTGAAGTTCCTTGAGGTGATAGATTATCCTGACTGGTTAGCTAACATAGTTCCCATGCCAATAAAAGATGGAAGATGAAACATCCCAACGGCCCTAGACTTACGACTCAGTCTTTTCACCCAGCCCGCTTCAAGGGACTGCTACAGTACTGCTTCCCCACACGGTTCCACAGCAGGATTTGTTTATTTGGTCCAAGTCAAGGGTCGCCTCCCTCGTTTCGATCCCAAGACCTCCTTAAGACAGTCTTTATCCTGAAATGAGTACCATTTCTTCTACTATAAGAAATGGTACTCCTTTCAAAATAAAGACTCTCTTAAAGAGGCCTGGGGATCGAATCAAGGGAGGTGACCATTGACTTGGGCTAAATAAACAAATCCTGCTGTGGAACCATGAGGGGAAGCAGTACTGTAGCAGACCCTTGAAGCGGACTGGGTGTAAAGACCGAGTCATAAGCCCAGGGTTGCTGAGATGTTTCAGTTAAAAAGGCACCTTTTTAACTGTAACATCCAAGTAGCCCTGGGCTGACGACCCTGCCTTTTCACCCAGCCCACTTCAAGGGACTGCTACAGTTCCACTTTCCCTCACGGTTTCATGGCAGGATTTGTTTATTTGGCCTAAGTCAAGGGTCGCCTCCCTCGTTTCGATCCCAAGACCTGCTTAAGAGTCTTTATTACTCAACGAGCACCATTTCTTCTAGTAAATAAATGTAACACCCTCATACCCTGTACACATATAATACACATACCCAGTATATGTAGAATACACATATACGATACAAAAATGTCACGACTCGATTTAATAAAAATTTTCACATTTTTTTATTTAAAATTTTAAATACTAAATATATAAAATTAAATACTATATAAATATTCTTTACTTGTTATAGGAACTCAAAATAAATATTTTATATGAAAATCTCTGGGAAAAATTCGCCAGAGTTTTGTCTGTAATTTGGACATCCCAAAATTTATCAATCACACAACCTGCAAAAAGAACACTTCCATTAAACAATAAACCACATCTTCACCTTAACTTCTCAATTTTTCCACATTTTCTCAAAACATTTATACATATTCATATATACATATATGTATATATATCCAAAACACACATATAAAAACCATCCTACACAATTTATCCAAGAGTCTTTATAACTTACAATACATATACTTTAAAATCATAAACATAATATACATGTTTTCCTAATGTGCAAAAATATAAAATGTATACATGATGGTAAAAGGCTTGTTTTTGATGTGTCCAAAATTTGCTCAATGAGCAACCTCAAATCTAGACCCCGCCCGGTCTAGAAGAACTCTCCAACTAGACCGAATCTCCCCTGTCACCTGCGCGATAAATTACAATCGCGCTAAGCTAAAAGCCTAGCCGTATAACTTTGATAAAAGTAAAACTTTAACACAATGCCAATGCATAATGCATTTGCACGCTATGCCACAATGTAGTATTCCATTCAATTTAATAACATAATTTTTTTCATTTGTTTATGAATCATACAAACTCACATATAAACATGGGCCTAATAAACTAATACATTACTCAAATTCTAGAGTTACCGTTTTGGTCAAAATTGACACAAAGTGTCTAGTCCTAAAGGCAAATCATATCATAGTGATGCCAAGCATCTAGCTCTAAAGGCAAATAGTGAGGATAACCTCATATGTAACATCCCAAATGGCTTCAAGGGCTATGCCCAACCCAGCTTCAAGGGACTGTTACATCCTAGGCATGCCGCCAAACACAGAACTCTGAAAATTGATTAACATACTAGACACACAATTATTTCATATATCCCATTATCAATTCCTTTCTCATATTCCATTTTTCTCATTCAAATCAATGTTATTTTCTTTCATCACATTACAGGGTATTTCATAATAAAATCACATTCCATACAATTTAGCCATTTACAATGGCTTTTCACAATGTTCATAATGCATACACATCAACACACATGCCATAACACAATGTATATGGATTTCAAATGATCAAGTAGCTTAACACATTTTTCATTTAAAATGTGCTAAGCCAAAATTAAATGCAATACTTTAAAACTATCAAAGCATCTACTTACCTCACTAAGCACTTAAATGCAAGCTCCCACCATCTTTCACTTAAAATCTCCCACCAACCTTCACTTCCAAATTGCTCTTTAATACTAGGATTGAGCAATTCACTTCTCCTTAATGCCTATACACAATGTGATTAAATACAATCATTTAATATTACATTTTAAGGCATTTCCGACATTAAACCCTAATTAAACATCACTCTTATACAAATTCCAAAAATTTAGTCTTTCCTTACTGTAACATTAGAAATCTATTCTATTCCGTTTAAAATAGTGTTTTAAGTTTATTTATATTATTAAAAACATATTTTAACATGTTTCATTCATACACATTACTTAAATACTCACTCTTATTGAAAACCCTAAAATGACATAACCTTCACCAATGAATGTTTTTCATTCTAATCTATTCCAATTATTAATATAAGCTTATTTCCTTCACTAATACCATGAATTAACATGATTTAAACATTAAAATTCAACAATTCACCATTCTTTAAAAATTCTTTTTCCAAAACCCTAAACTCAACACTACCTCATCCAAACTCTAACAAAACTTAACCAAATCTACCATTTGACTTTAAAATCCTTGTTTATGCATCAAAACAACATATTTGGAATCAATTTTCACAATTAAAACATATGATTTTAAGAATCCAAATTTTTCATAACCTTCTCTCTCTTCACCCAACTCATCCCAAACTTAATCCTTTCTTCCATTTAACTTGAAAATCATTAATAATTAATCAAAATAGCTTCATTCATACCCAATTAAACAATTAAATCATGCCTAATAGAAAATCTCAAAATCTACATATTCATACTTTCATAGAAAATCAAAAATTAAGAAAAGAAGCTTACTAACCTATTGAAAATCCACCACAACTTCAATTAATTCTTGAAAATTTTTGTCAAAATAAGTATTTGGATGAAGAAAAATCACTCCTAAGGCCATGGAATTTAATTTTTTTTTGAAGAAAAAGAAGAAGAAGAAAAAGAAGAGTAATTTTAATTTTCTCTTTCTTTCAATTAAAAAAATATGATCATAAATAAATATTATTTTATTTTAATAATTAATTAATTATTTTAAAACCCCAAATTACCTCTTCCAACCAAAAATAATTTATTTTTAATTTATTTAAATAATTTTAAGTTTATAAGGTATAATTACCATTTTACCCTTAGACTTTTGACTTTTCTTTTAAAGAGTTGACTAATGTATATGTTAGGTATATTTCACATATACATTCTACTTTTTAACTTTAAATCCTTTCATTTTCCATTTAAATCATTTCTTTAACCTATTTAAATTTAAATTTATTTTATTTTATTTTATTCCAAAAATATTAGGGATGTTACAAACATGGTTTAAGTGGAGGCCAATTGTAAATTGGAGCCGATGTGACACTATGGACAAACTTTCACACTACAAATTTCTTGTTTAGGCAGTTGGAAACATGAAAAGATAGAGCTTTGAACATTCTCCTTTCTTCTTGACATTAATTTGTATCTTGATTAGGATAATCTTTGCCTTTGCAAAAAGTTTGGTACTTATATTCCTTTCTTTTTCTTCTATTCCCTTTCTCTCTCTGTTTTTTCTTTTTTTTCTTTAGCATTTTATCATTTTGTCCTTCTTTCCTGTAGGACTGTCAAGTATAGGACTTTCAAGAACTGAATGTCCTTTTTCCTTTTTCTCTGGTTTTGATTGAATTTTTGGTTGGGTTACACTAATCTAAGTCAAATTGTCCTTATAAACCAAATAAAAATCTTTTGCTGCTTTAGGTAAAGGAAAACTTGATTGGCTTTCTGAATTGCCTTTTGGTTTTTATTTTCTTTTCTTTTTCTTCTTCTTTTTTTCTTTTCTTTTATTTTCTTTTTCTTTTATTCTTATGGTCTTGACTAGGCATTCCTTTCTTTTGATCTTGTTGCCTCTTTCCCCTAGTGATCGTCAGATTTATCGTAAGTATCACAACAGCTTAGGGTAGGTTATTGGGGTTTGTAAGCCGATAAAGAGAAAGTTAAAATTTCATGAAGGCTCAAAGGGATAACTAGGGATTGATATCTAATTAGGTGGATACTAATTATTGGTTCGTCAAACAATGCCTAGATCATCTCTCCCTTAAATGAGTAGAGTTCAATTTCACCTTGAAAGTTCATCAAAGCATGTTCTAAGACTGACTAATACTTAGACAAAGGTAATTATGCAGGAGCCCTCTCTAAGTAAGCATACACAACTGAATGTTATAGAGCAATTCAATCACCTTGTAAAGTCATTAAAATCATGATGCATAGATATACTAATTTCTAAATATCAAGCTATATTCATCATTGATTGAGCACCAAAATGAACAAAGAACATGAAAAATTTTGACAAAAGTAATTTATTCAAATAATCTTAATTTTAAAGACAGAATTATTCCAAATAAGTAATAAAGAAAGAAAAAATAAAAAGAGCAACACTTCAAGCTAAGGGAGGTTTGTTGAATAAAATTTCTCTTTATTCCACATCTTCAATACTCCCATCTTGAAATGAGGATAAGATAGAATCTTCTTCCAATCCTCCTCCTACCATGAAGGTTGCTTGTGATGGCAGCCTGTTGAACCTAGACAAAGGTTTATCTTTCGTATTGGGTTTATCAGGCTTAGGCAACTTACCACTGTCAATCAAATCTTGGATCTCATGCTTTAATCAGTTGCATCTATCTGTCTCATGTCCTTGAGTCTGATCAAATTGGCAAAAAGCCTTGGTATTGAAATTTGGTGCTAAAGGATTCGGCAATGGTCGAGGATCCAACGGCTGTAACAACCCCTTCTTTTGTAGCTCGTTGAAAACCCAAGATAGAGGTTTCCCCGACTCTGAGAATTGTCTTCTATTTGCTTGACCAGTCGCATTAACATCAACTTCCTTTTGTGTGCTTTGATTACCAGACTGCTATTTCCGTTTCTCAATCCTTCTTGCCGAAAAGTGGTTCTTCTCCCTTTCCCACTCTTCGATTTGTAAGCCAGCTTGCAAAAGGTCCTTGAAATCCCAGATGTGTGTATGAGACATCCTTTCATGAAGGCTAGGCAACACCCCTCTCACAATCATTTTAATTTGATCGAATTCATCAGGCCTTCTCTTGAGTAATACAGCCTTATTCCTCCACCTCTTGACATAGTCCATGAAGTTCGCATTTAGCCTTTGTCTAATGGACTCCACCTCTATTAAAATAACTTCCAATTTAGCATTGTATCCATATTGTTGGATGAAGGCCTTATATAGCAGATCTCAACTCTTTTGAGTGCCATCATCTAAGGTATTGAACCAATTTTAGATAACAGGATCCAATGAGAGCATGAAATACCTTAGGGTTTGAGCCTTAGTAGCTCGGGCAAACTGCATAGTAGTGATATATTACTTCACATGGAGGTGAGGGATTTCTAGTTCCATTAAACTTTGCAAAGGAAACATACCTCTTACAATTTCTTGAAACCAAAACAAATCAGTAAAAATAACCAACTAACCATTCATCATAAATAAATCATTCATCGAAGATATAAATAAATCACTAATCAAAATATAAAATAAATATTCATTTAATAATGAAGCAAATAAAGATAAAAATTTAGGTTTATGTATCAACTTAGGGTTTCTTAAATATCATTTAGGATTTTGGGATTTAGATTCAAAGAAAATTAGGGTTTAATGTAATTTAGGGTTTTTGGTTAATCCAATTAGGGTTTAGGGCAAAAATTATGTAATTAGGGTTTCTAGGAAAAAATATTTGGTGTTTATAAAAAATAATGTTTTGTGGCTTAAGGTTTCACATGAATTAGGGTTTAGTTTTTACAAAAAACTAATCAAAGATTTTAAGGTTTAAAAAACTATAAGATAAATAATCATTGAAAAGCAACTGTGAATATATTTTTTTTAGTTTTAAAAGCTACTGTGAAGTTTTTCATAAAAAAGTTTTAATATGATTGTGAGTAATAGGTTGGCTAAATAACCATAAGATAAAAAAAAATAAACAATCCATGCAAAATAAGTTTAATGGTTTTAAAGGTTATGAACAAAATAATAATATACACTCTATACAAACTAAAATATACTGTTTAAGCAGAAGTTGCATACTGTGATTTTAGTTAAATTTAGAATGAACTCTTTCAATGTTTAAGACAATTAAAACATATAGTATTTATTTAATTTAAAGCATTTCATCATTTGTTGGCTCCACCAAAATTATTTAAATGTGAATTCTTGATGAGCTTTGGCAAAGACAGTGTATGAACTGCCTTTGTAGAGTTGGTGTGTTGTTGGTGTTCCTCGTCCAAACTTGTTGTTTCTCTTTGCTTAGGGTTTTTGTTGATGGATACTCAATTTACCAAAGTTCTAGCAGCCAATCCCAAAAGCTAAAATTCCAAAGTTCTGATCCCCCTTTAGGTTTTTTAAAAACCTGTATTTATAATCACTCTATCAGGTTAAGCATGAAAGTTTTCTTGTTTAAGAATGGTTTATTCTAATGCATGTCGAATTCACTGGTTCGACACAAATTGAGTCCATATCGAATTACAATTACTTGAATTCAATATAGACCGAGCCTGTGTCGAATTAAAATAACTTCATTTCGACTGAAACTGAGCCCATATAGAAGTAGGTATCCGGATTTGACATGGAATTGAAAAAAAATTGACCCATATCAGACTTTGGGAGCCCCATTTCAATATGGGGCTGCCCCATATTGAATTGGGGCTTCCAATTCGATATGGTAAGCCCCATATTGAATTGGGAGGCCCCCCCCCCCCCCAATTCGATATGGGGCTTTCCATGTTGGATTGGATGCCCTAATTCGACATGGGACACCCCTATTGACCAAAAACCATCCAGATTGAGTGAAAAAGCAACTAAACCTTTGAGTTGAACCTGTTTTAAGGTTTAGTGCACTAGTATTGTGTAAAAACCAACCAAATCTTCTAAAATAGACCCAATTAGGGTTTTAAAGTTTAATTAGCTTATTTTAGGTCTTATTGCAATATATTAGTCCAATCAAAGGTTTGGAATTAGCACCGAACTAGCCAGGGCCAAAATCAAGGGTCTACATACATTCTCTAAATCTTCTTTCAAAGACAAAGACAAAAAGAATGAGGTGAAGTGTTATGAATGTGGCAAATCCAGTCATATCAAATCATATTGCTTCAAGTTAAATAACAAGAAGAAGTGGGACAAAGAAAAAAATAAATCTCTCAAAGCTATATGGGATGACTCTTCCTTGAGTGAAGAAGAAGAAGAAGAGGAAGAAGGAATTGTCAATCTATGTGTCATGGCTATTGAGAATGACTCAAATGAGGTAGGTACTCAATCCTTGAATCTAATTGCATATGATGATAATAATGATGATTTAGATGATAGTGATATGATTAAACATATGAATCTTAGGGTAGAAAAGTATTACTCCAAAGGATTTTATATGCTTGAAAAATTCTACATTAGAATTAAAGACCTCAAATGAACAATTATTGAAATCCATTGATGCAATGAATAAAAACTCACAGAGCTTAGAAGATGTGATCAAGAAAAATGAAATTTGAAGCGTGGACTAAAAGAACTTAAGGAATCAATCTCAAAATTTCTTAAAGGAAAGGAAGTATTAGATACATTGATTGATAGTCAAAAATCACCTTCCTTAAATCATAGTTTAGGATTCAAATAATCATCCAATACTACATCCAATTCACCAATGTTTGTAGGCATCTACAACTCAAACCTCTAGTGTTGAAGTTGTAACGAACACCAATACACAAAATAAACCTAAAAGGATTACATTAGGTTCACAAGACTCTGAAACCAAGGTTCCAAGAGCAAAAAATGCATTCATGCATAATAGGCATGTACATAATGTAACACCCTTATACCCTATCATGAATGGGGATTCGACCCCACTCACGATGGAATGGTTCTTGCGACTTCGGCACTATTTAGGCTCGGGGCCTTGGAGAACATGGGCCTAAGCCTGAAGAAAATGGAGTCGCCACTTAGACGGACTAAAACAAAAGGGGTGGATGACTCGATTCCTAAGGAATCCCAACTCCCTAATGGGTTCGAAAAGTTGGGTACGTGTAGGGAAGGTAAGAAACGGCCCAGCACCCCCACAATGCTCAGTTCATTAGAACCGGCCTCCATTGCAGGTCTTAATATTATAAAATTCTTAAGTATAATAACATTATCCATATTACATGCAACAATTAAAATAAAGCATCATTATATAAAAATCAAAGCAATGTCTAAACAAAGCAAATAAATGGACACCCATCCGAGGATGGAAACATGTCCTTACATTGTCCATGTCTAAAACTAAATAGGACACCCACTGAAAGGTGGAAATGTATCCTTTACATTAGTCCAAAAACTTTTAAAATAAAATAATTTACATGATGCTCACGACATGAGGTACCCAAAAATATGGAAACTTACCTCTTACAATATTTTGAAATTAAAATAAATCAATAAAAGTAAAAATCCATTCATCATAAATAAATCATTTATCAAAGACATCAAACATCAATCAAAATATATAGTAAACATTCATCCAATTTAAATAAAATAGTAAGTATATTAACCTTAGGGGTTCATGCATCAATTAGGGTTTCTAGGGTTTTATGTTTAACAACTAGGGTTTTGCATATACTAGTTTAATTAGTTGAGAAATATTTTAAAGAAATAACATAGCTATTGGATGTTTTTAAAGATTTAGGATTTTGGATGTTTTTATGAAAATAATGCTACTGTGATTTAAAAAATAGGTTTGGTTAGGGTTTTAAGCAAACAGATTGTTGTTTTGGTTTTTAGAAAAGTGTAACTAGGATTTTAGATTTGAAAAACAAGTTTTAAGGCTATTAAGGTTTTAGGGTTTTATGATTAAAATATTAGGGTTTTATGGTTTGAAATCTTGATTTTGTATATTATGATTTTGAAATTAGAAATTGATGCTTTTCCGTGATCAAAGTTGAGTGTGCTTTTAATATTGACTGTAATAACTATTTAAGTTTTTTTAGGTGAAACAAACATTGAAAGCTAAATTAATTATCGAAAGATTAAAATAACTCAATGAATAAAATTATAAAAATTGCTTGAAGGTTTGAAAACATAATTAATTAAGATTTAGGGTTTAAATAACTTAGGGTTTAAGAAATTTGATTTGTATTTTGATGATTATATTATTTACTTTAATTAAGACCTTAGGTATTGTATGAATTAATTTATACTACTGCGTAAACTAAATTAAATGATAAATTAAATAACTAAGGCAGTGTGATGATGGCTTAAAAGATGAAGATGATTAATGATTTAATAAACTGTATTTAGAGCAATTTACCTACGTTTGAAGGCTCCACCAAATTGAAGAAGTTGGACCAAGTTGTTGCCTGCTTCAAATTTGGTTTTGGTTGAGCAAAGCAATATGGAGACGATTACTTGTTGCCTCCTTTGATTGTTGTGTCTTAGATTTCTTCTTGCTTGATAGGGTTTTCTTTTGGCCCAAAGAATTCAAGAGTCCCAAGTTCGTTTCAAAATTTCAGTTCAAGAATTTTCTCTCTTTTCCAAAATCCAAAGTCCATCCTCTTTTTTCTATGATTTAATGTGGTATTTATAGGAAAAAATAAAAACATAATTCTAATTGTCTAAGGAAATAAAAAACCATTTAGGAAAAGAAATAAAAGCCAAGTAGAATTTGATTTCAAAAAAAATGTGCCGGCAAAAATTACGCTGGCAAAAACTGCTGCGGGCTACGTGCGGGCAAGCATGAGAATTGCGAGAGTTGCATGCAAGCTGTCCTGCAGGCCAGCCAATTTGCCGCAGGAGTTTCTTATGGTGAATTAGCTTGTGGCTAATTCGCCGTAGGATTTTCCTGCGGCGAATTGGTCCAAGGCCATTTCGCCACAGGAATTTCCTGCGGCAGGTTTTTCCTGCGGTGAATTGCCCCAAGCCAATTTTGCCAGTAACAAAATTTTTCGAGCCGATTATTTATTTATTTATTATTTTTTAACTTTTCTAATATTCCCTTTTTTATTTTTATTAAAAATTATAAATTATAAATATTAAAATAAATATTATTTAATTAAAATACCATAAAAATTATTTTGGACTATTTTAAAAATATTGGACTAGACTGGGTCAAAAATTAAGGGTCTACAGTTTGCCCCCCTACTTGAGCGATCTGAGACTACAGCAAAAGAGAGTGAAAAGCAATGTGATTTTTGACTGGGTTTAGAGCCATATTGTACTCCCAAGGTTGGTTTGAGCTCTGGACTAAAAAATAATTTAGGTTCTGGACTAGGGGTAAGTTCTGGACTTAAGGGTAATTTGAGTTCTGGACCCAAGCTAAGTTTTAGACTTAAGAGAGATTTGGGTTCTGGATCCTAGCTAAGTTCTGGACTTAAGAGAGAATTTATGTTCTGGACCTAAGCTAAGTTCTGGACTTAAGAGAGATTTGGGTTCTGGACCCGATCTCTGGACTTAAGGGTAATTTGGGTTTTGGACCCGAGCTAAGTTCTGGACTTAAGATGGAATTTAGGTTCTGGACCTAAGCTAAGTTCTAGACTTAAAAATAATTTGATTATCTGCAAAAGAATAATTGTAGCCAGTAAGATACTAAAGAAATTTGCAAAAATTTTAGCTATTTTTTATTTTTTTACCATGCTTATATCTTCTTGTCCCATGCGTGTAAAAATATTTCAAAAGTGCAAAAATATTTATATGCATGCAAATATCTGAATAATTGAATTGAATAATTGAGTTTACTATTTATTCACTATGTAGTCACTATTTATGTACTATTCACTAACTTTTCATTTACTATTTATCAATAGTAACATTTACTTTTTTTTTCTCTTTTTTTTTCTTTTTTCACGAGAATACTATTTTTTTCTTTTTTTTATATTTTTGTCTTTTTTCTTTGATATTTTTCTATATAAACCTCGGCTCTTCTCTTCTTTTCATTCACGCTCACACATATTTTGATAGTGAAATCAAAGAGTTTAGCATAGATTTGAGGAGAAAATGCATGCTTTGAGATCAGGAACTCAATCTAATGCTGAGTTATTGGAGTTTATTCGACTGCATGAAAATGAAACTATAAGTCTACTAGCCAGGATAATGCTTCATTGCAGTTCAAGTAAAAAAACCAAGGTAATAATTCAATTATTTATTTTAACAGCAAATTATTTTTTATTTTTTTAAGATTTAGGAAAAATAAATTAATTAGATGACTATATTTAAGAATTTAATAAACAAGTAAATAGATAGACTAAAAATAGAATATAACGAATAAATTTAGTCTATAAATCAGTGGTATTGATATGATGAATACTTACCTTGTGTTAACTTACCTAGCTCCTTGTTAGAGCGATCGTTGTGTTATTCGGGATGGAGGGTGTGTCTATAAAGCCTGACAATGATATGATGTAGCACCTTCTCGGGTAAAACAGATTATCCAATATTGTGATTTTGAAAGCTTTATCTTACAATTACCATCCAAGGAGTGTCTGATAGATAGGAGTGTAGTTCAACCATTGTCGGAGCGGTGGATGAACACGACCCATACTTTTCACCTACCTATACGAGAAATGACCATTGGCCCAGTCGATTATATAGCCATAACTGGTATCCGGTACTATGGCATTCTGGTCCCTCTTTCCAATGATATTCTAAGATTTGAAGAAGTTCAACAGTTAATCGGTATGGAACCATCATTTAAAGGGTCTTTCAAGATAAAAATTGAGCCGATTTGAAGTTATTGGATGAACTATGAAGGACGGGTTCGTAGGGAAACAACCAAACAATATGCTAGAGGGTTTTTACTGTATTTGCTCGGGTAGATCATTTTATGCAGCAGTAAATCTGTCATCCATTTATCGGTGTTGAGGGCCCTTACTGATATGAGTATGGTACCGCTTTACAACTATCTCACTTAGCCCTAATTGTTGCCTAGCCCGCCCTTTTGGGTTTTCAGAACTAGCAGACTGCTCTAACTTTTGCCTAGGCCACCCTTTTTGGGTTTTCAACCTAGCAAGCTCTTTTTCTTTTTCTCTTTCTTATACATAAAACCTCTTCAACCTATCGATGTTCTCTGGCTCACTAAACTCATTCCCGTCCATGTCTGATAACTTCACTGCACCCTTGTTCATGACTTGTTTCATAACATATGGTCCTTCCCAGCTAGGCCTAAATTTTCCTCTTGGATCAGATACGTCAGGCTTACATTGTTTCAATACAAAATCCCCAACTCTGAGCTTTTTGATCTTAACCCTTCTATTATAGGCCCGAGTTGTCCTCCTTTATTACAGTTGATGATGATACAGTGCTTTTAACCTTCTCTCCTCTGGTAAAGCTAACTGTGTATATCTGCTCACTACCCATTCTGTTTCAGGTAGTTCAGCTTCCAAGACCACTCTTAATGACTTGATCTTAATTTCAATTGGCAACACTGCTTCCATCCCGTAAACTAAAGAGAACGGTGTCATTCCAGTCTGTGTTCGCACACTTGTTCTATATCCCCACAAAACAAAAGGAAGCATTTCTGACCAATCCCTGTATTTCTTGGTCATCTTGGATAGAATTTGCTCAATTGTCTTGTTTGTTGCTTCTACTGCCCATTGGCCTTTGGTCTAAAAGGAGAGGATTGGTGATGATGGATTTGGTACTTCGAGAATAAATCCTTAACTGATCCTTGAAGCTGCACCCCATTGTCTGATATCACATTGTGCGAGACCCCATATCTACAGATGAGATTCTTTTCAATAAATCTAGCCATTTGACTTGCCCCCAATTTGTTTAAGGATTCGACTTTGACCCATTTTTAAAAATAATCTACCACTATTACAATAAAACGGTGACCATTTGAGGCTATCGGATGTATCTCTCCTATAATGTCGATCCCCTAAGTGGCAAAGGGCCAGGGTGAAGACATAGAATGTAATTCTTCAGGAGGCATGTGATATAAATTACCATACATCTGACATTGCTGGCACTTCTTTGTAAACTCAATACAATCTCTCTCCATGGTCAACCTATAGTAACATTGTCGAATTATCTTTTTAACTAGGGCTAAACCACTAATGTATGGACCGCAACTTCCCGCATGTATTTCTAACATGATATGCTTTACTTCAGGCTTCCTCAAGCATCTTAAGTGCACCCTGTGACAACCCACTTATCTTTCGGGCATCCCTTAGTCGCTGGGCCCAAGCCCAGGAACCTTCAGTGGGATGCACAGTACTGGACTGCCCTCACGGGCCCTCCAGCAGGATTTGTTTATTTGGCTCACACCCACCTATCTTTCGGGCCACTGCCCCAGTTCTCGGCCCAACCGAGGAACCTTCAGTGAGTGCAAGTCGCCTCCCCGGATCGAACACTTGACCTCTCTCTTAAGAGAGCCAGCGAGCGCAATCCAGTACCAATTCTTTCAGGCACCCCTTAGTCGTTGGGCCCGTTGGCATTTCGCTCGCAGGAAATTCTTGTAGGCGAAATCACTGTGCTATTTCGCACGCAAAAATTTTCTGCCAGCTATTTCGCACACAAAAATTTTCTGCCTGAGAAATAGCTTACGGGCCCGCTCTACGCGGGCTGCCGCAGCAGGCTGTAGCAGATTTTTTTGCCAGCGCAGTTTTTCCGAAGCAGTTTTTTTCGGCAGTGCAAATTTTTCGACGCAAATTTTTTGAAACCTAATCCAATTAGGTTTTGGTTTCTTTTTCTTTTATTAATATTACTTACCTTAACTAATTAGGAATAAACAACCTCAAACCACTATAAATAAGGACCAAAGACAATTAAAAAAGAGGAGGCAAAAATCCAAGAGTAGTTTGGAAAATTTGAAACCAAATCAAGGAAGGAAAAGAAGAAATTCAATTCAACTCTTTTCTAGAATAGCAGCAGCACGATTTAGAGGATTCAAAGGCAAAAAAGTCTTGTCTTTGGAGCTAGTTCATCCAAGAAGAATTGTTTTTGGAGAAATCATCAAAAGAAGGTATATGTTAATTAATTTTCTTTAATTATTTTTTTTACACAGTAGCAAATTTATGAAATTAAAATTAAAAACCTTTGAACTTTAATTTAGTTTTTCTAAAGCCAAAAAAAAACCTTATTTCATTAGTTTATCTTCTAAAAGGCTTAAAATTGTATTTTTTTCTTCTTAAAAATCTTAAAACTCTAATTGAACATATTTTTCAACAAAACTATGATGTAAATTCTGCTTCTTTTAAAATTTTAAAGTAGGTTCTATTTCATTCAAAAAGCCTTAAAAAACATCTTTTCTACTTATAAAAACTTTAATTTATTTGTTTAAATTCATAAAATTCCATAAAATATCAAATTGATTTCCAAATTCCTAAAAATTATTCACCACCCGTGACCCTACTTCCAAAATATCAAATCCAAATTCAACTTCCAAAATTCAAAATAATGAACACTAACCCTTTTAAAACCTTAAAACCTAAATTTTATGGACCCTAATCCTTTTAAAACATTAAAAAACATAAAAACATAAAAACCTAAATTTTACACAATAGCTTAGGAACCCAATAATAAAAAATCACAAATTAAAGTATTTTAAAGTGTTTAAAACCCTAGTTTCATGATATCATCATTCAAACCTTAATTTTGCTAATCAAAGAGTCTTACCAACCCTTTAAAACATAAAACCCTAATTTATTTTAATTCCATAAAAAGTCATAGTAGCCATAATTGGACTTTTATTTGCTTTATTCAATTCCATACTTGATTATGCTTTGATTTATTTCTTATGCTTTAATTTATTTAATTTATCATGGATGGATGTTTATTTTATGTTTTGATTAATAGCTTTAATGAATGATTTTTTTTATGATGAATGATTATTTACTTTTATCAATTAATTTAGATTTCCAAAAGTTGTAAGAGGTATGTTTCCACTTGGTGGGTACCTCATTAGTTAAACATTATATAATTTAATTTACTTTTCTATTTTAGAACCTATGTAAAGGGCATGTTTCTACCTTTTGTTGGGTGTCCTATTTAGGCATGTGATGTAAGGACATGTTTCCTTCCTTGGATGGGTGTCCATTTATTTGCTTTGTTTGGACATTGCTTTGATTTTAATATATTGATGCTTTCTTTTAATTATTTTATGTAATATGGATAATATTGTTATATTGAAGAATTTTATAATATTAAGACCTGTAAAGGAGGCCGGTTCCAATGAACAGGGCGTTGTGAGGGTGCTGGGCCATTTCTCAACTTCCCCACACGTACCTAACTTTCCGAACCCATTAAGTGGTTAGGGATTCCTTAGGAATCGAGTCATCCACCCCTTTCTTTTTCTCGGCCCATCCGGGTGGCGACTCCATTTTCTCTGGACTTAGGTCCGTGTTCTCTAAGGCCCCGAGCCTAAACAGTGCCGAAGTAGCAAGAATCATTCCACTGGGAGTGGGGGTGAAAATCCCTGCTCACAGTGGCGACTCCACTGGGGATAAGAGAAGTTGATTCTGTTGGTCTTTATTTTATTCTTTTCTTTCTTATAATGATATTATCCATTGCATCATATTAGATTGCATTGTGTGCGTGAGTTAGGATGCTCGTGTTACCCGTGTTATGTTATGTAAGGGATACCATACTTTCACTCAAGGTATGGAGATCGAGCATGGCATAACCACTCATAGCCTTGTACCATTTGGTATATACTTGCTATAGGAACCTAAGCCTTTTAACCCAAAGACTAAAGCTCATGTAATTGGCCTAGTTACTTTCCTTAGGTTTTACCCCAAATGCATGTTGTTTGACTATGGTTAGTTTATCTTAGTCTAAATCATGGCTTATTTGGTTTGTTCTTTTTTCTAATATGACCTAAGTATATTGTAAGCTCAAAATAAACTTTTCTCTAAAATCCAAAAGATGAAAACAATTTTTAAAATTTTTCAAGATGGTCTTTGGACATAATACTTTTCTAAAAAATAAATAAATAAATTCTTTGGCCCATGGCCCAAATACTAAGCCCAAAATCCATTTTTCTAAAATCTTTTACAATGGGCTTAGAAACAAAACTATTTTCACCCAACCATTTTTTACAAAGAGCTTGCAAAAATATTTATGTCAATTATGGGCCTAGTTTACACTAAGAACAAATTAACCATGGGCTTGTTTTTGGCATGAATCATTAGTTACTTTTTCAAGTGAGAAATCTATCTATAATAAACCTCTTAATTTAGTTTTAATCCAATATAGCATAAAAGCTATTATTGTTGGTTGAATGGATTAAAACCTAATTAATAGGAATTATCATGGATTGATTCCCATTTTCGAAAATAAAACTATTGGTTGAAACATCCGAGGGAATTATTCGAAAGCAAGATACCCCATGTTGGTATTTTGTTAACCATATACCTAGGAAAAGAGACTCGCCATTCGTGTGTGGATGTTATAAGGTTGAAAGGAACGTCCTATTTATCCTTATTTGTTGATTGTTTGTGCATACATTTGCATCTCATATCATTAATCCTCTCTGGCTCACAGCCCTGGATTACAATAGTTCAAAAGCTTACAACAATCCGACCTACACCGGAGATGAAGTATCTAGCAACGACTAAATTACTTGCTCACCTAAAATGATGGAGCCCAAACAAATTCAAAGGATGGTGGATGAGGCCCTCAATGCCAAGATGGAAGAAATCAAAGAGACCCTAGCTGAGACCATGAAGAACCAATTAACTGCAATATTAGAAAACCATGACGAGGCATTTGCTAGCACTAAGAAACCAAAGGACAAAGGGAAGACCAAAGTTAGTGAAGTGGTTTTTGATGATGAAAAGGTGATCATTGATGATGATGATGATTGGACTCAATACTACCAAGAGGTTCAAGAAAAGAAGAAAGAACCGAAGGATGTTGAGAAAGCAACTATTGAAAAGACCGAGACATCCGATGTTGAAAAGATGATTGTTGATTTCGAAAAGTAATTTGAGAAGAAGTTGAAAATCGAAGAGATGTCTGAGATCGACAAACTATTTGAACAAGATGAAGAGGTCCCTTATAAATTCAAGATGCCTTCCTTTGCTAAGTACAATGGCACCAGAAATCCCCATCTTCATGTGAAGTAGTATATCACTACCATGCAATCTGCCCGAGCTACTAAGGCTCAAACCCTAAGGTACTTTATGCTCTCACTGGACCCTATTGTCCAAAATTGGTTCAATACCTTAGATGATGGAACACAAAAGAGTTGGGATTTACTTTACAAAGTCTTCATCCAACAATATGGATATAATATTGAGTTAGAAGTTACTTTAATGGAAGTGGAGTCCATAAGGCAAAAGCCAAATGAGAATTTTGTGGACTATGTGAAGCGATGGAGAAACAAGGTCACTTTACTCAAGAAGAGGCCCGATGAATCCGATCAAATAAGGATGATTGTGAGAGGGGTGTTGCCTAGTCTTCATGAGAGGATGTCTCATACACTCATCCGTGATTTTAAACACGTTCTTCAAGCTGGTTTGCAAATTGAAGAATGGGAAAGGGATAAGAGCCGCTTTGCAACAAAAAGGAATGAGAAAGGGAGCTATCAACCTGGTAGCCAAAGCATGCAAAAGGCCGTTGGTGTTAATGCTACTAACCAAGGGACAAGGAGACAATTTTCAAAATTGGGAAAGCCGATGTCTTGGGTTCTCAACAAGCTTCAAAGAAAAGGATTACTACAACCCTTAAATCCTCGTCCTTTGCCTAACCCTCTCCCACCTAATTTTGACACTAAAGCATTTTGTCAATTTCACCAAATGCAAGGGCATGACAAGGATAGATGTGTGAGGTTGAGACATGAGATTCAAAATCTAATTGATAATGGGAAGCTACCCAGCCCAACAAGCCAAACACCAAAGACAACCCATTACCAAAATTCAATAGGATACCACCACCGGTGACCTTCATGATTGGAAGAGGTTTACATGAGTACTTTGTCATGTCTTCTTTTCAAGATGTGGATGAGAAAGCAATCAAAGAAAAAGAGGCATTTGAACAAGCTATGATGGGTGGAGAAGTAGCAATTTGTGTTGTAAACGGGTTTTGGGATTCAAGTGATAGTGATGATGATATCATACCCAAAAAGGAGGAGTGGACTTGGTCTGAGCCCGACGAAGATGAGGTGATGAATACTAGATCCGGTAAGCCTTACGCAAGGCTACCACCTAAGGAGATAGAAATGAATAAGGGAAAGGAAGTTGAAGTGGAAGAAGATGATGTTGTGCTAAAGCAATTGAAAAGAACCCAAGAAAGTGTTAGCATTTGGGACTTGTTAGCTACTTCTAAAAAGCACCGAGAAACTATGGCCAAAGCCTTAGCTAGCATGCCCATTTCTATCTCCACAACACCGGAGGAGTTTATCAACTTCATAAAAATTGGGGAATTAATGAAATTTGAAGAGGTCCAAGAAAAGAATGAAGTTAATATGGGAGCAGTTTCTTTTTCTGATGCAGACTTACCGGAGGAGGGAAGAGACCACATCCGCCCTCTCTTTATCAAAATAGAAGTCAAGGGAAGAGGACTCCATGTGTAATGGTCGATGATGGGTCCGCCATAAATGTTTGTCCACTTAAGATATTGCTAAAGCTAGCCATGTCAACAAGAGATATAAACTCAATCGAGGTGACAATTTTTGCTTATGACAACACTAAGAGGCATGCCGAAGGGACTTTCAAAGTGGCCGTCAAGGTTGGTCCAATTGAATCTATTATTGACTTTATTGTTTTAGATATACCAGTTACCTTCGCCTTGCTCTTAGGGCGACCATGGTTTCACCCTCTTGGTGGAGTTCCTTTCACCCTTCATCAAAAGATCAAATTCCCCAATGGAAATGAAACAGTGGTCATTGAAGCTGAAGATAATGAGATTGTTAATGCTCTAATGGTTGAGAGGCCTCTCAATGGTTTTCAAGTAGCTGTAATTTCTGATGATGAAGTAGTGGACTCCAAAGTCTTGAATATGATGAAGAACATGAACTACCTTCCCAGAGATGGTCTTGGAAAGGGTAAGGCCTATTTAACAAAGTTGCCAGATTTTAGAACTCAAGCTTCCAAGAAGGGGTTGGTATATGATGAAGCCAATGATGTCCAGCCAAAGAAGAATGAGAAGATGAGCTTCCCACCACTTGAAGAGATCTTTGTCAAAGCTCCAGATATAGGATCACTCCAAGGAAAGCCTGAGCCAATCATGTTCATGGGTAAGTTAATCCCCGGTTTTGAAATTTTTGCAGATGTTGCTGAGCTAGTGGAGCAAGTGAAGAAAGAGCTCACCCTGTCAATCAACAAAGAGAAGAATGAAGCTACCGTGAAAGCCGAGAAGACTTCGAAAGAGATTACTGCCCTGGTTGAATAAAAGTTTGAAGACATCCGGCTTTATGATTCTGAGAACAATGATTTTGATTTTGATTTTAATTTGTCTGCTTTGTATGAGGATGATGATATTTTCTTTTTCAAAATGAATGCAATAAAGTCTGATTTTGCTTACTTGTGTGATGTTTCTCCTGATGGTTGCATACATTCAAATGGCAGTTACATGAGCATCTTTAATATTAATTCTGTTAACACACAATCATTAAATTTGGGAACAACTGAAAATCCTAAAAACATTAGCATAGCATCCAACCTTACTCTTGATGAGAGAGAGAGATTTGAAAAAATATTTAAAAAATATGAAGAAGTGTTTGCTTGGTCTTATGAAGATATGTCGAGGATAGATCGAGACATAGCCGAGCATCATATTCCTACTTACACTCACATTAAGCCTGTCAAACAAAAGCTCAGGCGATTAAGACCTGAGTGGGCTGAGTTGGTTAAAGAAGAGGTCACTAAGAAATTACCCAGATTGGCTAGCCAACATAGTACCTGCGCCAAACAAAGATGGAAGAATAAGGGTTTGCATGGGCTATAGAGATCTAAACAAGGCTTCCCCTAAGGATGATTTTCCTTTACCTCATATAGATGTACTCATTGATAGTGCAGCCTCTAGTGTGCTATACTCGTTTGTAGATGGATTTTCCGGATACAACCAAGTGTTAATGGCCCAAGAGGATAAAGCCAAAACTGCCTTCACTACTACATGGGGTATATTTTGTTATAGGGTGATGCCTTTCGGCTTAAAGAATGCTGGAGCAACCTACCAAAGGATGGCCACCACACTATTTCATGACATGATGCACAAAGAAGTTAAAGTATATGTTGATGATATGATGGTGAAGTCGAATACAAGGGAGCAACACTTCCAGAACATGGAATTATTCTTTGATAGAGCTTTGAAATATAAGCTAAGATTAAACCCAAAAAGTGTGTATTCGGTGTTACTTCAAGCAAATTGTTGGGACATGTAATTGGTCCGAATGGTATTGAGATAGATCCTGACAAAGTCAAAGCAATCAGAGATATGCCAGCTCCAAAGACGGAGAGAGAAGTTCGTGGATTCATTAGTAAACTGCAGTACATTAGCAGATTTATAGCAAAGCTCACAACAATCTGTGAGCCTATCTTCAAATTGCTTAGAAAGAATCAACCGGTCGTATGGAATGAAGAATATCAAAAGGCCTTTGACCGAATAAAAGAGTATTTGTTGAATCCACCTATTTTGAAACCACCTAAACTCGGCAAACCTCTATTACTATACTTAGCAGTAGAAGAAGAATCAATAGGAGCCATGCTAGCCCAAGCAGATGAGTCGGGGATTGAGCATGCAATTTACTATTTGAGTAGAAAGCTCCTACCTTATGAAATTATGTATAGTATCATCGAAAAGACATGTATAGCCGTGGTTTGGTCTTCTAAGAAGTTGCGGCATTACTTTCAATCGTATAGTGTTGATAAGAGTATTTTTATACTTGTTTTTAGTATGATTTCAATGTCTTTTTAGTTAATGTTTCATTTGATTTTGGTTTAAAGTTTCTTTAAGTGTTTGTTTTAGGACAAAGTGCAAAAACTCCCTTGGATGATCAAAACAATGAAGAAAGAGCATGAATCAAACAAGACATGGCCAAGCAAAAGCAAGCTTGGTCGTGTCCCTCAAAATTACTTCAAGGCAGTAGATGACACGCCCAAGCCTCTGGCCATGTCTCACCTAAAGAGCAAAAATCAAAGAGAACAAGAAAGGAAAGAAAGTTTGGCAGAAGAAGACACTGGCAAGTGACACGGCCAAGCCAGTGGCCATGTCACATGACATGGCCACAAGCTTGGCCGTGTCCCATCCAAGCCAAAGAACCAAGAAAGGAAAGAAATGAACCAGAAGATAACACACTCAGGTGACACGCCCAAGCCAGTGGCCGTGTCACATGACACGGCCACAAGCTTGGCCATGTCACCCTTGGAAACAAAGAAACCAAGTTGACGAAGCTAAAAGCAGAAAGTGACACACCAACATGACACAGCCAAGCCACTGGTCGTGTCACATGACATGGCCAGGAGCTTGGCCGTGTCACCTAGAAGAAAATAAGGAAAGAAAGGGCAGAAGGTGACACGGCCAGCAAGCTTGGCCGTGTCACCAAGGGCAACTTTGAAATATTCAAATTTTTCTATAGACAAGTGGGGAACAAAGACTAGTTTTAGTCAAAAGTAATATTAGACAAAAGAAAAGCTTGCCTAATTTGAGGAAAAGAAAGATTGAACAAAGAGAATGCGGGAGACAAAGTGAGTTGGAAGTGAGTTGGAAGCATGACTTGAGCTTTGGAGGGAAATAAAAAGAGAAGAAGAGGGAGTTTTTAGGGGGATTTTCTGGAGCTTGAAACATGAGAGCTGGAACAAGGGAGAAAGGAGCCAACATCTAAAGAAAAGAGGAGGGTTTTGAGCTGAGTTTGAAGAAGGAGATACATCTTATACAAGCCCTAAACCAAGAATCAAGGATTGAAGTGAAGAAATACAAATTATTCGCCATGGATAGTTTGGTTTCTTGTACTCATTTATCTTGCTTTGTTTTTCTGGTTTTGAACATGAACTAATTCCTTCTCTATCTAGATATTGATGAACCCTAGCTTATTTGTTTGGATTGAATAATTATATTTAGTTGAATCATTTGATTGAGTTGTTTTATTCTTATGATGCTTAATGATTTAATTCCAATTGATAATAGCATGCTTATTGATTGGTTGCAATTTTCATATTATTGACTTGAGAAAGCTTGATATGAATTGATTACTCATAAGGGTTGAGGATTGATTGGGGTCCTAGAGATAGACTTACAAGATCCTTTGGTTTATAATTCCTTGTTCTTAATGCATGATCTACTTAATTATATTTTAAGAAGAGATTCCGGCACTCTACTTAGTGATTAGGGATTAATTCACTCGAGAGAGGTTTTAGTCTAATTTAGAGGAATGCCAACTCAACTCTATTGAATGATTTAACTGAATTGATTGTTCATAAATATCATTGAGGCTAGGGGGATTCAATAGCTGGATAGTATTATTATCATCAATCCTATTTGCATAATATTTAATCTCCCCTTACTTCCAGTTATTAAATTAGTTGTTTTTATTTACAAAGCATCACACAACTATTAATTTGCTAAACAACGGTTAAAGTTTGAACTAGTACTTAACCTTGTCCCCAGTGGAACGATAACTCACTCACTACTATATTACTTGGGCGACCTGTGCACTTGCGGTATTGCTATAGCACTAAGCGGCATGCATCAAGTGTGCAAGCAATTTCCAGGTTGGATCCAATGAAGTACTTAAGGGAGACACCCTCTTTAATTGGGAAATATGGTCGATGGTTGATAATATTTGAAGAATTTGAGATTGAATATGTAACCAGGAAAACAATCAAGGGTAGAACGGTGGCAGAATTCCTGGCTCAACAACCATTACCAGAAAGTGAAGAGATAATCTTGGAATTTCCAGATGAACATTTAGAAGTAATTGAAGTGCAAGGCTGTATACTAGAATCTCCCGAAGGGGAACTTATCCCTTTAGCCAAGAAGTTGAAATTTAGGGCGACCAGTAACATGGTGAAGTACAAAGCGTGTATTTATAGTTTGGAAACCCTAATGATTGTGAAGGTGGATAAGGTGGAAGTTTATGGTGATTCATTGCTAGTAGTATCCCAAGTAAATGGAGAGTGGGAGTTGAAAGAGGAAAAATTAAAATCATACAACCATTACCTGACCATGATGAAGAAGAATTTTAAGGAGTGTAGGTTTATACATCTGTCAAGAGAAGAAAATCAAATGGCTGATGCCCTAGCCACATTGGCTTTGGTATGGGAAAATCCTGCCAGCTTATTCCTTAAGCCTCTGATCCTAACCAGTTCATCAACTCCTTGCTATGAATATGAGACAATCATGGAAGTTGATACGGACCATGATGCATGGTATGATACTATAAGGCAATTTTTGGAGGAAAGAGAATATCCGCCGGGGGCAACAAAGAAAGAGAGAAGAGCCATAAGGAGGTGGTCATTGCAATACATCACCTTCCATGGAGAGTTATATCGAAGATGGACTGATGGAGTGCATTTGAGATACTTAAGAAAGCCTGAAGTGGAGCGCATCATGTCTGAAATACATGCGGGAAGTTGCGGTCCGCACATGAGTGGTTTGGCCCTAGTTAAGAAGATTATTCGACAAGGATACTATTGGTTGACCATGGAGAAAGACTGTATTGAATTTGTAAAGAAGTGCCAACAATGTCAGATGTATGGTAACTTGAATCATATGCCTCCTGAAGAACTGCATTCAATGTCTTCACCCTGGCCATTTGCCACCTGGGGTATCGACATTATAGGAGAGATACATCCGACATCCTCAAACGGTCACCGTTTCATTGTAGTAGCAGTTGATTATTTTTCAAAATGGATCAAAGCTAAATCCTTCAACAAGCTGGGTGCAAGTCAAATGGCTAAGATTATCAAAAAGAATCTCATCTGCAGATATGGGGTCCCGCACAGTGTGATATTAGACAACGGGGTACAATTTCAAGGAGCAGTTAAGGATTTATTCTCCAAGTACCAAATCCATCATCATCGGTCCTCTCCTTATAGACCAAAGGCTAATGGTGCAGTAAAAGCAACGAATAAGACAATTAAGTAAATTCTGTCCATGACGACTAAGACTTATAGGGACTGGTCGAAAATGCTTCCCTTTGCTTTATGGGGATATAGGACAAGTGTGCGAACACCTACTGGGATGACACCGTTCTCTTTAGTTTATGGGATGGAAGCGGTATTGCCAATTGAAATTGAGATCAAATCACTGAGAGTAGTCTTGGAAGCTGAACTGCCTGAAATGAAATGGGTAGCGAGCAGATACACACAATTAGCTCTATTAGAAGAGAGAAGGTTAAAGGCACTATATCATCACCAACTGTATCAAAAGAAGATAGCTCGGGCCTACAATAGAAGGGTTAAAATCAGAAAATTCAGAGTTGGGGATTTGGTATTGAAGAAATGTAAACCTAATGTATCTAATCCAAGAGGGAAGTTCAGACCTAGCTGGGAAGGGCCATATGTCGTGAAACAAGTCATGAGCAAAGGTGCGGTGAAGTTGTCAGACATGGATGGGAATGAATTTAGTGAGCCAGTAAACATTGACAGGTTGAAGAGGTTTTATGTATGATAGGAAGAAAAAGAAAAAAAAAAGAGCTCACTAGGTTAAAAACCCAAAAAGGGCAGTCTAGGCAAAAGTTAGAGCAGTCCGCTAGTTCCGAAAACCCGAAAGGGCAGGCTAGGCAACAATTAGGGCTAAATGAGAGAAAATCATCAATTAGAAAACCCAAAAGGGCTAATTGGCAACAGGAGTGATCTTGTGTATGCTAGTTTTATGTTTGGTTGTTCCCCAATTTAATAAAACAGAATTAATGTTAAAATTGTTCTATGTGCACTGTTATAAGTATTCGACCAGATATGGATGAAATAATAATCATAATTGCAAAAGGTGATGACAAATTATAAATGGAAAAGAAGCATATTTTATTACTTTAGTTATTTTTCATCCTAACAAAACACTTTCTGAATTGACAAATGTAAAATCTATGGCAGTCGATAAGTGTAACGTGCAGGCTAGCTTTGCCTCAGCCGATCCAAGTAGGCTTCAGTCAAGAAAGGCATGCCTAGGTCAGGAGCAAAGTCAGAATCACGAAGCTCAGCTCCATACTGACGTCCAAGTCAGCGAGGATCATAGCATGTACCTTGACGAAGAGCAGCAAGGGGAACATACATCAAGTATGTCCGCATGGTGATACGAGAGATCTTCCACCAAGGTACCAACCAACGGATATTGACTTCAGAGCGTGAGTAGATCCAGTCAACCTAGTCAGCATATGAAGAATCAGGATGGAGTAACTTCCTGGCAGAATGATGACATGGCAGGTATCTAGCAAAATGCATGGAGGGGGTATCAAGCAAACAAAGACACTCCTGAAGCCAAATTTGTGAAGAAAGAATTAAGAAAAAAAAGAAAAAAAGTCCACTGAGTTGAAAACCCGCAAGGGCAGCTTAGGCAAAATTTAGGATAGCTCGCTAGTTTCGAAAACTTGCATGGGCGGACTAGGCAAAAGTTAGAGCAATTAAAAAAAATAAAAAATACGAAAAAAAAGAGTTACAATATTTACATATTACTAAGAAGGTGGTGGTAGGTCACCAAATAAAGACTTGAAAAAATCGTCGCCTGTTAGAGGAGGGGGCAAATTACTCATCCTGGGATCATCCGAAGCAGAAGCACTAAAATCCCTATAGCCTTAGAGTTCCAATTTGTCATGGTCCTCATCAGAAGCAGATGAAAGGATCTCATGGTCATCAGTTTGGGGGCCTCTCGATGAAGAAGCATCGGGATCCCTCGTTCCTTGAAATCGGAAGTCACTGAAATTTTGTTCGAATCGATGATATAAACTTTCAAAATGAGAAGCTTGCTGACGACTTGCAGCCAACTCTTCTTGAAGTTTCTTATTTTGTTCTTCAAGCATCCGCTATGAGCCAAGAGAGAAAAAGGTAAGAGCATACATAATCATGCATACATATAGCATAAACTTTTATGAAATGAGGAACGTACCAGCTAGTTCACATCGATACCCTGCGGATGAGATGGCGTATCCGGCAGGCTAGAATGAGCAAATGAAGGGGTAGCAAAAGAAGGTCCAGCCTCATGATCAAACGAGCCAACAGCCTGCAACAATCAATAAAGAATCAAAGAAAGAAAAAGCAGTTGCAAGGGAAAAGTGGTTAAAGTGCAAAAAACTCCCTTGGAAGATCAAAACAAGGAAAGAAGAGCATGAATCAAGCAAGACATGGCCAAGCCAAATCGATCTTGGTCATGTCACCTCAAAAGAAATCTTGGAATAACATGACACGGGTAGGCGACACGGCCAAGCCACTGGCTGTGTCTCTCCTAAGGGGCAAAGTCAAGAAGGACCAAGCAAAGAAAGAAAAGAAACAGTAGGTGACACTGGCAGGCGACACGGCCAAGCCACTGGCTGTGTCACTCCTAAGGGGGAAAGTCAAGAAGGACCAAGCAAAGAAAGAAAAGAAACAGTAGGTGACACTGGCAGGCGACACGGCCAAGCCATTGGCCGTGTCTCTCCTAAGGGGCAAAGTCAAGAAGGACCAAGCAAAGAAAGAAATGGCACAGAAGTTGACACATCCAGGAGACATGGCCAAGCCACTGGCTGTGTCACTCCCATCTTCAAAGAACAAAGTAGACCCTGATCTCCAAGGATGAAGATCCATTTTCAGGGGTGAAGACTCGATCTCCGAGGGTGAAGATCCTTCTGAGGGTGAAGGATCACAATGCATAGAACATCTGGAGCAGTCAGACTTCTTAACTAATAAAAGGTTAGTCAAATTCATTCTCGGGTCCAAGTACCCAATCTCGGGTCCAAGTACCCAAATCAAATCAATCCCGGGTCCAAGCACCCAAGTCAATTCAAGCTCGGGTCCAAGTACCCAATCTTGGGTCCAAGAGCCCAAATCAAATCAATTTAGGGCCGAATATCCCAATAAAGTTAGGATCGAGTATCCTAATCCAGTTTAGGATCGAGTATCCGAATTCAGATAGGATCGAGTATTCGAGTCTAGTTTAGGATCGAGTATTCACCCAAAGTTTTTCTTAGGTCCAGAACTTACAATTATCCTTGAGTCCAGAACTCAAACCGGGTCCAGAACCTAAGTTTACCATTAGGTCCAGAACCTAGAATTATCTTTAAGTCCAGAACTTAGGTCGGGTCCAGAACCCAAATTTTCCTTAGGTCCACAACCTAGAATTATCCTTGAGTCCAGAAATCAAACCGTGTCCAGAACCCAAGTTTACCATTAGGTCCAGAACCTAGAATTATCTTTAAGTCCAGAACTTAGCTCGGGTCCAGAACCCAAATTTTCCTTAGGTCCAGAACCTAGAATTGTCCTTGAGTCCAGAACTCAAATCGGGTCCAGAACCCAAGTTTACCATTAGGTCCAGAACCTAGAATTATTTTTAAGTCCAGAACTTAGCTCGGGTCCCGAACCCAAATTTTCCTTAGGTCCAGAACCTAGAATTATCCTTGAGTCCAGAACTCGAACCGGGTACAGAACCCAAATTTTCCTTAGGCGCAGAACCTAGAATTATCCTTGAGTCCAGAACTCAAATCGGGTCCAGAACCCAAGTTTACTATTAGGTCCAGAACCTAGAATTATCTTTAAGTCCAGAACTTAGCTCGAGTCCAGAACCCAAATTTTTCTTAGGTCTAGAACCTAGAATTGGCCTTGAGTCCAGAACTCAAATCGGGTCCAGAACCCAAGTTTACCATTAGGTCCAAAACCTAGAATTATTTTCAAGTCCAGAAATTAGCTCGGGTCCAGAACCCAAATTTTCCTTAGGTATAGAACCTAGAATTATCCTTGAATCCAGAACATAAACCGGGTACAGAACCCAAATTTTCCTTAGGTCCAGAACCTAGAATTGTCCTTGAGTCCAGAACTCAAACCGGGTCCAAAGCCCAAGTTTACCATTAAGTCCAGAACCTAGAATTATTTTTAAGTCCAGAACTTAGCTCAGGTCCAGAACCCAAATTTTCCTTAGGTCCAGAAACTAGAATTATACTTGAGTCCAGAACTCGAAACGGGTACAGAACCCAAATTTTTCTTAGGTTCAGAACCTAGAATTATCTTTAAGTCCAGAACTTAGCTCGGGTCTAGAACCCAAATTTTTCTTAGGTCCAGAACCTAGAATTATACTTGAGTCCACAACCGAAGTTTACCATTAGGTCCAGAACCTAGAATTATCTTTAAGTCCAGAACTTAGCTCGGGTCCAGAATCCAAATTTTCCTTAGGTCCAGAACCTAGAATTATCCTTGAGTCCAGAACTCAAACCGGGTCCAAAACCCAAGTTTACCCTTAGGTCCAGAACCTAGAATTATTTTTAAGTCCAGAACTTAGCTCGGGTCCAGAACCCAAATTTTTCTTAGGTCTAGAACCTAGAATTATCCTTGAGTCTAGAACTCGAACTGGGTATAGAACCAAAATTTTCCTTGGGTCAAGAACCTAGAATTATCCTTGAGTCCAGAACTCGAACCGGGTCCAGAACCCAAATTTTTCTTAGGTCCAGAACCTAGAATTATCCTTGAATCCAGAACTAGAACAGGGTCCAGAACCCAAAACCTCAACCATTTCATCAAAAATTAAGTCTTATTTCTTTACACTCTCTTTCACTAAGGTTTTAGATTATTCAAGCAGGGGGCAAACTATAGACCCTTAATTTTTGACCCAATCCGGTCCAATATGTTTTATTTAGTCTAAAATGATTTTTGTTGTCTAATTGGTCCAAAATAATTTTTGTTAAATAATTTTTTCTTTAGTGTCTAATTTTTATTAATAAGAAATAAAAATAAATAAATAAAAATCAAAAAATAAAAATAAAAATAAAAATCGGAGTCGGAAAAATCGGCAGCAAAAAATCATCGCGTGGGCCAGTGGGCACGGGCCCGTGGGCATTTCTCCCGCAGGAAATTCCTGCGGGTGAAATCACTGTGCTATTTCACACGCAGAAATTTTCTGCCTGCGAAATAGCTTACGGGCCCACTCCGCGTGCGCTGTCGCAGCCAGCTGCAGCAGATTTTTTCACCAACGCAGTTTTTCCGCAGCAGTTTTTTTCGGCAGCGCAAATTTTCGACGCAAATTTTTTGAAACCTAATCCAATTAGGTTTTGGTTTCTTTTTTTTTATTAATATTACTTACCTTAACTAATTAGGAATCAACAACCTCAAACCACTATAAATAAGGACCAAAGACAATTAAAAAAGAGGAGGCAAAAATCCAAGAGTAGTTTGGAAAATTTGAAACCAAATCAAGGAAGGAAAAGAGAAATTCAATTCAACTCTTTTCTAGAACAGTAGCAGCACGATTTAGAGGATTAAAAGGCAAAAAAGGCTGGTCATTGGAGCTAGTTCATCCAAGAAGAATTGTTTTTGGAAAAATCATCAAAAGAAGGTATGTGTTAATTAATTTTCTTTAATTGTTTTTTTTACACAATAGCAAATTTATGAAATCAAAATTAAAAAACTTTGAACTTTAATATAGTTTTTCTAAAGCCCAAAAAAAAAAACCTTATTTCATTAGTTTATCTTCCAAAAGGCTTAAAATTGTTATTTTTTCTTCTTAAAAATCTTAAAACTCTAATTGAACATATTTTTCAACAAAACTATGATGTAAATTCTGCTTCTTTTAAAATTTTAAAGTAGGCTCTATTTCATTCAAAAATCCTTAAAAAACATCTTTTCTACTTATAAAACTTTAATTTATTTGTTTAAATTCATAAAATTCCATAAAATATCAAATTGATTTCCAAATTCCTAAAAATTATTCACCACCCGTGACCCTACTTCCAAAATATCAAATCCAAATTCAACTTCCAAAATTCAAAATAATGAACACTAACCCTTTTAAAACCGTAAACCCTAAATTTTATGAACCCTAATCCTTTTAAAACATTAAAAACATAAAAACATAAAAACCTAAATTTTACACAATAGCTTAGGAACCCAATAACCAAAAATCACAAATTAAAGTATTTTAAAGTGTTTAAAACCCTAGTTTCATGATATCATCATTCAAACCTTAATTTTGTTAATCAAAGAGTCTTACCAACCCTTTAAAACATAAAACCCTAATTTATTTTAATTCCATAAAAAGTCACAGTAGCCATAATTGGACTTTTATTTGCTTTATTCAATTCCATACTTGATTATGCTTTGATTTATTTCTTATGCTTTAATTTATTTAATTTCAATACTTGATTTATTTAATTTATCATGGATGGATGTTTATTTTTTATTTTGATTAATAGCTTTGATGTATGATTTTTTTTTATATTGAATGATTATTTACTTTTATCAATTAATTTAAATTTCCAAAAGTTGTAAGAGGTATGTTTCCACTTGGTGGGTACCTCATTAGTTAAACATCATGTAATTTAATTTACTTTTCTATTTTAGAACCTATGTAAAGGGCATGTTTCTACCTTTTGGTGGGTGTCCTATTTAGGCATGTGATGTAAGGACATGTTTCCATCCTTGGATGGGTGTCCATTTATTTGCTTTGTTTGGACATTGCTTTAATTTTAATATATTGATGCTTTCTTTTAATTATTGTGTGTAATATGGATAATATTGTTATATTTAAGAATTTTAAAATATTAAGACCTGTAAAGGAGGCCGGTTCCAATAAACCAGGTGTTGTGGGGGTGCTGGGCCATTTCTCGCCTTCCCCACACGTACCCAACTTTTTGAAACCATTAAGGGGTTGGGGATTCCTTAGGAATCGAGTCATCCACCCCTTTCTTTTTCCCCTTCTGTCCGGGTTGCGACTCCATTTTCTCCGGACTTAGGTCTGTGTTCTCTAAGGTCCCAAGCCTAAACAGTGCCGAAGTCGCAAGAACTATTCCACCGGGAGTGGGGTCAAAAATCCCCACTCACAATTAGAATTTTCAGCCTTTTCCACAATTGCTCTTTCCACAACCCTTGACTCTTTCTTCTTATCTTGAGGATCTTGGAAGTATTGAGCTAGTCATCATCATCAATGACTACTTTGTCATCATCATCAATGACTACCTTCCATTTGTCCTTCAGCTTCTTGGTGCTAGCAGATAACTCAGCATTTTTCACCAAAATTGCATCCAATTGATTCTTCATGGTCTCAGCCAAGGCCTCCTTTAGTTCTTCCATCTAGGCATTGAGGGCATCGTCCACCATTCATTGAATTTGTTTGGGGTCCATTATTTTTGGTGAGAAGGTAATGATATGAGATGCAAATGTATATATGCATGCATGTATGCACAAACAATAAACAATGATAGCTAGGACATCCCTTCCAACCTTTTAACTTCCACACACGAATGGTGAGTCTCTTTTCCTAGGTATATGGTTAACAAAATACCAACATGTCTTGTTTTCAAATAATTCCCTAGGACATTTCAACCAATAGTTATTTTTTTTAACATGGAAATCAGTTCATGATAATTCCTGTTAATTAGATTTTAATCCATTCAATCAACTAAAGCAGCTTTTATGCTATATTGGATAAAAACTAAATTAAGAGGTTTATTATAAATAGATTTCTCACTTGAAAAAGTAACTAATTATTCATGCCAAAAACAAGCCCATGATTAATAATTCTTAGTACAAACTAGGCTCACAATTGATTTTTGGTATTTCGATAATTGACCTAAATATTCGTAAGCTCTTTTGAAAAGGTTGTGAAAATAATTTTGTTTCTAAGCCCATTGTAAAAAGATTTTGGAAAAAATGGATTTTGGGCTTTGTATTTGGGTCATGAGAAAAGAATTTTTGACTTGTTTTTTAGAAAAGTTTTATGTCTAAAGACCATTTCAAAAATTTTGAAAATAGTTTTGGTCTTTTGGTTTTAGAGGAAAAAATTATTTGAGCTCACAAAGTAATTAGGTCATATTAGAAAAAGAACAAACCAAATAAGTCATTATTTAAATAAAGATAAATTAACCATAGTCAAACAACAAGTATTTGGGGTAAAAACTAAAGGAAAATAACTAGGCCAATTATATGAGCTTTAGTCTTTGGGTTAAAAGGCTTAGGTTTCCATAGCAAGTATATACCAAAAGGTACAAGGCTATGAGTGGTTTTGCCATGGTCGATCTCTATACCTTGAGTGAAAGTATGGTATCCCTTACATAACACAACACGAATAACACGGGCGTCCTAACTCATGCGCACAATGCAGTATAAATGATGCAATGGATACTATCATGATAAGAAAGAATAGAATAATATAAAGACCAACGAAATCAACTTCTCTTATCCCTGGTGGAGTTGCCACTGTGAGCGGGGATTTTTGCCCCCACTCCCATGTGGAATGGTTCTTGCGACTTTGGCACTATTAGGCTTAGGGCCTTAGAGAACATGGGCCTAAACCCAAAGAAAATGGAGTCGCCACCCGTACTAGCAAAAAAAAAAAAAGGGGGTAGGTTACTCGATTCCTAAAAAATCTCCAACCTCCTAATGGGTTCGAAAAGTTAGGTACATGCAGGGAAGGTGGCCCATCACTCCCACAATGCCCAGTTCATTGGAATCGGCCTTATTTTCAGGTGTTAATATTATAAAATTCTTAAATATAATGATATTATCCATACTACATGCAATCATAAAAATAAACAAATACTTTATTAAAAATCATAGCAATGTTCAAACAAAAGAAATAAATGCACACCCATCTGATAATGGAAATATGTCCTTACATCATTTAATATCTAAAACTAAATAGGACACCCACTAAAAGGTGGAAACATGTCCTTTACATTGATCCAGAGCTTAAAATAAATTAAATTACATGATGCTCATAATATGAGGTACCCAAAACATGGAAACATACCTCTTACAATATTTTGAAACCAAAGCAAATCAATAAAAATAACCAATCATTCATCATAAATAAATTGTTCATTCAAGGACATGAGCCATCCATCAAAATATATGATAAATATACATCTAATTTAAATAAAGCAATAACTATAAATTTAGGGTTTATGCATCAATTAGGATTTCTTGAATAAAATTAGGGTTTTGTAAGTTTTATGTTTAACAATTAGGGTTTTGTATTTTAATTACTGGATTAGTCAACTAAGAAATATTCAATATAAAAGAAATAACATGGCTACTGGATGAACAAATAGGTTGATCTTTGATTTTATGTAATTAAGGCTTTAGTAATTAAATCTGCATGATCAAAATAATGAAGCCATTGTGTTAATATAACAACCCAAAATAATTAAAGTTTCAAAGGTAAACTAACATAGCTACTATGATGTTTAAATTAAGGATTAGGTTTGAAATAAATTAGGGTTCGAATCTAAAGAATGGATGTTTTGGATTTATGAAAATAGGATTGAAATTTCATTGATATTGGGAGAAAACAAGCTACTGCAATTAATCTTAAAATTAATCTAACCTAGGAACAAAATCATCAAAGCATGTTATTCAGTATTTAAGACCATTGAAACATGTTATATTGAATTGGTTTAGAGTTTACTGTCGTTTGTTAGCTCTGCCACAATTTTTCATTGGAATTCTGGTTAAGCAATAACAAAGATAGTGTGCGTTGCCTTTTATGAATTGTTTGTTTGATCAACGTCTTTGGTTGTTGCTGGGTGATTGTTTGTTGCTTATTGCCTCTTGCTCCTTCCTTCACAAGTCTAATGTAACACCCCCACATCCAATACACGCACACTACAAACCCCACAATGTAACATACGTGCACTGAACATAGGGATGCTACGGATTTTATTAACATTCAAAACATTTTAAATGATACTATAAGCTTTCTCATTATACATTAGAGAAAATAAGTCACTAACTGGTAATATAAAACAAATAGATATATATATATATACATTTACTAAATACGCAGCGGAATATAGAAAATATTTATATATATGAAATCTTTTAAATCCATATTTACAAATATAAATATATTTGCATTATAAACAATATTTACAAAATATAAAGAAGTTATACATGATTGGCAAATCTTCTCTGATCTTTAAGTCCCCAAAATCAACTCTTCAACGTCTACTCTCACTCGGTCTCGAAGAGCTCTCGGGTTCAACTCTATCAACTCTATCACCTGCGCGATTAAACACTATCGCGCTAAGCCAATGGCTTAGTAAGATAAATCATGCTAATGATATGCTTTAGTGCAATGCAATGTCAATTCTCAATCCATATTATACATGTAACATTATATATGCAAAGCTAACAACATACCTTTACATTTCATAATTCAACATATGTAGACATATCACATTTCAACATCTTTTCATATTCCTCATTAGTTACTCATTAAAACATTCATGAACAACACTAAACAAAGACAAGCATGGGCCCAAGACACACTAATATGCCATTCAATTTTCAGAGTTAATGTTTTGGTTTTGTTATCACATTTATCAATATCATATACCCAACTAGGCTTCAAGGATTAGGTTCAACCAAGCTTCAAGGGGAGCAAAGCATGCTAAGCTTCAACCCAACTTGGCTTCAAGAACCAACCCAACCTAGCTTCAAGGGTTGTAACATCTCAATTAGGCTTCAAGGATTCAATCCAACCTAACTTCAAGAGATTGTTACTCATATTAGGCATGCCACCAACAACAAACTCTGAAAATGGAATAACACATTAGCCACACAATTCATTTATTATTTAGTTATCATTTCCATTCTCAATTCTCATCAACATTTAGGCAAACATGCCTTATTTCTTTCAATTTCATCATCATAGTCAATCACAATGGCTTTGCATCACATTTCACATCTCAATTCATATTATGCATATAGCATCATTGATATAGTATTTCAAAATACATTATCCATATCACACATTATCATTTACAAGATTCACAATACATATCACATACCATTGTTCATAGCTTTAGGATCTTACACATGCATTTGTTTATGTCATTCATTGATTTAAGTATGTTTAAAGTGTTTAGGTTTAGGTTTAGGTACACAATTACCTTTGAAGAACCAAAACAATGCAAAAAGAACAAAGAATCAAAACCTTATCTAACACATTTGAGGGACACGGGCAGCACACTTGAGGGACACGGCCAAGCTTGTGGCCGTGTCTCTCAACCTCAATTTGACAGTAAGCAACACGGGCAAGGGACACGGCCAAGCTTGTGACCGTGTCTCTCAACCAAAAATCACAGTAGCTAACACGGCTAGGGGACACGGCCGTGTCTCTCAAAAACCAATCCAACACGCCCAAAATCCCTTGGCTTGGCCGTGTCTCTCTTTCCCTTTTGCCATGTCGCCCTTCAATTTCATTTACACACTTTTTACACAACAACAATCTCATTCAAATGAACACAATCAATGACATAAACACATTTTTCACATCCTCATCATAAGAATCACTTCACAAAACATTCATAATACATTTAAACACAAACCATCTCAAAACCCTAAAACCAATATCGTTCTCCATCTTCCAAAATCAACATCCACCACTTCCAACAACAACACCTATTTAAACTCTTAACTTAAAACCAATTTAACACTTGAAAACCCATCACCACCACATCTTATCATCAAATCAACAAACCCTAATTAACTTCCAATACCACTTCAAAAGAATAAAAGAAATCAAAGGAAAGATCTTACCTTAGTTAAAAACTTCTTGAATCAACACTTGATCACTTAATCTTTCTTCAATTTGAGCTTCACTCAACAAGATCTTCTCTTTGCCTCTTGCTTCCTTTGTCTAAGGAGAAGCCGGCCACAATGGAAAAGAAGAAGAAAATATGAAGAAGCAAAGTCAAATTTTCCTTTTAATCTCCACCAAGAGTTCAAATCAAGCAATTACCAAAACACCCTTTAACCATTTAACTAACTCTTTTTTTAACTTATAAGCCCATTTATGTAATTCCACCCTCACAAAATAAATATCTCTCTTCCATTGACTCTCCCTTTGACTTATGTATATGTTAATTATATCATCATATAAACAACATATACACTTCTCTCTAAACCCTCTTTTCTTTCCCAAACACATATGCATAAACATTCTCTTCCAATTTCTTTTCTTATCACATAACATAAATATTCAATCCCATTTACAACAACAACAACAACAACATAACCAAGACTTCTAAGGCAAACATGAGGATATTACATCTAAGGTTCTGAGTAAATTGCTAAGAAGAGTCCGAATAATTCTTGAGTAAATTCCCCCTTTTTTGTGTGTTTTAATGTGATATTTATAGGCAATTAAAAGAAAAAACTTAGTATATTAAGAAAATTAAAAATTTTTATGGAAATAAAACTAAAACTGAGTAAAATAAGATTTAGGCAGAAATTGGCAGCGCGCGTGAGTTGCTGGTCCTACGAGGATTGCTGCGGGCTGGATTGCGAGACTGACGTGCTGGCATGCAGGCTGCGCTGGGCGAGGCAGTGAGCAACTGCGGGCTAGGTTGCTCCTACACAGGCTGAGACGCGACTTTACCGTAGGCTTAGCTTGCGGCGAATTGGCCTGTGGGCAATTCGGCACAGGCCTCTCAGCCTGCGACGAACTGCATGCAGCTGCGCTTCCATTATTATTTTCATCTCTTTTTTATATTTTTATTTTTACTTTCATTATTAAAAATAAATATTATATAATATTAAAAATAAAAATATATAAATAAAATAAATATCACAAAAATTATTTTAAACTGTTTTAAAATATTAGACCGACTCTGGTCAAAAATTAAGGGTCTACACTAGATGAGGTGAGAGAATCCACAAACCACACCATCAAATCACTGAAGAAGACATTAGATATGCTATGCTCAAAAGGAAGAAGATGGAGGGAACCAAAAGCCCTTTTGGAGGGATGTTTTCTGTCCTAAACATCAAGGAAGAAATTGAGAATTTGCTTGATATTCTTGGGTGGAGGAAATTCATCTTTCCTAAAAAGGTAGGTTACCCTAGCCTTAGTAGAGAATTTTTGATGTCTCTTCAAATTGAGAAGAGTGCTAATTCTGTCCTAGGGTGGTATGGGATTAGATTTAAGTTCTTTGATCAATATCATGCCCTAACCCTAGAGGATTTTGGTAGGATTTGGGACTTTCTTGTAAGTGGAGCCAATTCCTACAATGACATAGCCTTCTCCAACCAAACCCTCTCCACTTTTTGCCAAGAAATTTCTGCGGAGAAATCTTTTGAAAAAGAATCCAAGGCTAGATACATTAAATACTTCATAGGATCATCACCTATACAATTCATCAAAGGGCTGATGGGGATGATAAAGTCACTAAAAGGGACTTGATCTTCTTATAAGCCTTAACCCATAACATCCCAATGAACACACCAAATTTCCAAATTGATACCCTCTATCATCATGCTACTACAAGGTCAGGAACCTTCTTTCTTTCCTCTCATATTACCCAAATAGCTAGACACTTAAACTTGCTAAATGATCTTAATCTAGCTTTATTGAGGAATCCATTTGACCTTGCTTCCAGTGCCATCACTATGGAGTACTTAGAGCATTCTAGTTGTGTTAGGAAGATTGATGGTTCTTATATATACTTCTTTGGCAAGAAAGGAATAGTAGATAGACATAAGAAGAGGCCAAGGTATACCATACAAGGTGAAGGAGACTCTATGGAAGTTGTTGTGGAGATGCCTTATAAAGCTTCAACATCCAAACCTAGCAAAGTTAGCTCTCCAACAAAACTCATTCATAGGGCTATCAAATTTCTCTCCAATAAGCTTTCTCACTTAAAAAGGGATGTATCCAAAAGGTTTTAGCACTTGAACAAGAGAATTGACCTTATATCCCATATGCACCATGATCTTTATGACATGCAAGGCAAGTTGGAACTACCACAATGCGATTTAAATAATGGGATGTGAGTGATCATGAAGATAGTCCCTTTGAAGAAGAATCCTTAGGAGATGACTTCAGCACTAGCTCACTCAGCAGTGTGCTTGCTCCTCTTGACAAGGGCAAGGCCCCTATGGATAAAGAAGAAGGGCAAGAAGAAGAAGAATCTGATTAGCCTTGTTTTTTTTTATTGTCTTGTTGTTTTCTATTTTGTTGTTATGTTTCTTCTGTCTTACATTGTTTTCATGCTTATGTGCTCGACTTTATTTTCAATGAACATCTTAGCTTTCTTTTATTTTCTTTTTTTGCCTTTGCAAAAGGGGGAGTGATAACCATGGAAATGATGAATAGTTGATGATGGATATAGATAATGATAGATGCATGGATGATAGATGCATGAAGCATGCATATATGCATGATGAATTTGATGATAAATCCTAAAATAAATATAATGCCATATGCAAACAATATCATTACTCAAGTTAAATAATGCACAACATTTTAGACAATCATATATTTAGGGGGAGTTCAATAGAATCTAAAAAGCAACAAGTTGTTAACCTAAAACCAAAGATTTCATTATATTGTTTATCCTTTATCATCATTCCATTTGATTGTCAAAGTCAAAAAGGGGGAGATTCTTAGCCAAATAATCTCAAATTTGATCCTTGACACTCAAATAGAATGATGCATTTAACATAATTTTTAAGACATTTGTTGCAGGACTAGGTAGTGCAGTCTCTACAAGTCAAAGGACGACCGCTCTTCATGATTTGAAGAATAAGTTTGGTTACAGTTAGATTCAAGGTCCGAATCTCGACCTCAGTCGCGATCACTAAAGATAATTAGCAACCATCCTAATGTTGGGACGATCGCACCTCAATTGACCAAATCTCCAACACTCACAGTAGGGAATGTGGTTGTCAGTGCTGTCTGAGAAGTGGCCTTACTGCATTATGTCATGACCGTTCCATGCATTTCACGACCATCCCTCATTTTGAGAGAAAATCACAAGAACTAGCAGTAGTGTTCACAACCCCAGGTGAATCCAAAAGTTCAACGTGAGATACCCAATCTGACCGCTATTCTATCCCTTATGCGACTACAATTTTTATATTTTGGCAGAATTTGAACTTTTAATGACCATTGTAAACCCACTTTCAGATTCAAAAGGGACGACTACCCCTGGACCGTGGGCGACCATACTGACAGCCACAGCAAGGGCAAGATTTCAACAGTAAAGCACTCACAATTGACCATTAGAGAACTTTCAAAGGAAGCGACCATCCCAAGAGGAAGGACGACAACACATTGAGTCTAGGTGAACTTTTGTAGGGCTAGGACGACCGCTACATGTGGATATTTTCTATCAACACAAGGACTAGCCTACAAAGCACATCACAAGACTTATAATGGCTAGTTGGACTAAATTGGCTATAAATACCCCATGAAACATTTTGTTAAAAAGTAATTTTTGATTATAATAGCCTAAGTAACATACTTTCTTTTCATTTACAACAATTAACAATTAAATTATTAGAGTGTTGGGTATAAGCATCAAGCACCAAATTATAAGTTTGAGTGTGAGCTTGGAAACACTTAGGTTGTGAGAGTGAGCCTAGAAAAACTCTTGTAAGGGTTGTGAGGATTGATCTCAAACCATTGTAAAGTTTGGTGTGAGCTTGAGAAAACACCATGTTAGAGTTAAGCTTGTAAAAATCTCAAGACTAGTGGAACCTTAACAAGTTGTTAAGGGAGTGGATGTAGGATTGAGGTAATCCAAACCACTATAAATCTCTTGTGTTCATTCTTCCACTCTCTAATTTACATTCATCTATATCGTCTACATTTCTTACTTGTTAATTTTTGAAAGTGCCATCAAATTCTCAAACAACTAATTCACATCCCCTCTTGGTTGACATCTTGGGACAACAAAGGCAATGTGCCTAATTGATAATGAGAAAAGAGGTACTGTGCCTAGTTGATTATGGGAAAATGAGAAAGAAATTGATGATGAAAAATATGAAATAATTTTGTATCTAGTATGTTATTCAATTTCCAGAGTTCTGTGTTTAGCGGCATGCCTATGAGGTTATCCTTAATATTTGCCTTCGGGGCTAGCTTTTGAGCATTACTTTTATTTGCTTTCGGGGCTATACATTTGGCGTCACTGTGATATGATTTACTTTTGGGGCTAGCTTTTGAGCATTACTATGATTTGCCTTTGGGGCTAGACACTTAATATCAATTTAGACCAAAATAGTAACTCTGGGATTTGAATGGCATATTAGATCCTTTGGGCCCATGTTTATGTTTGTTCCTCTGTGAATTGTAAAATGATTAAAGGATATGTTTAACGGTGAAATCAAGTATCGCATTGTGAAATATTATGTGAAAGCATTTTGCATTGGCATTATTATATAGTTTTATTATTATCAAAGTTTATACCACTAAGCTTTTAGCTTAGCGTGATTATAATTTATTGCGCAGGTGACAGGGGCGATCCATAGAGCTAGAGAGTTCTACTAGACCAAGTTGAGTCTAGGCTTGTGTTTATTGAGCTTGAAGTGTTTTTGGATACATTAAGATTAGAACCATTTGCTAGCATATATATATTGGATATTACAATACATTTTGATATTGTGTATATTACGCTTATGTTTTTGAAGTATATATATATTGTAAATTATAAAGACTCTTTAGACAAATTGTATAATGTGGGTTGTTTATATATGTTTTAATATATATATATATATATATGTATATGAATAAATATTTTAAAAAAATGTGGAGAAGTTGAGTGGTTGGTGTGGAAATGTATGATTTATTTTATTGAAAGTGTATTTTGTGCAAGTTGGGTAATTGTTGAAAATTTGAGATGTCCAAATTATAGACAAAACTCTGGCAAATTTTTTTTAGAGATTTTTGAATAAAATGCTTATTTTGAAACCTATAACTAAAAAGGAATAATTTATTACTATTTAAATACATATTTTTAAGTATGTGGGATCCTAAGTTTGAAATATAAAAATTTTATTTTACCGAGTTGTAATATTTTTATACCGTATACACATATATTATATATACTAGATATATGTATTATACATATATAGGGTATAAGGGTGTTATAATATATACTTGTATATATAGAGTACATATATAGAATATAAGAATGTCATGACAATTTATTAAAAAAAAACCTTTATAATCAGTAAATAAAATATTTATATTATATATATAAAAATTTAACTGATAAATCTATATATTTTGTAAACTAAAAATAGCATATTTGATAGAAAATCTCTAAAAAAAATTTCACCAGTGCTTTGTCTGTAACTTCAATATTCCTAAAATCATACACTCAATCTGCAGTAGAAAAATACACTTCCAGAATAGTAATTTCAAAAACTCTCCATGCACCAACAATTCTCCAAAATATGGTTTCTTTAATAAATATATAATGATTTTAAATCCAAAACATTATTTATAAAATTCACATATATTTAAAACATCATTAGTCTCATCTATATTTGTATATATAATTAAATCTCAGCTAATATGTACAAAAACCATTCTATATAATAGTAAAGAAAAACTATACATGTATGCAATCTTGTGACAATTAGTCTTGAGGCAAAATAGACACTACAGCCTCAGGTCACCCTGGATCGCTTTACTTTGCAGTCCTATCACTTGCGTAATACATCTAACCATGCTAAACAATTTGCTTAGTGGTACATATTTTCATAAAAATAACAATTAAACTAAAGTATTCAGTTTCGTAATACAAAATACACTATTTAAACAAACACACATCAACACATAATGTCCACCACAATATCACCATAGAATCACTTAACGATACTTATGGTTTCATAAACCTTAATCCACAACACATCTAAAACTCACACATGAAATATATTTACACACACTGGACCCAATATTTTATTTAAAGTAACCCAAAGGTCCGTCACTAGGAATAAAGTGTCACACATATCACCCGTAGGTTGTCTCCTATCGACAGCGAAGGCAAGTGTCAAACATCACCCGAAGGCTGCCTCCTCTCGACACCAAGGCAAAGTGTCAAGTATCACCAGAGACAAAGTGTCTATCATCACCCGAAGGCCCTCTCTAACACCAGAGACAAAGTGTCTATCATCACCCGAAGGTCGTCTCCTCAGCACCTATGTGCTCAATACTAGTGTGTCTTGCTCGAAGACACAATACTTCACTCGTAGGCACAACCATCACAAAAATATATATTAACAACCTGACTCAACAGAGTCAACACCAATCTTCCTAACTACTCTTCACATTACATATTTAACAACTTTTCACAATTTCATTACTAAGTTATATTCATGTTACTTATTCGTGAGTCACATTCACAAATGTGACTCATTGTAATACCCCAATTTTTGATGTACTTTAAAATAGTAAATGCGGAAGAATATATTGGTGTGATAAGTAGAAAAAATATGAGATGAATATGTATGATAGAAGTTATACATATATATTATGTATTTGAAATATATGAGAAACATAAATAGATTATATAAGATATATACATACACCCATGATATACATTACTTATATATGAGATAATAACTGGGCATTTAAAAAGTTGATTTTTAAATAATAATAATAATAATAATAATAATAATAATAATAATAATAATAATAATAATAATAATAATAATAATAGTGATGATGATGATGATGATGATGATGAGGATAAAAATGACAAGAGAAAGGGGAAGTGAAAGTCAAAAGAAGGGAGAAAGTGATTGGTGGAAATTTATTGTAGTATTATATATATATATAGATAAGAATGGAATGAAAGAGGAAGAAACATTTCTTCTTCTTCTTCTTTTATTCCATGGTAATGGGAGTTGGGAGAGAAAGTGAGGAGAGTTTATTTTATTCATATACACATCAAATTCATAAGGATTTTAAGAGGATTTAAGTATATATTGAAGATTTGGCAAAGAAAACAAGTATCTTTCTTAAGCATATTTTTTATGTGATTTTGAGTATATGTGTGATATGGTTAGTGAGAGAAAATGATAATTATTTGAATATGATGATTGTTATAATATGTTAGAGTTGTATGTGTGTTGATATATAGAGGATGAAAATATGATTAATTGTAATATCCCAATGTATGCCCTAGAAGTTTTGAATATAATTGTTGTTTGATTTGAATCAAATGTATATATGTTTTTGCAAAGGAAATGATTGTGTTAATGGAATGTATATGTTGTATATATGTTAATATATATATAACATATATGTTGGTCAAATGGAGAGTCAAGGGAAGAAGATATTTTAATTTAGGATGTGTGAAATTACTAAAGAGGGAAAGAGTTTTAAAGGAAGTGAGAACAAATAGAAAAGGGCATTTAAGTAATTTTTGCATTGTTAGAATTGCTTGGTGGAGATTTAAAGAAGAAGAGAAGTTGACTTGTAATATCCCAAAGTATATCCTAAAAGTGTTGGGGTTATTGTTGTATTTGGATTCAATGTGTGTATGGAAGGGAAAGAGAAAAGAAGTGAAGAGAAGATATGGGAAATATAAATGCAAAATATATGACATATACATATACCCACATATACATCACATATACATGATGTATAAAATGGTGTAGGATAAGTGAGTTGTATATGTATATTGATATAATTAGTTAATAATAATAATAATGATAATAAGGACAAAAAGAAAAAGAAGAAGAAAGTCAAAAGGATTTGTGTGTGGTGGAAATTTAATGGTATTATTATTATTATTATTATTATTATTATTATTATTATATATATATATATGATAAGAACGAAAGAAAGAAGGAGATCTTTCTTTCTTCTTCTGCTTCTTCTTCTTGGTGAACGAGAGAGAGAGAGAGAAAAGCTAGAGAGAGAAACACCAAGGATTAAAGGAATTTAAGAGAATTGAAGATGGAGATGAAGATTTGGCAAGCTATTCAAGTAAGTACTCTCTCTTGAGTTGATTTTATTGATTATATATATATATATCTAAGTTTTTATATTCTTGTTTTGATTTCTTTTGATTGAGGTGATGGTTGGTGTGTAAGATGATTATAAGGAAAGATTGAAGTATGTAAATGTGTTGAATTAGTATTTAAGTGATGATAAGTTGGGAAATTGTGAGGATGATGATGAATTGTTGAGTTAGGGTTTAGTATGAATGAATTGGTACTTTGAGTAATTGGTTATAGTGATGTATATATATATATTGATTATTATGATGATATAATGAAGTTATATAAATGCTAAAGTGATAGGAAATTGATAAGCATAAACAAAGATAATAATTTAGAGGGTGGTGGTGTGAATTTGGAAGGGTTTGGATGGATTTTGAAGTATTTGGTCTTTGAATCTTTGAAGAACACGGCCAAGTTATGAGAGACACGGCCAAGTTAGGGCAAACTTGGCCGTGTTGGATGAGTTTTGGAGAGACACGGCCACTGGCTTGGCCGTGTCCCTTGCCTGTGTTTGTCACTGTGGGATTTTTGTTGAGAGACACGGCCGTGTCCCTTGCCCGTGTCTGCTACTGGATTTTTGTGTTGAGAACACGGCCACAAGCTTGGCCATGTCCATTGCCCGTGTTTGCTACTGCCTGAATTGTTGTTGAGTGACACGGCCACAAGCTTGGCCGTGTCCCTTGAGTGTGTTGGCTAATGATGTTTGTTCTTGATTATTTTTACATTGTTGGATCTTCCAAAGGTCTTGTTGTATTTACCCTTTAAATATACTTAAACAAAGATGACCTAAACTAATGTATATTGAGGATTTGAAATCTATGAATAAGGTAAAGTATATATGTGAATATCAATGATTGATCATACATTTGATGGTAATGAAGATGCATATGATATTATATAAACAAGGTTATGTTATATACATTGTGAATCTAGTGAATTGTGATGTGTTATATGAATGATGCACTTTATAATGTGAAGGATATGATGAGGTAATTGATTATGTAAAATTGAATAATGAAATATCATAGTATGATTTGAGACATGATGTGATATGAAGCCATTGTTATTGGCTATGATGATTCAAATGTGATATGAAGCCATTGTTATTGGCTATGATGATTCAAATGAAATGTGATGCCATTGTTATTGGCTATGATAATTCAATTGAGAATGAAATTGATAAATGAATTGTATAACTAATGTGTTATTCCATTTTCAGAGTTTGTTGTTGGTGGCATGCCTAATAAGTGTACCAATCTCTTGAAGTTAGGTTGGATTAAATCCTTGAAGCCTAATTGAGATGTTACACACTTGAAGCTAGGTTGGGTTGGTTCTTGAAGCCAAGTTGGGTTGAAGCTTAGCATGCTTTGCTCCCCTTGAAGCTTGGTTGAATCTAATCCTTGAAGCCTAGTTGGGTCTATGATATTGATAAATGAGATAAATAAACCAAAACATTACTCTGAAAATTGAATGGCATATTAGTGTGTTGTTTTGGGCCTGAGTTTGTCTTTGTTGTCAATGTGATAATCTAATGTTGAAATAAATGAGTAATGAGATCTATGGCTGTCTTTATTGGATGTGTGATTCATGATTGATGATTTGTGAATAAAATGATATTATGAAGTATGATTTTATAATATGTGTATTGATATGTTGAGATATGAGTTTATGAAAATGTTGTATGATATGTAAAATGTATACGAATATGGAATTGGTGAGAATTGTTTTCATGAAGGTTTGGAAAGGTCATTGAATGGTGTTTGGTTGAAATAATGTATATGTATAGGTATATGAGATAGAAAGGGTAAGTATTGTGTGGTGAATGTTCTATGTAATTATGTATCTAATGTATGAGATTAGTGGAAACATATGAAGAATGCATTGAGAAAGGAAAACATGGTAAGAGATCAATGAAACATAATGCTAAAAAATATGAGGTATGATTCTTTTGTAAAGTTTATTTTATTATTTACTTGTATTACTAAGCTCTCGGGCTTAGCGCGGTTGTGTAATCGCGCAGGTGGTTATGCGGTTGATCTGGAAGTCCAGCGGTTATGCCACGAGAAGGGTAAGAGTGTCTCGAGACCAACTAGAAGGTGATGCATACATGTGTGATTTTAAATTATATTGTATTTTTGAGTTAATATATATTCATATGGATGAATGAAGTTTTGATAAATAAGAATACTGACTTTTGTAAATGTGTTTTAAATTAATGTTCAATTTTATGAATCTGGATAAAGGTTTTTAAATTGAAACTAAAAGTAACATTCTTATACTTTATATACGTATTGTATGTATACTAGGTATATGTATAGTACTTATATGGAGTATCAGGGTGTTACAATTATTTTGGTATCAGTGCTTAGGTTCGAGATTCTTGGCCTAAGTGAAATTAAAAAGAAAATTTTTGAAGAGTTTAAATAAGAATTTAAAAGAAGAGTTTGAAAATGCAATTGGTAATACATGCATATGCATTCACATCTAGGTTGGTCTCGAACGTGGCATTATGTGAATTATGATGTATTTGAATTACATGAAATAAATGATAGTATGTAAATGAGGTTTCATATGAAAGCAAATTTTAAAATGTTGATAATTGAGAGGTGATTGTGGTATAAAGAAATGATGTGGAGTTTATAAGTAAAAAGTTTGATTATTGATATGTGTATGACATATAAAGAAATGGCTAGAAAAATAAAGTTGGAAATGAGTTAAAAATTAAACTAAGATTAAAGTATGTAATCTTTCCTCCAATATTTGAATCTCTTCCTAATAAACTTTATGTTTGGATTTCTAAAAGGAGGAAATATTGTTGGATGGGTAATATGGAAAGATATGTTATGTAAATGATAATAGTATGGTGAAATATTGAATGAGTTGATTGATATAGATTAAGTGCGATAATTTAAGGTGTGGATATGTAAAGTTAAGGTTTTGTTTAAAAGAAAAAGAAATGATGTTGGTTAAGTACGAAATGATATGGGTGTTGTTTGTATTGATATTTTAATGCAAACATGGTGATTTCAATGTTAGAAATGTGATATGATTGAATATTGTGAAAACTCATGTAAATGGAGGTAATATGTGATAATTAGATTTTTTTGGAATGAACTTAGTAATTGTGAAACATATATGTTTTGATGTTGCTTTGTGGTATATACATATAAGATGTATTAAAGTGATATTAAGAGAATGAGATGAATAAATTGAAGTTTAAGTAAATTAGTAAGTTGAGAATATATAGTTTTAATGGAATGTGGATAAAGATCAATTAAATATTGATAGTTTAATGTATTTAATACATGAGATATATGAAATGAATATTAGTGCACATGAAGGTATTAGGATTTGGGGGGATGTGATTGATAGTAGGAAATTTTGGTTTGAAAGTAAAGAAAAAGAATTGAGCAAATGAAAATGAGTACTATAAGTAATTTGATTGGAAAGGATGAAAATGAATAGGAAAGATATGTTAAAGGTATTTATAAACAAATGTGAGAGAGATATCACATTGGAAATGCGATTAAGCTCTTTGCGAAATAAGATTATAAGTAGAGTGTATATAGTTATTGAAGTTAATGAATAATTTAAGTTATGATAAACAAATGAGAATGATAATAGTCAAAGGAAAGTGAAAAATATTAAATTTGTATAAACTATATGCAAAAGAGAAATTTAATAAATTGTATAATTATGTGTATATATATATAAAGAGGATATATGAAATGAAGTTTTTGACATGAATGAGATGGTTATATGTAAGAAAGGTGGGAAGTGAATCACATTATAAATGTGATCTATGAATGTGTATATAATATGTTTATTATTTTATACCATTATATGTTTAATGGTATTAGAAATGAGATTGCATATAGTAGTAGACCTAATAGAGATTAAATCTTAATTTATGTTATAGATTATGTGATGAAATAAAAGATGAAAATGGATTTGGGTAATATTGAATAGTGAGATTGTGATGGTAAAACTAAATGAGGTTATTATAAGAAGTTTTGGAATTCAAAGTATTTATGTGTGGAAATGTTTTATGTATAAGTGTATAATAAGAAATTGTAAGGAAAGAATTATGTATTTGAAATTTCTAGAAGAGATGGGTTAGAAATGGAGTAATGAATGAAACTTGTGTAAGATTTGTATTTGATTAAAGGTTGGGCGTAGAAAATGTTATAGATAATATTCTTAAACATGAGTTAGGTTAATGATGATCAAATAACCAAAAGCAAACTGTTTTGAGATGGAATTAAAATATGTTGATTCTTGGTGTAATAAAAATTTGGAGAATATATATAATTTTTGTGATACAATCTAGCATTGTAATTGTAAAAGTTGTAATCAAATAATAGAAGATTAATATTGATTTATAAACCCCAAGCATGATTGTTAGAATATCATGGTCATACGATTTGGTTAGTGTGATTATTTGGTTAGTTTTATTTTCTTCGGAGTTAGAGCTGTAATGATATAACTATAGTACATTTTTTATGAAATTGATAACTATGCTTCTAGGAACAGGGTTAAAAGATATGATTGAATCATGTCTAGATGATATGAATGAATAATGAGATATTCAATATAATTAATGATATATGTGTATACTATTTTGATGTGCTAAGAAACCATGATTGTTGGAAATTAATTATAATTGAAGTATGGTGTCTAATTGATTTTGAGAAGTGAATTGTGAAAAGATAAAGGAACGAACCTATCTGCCTCCTGCGGAACCATGCGGACCCATTGTGTTGGGCAACCGAACTTGGACTACCGACCTGGTTGGGGGAAAGTTCGTTTATAAAGCCATAGTTGTTTGCTATATTGATAAACTTTGAATGAGTATGAGAGATGATGATATAATTAATGAAATGTATATTTATAAGCATGATTCTTATTGATTGAATATATGAATCTGAAGAGACTAGAATTTGAATATAAGTTGGACATAATGGAATTAGGTTATATATATGTATATATTGTGAAATCCAATGATAAATTTCGATAAGTTAATTGTTGGTTTGAAGTGAATAAGGTTGAAATGTTAGTATATTGTGTTAAATAGATCGATTGATTTAGATTTCGCTAAAGTTGCGCGTCAATATTGAGATTTAATATGTACTGTTATATTGGGAGTGTAAAATTTAAATGGTAATGTGTATAATGTAATATTTTAGCTTATGAATGAACAAAAATAACTTGAATTATATCAATTGTACATGATGAGAAAAAGAGAAATGTTGTTCCCCCGTTAAGTAAGTTTAAAAGTATTGTATTAATATTTATATATTAAGTGAGAGGTAAGATTAAGAAAGTAAGGATATTGTTATCTATTGAGGTTTGGTAAATGTTATTTTGAAAGTGATGGTAAGAATGGAATAATCAATGTTAAGATATTAATTAATGACTTTGAGGTTAAGGTTAAGAGATTATCTATAAAGAGATGAAGTGATAAATATTTTGAATGTAATAGATGAATGGTATATATAGATTATAAGATGATTTGATTATTGTATAAAAAAAACAAAAACAAAAATTTCATTGGGAATGTGATGAGTTATCTTGGTTGCTTCGTTGGAAAAATAATAAGATATAAAGATATATATATATATCTATACAATGATGAATTATGAAAGTTAAGATGGTGATTTGTTCTAAATGGGTTGTTATTATGCTGGATAATTTCGAGGACGAAATTATTTAAGGGGGAGAGAATTGTAATATCCCAAAGTATATCCTAAAAGTGTTGGGGTTATTGTTGTATTTGGATTCAATGTGTGTATGGAAGGGAAAGAGAAAAGAAGTGAAGAGAAGATATGGGAAATATAAATGCAAAATATATGACATATACATATACCCACATATACATCACATATACATGATGTATAAAATGGTGTAGGATAAGTGAGTTGTATATGTATATTGATATAATTAGTTAATAATAATAATAATGATAATAAGGACAAAAAGAAAAAGAAGAAGAAAGTCAAAAGGATTTGTGTGTGGTGGAAATTTAATGGTATTATTATTATTATTATTATTATTATTATTATATATATATATATATGATAAGAACGAAAGAAAGAAGGAGATCTTTCTTTCTTCTTCTGCTTCTTCTTCTTGGTGAACGAGAGAGAGAGAGAGAAAAGCTAGAGAGAGAAACACCAAGGATTAAAGGAATTTAAGAGAATTGAAGATGGAGATGAAGATTTGGCAAGCTATTCAAGTAAGTACTCTCTCTTGAGTTGATTTTATTGATTATATATATATATCTAAGTTTTTATATTCTTGTTTTGATTTCTTTTGATTGAGGTGATGGTTGGTGTGTAAGATGATTATAAGGAAAGATTGAAGTATGTAAATGTGTTGAATTAGTATTTAAGTGATGATAAGTTGGGAAATTGTGAGGATGATGATGAATTGTTGAGTTAGGGTTTAGTATGAATGAATTGGTACTTTGAGTAATTGGTTATAGTGATGTATATATATATATATTGATTATTATGATGATATAATGAAGTTATATAAATGCTAAAGTGATAGGAAATTGATAAGCATAAACAAAGATAATAATTTAGAGGGTGGTGGTGTGAATTTGGAAGGGTTTGGATGGATTTTGAAGTATTTGGTCTTTGAATCTTTGAAGAACACGGCCAAGTTATGAGAGACACGGCCAAGTTAGGGCAAACTTGGCCATGTTGGATGAGTTTTGGAGAGACACGGCCACTGGCTTGGCCGTGTCCCTTGCCTGTGTTTGTCACTGTGGGATTTTTGTTGAGAGACACGGCCGTGTCCCTTGCCCGTGTCTGCTACTGGATTTTTGTGTTGAGAGACACGGCCACAAGCTTGGCCGTGTCCATTGCCCGTGTTTGCTACTGCCTGAATTGTTGTTGAGTGACTCGGCCACAAGCTTGGCCGTGTCCCTTGAGTGTGTTGGCTAATGATGTTTGTTCTTGATTATTCTTACATTGTTGGATCTTCCAAAGGTCTTGTTGTATTTACACTTTAAATATACTTAAACAAAGATTACCTAAACTAATGTATATTGAGGATTTGAAATCTATGAATAAGGTAAAGTATATATGTGAATATCAATGATTGATCATACATTTGATGGTAATGAAGATGCATATGATATTATATAAACAAGGTTATGTTATATACATTGTGAATCTAGTGAATTGTGATGTGTTATATGAATGATGCACTTTATAATGTGAAGGATATGATGAGGTAATTGATTATGTAAAATTGAATAATGAAATATCATAGTATGATTTGAGACATGATGTGATATGAAGCCATTGTTATTGGCTATGATGATTCAAATGTGATATGAAGCCATTGTTATTGGCTATGATGATTCAAATGAAATGTGATGCCATTGTTATTGGCTATGATAATTCAATTGAGAATGAAATTGATAAATGAATTGTATAACTAATGTGTTATTCCATTTTCAGAGTTTGTTGTTGGTGGCATGCCTAATAAGTGTAACAATCTCTTGAAGTTAAGTTGGATTGAATCCTTGAAGCCTAATTGAGATGTTACCACCCTTGAAGCTAGGTTGGGTTGGTTCTTGAAGCCAAGTTGGGTTGAAGCTTAGCATGCTTTGCTCCCCTTGAAGCTTGGTTGAATCTAATCCTTGAAGCCTAGTTGGGTCTATGATATTGATAAATGAGATAAATAAACCAAAACATTACTCTGAAAATTGAATGGCATATTAGTGTGTTGTTTTGGGCCCGAGTCTGTCTTTGTTGTCAATGTGATAATCTAATGTTGAAATAAATGAGTAATGAGATCTATGGCTGTCTTTATTGGAAGTGTGATTCATGATTGATGATTTGTGAATAAAATGATATTATGAAGTATGATTTTATAATATGTGTATTGATATGTTGAGATATGAGTTTATGAAAATGTTGTATGATATGTAAAATGTATACGAATATGGAATTGGTGAGAATTGTTTTCATGAAGGTTTGGAAAGGTCATTGAATGGTGTTTGGTTGAAATAATGTATATGTATAGGTATATGAGATAGAAAGGGTAAGTATTGTGTGGTGAATGTTCTATGTAATTATGTATCTAATGTATGAGATTAGTGGAAACATATGAAGAATGCATTGAGAAAGGAAAACATGGTAAGAGATCAATGAAACATAATGCTAAAAAATATGAGGTATGATTCTTTTGTAAAGTTTATTTTATTATTTACTTGTATTACTAAGCTCTCGGGCTTAGCGCGGTTGTGTAATCGCGCAGGTGGTTATGCGGTTGATCTGGAAGTCCAGCGGTTATGCCACGAGAAGGGTAAGAGTGTCTCGAGACCAACTAGAAGGTGATGCATACATGTGTGATTTTAAATTATATTGTATTTTTGAGTTAATATATATTCATATGGATGAATGAAGTTTTGATAAATAAGAATACTGACTTTTGTAAATGTGTTTTAAATTAATGTTCAATTTTATGAATCTGGATAAAGGTTTTTAAATTGAAACTAAAAGTAACATTCTTATACTTTATATACGTATTGTATGTATACTAGGTATATATATAGTACTTATATGGAGTATCAGGGTGTTACATGACTTGTCTTCATTTTTTCTTTTCTTCTTCTTCTCTTTCTCTTATGGTGGTCGTCCCTCCAAAGCCAAAGAACAAGAGTGATTTTTGTTGATTTCTAAAATCAAATTGAAGGGAGAATCAAAGGATTAAGTTGGAGATTTGTGAAATTTCTTCAATATTAGGTAAGTACTCTCTTGTTTTCTTTTATTATGCTTGAAGTGAGTTGTGATTTGTTAATATTATGATTAGGTGTGTTTGGGATGTGTTTATAAGTGTTGAAATTGATTGTGAGTTACAAAGTTAAATTGGTGTTGGTTTTGGTTTGAAGATGGTAAGTTAAGTGGATGTTGATATTGAAAGAATAAGAATGATGTTAGTTTTAGGGTTTTGAAGTGGTTAGTGATTAAATGTATTGTTGATGTATTGTTAATGTGAATATTGTGATGTATATGTAAAATAAGTGTTAATGACATTGATTATACTCATTTGAATAAGCTTATGTTGTGTTTAATGTGTTTTAATTCCATCAAAAGAGATTTGGCCATGTTTAGGGTTTTTATTCTTGAGAGTCACGGCCAAACTAAGGAAGAGACACGGCCAAACTAAAGAATTTTTGGGAGACACGGCCAAGTCTAAGGAAATTTGGCCGTGTTGGATGATTTTTGGAGAGAGACGGCCACTGTCTCGGCCGTGTCCCTTGCCCGTGTCTGCCACTGCCTGATTTTGGTTGAGAGACACGGCCACAAGCTTGGCCGTGTCCCTTGAGTGTGTTAGCTACTGTGATTGTTCTTTGTTTTTCTTACATTGTTTTGATTCTTCAAAGGTCTTTTAGTACCTAAACCTAGAAGTGAACACTCTAAACACTTTTAAAACAAAGAATGATCCAAACAAATGTATGTGGAAGATTATAAATCTATGAATGATGTAAAGTGTTAGGTATATATATATGATGATGTTCAATGAATTATATGAATAATGTTGTGTTGTGTACAATGTGGGACATAATGTGAACATTGATGAGGCATATGAATTATTTTAATGTAAATTGAGACATAAAGAGTTGTGGAATTAATGTTATGAAATATGACATGTAATATGTGATATGAATAATGAGGAATTGCTTTAATGTTAATGAATATTATAATGATGTGAATGATATGATTAAAACATGTCTAGATGGTATGAGTGAAAATTGATATGTCTGCTTAGTCAATGTAATTGATTATGGATATGTGAAAGATGAAGTAGTATAATATGAATTGAGATATGATGATTTAAATGTGATGAGAAGCCATTGTGAACGGCTATGATTATAGAAATGAGATTGTTGAGGCATGTTTGCCTATTTGATAATGATGGAAATGAATTGAGAAATTAATGTTAAAAGATATAAATGAGCGAACCTATCTGCCTCTTGCGGAACCATGCGAACCCAATGAGTTGGGCAACCGATATTGGACTACCGACCTGGTTGGGGGAAGGTTCAGTACAGTCAGTATTATATGTACCTATCTGCCTCCTGCGGAACCATGCGGACCCTGGGTTTGGGCAACCGAACTTGGACTACCGACCTGGTTGGGGGAAGGTTCGTTACTGATAGTCTTATACGTGCTTATCTGCTTCCTGCGGACCCCTGGGATTGGTAGTGGCCTAAGGCCCAGTGGGCAACCGACCTGGTTGGGGGAAAGTTCGTATATGAAGCCATAGTTGTTGGCTGTATTGATAAACTTTAAATGAGTATAACAGATGATGATATAATTATTGAAATAATGAAATGTAACATTTATAAGCATGATCTTTATTAGTTGAATGTATGACATTGATATTGACATGGCATATTATCATTATGGTTTGTATTACTGAGCTGTTGGCTCAGCGCGATTGTGGTTCATCGCGCAGGTGATAGAGTTGATAGGGTTGAGGCAGAGGATTCTTCTAGACCTCGTTGAGTTTGTGCTTGAAGAGTTGGATTAAAGCTTAAAGATCAGAGAGTCAAGCTGCCAATCATGTATATATATATATATATTCTATGTTTTGTATATGTCAAACTTTTATGTATTTGTACTTGGAAGTACTTATTGTAACTTCCGCTGTGTATTAATAAACGGTTTCATCTATTATATTTATGAATTTCTTTTACAACAATTGATATTTGTTTTACTTCCCTTTGAGATACGACTTGTGTATTTTTAAACTGTGGCATTTTCTATATTCAGTATACGTATATTACGATCGTATAAGCATGCTGTGTACGTATATGAGATATAGGGGTGTTACAATTGTTTTGGTATCAGAGCCTAGGTTTGAGATTCTCAACCTAGGACAATTGTAAGAAAAAGAAATATTTTGATTTTAAAAGGTTGATTTTTGAATAAAATACGTGTTTGGTATTGGCAGTCTCTAATTTTTAATGAGGTATATTCTGCTTTGTTTGCATATATAGGTTGTAATGGATCCTCATTCACGTCATTCTGTTGATGGTAGTGTGGAGAGTGTAGCTCCTGATGATGGAGCTAGAGTGGATAGAACTGGTGAGGCCCCTGTTTCTGTGTCAGGGAGACCAGCTGGTGAAGAGGTTCCGCCAGTTTGGCTCAGGCATATGGTGGAAGTATTGAGGCAGGCACCGGTGCAACCACCGCCGCCACCACCGCAGCCTACGATACCAGTGAGACATTACGATAAATTAAGAAAGTATGGAGCAGAAGATTTTATGGGTACCAATGATCCAGCGATAGCTGAGCAGTGGCTAGATAAGGTACAAAGAATCTTTATTCAGTTGCAAGCCACACCAGAAGAAAGATTTGATTATGTTAGATCATTGCTACAGAAGGATGCATATGATTGGTGGAAGACAGTGCCCCATGCTATGGATGATCCACCAACATTATCTTATGGTGATTTCCTACGGGAATTTGAGTTAAAATATACTCTGAGGGAGTATAAAGATGTGAAGAAGATGGAGTTTCTGACCTTGAGGCAAGATCACCGGACTGTGACTGAATATGAGCTAGAGTTCATTCGGTTGAGCCACTATGCCGGGGGAATTATCTCGGATGAGATTGATAGGTGTAGAAGGTTTGAGGAGGGATTGAGACCTCAATTATGTGTATTGTGGCTGGCTCTAGATATCAGAATTTCTCTCAGCTGGTTGCAGCAGCTAGAGGTGTGGAGAGAGCCCAAGGTATAGCAGCAGCTGTTTCTGAAGAGGAGATCAGGGTTAGAAGACCCCAGTTTGAGGCAGGGTCTTCATTTGTGAAAAGAGGTAGAGGCAGTTTTGCTCCTGGGATCAGTAGGAGTCAGAGGCAGGTTAGTAGGTCAGTTCAGTTGCAGAGACCGAGATTGAGACCTGCAGTTTCAGTAACGAGTGCTCCTACCCCAGTAGTTCAGAGATCCGCTCCACCTAGATGTGCTCAGTGTGGGGGTTTTCATAGAGGTGTTTGTTGGAAGAATAGTGGACCAGCTGTATGCTTCAGATGTGGATCTCCTGATCATTTTATTAGAGAGTCTCCAGAGATGCAGGAGCAGAGGCCAGCAGATTCTGCAGTTTCTCGACCTAGTGTTAGAGGTGGTTGAGGGGGCAGAGGGGTCAGCAGAGGAGGTAGACCTGGATACAGTCAGAGAGGATCTTCATCCAGGGATACTAGGCCAGATGAGGCTGGGCCTTCTCAACGAATATATATGATGCAAAGACAACCTGATGCTTCTGCAGTTATTGCGGGTACTTTCTCTTTATTTGGCATTTCAGTTATTGCTTTAATTGATCTAGGCTTTATTTATTCATATAGTAGTGCATCCATATTGTCTGTGTCTGAATTGCATTCTGAGTCCCTATGATTTGATGTGTTGGTGACAAATCCTTTAGGGTATAGTGTGATTGTTAGCAAGGTGCACCGAGATGGTGCAGTTGTAGTGCAGGAGGAGGAGTTTCATGGAGATTTGATTGAAATGTCTTTTAAAGAGTATGACTTCATTTTAGGCATGAACTGGTTATCTAGGCATGGAGCTGCGAAAGATTGTCAAAAGAAATGTGTTACTTTGAGAACTAGTGATGGTAGGAGTGTGTTGATGTCAAGTGAGCAGAGATAGATTGCATCCTTGTTTGTATCAGCTGTAACAGCTAGAAGGTTGATTAGAAAAGGGTGTTAAGCTTACCTTGCTCATGTTGTGAATACTGGAGTAAGGGGTTCTCAAATTGATAATATCTTTGATCAATTAAAAGGAGCAGCAGGGTTTTTCTAAAATTGATTTGAGATCTGGGTACCATCAGTTGAGGGTCAGAACTAAAGATGTTCCTAAAATAGCTTTCCGCACCAGATATGAGCATTATGAATTTTAGTGATGCCTTTTGGATTGACGAATGCACCTGCAGTTTTTATGGATCTGATGAATAGAGTATTCAGACCTTATCTGGATCAATTTGTGGTAGTTTTTATTGAGGATATTTTGGTGTATTCGTGTAATGAAGAGAAACATGACAAGCATCTGCGGATTGTGCTCCAGATTTAGAGAGAAAAGCGATTATATGCTAAACTATTGAAGTGTAAATTTTGGTTTGATCAAGTGACTTTTCCCGGTCATATAATTTCAGTAGAAGGTATTAAAGTTGATCCGAGTAAAGCTGAAGTTATTTTGAATTGGAGTCCACCGAAGTCTGTGATTGAAGTTAGAAGTTTTCTGGGTTTGGTAGGCTATTATCGACGCTTTGTGAAAAAATTTTCTTTGATAGCTATTCCACTCACCAGATTACTTCGAAAGGGAGTTAGATTTATGTGGACAGATCAGTATCAAGCTAGCTTTGTATAGTTAAAGGAAATGTTGACATAAGCACCTGTTTTTACCTTACCCGTGGAAGATAAACCATATGTGATTTATAGTGATGCTTCACATAGTGGTTTGGGTTATGTTTTGATGTAAGAGGGTAAAGCAAATGTTAGGGCTGATGCCTTGAGTCGGAAATCTTTAGCAGGGTTGATTGTTTATTCGCTCTCATTGCTTGTTGAGTTGAGAGCGTTGCACGCTAGATTTGTATCTTGTGATGATGGTGCATTGTTGATGCAATTGCAGTTGAGGCCAGTATTGTTAGATCAAATTAAAGAAACTCAGATGGCTGATGAGTAAATCCAGAAGATTATTTCAGATTGTCAAAAAGGAAAGAACCAAGATTTTCTTGTGAAAAGTGATGGTAGTCTTTGGTTAAAGGACAGATTATGTTTACCGGATAGATTATTCTCTTGAAAAAAAAATTGGCTGAGCTGTATATCAGTGATATAGTAGAGTTGCATGGAGTTCTTACTTCTTTAGTGTCTGATCGAGATCCTAGATTTACCTCAAGATTCTGGAAGAGTTTTCAGAGTGCTTTGGGTTCTCGATTGCACTTTAGCACTACTTTTCATCCACAAACCGATGGGCAGTCAGAGAGAGTGATATAGATTATTGAGGATATGATGAGGAACTGTGTTATTGATTTTTCTGAAAGTTGGGACATATTTTTACCACTTGTGGAATTTGCTTATAATAACAGTCACCAATCCAGCATTGGTATGGCACCATTCGAGGCATTGTATGGTAGACGGTGTAGGACACCTCTACGTTGGAATGAACTTGGTGAAGGTAAGTTAATTGGTCCTGATTTTGTTAAAGAAACGGAAGAGAAAGTGAAAATGATTCGAGATAGGTTGAAAACAGCTTCAGACCGATAGAAATCTTATTCGGAATTGAAAAGGAGAGACATAGAGTTTGATGTTGGAGATAAGGTATTTTTGGAAGTGTCTCCTTGGAAAAAGATCTTGAGGTTTGATCGAAAAGGGAAATTGAGTCCTCGTTTCATTGGACCGTATGAAGTTTTGGAAAGAGTTGGGCCAGTTGCTTATCGGCTTGCTTTGCCACCTGAGTTGGATAGGATCCATAATATATTCCATGTTTCTATGTTGAGGAGATACAGATCGGATCCATCTCATGTGTTACCAATTGAATATATCGAAGTGAGTTCAAATCTGACATTTGAAGAAGAACCAGTTGCTATTTTGGCACGTGAAGTGAAAGAGTTGAGGAATAAGAAAGTGCCTTTAGTGAAGGTTCTATGGAAGAATCATGAAAGTGAAGAGGCAACTTGGGAGAGTGAGTAAACAATGCGAGATCAATATCCTCAACTATTTCAGATTTGATATCAGGTTATTTCGAGGGCGAAATTTCTTTTTAGAGGGGGAGAATTGTAATATCCCAATGTATGCCCTAGAAGTTTTGAATATAATTGTTGTTTGATTTGAATCAAATGTATATATGTTTTTGCAAAGAAAATGATTGTGTTAATGGAATGTATATGTTGTATATATGTTAATATATATATAACATATATGTTGGTCAAATGGAGAGTCAAGGGAAGAAGATATTTTAATTTAGGATGTGTGAAATTACTAAAGAGGGCAAGAGTTTTAAAGGAAGTGAGAACAAATAGAAAAGGGCATTTAAGTAATTTTTGCTTTGTTAGAATTGCTTGGTGGAGATTTAAAGAAGAAGAGAAGTTGACTTGTCTTCATTTTTCTTTTCTTCTTCTTCTCTTTCTCTTATGGTGGCCGGCCCTCCAAAGCCAAAGAACAAGAGTGATTTTTGTTGATTTCTAAAATCAAATTGAAGGGAGAATCAAAGGATTAAGTTGGAGATTTGTGAAATTTCTTCAATATTAGGTAAGTACTCTCTTGTTTTCTTTTGTTATGCTTGAAGTGAGTTGTGATTTGTTAATATTATGATTAGGTGTGTTTGGGATGTGTTTATAAGTGTTGAAATTGATTGTGAGTTACAAAGTTAAATTGATGTTGGTTTTGGTTTGAAGATGGTAAGTTAAGTGGATGTTGATATTGAAAGAATAAGAATGATGTTAGTTTTAGGGTTTTGAAGTCGTAAGTGATTAAATGTATTGTTGATGTATTATTAATGTGAATATTGTGATGTATATGTAAAATAAGTGTTAATGACATTGATTATACTCATTTGAATAAGCTTATGTTGTGTTTAATGTGTTTTAATTCCATCAAAAGAGATTTGGCCATGTTTAGGGTTTTTATTCTTGAGAGACACGGCCAAACTAAGGAAGAGACACGGCCAAACTAAAGAATTTTTGGGAGACACGGCCAAGTCTAAGGAAATTTGGCTGTGTTGGATGATTTTTGGAGAGACACGGCCACTGTCTCGGCCGTGTCCCTTGCCCGTGTCTGCCACTGCCTGATTTTGGTTGAGAGACACGGCCACAAGCTTGGCCGTGTCCCTTGAGTGTGTTAGCTACTGTGATTGTTCTTTGTTTTTCTTACATTGTTTTGATTCTTCAAAGGTCTTTTAGTACCTAAACCTAGAAGTAAACACTCTAAACACTTTTAAAACAAAGAATGATCCAAACAAATGTATGTGGAAGATTATAAATCTATGAATGATGTAAAGTGTTAGGTATATATATATGAATATGTTCAATGAATTATATGAATAATGTTGTGTTGTGTACAATGTGGGACATAATGTGAACATTGATGAGGCATATGAATTATTTTAATGTAAATTGAGACATAAAGAGTTGTAGAATTAATGTTATGAAATATGACATGTAATATGTGATATGAATAATGAGGAATTGCTTTAATGTTAATGAATATTATAATGATGTGAATGATATGATTAAAACATGTCTAGATGGTATGAGTGAATAATGATATGTTTGCTTAGTCAATGTAATTGATTATGGATATGTGAAAGATGAAGTAGTATAATATGAATTGAGATATGATGATTTAAATGTGATGAGAAGCCATTGTGAACGGCTATGATTATACAAATGAGATTGTTGAGGCATGTTTGCCTATTTGACAATGATGGAAATGAATTGAGAAAATAATGTTAAAAGATATAAATGAGCGAACCTATCTGCCTCCTGCGGAACCATGCGGACCCAATGAGTTGGGCAACCGATCTTGGACTACCGACCTGGTTGGGGGAAGGTTCAGTACAGTCAGTATTATATGTACCTATCTGCCTCCTGCGGAACCATGCGGACCCTGGGTTTGGGCAACCGAACTTGGACTACCGACCTGGTTGGGGGAAGGTTCGTTACTGATAGTCTTATACGTGCTTATCTGCCTCCTGCAGACCCCTGGGATTGGTAGTGGCCTAAGGCCCAGCGGGCAACCGACCTGGTTGGGGGAAAGTTCGTATATGAAGCCATAGTTGTTGGCTATATTGATAAACTTTAAATGAGTATAACAGATGATGATATAATTATTGAAATAATGAAATGTAACATTTATAAGCATGATCTTTATTAGTTGAATGTATGACATTGATATTGACATGGCATATTATCATTATGGTTTGTATTACTGAGTTGTTGGCTCAGCGCGATTGTGGTTCATCGCGCAGGTGATAGAGTTGATAGGGTTGAGGCAGAGGATTCTTCTAGACCTCGTTGAGTTTGTGCTTGAAGAGTTGGATTAAATTTTAAAGATCAGAGAGTTAAGCTGCCAATCATGTATATATATATATTCTATGTTTTGTATGTAACACCCCGATACCTTATATAAGTACTATACATATACCTGGTATACATACGGTAAGTATATAAAGTATAAGGATGTCACTTTTCGTTACCTTTTTAAAACCTGTAAAAGAATTCCAAACCATAATACATTAATTTAAATAACATTTACCAAATCATTATCTTTATCAAAAACTTCATTTATACATATAATTACTTTCTCGTCATAAATACATCAATATAAAAGTTATACATGTATGCATTTCCCTCTAGTTGGTCTCGACAAACCTTTACCCTTCTCGTGGAATAACGAAAGACTTTGTATCTTCCACCAAGCTACCTGCACGATTACACATCCGCGCTAAGCCCGAAAGCCTAGTAGTACAAATATAAAATATAAACATACATTTTAGATATTCCATTATATAATGATATATCAACTCAATGTACAATTAGTTCTTATCATGTTTTTCCTTCCTAATTGCAACTTTCATATATCTTGACTAATCTCATATATTATATATGTTTATAAAAAACATTACCACCAACCATAATCCATTACTAATACTCACAATCAATGTATCAATATACATACATTATATATATCATACTAATCAAAAATCACATTTTCCAAGGAAGACAATCCTTATCACCAAACACAATTCATCATTAATACCCACAATCAATACACACATCACATATCATACTTCATAACATTAGTTTGTTCACAATTCATTAATCATACATCACATTTCTCACAAAGGCAATTATTATCACCAACCATCATCCATCACTAATATCCACAATTTATATATCTCATTACTCATGTATTCCAACATTTGTATATATATATATCATATTTACAACAAATGACAGACTCGGGCCCAAAAGACACTAATATGCTATTCGACTTTCAGAGTTAATGCTTTGGTTTAATTATCACATTCATAAATATCCCAACTAGGCTTCAAGGATTAAGTTCAACCAAGCTTCAAGGGGAACAAAGCATGCTAAGTATCAACCCAACTTGGCTTCAAGAACTAATCCAACCTAGCTTCAAGGGTTGTAACATCTCAATTAGGCTTCAAGGACTAGACCCAACCAAGCTTCAAGGGGAGTAAAACATGTTAAACTTCAACCCAACTTGGCTTCAAGGATCAAGCCCAACCTAACTTCAAGAGATTGTTACCATTAGGCATGCCACCAACAACAAAACTCTGAAAATGAATAACACATTAGATACACAATTCATTGTTTATTTCATCATCAATATCATTTTCAATTCTCATCATCATTTAGGCAAACATGCCTTACATATCTCAATTGAATTATCATAGCCAATCACAATGGCTTCATATCACATTTGAGTTATCATTGCCAAGAACAATGGCTTCATATCACATTATATCTCAAATCACATTTCATGTTTCATCATTGATATATGCAACATCAATTACATTACTAAACAAACATATCATTAATCAATCATACCATATAGGCATGCTTTAATCATATCATTCAAGCATACATAATCCATTTCTTTGCACATGTATCTTAATTTCATTGTCATATAATTCATATGTCCATTTATTTCATTTTGATCATCATTATCCATCATGATAACATCACATTTCATCATTTCTCAAGACACATTAACACCATTCATTATTAAAACATTTATCCTAACAAATTGCATTGCACATACCTTTCTTTTGGATGATCATTATAGCTTTCACACTATACAAATGACAATATTAGTAACATTGAATTAACAATATAATAATCTACTTAACACATTCATACCAAGGGTGTTAAGTCTCAAAATCATATAAAAGATTACATCTATGTAAGTTTGTACTTACCTCAAGAACTATTCCCATCCATCTATACATTTTCTCTTCCAAAAATTCTCAACATTTAGGTTAATGCAACACAATCTCTTCAAAACCTAATTAAAAAATCATTATTCATAGGTTTAGAATCATCCACATACATTTGTTTAGGTCATTCTTTGATTACAAAGTATTTAGAGTGTATATAAAATGTTTAGGAACAAGAGACTTTTGAAGCATCAAACAATGCATGAAGAACCAAAAACCATCACAGTAGCAAACACCTTCATGGGACACGGCCAAGCTTGTGGCCGTGTCTCTCAAAACCAATTGGCAGTAGTAAACACATGCATAAGACACGGCCGTGTTCCTCCAAAATCAATCCAACACGGCTCAATTTTCCTTGACTTGGCCGTGTCTCTCATGAATTGGGCGTATCTCTCCTTGCTTTTGGCCGTGTCACTCAAGAACACAACCCCTAATTTGGCCAAAGCTCTTTCACTTGCATTTTCACACTTTTTGCACTACAATAATCTCATTCAATTGGTTCTAATCAATGTTGTTAACACATATCTTAAATATTCATTACATTAATCACTTAAACAACACATTAACATTACATTTTAAACACAAACCATCTCAAAACCCTAAAACCAAATTCCACTTAACTTACCATATTCAAAACCAAACCAATACCAATTCAATCTTATAACTTACAATCCATTTTAAAACTTATAAACACATCACAAACACATTTAATCATCAAATCAACAAACCCTAATTCACTTAAAACCCCACTTCACAAGAATAGAAGAAATCAAGGAAAAGAACTTACCAAAGTTTGTTGAATTCCACAAATCTTCAACTAAATTCCTTGATTCTCCCTTCAATCTTGATGTTAGAAACCAAAACACTTCAATTGCTCTCTCTTCTCTTTGGATAGCCGGCCACCACTTCAAGCAAAGAAAAGAAAATAACAAGTCAACCCTTCTTTCCTTCTTTTAATCTCCACCAAGAGATTTCCAAAAGAGAATTACCTCAATGCCCTTAACCATTTACTTTAGCTCTCTTTTAACTCATATGTCCTTTATAGTAATTTCACATATCATAAATGAAAATATCTTCTTGCATTGACTTTCCCTTTTGACCAACTTATATGTTATATATATTACCATATAATCAACATATACACCTCTCTTTAAACCCTCTTTTCTTTCCCAAAACACATATACATAAACCTTCTCTTCCCATTTCTTTTCTCTTCACATAACATATACATTCAATCCAACTTAAAACAACAACATAATCAAAACTTCTAAGGCAAACATGAGGATATTACATTGTATATGTCAAACTTTTATGTATTTGTACTTGGAAGTACTTATTGTAACTTCCGCTGTGTATTAATAAACGGTTTCATCTATTATATTTATGAATTTATTTTACAACAATTGATATTTGTTTTACTTCCCTTTGAGATACGACTTGTGTATTTTTAAACTATGGCATTTTTTATATTCAGTATACGTATATTATGATCGTATAAGCATGCTGTGTACGTATACGAGATATAGGGGTGTTACATTAATTGTGAGAGATGATGATGGATAGTGAAATTGGGGGAAAAGGGTGATAAGGAAAAGAGTAAGGGTTTTGTAGAAATGAGTTGAAAATTGAGTGAATTGATATATGGATGATTGTATGAATGAATTATACGATGATTGTTATTATGATTTTGTATTTAGGCTCAGTGGAATCAAGTGAAGAAGAGTGAGCTTGAAAGTGGTAAAGGTTTGTACATATGATCTTGCGTTTGTGTATATGATCTTGAGTTTGTACATATTTGATTTAATATGATTTTGGGTTGTTTTATGTGATATGTGTATATTATATTGATGAAAAATGGTGTTAAAAAGTTGTTTTGGAATGCCATGGGTGTGGCTATTGGGTGCTTAATTTGTACTTCAGTTCATATTTTATACCCAAAAATTTAGCCTGACAGGGGCAATGACACTCCCATGTCACTGAGCATGTCATAGATGCTATTTTTTAAAATTAATGACAAGGGCAGAGGCACACCTATGTCACTGGGTGTGTCACAGCTTTTTTAAGGTTGATAAATGACATGGTCAGTGGCACGCCCATGTCTTTGGGCATGTCGGTTGAAGAATTTTTCCCAAAATAGCTCTTTTCCTTGTCTTTCATCGTTGATTCATGGCTTGTATAGCTATATCTTTATATATATTGAATTAAAAATATATATATGTGATTATAAAGTGAATAATTATGATAAAATATAATGATCATGCAAAGTCTTGGTATATGGAATGAGTCACATGATGAGTGTGGTTCATGCTTACATGATGAGAATATGAAATAAGAAATGTGGTTGGATGTCAAGTGTGAATTATGAATGAATGATGAATATGATAAAATGAGATGATTATGTGGAAAAGAGGAAACATGATGAAATGACAAATGTATATTGTGTGTGCCTTATACATAACTAGTTGCTAGAAGATTGCGCTTGGTAATTGGCATGCCTTATGCGATGGAGTGTAGGCACTGGGTGCAATAGAGATGTTACTACACCCCTGAGTTAGACACATTGGTGTCATTACTATTGAGATACATTGTGGATGTGACTCTAGGTGTCATAGATATTGTTACATCCACTAGAGAGACACATTGGTGTCATTATGATGAGATAGGCCAAGGCAATATTTCTATAACTAGTTTATTGTATAAGGATATTTGGGCCCAGTGTATGTATTTGCAATAAATAAGAACAATATTATGATTTATGGATGATAAATAAAAATATATATATGTATGTGTAGACCCTTAATTTTTTACCCAATCCGATCCAATATGCTTTATTTAGTCCAAAATAATTTTTGTTGTTTAATTGGTCCAAAATATTTTTAATTAAATAATTTTTACCTTAGTATCTAATTTTTATTAATAAAAAATGAAAATAAACAAATAAAAATAAAAAATAAAAATCGGAGTCGGAGTCGAAAAAAAAATCGGCAGCAAAAAGTGGTCGCGCGGGCCAATTGGGCTGCGGGCGAGTTATTTCGCCCGCAGGTTCCTGAGGGCTGGCACGTCGACGGGCCCGGCAGCATAGTTTTCGTCAGCGCAAAATTTTTCAATGCAATTTTTTGAATCCTAATCCAATTAGGTTTTAATTTCTTTTTTTATTAATATTACTTACCTTAATTAATTAGGAATATACAACCTAAAAACCACTATAAATAAGGACTAATTAAACCTAATGAAAGGAGGAAAAAAAAAATACACAGTGACTTTAGGAATTGAAACCAAATCAAGGAAGGAAAAGAGAGAATTCAATTTAAATATTTTCTGGATAGCAGCATCACGAGGGAGGAGACTTCAAAGGCAATCAAACCTTGTTTTTGGAGCTAGTTCATCCAAGAAGAGTTATTTTTTGGAGAATCAACAAAAGAAGGTATGTTTTAATTCTTTTGATTTATATGTTCACAGTAGCAAAATCCACAAAATTTAAGTTTTCAAATAAAAAATCTTAGAACTTTAATTTAGTTTTTCCAAGATTTGAACACTAAAACATGAACTTCTTTTCTAGAAAAACTTAAAATTGTTATTTTTTCTTCTTAAAAATCATAAAACACTCATTGAACATATTTTTCAACAAAACCAAAATAAAATTATGTTTCTTTTAAGATTTTAAAGTAGGCTCTTTTTCATTCAAAAACCCTAAAAAAAATCTTTTCTACTTATAAAAACTTCAATCCATGTGTTTCAATTCATAAAATCTCATAAAATATCAAATTGCTTTTTTAAAACCCTAAAAATTATACATTAGCCGAGAACCCAATTTCAAAGTCTAAAATTCAAAATTCAACTTTTAAACCTAAAATAATAAACTCTAACCCTTTTAAAATCTTAAACCCTAATTTTTTATGAACTCTAATCCTTTTAAAACATTAAAAAATATAAAAACATAAAAACTCAAAAAAAGTCACAGTAGCTTAATTCACAATTTAAAAATCATGAATAAAAAAGTATTTCAAAGTGTCTAAAACCCGAGTTTCAAGATTTCACCATTCAAATCTTAATTTGTTTAATTAAAGTGTCTTACCAATCCTTTAAAACATAAAACCCTAATGTATTCTAATTCCATAAAAAGTCACAGTAGCCATGAATTTAACTTTTTTATTTGCTTTATTCAATACCATACTTGATATGCTTTGATTTATCTCTTCTGCTTTAATCTATTTAATTTCAATACTTGATTTATTTAATTTATCATGGATGCATGTTTATTTTATTGATATTTAAATAATTTTGATGATTGATTTATTTATGATGGATGATTATTTACCTTTATTAATTAATTTAGACTTCCAAAAGATGTAAGAGGTATGTTTCCACTTGGTGGGTACCTCATTAGTTAAAACATCATGTAATTTAATTTTCTTTTCTATTTTAGAACTTATGTAAAGGGCATTTTCTACCTTTTGGTGGGTGTCCTACCTAGGCATGTGATGTAAGGACATGTTTCCATGCTTGGATGGGTATCCATTTATTTGTTTTGTTTTGTTTGGACATTACTTTGATTTTAATATATTGATGCTTTCTTTTAATTATTGTGTGTAATATGGATAATGTTATTATACTTAAGAATTTTATAATATTAAGACCTGTAAAGGAGGCTGGTTCCAATGAACCGGGCGTTGTGGGGGTGTTGGGCCATTTCTCACCTTCCCCACACGTACCCATCTTTCCGAACCCATTAGGGGGTTGGGGATTCCTTAGGAATCGAGTCATCCACCCCTTTTTTTTTTCCCGGCCCGTCCGAGTGGCGACTCCATTTTCTCCAGACTTAGGTCCGTGTTCTCTAAGGCCCCGATCCTAAACAGTGCCGAAGTCGCAAGAACCATTCCACCGGGAGTGGGGGCGAAAATCCCCGCTCACAGTGGCGACTCCACTGGGGATAAGAGAAGTTGATTCCGTTGGTCTTTATATTATTATATTCTTTCTTATAATGATATTATCCATTGCATCATATTAGATTGCATTTTGTGCGTGAGTTAGGACGCCCGTGTTACCCGTGTTATGTTATGTAAGGGATACCATACTTTCACTCAAGGTATGGAGATCGAGCATGGCATAACCACTCATAGCCTTGTACCGTTTGGTATATATTTGCTATGGGAACCTAAGCCTTTTAACCCAAAGACAAAAGCTCATGTAATTGGCCTAGTTACTTTCCTTAGGTTTTACCCCAAATGTATGTTGTTTGACTATGGTTAATTTATCTTGGTTTAAATCATGGCTTATTTGGTTTTTTCTTTTTCTAATATGACCCAAGTACATTTGCAAGCTCAAAATAAATTTTTTCTTTCTTTAAAATCCAAAAGACCAAAACTATTTTCAAAACTTTTTAAGATGGTCTTTAGACATAAAATTTTTCTAAAAACAAATCAAAAATTCTTTGGCTCATGGCCCAAATACTAAGCCCAAAATCCATTTTTCTAAAATCTTTTACAATGGGTTTAGAAAAAAAAAAGAACTATTTTCACCCAACCATTTTTTAGAAAGAGCTTTCAAAAATATTTGGGTCAATTATGAAATACCAAAAATCAATTGTGGGCCTAGTTTACACTAAGAATAAATTAACCATAGGCTTGTTTTTGGCATGAACCATTAGTTACTCTTTCCGAGTGAGAAATCTATTTATAATAAACCTCTTAATTTCGTTTTAATCCAACAAAGCATAAAAGCTACTTTAGTTGGTTGAATGGATTAAAACCTAATTAATGGGAATTATCATGGATTGATTTCTATTTTTGAAAATATAACTATTGGTTGAAACATCCGAGGGAATTATTCAAAAGCAAGATACCCCATGTTGGTATTTTGTTAACCATATACCTAGGAAAAGAGACTCACCATTCATGTGTGGATGATATAAGGTTGGAAGGAACATCCTAATTATCCTTGTTTGTGGTTTGTGCATACATGCATACATACATTTGCATCTCATATCATTGATCCTCTCTGGCTCATAGACCTAAAGTATGACAATTCAAGAGCATACAACAATACCATCTACAACATTGACTTTAATTCAAGTGCCTCATTGGAAGGATGAATGCAAACCAGCTAAGGGATATAATTGATGAAGTTGTCAAAGCTAGGATGGCCGAACTACAAGACCGATTGGTTGAAATTATGAAGGCCCAGTTGATTGAAATTCTGGAGATCATCAACAATAACGCTTCTCCCATTGACATAAGGAAAAGGGGAAAGGTAGCATCAACGGAGAATATGTTCACTAATAGATATCAAATGAAAAATGAAGGATCAATCCCTATTTTACAAGATCAGCCGAACCATATGCTGTCTAAATGGAGCAATAGGAGCGACTACCACCTCAATGAGCAAAATCAAAAGAAAAGAAGAGGTGTTGAGAAAAATGCAGCAACTGAACCAATAAAGAGGCATAAATTTTTAGACTTGGGGGAACCTCTGTCAAAAATGTTGGAGAATCTAATGAAGGAGGGATTGTTACAACCTTTGACTCCTCGTCCTTTGCCTAGTCCTTTTCCGCCTAACTTTGATATTAAAGCATTTTGCCAATTCCATCAAAGGCTTGGACACGAAACGGACAACTGTATGAAGTTAAGGCATGAGATCCAGAATTTAATTGACAGTGGAAAGCTGCTTGAGCCTAATAAGCCCAACAGTAGGAATAAGCCTCTACTTGAAATTGAAAGGGCACCATCTCTTGCAACCTTCATGAAGAGTTTTATCTTGTCATCTCATCATGATATGGATAGAGAAGCTGCTAAAGAGGATGTACTACTAAACAAGTTTGGTTTAACTGTGGATGCTGATGATGAAGCAATCCTTCCCTTGATATGTCTAAATAAATGAAGTATCTTCAACGCCAACTCAACGGACCTTCCTTAGCTTGAATGTTGCTTTTCAATTTTACTTTCTTTAATATTTACAATCTTGTTTTTTTTTTTAATTTAAATTTGTTTGAATAAATTTTTCTTGGTCTTTATTCATTTTGATGCTCAACCAATGAGGAATTTAGCTTGATGTTTATAAATTAATGTGTCTAGGCATCATGACTCGAATGACTTTACTAGATGAGGGAATTGCTCTATAGCATTGAGTTGTGTATGCTTACTTAGAGAGGGCTCCTGCATAATTATCTTTGTCTAGGTCTTAGTCAGTCTTAGAACATGCTTTGACAAACTTTTGAGGCGAAATTGAACTCTGCTTATTTAAGGGAGAGATGATCTAGGCATTGTTTGATTAGCCAACAACTAGTATCCACCCTATTAAATATCAATCCCTAGTTGTCCCTTTGAGCCTTCATAAAATTTTAGCTTTCTTTTCATTGGCATATAACCATAATAACCTACCCTGAGCTGTTATGATACTTTTGGCAAAGTCTTATGATCACTAAGATGAAGAGGCAATAAGACCAAAAAAAGGCAATGATTAGTCAAGACCATAAAGATAGTTGAAGTTCTCAAGACCATAAAGATAGTGGACGTTTTCAAGACCCTAAGGGTAGTTGAAGATCCCCTAATATCTCCAAGACAACATCAACATTTGAGTAATAAATGATTTATCCCTATTAAAGAAGATTTATGTTACTCCACTCATCCATTATTGGAAGCCCAAGTTGGTACAAATAAGACAACTCTGTTAGAGCTAGAACCCAAAAAAAAAACAACAAAAAAAAAGAGAAGAGAGAAGAAAACAAAACAAAAAAGGCAAAAGAAAAGGAAAAATAAACCCAAAATGGTTCAAAAAGTCAACTGAGTTCTCTTTTACCTAAGCAGCAAAAGGCTTCCATTTGGACAGTTTGACTTGAATTAGTCCAACCCAACCAAGGATTCAATCAAAATCAGAGGAAAAGGAGAAAGACCATCCAATTCTTTAAAGTTCTGTACTTGACGGTCCTATAAGGAAGAAGGACAAAATGATAGGGAAGAGTAAGAGAAATAAAGAAAAGGGAGAAGAAGAAAAGAAATGAATTTGGGAACCAAACTTTTTGCAAGGGCAAAAACTGTCCTAGTCAATATCCAGATTAATGCCAAGAAGATATAGAAGGAATTTGGAGTCTAGAAAGATTGCTCCCAATTGTCTAAAGTTCCAACAAGAAATTTGTAGTGTGAGGATTTGTCCATTGTGTCACACTAGCTCCAATCTCAAAATGGCCTTCACTTAAGCATGTTTCCCTCATAGACCCCGTTTCAAGCCTATCAAAGACCTGTTGATCTCTTTTGGTAGGTAGAGTCTATTAGTGGAGATAGTTTGAATAAGCATGCATATGAGATAGACAATATTTAAACTCAAATGAGACCTTTGACAAAGTAATGTGTATGTGCCTATCTGAAGTGCAATAATTCTTGCTTAAATAATTCCTGAGTTTAGTATGGTAGCTAGGGTTATCATGTTATAGATATGTTAATTTGGAAAAATCAAGTCCTGAGGTACATTGACATTAATTTGGCAAAGCCAACATTTGTTTTCAAAACCAAAAAATATATATATATAAAAAATATCAAAAAAAAATGTTTTGTCATACAAAGCCTTCAAGTTAAGGGAAGTATGTTGAACCTCCAAAGGACATATTGGGCAAAGGAAATGATTATTGGCAAGCTACCAATTGACATGCTGAAACATAATTCGAAATGGATGCATCCCTGACTCTACAATTAGGGGTCTCTACCACTCATGTTTTCAACATCTTGAAGATAAAAGCCAAATGCAAAGCTTTTGATCATTTCAATGCGAGACTTGAACGAGCGTCAAAACAGAACCAATGAGAACACTTCTCCTGATCACCTCGGTCTGTGAGTCAATGGAACAATTGTAAGTATTATTCATGCATATCATGCATACATGAGCATATCACATCGCACTTTCTTATTTTATGTTGTCTATTCTTTATCAAAGAGAACAGCAAACACTCTGTGAAGTGAAGAATCAAAAGAAGATGTCAAATCAGGGGGGCATGGAAAGCCCATTGCTTGTGGAAGCCCAAGTCATTTTGCAAAGAGAAGAAATACGTGCTTGTGCGAAGAACTAGACGGCAAAAACATCAATCAAAGTTTGCATGGAAAAAATCATGGGTTTGAGCCTACACAGGGGGCAAAGTTTCTCCTTTTCAATTTTTTGAGTTTATATACCAAATATTTTTAAACTCACTTACAAATATTTTGCCACACAGGGGGGCAAGGAGAGGATATAAGGTCCAATTAAAAATAGCTAAATCTTTACAAAAAGAAAGAACAAAAGAATGGAACAATAGAACTCTCAAAAGAATGAAGGTGCAAAAGACAAAAGACCAATCCAGCTAAAAGAGCTGAAGCCAGGGTGAAGACCCGATCTCAAAGGATGAAGATCCATTTTCAAGGGTGAAGGCCCGATCTCAAAGGATGAAGATCCATTTTCCAGGGTGAAGACCCAATCTCAAAGGATGAAGATCCATTTTCAAGGGTGAAGAACCGATCTCAAATTATAAAGATCCATTTTCAAGGGTGAAGGCCAGATCTCAAAGGATGAAGATCCATTTTCAAGGGTGAAGACTCGATCTCAAAGGATGAAGATCCATTTTCAAGGGTGAAGACCCGATCTCAAAGGATGAAGATCCATTTTCAAGGGTGAAGACCCGATCTCAAAGGATGAAGATCCATTTTCAAGGGTGAAGGCCTGATCTCAAAGGATGAAGATCCATTTTCAAGGGTGAAGACCCTATCTCAAAGGATCAAGTTTAGGATCGAGTATCCAAATCAAGTTAGGATCGAGTATCCCAACCCAATTTAGGATCGAGTATCCGAATCCAATTTAGGATCGAGTATCCAAATCCAATTTGGGATCGAGTATCCAAATCCAGTTAGGATCGAGTATCCCAATCAAAATTTATATCGAGTATCCAAGTCTAGTTTTGGATTGAGTATCCAAAATCGGGTCCAGAACCCAAATTTCCCTTAGGTCCAAAACCTAGAATTATCCTCGAGTCCAGAACTCAAAACCGGGTCCAGAACCCAAATTTCCCTTAGGTCCAGAATCTAGAATTATCCTCGAGTTCAGAACTCAAAACCGGGTCCAGAACCCAAGTTTCCCTTAGGTCTAGAACCTAGAATTATACTCGAGTTCAGAACTCAAATCCGGGTCCAGAACCCAAATTTCCCTTAGGTCCAGAACCTAGAATTATTCTCGAGTCCAGAACTCGAATCCGGGTCCAGAACCCAAATTTCCCTTAGGTCCAGAACATAGAATTATCCTTGAGTCCAGAACTCGAATCCGGGTCCATAACCCAAATTTTTCTTAGGTCCAGAACCTAGAGTCATCCTCGGGTCCAAAACCCAAAACAAGCCGCCATATCAAAAATTAAGTTTTGTTGCTTTTCACTCTCTTTCACTAAGGTTTCAGATCATTCAAGCAGGGGGCAAACTGTAGACCCTTAATTTTTGACCCAATCCGATCCAATATGCTTTATTTAGTCCAAAATGATTTTTGTTGTTTAATTGGTCCAAAATAATTTTAATTAAATAATTTTTACCTTAGTATCTAATTTTTATTAAGAAAAAATGAAAATTAAAAATAAAAATCGGAGTCGGAAAAAAATCAGCAGCTAAAAGTGGTTGCGCGGGCCCGTCGGATTGCGGGCGAGTTATTTTGCCCGCAGGTTCCTGCGGGTGAAATAACTTCCCGCAGGAAATTCCTGCAGGCTGGCACGCCCACGGGCCCAGCAGCACAGTTTTCGTCAGCGCAAAATTTTTCAACGCAATTTTTTGAATCCTAATCCAATTAGGTTTTAATTTCTTTTTTATTTATTAATATTACTTACCTTAATTAATTAGGAATATACAACCTAAAAACCACTATAAATAAGGACTAATTAAACCTAATGAAAGGAGGAAAAAAATACACAGTGACCTTAGGAATTGAAACCAAATCAAGGAAGGAAAAGAGAGAATTCAATTTAAATATTTTCTGGACAGCAGCATCACGAGGGAGGAGACTTCAAAGGCAATCAAAGCTTGTTTTTGGAGCTAGTTCATCCTAGAAGAGTTATTTTTTGGAGAATCAACAAAAGAAGATATTTTTTAATTCTTTTGATTTATATGTTCACAGTAGCAAAATCCACAAAATTTAAGTTTTCAAATCTCTTAGAACTTTAATTTAGTTTTTCCAAGATTTCAACACTAAAACGTGAACTTCTTTTCTTGAAAGACTTAAAATTGTTATTGTTTCTTCTTAAAAATCTTAAAACACTCATTGAACATATTTTTCAACAAAACCAAAATAAAATTTTGTTTCTTTTAAGATTTTAAAGTAGGCTCTTTTTCATTCAAAAACCGTAAAAAAAATCTTTTCTAATTATAAAAACTTTAATCCATGTGTTTAAATTCATAAAATCTCATAAAATATCAAATTGCTTTTTTAAAACCCTAAAAATTATGCATTAGCCGAGAACCCAATTTCAAAGTCTAAAATTCAAAATTCAACTTTTAGACCTAAAATAATAAACCCTAACCCTTTTAAAATCTTAAACCCTAATTTTTTATGAACTATAATCCTTTTAAAACATTAAAAAAATACAAAAACATAAAAACTCAAAAAAAGTCACAGTAGCTTAATTCACAATTTAAAAATCATGAATAAAAAAGTATTTCAAAGTGTCTAAAACCCTAGTTTCAAGATTTCACCATTCAAATCTTAATTTGTTTAATTAAAGTGTCTTACCAATCCTTTAAAACATAAAACCCTAATTTATTCTAATTCCATAAAAAGTCACAGTAGCCATGACCTGAACTTTTTTATTTGCTTTATTCAATACCATACTTGATATGCTTTGATTTATCTCTTCTGCTTTAATCTATTTAATTTCAATACTTGATTTATTTAATTTATCATGGATGGATGTTTATTTTATTGATATTTAAATACTTTTGATGAATGATTTATTTATGATGGATGATTATTTACCTTTATTAATTAATTTAGACTTCCAAAAGATGTAAGAGGTATGTTTCCATTTGGTGGGTACCTCATTAGTTAAAACATCATGTAATTTAATTTTCTTTTCTATTTTAGAACTTATGTAAAGGGCATGTTTCTACCTTTTGGTGGGTGTCCTACCTAGGCATGTGATGTAAGGACATGTTTCCATGCTTGGATAGGTGTCCATTTATTTGTTTTGTTTTTTTTGGACATTACTTTGATTTTAATATATTGATGCTTTCTTTTAATTATTGTGTGTAATATGGATAATGTTATTATACTTAAGAATTTTATAATATTAAGACCTGTAAAGGAGGCCGGTTCCAATGAACCGGGCGTTGTGGGGGTGCTGGGCCATTTCTCACCTTCCCCACACGTACCCAACTTTCCAAACCCATTAGGGGGTTGGGAATTCCTTAGGAATCGAGTCATCCACCTCTTTCTTTTTCCCGACCGGTCCGGGTGGCGACTCCATTTTCTCCGGACTTAGGTCCGTGTTCTCTAAGGCCCCGAGCCTAAATAGTGCCGAAGTCGGAAGAACCATTCCACAGGGAGTGGGGGCAAAAATCCCCGCTCACAGTATGTGTATATTAATGTTATATGTGTATGAGTATGTGATGTGATTTAAATGTATGTATATGTTATTTATATGTACCTCTAAGTTTTTGAGCTTAGCACAGTTGTGTTAATCACACAGGTGAGTAGATTACTGATCCAAGAGTCAGATAGTTATACCACAAGAGGATTGAGGGTGCTTCGAGACCAGCTAGAGGGTGCATGCATGTACAATTTTCTTATATTATGTTTTGATCTTATATATATGTATACAAGTGGATTTTTGAAATGTCAATGTAAGTTAGAATATATGTAATTAAATAAATAGTATAATAATTTTGGAAATGCTAATTTAATAGGAATGAGTTTTGATAATAGGAAAGGTTCTTTTATTAAATATATAATTTATATGAAAATAAGGTTAGAGATTTAAACAACACTATAACGTGACATCTTTATATTTTATATATGTATTATATGTATACGGGATATATGTGTAGTACTTATATAGGGTATAGGGGTGTTACATTTATTTGGGTATTAGAGCTTAGGTTTGATATTCTCAACCTAAGTGAGTTTTGAAAAGGAAATGAAAATTTTGAAAAAGGTGAAACGAGTTGTGATACATGAATATACATTAACACTTAGGTTGGTCTCGGATGTGGCATTATGTGATTTGTGATGTGTTGTGTTTTAATTATATGAGTTGGATGATAGTGTGTGAATGAGACTTTATATGAAAGTAAAGCTAGAGAAAGAAATGATGTGGGAAATTTTTTATAAGTTTAATTGATGAATTATAGAATTGGAGTTTTACTTAAGTAAAACTAATTTTGAAATTATTGATTATTGAATTGTGTTTGTGAATAAGTTATAAGGGAATGAATTTGAGAATAATGTTGGAAATGAGTTATAAGATTATATAAAAAAATTAAGATTCAGGTAAGTACCTCTTCTCTAAAGCTTAGTTCTCTTTCTTATAAAGATTATGTTTGGATTGCTAGAGAAAGAAAATGTTGTTTGATTGTTAAAAATGGGTAGAAATGATATTAAAATGAAGAGAGTAAGGTAGAATATTCATTGGTTGGTTGATATGGACAAGTTGTGAAAATTTAGGATTTTGGTTGTGAATGGTTAAAATTGTTGGAATGCATAAAATTAGTGTTATTTATATATGTATGTAATGATTCCAGTTGAAAATTAAATATGAGCTAGTTTGGTTAAAGTTTGAATTTAGGGTTTGGTTATCTAAAGTTAAGGTTTCTAAATATGGATGATGTTAGTTAATGTAAGGAGATGTATTAGTGTTGTTTTAATGCAAATGTTGTGATTTTAAGGTTAAAAATGTGATATGCTTAAGTGTTGTTAAAGCTCATGTCAATGGTGGCAATATGTGAAACTTGGATTTTTGAAATGGGCTTCCATAATTGTAAAAATGATGTGCTTTGATGTTATACTATTATATAAAAAATATTTTTAAAGTTAAATGTTGAAAATGACATTAGTAGATTGAAGTTTAACTGAAGTAGTAAGTTGAGAATTTAGAGTTTTAATGGAATTTTAATGAGGATTACTTAGATATTGATAGTTTAATGTATATTGAGCATGTGAGTGATATTGAATGAATAATATTGCTTATGAAAGTGCCATATAATGTGTAATGTGGTTGATAATATAGAAATTGGTTATGAAATGAAGAAAAATAATTCAAGAAGTGAAAATGAGTTACATTAGGTAATTGGATTGGAAATGATGAAAATGGATATGAAGGGTATGGTAAATTCATAGAAAATGTGAGAGAGATGTCACATTGGAAATGTAACTAAGATTTATGTCAAGTGTTATAAAGAAAAAAATTAAGGATGATTTGTATAATATATAAGATGGAAAATTGGGAAATAACCAAAGTAATGTCATAAGAATGAGAAATGATAATATTCTATGAAATGTGATAAATGTTAAAATTTGTATAGATTGTATGTAAAAGAGGAATTGAGCATAATTGTATGATTGTGTGTATATATGTATATGATATATGTGGTGAGTTTTCCAATATGGACGCAATTGTGATATGTAAGAAAATGTAATATCCCTAAGTGTGCCTAGAAGTTGTGATAATATTGTTATTAGTGAATTGAATGTGTGATTGATAAGTGGTAATTGTGTATGATTTATTTGGAGGATAATAGAAGTTGAGAAAATAATGTATATGTGTGTAGTTGGAAGGAATGCATTGTGTAGAGAGAAGTGTATATGTAGTGTATATGGTGATATATATAACATATAAGTTGGTCAAAGGGCTTGGTCAAGGGAAGAAGATATTTTATTTGTGATTTGTGAAATTACCTATATGGATATATATGTGACAAAAGTTTAGTTAAATGGATGAGGGCATTATAGTAATTTTCTTTTGGATGAGTATTTAATGCATGTGGACTTTGTGTTTTCTTCATCATTTCTTCTTCTTCTCCTTGTGTTGGCCGGCTCCTTCATTGGCAAAGAAAAACAAAAGAACAAAGAAAGGTTTTGATGATTTTAAGCTCCAAAGTTGAGAGAGATTTCAAGTAGCTAAGTTGGATTTCAAGGAATTTTATCATCTTGGTAAGTTTTCTCTTGTTTACCTTGATTCTTTTTGAAGTTGTGTTTGGATTGAGTTATGTTTAGTAATAGTATGATTAAGTATGTTTGTAATTTGTTGAGAAGAGTTGAAATAGATTTGAAAAGGAGAAGTAAATTGGTGTTGGTGATGGAAAAGTAAGAGTTGTGTTTAGTGAATATTTTTCTGTTTTACAATTAGTAAAGGCTGTGACTTGTATGATTTTTAATTAATTATAGAAAAATGTTCTTGAAGTGAATTTTTGATATGTTGTGCCTCTATGAGTCTAGAATGACTGAAAAATATGTTGATTCGATTTTGGAATGGTTATGAGTTTAGAAAGATTATTTTTATTAGACCTGTTCCAGCAGGTACCTTAATTGAGACAGCTATATTTCGGGATTTTTAATAAAATGTAGAAAAATCATATCCAATTGAATTTTGGATATGTTGTTTCTTAGTGAGTCTAGTATTTGAGAAAAATAATTTGGAACCACGTTGATTGAATTTGATTTATGGAATTCACAAAGTTCAGAACTGCTGCCAGGATGCAGGGCAATTGGGGCAGTCTGGTTAGGTGAACTATTTGACCACGATTTTGTGTTCAGTTTGATCTGAAATTTTAAAGGAATGATTTTAAGATACAAAACTAAATTCTGTAAAAATTTTAGAATTTTTAGTCAAGTAGATTATTTTATACAATTTTTCAAAATAAGGATAAAATGGAGTCTAAAACCAGAATGTACTATTCATATGGTCATTTTGCTAATATTCCTTTTGGATTAGGTTGTGAAGAGGTTGAATTGCCCTAATTTGTGAAGTGAAGAACTATTGAGTGGAGAAGAGTTTAGAGTGGTGTGAAATGTTATTAAGGTAAGTACCAATGTTGCATGATTGCATTGTTAATGCATATCACTAATGTATTTTGTTGTGTTTATATCATTAATGATATGTATATATATAATTGTGTTATGGGAAAATGAAAGATGTGAATGATTTGATGAATATTAATGTATGAGAATACAATTGATTGAGTATAATTAAATAATATTAGGTAAATTATTACATTGTTAATCTAATGTGACTTGTATAGTGTGAAAGAGAAGAGGATCATTCAACAAGGTATGAGCTATGCAAATTTATTATGATAAACATTTTTATGAAGAATTACTTTAATGTACTTTGTAATGTTATAGCAATGATGCTATATGTATAATGTGAATCATGTGATTGAATAATGATATGTTCATTTGGTTAATGTAATTGATGTTGAGTATTATAATGATGATGCACATGATACTATATGAACAATACTATGATTTGTGTATTATGAATCTTGTGAATTGTATTGTGCTATATGAATAAGGTACTTTGTAATGTTATAGCACTGATGTTATATGTATCATATGGATTGAGATATGATATGTTGTGAAGCCATTGTGATTGGCTATGATGATCTAATTGAAAGAAATAAGGCATGTTTGCATAGATGATAATGAACATTGAGATTGAAATTGATAATGAAACAATAAGTGAAATATGTGTTTAATGTGTTATTCAGTTTTCAGAGTTCTGGGTTTGGAGGCATGCCTATAAAATGAAAAAGGTAACAGTCTTGCCGGGTTGAGGGTCTCTTCAAATTGAGTTGAATTGAGGTCCAAGAGACTGGGTCTGTTACACTATGAGAATTGTGAATATGAAATATATGATTGGTAACAGTCTTGCCGGGTTGAGGATCTTCTCATGATGAGTTGATGGTCCAAGAGACTGGGTCTGTTACACTATCCATGGATAGAAATATTGATATATGATGCCTACGGGCTTGATGATTATGATTATAGACCAAAGCAGTAACTCTGAACTCTGAATAACATAGTGGTGTCTGTTGGGCCCGAGTCTGTCTTTGTTGTCAATGTGATATACAAATGTTGAAAGAAATGGATAATGAAATCTTTGGTATATTTCATTGGACATGTGATTGATGATATGTAATATGTGCGTTGAAATATTGATTATGAGCACTAGTGATGAATCATTAATGTTGAATTGTGAATAAAGAAATGTTATGATTGGTATGATGTATAATGTGTGTGTTAGCATTGCTTGTGAATTCAATTGATGAATTGTGGTTGATGACAATGATTGTCTTAATTGGAAATGTGACTTGTGATTGGTATGATGTATAATGTGTGTATTGAGATGTTGATTGTGAATATTAGTGATGGGTTGGACTTGGTAGAAATGCTATGTTTATATGTGTATAAGATGTGAGATTAGTTGAAAGATATGAAAGGTGCAAATGAATAGGGATAAACTTAATAAGAACTAAAAATATATGGAATTGAGATATCTTTATATGTTAGTGTTTCCATCATATATGTTTGTATTTTATATTTGTACTACTAAGCTTTCGAGCTTAGCGCGGATGTATTATCGCGCAGGTAGCTTGGTGGAAGACATGAAGTCTTTTGGTATGCCACGAGAAGAGTAAGATTTTGTCGAGACCAACTAGAGGGTAATGCATACATGTATCCACTTTAAGTATGTTATATTATATGTATAAATGAAGTTTTGATAAAGACAATAATTTGTAAGTGTTCTTTAAATTGACCTATTATGGTTTGAATTTTGTTACAGGTATTGAAAGGTAAAAAGAAAAGTGGCATCCTTATACTTTAAATACTTACTGTATGTATACTAGGTATATGTATAGTATTTATATGGAGTATTGGGGTGTTACAATTATTTTGGTATCAGAGCTTAGGTTCGAGATTCTCGGCCTAAGTAAAATTAAAAAGAAAAAGTTTTGAAACGCTTAAAATGAATTAAAAAGAAGAGTTTTGAAAATGAAATTTGTAATACATGCATATGCATTCACACCTAGGTTGGTCTCGGAGGTGGCATTATATGATTTATAGTATATCTGTGTTATATGAAATGGATGTTAATGTGTGAATGATATGATGTTATGAGAAAACTGTTTTGTTGTAATGTGAGATGTTGAGGCATGATTACTTAACTTGCTTGTGAAAAAAGAAATGAATTAAAAAAAAATATTGATAAGTTTAATGAACGGAGCTATCTGTCTCCTGCAAAACCATGCGGACCCATTGGAATGGGCAACCGAACTTGGACAACCGACCTGGTTGGGGAAGGGTACGTATATAAAGTCATAGTTGTTGGCTATAATGATAAATTTAAATGAGTATAATGAATGATATGAATTTATATAAGTCTAATTGATAATTAAAAAATGGAAATTTATGCAAGTAAAGTGAAGTGTTAAATGTGTTGAAGCATAAAGAAATGAAAAGGAAAATAATATTGAATGAGTTGATTAGTAAAGACAAGGTATGATTATTTAAAGTTTGGGGTATATATATAAAGTCAAGGTATTATTTAAAGGAAAAAGAGATGATATTGGTTATGTAAGAATATAAATTGGTATGGTTATTTTAATGTAAACATTGTGAATTTAAGGTTAGAAATGTGAGATGCTTGGATATTGTGAAAGCTCATGGTAATGGTAATAATATGTGATATTTGAGATTTTTCGAAATGAGCTTAATAATTGGGGAAGAAATATGTGTTGATATTGCTTTATGATATATATATATATATATATCCGAGATGTTTTTAAAGTTGATTTTAAGAAAAGATGAGTTTGGTAAATTTAAAGTTTAAGCGAAGTAGTAAGTTGAAAAGTTAAAGTTCTACTAGAAACTGATAAAGATTGATTGGATATTGATGATTTAATGTATATTCAATACCTGAGCCAGGTGAAATGATTAATATTGCACATGAAAGTATTATGAATTAAGTAATGTGATTGATGGTATGAGAATTTGTTTTGAAGTAAAAAGAGAAATAGATAAGCAAATGAAAAGGAGCTATTTTAAGTCATTTTATTGCAAAAAAAAAAAAGATATGGAAGTATATTAAATGTTTTTTTTAAAGATGAAAGTAAAGAGATGTCACATTGGGAATGTGACCAAGATGGATGTGAAGTGTTATTATAGTCAGAATATATATTTGTAGTGTGATTAAATACTTTTTATCATATTGGAAGAATGAGAATAATAGTATTCAAAAGAAAGTGATAAACACTAAATTTGTAGTGAATGTATGAAAAAGGAAAATAAAAATCAGAGCATATAATTAAGTGTATAGGAGCTATTAGGCTCAATGTGTATATTATTAGGTGTAATGTACATATGTATAAATATATGAGTAAAATATATATATACGTTGAATGGTAAACAAACGGATATAAAGATGATATATTAAATGCATTTCAAAATAAAGGTGAGAGAGATGTCACCTTAGTAAGGTGACTAAGAATTTGTGAAGTATTATTGTAGTTAGGAAATATATATGTGTTGAGTTGATAAATAATTTAAGTTATGTCAAAAAGGGGTAAGAATGATGTTGATTAAGGAAAAGTAATAAATGTTAAATTGTGTTAAAGATATGTAAAAGAGGAATTATATATAATTGTATGATTATGTGTATACATGTATGGAAAATGTGGAATGAGCTTTTCGATATGAATGTAAATGAAAATGTAAGAAATGTGGAAAGCAAGTCATATTGTGAATGTGACCTAAGTATGTGAATGTGATATAATTATTTGTTTAGTGGTGTGGAGAATAATAGGGCATGTATCAGTGGATCTATGAGAGAATAGGTTTTAACCTATGTAGAGTTAGATTATGGGATGAAATGGAGAGTGAGAAAGGACTCAAGTAACACTAGAAGATGAAATTGTTATGATAATAACTGAGTTAAACTATCATATAATGTTTCCTGGATTAAGGATTTTGTTTGTAGAAATTCTATATGTATAAGTATATAATAAAAAGGAAAGTATACTGTATGAAAAGTGTTACAAGAGATAAATTAGAAGTGGAGTAATAAATGGAATTTGTATATGATTAAATGTTGTGTATAAAGATGTTATAGATAATATTGTTGATGTGAGTTAGACTAATGATAATCGTATGTTCAAGAGAAAATTTATGGAGATGGAGTTGAAATGTGTTAACTCTTGGTGTAGTAAAAGTGTGGAGAATGGATATATAATTCTTGTGATACAACTAAATAGTGTAATTAAAAAGTTTGGATACAGAATAATCGAGAAACAGTATTGATTTATGAGTTACAGGTGTGTGACCATTCATCTCCTATGGCTATATGATTTGGTTAGTATGTGTAGCCGGTTAATTTTAGTATCCATAAATTTGGGACTGAGACAATATGACTGTAGTACAAATTGGTGAGATTGAAAATTTTGTTTAAGAAGCATAGTTAAATAGTTATTATAAGATTTGGTGGGAACTATACTAATATGATTTGAAGTGATTTGTTATCACAATAATTTGATTGAATATGGATTGGAAAAGATCAAGAAATTGTATATAAGTTTGCCCTAATTGAATTAGATCATATATACATATATGAATATGGTGCAATTTCATGATAAGTTATATAAATTAATCGTTGGATGGAATTGAACAAGATTGGAAAATGGATATATTGTGACAGATAGATCAATTGATCTGAATTGGACTAAGATTATGAAGTATTATTGAGATTTAATATGTATAGTTGTATTAAGAATGTAATTAATTACGTGACAATGTATATGATGTAAAATATTAAAGTAAGAATGGATAGGAATGTATGGAATTATAGTAATTATAAATTATGATAATAAGGGAGAAGATTGGTTATTTATAAAATAAATTGAAAGGTAAGTTAAGAGAAAAGCATGCTAAAGAGGTAACTCCAATTGTGGAAAATAAGGACCTTGTTATCCATTGAGGGTTGATAAATGTCTATTTAGACAGTGATTGTAATGACGGGATAATTAATGCTAAGATTCAAACCAATAATTGTTGAGGCTAAAGTTAAGAAAGTAATTACATAGAGGTGAAGGAACAAAATATATTGAATATAAAGATTGGATGAAGTATAAGTGTACTATAAAATGATTTGATTCCTGATTAAAAATGTTAATAGGAGATGTAATGAGTATTTTGAATGTTTGATCAAGGAAATAAGAAGGTATATAAACATATAGAACGATGAATTATGGAATTTAGAGGAGATTGTTGATTCTAAAAGAAGGAATTGAAGTTATATGATTGGATGACATAATAATTTAAGCATATATTTAACTTCAGGTGGAAGTGAAGATAGTATTTTTGTTAAAAATGAATTGTTATGGCATGGATAATTTCGAGGACGAAATTATTTAAGGGGGAGAGAATTGTAATATCCCTAAGTGTGCCTAGAAGTTGTGATAATATTGTTATTAGTGAATTGAATGTGTGATTGATAAGTGGTAATTGTGTATGATTTATTTGGAGGATAATAGAAGTTGAGAAAATAATGTATATGTGTGTAGTTGGAAGGAATGCATTGTGTAGAGAGAAGTGTATATGTAGTGTATATGGTGATATATATAACATATAAGTTGGTCAAAGGGCTTGGTCAAGGGAAGAAGATATTTTATTTGTGATTTGTGAAATTACCTATATGGATATATATGTGACAAAAGTTTAGTTAAATGGATGAGGGCATTATAGTAATTTTCTTTTGGATGAGTATTTAATGCATGTGGACTTTGTGTTTTCTTCATCATTTCTTCTTCTTCTCCTTGTGTTGGCCGGCTCCTTCATTGGCAAAGAAAAACAAAAGAACAAAGAAAGGTTTTGATGATTTTAAGCTCCAAAGTTGAGAGAGATTTCAAGTAGCTAAGTTGGATTTCAAGGAATTTTATCATCTTGGTAAGTTTTCTCTTGTTTACCTTGATTCTTTTTGAAGTTGTGTTTGGATTGAGTTATGTTTAGTAATAGTATGATTAAGTATGTTTGTAATTTGTTGAGAAGAGTTGAAATAGATTTGAAAAGGAGAAGTAAATTGGTGTTGGTGATGGAAGAGTAAGAGTTGTGTTTAGTGAATATTTTTCTGTTTTACAATTAGTAAAGGCTGTGACTTGTATGATTTTTAATTAATTATAGAAAAATGTTCTTGAAGTGAATTTTTGATATGTTGTGCCTCTATGAGTCTAGAATGACTGAAAAATATGTTGATTCGATTTTGGAATGGTTATGAGTTTAGAAAGATTATTTTTATTAGACCTGTTCCAGCAGGTACCTTAATTGAGACAGCTATATTTCGGGATTTTTAATAAAATGTAGAAAAATCATATCCAATTGAATTTTGGATATGTTGTTTCTTAGTGAGTCTAGTATTTGAGAAAAATAATTTGGAACCACGTTGATTGAATTTGATTTATGGAATTCACAAAGTTCAGAACTGCTGCCAGGATGCAGGGCAATTGGGGCAGTCTGGTTAGGTGAACTATTTGACCACGATTTTGTGTTCAGTTTGATCTGAAATTTTAAAGGAATGATTTTAAGATACAAAACTAAATTCTGTAAAAATTTTAGAATTTTTAGTCAAGTAGATTATTTTATACAATTTTTCAAAATAAGGATAAAATGGAGTCTAAAACCAGAATGTACTATTCATATGGTCATTTTGCTAATATTCCTTTTGGATTAGGTTGTGAAGAGGTTGAATTGCCCTAATTTGTGAAGTGAAGAACTATTGAGTGGAGAAGAGTTTAGAGTGGTGTGAAATGTTATTAAGGTAAGTACCAATGTTGCATGATTGCATTGTTAATGCATATCACTAATGTATTTTGATGTGTTTATATCATTAATGATATGTATATATATAATTGTGTTATGGGAAAATGAAAGATGTGAATGATTTGATGAATATTAATGTATGAGAATACAATTGATTGAGTATAATTAAATAATATTAGGTAAATTATTACATTGTTAATCTAATGTGACTTGTATAGTGTGAAAGAGAAGAGGATCATTCAACAAGGTATGAGCTATGCAAATTTATTATGATAAACATTTTTATGAAGAATTACTTTAATGTACTTTGTAATGTTATAGCAATGATGCTATATGTATAATGTGAATCATGTGATTGAATAATGATATGTTCATTTGGTTAATGTAATTGATGTTGAGTATTATAATGATGATGCACATGATACTATATGAACAATACTATGATTTGTGTATTATGAATCTTGTGAATTGTATTGTGCTATATGAATAAGGTACTTTGTAATGTTATAGCACTGATGTTATATGTATCATATGGATTGAGATATGATATGTTGTGAAGCCATTGTGATTGGCTATGATGATCTAATTGAAAGAAATAAGGCATGTTTGCATAGATGATAATGAACATTGAGATTGAAATTGATAATGAAACAATAAGTGAAATATGTGTTTAATGTGTTATTCAGTTTTCAGAGTTCTGGGTTTGGAGGCATGCCTATAAAATGAAAAAGGTAACAGTCTTGCCGGGTTGAGGGTCTCTTCAAATTGAGTTGAATTGAGGTCCAAGAGACTGGGTCTGTTACACTATGAGAATTGTGAATATGAAATATATGATTGGTAACAGTCTTGCCGGGTTGAGGATCTTCTCATGATGAGTTGATGGTCCAAGAGACTGGGTCTGTTACACTATCCATGGATAGAAATATTGATATATGATGCCTACGGGCTTGATGATTATGATTATAGACCAAAGCAGTAACTCTGAACTCTGAATAACATAGTGGTGTCTGTTGGGCCCGAGTCTGTCTTTGTTGTCAATGTGATATACAAATGTTGAAAGAAATGGATAATGAAATCTTTGGTATATTTCATTGGACATGTGATTGATGATATGTAATATGTGCGTTGAAATATTGATTATGAGCACTAGTGATGAATCATTAATGTTGAATTGTGAATAAAGAAATGTTATGATTGGTATGATGTATAATGTGTGTGTTAGCATTGCTTGTGAATTCAATTGATGAATTGTGGTTGATGACAATGATTGTCTTAATTGGAAATGTGACTTGTGATTGGTATGATGTATAATGTGTGTATTGAGATGTTGATTGTGAATATTAGTGATGGGTTGGACTTGGTAGAAATGCTATGTTTATATGTGTATAAGATGTGAGATTAGTTGAAAGATATGAAAGGTGCAAATGAATAGGGATAAACTTAATAAGAACTAAAAATATATGGAATTGAGATATCTTTATATGTTAGTGTTTCCATCATATATGTTTGTATTTTATATTTGTACTACTAAGCTTTCGAGCTTAGCGCGGATGTATTATCGCGCAGGTAGCTTGGTGGAAGACATGAAGTCTTTTGGTATGCCACGAGAAGAGTAAGATTTTGTCGAGACCAACTAGAGGGTAATGCATACATGTATCCACTTTAAGTATGTTATATTATATGTATAAATGAAGTTTTGATAAAGACAATAATTTGTAAGTGTTCTTTAAATTGACCTATTATGGTTTGAATTTTGTTACAGGTATTGAAAGGTAAAAAGAAAAGTGGCATCCTTATACTTTAAATACTTACTGTATGTATACTAGGTATATGTATAGTATTTATATGGAGTATTGGGGTGTTACAGAAAATGTGAAAAGCAAGTCACATTATGAATGTGACTTGCGAATGTGAATGTGGATGATTTAAAAAAAATGTTAAAAATGTGAAATAATATGAAATGTGAAGTGAAGATGATCATGATAAGGTTGATCACTTGGAAATTTTGACAATGTGATGTCATGTGAAAGTGATCAAGAATTGAGTTGATCACTTAAAGATGTGAAAAGTGTTATTGTGTGTTTGTTACCTTACGCAATTATTTATCCAGCGATATTGAGAATAATGTTCTATGCATTGATAGACCTAAGAGAGACTAGGTCTTGGCCTGAGCAGAGCTAGGTCATGTGATGATATTGAGATTGAGAATGGACCCAAACAGAGTTGGGCTGTGATATTGTTATTATAATAACTGAACTTGACGATTGTATAGGGTGTCAGGACTAAAGTGTATGCGTGAGGAAATGCTCTATGTATATGTATATAAATAAGAGATTGTAAGAAAAAGAGAAGTATAATGAAGCGAGTGTAGAAATGGAAAAAATTAGTTTCACTAGAGAGGAATGTAATTTGAATTAATGAAATTTTATACATGCTCATTGAATGTTATTTGGAAAATTTGTTGAGAGAAATAAATGAATGAAATATTTTGTAAGAGATAGATTAGAAATGGAGTAATAAATGGAAATTATGTAAAATTAGCATATTAATGAATGTGTATATGTAAGAGTTGTTAATTATAATATTGTTGAAACATGAATTAGGCTAATGATGATCAAGTAATCAAGAGTAAATTGTTTTGAAACAGAAGTGATTAAAAGTAAATTGCTTTGAAACATAGTTGGAATGTGTTAACTCTTTGTGTAGTAAAAGTTTAGAGAATAAATTTGTGGTTTTGAGATGTCATGGGTGTGTGATCTTTGAGACACGGACTTAGCATTGTGATTGGAAATGTTTGAGGAAGAATGATAGAAGGGTAGTATTGGTTTATAAGCCATAGGCATAACCATTAATGTGCCACGGCCGTGTGATTTTGTTACCCACAGGCATGAGCCTAAGATTACACGGCCATGGGATAATTTTGGTGAGATTGATAGTTATGTTTCAAGAGACACGGTGAAAACTTATAGTTTGCATAGTTGTATCTTATAAGTTTGTGTTAGAAATTTATTTATAATTATAGAAAGTGTGGAAAGAGAAGAGAATTGTGAAAATGTTATGAGTTATGGATAATGTGATAGAAAAGTAATTATATAAATATAATAATGGTATGAAAATGTGAGGAGATAATAAATGAGTGGAATTGTGGAATGTGACTAAGAATTATATTAAATGTGTTTGAAAAAGGTATAATGTGAATAAGTTGATGGAAAAGATGTTTAAAGTTAATGAGATTATGGGTAACAAATATGGTATGAGATGATCATAAGAATTATGTGGAAATTATATAGAGATAATAGAAAAGAAATATGAATATGGAAAAATAATTTGAAGTGATTTGTTATAAGTGATTTTTAATATGAGAAAGTTAAAATGATGGACCAACAAGAACCGAAATTTGAATATATGTTTGACCTAGTAGAGTTAAGTCATGAGTTGAAATAGAATGATAAGTTTAAATAAGTTAAGTGTTGGCTTGAATCGAATGAGATTGTGACATTGGTATTATGATAGTTAGATCAATTAATCTATATTGTGCTAAGGTTGCGAATCATTATTGAGAATTAATATTTATAGTTGTATTAAGACTGTGAGAGATATGTGATAATATATATGATGTAATATTCTGATATGTGTATGGACATAAAATGAATAAAGGTATATCAGTTGTAATCGATTATAAAAGAAAGAAGTTGATTATCAATAATGTAAGTTTAAAGGTATTGTAATAATGTTGATGTTAAGAGAAGAACATTCTAAAGAAGGAATTAGATGATTTATTACTATATCGGATAATTTTGAGGACAAAATTATTTAAGGGGGAGAGAATTGTAATACTTCGATTTTTTATGTACTTTGGAATAGTAAATACGGGAGAATATATTGGTGTCATAAGTAGATAAAATATGAGATGGATATGTATGATAGAAGTTATACATATATATTATGTATTTGAAATATATGAGAAATATAAATATAAGATATATACATACACCCAAGATATACATTACATATATATGAGATATAATTGGGTATTGAAAAAGTTGATTTTTAAGTAGTAATAATAATGATGATGATGATGATGATAAAAATGACAAGAGAAAGGGGAAGTGAAAGTAAAAAAAAGGGAGAAAGTGATTGGTGGAAATTTATTATAGTATTATATATGTATATAGATAAGGATGGAATGAAAGAGGAAGAAACATTTCTTCTTCTTCTTCTTTTGTTCCATGGTAGTGGGAGTTGGGAGAGAAAGTGAGGAGAGTTTATTTCATTCATATACACATCAAATTCACAAGGATTTCAAGAGGATTTAAGTATATATTGAAGATTTGGCAAAAAAAAAAAACAAGTATCCTTTCTTAAGCATATTTTTTATGTGATTTTGAGTGTATGTGTGATATGGTTAGTGAGAGAAAATGATGATTATTTCAATATGATGATTGTTATAATATGTTAGAGTTGTATGTGTGTTGATATATAGATGATGAAAATATGATTAATTGTGAGACATGATGATGGATAGTCAAATTAGGGGAAAAGGGTGATAAGGAAATGTAACACCCCTATACCTTGTACACGCACACCACATACCACCATATGTGTAATATACGTATACTGAATATAGAGATGCTACGGTTTATTAAACAATAACTCATTCCTTTTAACAACATTATTAGAAAACTTAACACATTTAAGACATATTATAAAAAAAATACAATAGATAAAACATTCCTGTAATCCGCAGCGGAAAATATAGCGGCCTTTACAAATATATATATATACATCAAAAACCAAATTTTACAAAAACATAACATTTATACATGTTTGGCAGTCAGTCCTTGATCTTTAAGCTCACAATCAACACTTCAGAGTCTAAACTCAACTTGGTCTAACTGAGCTCTCTGATTCTATCCTATCACCTGCGCGATGAACCACAATCGCGCTAAGCCAATAGCTTAGTGGTACAAACCACAATAACAATATGCATAATGCAATGTCAATGCCATATTTTCAACAATAGAGATCATATTCATCAATACTATATTTCATAACATTGCATTTCATTATCTTATTCAATTGTTTTACCATTTATGACTCATATTGAAACAAAGACAAACATGGGCCCAAAAGACACTAATATGTTTTTCAAAGTTCAGAGTTACTGCTTTGGTCCATAATCACAATCATCAATACATTTATCCATGGATAATCAACTAGATTTGAGCTTACGACCCAGTCTTTTCACTCAATCTAGTTTCAATAATTTGTTTTTAAGGCTTACGACCCAGTATTTTCACCCCAAAAACATCACATTTCACATTTTTCACCTGGACTCGGCTTACGACCCGGTCTTTTCACCTATCCAGCAATTCATAGACATGCCGCCAAACCCAGAACTCTGAAAATTGAATAACATATTAAGCACACAATTATTTCATTTATCTCTTCATCAATCTCTTTCTCAATTCATTTCTCATTTCATTTCTCATTTCATATTCCATAATCAAATAGGCAACCATGCCTCAATTATTTCATTTGTACTATCATAGCCAACAACAATGGCTTCACATTTCATCAAATCTCAATTCACATGAAGGCAATTCATAGCATAAACCAAATGTATTAACAATGTAATCATTTACTTAACACATTCACAATCAAATTTATTGAATCTCAACATCATATGAATGTATGCAATCATGCAAGTTTGTACTTACCTCAAGAACAACTCAAACCAATCTATACACTTCCTCTTCCAAGAATCCTCAACACTTGGATTATGGCAACTCAACTTTCTTCAAAATCTAAACCAAAGGTAATCATACACACACACACACTTAAAAATACACATAAGATAATAAAGCTAAGAACCAACTAGGGCAAACTCTAAACATGACATGCTCGACAACACGGGCGTGTCCCTGACCGTGCCCTAACTCCACAACACAGAAGCTTTGACACGCTCAAAACCACGGGGCTTGTCATTGAACGTGTAATACATTCTGTCTCGCAGAAACATTGACACGTCCAACAACACGGGTGTGTTCATGGCTGTGTCAAACCTTCACCCACACAGTAGCTATGGCACGCTTAGTGACATGGGCGTGTCACTGCTCATGTCACCCATCCAAGAACACAGAACTATTGACATGCCCAAAGACCTGGCCGTGCTCACGGGCGTGTCAGGCCAAAAATGCAAATTCCGGCAACAACAACAACACCTCCAACTAACCTCTTACTTCCACCATTTTCCACTTCAAACAAACTTAATTAAACTCACTCAAAAACCATAACAAACTTACAAAAACACCAAAACAACTCAAAACATACATCAAACACAAATCATAATCATCACCACAAACCCAAAACACAACCACAACACTTTCTTTTCCAACAAACTTACTCTTTTCTTCAATCCAACCCCAAAAATCCAAAATCAATTGAACCAAACACTCTTAAACACACCACAATCAAACAAACACATATCAACCACAACCTCAACTCACAAACTCAAAGAAAATCAAAGAATCAAGTGGAAAACTTACCAAAGATGAAGAAACTCTTAAATTTCCAACATGATCACTTGAAAACTTCCTTCACTCTTGAGTTTGAAAGATCAAATCTCTCTCTTGCTCTCTTGCTATGGAGTGCCGGCCAAAAGAAAAGAAAAGAAAAGGAAAGGAAATGAGCCACGAAGAAGAAGGAAAGAAAGAAGAAAACAAGGAAAGCAAAGTCAACTCTCTTCCTCAAAACCCTCTCCACCAAGCAATATACAATAAAATAATCCAAAATGTCTCCATCCACTTCCACTCACTCAAATTCCACTTAATTAATTTCCTTATAATTAATTAATAAAAATTAACTCTTTCTTTGACTTTTCACTTCTTTTGACTTGTATATGTTGTATATATCTCAATATATACAACATATATTCTCTCCTCATTACCTCTTTTCTCTTCTCACTTAACATATACACTTAATCCAAATACAACAATAAATATTCCAAAACTTTTAGGGTATACTTTGGGATATTACAGGAAAAGAGTAAGAATTTTGTAGAAATGAGTTGGGAATTGAGTGAGTTGATATATGGATGATTGTATGAATGAATTATATGATGATTGTTCCTCACTCTCCCAGGCGCCTCCTCAATGGTATGTTCCTCCATAGAACTTTAACAAGTGGCACTTTCTTGTTTCTTAACTCTTTCACCTCACGTGCTAAGATCACAATTGGTTCTTCATTTTAAGTCAGATCCGAACTCACCTCAATAGACTCCACAGATAAGATATGAGATGGGTCTGACATGTATCTCTGAAGCATAGAGACATGGAATGTAATATCCCATATAATACCCCAAAATTTTGGAAATACTAATTATTGAAAATTAATTAAATGATTTAAAGTATATAAATATAATTAAGGAAAAAAGAAGGAGATGTGTATATGTTGTATATATATAGATATATACATTATATACAAGTCAATATCTTAATATGGTCAAGAGATATTTTTATTAAATAGTAATTAATTATTGATAGTGGAAGATGGCATATTTGAGGTTATATTATTATATTAATTAATTGCTTCGTGGAGAGTGAATTAGGGACATGTGTTTGGTTAAAAGATTAGTGTGTGGTTTGAGTTGTGGTTGACTTTCATCTTCATCTTCTTCTTTCTTCTCCAAGAGAGTCGACAACCATTTTCATCCAAAGGAAAAGAGATTTTGTTCTTCCTAACTCAAGCAATTGAAGGATTTCAAGTGATCAAGTTGGAGTTTTAAGGATTTTTCTTCATATTTGGTAAGTTTCCAACTTGTTTCTTTGATTTCCTTGGAGAGTGTGTTTATGAGTTTGTTGCATGCTGATGTAGTTGTGTTTATGTTTGATTTTGGGTATGTTTGAAGTTCTTGTCTTTAAATAACTTTGTATTTGGGGTTGGATTGAAGAAAAATGTTAAGTTGGTGTAAAGAATAAGTGTTGTGGATTGTGTGATTTTTGAGTTGTGAAATATGGTTGTGATTGTGTTTGATGATTGTAATTGAGTTGTTTTGATGTTAAGCAAGTTTATTGTGGTATTATGATGGTATTGGTTGAGTTTGTGTGGAGTTGATAAGATTATTGTAAGATGATAGTTGGATGTGGCATTTTTGTATTGATATCAGATTTTTGGCCTGACACGCCCAGTAGCACGGCCATGTCTTTGGGCATGTCGATAGTTCTATTTTCGGTGTTTGTGACACGAGCAGTGACACACCCATATCACTGAGCATGTCACAGCTTCTGTGTAGTAGTAGTATTGACACGTCCAGTGATACGCCCATGTCACTGAGCGTGTCATAGCTACTATGTTATTGTAGTATTGACACGTCCAGTGACACGCCCATGTCACTGAGAGTATCATAGCTACTGTGTTGTTGGGGATTGACACGTGCAGTGACACGTACATGTCACTGAGCATGTCAAAGCTTATGTGTTGTGGTTTTAGGGCACGGTCATGGACACGCCTGTGTTGTTGAGCATGTTAAGTGTAGAGTTTGCCCTAGATAGTGCTTTTCCTTATTATCACTAAGTGAGTATTTATAATCACCTTTGGTTTAGGCTTTGAAGAGAATTGAGTTATCAATCCAAGTGTTGAGGGATATCTTGGAAGAGGAGGTTGAATTGGTGTTTGTTGCTCTTAGAGGTAAGTACAAACTTTGATTGATTGCATACATTTACTTGACATTGGGACTTAACACAATTGGTTGGAAAAATGTGTTAAGTTACTTAATATATTGTTGATGAATGAGAAACATGTTATGATATGCATAATGTGAATTATGTTTATGTATCAAAGCAATTGTGTAGTGTGTTGTAAATTAAAAGAAATGTGGAATAACGTGATGAGATATGTGAAAACATAAGGTAACAAGTTGATATTGATATAAAAGAGAAAATTGAGAAAATTGAGAAAAAGATGATATAATAAGGCAATCTGTCTAATTTGATCATGAGAAAAGGAGAAAAGAATTTGAGAATGGAATTATGAAAGAATTTGATAATGAGAAATATGAATAACTTGTGTACCTAGTATGTTATTCAATTTTCAGAGTTATGGGTTTGGCGGCATGCCTATGAATTGCTGGGCAGGTGAAAAGACCGGGTCTTAAGCCAGGACCAGCTGATAAATGTGATGTTTTTGGGGTGAAAAGACTGGGTCGTAAGCCTCAAAAACAAATCCTTGAAGCTAGATTGAGTGGAAAGACCAGGTCATAAGCTCAGATATAGTTGGATTATCCATGGATATATTGCCTATAGGGCTAGACACAAGGTGTCATTATGGACCAAAGCAGTAACTCTGAAATTTGAATAGCATATTAGATCCTTTTTGGGTCCATGCTTGTCTTTGCTTTAATGTGAATTATGAATTGTGATACAACTGAGCAAATTAATAAGATATAATGTTGTGAGTTGTGATATATATATGTGTTGTGCATTGACATTTCATTTAGACCATATTGTTATCAAAGTTTGTACCACTAAACTTTTAGCTTAGCACGATTATGGTTCATCATGCAGGTGACAGGGTAGATTCGGTTGAGCCAGAGAATTTAGCTAGACCGAATTGAGTCTAGGCTTGAGATTTTGAGATCAGAGTTGTTAATGGAGCATCAAGATCAGAGTCAAACTGCCAGCACGTATAAATCTTATATTTTTGTACATGTTGATTTTGATGTATAATAGATGTATATTCCGCTGCATATTCCACTGCTTATTAAAAATGTTTTAAATAAACTTTTGAGTACTGAAGATACATATATGTTTTAACAAGTAATGTTTTATTTACTAATTATAAGATATCAATGAATTGTTTTAAGTTTACACATATTTTTAAAAGTGAAGTTTTTTTTTTGTTTGAATGGTTGTGGCATTCTTGTATTCTATATACGTATATTACATATATGAGTGTATGTAGTGTATGTATATTGGGTATAAGGGTGTTACATGGAAGACATTATATATCCAGTATAACTAGGGCGACAAAGCCAGTTTATAAGCTACTGGATCAACTCTCCCCAATGCCTCACAAGGTCCTATGAAGCGAGGACTCAACATTCCTTTTAGACCAAACCTCAGAATCTTCTTCCATGGTGACACCTTCAGGAACACTTTATCTCCCACACTGAACTCTATGTCTTTCCTCTTCAAATTTGTATAGGATTTCTATTTGTTTAGATCATTTTTGTACTTATTTTTAGTATGATTTTTATGTGTTTTTAGTTAATGTTTTGATTGATTTTTGTTTTAAGTTTGCTTAAAGTGTTTGTTTTAGGTTTAAGTGCAAAAACACCTTTGGAAGATCAAAACAAAGAAAGAAGAGCATGAATCAAGCATGACATGGCCAAGCCAAATGAAGCTTGGCCATGTCACCTCAAAGGAAAGAAATGGCAGCAAGTGACACGGTTAACAAGCTTGGCCGTGTCACTCTCATCTCCAAAGAACAAAGAAGAGCAAGGAGCAAAACAGAAGAAGACACACTCAATGACACGGCCAAGCTTCACTGGCCGTGTCACATGACACGGCCAACAAGCTTGGCCATGTCCCATTTCATGCCAAAGAACACTTGGAGCAAGCAAAGAATGAAAGAAAAGAAGCAGAAGGTGACACGCCCAAGTGACACGGACAAGCCAGTGATCGTGTCACATGACACGACCACAAGCTTGGCCATGTCACTCCTTGAAGAACAAAGAAAAGAAAGAAAGAAAGAAGAAGGCAGTGAAGAACACGGTCAGCAAGCTTAGCCGTGTCCTAAAGAAAAATGAGAGACACGGCCAAGCCAAATCAAGCTTGGACGTGTCACCCTTAATTTATATAAATTCTTTTGCGCGAAAGAAAGAAGGAGGAGGAAATGGCTAGGGTTTGAAAAGGAGAGAAAAGAAAAGAGAAGGAGGGGGCAAACATGATTGGGGATGACGAGAGAGTGACACTCTCCCTGTCCCTTCATCTTCATCCTCCATTTCTATCCTCTCCATCTTCTCCATCTTCCATTGACAAGATATTTGAGGTTCTTTGGAATAAATTGGGTTAACAAGCTCTTAAAGGTTGAAGAAGCTTCATTGAAGGATTGGTGACTTGAGAAAGCTCCATTCCATCTCTCAAAGGCATAATAAATTAAAGGATTGGTGACTTGAGAAAGCTCCATTCTATATTGCAAAGGAGAATCATCCATTGAAGAGGGCTTGAGTTCTTCATCATACATCAAAGTGGAGCTAGGAGGAAGACTAGTAATCCTACTCTTGGCATCTTCAAAGGGATTTTTTCTATTCTCTCTTTTAATTCATTGCAATATTGTTTTTGTTGTATTAAGAGAATTGATATTGCAATGAACAATTTGTATTTGATTTATATTGAGTTGAATGAATGTTTTAAATTGATGATGTTGAGCTAAATACCTATGCCTAGGGTTTGTACTATATTTGATTGAATGCTTTGATTTGATATTTCCATTGATGTACCTTGTTGTTGGTTGATTGCATTGGATTGTATGCTAGGTTGATAGATTAGCTACCTATTGATCTTTAGATATTGAATGAAGGATCGAGAGGTGAAATTTGATATCGAAATTATGCAATCAACTACCCAATGAATGAATTAGAAATATAAGTTCTAGGGTTTCATTAATTTGTAAATGTAAAATAATTGGTTATTGCTATTCCATGAATGTGAGAACTAATGAATTGGTAATTGACTAATTAACCTTAAGGAACAAATTAATTTACAAGGTTATGTTAATGGATAATTGAGAATTGAGCTTTGATTGAATGGACCTATAACCCTAGGCACATTCCTAAGAATCGATTTGATCTTGTACAACCTTCACACACCAACCCTACACGTGTTAATTTTAAGTTTAAATTATTCTCGCACCATTTCAAAACAACGAACTCGCTTGTAATTTAATTGCTTTAATCAAGCTATTACGAACTACACCTTCCTTGTGAGACGACCTTGGGGTGATCACCTTTGCTGCAACTACATCGTATACTTGCGAGTGATGCTTGTAGTAGTACTTAATTCGAGAGCAACAAGTTTTGCCGCTGTTGCCGGGAAAGGCTGTTTAAGTAGTGATAATTTGATTTTTTTTATTTAATTGTTTGTTTGTTTTCTTTGAATTGTTTGTTTGTTTTTTTTGATTTTCTTTCAATTTAATTATTTGTTTATTTTCTTTAAGTTGCTAAGTACCTTTGGTAAAGATGCAGTTTTCAAGGCATGGGGGAGTTTATGATAGGAACAGTGAGTCTGAAATGGCATGGCAATTAGCAGAATTGACGAATCAACTTAAGGTGCTAAATGCAAGAGGAAGAGCACCTATGCCATGCCAAGAGATATGTGCAACATGTGGCAATGCAGGGCATAGTGCAAATACATGCTTATTTGGTTTCGTACGATACCAAGAATGGCAAGAAGATGACTTTGATAGTTTCAAGCAAATGGGTAGAAATGACCAATATCCTAATCCTTACAACCCAAGCTGGGGAAGCCAACCAAATTTTTCTTGGGAAAATCAGAAACACATTCCACCTCAAAATTATTTTCAACCTTACCAAAGAAGTTCTTACTTTCAAGAACAATATTCAAATCAAGATAACCTTAAGAAACCCTTATTGGAGGATAGTTTGAATGCCTTCATTCAAACTAGAGCACAAAATCGAGATCTACTTAAGAAGCCCACTTTGGAAGATAGTTTGAATGCCTTCATTCAAATTAGTGCACAAAATCAAGATCAATTCGAGAAATCCACAATGGAAGATGATTTGAATGCTTACCTTCAAATTAGCACACAAAATCAGGAAGGGAGCAATGAGAGGTTTGATTCTTTGGAAGAATCATTAAAGAAGGTGGAAACTGAAGTTGGGCAACTGGCACATCAACTCCAAGCACAACAAAAGGAGGAATTTCCTAGCCAATTGGAGCAAGTCAAGGTAATCACAAATTTGAGGAGTGAATAGGTAATATATAACAATTTTTATGATTCCTTTGATGTAGAGACTAATCAAGAAGAAAATGGCGAGGAGATACAACCCAACATAGAGGAGCCAAGCCAATCAACGGAGGAGAAGCATTTGGAGGCATCAACCTCACCAAAGTTGTATGAATCTTCCAATCATTATAGGCCGCCAAAGCCATTTCCAAGTAGCTTGAAGGATGAGGAGAAAGGTAAGCAACTTTCTAACATCTATGATATGCACTCCCATGGAGAAAGTGGAAATAAGCTTGAGATGGGTATGCCCTTAGAAGAAGAACATGAAATGCCCAATTTAGAACTTGAGGAGTGTAAGCTAATTTTAGATGCCGAGGTTGTTGAGAGGGGACTTGACATTGTTAAAGTGGATGAAGAAGTGATTCAACCAAACTTGGTTGAACTTAAAGAGTCCCCAAAAATCATTTCTTCTACTATTGGTGGTAAGGAAGAGCAGAAATTTGATATGCCCATGTTGCACAAAGACAAAGATTATTACTACGTTCCTTTTGCACTGGAGGATTACCCTAAGATGACCTTCACATGTTTTCAAATAACGCTATTTAGGCATAGCAATACATTTGGTGTCTTTCGGAGTTGTGTGCTTTCCATCTTATCACACATGGTCTATTATTGCATTATGGGTGGAAGGAGCCCTATACATCGTATATGGGAATGATGGAAATTAGGTTTCATCTAAACTCTCTCTTAGTTTATGCATGCTCACATTGAGGACAATGTGAATCTTTAAGTGTGGGTGCATTTTGTGTTTTTACTTTTAAGTTATTTTTGTTTAAGTTTAGTTACTATTTTTAATGTTTTTCTTTGAATAAATGAATTTTGAAAAGTTCAATTGTTATAAAATTATTGATAGATGACCTTTGAAATTTTGAAGCATGAATTTGAGAATTGAGTAGAATTGGTGCTTATTGTCAATTTTGTTGGTTTTTCCTTGCATTGCCTTTAACCTAGAGAGAAATTGAGCCATCAACTTATCATTATTGTTGTGGGTGAACATCTTTGATTGATGAATTGCTAGAACTTGCTTTGACATGCATTTTGAGACTACATAAAAATTTCAATTAGGCATCAAGATGATTAAGGCAATTAGGTGAACCCACTTTGGCTTAAAAAGACCAACCCTATTTTCAACCTTAGTTAGCCAATTTTGAGCCTATTTCATTTTCCCTTTTCTTTCTTTTTCGCAACACTACTAACTTTGAATCATCCTATTTTGTCTCTTACCCTTTTCATTAGGTCAAGAGTATTTTAAGAGCGTTTATGGCTGGGTGTTGTGTTGAATTAAGTGTGGGGTTAAATTTAGTAGGTTTAAGATTGCAAACTATTATGTTATTTAGTTGCAAACCGTAAATAAAAAAATAAAAAAAAGAAGAGAAAAATAAAAAAAATAAGAATAAGAATAATTGATGTTCTTGTTGAAAGGGTTGGAATATGTTTGGGAATAATCATTGCAAGATTTAATAAGTGAGTTCCCTTAAAAAGCTCTTTAATGACAAAGGGTAGATGAGTGGAAGGTGTTTTGGAATTGTTGGGGTATATATATATGAATGGTTACTTTATTCTTGAAATGCTCTTGAACTTAATGATTAAACTCACATTTCCTAAATATCATGCCTTTACCTTAGCCCCATTACAACCCAATAAAGACCTTTTGATTGATGCTTGATTGTAATTTTGTGGTGGAGATTTGATTGATAAGCAAACCTATGGCAATAATCTTTCATTGATTGTTAAGAGTGTAAACACCACCATGATCAAACACTTTTAAGAGTTGATGAGAGAGTGAAAACATTGGTTATGCATGGAAAACCACTTAATTGCATGGGTGTTGATTTTATTTGATTCGATATTGATTGCGGATTTAGGGATAGGGAAGTCTTGATACATCTTTATAACTCTTGAACTTAACAAAATTATCTTGTTAGTGTGTTTTGATTTTAGCCTTGCTTGGGGACAAGCAAGGAATTAAGTGTGTGGTAGTTGTTTAGATCATTTTTGTACTTGTTTTTAGTATGATTTTTATGTGTTTTTAGTTAATGTTTTGATTGATTTTTGTTTTAAGTTTGTTTAAAGTGTTTGTTTTAGGTTTAGGTGAAAAAACACCCTTGGAAGATCAAAACAGTGCAAGAAAAGCATGAACCAAGCAAGACATGGCCAAGCCAAATCAAGATCAAAACAAAGAAAGAAGAGCATGAATCAAGCATGACATGGCCAAGCCAAATGAAGCTTGGCCGTGTCACCTCGAAGGAAAGAAATGGCAGCAAGTGACACGGCCAACACTATTGATTTGAAGATGCTTTCAAACAATCCCAAATTACTTTCTCTTTCTCTTTTATTTCCTTGATAAAATTGGGACCGACCAGTTTACTTTCTCCAACCACATCCCAACATAATGGTGATTATACTTTTTGTCATATAAGGCCTATTGCGCTTGAATTAAGTACTACTACAAGCGTTACTCGCAAGTATACGAGGTAGCTATAGCAAAGGTGATCGCCCCAATGTCGTTTCCCCAATAAGGTGTGGTTCGTAATAGCTTGATTGACAAGTATTTAAATGCAGAAGTTTGTTGTGTTGGAATGGTGCGAGAATGATTTAAACCTAAGATTAAGGAGTGTAGGATTGATGGGTGTGATGGGTGTACAAGATCAAATCGATTCTTGGGAAGGCTCCTAGGGGTATAGGTCCATTCAATCAAAGCTCAATTTTCAATTATCCATTAGCATAACCTTGTAATTAATTTGTTCCTTAAGGTTAATTAGTCAATTACCAATCCATTAGTTCTCACATTCATGAATTAACAATTACCAATTCTTTTACATTACCAAATTAACAAAACCCTAGAACTTATATTTCTAATTCATTCATAGGGTAGTCGATTGCATAATTTTGATATCGAATTTCACCTCTCGATCCTTCATTCAATATCTAGAGATCAATAGGTAGCTAATCCATCAACCTAGCATACAATCAAATGCAATCAACCAACAACAAGGTATATCAATGGAAATATCAAATCAATGCATTCAATCAAATATACTACAAACCCTAGGCATGGGTATTTAGCTCAACATCATCAATTTAAAACATTCATTCAACTCAATATTAAACAAATACAAATTGTCCATTGCAATATCAATTCTCTTAATACAACAATAACAATAAGAAATGAATTAAAAGAGAGAATAGAAAAACCCCTTGTGAAGATGCCAAGAGTAGGATTACTAGTCTTCCTCCTAGCTCCACTTTGATGTATGATGAAGAACTCAAGCCCTCTTCAATGGTTGATTCCCCTTTGCAATATGGAATGGAGCTTTCTCAAGTCACCAATCCTTCAATAAAGCTTCTTCAACCTTCAAGAGCTTGTTTAACCCAATTTATCCCAAAGAACCTCAAATATATTGTCAATGGAAGATGGAGAAAATGAAAATGGAGGATGAAGATGAAGGGACAAGGAGAGTGTAACTCTTTCCTCATCCCAAATCGTGTTTGCCCTCTCCTTCTCTTTTCTTTTCTCTATCTCCTCAAACCCTAGTCGTCTCCCCCTCTTTTCTCTTTCACGCATAAGAATTTATATAGATTAAGGGTGACACGGCCAAGCTTCATTTGGCTTGGCCGTGTCCCTCATTTTTCTTTGGGACACGACCAAGCTTGCTGGCCGTGTCCTTCACTGCCTTCTTCTTTCTCTCCTTCTTTTCTTTGTTCTTCAAGGAGTGACACGGCCAAGCTTGTGGCTGTGTCATGTGACACGGCCACTGGCTTGGCAGTGTCACTTGGGTGTGTCACCTTCTGCTTCTTTTCTTTCCTTCTTTGCTTGGTCCAGGTGTCTTTGGAATAAAATGGGACACGACCAAGCTTGCTGGCAGTGTCATGTGACACAGCCAGTGGCTTGGCCGTGCCATTGAGTGTGTCTCTTCCTGTTCCTTCATTTTTTTCTCTTTCTTTGTGGTTTCTTTGTTTTGCTCCTTCGATGAGACATGGCCAGTGGCTTGGCCGTGTCACTTGGCCGTGTCAAGCTCTGCCATCACCATTCTTTGAGGGACATGGCCAAGCTTGATTTGGCTTGGCCATGTCTTGCTTGGTTCATGCTTTTCTTGCACTGTTTTGATCTTCCAAGGGTGTTTTTTCACCTAAACCTAAAACAAACACTTTAAACACACTTAAAACAAAAATCAATCAAAACATTAACTAAAAACATATAAAAATCACACTAAAAACTAGTACAAAAATGATCTAAACAACTACCCCACACTTAATTCCTTGCTTGTCCCCAAGCAAGGCTAAAATCAAAACACACTAACAAGATAAATTTTGTTAACTTCAAGAGTTATAAAGATGCATCAAGACTTCCCTATCCCTAAATCTGCAATCAATATCGAATCAAACAAAATTGACACCAATGCAATTAAGTGGCTTTCCATGCATAACCAATGTTGTCACTCCCTCACCAACTCTTACAAGTGTTTGATCATGGTGGTGTTTACACTCATAACAATCAATGAAAGATTATTACCATAGGCTTGCTTATCAATCAAATCTCCACCACAAAATTACAATCAAGCATCAATCAAAAGGTCTTTATTGGGTTGTAACGGGGCTAAGGTAAAGGCATGATATTTAGGAAATGTGAGCTTGATCATTAAGTTCAAGAGCACTTTAAGAATGAAGTACCCGATCATATACATAACCCAACAATCCCGAACACCTTCCTCTCATCTACCCCTTGACATTAAAGAGCTTCTCAAGGGAACTCGCTTATTAAATTTTGTAATGATACATTCCAACCGTTTCAACAAGAATAACAATTACTATTATTATATATATATTATTTTTTTTCTCTTTTTCTTTATTATTTTGCTTTGCAATCTTAAACCTACTAAATTTAACCCCACACTTAATTCAACACAACACTTGGTCATAAACGCTCTTAAAATGCTCTTGACCTAATGAAAGGGTAAGAGGCAAAATAGTATGTTTCAAAGTTAGTAGTGTTGCGAAAAAGAAAGAAAAGGAGAAACGAAATAGGCTCAAATTTGGCTAACTAAGGTTGAATATAGGGTTGGTCTTTTTAAGCCAAAGTGGGTTCACCTAATTGCCTTAATCATCTTGATGCCTAATTGAAAATTTTTATGTAGTCTTAAAAAGCACTTCAAAGCAAGTTCTAGCAAATCATCAATCAAAGATGTTCATCCACAACAATAATGATAAGTTGATGGCTCAATTCCTCACTAGGTAAAAGGAAATGCAAGGGAAAAAACCGACAAAATTGATAATAAGCACCAATTCTACTCAATTCTCCAATTCATGCTTTAAAAATTCAAAGGTCATCTATCAACAATTTTTATAACAATTGAACTTTCTAAAACTCATTTATTCAAAGAAAAACATTAAAAACATTAACTAAACATAAACAAAAATAACTTAAAAGTAAAAACACAAAGCAAAAGTAAAAACACAAAACACATAATGCACCCCACACTTAAAGATTCATATTTCCCTCAATGTGAGCATGCATAAACTAAAAAGAGAGTTTAGATGATACCTAATTTCCATCATTCCCATATACGATATGTAGGGCTCCTTCCACCCATAATGCAAATGGAGCCCATGTGTGAGAGGATGAACAACATGCAACTTTGAAATGTGCCCAATGTATTGAAAAGTCTAGGTAGCATCCTTGGAAGAGCAATTTTCCAAAAAGAACATATGAGGGTTGTCTTAGCTTGATTCTCTAATGCTATAGGGACGTGGTGAGAACCTTTTTCAATTTGCAACATGGTTATATACGGTTTTTGCTCATTCGCACCACCAAGAGTGGGAGAGATGATAATTTGTTGCATACTGTACTCCCCAACCAAAACATCTTTCAAAATTCTTGGGGTATTTTTAAGTTCAACCAAGTTTGGTTGAACCACTTCTTCATCCTCTTTAGCAATTTGAAGCTCCCCCTCAACAATCTCATTATTTAATAGTAAATTGCTCTCCTCGATTTCTAAATTGGAAAAATTAGGCTCTACTTCTAAGGTCATGGCCACCTCAAGCTTATCTTCACTATCTTCACTATAGGGTATGTCATAAAGTTTAGAAAGTTGCATACCTTTTTTCTCTTCATTCAGCCTGCTTGGGAATGGGATTGGTGGCATACAAAGATTTGGAGGTTCATGCAATTTTGTTGAAGTTGATGCTTCCAAATTCTCCTCCTCATTTGATTGAATTAACTCCTCTATGTATGGTTGTATTTCCTCACCATCTTTTTCTTGATTAGTTCCTGCATTAAAGGAATCACAAAAACTGTTATATATTACCTGTTCACTCCTCAAATTTGTGATTACCTTGACTTGCTCCAGTTGGCTAGGAAATTCCTCTTCTTGGTTTGCTTGGAGTTTGATACAAACCAGCCAAGAGGTAAGGATACATTGGTGCTTCCAAATGGGCCATTGACTAGGAGCAGAGCTAAGAAGTTTGGAGCAGCTATGGGATTGCATATTCAAGATCAAATTTCAAAGGAAGTGACTGAAATGGCAATGGAAAAGTGCACAATAGAGCTTGAAGAAGGCACACCAAAGCTGATTATGATGCTTAGTATGGAAGCTAAAGGCTAGCTAAAGAGGTCCAACGTGCAAGAAAGGTCCATGGGGGTTCATATAAAGCCTTGGGAAGTAATTTAAGGCCCATGACAGCCCAAATAGTGTGGGGCATGTTCTTATGTTGAAGGGATTTGTTTGATTGTTTCCATACTTTATATTTTCCTTAGTGGATTAGGATTTTGTTTCCATACTTTATATTTTCCTTAGTGGATTAGGATTTTGTTTCCATACTTTATATTTTCCTTAGTAGATTAGGATTTTGTTTCCATACTTTATATTTTCCTTAGTGGATTATGATTTTGTTTCCATACTTTATATTTTCCTTAATGGGTTAGGATTTTGACTTTGTAACTTTCCTTTTCCCATTAGAATTAGGGTTTCGGATTTATGTGTGCCTTTTAGTATAAATAGGGCCTTATTTTTCTTGTAAGGGGACTTTTTGACATATTATTATTAAAGATTTTTGAATTCTTCTACAAGTTCTTCTTGTGAATTTTCGTGTGAGAAAGATTAGGGTGGATTCTTTAATTCTTTCTTTGCATCAAGAATTAGGTTTACTTATCAACGAGAGTTGTGGCATTTTCCTTCTTCTTACCAACTAAATCCTTCAATCATAGTGAGTTCGCGTCTCTTTATAGGTGTTGGGTTCCTTAGGAGGTGATTATCAAGTTTCAAGGAGTTCTCTACCATTGTTATACGTTGGGTTTGCTGCCATCATTGCTAAGGGTTCACGGCATTTGGTATCAGAGCCTTGCTACAAGGTAATTTTTATCTACTTTGTCTTTCTAGGGTTTGTTAATTTAGGTCTTTTAAGTTTCTACATTTTAGGGTTCGTAGAGAGTCTAGTCTTTAATTTTCAAAAAAAAAAGTCATATATCAAAATTCGAAAAGCCTAAAGATTGTTCAAAGAGTAATTCAAAACCTGGGAAAAGGAGCCTGATTGAATTTCCAAACCTAGGCCTTGCATCTGAATTGGATTCGAAACCAAGATTAGGGTTCTTGGAAGAAAGCAAAAGCTAGAGTTTTTGTTCAAGTTTGATTTTGATTTGATTTTGAGTGAATCTGGGGCTGCGAATTAAGTCCAGATTTTGAAAAGTTCTTGGGAGTAAATTAAGTCCCGAATCAAGGGGATAGTGAGATGAAGCAAAAAAAAAGAGTACAAAACCACCTCAACAAAAATTATTTGATATTCTTGCTATTTGGGTGCTAAAGATCAGATCTAGGTGGGTTAGAAGTAATAAAAAAATTTTGGGCGAAAAATTTCACCTTTTGAGGGGCTTTTGGAATTCAAAAATCAGACCTTAATATTCATATTATTTGAGTGTTATAGGTGGGAATTAGAGTCTAGAAGCTAGCGTTTTGGGTAGAATTGATTAAGTCCATAAAGCAGCTTACCAAGTGTGGGTTGTTTTTGATTCATTATATCCAAATTTGTCTTGTTTATTGGCTTCATTGTTTCTGATTTCTTTATCTAGCTTTTAATTCCATTATATTGCTAAGTATCATTTGCTTGTGTCGATACTTGGTTTTATATCGTGTAGTGAAAATTACCTTGCATTGCCTCCGGATACTTTTCTTGTTTTCTATCTAGTTCTAGGATTTAGGTTCTAGTTTCTTGAACGACTTGACAATTGTTGGTTGGTGAGCTTGGTTCTGAAGTGCAATCAAGGAAGACAAGAAAAGTGAGGTAATTCTAAACACTTGAGTGAATTTCGATTATTACTAATCTTGTTTCTTTGAGTTTGTTTGTTTGTTAACATGGATGGAAAAGGAGAAGAGACTAGAAAAGAAGGAGCTATGGCTGAAAGCTTGGCTAGGCTTAATGAGACTTTGGCAGCAATGCTTGGTCGAATGGAGATGATGGATACTAGATTGTAAGAGAATGCAGCACGGCAAGCACAACAAATGCAACAAGTGCAAAAAATTTAACAAGTGCAACAAGGGCAGCCAGCCGTACATCCAAATCCCATAATGCGAGCTATAAGAGTGCTTAGGAGAGAAGGGCAAGGAAATCTTGAAGCCCTAGAAGCAGCCGAAAGGGTAGAAGATGAAGATGAAGGTGGAAATCAACCTACCACTGATGGTGACCTTACTTCCATCAAGATGAAGATTCCTTCCTTTGAAGGGAAGAACAATGCAGAAGAGTTCATAGAATGGGAGAGGAAAGTTGAGCAGATTTTTGAATGCCATAACTACATCGAAGAGAAGAAATCAGTTTTGGCAGCCGTAGAGTTCAAAGGGTATGCTACCTTTTGGTGGGATCAATTGAAAGCTAATAGAAGAGGGAAAGGTATGAGGCCTATTCCTGAATGGTCAACCTTGAAAGAACTAATGAGAAGCCGATTTGTACCATCTCACTACATTCGGGATTTGTACAATCGACTAGCAAGACTAGTTCAAGGTGGAAGAAGTGTGGAAGAGTACCACAAAGAGATGGAGATGATCATGGCTAGGGCAAATATTGATGAAGATGAAGACAAGAAGATGTCACGATTTCTTGGGGGATTGAATTTGAACATAGCTAATGAATTGGAGATGTATGAATTCAACACAATGGAAGAGTTAGTTCAAAAGGCCATGAAGATAGAGAGAAGATTGACGAATAAAGCTATTTCAAAAACTGGCTACTCTAAAGCTAGTGGAAAATTTTCAAACTTCAAGGGTTCAAGTTCGAGTGGAGGTTCCTACAAAGGGGATTACAAGGGTTCTTTCCAAAAGAATTCTTCCTACAATCCTAATTTCAAGAAGCCGAATGATGGGGATGCAAAAACAGCCAAGGAAACACCTTCTAGACCTACTCCAAGTAGGGAAATTAAATGCTACAAGTGTTTGGGAAGTGGACACATTGCTTCTCAATGTCCGAATAAGAGGGTGATGATTGCTACCCATGAAGGGGAAATTGAATCAAAATCTGAACATGAAGAAGAAGAGGAGGCCGAATGTGGTGATAGGGCCGAATATGATGAAGAGGCTTGCACTACAAGAAAAACTGAATCAGACAATGGTCATCAGACAATGGTTAAGGAAAAAACCATTGTCTGAAAAAAATAGACAACGGTTATTTTTTCCAAAAAAGCATTGTTTGATTAATTTTCAGACAATTGTTTTTGGTTTTTTTTTAAGCATTGTCTATTAGCTGTCATTTTGGTCACACCAGACAATAGTATTTTAGGGACCGTTTTGTAATATATGTTCAGACAATTGTTTTTTTGGTAATACAAAACCGTTGTCTGATAAGATATTTCAGACAACGGTTTTTTTGAAAGTGTTGTATAATTCAGCGTTTCAGACAACGGTTTAAAAAAACCGTTGTCTGAATCAAGCATACAGACAACGGTTTTAAAACCGTTGTGTAATATATGTTCAGACAAGTGTTTTTTTTGGTAAAAAAAACTGTTGTCTGATAAGATGTTTCAGACAACGGTTATTTAAAAAGTTGTCTGATTAACTGTTCATACCATTGTATAATATATGTTCAGACAACGGTTTTTCATAATAAACCGTTGTCTGATTAACTGAGTGTGAAAAAAAATTGCCTTAAATGAAAGTAATCCCTATATACAAATGAAACCAAAAACACAAATCAAATGAAATCCTCCACTAACAAGTGTTAAACCAAATCCACCAGCAAGGTGTCAGAGCAAAAACCACATGATTCAATAAATTATATAACCAAATCTTTGAACAAAGTGTCAAATAAAGATACAAATCGAATGATAGGTACAAATGAAACTTTCAACAAATTTAAATAAGAAACACAAAACTTTCAACAAAGCGTCCAACCAATCTTTCATTAAATTGTGAATGATATAAACAATTTATTCTACAGGCAGCAGGGAGTTGTGACAGGCATTTAGGATGTTGGACCTGCAAGTATAAACGATGGAAAAATTAATGGCAGGACATAATTTCAAAATAGAACTTAAAACAAATGAAATTATTACCATCATAATAGCTGAATCAATTCTTCTTCCTCCTGCATGTAACTACTATTTTCTTCATCGAGTTCATCAACATATGGGAACGTTGGCAAATGTAGCTCATTCTCAAGTTCTATTTCTACAGATCCCTCATTTTCATCATCACTTTCATCATAGTACTTGTCAGGTAATTTTAAGACAACTGACCATAATTTTTCAAGAGGGTTATCTATGTAACAAACTTGCTTGACATGTTTTCCTAAAACAAAAGGATCGTTTAGAAAACCTAATTTGTTCAAATTAACCAATGTATATCCCAAGTCATCTACTTTAACCCCTTTGTTCATATCTACCCAATTACAACGAAAGATAGGAACCCTAAAGTGGTTATAGTCCAACTCCCAAATACTTGTAATAACTCCATAAAATGTAAGTGAAGTATGCTCGATGTTTTTATCCTTACCCTTCACAAGCATTGTATCGGCATCTACACAAACACCACTGCACTGAACTTGCCGCGTATCATCACGTTCTTTGGTGCTGAAGGTAACACCGTTGATTCTATAGCCACTGAATGTAGCTACATCCTTGTTAGGCCCTGCTGCAATCCACATTATATCCTTAGTTACTGTATTCTTCTCATCAAGTAATTCTGATGCAATCTGTCCAAAAAATTAAATTGGCCATAAGTATGATATAGCCTTTGAGAGAAGATAAATATTGTAGTATTTCAAAAGAATTCACAATTACAGGGCATTCATTATTTTTCAGTAAAATATATAAAGAAACAGGCCTATTTTTGCTGCAAATTGCAGCAAAATACTCGGGCTATAAGATTTTACCTATTTATGAAACCACTTAGGGAATGTTTCATTTTGCATGTTCTTTAGCCACTCTTCATCATTTTCATGTTCTGGATATTTTGTCACCAAAGAAGCCATATGTTCACTGCAAGTAAAATCAACTTTATTAATTTTTGAAACAAAATGCAGAAAATAAGGAAATAACAAAAACAAATTGAAGTAACTTACTCAAAATATGGGCAAACGTCATTACAATTTTGGAGAAGACACAAATGTGCTAGGTGCAAGTCCTTCTTACTTGGCGTTATCACTGTTGCACCAGATAAGGGTCTGTATTTTGCGTCGTTCTTATCCCTACTATTTTTCGGCAATTCAACAGTTCCTTCTTCAAAGTTGACCAAACACTCAACGACCTTTTCTGCAACATAGGCCTCAGCAATGCACCCTTCCAGAAGAGCCCAATTCCATACATAACCCTTGAAAGTCTTCATATATCTCTCAAAAGGGTACATCCAGCGAAGGAAGATTGGCCCACAGAGCTCAACCTCTCTCACAAAATGAATTGAGAGATGGAACATTATATCAAAGAAGGAAGGGGGGAAGTACTTTTCTAGCCAGCATATGGTCTCCACCAACTGAGCTTGCATTTTTTCCAGTTTATGCACCTCGATGACTTTACTGCAAATTGCCTTGAAGAAGAGGCAAAACCTAATAATAGTGCACCTAACCTGTTTTTGTAGTACTGACCGAATTGCAATGGGGAGTAAGTGATGCAACATTGTATGGCAGTCATGAGATTTCATTCCAACAAGTCGCAGATTTTCCATTGATACTAGACACTTAATGTTTGAACAAAAACCATCAGGTAACTTCATGCCAACCAAGGAGGAGCAGACAATCTTCTTTTCTTTATGCAATAAGTTCCAAGATGCCGTCGGCAACTTCTCTTTTTTTTCCGAGAGTTTTTGCCCTCAGCTCCGTTCTTATTCCCATTTCAGCCATATCAAGACGAACAGACTCCTTAACTTTTGACTTCCCTGTTATATTTAGCAAGGTATCAGTCAAAGCTTCACATATATTTTTCTCGATATGCATCACATCAAGGACATGCCTAACCGGCAAAAATTTCCAATACTCAAGTTGGAAAAATATAGACATCTTCTTCCAAATAAGTCGAGATTCACATTTATTCAATCGAGGTTGGCATTGTGTCTTACCATAGACATGGCCCCTTAGTGGTTGTACCCTTTCAAACACCTCCTCTCCAGTTAACGGAATAGGAGCCGACAACTTCTCCACAGTGTTATCAAAGGCTAATTTTTGCCTTTGATATGGATGATAACAGGGAAACCACCTACGATGCCTCATAACCACTGTCTTACGATAATTTGCCAACCTGGTAGCTTTTGTTTTATCAACACAGACAGTACAAGCATTATACTCTTTAATGATGTTGCCCGACAAGTTGCCTAAGGCTGGATAATCACTAATTGTCCACAACAAAATTCCCCTTAGTATGAAGAACTCTTTCTTATATGCATCATACACTTGTTTCCCATTCCATAACGCTTGAAGATCTTCTATAATTGGCTGAAGGAACACATCAATATCATTTCCGGGCTGATTCGGTCCGAATATCAACAAACTTAACATAATATACTTTCTCTTCGTACAAAGCCAAGGTGGTAAGTTGTAAATACATAGCAAAACAGGCCAACATGAGTAATCAGTTGATAATCCACGGAAGGGATTGAATCCATCGGTAGATAAAGCTAACCGAAGGTTTCTTGTCTCCGAAGCGAACTCAGGCCACTTTTGGTTGACAACCTTCCATGTTTGTGAGTCTGTCGGATGTCTAATTTTACCATCCTTTTGTCGCCCGGTGTCATGCCAAGTCATTTCCTTTGCAATTTGAGTTGTATTGAACAAATTCCTCAACCTTGGTATTAATGGAAAATACCATAGAACCTTAGCAGGGACCCCTTCCAATTCTTTTCCTTTCTTGTCCAGCTTCCATTTAGAGGCTCCACATAAGCGGCAAATTGTCTCATCTTCATTCGGGCACACGTGTATTTTTTCATACTCCATACCCATAGCACATAAGGTTTTCTTGGCTTCACTGAAGGAAGAAGGGATACTATTGCCTTCTGGAAGCATTGACCCAAGCAAAAGGGGAATATCAGAGAAGCATGTATCAGAAATGCCATGCTTTGCTTTCAAGTTATATAACTTGACTAAAGCTTTCATCTTAGTATAACCCTTGCATCCCAGATAAAGGGGTTCATGTTCACCTTTAACATGGTTAATGAAATCAGAGGAATCTAATGAAATATCATCATCGTCGACATTATCATGCCCCTTTCTTATGTTAGTTTGATCAACTGATTCTGAGAAACAATCAGTTTCAGCAACTAAAGGACTCCCTTCTAGATTTGACTCTCCGTGCCATATCCAGCAAGTATAGGTTTGATCAATACCATATTGGAAAAGATGATCTCTAACAGTTTGAGACTTCCATGATTTACTGTGAGCGCATCTTAAGCATGGACAACTAATTTGTGTTTCATCAAACCCATTCTCAAATGTAAACATTAACAACTCTTCCACACCTAATTGAAACTCTCTTGTTCTTCTATCAGCCTTCAACCAAGATCTATCCATCTTTGAGTTGGACCAGTTCTGCAATTTGAGCAATAATTCAGTTAGTTGGACCACTGAATTATGGTGATGTCAAATAGAACCTGGAAGGGAAGTATAATCACCTCATATGCGAGAGCAGATGTAGCAGCCAACTTCTATGAAGGTTTCTCGAAGACAGCTATCATATGGTTGTTGTGGTTTGAATAAAGTTGCATGAGGAAGCTTGGACTGTTATGTAATTTTTTCAACCTGAAGGAGAAAGAAAAAGGGTTCACATATAGAACTTAAAAGTTGTCATTGAAAAGAAAAGCTAGCACCAAGAGCAAGGAAAGGGGTATTTCTTGTTTACAAGTCAGGAGTGAAAGGTTTTCTGTTTATAAATCTCACAACAAAATAAATTTTAGTCAGCATTTATTTACAGTTTCATGAGCAGTACTTTACCTGTAAAACTAAACAAATACCAGTTCACACAACAGATGTTTTAACAGATATTCAACTTCATTCACAACAACCTGAATCCACAAATAATCCTCAATTCACTGACACAACTCAACATACCATTTCAACTGATAGTCATCAAATTTTAGCCAAAGACTTATAAACAAGCAGAGAAATCAGAAGCATGGAGACATACTGTAGATCTTGAAATTTAAGCAGAAAATTGAAGGGACAGAACAACATTATAGTAACCTGAAAATATCAATGCAACATTATAGTAATCTGAAAATACAATGCAATAATTCAATTAGATTAAACAGAGGAATGAATTCTATGGGACGATCTCTATGGGATGATTACTTACGGCTCATAAGATAAAAAATAATCTTCTTTCGACTTAATTGGGACAATGCAGTTACTGACAAAGGAGAAAGCCGGCAGCAAGGAGACGGCTGGTAGCAAGGAGACGGCCGACATTAATGAAGACCGCAGCAAGGAGAGTGGTGCTTAGGGTTTGGCAGCGAGAGAACCACGACTAATGAAGCTGAAAGAGGAATGAGAGATGAAGCAGAATCAGAAGCTTGGACGTTTTATGGAAGTTAGATTTTCTTAGAATAAAAACATGCTAAGGATCCAGTGGCTATTTGCAATGTATGGAAGTTAGGCTTTCTTAAGCCAAACAAACTTGACTAAGTATTAAAAGCTAAGGTTTGGATTTATAAATATTTCATAAACCCATTAGAAATTTTAAAGTCCACCGTTAAATAATGATTTAGATATAATATGATATTATATAAGTAGGAATACAAGTATATATTAATATATATATATACAAATATATACATCTATATAGAAGTATATATATAAGTATATACAAATATATATTAGTATATATACAAGTATATATATTAGTATATGTTAGTATATATACAAGCATATATATACACACACCCAGTATATATACAAGCACATATATTAGTTTATACAAGTATTATTGTGGACTTGCCTATTCATATATACAAGTATATATAAGTATATAAAAGTATATATTAGTATATACAAGTATTTGTGTGAACTTGCTTGTATATATATACTAATATATACAAGTATATATTAGTATATATACAAGTATATATATTAGTATATATACAAGTATATATTAGTATATACAAGTATATATATTAGTATATATACAAGTATATACAAGTATATATATTAGTATATGCAAGTATATATTAGTAAATATACAAGTATATATATTAGTATATATAAGTATATACAAGTATATATATTAGTATATACAAATATACAAGTATATATATAAGTATATATTAGTATATATATATAAGTATATATATTATTATATATTTGTATATACAAGTATATATATTATTATATATTTGTATATATTTGTATATACAAGTATATATATTAGTATATATATATTAGTATATACAAGTATTCGTGTGGACTTGCTTGTATATATACTAATATATACAAGTATATACTAATATATATACAAGTATATATATTAGTATATATACAAGTATATATTAGTATATATTAGTATATACAAGTATATATATTAATATATACAATTATACAAGTATATATATTAGTATATATTTGTATATACAAGTATATATATTAGTATATATATATTAGTATATACAAGTATACATTAGTATATACTAGTATATACAAGTATATATTAGTATATACAAGTACTCTTATGGACTTGCTTATTCATATATACAAGTATATATTAGTATATATACAAGTATATATATTAGTATATATACAAGTATATATTAGTATATACAAGTATATATTAGTAAATATACAAGTATATATATTAGTATATACAAATATACAAGTATTGACTGTTGGTATATATTAGTATATATACAAGTATATATATTAGTATATATTTGTATATAAAAGTATATATATTAGTATATATATAAGTATATACAAGTATATGTTAGTATATATACAAGTATATATATTAGTATATGTTAGTATTTGTGGACTTGCTTATTCATATATACAAGTATATATAAGTATATACAAGTATTCGTTAAAATTTTTCAATGTTAGACTTATTTAGTTTTTGCTCAATATAATTTACATCAACACTAAATTTTGTAATTATATAGGGTTCCATAGAAATTTATCACTACTAATTATTTAAATTTATTGCCTTAAGCACTTATGGATGAATTATAAATTGAATTTTATGAGTCATCTATATAAGTGAATTTGTAAAGTTAATTTAACAAAAATTTGAAAAATTCATTTTGTTTCAAAAGAGGGATGTCAAAACTTCAAAATATTTTGAACACTTAAATTCCCCCCTTTAATTCCCAAAAAAAATTTCATTTGCCCCCATTTTGCCCAAAACACGACCGTTTTGAAATTTAGCAATAAACCTAAACAGACCCTCTTCCGATTTCTCTCTCCTATCTCCTCCTTCCCTCTTTTGATTTCTCTGTGTATACCTAATTTGTTTCCATTTTCACGGGTAGAAAGCTTCAGAAACTAAACCAAACTTTGTTCTCCTCCTTCCCTCTTTCCATTGCTAGACCTAACTTTGTTCTCTTCCTTCCCTCTTTCGAAATCTTCAGTCTTGACCTAAAAACGCATGGTACATCCATATTTCTTCTTCCTCTTATACCTTTCTCTGTAACCCGCCCGCCACTCACTGCGGCTCTGCATTCACTTCCTCAGTTCCAGCCTTTGAGGTTCATTATATTCTTTTGTTGCTCTGCAATTTTTTTAATTTTTTCTGTTATTATGTTATTGTATAATTTTTTTCTTCCTCTTCTTAGTTCTTAGAAGTTTGTTTTATAAACCATTTTAATGAGACTTAGTTGCTGTTGTATATGCTGCTTCTTTTTGTTTCCGGCTGCAATGAGTAGAATACTGCAAATGTCGCTGTTAATATTTTTTCCTGCTCTGAAATACAGCCCATGTCCTGTATGTTAATCTTTGACTAAATTTTAGCCATGTGAATATTTTTTTACTGGAAGAGATAGATAAGCCTTTCACTGGTTTGGACAGAGGAATTTGAAATATTGAGATTTGACTTAAATAATGCATAGGTTTTCTTTGATTTGATACAGTTCAGGTTCATGGCTGTGGATACAGGTCTTGTTGAATGTGGCTTTAGAATAGGTGTCATTTCAAATGCACCTGAAATAAGTCCTTAACCACTTTCATTAATCTAATCAACTAAAGAACTTATAGCTATCTTGTCTGTTGTGCAAGCTATAGTTTATTTTTTACTAATTCTGTTTTGTTTTAGTCTAGTAGTAGGATTTTAGTTTAGCTGTGTCCCAATTAAATTATGCGTTATTTGCTTAGCAACGTGATAAAATGCAGGCTTACATCAACATTCTTCAAAAATGCATTTTCACATATAATTCTTACCTGTTGGCTGATGCTAATCTAACCTGCAGTTGTTTCCTGTGATTTCCAATGTTTAAACTGGATGATTTCGTACAAAATGTAACTTTTAATTTGTGAATGCAGGTGTTGATTATGGCTCCTTCTAAGAAGAAATAATCGTATCAACTACCCACCCGTTCTTCTCCACGTGTATGTAAACAACAAGCCCGGTCTTCCCCAAATCCAGCCACAATGAGAGTGGTGAAGGCTATCTCCAGGACACGGTCAATGCACCCAGAAAAGCCGTCGACTTCTTCCCCCGTATCTTCGAAGAGGAAGTCGATCTCTGAAAACTTGGAAAAAAAAACTGTCCAAGAAAAGAAAGCGAGTGGATAAGGTTAAGCCGAAATCAAATGAGGACGATGTTGCAGGATTAAAACTGCTAAAACGAGGGTGTGTCTCCATGCACTGAATTGTTAGACGAAAGATCAGTAGCCAAAAGCCTACAGTTTCATTTAATGCAAAGGGAGCACCATTTGGTAGGGCTGCTTCAGAGATGCAATCATATATCGGAGTTTTAGCAAGGTCTAAAGCCCCGATATGGCATGATTCCTGGAAGGAAGTTGCTGAAGACATCAAAACAAAGATTTGGGATTGTGTCCAGGTTATGCAAAATCCTTCCCACACAATTAATATATATACATTGTTTTTCAATTGCTTTATACACGTTGGGTTTTTAGTAACTTATTCATCTAATTTTATTTTTGTGGTTTATGTATGTAGATGGATTTCGTTGTACCATCGACTTCCAAGAAAATGGTACTGCAGTCTGCTGGTAAAAAATGGAGAGAATTCAAATGTCGGTTGACGAGACTCTATGTTCTTCCACACCGTGATGAAGCAGAGAAGCTGCGGTTTCCTCCAGCTGACTTCACATTCATTGAGCAGTCGTACTGGGACATTTTCGTTGCTGATCGTCTGGGAGTCGAGTTTAGCGTAAGGAAATCTTCAATTATCTTGTTTCTTAATTTAGTTCCAAATGGTAATCTAGATTCCTTTTTCATACTTATGATGTTTTGTTCCTTTTTGTCTTAGAAAATTCATGAAGAACAACACAAGAGAAGTATGCAGAATGAGTATCCTCATCGTTTGTCTCGAAAAGGATACGCGAACTTGGAAAGTGAATGGGTTAGTGTTGACTTGTGTATTTAATTTTGCTTTCTATGACTTGTGTATCGTCAGTATCGATTTATAATGCTTCTTAAAACATGTTTATATTACTAATAAGGTCATCTTCTATATATACATGCAGACTGAATCTCATCCTGAAGGGATTTCAGAGATCGATCGATCGAAGGCTTGGATCCTTGCAAGGCAGGACAGACAAGGAAAGTTTAAAGATGAGAGAGTGAAGCACAAAGCTGAGGAAATCGTAAGTTCTAATTTTTGATTCAGGTTTCAACTCAATTCATCAGCTTTTATTGTTTCCTAATTTATTAACTACATCCATTTTGGGTCTATTTTTTAGGAGTCATTAAAGGAGCAAGTTAGTTCAGGTGAAGTAGTTGAACAAGGCGCTGATGATGTGTTATCGAAGGCGCTTGGTAAACCGGAGCATTCTGGAAGAGTACGTGGCCAGGGAAGGCACGTGAAGCAATTTGTCTATTTTGGTCTCCCAAGATAGAGAAAAGCAAAGAATTTTGATGAAAAGATACTGGAGGGGGTTCAAATGGTCATGGAGGAAGAGACCAAGAAAATTATAGCGCAAAGAGATGCATTTTGGACTGCTGAAATTGCCAAGATTAGAGAAGAATTTTTGTCAAAGCCTGTGTCTAGTCCAAACATGCCTTCCCAACAAGCAAGTTGCTCCAATTCCATTCCTATTGTGAAGGATCAAGAGGCGCAAGTGCCGGTTGTGAGGAAGAATTTGAGTCCTCAATTTGATGCAAATTCTGTTGAAGCAAAAAGGAGTCTCAATTCGGATGAAGCAAAAAGAAGCCCCAATTCTGTTGATGATGAGAAGGTCCTTGCTTTGGAGAAAAGTGGAGGTGCTTGATAAGGATGATGTTCATGAGGTTGCTGCTGAGGTTGCTGCTGATGTTGTTGCAGATGTTGATGAGGTTGCTGCTGCTGAGGAGGCAGAACGTATCGAGGTTGTTGCTATGGTTGCTGCTGCTGAGGAGGCAGAAGGTATTGAGGTTTCTGCTGATGTCAAAGGTCCCAATAATGAGGAGGTTGAAATAAAAAATGATGACATCGTTAAAAAAAATTATGATGGGTTTGATAATCAAGTGAAATTGGCGAAGCTGGCCATAGGATCACCGAGCAATATTGTTGCTTATGCAAAGGTTGTTGAAGTCCCGGTTGTTGAAGGACATGAGCTATCTCTCCATGGAGTTAAGATTGCACAAGAGAATGCAAGAGTGTCGATCACTCGTACAATTCAAGGTTTGAGGATACTACTTAATATTTATTCAAACTTCTAATGATTATATTCAAACATATAAATAAATGTAATTTTCCATGTTTTTTATATTTACAGATGTCAATATCCCATTCCCAGTCGGCGATGAAATTGTTACTGTGGACCAAGCTGTGGGTACTTTTATAGCATGGCCGAGAAATTTGATTGTGCTGGATGGGGTGTCTAATCCAAAGGTTAAGTTTTGAGAAATGAAACTTTGCATAATTGCTTTTTTTTTGCTATTTACTGTGTTCACATGCCCCCTTTATTTTTAGAGTTTTAAAAAAGCTTGTGTGAAGAAAAAAGCCTCCAAGAAATTAAAGAAGCCTGTTGTTATAGAAGCTGATATTTTTGAGGAGGAGCTGCATGTTCAGATGGGTGCTGATTATCCAGCGTCTTTGAAATGTTTGTGGCTGTGGGCGAAGGATGCCTTAAGCGATGATCGAACAGTTAGTTTTGCCCTAAGTGAAGAAGCATTTGGTGTGAGCAAAAAGCAAGTTGTGTTCTTACAAGATCTACATGCTGTGTGCGCCGGAGGTGAAATGTCCGGATCCATACTTACCATATTTATTCAGTAAGTTTCCAAGTACAATAGCTTTTTATTTTCTTTGTTAATTGTGCTGGAATTAAACTGATAATATGTACAAACTATTACTTCATTTTGTATGCAGCTACTTGTATGAATATGTCAAAAGGCATAAAATGGTTGATCTGATTGGCTTTGTGGATCCCAGCATGATTGGTGCCATTGGATGTGGTAATTTAGGGGGGAGGTCACGTACACTTGTGAGTCGATTTAAGGGGGCTAAAGAAGGGCAATACTTTCTCTTGCCTTTCAACGATGTGTGAGTATTTTTTTACCTTTCTTTTTTATCCGCTATAGTAGCTAATGAGAGTTAGTAGCTAAATAACGCTGCTTCTGTATGTGATTGTGATTGATGTTATGAATTGAGCCTTTGTGATTGCTATTTTGGTGATTGAAATCACTGTTTCATTGTCGGTTCTGTATTTATTCGGATCTTTTTGTTCATTGAATTGTTTGGCGTTATGTTCTTCCAAATATGAAGAATTGCTTGTATTTTATTTTGTTATTTTGTAGGAATCACTGGGTATTGACTGTTGTAAATCCGACGGGAGAGGTAGTCTACCACATGGACCCTCTTAAACGTCGCATTGCTAGCCAGAAATGGATAGAGGTTGTTGATAAGTAAGTTGCGCTTCTAAAGTCTGCCTATTTAGTCTTAAGTTATAAAATTTGGGGAAAATGCAATTTTGTTAACTTATATTGTGTTTCTTATAGTGCCATAAAGTTATACAAAGAGAGTGTCAACAAGAATGTGAGGAGGAAAATTTTATGGGAGAACATGGCAGTATTGTTTTTCTCATCATTTCTGATTTATACAATATGTTAATTGCTTATTCTATGAAAGAAATATTGCAAAATTTGGACTACATTTTTTCATTTGAGTACAAACTTGGAGTCCACAAAGCATTTTCAGTTGGTCTACATTTTTTCATTTCCAATTGCAGCACTGCTGGCATTACTTGTATACTTACTCGTATATATTTGGATTGCATTTTTTCAGGTTAGGTTGTGTGATTAGGTTGATGTGTTGGTTTGCATATGGGTTTACATATGGATGTAACATGTGGTAATTCATTTTTGTTTTCATTTGCTATTTCAGGGGGTTCCTGTGCAGAAAGAGGCCACGGACTGCGGCCTCTTTGTCATGAGGTACATGAAGGAAATCTGTTATGACAAGGAGCTTCAGTTTGCAGCTAAGGTGAGAATTTTAATTATTTTCATTTTTTATATAATAGTTTTGTATTTACCACATGTGGCTAACCAAAATTTGATTCATTTTTCAGTGGCTACGCAGAGGTAACTTGGAGTATAGTGATGCCGACATCAATGAGATTAGGATTGACTTTGCCAAATATTTCATGAAGCGTCATTCAAGTTGAAGTTAATAGTATAATTCAGTGATATATGTATAGTGTTTATTTTTTTTTAGTTTGTTAATATGTTGAATGGTTGAATTTGTGGAGGTTTTTTTATTCCCAAATTTTCAATCCTCCATTGTAAAGTGTTGTCTTATATGTATAATGTACAGTTTAACAGACAATGGTGGTGAAATGAAAATGAACATTGAAACTATTGTCTAATAGTCAGTGTGCACATTAATTAACCGTTGTATTTAGCATCCTTCTACAACGGTTTTAGATTAATTAACCATTGTCTGAAAAATTAAAAAGTGTTGTGTAAACCTTCATTATATAAAGGTATTTAATAAGAAAGTGTTGTGTAAACCTTAATCAAACAATGATTTTTAATAAGAAAGCGTTGTATAAACCTTCATCAGACAACGATTTTTAATAAGAAAGCGTTGTGTAAACCTTAATCAGACAACGGTTTATAATAAGAAAGCATTGTATAAACCTTAATCAGACATCGCCTCAATAGACAACAGTTTTTGTCTTCATCAGACAACGGTCAAAAAGCGTTGTCTAAACCTTCATCAAACAACGGTCAAAAACCGTTGTTTGAAATGCTATCAGATATCGTCTCAATAGACAACAGTTTTTGTCTTCATCAGACAACGGTCAAAAAGCGTCGTCTAAACATTCATCAGACAACGGTTAAAAACCGTTGTCTGAAAATTTAAAAACCGTTGTCTGACAATTTCAAAACCATTGTGGAAACCATCAGACAATGGTTAAAAACCGTTGTCTTATAAATTAGAAACCGTTGTCAGAACGATCATCAGACAACGGCCAAAAACCGTTGTCTAATAAAATTAAAAACCGTTGTGCAAACTTACATCAGACAACGGTTTTAAAATCCCTGTCTGAAATGCTATCAGACATCGCTTCAATAGACAACGGTGTTTGTCTTCATCAGACAACGGCCAGAAAGCGTTGTCTAATTCAGTTTTCCTTGTAGTGTTGGGAGAATCAAGTATTGAATGTTGAACACGAAGAGATGCTTGTTACTAGAAGAGCCTTGAATATTCAAGTCAAGGAAGAAGGCTTGGATCAAATGGAGAATCTTTTCCACTCTAGGTGTTTGGTGAATGGTAAGGTTTGTACACTTATCATTGATGGTGGAAGTTGTACCAATGCTGCTAGTACCACAATGGTGGATAAATTGGGGTTAGCTTGTTTTAAACATCCCAATCCTTACAAGTTGCAATGGTTCAATGACGCTGGGGAAGTAAAAGTGTTGAAGCAAGTCAAGGTACCATTCTCCATTGGGTGGTATAAAGATGAGGTTTTGTGTGATGTAGTGCCAATGCAAGCTGGACATTTGCTATTAAGAAGACCATGGCAGCATGATAGAAGGGCACAACATGATGGCTTTTCTAATAAGTATACCTTTACTTATGAAGGAATGAAGGTTGTTCTAGCACCATTATCACCTTTAGAGGTGTATGAAGATCAAAAGAGGATGCTAGAGAGGGAGAAAGAAGTTTCGGCCAACATGAACCAAGGGGGTTCAAATTCGGCCAATGATGTTTCTTCAACACCCAAGGGTAATTCTAAGGGTAAGGAGAGAGAAAATAATAAAGTGACTGAGTGCAGAAAGGGACAAGAGGCCTAGAGTCAAAAGAAAGTAAGCAAACAAATAAATGGCCCATTGGTGAGAGAAAATAAGCAAGGAGAAAAAGCAAAATATACGTTTTGTGCAAGAGCAAGAGAGATAGATATAGGGCAGCCTGTACTCATTATTATGTATAAAGAATTGTTACTTGCTGACAGTGAAGAATCTCTTGATTCTTTACCTTCTAGTTTTGTGTCTTTGTTGCAGGATTTTAAGGATGTGTTTGCTGAAGACCTTCCTAGTGGTTTGTCGCCATTAAGAGGTGTAATATCCTCATATGTGGTCTAGAAGTTTTGATTATGTTATTGTTATTGTTGTTATTGTTGTTGTTGTTATATTGGATTGTATATATGTGTTAATTGCAAGAGAAAAGATTTTGGAAAGTGAATGCTTGTGTATATGTGTTTTGGGAAAAGAATTAGGGTTTAGAGAGAATGGTATATGTTGTGTATATGATGATATATATAACATATAAATGGGTCAAAGGAAGAGTCAAAGGAAAAGAGTTATTTTTGTGTTGAGTTTGTAATTACTTAAATGGGCTTATATGAGACAAAAGGTTAGTTATATGATTGAGGGCATTTTGGTAATTGCTTGGATAAGATCACTTGGTGGAGATTAAAAGCAAAATTTGACTTTGCTTCTTGATATTTTTCTTCTTCTTTTCCATTTTGGCCGGCTTCTCCTTAAACAAAGGAAAACAAGAGACAAAGTGAAGATCTTGATGTGTTAAGCTCAAATTGATGGAAGATTGAAGTGATCTAGTGGATGATACAAGAAGTCTTATAACTTTGGTAAGTTCTCTTGTGATCTTTGTGTTTATTTGAAATGATATTTGAGTTTGATAGATTTTTAAGAGTGTGTTGGTTGATTTTGACATGTGAGAAGTGTTTGAGTGATTGGATGATGGATGTTGAGTATGGATTGAAGAAAAGAGTAAGTGGTTGGAAGAGATGATGTTGTATATGTGGTAAGGGTTTTGAGATGATTTTGTGTTTGGTGTTTGATGTGTGTTTTGGTTTGTTTTTGGTGTGTTGCAAGTTTGAGATGAGTTTTGAGTATGTTTTGTTAAGATTATTTGAAGAGGATGTTAATGTATAGAAGTGTGTTGTTGAGTGTATGGTTATTTTTGATCGGAGTCTTGATTTGTGGCCGGACACGCCCATGAGCACGTCCAGGGTCTTTAGGCGTGTCAATTGTGTTGGAGGCAGTAGGTTTGACACGACCAGTAGCACGCCCGTGTTATTGAGTGTGTCATAGCTACTGTGAGATTTGAGAATTTACACGCCCAGGAACACGCCCATGTTGTTGAGCGTGTAAATGTTTCTGTGTTGTGGAGTTAGGGCACGGTCAGGGACACGCCCGTGTGGGTGAGCGTGTCAGGGTTAGGGTTTGCCCTAATTAATTCCTAATTGGATTATCTCTTGTGTATCCCTAAACAAGTATATGCTATTACTTTTGATTTAGGTCTTGAAGATAGTGATTAATCATTGATTTAAGAGGTAGAAGGATCTTGAACAAGGAAGTGTTAAGAGTGGTGTGATTTGTTTTTGAGGTAAGTACAAAACCTATATGATTGTGTGTAAGTTCAAATGTGGCATTATTACATTGTTAATTTATTTGAGCAATGTGTATTGTTATGTTTATATCACTGATGATATATATATATGAATAATGTGAATGACATGATGATGCAAATGAATGTGTTTATGAAAGATTGAAATGTTATGTTGTGAATTGAGATGAAATGGAATATAGAGCCATTGTGATTGGCTATGATGATATAATTGAATGATGTATGGCATGTTTGCCTAATTGATGAGAAAGATTGAGAAAGAGTTTGATAAAGAGAATAATGAAATAAGTGTATGCTTAATATGATATTCAATTTCAGAGTTCTGGTTTTTGGAGGCATGCCTATTTAATGAAAGGTAACAGTCTTGCCGGGTTGAGGATCTCTTCAAATTGAATTGAATTGAGGTCCAAGAGACTGGGTCTGTTACACAATGATAATTGATATTATGAGATATTTGATTTGTAACAGTCTTGCCGGGTTGAGGATCTCCTCGAGTTAGATGAGTTGATGATCCAAGAGACTGGGTCTGTTACGATATCCATGGATAGAGATATATATATGTATATGTTGCCTACGGGCTTGATAATGGTGTTTATGAACCAAAGCAGTAACTCTGAATTCTGAATATCGTATTAAGTACTTGATGGGCTATAGGTGTCTAGGTTTTATGTATAACATAAATGTTGTTCTAATGTAATGAAATGTTAATATTACTTATTTGATGAAACGGACTATTCACGGAATATTGTTTGTTGAGTATGATCTTTACTAATTGTGTGTGTATCATTGATGTTGATTTATTAATACAAATGTGAAACATTGCATTGCACTAAAGCATAACATTAGCATGAATTGTCTTACTAAGCCCTTGGCTTAGCGCGATAGTGTTTGATCGCGCAGGTAATAGAGTTGAACCCGAGAGCTCTTCGAGACCGAGTGAGAGTAGACAGTGAAGAGTTGATTTTGGGAACTTAAAGATCAGAGGAGACTTGCCAATCATGTATAACTCTTTTATATTTTGTAAAGTAATGATTTTAATGTACATATGTGTATATTTGTAAATATGAAATTAAATGTTTTCATATATGTAAGTATTTGATAAATTCCGCTGCGTAACAACTAAATGTATCTATATATATATCTATTTAGTTTTGTATTACAAGTTAACTACTTATCTTTCTATAATGTATACAATTGAAAAATTATGGTATCATTTAAAATGTTTTGAATGTTAAAAAAAAAATCCGTAGCATCTCTATGTTTAGTGCATGTATACTACATTGTGGTGTTTGTAGTGTGCATGTATTGAATGTAGGGGTGTTACAATTGTTTTGGTATCAGAGCCTAGGTTTGAGATTCTCAACCTAGGTAAAATGTAAGAAAAAGACTATTTTGATTTTAAAAAGTGGTTTTTGAATAACATATATGTTTGGGATTGGCAATCTCTTATCTTTAATAAGAAGTATTCTACTGTGTTTGCAGTGTTAGGTTGTGATGGATTCTCACTCACGTCAGTCGATTGAGGGTAGTGCCGAGAGTATTGCTCCTGCTGAGGGAGCTAGAGTTGATAGTGTTGAGGAGGCACCTGCTTCGGTGTCGGATAGACCAGCTGGAGAGGAGGTTCCGCCAGCCTGGTTTAGACATATGATGGAAGTTATGAGGCAAGCACCAGTGCAACCAGTGCCACCACCCCGTCAGCCTATGGTACCAGTGAGGCACTATGACAAACTAAGGAAGTATGGAGCGGAGGATTTCCTTGGTACTACTGATCCAGCTGTAGCAGAACAGTGGCTTGACAAAGTACAGAGGATCTTTATTCAGTTGCAAGCCACCTCAGAGGAAAAGTTTGATTATGCAAGATCTTTGCTACAGAAGGATGCATATGACTGGTGGAGGACAGTGCCCCATTCTATGGATGATCCACCAACCTTGTCATATGCGGATTTTCTGAGAGAGTTTGAGTTGAAGTATACTCCTAGGGAGTACAAAGACATGAAGAAGATGGAGTTCTTAAGCTTGAAGCAAGATAGCAAGACTGTAACTGAGTATGAGGTTGAGTTTATTCGATTAAGCCAGTATGCTGGTGGTATTATAGCTGATGAGATAGATAGATGCAGGAGATTTGAGGAGGGATTGAGGCCCTCTATCATGTGTCTAGTGGCTGGATATAGATATCATGATTTTTCCCAGCTTGTGGCAGCAGCTCGGAGTGTGGAGCGAGCTCAAGTTATTGCAGCTGCTTCAGAGGAAGAGGTTAGGGTTAGAAGGCCCCAGTTTGAGGCAGGGTCTTCTTCTGTTAAGAGAGGTAAAGGAAGCTTTGTTCCTAGAGTTAGTAGGAGTCAGAGGTCAGCTGGTAGGTCAGTGCAGTTTCAGAGACAGAGATTTAGACCTACAGCTTCAGTGGCGAGTGCTCCGACCCCAGTGACTCAGAGATCTGCTCTACCTGTGTGTGCTTAGTGTGGTGGATCACATAGGGGTGCTTGTTGGAGGTATAGTGGGTCAGCTGTGTGCTTCAGATGTGGATCTCCTGAGCATTTTATTAGAGATTGTCCAGAGAGACAGGAGCGGATGTCAGTTGATACTGCAGCTTCTCGACCTAGTGTGAGGGGAGGTCGAGCAGGCAGAGGTAGCAGCCGGGGAGGCAGATCTGGGTTCAGTGCTAGAGGAGGTGCTACATCCAGGGAGAGTAGACCAGAGGAGGTTGGATCTTCCCAGAGGATGTATGTTATGCAGAGGCAGCCAGATGCATCGGCAGTCATAGCTGGTACTTTTTCTTTATTTGATACTTCAGTACTTGCTTTGATTTATCCGGGTTCCACACATTCTTATATTAGTGCATCTGTTTTGCCTGTATCTGATATGCATGTTGAGTCCCTAGGATTTGATGTGTTGGTGACAAATCCGTTAGGGCATAGTGTGATTGTGAGTAAAGTGCACCGAGATAGTGCAGTGAGGGTGCAAGGTGAGGAGTTCCTTGGAGACTTGATTGAGATGCCATTTAAGGAATATGATGTGATTCTAGGTATGGACTGGCTATCTAGACATGGAGCTGTGGTAGATTGTAAAAGGAAAATTGTTTCTTTGAGAATTGTTGATGGTAGAGAGGTGATAGTATCTAATGAGCAGGAACAGCTAGCCTCCTTATTTGTTTCAGCTGTTGCAGCTAGGAGGTTGATTAGAAAAGGGTGTGATGCTTATCTTGCTCATATGGTAGATACTAGAGTAAGAGGTTCTCCTATTGATAGCATTGCCACAGTTGCAGAGTTCCCAGATGTATTCCCAGAGGAGTTGCCAGGATTGCCTCCTGAGAGAGAGGTGGAGTTCGGTATTGAGTTGTTGCCTGGTACCACTCCTATCTCTATTACTCCTTATAGAATGGCACCAGCAGAATTGAGGGAATTGAAAGTGCAATTACAGGAGTTGTTGGATAAAGGATTTATTCGCCCTAGTGTTTCTCCTTGGGGAGCTCCTGTGCTATTTGTGAAAAAGAAAGATGGTACTATGAGGTTGTGTATCGATTATAGGCAATTGAACAAGGTGACTATTAAAAATAAATATCCTTTGCCTAGAATCGATGATCTCTTTGATCAATTGAAGGGTGCAGCTGTGTTTTCTAAAATTGATTTGAGATCTGGGTACCATCAGCTGAGAGTCAAGTCTAAAGATGTTCCAAAGACTGCTTTTCGGACCAGGTATGGGCATTATGAATTTCTAGTTATGCCTTTTGGTCTAACGAATGCACCTGTAGCTTTTATGGATTTGATGAATAGGGTGTTCAGGCCCTATCTGGATCAGTTTGTAGTGGTCTTCATCGATGACATTCTGGTGTATTCGCGGAATGAAGAGGAACATGATATGCATCTGCGGATTGTGTTGCAGATTTTGAGAGAGAAGCAGTTGTTTGCCAAATTGTCGAAGTGTGAGTTCTGGTTGGATCAAGTCGCTTTTCTCGGTCATATAGTTTCAGCGGAAGGCATTAAAGTTGATCCGAGAAAAGTTGAAGCTATATTGAATTGGAGTCCACCCAAGTCGGTGACTGAGGTTAGAAGTTTTCTGGGTTTGGCAGGTTATTACCGGCGATTTGTGAAAGGGTTTTCCTTGATAGCTACTCCACTCACCAGATTGCTTCGTAAGGGAGTGAGATTTGTGTGGACAGATCAGTGTTAGACTAGTTTTGAGCAGTTAAGAGAAATGTTAACTCAAGCGCCTGTTCTTACTTTACTTGTAGAAGGCAAACCATATGTGATCTACAGTGATGCTTCACATAGTGGTTTGGGGTGTGTGCTGATGCAGGAAGGTAAAGTTATAGCTTATGCATCTCGACAGTTGAAACCGCATGAGCTTAACTATCCGACCCATGATTTGGAGCTAGCAGCCATTGTGTTTGCATTGAAGATTTGGCGACACTATCTGTTTGGGGAGAAATGTTTCATCTACACTGATCACAAAAGATTGAAATATCTGGGTGTTCAAAAAGAGCTCAATTTTCGACAGAAGAGATGGTTGGAATTGATTAAAGACTACGACTGTTTGATTGATTATCATCCAGGTAAAGCAAATGTTGTTGCTGATGCCTTGAGTCGGAAGTCTTTAGCTGGTTTAACTGTTTATTCGCTCTCGTTGCTTGTTGAATTGAGAGCTTTGCATGCCAGTTTTGTACCTTGTGATGATGGTTCATTGTTGACACAATTGCATTTGAAACCAATTTTATCGGATCAGATCAAAGAGGCTCAGTTGACTGATATGAAGATTCAAAAGATTATTTCATATTGCAAGAATGGGAAGACTAGAGATTTTATTGTGAAAGGTGATGGGAGTCTCTGGTTTAAGAACCGATTGTGTGTACCCGATGATGCTGATTTGAAAAGAGTCATTTTAGAAGAAGCACATCAGTCAGTGTTTACTATGCATCCGGGTAATACAAAGATGTATCATGATTTGAGACAGCATTATTGGTGGATTGGTTTGAAGAGAGACATTGCTGAGTTTGTGTCGAAATGTCTCACCTGTCAAAAGGTTAAAGCAGAGCATCAAGTTCCAACTCGATTGCTTCAACCATTATCAGTACCAGAATGGAAGTGGGATAGAGTAACGATGGATTTTGTGTCTGGGTTGCCATTGACACAAAAGAAGCATGATGCTATATGGGTGATTGTGGATAGATTGACTAAGACAGCACATTTCCTTCCGGTTCGGATGGATTACTCTTTGGAGAGATTGGCTGAACTGTATATCCATGAGATTGTGAAGTTGCATGGTGTTCCAACTTCTTTAGTGTCTGATCAAGATCCCAGGTTTACTTCCAGATTTTGGAAGAGTTTGCATAGTGCTTTGGGTTCTCGATTACACTTCAGTACTGCTTTTCATCCACAGACGGATGGACAGTCAGAGAGGGTGATACAGATTATTGAGGACATGTTGAGAAGTTGTGTTATCGATTTCTCTGGAAGTTGGGACAGGTTTTTACCTCTTGTGGAGTTTGCTTACAACAACAGTCACCAATCCAGCATTGGTATGGCACCGTTTGAAGCATTGTATGGCAGACGGTGTAGGACACCTCTTTGTTGGAATGAGCTTGGAGATAATAAGTTGGTTGGTCCTGATTTGATTCAAGAAACTGAAGAAAAAGTAAAGTTGATTAGAGGCAGGTTAAAAGCAGCTTCAGACCGACAGAAGTCTTATGCAGATCTGAAAAGGAGAGATATAGAATTTGATGTTGGAGATAAGGTATTTCTGAAAGTGTCTCCTTGGAAGAAGATTTGAAGGTTCGGTCGGAAAGGGAAATTGAGTCCTCGTTTCATTGGACCGTATGAAGTTTTGGAAAGAGTTGGGCCAGTTGCGTATCGACTTGCTTTGCCACCTGAGTTGGATCGTATTCATAATGTATTTCATGTTTCTATGTTGAGGAAATACAGGTCGGATCCATCTCATGTGTTGCCAATTGAATCTATCGAAGTGAGTCCAGATTTGACATTTGAAGAGGAACCAGTTGCTATTTTGGCACGTGATGTGAAAGAATTGAGAAACAAGAGAGTGCCATTGGTGAAGGTTTTATGGAAAAATCATGGTAAGGAAGAAGCAACTTGAGAAAGTGAACAATCCATGCGAGAGCAATATCCTCAGTTGTTTCAGCTTTGATATCAAGTAATTTCGAGGACGAAATTTTCTTTTTAGAGGGGGAGAATTGTAATATCCTCATATGTGGTCTAGAAGTTTTGATTATGTTATTGTTATTGTTGTTATTGTTGTTGTTGTTATATTGGATTGTATATATGTGTTAATTGCAAGAGAAAAGATTTTGGAAAGTGAATGCTTGTGTATATGTGTTTTGGGGAAAAGAATTAGGGTTTAGAGAGAATGGTATATGTTGTGTATATGATGATATATATAACATATAAATGGGTCAAAGGAAGAGTCAAAGGAAAAGAGATATTTTTGTGTTGAGTTTGTAATTACTTAAATGGGCTTATATGAGACAAATGGTTAGTTATATGATTGAGGGCATTTTGGTAATTGCTTGGATAAGATCACTTGGTGGAGATTAAAAGCAAAATTTGACTTTGCTTCTTGATATTTTTCTTCTTCTTTTCCATTGTGGCCGGCTCCTCCTTAAACAAAGGAAAACAAGAGACAAAGTGAAGATCTTGATGTGTTAAGCTCAAATTGATGGAAGATTGAAGTGATGTAGTGGATGATACAAGAAGTCTTATAACTTTGGTAAGTTCTCTTGTGATCTTTGTGTTTATTTGAAATGATATTTGAGTTTGATAGATTTTTAAGAGTGTGTTGGTTGATTTTGAGATGTGAGAAGTGTTTGAGTGATTGGATGATGGATGTTGAGTATGGATTGAAGAAAAGAGTAAGTGGTTGGAAGAGATGATGTTGTATATGTGGTAAGGGTTTTGAGATGATTTTGTGTTTGGTGTTTGATGTGTGTTTTGGTTTGTTTTGGGTGTGTTGCAAGTTTGAGATGAGTTTTGAGTATGTTTTGTTAAGATTATTTGAAGAGGATGTTAATGTATAGAAGTGTGTTGTTGAGTGTATGGTTATTTTTGATCGGAGTCTTGATTTGTGGCCGGACACGCCCATGAGCACGTCCAGGGTCATTAGGCGTGTCAATTGTGTTAGAGGCAGTAGGTTTGACACGACCAGTAGCACGCCCGTGTTATTGAGCGTGTCATAGCTACTGTGAGATTTGAGAATTTACACGCCCAGGAACACGCCCATGTTGTTGAGCGTGTAAATGTTTCTGTGTTGTGGAGTTAGGGCACGGTCAGGGACACGCCCGTGTGGGTGAGAGTGTCAGGGTTAGGGTTTGCCCTAATTAATTCCTAATTGGATTATCTCTTGTGTATCCCTAAACAAGTATATGCTATTACTTTTGATTTAGGTCTTGAAGATAGTGATTAATCATTGATTTAAGAGGTAGAAGGATCTTGAACAAGGAAGTGTTAAGAGTGGTGTGATTTGTTTTTGAGGTAAGTACAAAACCTATATGATTGTGTGTAAGTTCAAATGTGGCATTATTACATTGTTAATTTATTTGAGCAATGTGTATTGTTATGTTTATATCACTGATGATATATATATATGAATAATGTGAATGACATGATGATGCAAATGAATGTGTTTATGAAAGATTGAAATGTTATGTTGTGAATTGAGATGAAATGGAATATAGAGCCATTGTGATTGGCTATGATGATATAATTGAATGATGTATGGCATGTTTGCCTAATTGATGAGAAAGATTGAGAAAGAGTTTGATAAAGAGAATAATGAAATAAGTGTATGCTTAATATGATATTCAATTTCAGAGTTCTGGTTTTTGGAGGCATGCCTATTTAATGAAAGGTAACAGTCTTGCCAGGTTGAGGATCTCTTCAAATTGAATTGAATTGAGGTCTAAGAGACTGGGTCTGTTACACAATGATAATTGATATTATGAGATATTTGATTTGTAACAGTCTTGCCGGGTTGAGGATCTCCTCGAGTTAGATGAGTTGATGATCCAAGAGACTGGGTCTGTTACGATATCCATGGATAGAGATATATATATGTATATGTTGCCTACGGGCTTGATAATGGTGTTTATGAACCAAAGCAGTAACTCTGAATTCTGAATATCGTATTAAGTACTTGATGGGCCATAGGTGTCTAGGTTTTATGTATAACATAAATGTTGTTCTAATGTAATGAAATGTTAATATTACTTATTTGATGAAACGGACTATTCATGGAATATTGTTTGTTGAGTATGATCTTTAATAATTGTGTGTGTATCATTGATGTTGATTTATTAATACAAATGTGAAACATTGCATTGCACTAAAGCATAACATTAGCATGAATTGTCTTACTAAGCCCTTGGCTTAGCGCGATAGTGTTTGATCGCGCAGGTAATAGAGTTGAACCCGAGAGCTCTTCGAGACCGAGTGAGAGTAGACAGTGAAGAGTTGATTTTGGGAACTTAAAGATCAGAGGAGACTTGCCAATCATGTATAACTCTTTTATATTTTGTAAAGTAATGATTTTAATGTACATATGTGTATATTTGTAAATATGAAATTAAATGTTTTCATATATGTAAATATTTGATAAATTCCGCTGCGTAACAACTAAATGTATCTATATATATATATCTATTTAGTTTTGTATTACAAGTTAACTACTTATCTTTCTATAATGTATACAATTGAAAAATTATGGTATCATTTAAAATGTTTTGAATGTTAAAAAAAAAATCTGTAGCATCTCTATGTTTAGTGCATGTATACTACATTGTGGTGTTTGTAGTGTGCATGTATTGAATGTAGGGGTGTTACAAGAGGGATTGAACATCAAATTGACTTCATACCCAGTTCTACAATTCCAAACCGGCCAGCATATAGGAGCAATCCTATGGAGACAAAAGAGATGCAAAGACAAGTTGAAGAGCTTTTGGAGAAAGGCTAGGTTCGCGAGAGCCTTAGTCCTTGTGCCATTCTAGTCTTATTAGTACCCAAGAAAGATGGTTCATAAAGGATGTGTGTTGATTGTAGGGCTGTGAACAAGATTACTGTGAAGTATAGACATCCCAATCCTAGACTTGATGACATGTTGGATGAATTGCATGGGGCGAAATATTTCACAAAGATTGATCTTATGAGTGGTTATCATCAAATTCGCATGAAGCCTGGAGATGAATGGAAGACTGCCTTCAAAATGAAATATGTTTTGTATGAATGGTTAGTTATGCCTTTTGGTTTATCTAATGCACCTAGTACTTTCATGAGATTAATGAACCATGTTTTGAGAGCTTATTTAGGTAAGTTTGTGGTAGTTTACTTTGATGATATTCTGATTTATAGCAAAACTGAGGAAGAACATGTTGAACATGTTAGGAAAGTGCTTGAAATCCTTAGGGAGCAAAACCTTTATGCTAAGCTTAAGAAGTGTTCTTTTTGTCTAGATAGGGTTGTTTTTCTTGGTTTTGTTGTAAGTATGCAGGGAATTGAAGTTGATCAAGAGAAGGTAAAAGCTATCCAAGAGTGGCCGAATCCTTCAAGTGTGACAAAAGTGAGGAGTTTTCACGGATTGGCAAGCTTCTATAGGAGATTTGTCCCTAATTTCTCTACATTGGCAGCCCCCTTGACTAGCATAATCAAGAAAGAAGTGGGGTTCGTTTGGGGCAAGAAGCAACAAGAAGCATTTGATGCTTTAAAAGAGAAGCTTTCTACTACACCCATTTTAGCTTTACCTAACTTTGATTCTACTTTTGAAATTGAATGTGATGCTTCTGGTGTAGGTATTGGAGCTATTTTGATGCAAGAGAAGAAGCCCATTGCATACTTTAGTGAAAAGCTTAATGGAGCAAAGCTGAATTATTCAACTTATGACAAGGAGCTATATGCTTTGGTGAGAGCATTGGAAGTATGGGAGCATTATTTGCTGCCCAAGGAATTCGTGATCCATTCGGACCATGAATCATTGAAGCATTTGAGAGGGCAAGGCAAGTTGAATAAAAGACATGCAAAATGGGTTGTGAAGATTGAGAAGTTTCCTTATGTGATCAAATACAAGCAAGGTAAAGACAATGTAGTGGCAGATGCATTTTCAAGGAGGTACGCTTTACTTAATGTTTTGAGTACTAAATTGCTTGGATTTGAATGTATAAAGGACTTATATGTTGGTGATTCTTATTTCGGCAATGTTTATGATGCTTGTGAGCATGGTGCTTTTAATTCTTTCTATAGACATGATGGGTTTTTGTTTAAGGGTTTGAAATTATGCATGCCTAGATGTTCTATGAGAGATTTGTTAGTATTAGAATCACATTGTGGGGGTTTGATGGGGCATTTTGGAGTTGATAAGGCTTTAGACATGCTGAATGAACACTTTTATTGGCCGAATATGAAAAGGGATGTAATTTAGATTTGTAAGGCTTGTTTGGCTTGTAGGCAAGCTAAGTCTAAGTCTATGCCTCATGGTTTGTATATGCCATTACCTATTCCTAGTTCTCCTTGGATGGACATTAGTATGGACTTTGTTTTAGGATTACCAAGGACTAAGAGGGGGAGAGATAGCATATTTGTGGTTGTTGATAGGTTTAGTAAGATGGCACACTTTATCCCATGTCATAAGAGTGATGATGCTAGTTTAGTGGCCGAACTCTTCTTTAGGGAGGTGGTTCGAATTCATGGGATACCAAAATCCATAGTTTCTAATAGAGACACCAATTTTTTGTCTCACTTTTAGCGTGTGCTTTGGGGAAAGTTAGGTACCAAGTTGTTATTTTTCACCACTTGTCATCCCCAAATGGATGGACAAACAGAAGTAGTAAACAGAACTTTAGGTACCATGTTGAGAGCTTTAGTGGGTAAGAATTTGAGTTCTTGGGAAGATTGTTTGCCATTTATTGAGTTTGCTTATAATCGTGCTATTCATTCTTCTACAGGATATTCACCTTTTGAGCTTGTTTATGTTTTTAACACACTAAAAGTTTTGGATCTTGTTTCTTTACCTTCTCATGAGCTTGTTAGTTTAGATGGTGAGAAGAAAGCTAAATTGGTGAAAAAGATGCATGAGAAAGCAAGGGCGAATATTGAGAAAAGGAACAAGAGATATGCTGATTCTGCAAATAGAGGGAGATGTGAGATGAAGTTTCAAGTAGGAGATTGGGTTTCGGTACACTTCCGAAAGGAGAGGTTTCCAAATCAAAGGAAGAATAAGCTTGATGCACGTGGTGATGGTCCATTTCAAGTGTTGGCAAAGATCAATGATAATGCATACAAGATAAGCTTGCCTGGTGAGTATGGTGTTAGTACTACTTTTAATGTGTCTAATTTATCTCCTTATGATGATGCAGATTTGAGGACAAATCTTTTTGAAGAGGGGGAGAATGATACGAACCAGCCAAGAGGTAAGGATCCATTGGTGCTTCCAAATGGGCCATTGACTAGGAGCAGAGCTAAGAAGTTTGAAGCAGCTATGGGATTGCATATTCAAGATCAAATTTCAAGTGAAATGACTGAAATGACAATGGAAAAGTGCACAATAGAGCTTGAAGAAGGCACACCAAAGCTGATTATGATGCTTAGTGTGGAAGCTAAAGGCTAGCTAAAGAGGTCCAACGTGCAAGAAAGGTCAATGGGGGTTCATATAAAGTCTTGGGAAGTAATTTAAGGCTCATGGACAGCCCAAATAATGTGGGGCGTGTTCTTATGTTGAAGGGATTTAGTTTGGTTGTTTCCATACTTTATATTTTCCTTAGTGGATTAGGATTTTGTTTCCATACTTTATATTTTCCTTAGCGGATTAGGATTTTGTTTCCATACTTTATATTTTCCTTAGTGGATTAGGATTTTATTTCCATACTTTATATTTTCCTTAATGTGTTAGGATTTTGACTTTGTAGCTTTCCTTTTCCCATTAGAATTAGGGTTTCAGATTTATGTGTGCCTTTTACTATAAATAGGGCCTTATTTTTCTTGTAAGGGGACTTTTTGACATAATATTATTAAAGATTTTCGAATTCTTCTACAAGTTCTTCTTGTGAATTTTCGTGTGAGAAAGATTAGAGTGGATTCTTTAATTCTTTCTTTGCATCAAGAATTAGGTTTACTTATCAACGAGAGTTGCGGCATTTTCCTTCTTCTTACCAACTAAATCCTTCAATCATAGTGAGTTCGCATCTCTTTATAGGCGTTGGGTTCCTTAGGAGGTGATTATCAAGTTTCAAGGAGTTCTCTACCATTGTTATACGTTGGGTTTGCTGCCATCGCTGCTAAGGGTCTGCGTCAGAGTTGATGTGCCAGTTGCCCAACTTGAATTTCCACCCTCTTCAATGATTCCTCCAAAGAATCAAACCTCTCATTGCTCCCTTCCTGATTTTGTGTGCTAATTTGAAGGTAAGCATTCAAATCATCTTCCACTGTGGATTTCTCGAATTGATCTTGATTTTGTGCGCTAATTTGAATGAAGGCATTCAAACTATCTTCCAAAGTGGGTTTCTTAAGGTGATCTTGATTTGAATATTGTTCTTGAGAGTAAGGATTTCTTTGGTAAGGTTGAAAAAAATTTTGAGGTAGAATTTGCTGTTGGTTTTCCCAAGAAAAATTTGGGTGGCTTCCCCAGCTTGAATTATAAGGTCTGGGATATGGGTCATTTCCACCCATGTGCTGAAAACTTTCATAGGCATATTCTTCCTCTTGCCTCTCTTAGTATTGTCCATAACAAAATGAACACATGTTTGCGCTATGTCCTGCAATGCCACATGTTGAACATACTTCACGAGTAGGCATAGGTGTTCTTCCTCTTGCATTTAGCATCTTAAGTTGGTTCGTTAATTCTGCTAATTGCCATGCCATGTTAGAGTCAGGGTTATCATCATAAACCCCTACGTACCTTGAAAACTGCATATTTACAAAAGGTACTCAGCAATTTAATGAAAACAACAAACAAAACAAACAAACAATTAAAAGAAAACAAACAAACAATTAAATTGTAAAGAAAAATCAAACTACCACTACTTAAACAGCCTTCCCCGGCAAAAAAATAAAAGAACAACACTTAGTAATTTAAAGAAAATATACAACTAAGTAAAATAAAAAAATCAAACTATTACTACTTCAACAACCCTCCCCGAAAGCGTCGCCAAAAACTTATTGCGCTCGAATTAAGTACTACTACAAGCGTCACTCGCAAGTATACGAGGTAGCTGTAGCAAAGGTGATCGCCCCAAGGTTATTTCCCCAAGAAGGTGTGGTTTGTAATTGCTTGGTTGACAAGTATTTAAATGCGGAAGTTTGTTGTGTTGGAATGGTGCGAGAATGATTTAAACCTAAGATTAAGGAGTGTAGGATTGATGTGTGTGATGGGTGTACAAGATCAAATAGATTCTTGGGAAGGTTCCTAGGGGTATAGGTCCATTCAATCAAAGCTCAATTCTTAATTATCCATTAACATAACCTTGTAATTAATTTGTTCCTTAAGGTTAATTAGTCAATTACCAATCCATTAGTTCTCACATTCATTAATTAACAATGACCAATTCTTTTACATTACCAAATTAACAAAACCCTAGAACTTATATTTCTAATTCATTCATAGGGTAGTCGATTGCATAATTCCGATATCGAATTTCACCTCTCGGTCCTTCATTTAATATCTAGAGATCAATAGGTAGCTAATCCATCAACCTAGCATACAATCCAATGCAATCAACCAACAACAAGGTACATTAATGGAAATATCAAATCAAAGCATTCAATCAAATATACTACAAACCCTAGGCATGGGTATTTAGCTCAACATCATCAATTTAAAACATTCATTCAACTCAATATTAAACAAATACAAATTGTCCATTGCAATATCAATTCTCTTCATACAACAATAACAATAAGAAATGAATTAAAAGAGAGAATAGAAAAACCCCTTGTGAAGATGCCAAGAGTAGGATTACTAGTCTTCCTCTTAGCTCCACTTTGATGTATGATGAAGAACTCAAGCCCTCTTCAATGGATGATTCCACTTTGCAATATGGAATGGAGCTTTCTCAAGTCACCAATCCTTCAATAAAGCTTCTTCAACCTTCAAGAGCTTGTTTAACCCAATTTATCCCAAAGAACCTTAAAGAACTTGTCAATGGAAGATGGAGAAAATGAAAATGGAGGATGAAGATGAAGGGACAAGGAGAGTGTCACTCTCTCCTCATCCCAAATCGTGTTTGCCCCCTCCTTCTCTTTTCTTTTCTCTCTCTCCTCAAACCCTAGCCGTCTCCCCCTCATTTCTCTTTCACGCATAAGAATTTATATAGATTAAGGGTGACACGGCCAAGCTTGATTTGGCTTGGCCGTGTCCCTCATTTTTCTTTGGGACATGGCCAAGCTTGCTGGCCGTGTCCTTCAGTGCCTTCTTCTTTCTTTCTTTCTTTTCTTTGTTCTTCAAGGAGTGACACGGCCAAGCTTGTGGCCGTGTCACTTGGGTGTGTCACCTTCTGCTTCTTTTCTTTCCTTCTTTGCTTGGTCCAAGTCTCTTTGGCATGAAATGGGACACGGCCAAGCTTGCTGGCCGTGTCATGTGACACGGCCAGTGGCTTGGCCGTGTCATTGAGTGTGTCCCTTCCTGCTTCCTTCATTTTTTCTCTTTCTTTGTGGTTTCTTTGTTTTGCTCCTTCGATGAGACATAGCCAGTGGCTTGGCCGTGTCTCTTGGCCGTGTCAAGCTCTACCATCACCATTCTTTGAGGGACACGGCCAAGCTTGATTTGGCTTGGCAATGTCATGCTTGGTTCATGCTTTTCTTGCACTGTTTTGATCTTCCAAGGGTGTTTTTGCACCTAAACCTAAAACAAACACTTTAAACAAACTTAAAACAAAAATCAATCAAAACACTAACTAAAAACATATAAAAATCACACTAAAAACTAGTACAAAAATGATCTAAACAAGGCCTCATAAGGTGCCATCCCAAAACTAGACTCATGACTATTGTTCTAGGTGAACTCAATCAGTGGCAAATATCTATCCCATCTCCCAGTGAAATCAATGATACAGCTCCTCAACATATTCTCTAGAATCTATATCACTCTCTCTGACTACCCATCTATATGTGGATGGAAAGCAGTACTAAAGTGCAACCGACAACCCAATGCATCCTGTAAACTCCTCTAAAATTTTGATGCAAATGGGAATCTTGGTCTGACTCCAAAGAAACTAGGACTATATGTAATCTCACTATCTCACTGATATACAACTCAGCTAACCTTTCAAGTGAGTAATCCATCTGAACTAGAAGAAAGTGAGCTGTCTTCGTTATCCGATCAACTATCACCCATATTGCATCATACTTCTTCTGGGTCAAATGCAGTCCAATCACAAAATCTATTATCACTCATGCCCATTTTCACTCAGGTACTGACAGCGGCTGAAGCAACCCTAAAAAAACTTGGTGTTCAGCTTTTACTCTATGGCAAGAGAGACATCTAGATATAAATTCTGCTATGTCCCTCTTCATACCTGACCATCAGTAATGCTGCTTCAAATCTTGATACATCTTGGTACTTCCAGGGTGCATAGCATAGAATGACTGATGTGCTTCCTCTAAAATCTTCTTCTTTAATTATGTATCATCAAGAATACACAATTTATCTCTGAACCATATGTTGCCATCATCTCTCACATGAAAGTCTCTACTCTCCCCCTTTTTGTACTCCTTCACTATCTTCTGGATTTTCTCATCTACCTGATGTGCTTTCTTAATATGATCCAATAGCACTGGCCTCAACTGCAACTGAGTCATTAATGCACCTTGATCACATAGCTCAAATCTAGCATGCAATGCTTTCAACTCAACAAGCAATGAGAGTGAATAGGTAGTCAAACCTGCCATGGACTTCCGACTCAATGCATCTGCAACTAGATTTGCCTTGCCAGAATGATAATCAATCAAGTATTCATAGTTTTTAGTCAACTCTAATCACCGTCTTTGCCGAAGATTCAGCTCTTTCTAAACACCCAAGCACTTGAAACTCTTGTGATCCGTGTAAATAAAAGATTTTCCCCATACAAATAATGCCACTAAATCATCAATGCAAAAACTATGGCTGCTAGCCCCAGATAATGAGTCTGGTAATTCAACTAATGAGGCTTCAATTATCGGTATGCATAAGTAATGACTCTATCCTCCTGCATCAGAATACAACCTAAACCACTATGTGAAGCATCACTATATATCACATAGGGTTTACCTTTCATAGGCAAAGTAAGGATACGAGCCTGAGTCAACATGTCTCTCAACTACTCAAAACTTGCCTGACACCGATCTTTCCATATAAACTAACCCCTTTCTGAAGTAATCTGGTGACTGGTGTAGCTATCATAGAAAAACCCTTCACAAAACGACGATAATAGCTTGCCAATCCCAGAAAACTTCTAACCTCTGTAACATTCTTTCGTGGACTCCAATTTAAGATAGCCTCAACTTTACTCGGATCAACTCTAATACCCTCTGCTAATACCACATTACCAAGGAAAGGCACTTGATTGAGCAATAACTCACACTTAGACAGCTTAGCAAATAACTGCTTCTCTCTCAAAGTTTGTAGTATAATCCGCAAATGCCTATCATAATCTTCCTCATTTCATGAATATAGTAGAATATCATCAATGAAGACCACAACAAAGTGATTTAAGTATGGTCTAAACACCCTATTTATCAAATCCATGAATGCTCTTGGTGTATTCGTTAATCCAAATGGCATCACCAGAAACTCGTAATGTCCATACCTCGTGCATAAAACCATCTTGGGTACATTCACATCTCTAACTCTCAACTGATGGTACCCTGATCTTAGATCAATCTTAAAGAATACAGCTTCCTCCTTCAACTGATCAAAAAGATCATATATACGAGGTAATGGATACTTGTTCTTGATGGTCACCTTATTCAACTACCAGTAATCCATGCATAATCTCAAGGTTCCATCCTTCTTCTTTGCAAAGAGAATAGGTGCTCCCCTTGGTGACACACTAGGCCGGATGAACCCTTTATCAAACAACTCTTGTAACTGCACTTTCAACTCCTTTAATTCTACAGGTGCCATCAAATAAGAGGTAATTGATACGGGAGTGGTACCAGGCATCAGATCGATACCAAACTCCACCTCTCTCTCAGGAGGTACCCCTGGCAACTCATCAGGGAAAATATCTGAAAACTCGGCAATTATAGGTGTACTGTCAAGCAAGGACCCTACTACTCTGGTATCTACAATATGAGCAAGATATGCCTCACATCCCTTTTGGATCATTCTCCTAGCTGATATAGTTGAGATAAACATGGATGAAAGGTGTCTCTACTCACTAGATACCAACACATATATACCGTCATGTGTTCTTAGATTAACACATTTTTGTTGATAGTCTGCCATAGCCCCATGCCTGGATAACCAATCCATCCCCAAAATCAGATCATACTCTCTAAAATGCATCTCAATTAGGTCACCCAGAAACTCATCATCCTGAACAACAATTGGACTATCTCAGCACACCCTGCTAACTACAATCCTATGCCTTAAAGGATTGGTAACCAGCACCTTAAATCCTAGGAACTCCAAATGCAAATCACTCATAGGTAGTATGGATGAATTGATATATGAATGTGTCGGCCCAGGGTCTATCAATGTATGAACTAAAGTGCCAAATAAAGTAAAAATACCAACTATAATAGCTTAAGCATTCGGCTGCCTCTGCATCACATAAAACTACTGTGATGGTCATGCATCATCGGGTATACTCCCTGATGTATAACCTCCTCTCTGAATAGTCCATGATCTACCACCCCTGCCAAAACCTCTGCACCTCGACCCCCTCTTACACTAGGTTTAGATGTTATTGTATCTGTATCTCTGTCATATGGTGGCTTTGGACAGTCTCTGATAAAATGGTCCTGTGATCCATATTTGAAACAAACTATCGATGCACCAGTCATCCAATAAACGCGTCCATGTTCCCTACCACACTGAGCAAAGGTAGGGGAAGTAGGCCTCTAGGTCACTAGGGTTGAAGGCACTAGCCACTGAGGCTGTAGGTCTCTATCTCTATCTCTGCTATTGTGACGACCTACTAGACTGCCCCTGGCTCCTACTGAACCTCTGAGGATATCCTCCTTGGTCTCTCTTTGATGATGAAGACTATGCCTCACTCTAGGGTCTCCTAACTTTGCTCTCTTCTACTCTGGCAGCTGCTGCAAGTCCACATGCCTTCCCTACACTTCTGGTAGCTGCAACCAACTTAGAAAAATCTTCATACTGAGAGCATGGCACTAGACATATGATAGATGGTCTCAACCCCTCCTTAAGCCTTTGGCATCTATCAACCTCATCTGATAGACTGTCCAAATCCCCCTGCATACTGGCTTAGTCGGATAAACTCTATCTCATACTCAGTCATTGTCCTCGTCTCCTACCTCAAACATAGGAGCTCCATCTTCTTAGCATCCTTATACTCTCTGGGAGCATACTTCTTCTCAAATTTCTACAGGAAATCAGCATATGTCAATGGATTATCTGTCCCATAGGGAACCGTCTTCCACTACTCATACTCATCCCCCTGCAGAAGAGATCTAGCATAATCAAACTTCTCTTCCAAAATAGCTTGTAACTGTATGAACACTCTCTGGACCCTGTCTAGCCACTGCTCTATTATAGTTGGGTCAGTAGTACTGAAAAAATTTGTGGCTCCAAACTTCCTTATCTTGTCATACTTCAGAGTCGACAACTGCTGTTGCGGCTGCAGCTGCTGAACAGGCGCCTATCATAACAGCTCCACCATATGTCATTCCCAGCCCGATAGAACCTCCTGTAACACCCCTATACCCAATATACATACACCACATATACTCACAATATGTAATATACATATAGAAGATATAAGAATGTCACAGTCCATTTTCATCAAAGAAATCTTTTGAATTAAACATCAAAACATTATCAATCAATCTAAATAAATTTAAAACATTTAACTTATATTATAGAAAGTAATAAATAAAACATCCTTTATTAAAATACATTTACATATATCTTCATTACCTTAAAAGTTTATCAAAAATATTTATTTAATAAGCAGCAAAAAATGTAGCGGAATATACATATGTATACATCAAAATCAATATTTATAAAAATATAGAGTTTATACATGCTGGCAGTTCGTCTCTGATCTTGAAATCCAAAAATCAACACTTCACAAGGGATCATAAGCCTAGACTCGACTAGGTCTAGCTGAAATCTCTGGCTCAACCGGATCTACCCTGTCATCTGCACGATAAATCACAATCGCGCTAAGCCAGAAGCTTAGTGGTACAAACCTTGATAACAATATGATTCAAATGTAATGCTAATGTCAAACTTTCAAGAATTAGAAGTAATATGCAAGGATATCATATTTCATAACATTAAATCTCATTACATTATTCAATTATTCCATTATTCATAATTCACATTAAAGCAAAGACAAGCATGGGCCCAAAAGAAACTAATATGCCATTCAAATTTCAGAGTTGCTGTTTTGGTCCAATAATCACATTTATCTAGCCCGAAAGCGAGTCATAATCACAATGAGGATTACCTCATATGTAACATCCCAACTAGGCTTCAAGGACTAGGCACAACCCATCTTCAAGGGGAGTACTGCATCGCCCAACAAGGCTTCAAGGACCAAGCCCAACTCAGCTTCAAGGGATTGTTACTTTTTAGGCATGCCACCAACAACAAAACTCTAAAAATTGAATAACATACTAGGCACACAATTCTTTCATTATTTCATTATCAAATCCTTTTTCATTTTCTCATGATCATCATAAGCACAACACCTCAAATATCCCATTTATATCAATATAGCCATCACCAATGGCTTCACATATCATCATTAGGGTATGCATAACAAATTACATTATTCATACATTTTCAATCCTCAACATATATTTCACATAGTTTACATAATGCAATTCATAACACCATTCTCATACATCAACAATATAATAGGTAACTTAACACATTTTCCAACAAAATGTGTTAAGTCCCAAAGTCATGTAATTATATGCAATCATGTAAGGTTTGTACTTACCTCTAAGAACAACAAACACCAATCCTAATCTCCTCTTCTAAGAATCCTTCAACACTTGGATTGGGGTAACTCAAATCTCTTCAAAACCTAATCCAAAGGTGATTATACATACTCACTTAGTGATACACATAAGAAAATAAGAAAAAGCACTATCTAGGGTAAACTCTACACATGACACGCTCAACAACACGGGCGTGTCCCTAATCGTGCCCTAAACCTGCAACACAGAAATTTTGACATGCTTAATGACATGGGTGTGTCACACACCCATGTCAGTCCTCCTCCAACACAGAAGCTATAACACACTCAGTGACATGGGCGTGTCACTGGACGTGTCAATCCTCCAACAACACAGTAGCTATGACACGCTCAGTGACATGGGCGTGTCACTGCTCGTGTCACCTATACTGAAAACAAAACCAACGACATGCCTAAAGACGTGGCCATGTTACTGGGCGTGTCAGGCCAAAAACCTGAAATCAACACTAAAAACACCACATCCAACAAACATCTTTCTTTTACCCTTTTCCATTCCAAACAAACTTAACGAAAATCATTAATATACCATAATAAACTTTCATAGCATCAAAACAACTCAATTACATGCATCAAAACACAAACACAACCATATTTCACAACTCAAAGTCACAACACCCACAACTCTTGCTTTCTTCACCAAACGTAACCCTTTTCTCTTCAATCCAACTCCAAAATCAAAGTCAATTAAACAAAACAACCTCAAACACACCAAAATCAACCATACACACAACTACACCAACCATCCACCATACTCACATACACAAACTCAAAGAAATCAAAGAAACAAGTTGGAAACTTACAAAAAGTGAAGAAAATCCTTAAAACTCCAACTTGATCTCTTGAAATCCTTCAATTGCTTGAGTTAGGAATCAACAAAACATCTCTTTCCTTTTGAAAATGGTGATGGCAGGGCTCTTGAAGAAGAAAGAAGAAGATGATAAAAAGTCAAGCCCAAACACTACTCTTAACCACTTAAATCTTCACTTAATCTCCACCAAGCAATTAAATTATTATAATATTATAAATATCATCTTCCACTCACATCTAATTTCTATTTTATTAATTCAAATATCTTTTGACCTTAAATAAATGTTGACTTGTATATGTTGTATATATCTTCATATATACAACATATACACACCACCCTTTTCCTTTCTTTCCACTTAATCAAATATACACACTTTAAATTATTTAATTCAATTTCAACAATTAGCATTTCTAAAATTTTAGGGTATCATATGGGATATTATAATTCTTCCCCTCTACAAATAAATTTTATCCTCAAAATTACCTGTTCTCAAGTCTGGAATAATTGAGGATACTGATCTCACATCAATTGCTCACTCTCCCAAGTTGCCTCTTCCTTAGCATGATTCTTCCAAAGAACCTTCACAAGTGGCACTTTCTTATTTCTCAACTCTTTTACTTCATGTGCTAAAATAGCCACTGGTTCTTCTTCAAAAGTCAAATCCAGACTCTCCTCAATAGATTCCACAGATAAATTATGAGATGGGTGTGATCTTTATCTCCGAAGCATAGAGACATGGAAGATATTGTGAATTCAATACAATTCAGGCGGCAAAGCGAGTTGATAGGCAACTGGTCCAACTCTATCCAGTATCTCATAAGGTCCACTAAAACGAGGACCCAACTTCCCTTTGCGGCTGAATCTCAAAATTTTCTTCTGAGGAGACACTTTCAAAAATACTTTATCTCCAACATTAAACTCTATGTCTCTCCTTTTCAAATCTAAATAGGATTTCTGTCGGTCTGAAGTTGCTTTCAACGGATCCCGAATCAACTTCACTTTCTCTTTCATTTGTTTAATCAAATCGGGACCAACCAACTTACCTTCACCAACCTCATCCCAATATAGAGGCGTCCTGCATCTTCTATCATACAATGACTCATAAGGTGTCATTCCAATACTAGATTGATGACTGTTGTTATAGGAAAATTTAATCAATGGCAAGAATCTATCCCAACTCCCAGAGAAATCAATAACACAGCTTTTCAACATGTCCTCCAAAATCTGTATTACTCTCTCTGACCGCCCATCTGTCTGAGGATGGAAAGCAGACCTAAAATGCAACCGAGAAGCCAAAGCATTATGTAAACTCTTCCAAAATCTCGAAGTGAACTGGGGATATCGATCCGACACCAAAGAAATTGGGACTCCATGCAATCTCACTATCTCACTAATATACAGCTCAGCCAACTTCTCAAAAGAATAGTCCATCCGGATTGGAAGGAAATGAGCTATCTTCATCAACCGATCAATAATCACCCAGATGGCATCATGTTTCTTCTGAGTCAAGGGCAAACCAGTCACAAAATCCATTGTCACTCTCTCCCATTTCCATTCTGACACTGTTAAAGGTTGGTGCAACCCCGAAGGAACTTAGTGCTCGGCCTTCACACTTTGACAAGTGAGACATCTTGATATAAACTCCGCTATGTCCCTCTTCATATCTGACCACCAATAATATTGCTTCAAATCATGATACATCTTAGTATTCCCAAGGTACATAGCAAAAGCCGACTGATGTGCTTCCTCCAAAATAATCTTTCTCAATCTTGCATCATTAGGAACACACAATCTATCTTTGTACCATAAACTGCCATCACTTCTCATAAGAAAATCTCGGCTCTCTTCCTTTTGTCAATCCAAAATAATCTTTTGAATTCTTTCATCTGCCAACTGAGCCTCCCTAATCTGATCCAACAATATCAGTCTCAAATGCAACTGAGCCAACAAAGCACCATCATCACATGATTCAAAACTAGCATGCAACACTCTCAACTCAATAAGCAACTAGAGCGAATAAGCAGTCAAACCTGCCAAAGACCTCCGACTCAAGGCATCAGCAACAACATTTGCCTTACCAGGGTGATAATCAATCAAGTAGTCATAGTCTTTAATCAACTCCAACCACCATCTCTGTCGAAGATTTAGCTCTCTTTGAACACTCAAGTATTTCAAACTCTTATGATCTGTATAAATGAAACACTTCTCCCCATACAAGTAATGTCACCAAATCTTCAAAGCAAAAACTATGGCTGCCAATTCCAAATCATGCGTCGAATAATTCAACTCATGTGGCTTCAATTGTCGAGAAGCATAAGCTATGACTCTACCCTCCTGCACCACTATGTGAAGCATCACTGTAAATCACATATGCTTTATCTTCCACAGGCAAAGTAAGAAAAGGAGCTTGAGTCAACATCTCCTTCAACTGCTTAAAGCTTGCTTGACACCGATCTATCCACATGAATCTAACTCCCTTTCGAAGTAATCTGGTGAGTGGAGTAGCTATCAAAGAAAAACTTTTCACAAACCATCGATAATAGCCTGCCAAACCCATAAAACTTCTAACGTCAGTCATTATCTTCGGTGGACTCCAATTCAGAATAGCTTTAACTTTACTCGGATCAATTCTAATACCATCTACTGAAACCACAAGATTGAGAAAAGTTACTTGATCAAGCCAAAACTCACATTTAGACAGCTTAGCATACAATTGCTTTTCTCTCAAGGTCTGTAATATAATCCGCAAATGCTTATCATGATCCTCCTCATTATGCGAATATGTAACACCCCCACATCCAATACACACACACTACAAACACCCCAATGTAGTATACGTGCACTGAACATAGGAATGCTACGGATTTTCTTAACATTCAAAACATTTTAAACTTGATACAATACCCTTATCGTTATATATTATAGAAAAGTAAATCATTTACTTATAAACAAAACATATTAGATATATATACATACATTTAAATATTACACAGCGGAAGATATAAAATAGGTACATATATGAAAACATTTGAATACATATTTACAATTATACATATATTTACATTATAAACAAAAACTTTTCAAAATATAAAGAAGTAGTACATGATTGGCAAATCTCCTCTGATCTTTAAGTCCCAATATCCACTCTTCAATGTCTACTCTCACTGGGTCTCGAAGAACTCTCGGGTTCAACTCTATTACCTGCGCGATTAAACACTATCGTGCTAAGCCAAGGGCTTAGTAAGACAATTCATGCTAATGTTATGCTTTAGTGCAATGCAATGTTTCATATATGTATTAACAAATCAACATCAAAGATACACATTCAATCAATAAAGATCATATTCAACAGACAATATTCCGTGAATAGTCCGTTTCATCATTTAAGTAATATTAACATTTCATTACATTAGAACATCATTTATGATATACATAAAACCTAGACACCTATGGGCCCATCAAGTACTTAATACGATATTCAGAATTCAGAGTTACTGCTTTGGTTCATAACACCATTATCAAGCCCGTAGGCAACATATACATATATATTTCTATCCATTGATAGCGTAACAGACCCGGTCTCTTGGATCATCAACTCATCTAACTCGAGGAGATCCTCAACCCGGCAAGACTATTACAAATCAAATATCTCATAATATCAATTATCATTATGTAACAGACCCAGTCTCTTGGACCTCAATTCAATTCAATTTGAAGAGATCCTCAACCCGGCAAGACTGTTACCTTTCATTAAATAGGCATGCCTCCAAAAACCAGAACTCTGAAACTGAATATCATATTAAGCATACACTTATTTCATTATTCTCTTTATCAAACTCTTTCTCAATCTTCCTCATCAATTAGGCAAACATGCCATACATCATTCAATTATATCATCATAGCCAATCACAATGGCTTTACATCACATTTCACATCTCAATTCATATTTTGCATATAGCATCTCAACATACATTATCCATAACACACATTATCATTTACAAGATTCACATTACATATAACATACCATTGTTCAATCTCAACAATGCAATTAGGGCAAAGAACAATCTACATCATTCATATTTTTAAGATCTTCCACATCCATTTGATTAGGGCATTCTTTGTTTGAAGTATGTTTAAAGTGTTTATGTTTAGGTTTAGGTACCAAAATACCTTTGAAGAATCATTACAATGCAATTAGAACAAAGAATAAAAAATCTAACCAACACATTTGAGGGACACGGGCAGCACCCTTGAGGGACATGGCCAAGCTTGTGGCCGTGTCTCTCAACCACAATTTGGCAGTAAGCAACACGGGCAAGGGACACGGCCAAGCTTGTGGCCGTGTCTCCCAAAAATCCTTCCAACACGCCCAAGTTTTCTTGGCTTGGCTGTGTCTCTCCTTGCTTTTGGCCGTGTCATTTGAAAACCAAACCCTAAATGTGTCCAACAATCTTATAAATGCATTTTAACACATCATGCACAACACAAATTCATTCAAATAGGTACACTCAACAACAAAAACACATATCTTACACAATCATCACAATAATCACTTTAATAACACATTAACATCACAATTTAAACACAACCACTTCAAAATCCTAAAAACCAACATCCTTCTCCATCTTCCAAAATCAACATCCTTCACTTCCAACAACAACACCTATTTATATTCTTAACTTAAAACCAAATTTACACTTGAATACACAACACAACTACATCCCATCATCAATTCAACAAACCCTAATGAATTTCAAATACTACTTCAAAAGAATAAAAGAAATCAAAGGAAAGATCTTACCTTAGTTAAAAACTTCTTGAATCAACACTTGATCACTTAATCTTCCTTCAATTTGAGCTCAACACATCAAGATCCTCTCTTCACCTCTTACTTTCCTTTTGGTTTTTGGAGAGCCGGCCACTTCTTGAAAGAAAGAAGGAAATGATGAAGACACAAAGTCAAATTTTGCTTTTAATCTCCACCAAGTGATCTTATCCAAGCAATTACCAAAATGCCCTCAATCATATAACTAACTTTTGTCTCATATAAGCCCTTATATGTAATTGCACATTCCACATAAAATATCCTCTTATATTGACTCTATATTTGACCAATTTATATGTTATATATATCATCATATACACAACATATACCATTCTCTCTAAACCCTAATTCTTTTCCCCAAAACAAATATACATAAGCATTCACTTTCCAATATCTTTTCTCTTGCAATTTAACACATATATTCAATCCAATATATCACTACAACAACAATAACAACAACATCAACAACTTAATCAAAACTTTTAGGCCATATATGAGGATATTACAATTCTCCCCCTCTAAAAAGAAAATTTCGCCCTCGAAATTACCTGAAATTAACTCTGAAACAACAGAGGATATTGCTCTCGCATCGTTTGCTCACTTTCCCAAGTTTCTTCTTCTTTCCCATGATTCTTCCAAAGAATCTTCACCAATGGTACTCTCTTGTTTCTCAACTCTTTCACTTCCCGTGCCAAAATAGCAACTGGTTCCTCTTCAAATGTCAAATCTTGATTCACCTCAATAGATTCAATCGGCAACACATGAGATGGATCCGATCTGTATCTCCTCAACATTGAAACATGAAATACATTATGGATACGATCCAACTCAGGTGGCAGAGCAAGCCGATAAGCAACTGGCCCAACTCTCTCTAAAATTTCATACGGTCCAATGAATCGAGGACTCAATTTTCCTTTCCGACCGAACCTCAAAATCTTTTTCCAAGGAGATACTTTCAAAAATACCTTATTTCCAACATCAAACTCTATGTCTCTCCTCTTCAGATCTGCATAAGACTTCTGTCGGTCTGAAGCTGCTTTCAACCTGCCTCGAATCAACTTCACCTTCTCTTCAGTTTCTTGAATCAAATCAGGCCCAATTAACTTACCTTCCCCAAGTTCACTCCAGCAAAGAGGTGTCCTACACCGTCTGCCATACAATGCTTCAAACGGTGCCATACCATTGCTAGATTGATGACTGTTGTTGTAAGCAAACTCCACAAGTGGTAGAAATCTGTCCCAACTTCCAGAGAAATCAATGACACAGCTTCTCAACATGTCCTCAATAATCTGTATCACCCTCTCTGACTGTCCATCCGTCTGTGGATGAAAAGCAGTACTGAAGTGCAGTCGGGAACCAAAAGCACTATGCAAACTCTTCCAAAATCTTGAAGTAAACCGAGGATCTCGATCAGACACTAAAGAAATTGGAACACCATGTAACTTTACAATCTCATGGATATACAGCTCAGCTAATCTCTCCAAAGAGTAATCCATCCGAACCGGAAGAAAATGAGCTGTCTTAGTCAATCTATCCATAATCACCCATATGGCATCATGTTTCCTTTGTGTCAATGGCAAACCAGACACAAAATCCATTGTCACTCTTTCCCACTTCCATTCAGGCACTGACAACGGCTGAAGTAACCCGGTTGGAACTTGATGCTCTGCTTTTACCTTCTGACATGTGAGACATTTTGACACAAAATCTGCAATATCTCTCTTCAAACCAAACCACCAGTAATGTTGCTTCAAATCATGATACATCTTGGTATTGCCCGGATGCATAGCAAACACTGACTGATGTGCTTCTTCTAAAATGATCCTTTTTAAATTAGCATCATCAGGTACACACAATCTATTCTTAAACCAGAGACTCCCATCATTTTTCCCAACAAAATCTCTAGTCTTCCCATTCTTGCAATCTGAAATAATCTTTTAAATCTTCATATCAGTCAACTGAGCCTCTTTGATCTGATCCAATAAAATTGGTTTCAAATGCAATTGTGTCAACAATGCACCATCATCACAAGGTACAAAACTGGCATACAAAGCTCTCAACTCAACAAGCAACGAGAGCGAGTAAACAGTTAAACCATCTAAAGACTTTCGACTCAAGGCATCAGCAACAACATTTGCTTTACCTGGATGATAATCAATCAAACAGTCATAGTCTTTAATCAATTCCAACCATCTCCTCTGTCGAAGATTGAGCTCCTTCTGAACCCCCAAATACTTCAAACTCTTGTGATCAGTGTAGATGAAACATTTCTCCCCAAACAAATAGTGTCGCCAAATCTTCAATGCAAACACAATAGCTGCTAGCTCCAAATCATGGGTCGGATAATTAAGCTCATGCGGTTTCAACTGTCGAGATGCATAAGCTATAACTTTACCTTCTTGCATTAGCACACATCCCAAACCCCTATGTGAAGCATCATTGTAGATCACATATGGTTTGCCTTCCACAGGTAAAGTAAGAACAGGCGCTTGAGTCAACATTTCTCTTAACTGATCAAAACTAGCCTGACACTGATCCGTCCACACAAATCTCACTCCCTTACGAAGCAATATGGTGAGTGGAGTAGCTATCAAAGAAAACCCTTTCACAAACCGCCGGTAATAGCCTGCAAAACCCAGAAAACTTCTAACCTCTGTCACCGACTTGGGTGGACTCCAATTCAAAATAGCTTCAACTTTACTCGGATCAACTCTAATACCTTCAGCTGAAACTATATGACCGAGAAAAGCTACCTGGTCCAACCAAAACTCACACTTCGACAGTTTAGCAAACAACTGCTTCTCTCTCAAAATCTGCCACACAATCTGCAGATGCTTGTCATGTTCCTCTTTATTCCGCGAATACACCAAAATATCATCAATAAACACTACCACAAACTGATCCAAATAGGGCCTGAACACCCTATTCATCAAGTCCATAAAAGCTGCAGGTGCATTCGTCAGACCAAAAGGCATAACTAGAAATTCATAATGCCCATACCTGGTCCGAAAAGCTGTTTTAGGAACATCTTCTGCTTTGACCCTCAACTGATGGTACCCAGATCTCAGGTCAATTTTAGAAAACACGGCTGCACCCTTCAATTGATCAAAGAGGTCATCAATTCTAGGCAAAGGATATTTATTTTTAATAGTCACCTTGTTCAATTGCCTATAATCGATACACAACCTCATAGTACCATCTTTCTTCTTTACAATTAAAACAGGAGCTCCCCAAGGAGAAACACTAGGGCGAATAAATCCTTTGTCCAACAACTCCTGCAATTGCACTTTCAACTCCCTCAATTCTGCTGGTGCAATTCTATAAGGAGTAATAGAGATAGGAGTGGTACCAGGCAACAATTCAATACCAAACTCCACCTCTCTCTCAGGAGGTAATCCTGGCAACTCCTCTAGAAACACATCTGGGAACTATGCAACTGTGGCAATACTATCAATTTGAGAACCTCTTACTCTAGTATCTACCACATGAGCAAGATAAGCATCACACCCTTTTCTAATCAACCTCCTGGCTGCAACAGCTGAAACAAATAAGGAGGCTAACTGTTCCTGCTCATTAGATACTATCACCTCTCTACCATCAGCAGTTCTCAAAGAAACAATTTTCCTTTTACAGTCTACCACAGCTCCATGTCTAGCTAGCCAATCCATGCCTAGAATCACATCATATTCCTTAAATGGCATCTCAATCAAATCTCCAAGGAACTCCTCACCCTGCACCACTACTACACTATCTCGGTGCACCTTGCTAACAATCACACTATGCCGTAACGGATTTGTCACCAACACATCAAATCCTAGGGACTCAGCATGCATATCAGACACAGGCAAAAAAGATGCACTAATATATGAATGTGTGGAACCCGGATCAATCAAGGCAAGTACTGAAGTATCAAATAAAGAAAAAGTACCAGCTATGACTGCCGAAGCATCTGGCTGCCTCTGCATAACATACACCCTCTGGGAAGATCCAACCTCCTCTGGTCTACTCTCCCTGGATGTAGAACCTCCTCTAGAACTAAACCCAGATCTGCCTCCTCTGTTGACACCTCTGCCTCCTCGACCTCCCCTCACATTAGGTCGAGAAGCTGTGGAATCAACTGACCTCTGTTCCCGCATCTCTGGACAATCTCTAATAAAATGATCAGGCGATCCACACCTGAAGCATACAGCTGACCCACTATACCTCCAACAAGCACCCCTATGTGATCCACCACACTGAGCACACACAGGTAGAGCGGATCTTTGAGTCACTGGGGTCGGAGCACTCGCCACTGAAGCTGTAGGTCTAAATCTCTGTCTCTGAAACTGCACTGACCTACCAGCTGACCTCTGACTCCTACTGACTCTAGGAACAAAGCTTCCTTTACCTCTCTTAACAGAAGAAGACCCTGCCTCAAACTGAGGTCTTCTCACCCTAACCTCTTCCTCTGAAGCAGCTGCAATACTCTGAGCTCGCTCCACACTTCGAGCTGCTGCCACAAGCTGGGAAAAATCATGATATCTAGATCCAGCCACCAGACACATGATAGAGGGCCTCAATCCCTCCTCAAATCTCCTGCATCTATCTATCTCATCAATAATAATGCCCCCAGCATAATGGCTCAATCTAATAAACTCAACTTCATATTCAGTTACAGTCCTATTGTCTTGTTTCAAGCTCAAAAACTCCATCTTCTTCATGTCTTTGTACTCCCTAGGAGTATACTTCAATTCAAATTCTCTCAGAAAATCCGCATATGACAAGGTTGGTCGATCTTCCATAGAATGGGGCACTGTCCTCCACCAGTCGTATGCATCCTTCTGTAGCAAAGATCTTGCTTAATCAAACTTTTCCTCCGAGGTGGCTTGCAACTGAATAAAGATCCTCTATACTTTATCAAGCCATTGCTCCGCTACAGCTGGATCAACTGTACCAACGAAATCCTCCGCTCCATATTTCCTTAGTTTGTCATAGTGCCTCACTGGTACTAAAGGCTGAGGGGGTGGTGGTTGTGGTTGCACCGGTGCTTGCCTCAAAGCCTCTACCACATGCCTATCCCAAGTTGGTGGAACCTCCTCACCAACTGGTCTACCCAACACCGAAGCAGGTGCCTCCTCAGCACTAACAACCCTAACTCCATCATCAGGGACAATACTCTCAGCACTACCCTCAACTGACTGGCGTGAGTGAGAGTCCATCACAACCTATGTCTGCAAACACAGCAGAATACTTCTTATTAAAGATCAGAGATTGCCAATCCCAAACATATATGTTATTTAAAACCACTTTTTAAGTAAAAATATTCTTTTTATTACATTTTACCTAGGTTGAGAATCTCAAACCTAGGCTCTGATACCAAAACAATTGTAACACCCCCACATCCAATACACACACACTACAAACACCCCAATGTAGTATACGTGCACTGAACATAGGAATGCTACGGATTTTCTTAACATTCAAAACATTTTAAACTTGATACAATACCCTTATCGTTATATATTATAGAAAAGTAAATCATTTACTTATAAACAAAACATATTAGATATATATACATACATTTAAATATTACACAGCGGAAGATATAAAATAGGTACATATATGAAAACATTTGAATACATATTTACAATTATACATATATTTACATTATAAACAAAAACTTTTCAAAATATAAAGAAGTAGTACATGATTGGCAAATCTCCTCTGATCTTTAAGTCCCAATATCCACTCTTCAATGTCTACTCTCACTGGGTCTCGAAGAACTCTCGGGTTCAACTCTATTACCTGCGCGATTAAACACTATCGCGCTAAGCCAAGGGCTTAGTAAGACAATTCATGCTAATGTTATGCTTTAGTGCAATGCAATGTTTCATATATGTATTAACAAATCAACATCAATGATACACATTCAATCAATAAAGATCATATTCAACAGACAATATTCCGTGAATAGTCCGATTCATCATTTAAGTAATATTAACATTTCATTACATTAGAACATCATTTATGATATACATAAAACCTAGACACCTATGGGCCCATCAAGTACTTAATACGATATTTAGAATTCAGAGTTACTGCTTTGGTTCATAACACCATTATCAAGCCCGTAGGCAACATATACATATATATTTCTAGCCATGGATAGCGTAACAGACCCGGTCTCTTGGATCATCAACTCATCTAACTCGAGGAGATCCTCAACCTGGCAAGACTGTTACAAATCAAATATCTCATAATATCAATTATCATTGTGTAACAGACCCAGTCTCTTGGACCTCAATTCAATTCAATTTGAAGAGATCCTCAACCCGGCAAGACTGTTACCTTTCATTAAATAGGCATGCCTCCAAAAACCAGAACTCTGAAACTGAATATCATATTAAGCATACACTTATTTCATTATTCTCTTTATCAAACTCTTTCTCAATCTTCCTCATCAATTAGGCAAACATGCCATACATCATTCAATTATATCATCATAGCCAATCACAATGGCTTTACATCACATTTCACATCTCAATTCATATTTTGCATATAGCATCTCAACATACATTATCCATAACACACATTATCATTTACAAGATTCACATTACATATAACATACCATTGTTCAATCTCAACAATGCAATTAGGGCAAAGAACAATCTACATCATTCATATTTTTAAGATCTTCCACATCCATTTGATTAGGGCATTCTTTGTTTGAAGTATGTTTAAAGTGTTTATGTTTAGGTTTAGGTACCAAAATACCTTTGAAGAATCATTACAATGCAATTAGAACAAAGAATAAAAAACCTAACCAACACATTTGAGGGACACGGGCAGCACCCTTGAGTGACACGGCCAAGCTTGTGGCCGTGTCTCTCAACCACAATTTGGCAGTAAACAACACGGGCAAGGGACACGGCCAAGCTTGTGGCCGTGTCTCTCAACACCAACATCCAGTAGTGAACACAGGCAATAGACACGGCCGTGTCTCCCAAAAATCCTTCCAACATGCCCAAGTTTTCTTGGCTTGGCCGTGTCTCTCCTTGCTTTTGGCCGTGTCATTTGAAAACCAAACCCTAAATGTGTCCAACAATCTTATAAATGCATTTTAACACATCATGCACAACACAAATTCATTCAAATAGGTACACTCAACAACAAAAACACATATCTTACACAATCATCACAATAATCACTTTAATAACACATTAACATCACAATTTAAACACAACCACTTCAAAACCCTAAAAACCAACATCCTTCTCCATCTTCCAAAATCAACATCCTTCACTTCCAACAACAACACCTATTTATATTCTTAACTTAAAACCAAATTTACACTTGAATACACAACACAACTACATCCCATCATCAATTCAACAAACCCTAATGAATTTAAATTACTACTTCAAAAGAATAAAAGAAATCAAAGGAAAGATCTTACCTTAGTTAAAAACTTCTTGAATCAACACTTGATCACTTAATCTTCCTTCAATTTGAGCTCAACACATCAAGATCCTCTCTTCACCTCTTACTTTCCTTTTGGTTTTTGGAGAGCCGGCCACTTCTTGAAAGAAAGAAGGAAATGATGAAGACACAAAGTCAAATTTTACTTTTAATCTCCACCAAGTGATCTTATCCAAGCAATTACCAAAATGCCCTCAATCATATAACTAACTTTTTGTCTCATATAAGTCCTTATATGTAATTGCACATTCCACATAAAATATCCTCTTATATTGACTCTATATTTGACCAATTTATATGTTATATATATCATCATATACACAACATATACCATTCTCTCTAAACCCTAATTCTTTTCCCCAAAACAAATATACATAAGCATTCACTTTCCAATATCTTTTCTCTTGCAATTTAACACATATATTCAATCCAATATATCACTACAACAACAATAACAACAACATCAACAACTTAATCAAAACTTTTAGGCCATATATGAGGATATTACAGAATAGACCAAAATATCATCAATAAAGGCCACCACAAACTAATCTAGATAGGGTCTAAACACCCTATTCATGAAATCCATAAAAGTTGTTGGTGCATTCGTCAATCCAAAAGGCATTACCAAGAACTCATAATGCCCATACCTTGTGCGAAAAGCTGTCCTAGATACATCTTCAGCTCTAACTCTCAACTGATGGTACCCTGATCTCAAATCAATTTTAGAGAATACTGCTGCTCCCTTCAACTGATCAAAGAGATCATCTATCCTAGGTAAAGGATACTTATTCTTGATGGTCACTTTATTCAACTGCCGATAATCAATACACAGTCTAAAAGTACCATCCTTCTTCCTCACAAACAAAACAGGCGCTCCCCATGGAGACACACTAGGGCGAACAAACCCTTTATCCAACAACTCCTGCAACTGCACCTTCAATTCTCTCAACTCAGCAGGTGCCATACAATAGGGAGTAATAGAGATGGGAGTGGTACCAGGCAACAAATCAATACCAAACTCAACCTCTCTCTTAGGGGGTATCCCTGGCAACTCCTCAGGAAAAACATCTGGGAATTCTGCAACTATGGGTATACTATCAAGCTGAGAACCCACTACCTTGGTATCTACAACATGAGCAAGATAAGCATCACACCCTTTTTGAATCAACCTCCAAGCTGAAACAGCTGAAACAAACATGGATGCAAGTTATCTCTGCTCACTAGATACCATCACACTCTTACCATCACCGGTTCTCAAAGTAACACACTTATTCTGACAGTCTACCATAGCCCCATGCTTCGATAACCAATCCATGCCTAAGATCAGATCATACTCCATAAAAGGCATTTCAATCAAATCACCAAGAAATTCCTCATCTTGCACCACAACTGAACTATTACAATGCACCTTGCTAACTACCACACTATGCCCTAAAGGATTTGTCACCAAAAAATCAAATCCTAAGGACTCTGAATGAAATTCAGTCACGGGAAAAATAGATGTACTTATGTATGAATGCGTAGATCCAAGATCTATTAGAGCAAGAACTGAAATGCCAAATAAAGAAAATGTACCCGCAATGACGGCTGAAGCATCCGACTGCCTCTGTATCACATAAACCAGCTGTAGAGCCTCCTCTCTGACTAAACCCAGGTCGACCACCTCTACTAAAACCTCTACTCCCTCGACATCCTCTAACACTGGGTCGAGAAGCTACAGTATCAGTCTGTCTATCTTCAGTAGCTCAGGGCAATCTCTGAGGAAATGATCCGGTGACCCACATCTATAACAAATTCCTGGTCCACCTGTCTTCCAACAAGCACCCCCATGTGCCCTACCATAATGTACACATGTATAAGAAACTGGTCTCTGAACCACTGGAGTTGGTGCACTACCCACAGAAACTGTAGGTCTCGATCTCTACCTCTAAGGTTGTACTGACCTACTAGGCTGCGTCTGGCCCCTAATGAACCTCAAAAAATATCCTCCTCTTCCTCTCTTCATAGATGAAGACCCTGCCTCACTTAGAGGTCTCCTAGCTCTCGTCTCCCCCTCAATAGCAGCTGATGTAATACCCTATGCTCTCTCAACACTCCTGGATGCTGCAATCAGCTGGGAAAAATCTTGATACCGTGAGCCTGCAATAATAAACATAATAGAGGGTCTCAACCCCTCCTCAAATCTCCAACACCGGTCTATCTCATCAAAAATAATCCCACCGGCATAAAGACTCAACTGGATAAACTCAATCTCATACTCTGTCACTGTCTGATTATCCTGTCTCAGATTCAAAAACTCCATCTTCTTCGCATCTTTATACTCCCTTGGAGTATACTTCTGCTCAAACTCCTGCAGAAAATCACCATAAGTCGGGGTTGGTGGATCATCCAATGCATGTGGAACCGTCTTCCACCAATCATATGCATCTCTCTGCATAAGTGATTTGGCATAATCAAACTTTTCTTCAGGAGTAGCTTGCAGCTGGATGAATACCCTCTGAACTCTATCTAACCACTGCTCAGCTACTGCAGGATCTATAGTACCAATGAAATCCTCAGCTCCGAACTTCCTCAATTTATTATATTGCCTCATCGGTACTTGTAGTTGCAGTTGCGGTGGCGACTGTTGCACTAGAGCCTGCCTCAACAACTCTACCATATACAGTAACCAAACTGGCGGAATCTCATCAGCTGCTGGTCTCTCTGGCACAGGAGCAGGTGTTTCACCAGCTATCTCAACCCTAGCTCCATCACTACCCTCAATAGGAGCTACAATCTCAGCACTACCCTCTATGGACTAACTTGACTGAGATGCCATCACTACTTATATCTGTAAACACAACAAAATATTACCTCATCAAAGATCAGAAACTGCCAGTGCCAATGCATGTATCTTATTTAAAAAAGACCATATTTTAAAATCTAAATTTTCTTTTTCTTACAGTTTACCTAGGTTGAGAACCTCAAACCTAGGCTTTGATATCAAAATAATTGTAACACCTCTATACCCAATATACGTACACCACATATACTCACAATATGTAATATATGTATAGAAGAAATCAGAATGTCACAGTCCATTTTCATCAAATAAATCTTTTGACTTAAACATCAAAACATTATCAATCAATCTGAGTAAATTTAAAACATTTAACTTATATTATAGAAAGTAATAAATGAAACATCCTTTGTTAAAATACATTTACATATATCTTTATTACCTTAAAAGTTTATCAAAAATATTTGTTTAATAAGAAGGGGAAAATGTAGCGGAATATACATATGTATACATAAAAATCAATATTTACAAAAATATAGAGTTTATACATGCTGGCAGTTCATCTCTGATCTTGAAATCCAAAAAAAAACACTTCACAAGAGATCATAAGCCTAGACTTGACTAGGTCTAGCTGAAATCTCTAGCTCAACTGAATCTACCCTGTCACCTGTGCGATAAATCACAATCGCGCTAAGCCAGAAGCTTAGTGGTACAAACCTTGATAACAATATGATTCAAATGTAATGCTAATGTCAAAATTTCAAGAAGTAGAAGTAATATACAAGGATATCATATTTCATAGCATTAAATCTCATTACATTGTTCAATTATTCCATTATTCATAATTCACATTAAAGCAAAGACAAGCATGGGCCCAAAAGAAACTAATATGCCATTCAAATTTCAAAGTTACTGTTTTGGTCCAATAATCACATTTATCTAGTCCAAAGGCGAATCATAATCACAATGAGGATTAGCTCATATGTAACATCCCAACTAGGTTTCAAGGACTAGGCCTAACCCAGCTTCAAGTGGAGCACTGGATCACCCAACTAGGCTTGAAGGACCAAGCCCAACCCAGCTTCAAGGGATTGTTACTTTTTAGGCATGCCACCAACAATAAAACTCTGAAAATTGAATAACATACTAGGCACACAATTCTTTCATTATTTCATTATCAAATCCCTTTTAAATTTCTCATGACCATCATAAGCACAATGCCTCAAATATCCCATTTATATCAATATAGCCATCACCAATGGCTTCACATATCATTATTAGGGTATACATAACAAATTACATTATTCATACATTTTCAATCCTCAACATATATTTCACATAGTTTACATAATGCAATTCATAGCACCATTCTCATACATCAACAATATAATAAGTAACTTAACACATTTTCCAACCAAATGTGTTAAGTCCCAAAGTCATGTAATTGTATGCAATCATGTAAGGTTTCTACTTAACTCTAAGAGCAACAAACGCCAATCCTAATCTCCTCTTCCAAGAATCCTTCAACAAAAGAGATTGGGGTAACTCAAATCTCTTTAAAACCTAATCCAAAGGTGATTACACATACTCACTTAGTGATACGCATAAGAAAATAAGAAAAAGCATTGTCTAGGCAAACTCTACACATGACACGCTCAACAACACGGGTGTGTCCCTGATTGTGTCCTAAACCCACAACACAGAAACTTTGACATGCTTAGTGACATGGGCGTGTCACTGCACATGTCAATCCTCTTCCAACACAAAAGCTATGACATGCTCAGTGACATGGGCGTGTCACTAGACATGTGAATCCTCTAACAACATAGTAGCTATGACACGCTCAGTGACATGAGCATGTCACTGCTCGTGTCACCCATAATTAAAATAGAACCAATGACATGCCCAAAGATGTTGCCGTGTTATTGGGCGTGTCAGGCCAAAAACCTGAAATCGACACCAAAAATACCACATCCAATAAACATCTTTTTTTACCCTTTTTCGTTCCAAACAAACTTAACCAAAACCATCAATATACCATAATAAACTTGCATAGCATCAAAACAACTCAATTGCATGCATCAAAATACAAACACAACCATATTTCACAACTCAAAGTGACAACACCCCCAACTCTTGCTTTCTTCACCAAACTTAACCCTTTTCTCTTCAATCCAACCCCAAAATCAAAGTCATTTAAACAAAACAACCTCAAACACACCAAAATCAACCATACACACAACTACACCAACCATCCACCATACTCACATACACAAACTCAAAGAATTCAAAGAAACAAGTTGAAAACTTACCAAAAGTGAAGAAAATCCTTAAAACTCCAACTTGATCTCTTGAAATCCTTCAATTGCTTGAGTTAGGAATCAACAAAACCTCTCTTTCCTTTTGACAATGGTGATGGTCGGCCTCTTGAAGAAGAAAGAAGAAGATGATAAAAAGTCAAGCCCAAACACTACTCTTAACCACTTAAATCTTCACTTAATCTCCACCAAGCAATTAAATTATTATAATATTATAAATATCATCTTCCACTCACATCTAATTTCTATTTTATTAATTCAAATATCTTTTGACCTTAAATAAATGTTGACTTGTATATGTTGTATATATCTTCATATATACAATATATACACACTTCCCTTTTCCTTTCTTTCCACTTAATCAAATATACACACTTTAAATTATTTAATTCAATTTCAACAATTAGCATTTCTAAAATTTTAGGATATCATATGGGATATTACACCTCCTCAGCTGTTGGTCTAACTGGAATAGATGCAGATGCCTCTCCAATAGTCTCAGCACTAGCACTAGCTCTACCCTCATCAGGAGCTACACTCTCTACACTACCCTCGGCAGACTGGTACGTCCTAGATGCTATGACTACCTATATTTATAAATACAACAGAGATTGCCACATCAGTGATCATATAAAATGCCAGTGCCAATGCATGCATCACAATTTAAAACCATATTTAAAATCCATGTCTAGGCTCTGATACCAAAATAAATGTAATACCCTTATACCATATATACGTATAATACATATACCTAGTTTATGTAAAATATGCGTATAAAGTATAAGAATGCTACAACCCAGTTAGATAAAAATTTTCATTTTCCCATTTTAAAATCTCTAACACTTTAAAATTTATTTTTTATAAACCAATAAAATATTCTTTAATAGTTTTAGATTCCCAAAATGAGTATTTTATACAAAAATCTCTGGGATAATTTCGCCAAAGTTTTGTCTGTAAACTGAACATCCCAAAAGTTTCAATAATACTCAACTTGTAGAAAAATACACTCCCAATAAATATAAGTCAAACACTTCACCCCAAGTTCTAAAATTCCTCTCATTTCCTCAAACATATATATATATATATATATATCAAAACACATATACACATTCCCACATTATACAATTTATTCAAAATATTCTTTATAATTTATAATACACTCAAAATATAAACACAATATACATAATGATAAAATATACTATAACATAAAATGTATACATGGTGGCAACCGGCTCTGACTCTGTGGTAGTAAAAATTACCTCAGCTCAACAAACATAAGCCTAGATCTTACCAGATCTAGAAGAACTCTCCAGATCTACCAAATCAACCATGTCACTTGCGTGATGAATTACAATCGCGCTAAGCTAAAAGCCTAGTTGTACAAACTTTAATAATAATAAAACTTTAAAATAATGATAATACATAATGCTATTGCATGGTATTTCACAATGTGTTATACAATTCCACTTTAAAACATAATCTTTTTAAACTTTTTATACTTCACATTAACACATACACAAGCATAGGCCCAAATGATCTAATATATTATTCAAAATCCCAGAGTTATTATTTTGATCTATTTTGACACCCAATGTCTAGCTCGAAGGCAATACAAGTGACGCTCAGCGTCTAGCCCGAAGGCAAATCATAGTGACATCCAATGCCTAGCACGATGGTAAATCATATATTAGTGACGCCCGACGTCTAGCCCCGAAGGTAAATAATGAGAATAATCTTATAGACATGTCGCCAAACATAGAACTCTGAAAATTGAATAATATACTAGGCACACCATAAATAGTACATATTTTCATAATTAAGTTTTCTTATCACATTGCCTCATTTTCTCATTCATAGCAATATCAAATCACTTTAATTCATCATATCTTATCACTTTATCATAATGTATGTCATTTAACATTACAATCACATTACCCAAATATTTTTGGGTAATTCTCATATAATTCATATAAACCACATTTTATTCATCTTAGCCATTAATAATGGCTTTACATAATGCACATAATGCATACTCATCAATTCACATGTTATAACACAATGTACATGAATGTTCAAGTTGCCAAGTAACTTAACACATTTTCTATCCAAAATATGTTAGGCCAAATTTAATGCAAATATATCTAAATTATCAAAAGTTTGCACATACCTTAATTATCACACAAATTCAAGCTAAAAATCACTCTCCAATCTTCACTTCCAAATTGTCCTTCAACACTATGGTTGGGAAATCACTTCCTCCTAATGCCTATTCAAAATGTGAGCAAATATAATCATTTAGAATTACATGTGAAGGCATTTCAAATATAAAATCCTCAAAATTTTTGTTTTTCCTTACTTTAACATTGGAATTCCATTTTAATCCATTTTAATTGGTATTTTAAGTTTATTTTTATCATTAAAAACATATTATAACATGTTTTAACCAATTACATCCAATAAACACATATTCTTTAACAAAACCCTAAAATGTGTCATAACCTCTCAATTCTACATTCTCACCCATTTCAAATGTTAATCCATGCTTATTTTCATCGTTTACATCTTTTAATAACATATTTTATACATTAAAATCAACTAAAAATCAATACTTTAAAAACTCTCTTCCATAACCCTAAATTCAATACTACCTTACCCAATCCCTAATCAAAGTTTATTAAATCCATCATTTGACTTTAAAATCATTGTTTATGTATCAAAACAACATCCTTGGAATCCATTTGCACAATTAAAACATATAATTGAAAATGTCCAAATTACACATAACCCTAAACCATCTTCTTCATCCAAACTCAACTCAAACTTAATCTTTTCTTCCATTTAACTTAAAAATTATTATATACTATTCAAAATAGCTTCATACATACCCATTCAAGCAATTATAACACACATACCCAAAATTCCAAACTTCACATATTCATAATTTTATGAAATTTCAAAGATTCAGATGGAAAACTTACTAATTAGAGAAGAAATCACCAAAACTCTACTTAATTCTTGAAAATCTCTTCAATTCTTGGTGTTTGGAAGAAGAAGAAGAAACCTCTTTTTCCCTTCAATGGAGGTTCGGCCACCCTTTGAAGAAGAAGAAGATGATGATGATGATAATTTTATATTTTCTTTTTCTTTTTCCTTTAATTTAAGACCATATATAATATTTTAATATTTATTTATTTATTTATTTTAAAAAAATGATAATTTACCTCTTTCATTCATAAATAATTTATTTTTAAATTATTTAATTAATTTTAATTTTATAAAGCATATTTGCAACTTTGCCATTTGACTTTTTGACTTTCTTTTTTACATATTGACTTTTGTATATGTTATATATATTTCATATATACAATTTACTTTCTCACTTCTAATCCTTCAATTTTTTATTTAAATTATTTATTTATTTAATTTAATTTAATTTTTTTTAAAATTACGAATGTTATATCTTGTATGAGTGCCCATTTTATTTGTTTATTTTTGTTTATAATATGATTTATTTTGCTTTAATTGCTTGTATTATGGATAATATCATAATAATTTAAAATTTTAATAATAATTAGACCTGAAAAGAGGCCAATTCTAATAAGTCGGACGTTATGAGGGTACTGGGTCATTTTTCATATTCTTCATGCGTACCCAACTTTCTGAACCTAATAGGAGTTAGAGATTTCATAGGAATCGAGACATCCACTATTTATAATTTTTTTTTTTTGCCCATCCGGGTGGCAACTCTTATTCTTTGGATTTATGCCTGTGTTCTCTAAAGCCTAGAGCCTAACATTGTCGAAGTCGTAAGAATCATTTCATCGGGAGTGGGATGGCAATCCCCACTCACATATACTATAATTCATTTGTAAATTAATAAAATTAATATTATTTGTAAATTATTTTATTCATTAAATTTGTAAAATAATAAATTTTATATTAGGTACAAATCTCATATTAAAAATATTTTAAATTTAATGAAAAAAATTAAATAAATATACTTGTAATATCCTCATATATGCCCTAAAAGTTTTGATTATGTTGTTGATGTTGTGGTTAGTGTTGTTGTTGTTATATATTGGATTGTATATATGTGTTAAATTGTAAGAGAAAAGAAATGGAAAGAGAATGTATATGTATATGTGTTTTGGAGAAGAAATTTAGGGTTTAGAGACAAGTTTATATGTTAGGTATATGATGATATATATAACATATAAATTGGTCAAAGGGAGAGTCAATGCAAGAGGATATTTTTATGTGGCATGTGAAATTACTTAATTGGGCACATATGAGACAAAAGGGTAGTTAAATGGTGAAGGGTGTTTTAGTAATTGCAAGGTTAAAAACTCTTGGTGGATATAAGAAGCAAAATTTGACTTTTGCTCTTCATCTTTTCCTCTTCTCATTTGTGTGTGGCCGGCTCTTCCTTAGACAAAAGGGAAAGAGAAGTGTTCTTGAGACAAGAAGCAAATTGAAGAAGAAATCAAAGGTTGTGAAAAGAGATTTGTGGAATTTCTTCATTTTAGGTAAGTTGCTCTTGTTTACTCTTGTTATTTTTGAAGTTATGCTTGAGTTGAGTTGTGATTTGATGATGGTATGATTAAGTTGCTTATGGTGTGATTTTAAGTATTGATTTTTCTTGATAGATGAGAAGTTGGGTTGGTGTTGGTGATGGAAGAGTAAGAGTTGTGTTTAGTGAAATTGTTTCTGTTTTACAATTAGTAAAGGCTGTGATTTGTATGATTTTTAATTAATTATAGAAAAATGTTCTTGAAGTGAATTTTTGATATGTTGTGCCTCTATGAGTCTAGAATGACTGAAAAATATGTTGATTCGATTTTGGATAGGTTATGAGTTTAGAAAGATTATTTTTATTAGACCTGTTCCAGCAGGTACCTTAACTGAGACAGCTCTATTTCGGGATTTTTAATTAAATGTAGAAAAATCATATTCAATTGAATTTTGGATATGTTGTTGCTTAGTGAGTCTAGTATTTGAGAAAAATAATTTGGAACCACGTTGATTGAATTTGACTTATGGAATTCCCAAAGTTCAGAACTGCTGCCAGGATGCAGGGCAGTTGAGGCAGTCTGGTTAGGTAAACTATTTGACCAAGATTTTGTGTTCAGTTTGATCTGAAATTTTAAAGGAATGATTTTAAGATACAAAACTAAATTCTGTAAAAATTTTAGAATTTTTAGTCAATTATATTATTTTATACAATTTTTCAAAATAAGGATAAAATGGAGTCTAAAACCAGAATGTACTATTCATATGGTCATTTTGCTAATATTCCTTTTGGATTAGATTGTGAAGAGGTTGAATTGCCCTAACCGTGTCCCTTGAGTGTGTTAGCTACTGTGAGAAAATATTTGATGAACACGGGCATGTTGGTGAACGTGTTGGTGAACGTGTCTTGTGTTAAGGTTGCCCTAATTAATTATCATTCTTATGTTCTTATGGATACAATTATCTTTGGATTAGGTTATGAAGAAATTGTGTTGCATTAACCTAAATGTGGAGAATTCTTGGAAAAGGAAATGTAGTGATTGATGGGAGTAGTTCTTGAGGTAAGTACTAATTTATATATGATTGTATTTGTTTACAGAATTTGAGACTTAACACATATGTTTACAAATGTGTTAAGTGGTTTACTATATTGTTAATATAATTTGATTAAAATGATGATTAAATGATGTGAAGGATATGAAGATCATTAAAAAGGTAAGCATAATCCTTATTTGATTGTATATCTTTATATGTCTTTGAACCTTAACACATTTGGATGAATGTGTTAAATGACCTATTATATTGTGGATGTAAATGAATAAGGTAAATTGATATATATATATATGATGAAATATGAAATGGGAAAGATAAGAAGAAATGATGATCATTTTTAAGGTATATGCAATGCAATTGGTTATGATAAATGTTTTAATAAGGAGTGGTGTTAATGTGTCTTGAGAAATGATCGAAATGAAATAAATAGACATATGGTTTATATGATAATGAATTTAAGATACATGTGCAATGTAATTGATTATGTATGCTTGAATGATAAAGTGTATAATGTGAATTGAGACAGGAAGAGATGTGAAACTAATGTTATGATTTATAATGATGGGAATGATATGATTGAATAATGATATGTTTGTGTAGTTAATGTAAGTGATGTTGTGTATATATATATATAGCAATGATGAAATACGAAATGTGATTTGAGATATAATGTGATGAGAAGCTATTGAGAATGGCTACAATTATATAAATAAGATTGTTGAGGCATGTTTGCTTATTTGATAATGATGGAAATGGATTGAGAAAGTAATGTTAAAAGATGTGAATGAGTGAACCTATTTGCCTCCTGCGGAACCATGCGGACCCAGAGAGCTGGGCAACCGATCTTGGACTACCGACCTGGTTGGGGAAAGGTTCAGTACAGTCAGTATTATATGTACCTCTTTGCCTCCTGCGGAACCATGCGGACCCTGTGGTTGGGCAACCGAACTTGGACTACCGACCTGGTTGGGGAAAGGTACATTACTGATAGTCTTATACGTTCCTATCTGCCTCCTGCGGAACCATGCGGACCCTGTGAGTGGGCAACCGAACTTGGATGACCGACCTGGTTGGGGGAAGGATCGTTATTGGTAATTTTATACGTGCTTATCTGCCTCCTGCGGACCCCTGGGATTGGCAGTGGCCTGAGGCCCAGTGGGCAACCGACCTGGTTGGGGAAAAGTTCGTATATGATGTTATAATTGTTGACTATATTGAGCAACTTTGAATGTGTATAATAGATGATGATATAAGTATTGAAATAATGATATGAGGTATGACATGTAATGTGTGTATATCAATATTGATTGTGAGTATCAATGATGAATCATGATTGGTGAATTGTGAATAAAATAATGTCATAAGGTATAATATATCACGTTTGTATTGATATACTAATTATGAGTATTAGTGATGGATTAAGATTAGTGAACTACGAATAAAGTAATATTATAAAGTATGATGTATAATGTGTGTTTTGATATATTGATTGTAAGAATTAGTAATGGATTATGGTTGGTGAGATTAATGTGCATATATGCATATATTATATGAAACTAATCAAGGTATATGAAAGGTGTAATCAAAAAGGGAAAACATGATAAGAAACTAATGGTACATGAATTTAATATACCATTATATTTCAGAATATTTATAATATAAGTTTATATTTTATATTTGTACTACTAAGCTTTCGGGCTTAGCGTGGATGTGTAATCGCGCAGGTAACGAGGTTGAAGATATGAAGTCTTTCGTTATGCCACGAGAAGAGTAAGAGTTTGTCGAGACCAACTAGAGGATAATGCATACATGTATAACTTTTAATTATGATGAATTTCTAATGAGAGAGTATTTATATGTATAAATGAAGTCTTGATAAAGATAACGATTTTGTAAATGTTATTTAAATTAACGTATTGTGGTTTGAACTCTGTTACAGATTTTTAAAAGGAAACGAAAAGTGACATCCTTATACTTTATATATTTACTGTATGTATACTATGTATATGTATAGTACTTATATAGGGTATCGGGGTGTTACAATACTATTATTCAATTGTAAATTAATAAAATTAATATTATTTCTAAATTAATAAGCTTTAAATTAATAAACTTTATATTAGGTCCAAATCTCATATTAAAAATATTTTAAATTTAATGAATAAAAATTAAATAAATATACTATAATTCCTTTGTAAATTAATAAAATTAATATTTTTTGTAAATTAATAAACTTTAAATTTGTAAATAAATAAATTTTAAATTTGGGCCAAATCTTATATAAATAATTAGGTAGTAAAATTAATTTGAATTTATGTAATTTTTAAATTTAAAAATTAGAGTATTATATAATTAGGTAAAATAATATAATGTTTTAAATAATTATACTATAACATTATTGTAAAATACTAGAATTTTAATTAATTAGGTAAAATGCTAGAATTTTAAATAATTAAGTAAAATAATATAAAGTTTTAAATAATTATACTATAGTATTATTGTAAAATACTAGAATTTTAATTAATTAGGTAAAATAATATAAATTTTAAATAATCTATTTGTTATTCTAAAATTATTATCACTGATACAATATTGTGTCACATGTCTCTCTCTCAAATTTTCTTAAATTAAAATTTTTAAATATTGAATTAAAATTAATTAATTTTGGATAATTTTCAAATTAAATTGAATTTCTTTAAATAAATTTAAAATTAAATTAAATTCATTTAGATAAGTCATTCTTTTACGTCTCAGCTTTATGTTGACTGGATATAGTTATGAAAAAGATATTAAATATGAAGTGTTTTGTGATAGATAGACATTTTTTTTGTGATGTATACGAAATTTTTTTACTTGATATTAATATAAATTTTTTTGAGACAAATAATTATAAATCATTTGAATAAATATCATATATATACAAATAATAATTTAATTAGAATAATTACGACAATAAATGAGTTAACTAATTAATTATATGGATGGAATGTAAAATTGAACTCATTTGGAGAAGAGATTATGTACTTCTAATCAATATATAAATTAATTTAAAAATATATTTACAATAAAATTTACATGATCAAAACTATAACAATTAATATATCTAATAAGAATATAAATGTAGCTAAAAATTAGCAACAAATTGTATCCAATAAATTTGTAACAATCCAAATACAAATGTTATTTGAACTATAATAAATGTTTATTTCATAAAACCCAAATAAAATAATAATAATCTATAAATTATCACTTGCACATCAATCATTGCAATTGTAAAGATTTGGTGGTTTAAGCTATTTTTTTAGGGTTTTTGATAAAAATAAAAGAAAAATTGAAAATAATTTTATATTTACCATATTTATAAAATATTTATCAAATTACTAAAATTTATAAAATATTTACAAAATACCATATTTTTATTAATTTACAAAGAGTTTACAAAGAGTTTATAATGAGTTTATCATGAGTTTATAAATTTTACACAGTTTATAATAAGTTTATTATGAGTTTATAATAAAATGACTAAAATATTCCTGATAAAAAAGTTAAAATTTTTAAAAATATGGTGAAGGCTGTTATTTTTCTATTTTTTATGTTATTTTGATGAATTTAGAATATTAATATAATGATTAGTTAAAAAAATTACGTGAAACTCAATACTTTTCTCTATTATTCTATTCTCTCGACACACTATCCAATTTCAAAATTACAACATTTTTCAATAATTAATGAATTATAATTGCAATAATTGATGTATATTATAACATCCGTGATTTTGGAGATATAAAATTATATATGCTCAATATATATATATATATATCTAGAGTATATATAACATATACATATGGTATATTAATTATATATGTTGGATTAATACATTACATACTTAATATTTAATACACATATATGGTACATTTAATGTGTATATAAGATACACATTACTTGTGCATATGTGTAATATCCCAAATTTTTGAAAAATTCTAATTTTTGAAATTTTGATAAAATTAATTATAATTTAAATGGATAAATTAAATTAATGGTTTTAAATAAAAAATGAAGGGGTTTTAAATGAAAAAGTGGAACATATATGTGATATATATGTAAAATATACATAACATATAAAAGTCAACACTTTTTAAAAGAAAAGTCAAAGTAAAAGAGTATTTTGGTAATTAAATCTTAGAACTTCAAAATTAATAAAATAATTCAAAAATAAATTATTTTTGAATGGAAGAGGGAATTTATGACTTTTAATTTATTAAATAAATAAATAATTAAATAAATAATTATTAAATTATTTTAATATATATATATATGGTATAAAATAAAAGGTGAAAAGAAAAAGAAAATTAAAAGTCTTCATCTTCTTTCTTCTTCTTCTCCAAGCCAAATTCTCCATGGCCAAAAAGGGAGATTTTTAGCTTCTTCCATCATCAAATTCTTCAATCTTTCAAGGGAATAAGAGTAGTTTTGGTGATTTTTCAATAAGTAAGCTTTATTTCCAAAATTATGAAGTTCTTTAAAGCTTATGAATATGTATGAATTGAGTTTTTGAAAGAGCATGTTATAATTGTTGCAATGGGTATGGAAGATGTTCTTTTGATGATTAAATAATGATTTTAAGGTTGGATTAAAGAAATGGTTGAGTTTGGGTAAGATTGGTGAAGATTGGTGAAGATTGGTGAAGAGAGAGAATTTAGGGTTATGGAACATTTGAGTTTTTGAAATCATGATTTTTAATTGTGCAAATTGATTCCAAATGAGTTGTTTTGATGCATAAACAAGTATGCTAAAGTCAAATATTTGATTTGGTTGTGTTTGGTTAGAGTTTAAAGAGGGTAGTATTGATTTAGGGTTTTGGAAAAGTGAATTTTCAAAGAATGATTAATTGTTTGATTTTAATGCTTAAATCATATTATTTAAGGATATAAGTGGTGGAAATAAGATTGAAATGATAATTGGATTGAGTTTGAATGGAGATCTTTCAATGGTGAAGGTTATGTCATTTTAGGGTTTTGGACATAAGCATGTGGTTAATTAATGTAATTGGTTTGAACAAGCTAAAATATGTTTCTAATGATATTAATAAACTTAAAACACTAATTTAAATGGCTTGATATGGTTTTTCAAAGTTAAAGTGAGGTGAAGCTTAATTTTGGAATTTGGTTTAGAGTGATGTTTAATTATGGTTTGATGATGAGAATACCTTAGAATGTGATATTAAATGATTTTGTATGATCAAATTTGGTATAGACATTGAGGGAGGTTGTTTTGCTTCATCCAAGTGGTGAAAGGCAAGTTGGAAGGATAGGATTGGAGGTTGTGTTAAGCTTACTTTGGGTTACTAGTGGAGGTATGTACAAACTTTTAATATAATGTTTATATTTGTATGACATTTGGACTTAACGCATTTTAGTTGAAAAATATGTTAAGCTACTTGGTTCAATGATTGTGTATGAATAATATGCTATGACATTTGTAATGTCATATATGTGTTAAATGCATTGTCAAAAGCCATTGATAATGGCTAAATTGTGTAGAATGTGAAATATGTATATTTTGTGAAAATACCCAAACTAATTGGGCAATGTGTTGTAAATGCAAAAATGAGATATGAGAAATAATGAAATGAATTGATATTGATAAAAGTGAGAAGAATGAGAAAGATATGAAAAATGAGAAAAAAATGTGAAAATAAGGCAATGTGCCTAGATTGAATATGTGACATTGAGAAAGAGATTAATAATGATAAAAATGAATAAATGAAAAAAAATGAGAAAAAGATGATCAAATAAGGCAATGTGCCTAGTTTGATCATGAGAAAATGAGAAAAGGTTTGATAAAGGAGTTATGAAAGAATTTGATAATGAGAAATATGAATAAATTGTGTGACTAGTATGTTATTCAATTTTCAGAGTTCTGAGTTTGGCGACATGCCTATGATTGCCTACGGGCTAAACGCTGGAATGGTGAAAAACTGGGTCGTAAGCCAGGCCAACTGATAAATATGATATTTTTGGGGTGAAAAGACTGAGTCGTAAGCCTCAAAACCTGTAGCAGTCTAGCCGGATTGAGGACCAAGATACTGGGGCCTAAGGGTCTAGCCGGATTGAGGTCCAAGAGACTGGGGTTGTTACATTATCCATGGATATATTGCCTACGGGATTAGACATATGATGTCATTATGGACCAAAGCAGTAACTCTGAAATTTGAATAGCATATTAGATCATTGTTGGGCCCATGCTTGTCTTTGTTTTAATGTGAAATATGAATTGTGATACAATTGAGCAATATAATGTTATGAGTTGTGATTATGAAATATTTGAAAAATATAAGAAAGTAGAATGATGTGACATCCATATATGCATTGTGCATTGGCATTTCATTGATTTTTATTGTTATTATCAAAGTTTTTACTACTAGACTTCTGCTTAGCGCGATTATTATTCGTTACGCAGGTGTCATGGATGATTTGGCAGAGCCGGAGAGTTCTACTAGACTTGGTCGAGTCTAGGTTTGTATTTATTGAGCTTGAAGAGTTATTTTTGGGTACATCAAGATCAGAGCCAGTTGCCAGCATGTAGATATTTGATATTACAATGTATTTTGTATTATATATGTTATGGTATGTTTTTGAAAGTATATAATGTAAATTGTAAAGAATGTTTTAAATAATTTGTTCAGATGAAAAATTTTGAGAAAAATATAGAGAAATTGAGAAGTATTGGTGAAATAGTGAATTGATTTCTATTGGGAGTATTTGTTTTATGCAGGTTGTATTTTACTGAATTTTGAGAACGTTCAAATTACAAATAAAACTCTGACAAATTTTTTTCAAAGATTTTCATATAAAATATTTATTTTGGATTCCTATAATAAGCAAATAATATTTATATACTATTTATTTTATATATTAGTATTTGAAATCTTAAAATAGAAATGTGAAAATTTTTATTAAATCGGTCTGTGACATTTTTATACCGTATTTGTGTATTTTACATATGCTAAAAATATGCATTGTACGTATATAAAGTATAAGGGTGTTACATATATTATTGCAATTATTGTTAGATTACTTTGCATTTTATAATTTGATAATTATTGATTATTTATTTAAATTTATTAATAGACATTAATTTTGTTTTCTTTATTCATAACAGCGAGTAAATAATTATATAAAATTTTATATAAAATTACTATAAGATTTGATAAAATAAAAATACCCACAATATAATACGGGTTGTTTTCTAGTTTACATTTAATATTATTGTCATAATATTTTTAGATATGACTATGCTTCTAGAAAGTTCCTAGGGAGGCAGATATGACTCCATATTAGGTGTAGACCCTTAATTTTTGACCCAGTCCGGTCCAATATATTTTATTTAGTCCAAAATAATTTTTGTATTGTCCAATATATTTTAGTTACTCCAAAATAATTTTTATGGTATCTTGATTAATTTTAATATTTATTTTAGTAAAAAATGGTGAAATGAACAAAAATTCAAAAATAATAAAAAATAACAAAAGAAATCGGCGACGAAAAAATCGTCGCCGAAAGTCAGCGCGAGCCCGTGGGCATTTCGCCAGCAGGAAACTCCTGTGGCCGAAATTGCCTAGGCCATTTCGCCGGCAAGAATTTCCTGTGGGCGAAATGGCCTGCGGGCCCGTTTCGCTCGCAGCTTTTTTGCCAGCGCAATTTTTTCTGCGGCAATTTTTTTTGCCAGCGCAGTTTTTCCGCAGCAGTTTTTTTTTGCTAGCGAAATTTTTCCGATGCAAAATTTTCGAAATCTAATACAATTAGGTTTCGGTTTTCTTTTCCTAATTAGGATTAAATATCATGAATAACTAGAATTATATCATAAATTCTTATATAAATATGGACTAAACAACACAAAAAAGAGGGGAGGAAATAAGGAAGAAACTTGGATAGAAACTTGAACAAAAGTGGAGACCGAATCTGTGAAGGAAAACCTTGAACCAAGCTGATTTTTTTAGAGAGCCGAAAAACAATTCAAGCAATTCAAAGGCAAAAAGGCTTGTCTTTGACCTTGTTCATCCAAGAAATAATTTTTGGTGAAACTTACAAAATAAGGTTTGAATTCTTAATTTCTTTTATTTTGTCACAGTAGCTAGATCACATAATTTTTTCTTTTAAATTAAAAGCCTCATCACCTCAATTCACCTTTTCAAAAGCATGAAAATCTTAAATCGTTGCTTTATTTTTCCAAAAGTTTAAAAATATTAGATTTATTTCTTCAAAACCCCAAAACAAGATTTGCATCCCAAATTATAAAAACCCAAAATTGTGTTCTGTTTCCTTCCAAAAGGCTTAAAAATATTTTTTTCTTTATAAACTTTAAATCGTTTGTTTACTTTTATAAAGCTTCATAAAATTATCAATTGTTTTTTTCCAAATCCTAAAATAAAATTCATTACCCGAAACCCTAAAATCAAAAATTCTAAAACCCTAATTCAACTCCAAAACCTAAAATAGGGAACCCTAACCTCCTTAAAACCTTAAACCTTAATTTTTTCTAAACCCTTATCCTTTAAAACTTTAAAAAACCATATAAACACAAATATTTAATTTTACACAGTAAGCTTGAAACCATAATTTGATGAGTAACCGTAAACCACAAATCAAAAGTATTTTGAAGAGCCTAAACCCTAGTTTCATGATTTCACCATCCAAATATTAATTTGGTTAATCAAAGAATAACATAAAATCCTCAATCTATTTTAATTCTCTTAAAGTCACAGTAGCCAAATTCCATTAATTCTAAAACCCTAAACACATGAAATAAAGAGCCCTAAATGGAAACAGTAGCTATAATTGGAATTTTATTTGCCTTATTCAATTCTATATTTGATTATACTTTGATTTATTTCTTATGCTTTAATTTATTTAAGTTCAATGCTTGGTTCATTTAATTTATCATGGATGGATGTTTATTTTTATTGATGTTTAATATCTTTGATGAATGATTTAGTTATTATGAATGGTAATTTACTTTTATCAATTTATTTAGATTGCCAAATGTTGTAAGAGGTATGTTTCCACTTGGTGGGTACCTCATTAGTTATATATCATGTAATTTAAATTGATTTTCTATTTTAGAACCAATGTAAAGGAAATGTTTCTACCTTTCGGTAGGTGTCCTATTTAGGCATGGGATGTAAGGACATGTTTCCATCCTTGAATGGGTTTCCAGTTAATTGTTTTGTTTGGACATTGTTTTGATTTTTAATATAATGATGCTTTCTTTTAATTATTGTATGTTATATGGATAATATTGTTATATTTAAGAATTTTATAATATTAAGACATATAAAGGATGTCGGTTCCAATAAACCGGGCGTTGTGGGGGTGTTGGGCCATTTCTCACCTTCCCCACACGTACCCAACTTTTCGAACCCATTAGGGGGTTGGGGATTCCTTAAGATTCGAGTCATCCAGCCCTTTCTTTTTTCCTGGCCCGTCTGGGCGGCGACTCCATTTTCTCCTGACTTAGGTCTATGTTCTCTAAGGCCCCGAGCCTAAACAGTACCGAAGTCGCAAGAACCATTCCACCAGGAGTGGAGGCGAAAATCCCCACTCACAATGGCGACTCCACTAGGGATAAGAGAAGTTGATTTCGTTGGTCTTTTTATTATTATATTCTTTCTTATAATGATATTATCCATTGCATCATATTAGATTGCATCATGTGCATGAGTTATGACGCCTATGTTACCAGTGTTATGTTATGTAAGGGATACCATACTTTCACTCAAGGTATGGAGATCGAGCATGGCATAACCACTCATAGCCTCGTATCATTTGGTATATACTTGCTATGGGAACCTAAGCCTTTTTAACCCAAAGACTAAAGCTCATGTAATTGGCCTAGTCACTTTCCTTAAGTTTTACCCCAATTGCATTTTGTTTGATTATGGTTAATTTATCTTGGCTTGAATCATGGCTTATTTGGTTTGTCCTTTTTCTAATATGACCTAAGTATATTGTAAGCTCAAATAAATTTTTCTTTAAAGTTCAAAAGACCAAAGCTATTTTCAAAACTTTTCAAGATGGTCTTTGGACATAAAACTTTTCTAAAAATAAATCAAAAATTCTTTTGCTCATGTCCTAAATACTAAGCCCAAAATCCATTTTTTCTAAGATCTTTTTACAATGGGCTTAGAAATAAAATTGTTTTTATCCAACCTTTTCTTACAAAGAGCTTGCAAATTATTTAGGTCAATTACGAAATACCAAAAATCAATTGTGGGCCTAGTTTATACTAAGAATAAATTAACCATGGGCTTGTTTTTGGCATGAATCATTAGTTACCTTTTTCAAGTGAGAAATCTATTTATGATAAACCTTTTAATTTAGTTTTAATCCAATATAGCATAAAAGCTACTTTAGTTGGTTGGATGGATTAAAACCTAATTAATGGGAATTATCATGGATGGATTTCCATTTTCAAAAATATAACTATTGGTTGAAACGTCCGAGGGAATTATTCGAAAACAAGATATCCTATGTTGGTATTTTGTTGACCATATACCTGGGAAAAGAGACTCGCCATTCGTGTGTGGATGTTATAAGGTTGGAAGGAACGTCCTATTCATCCTTGTTTGTCTAATGTTTGTGCATGCATGCATACATGCATACATTTGCATCTCATATCATTGATCCTCTCTGGCTCACAGCCCTGGATTATGAAAGTTTAAAAGCTTACGACAATCCGACCTATGCCAAAGACGAAGTATCTATCAAAGACTCAATCACTTGCTCACCAAAAATAATGGAGCCTGAACAAATTCAAAGAATGGTGGATGATGCCCTCAATGCCAAAATGAAAGAAATAAAAGAGGCCCTAGCTGAGACCATGAAGAACCAATTGACTGCTATCTTAGAAAATCATGCCGAGGCATCTGCTAGCACTAAGAAGCCAAAGGACAAAGGGAAGACCAAAGTTGGTGAAGTGGTTTTTGATGATGAAAAAGTGATCATTGATGATGATGATGATTGGACTCAATACTACCAAGATGCTCAAGAGAAGAAAAAGGAATCGAAGATTATTGAAAGATCAACCATGGAGAAGACCGAAATTTATGATGTTGAAAAGATGATTGCTGATTTGGAAAAGAAATTTGAGAAGAAGCTGAAAACTGAAGAAATGTCCGAAGTTGACAAATTATTTGAGCTAGATAAAGAAGTCCCGTACAAGTTCAAGATGCCATCTTTCGCAAAGTTTGATGGAACCGAAAATCCTCATCTCCATGTGAAGCAGTATATCACTGCCATGCAATCTGCCCGAGCTACTAAGGCTCAAACTCTAAGGTACTTCATGCTCTCATTGGATCCTGTTGTCCAAAATTGGTTCAATACCTTAGATGATGGAACACAAAAGAATTGGGATTTGCTATACAAGACCTTCATCCAACAATATGGGTATAATGTAGAGTTGGAAGTTACCTTAATGGAAGTTGAGTCCATTAGACAATGGCCAAATGAGAATTTTGTGGACTATGTGAAACGATGGAGAAATAAGGCCGCTTTGCTCAAGAAAAGGCCCGATGAATCTAATAAAATAAGGATGATTGTGAGAGGATTCTGCCCAATCTCCGTGAAAGGATGTACCCTTATAAGGGATTTCAAAGATCTTCTCCAAGCTGGTCTACAAATTGAAGAGTGGGAAAGGGAGAAGAATCTCTTTTCAATTAAAAGGAATGAGAAAGGGAATTACCAGTCGGGCAATCAAAGCACACAAAAAGAAGTTGATGTTAATTCCTCTAGTCAAGAAGGAATGAGGCAGTTTTTAGAATTAGGGAAGCCACTGTCTTGGGTTCTCAATAAGCTACAAAAGAAGGGATTGTTACAACCCTTGACTCCTCGTCCTTTGCCTAATCCTCTTCCACCTAACTTTGATACTAATGCATTTTGCCAATTCCATCAAAGACATGGACACGAAACGGACAATTGTATGAAGTTGAGGCATGAGATCCAAAATTTAATTAATGATGGCAAGTTGCCTGAGCTGGATAAGCCCAATACCAAAGGTAATCCATTTTCAAGGTTCAACAGGGTGCCACCACCAGCAACCTTCATGGTAGGAAAAGGATTAGAAGAGGATTTTGTTTTATTATCCTTTCAAGAAGGGGATATTGAAGATATGAAAGGAAAAGAAGCTTAAACTCAACAAACTTTCCTTAGCTTGAATGTTGCTTTTCAATTTTACTTTCTTTAATATTTAATTGGAACTATCTTGTTTTTCAAATTTAAATTTGTTTGAGTAAATTACTTTCATAAAAAAATTTGTTGGTCTTTGTTCATCTTAGTGTTCAACCAATGAGGAATCTAGCTTGATAATTCATAAATTAATTTGTCTAGACATCATGACTTGAATGACTTTACTAGGTGAGGGAATTGCTCTATAGCATTGAGTTGTGTATGCTTAATTAGAGAGGGCTCATGCATAATTATCTTTTTCTAAGTCCTAGTTAGTCTTAGAATATGCTTTGACAAACTTTCGAGGCGAAATTGAACTCTACTTATTTAAGGGAGAGATTATCTAGGCATTGTTTAGTTAGCCAACAACTTGTATCCACCCTATTAAATATCAATCCCTAGTTGTCCCTTTGAGCCTTTATAAAATTTTGGCTTTCTTTTCATTGGCTTACAAACCCCAACAACCTACCCTGAGCTGTTGTTATACTTTTGACAAGTCTTATGATCACTAAGATGAAGAGACAAGAAGATCAAAGAAAGCAATGATTAGTCAAGACCATGAAGATAGTTGAAGTTCTCAAGACCATGAAGATAGTTGAAGTTCTTAAGACCATAAGGATAGTTGATGTTCTCAAAAGCATAAGGGTAGTTGGAGTTCACCTAGTATCTCCAATATATCAAGACAACATCAGAGTAACAAATGATTTATCCCTGTTAAAGAAGATTTATATTACTCCACTTATCCATTATTGGAAGCCCAAGTTGGTACAAACAAGACAACTCTTTTAGAGCTAGAACCAAAAAAAAAAGAAAAGAAAATAAAAGAAAAAGAAGAAGAAAAAAGAAAAACAACAAGAAGAAAAAAAGGGAAGAGTAAGGAAAATAAAAGAAAGAAAAAAAGAGAAAGATAAAAATCTAAAAAGGCGGTTCAGAAAGCCAACTGAGTTCTCTTTTACCTAAAGCAGCAAAAGGCTTCCATTTGGATCATAAAGACATTTTTACTTGAATTGGTCCAACCCAACTAAAGATTCTATCAAAATTAAAGAAAAAGGAGAAAGACCATCCAGTTCTTGAAAGTTCTATACTTGACAGTCTTACAAGGAAGAAGGACAAAATGATAAAAGAAAGGGAAGAGTAAGGAAAGAGAAAGAAAAGGGAAGAGTATGGGAACCAAACTTTTTGTAAAGCCAAAAACTATCAAGATCCGGATTAATGCCAAGAAGATAGAAAGAATTTGGAGTCTAGCAAGATTGCCTCCCAGCTGCATAAAGTTCAAACAAGAAATTTGTAGTGTGAAGGTTTGTCCATTGTGTCACACCAGCTCCAATCTCAAAATAGCCTTCATTTAAACCCGTGTCCCTCATAGACCCCATTTCAAGCCTATCAAAGACCTGTTGATCTCTCTTGGTAGGTAGAGTCTATTAGTGGAGATAGTTTGGATAAACATGCATATGAGATAGAAAATATTTAAACTCAAATGAGACCTTTGACCAAGTAATGTGTACGTGCCTATCTGAAGTGCAACAATTCTTGCTTAAATAGAAATGATTCCCGAGTTTAGTATGGTAGCTAGGGTTGTCATGTTATAGATATGTTAATTTGAAAAATCAAGTCCTGAGGTACATTGACATTAATTTGGCAAAGCCAACATTTGATTTCAAAATTAAAATTTAAAAATTCAAAAAAAAAGGAAAAGAAAAAAAAGTGTTTTGTCATGCAAAGCCTTCAAGTTAAGGGAAGTATGTTGAACCTCCAAAGGACACATTGGGCAAAGGAAATGATTATTGGCAAAGTTATGAAGAAACTACCAACCGACATGCTGAAATATAGTTTGAAATGGATGCATCCCTGACTCTGCTGCTTAGGATCTCCACCAATCATGTTTTCAATGTCTTGAAGATAAAAGCCACAAATGCAAAAGCTTTCGATCATTCAAATGCAAGACTTGAACAAGCATCAAAACGGAACCAATGAGAACACTTCTGCTGATCACCTCGGTCTGTGAATCGATGGAACGACTGTAAGTATTATTCATGCATATCATGCATACATGAGCATATCATATCGCACTTTCTTGTCTTGTGCTGTCAATTCCTTGTCAAAATGAATAGCAATCAATCAAAAGAAGATATCAAATCAGGGGGGGCATAGAAAGCCCATTGCTTGAGAAAGCTCCAGTAATTTTACAAAGAGAAGAAATGCGTGCTTATGCGAATAAATAGATGGCAAAAACATCAATCAGAGCCTACATAGAAAAATCATGGGTTTGAGCCTACACAGGGGGCAAAGTTTCTCCTTTTCAATTTTTTTCGAATCTATATATAAAATGTTTTCAAACTCACTTACAAATATTTTGCCACGCAGGGGGAAAAGGAGAGGATATGAAGGCTAGCTAAAAAGCGCTGAATTTTTTGCAAAAGTGCAAAGGAAGAACAAAAAAGAATGGAATAAAAAAAAGAAAAGAAAATTAGAATTCTCAAAAGAATGAAGATGCAAAAGACAAAATATCAATCCAGCTAAAAGAGCTGAAGCCGGGGTGAAGACCCAATCTCAAAGGATGAAGATCCATTTGCAAGGGTAAGGACCTGATCTCCAAGGATGAAGATCCACTTACAAGGGTGAAGACCCGATGTCCAAGGATGAAGATCCGTTTTCAAGGGTGAAGGCCCGATCTCAAAGGATGAAGATCCACTTACAAGGGTGAAGACCCGATCTCCAAGGATGAAGATCAGTTTTCAAGGGTGAAGACCCGGTCTCCAAGGATGAAGATCCGTTTTCAAGGGTGAAGGCCCGATCTCAAAGGATGAAGATCCATTTTCAAGGGTAAAGACCTGATCTCAAAGGATGAAGATCCATTTTCAAGGGTAAAGACCTGATCTCAAAGGATGAAGATCCATTTGCAAGGGTGAAGACCCAATCTCAAAGGATGAAGATCCATTTGCAAGGATGAAGACCCGATCTCAAAGGATGAAGAACCATTTTCAATGGTGAAGACCCGATCTCAAAGGATGAAGACCCAATTCAAAGGATGAAGATCCATTTTCAAGGGTGTAAACCCGGTCACAAAGGATGAAGATCCATTTTAAGGGTGAAAAACCACAATGCATAGAACGGCCAGAGCAGTCAGACTTCTCAACTGATAAAAGGTTCGTCAAACTCATTCTCAGGTCCAAGTACCCAAATCAATTTAAGCTCGGGTCCAAGTACCTAATCTTGGGTCCAAGTGCCCAAATCAATCCAATCTCGGGTCCAAGTACCCAAATCAATTTAAGCTCGGGTCCAAGTACCTAATCTTGGGTCCAAGTGCCCAAATCAATCCAATCTCGGGTCCAAGTACCCAATCTCGGCTCCAAGTATCCAATCTCGAGTCCAAGGACCCGAGAACCCAAATCAAATCAATCTCGGGTCCAAGTACCCAATCCTGGGTCCAAGTACCCAAATTCAATCCAATCTCGGGTCCAAGTACCCAAATCAAATTCAATCCCAGGTCAAAGTACCCAAATTCAATCCAATCTCGGGTCCAAGTACCCAAATCAAATTCAATCTCGGGTCCAAGTACCCAATCTTGGGTCCAAGTACCCAAATCAATCCAATCTCGGGTCCAAGTACTCGAATCAAATCAATCTCGGGTCCAAGTACCCGATCTCGGGTCCAAGTACCCAAATCAAATTCAATCTTGGGTCCAAGTACCCAATATCGGGTCCAAGTACCCAAATTAAATCAATCTCTGGTCCAAGTATCCAATCTCGGGTCCAAGTACCCAAATTTAATCAATCTCAGGTCCAAGTACCCGATCTCGGGTCCAAGTACCCAAATCAAATCCAAGAACCCAAAACCTCAACCATCTCAAAAATTAAGTCTTGTTGCTTTTCACTCTCTTTCACTAAAGTTTCAAATCATTCAAGTAGGGGGCAAACTGTAGACCCTTAATTTTTGACCCAGTCCGGTCTAATATATTTTATTTAGTCTAAAATAATTTTTGTGTTGTCCAATATATTTTATTTGCTCCAAAATAATTTTTATGGTATCTTGATTAATTTTAATATTTATTTTAGTAAAAATTGGTGAAATGAACAAAAATTCAAAAATAATAAAAAATAACAAAAAAATTGAAGACGAAAAAATCATCCCCGAAAGTTAGCGCGGGCCCGTGGGCATTTCGCCCGCAGGAAACTCCTGCAGGCGAAATTGCCCAGGCCATTTCACTCGTAGAATTTTTTTGTGGGCGAAATGGCCTGCGGGCCCATTTTGCCCGCTGCGGCATCTTTTTTGCCAGCGCAATTTTTCCTGCGGAAATTTTTTTCGCCAGCGCAGTTTTTCCGCAGCAGTTTTTTTTCGCCAGCAAAATTTTTCCGACGCAAATTTTTTGAAACCTAATACAATTAGATTTCGGTTTCCTTTTCCTAATTAGAATTAAATACCATGAATAACTAGAATTATATCATAAATTCTTATATAAATATGGACTAAACAACACAAAAAAGAGGGGAGGAAATAAGGAAGAAAATTGGACAGAAACTTGAACAAAAGTGGAGATCGAATCTGTGAAGGAAAACCTTGGACCAAGCTGATTTTTTGAGAGAGCCGAAAAACAATTCAAGCAATTCAAAGGCAAAAGGCTTGTCTTTGACCTTGTTCATCCAAGAAGCAATTTTTGGTGAAACTTACAAAATAAGGTTTGAATTCTTAATTTCTTTTATTTTGTCACAGTAGCTAGATCACATAATTGTTTCTTTTAAATTAAAAGCCTCATCATCTCAATTCACCTTTTCTAAAGTATGAAAATCTTAAATCGTTGCTTTATTTTTCCAAAAGTTTAAAGATATTAGTTTTATTTCTTCAAAACCCTAAAACCAAGATTTGCATCCCAAATTATCAAAACCCAAAATTGTGTTATGTTTTCTTCCAAAAGACTTTAAAATATCTTTTTTGCTTTATAAACTTTAAATCGTTTGTTTACTTTTATAAAGCTTCATAAAATTATCAATTGTTTTTTTCCAAATCCTAAAATAAAATTCATTACCCGAAACCCTAAAATCAAAAATTCTAAAACCCTAATTCAACTCCAAAACCTAAAATATGGAATCCTAACCTCCTTAAAACCTTAAACCTTAATTTTTTTTCTAAACCCTTATCCTTTAAAACTTTAAAAAACCATATAAACACAAATATTTAATTTTACATAGTAAGCTTGAAACCATAATTTGATAAGTAACCGTAAACCACAAATCAAAAGTATTTTTAAAAGCCCAAACCCTAGTTTCATGATTTCACCATCAAAATATTAATTTGATTAATCAAAGAATTTTATCAACCTTTTAAAATATAAAATCCTCAATCTATTTTAATTCTCTTAAAGACACAGTAGCCAAATTCCATTAATTCTAAAACCCTAAACACATGAAATAAAGAGCCCTAAATGGAAACAGTAGCTATAATTGGAATTTTATTTGCCTTATTCAATTCTATATTTGATTATACTTTGATTTATTTCTTATGCTTTAATTTATTTAAGTTTAATGCTTGGTTCATTTAATTTATCATGGATGGATGTTTATTTTTATTAATATTTAATATCTTTGATGAATGATTTATTTATTATGAATGGTAATTTACTTTTATCAATTTATTTAGATTGCCAAATGTTGTAAGAGGTATGTTTCCACTTGGTGGGTACCTCATTAATTATATATCATGTAATTTAAATTGCTTTTCTATTTTAGAACCAATGTAAAGGACATGTTTCTACCTTTCGGTGGGTGTCCAATTTAGGCATGGGATGTAAGGACATGTTTCCATCCTTGGATGGGTTTCCAGTTAATTGTTTTGTTTGGACATTGTTTTGATTTTCAATATAATGATGCTTTCTTTTAATTATTGTATGTAGTATGGATAATTTTGTTATATTTAAGAATTTTATAATATTAAGACATGTAAAGGATGCTGGTTCCAATGAACCGGGCGTTGTGGGGGTGCTAGGCTATTTCTCACCTTCCCCACACATACCCAACTTTTCGAACCCATTAGGGGGTTGGGGATTCCTTAGGAATCGAGTCATCCACTCCTTTCTTTTTTCCCGACCCTTCTGGGTGGCGACTCCATTTTCTCCGGACTTAGGTCCGTATTCTCTAAGTCCCCGAGCCTAAATAGTGCCAAAGTCGCAAGAACCATTCCACAAGGAGTGGGGGCGAAAATCCCCACTCACATTATGTCGGAGACATCTAGCGATGAGACTTTATAAGAAGAGACCTACTAGACAATATTCCTCTCCAGTCAATATGGATATCACCAAGTCGAGGGCAGCTCAACATCAGATGATTCTCGTCCAGCCCAACGGATATTTTATCTATTTCTATTGCACCACCTGCAGAAGTAAAACCTGCAGTTATTGATGCTAGTACAATAACATCAATATCGATTAGAATAGAGGAGAGAACACATGTTATTCACCGCTTAAATAAGTAATCGATTTTAATAAGTAAATTTTTTATATAACATTAAATAATTTACCTTTAATAATATTGTTAAAAATCACAATAAGATTATAGAGCTATCTGGTGACACATAACAGGAGATCAATAAATATTTACTGAGAAGATGAAGTCGACATGAATAAATTGGAATTCATTCTCCAAATAAATAAAAGATTTTTATTTTAAGAAATTTAAGATAAATTAATTATTTAAATTAATCTAATTAAAATAATTATATAACATATTTAATGAATTTAAGTATTTAATGAATTTTTTTCATAAATATTTTTGGTGGGATAAGGCGATAAAAAATTTAATAAAGATCACCAATTATATTATTCGCTACAACAATATAATAAATAAAAATAAGGAATAAGCAATCTAAATATTTAGATTAATTTATCAGTTTTTAAAATTTTTAAATATATAAAAACATTTTAATAATTAATTTACACTTTTGCTCAAAATTCAAAAATATTTTTGCACTTTATTCCAACTGAATTTCTATATTATTTATACTCATTCTATAATTTTATTTTGAGACTATCTCAACTGTGCAAAGCTCGCCAGCACATCATTTTCCTGTGAAAATACTTACGGTTTGGCAAGAAAATGTTCAATTGCTTATGAATTATGATAAAAAAAAACTAATAATTCTACATTAGAAAAAGCTAAAATCCAAAACTGCCAACATTATCTCCACGTGTCATTCTCCCATTAGTGTGTATGATTTTCTTAGAAAATCACCGATCAATAATATCCAAAAAAAAAAAAACAAAATCAAGCCAGTGAAGTAGGCTCCGGTCTTCTTTATCTAATCGCCGTTGGATTATTTCATTTATGATCCGACGATGAACAAGCCGTCATTGATACGTCCACTCTCTCGTTCCAAAACCATTAATGAGAGGTCCAAAATCCTTGAAACAAAGAACAGAGAGAGCAAGACAGAGAGTTATGCTCCGATACACAGACCCAGGGATGAAATTACTATAGGGTCATGTGGGTCACATTACCCCCTTCACCGGCAGTTAAAAAAGGAGGTGTTTATTCTGGCCGTCGGTGGAGTTAAACTCAGCCCCCATTAAAGGGGCTGAGGTGCAACCTGCGCAGTGAAGAGTAGACGAATCCCTCATTTCAAATATTTTTATTTTTTTTATAAATTAGTCTCTCGTTTTACCAGGGGCTAATTATTTTTATAAAATGATCCCTGACAAAATGACGCCCAGAGTTCAAAAATAAAAAAGGCTTCCCCTCTCCTTCTTTCCTCTACCCCTTTCCTCCCCAATTCACCAGCAGGCAACCCACCACCAGCCAGCTCACTAATAGTCACCGCTAACCACCGCTCGATAAATTTTGATCCCTTCAATAAATTTTTTATTCTGCCACCGCACAGACCAAAACATAAATATCAGGTAATGGAGCTGGCGTTGGTATCTAGAACCCCCAATCATGCAGCCGCGACGGTGACATTTAGTGGTAGAATTGGCGGTTTGTCTAGAATTAGTGAATTGCCTGCGAGAAAAAGAAGATTGAGTTTGAGTGATGGAGACAATAATAGAGTTCAAGTACCATGCTCTAAAGCCTCTACAGAGAGTAGCGGCGAAGGGATAGAGGAAAGAAAGAGTAGGCGAGGAGGAGGGTTCACTGGAAGTGCAATGGAAGTTGCAACTTTTGATCGGAGCTTCACTGATGCTGAGTTTCCTGTGTGGGAGAAAATTGGCGCTGTTGTTAGACTTAGCTACGGAATAGGTCTGTTCTATTCTTTTATTTATTTATTTTCTGCTTTTAAAGATTTTTTTTAAAATTTTCTTGAAGAAGGTGACGATTTTTTCTTATTACAATTCTTTTGATGGGTAAGTGAGGAATTGAGAATTTTTATTTTGGGGCTGAAAATCAGGTATATATGGTACCATGGCTCTAGCAGGAAGGTTCATATGCTCGATCACTAGAATAGATAGCATGGGAGGTTTTAATCCAACTTTAGATGCCATTTTAGAAGGGCTTGGTTATGCATCTCCACCAATTATGGCCCTTCTTTTTATATTGGATGTATGTTAAATTCACTGAAAGTTATCGTTTCTCATTTTGTGCTTAATTTTTTTTTGGGGTACCATTTTCTTGTATTTGACAAGCTTTAGGTGGGTTTTCTTTAAATTGGTTTGTACTTTATACCAATTAAAAGCTATATTATTTTTCTAGTGGAACAACCTTATAAATTTTTGGACTTGTTTTAGCAGATTTGTGTTGATTAATTAACAAATGCTCTCCACATGGTATTTATTGACTTGGAGAAAGCCTATGATAGAGTACCAAGAGAAGTGTTATGGTGGGTTTTGAAGAGGAAAGGAGTCAGCGGCAAATATATCAACATCATCAAGGACATGTATGAGAATGCATCCACTAGTGTGAAAACACCTGGTGGAGACACTGAGGCTTTCCCCATTACTACCGGATTGCATCAAGGTTCGGCCATGAGTCCATACTTATTTACCCTGGTTATGGACGAGCTAACCAGAAGCATACAAGACGATGTTCCTTGGTGTATGTTGTTTGCTGATGACATTATTTTAATTGATGAGACTAGTGCTGATGTAAACCGTAAGTTGGAAGTGTGGAGAAAAACCCTCGAGGACAAGGGTTTTAAGTTAAGTAGGAGTAAAATGAAATATATGCACTGTGAGTTCAGTCTAAGGAAGAAGCAGGAACATGAGGTTAAGTTGGATGGAGTTTTGGTTCCTAAAACCAAGCAGTTTAAATATTTGGGTTTGGTGTTCCAGAATGATGGCCGTATAGATGAAGATGTGGCTCACAGAATACAGGTAGGGCGGTTGAAGTGGAAGGGTGCGACTGGGGTTCTATGTGATAAGAAAATACCTCTGAAAGTGAAAGGTAAATTCTATAGGACAGTTGTTAGGCCTGCGATGCTCTATGGTAGTGAGTGTTGGGCACCAACGGGACAACATTTGCATAAGATGAGTGTGGCAGAAATGAGGATGCTAAGATGGATGTGTGGACATACCAGACTGGACAAAATTAAGAATGTTCATATTCGACAAAAAGTCCAAGTAGCAGATGTCGGAGATAAGGTGAGGGAAGGAAGACTTAGATGGTATGGACATGTTTTAAGAAGACCTCCTAATGTTGCGGTTCGTAAGTGTGAGAATTTGTTAATTGAGGGGGCTAGAGGTCGTGGAAGACCTAGAACTGTGTGGGAGGAGGTGATAGCAAGAGACTTACGTGCCTTAGATCTTGATGTGGATTTGATTAATGACAGACTTGAATGGAGACGTAAAATCCGTGTCTTGGAAGGGGCCTAAGGCTGGAGTATCTTTTTTGGTGTCTTTTGAGCTTATTTTGTTGAGGATCCATACAGCCGACCCCAATATTTGGGACTAAGGCTTAGTTGTTGTTGTAATGGATTGTCATGGTTATAGGATGAAGTTGTTAAGTTATCGCCTCATGCTCGGGCTATCAGAGATGTAGAAGATGAAGAAATTCGAAACTTTTTCTTTGGCATGTCATCTTGGCAGGTAAATTTTTCAACCATGTAAAATTTGAAGATACACATTTTCTCTTGTTCAGTAGCACCTTTGTGAAGCCAGACGATTTGATTTATTCTTCAAGAGGAGTAATTTGATATATAAATGTTGAGATTGCATAACTTTTTTGTTACCAGTTAATGGACTAATGACCATGGTTATTGTTTTAGATTGGGGACTTGCCAGTATAAATATCTTATATTTGATTAATTTATTCATTATCTCTCATTGTTCAAGTTTGATATGGTTGATAAGTCGTGAAATTAGGGACAATATATTGATGAACTTGAAAAAAAGTTGTGTACTTCAATATCAATGTGTATAAATATTGAAACTCCCATGGTGTTCTGTTGGTTTCAATTTTTTATTGTAAAAAACTTAAATGCATCTGTAATGCAAGCATTTTAACTAGGTATGAGATTTTCATATGCTTACTTCATTTATTACTCTATTGAGTCTTACGATCGCTATTTTTCATTAGAATCCTGCATTTTGCTCATCTGAAAAGTTCAAGGCGAAAATCCTGTTGTATTCAATGACACCATTCTCGTCCTTTTTATAAAGTCCATGATAGGGTTAAAGAATGGATGACCTTCTAACCCTTCTACTCCAAAAAATATGTAGGATTTGATTGCAAGACACTTGAATTGATGTTCTAGTACCTCCATGATGCTTGTGGCAGCAGCATCATTCTTTGATGTCTGATTTTGTCTATCTATTAGAGTCCTTTTTGGCTATGTATCCATTAGAAGCATTCATTCCAAAGTTTTTAGTAGGATTAAATTTTCAAAATTTTTCTAAGACTTGAATTAGTTAAAGACTTAATGTAACAGCAGTAAAAGCAATTATAATAGTAGTGGTAATAGCAAATAGCCATGAATTATCTAGCAAAATATGCATTAGTATTCCTTTATTTAACAAAAGTTCCTGATTTCACTAGGGAGCATTGGCTGATATATTTATAAGAGGCACCAAATTGGTGACAGATACTCGAGGAATGGCATCTCTGGTATGCAGTTTTATTCTATGGCACGTCCATCCTGTATTTAGCACTGAAGTTTACCTTGCAACTAAGCCTTGATGGTGTCAACAACTTGTAGGCTGGTGTGCTGCCTCCATTTGTTCCATTTGCTCAGGCATTCGCAGCAGTATTGACAGCTGATCTTACAGGTTCTTTGTATTATATTGCTGCCTCGCCAAAAGGTTAATGTTCTTAATATTTATTAATGAAATATATTTGTTAAATGTCACATTTGATTCTCAATATTGATTCACTAGTTGGTTGTGTTTCTTTCAGATCCCACTTATGTAGTTGCACCAGTTTTACAATCTTGATCTGGCCGTGAAGACCTGAAAAAGCTCTTTGCAGGACATTTTTTTTAATCCCCTATCATTTTGTATACATGGATAATCCTTATTTTATATTAAATATTGTTCCTTTTATTTTTCTTCTTTTGGCATGCCACAATTCTTTCTCTTACATGCAGAACACGATGATCCTTTTAGGTGTTTCTACACCTTTTTTCTTCCTGTTTAGATTGAAGGATTACAAAAACTTACTGCTTTTTATTTTCTCTCTTCGTGCTCCTTTAGTTGTGGAGACTGCTTTGATGTCAAGCCCATTTAGCATGATCGTGATATCTTTTTATGTTGCAATATGAATTTATTATCACCAATCTCGTTCTGTGATGCTTTCCACCCTATAATTGTGATGGTAAAATTTGAAATTAATCTTTTCATCCTTGTCAATATCACCGCAGCATGGTATGAGAGAAGGCAAATGAAAAAGATCTACTCTTCCCTCCTCGAAGGACTTTTGGCTCTTTATCTTTGTTTTGAATTTTTCCAGGTAACCTGTTGAAACCATTTTATTCATTTTATTAGTAATTTGATTTCTGGAAACTCAGACTAACAGATTTCTGGTTTCATTATATTCTACAAAATCAACAGACAAATAATATTCTTGCTCCTATTATTACACATGGCATATACTCAACCGTTGTATTAGGACATGGCCTTTGGAAAATACATCACCATCGACGAAGATTAAGGCAGAGAATTCAGCAGCTTAAATTAGTGAAATACACTCGAGAAGAAAATGAAGCCATTGACAATGGAGGATTAACGAGTGAGAAGAAAACTTAATGATAATGTGTTGAGGCTTGTATAATGTAGAAATACATTGCTAATGATTGATTATAGCAAGCAAAGTAATACAAATAGAAGAGGATAAATTTGTACACAAATAACTAGCTTGTAAGTTAGAATCACAAAGCAATTTTCTTTGTAAAATCATATGATCAGCTGATGTGGCACAATATTATTGGTCTATAGTTGTACTAATTTCTAATTTGGCCACTCATATTAATGAATCACAAAACTTTAATTTTTATTGCAATAAGTTCGATTTTTTTGATAATACGACCATCAAAATGATGTTATGATTATTTAATTAGGCATTTTAAGTTGAAAAAAAATGCATTTTTTGATTTTTAAATTTTGTGTTTTGAGCGTTAAGTGTCTAAATTTTTATTTGGTGATATTAAAATTTTCAATCATATAAATTAATAATTTGAAGCTTCCCTGATACCATGCATTTGTCTGAAAACTAAAGTTTCATTGAAAATTTGTTGCTTTTTTCATTTAAAAATAAATAATAAAATAAAAATAAAATTTGTTTATGTTTTGACGATGAAAAGAATGGAAACCTAATCAACCAGTCCAAATTAGTTGCTGACAATTATTTTTATTTATCAAAATAATCTTTTTTAAGCCATCATTTAAAAGTCTTGATTTTTTTAAAGTTTCATTCTTGGGTAACAAAAAAAACTCATATAATATATGAATGACTTCTAAAATTTGCAACAATTATAATTTTCTCCAATAAATTTTTGTAAAATTTTATTTTCTAAATATAATTTGTATGTTTTTCTTTAAATAAAATCTAAATATTTTCTACTTCTTTTAAAATTTTTACTAGTTACATATATTTCATATTTAATTTTTATAATACAAAGTCATAACTATAATACTCTAAAATTTCAAATAACATATATATTTTATTCATATCTTCAAAATTATAACTGCAACACCCCCATACCCTATATAAATACTATACATATATTGGGTATACATACAGTACGTATATAAAGTATAAGAATGTCACTTTTGTTTCAATTTAAAAACCTTTAGCTGAGTTCAAACAATATTACATTAATTTAAAGAACATTTACAAAATTATTATACTTTTAATGATCTTACATATATATAATAATCTTATCTTTACCAAAACTTCATTTATACATTGAATACATTCTTGACAGAAATACAACATAATTAAATTATACATGTATGCATCACCTTCTAGTTGGTCTCGACATACTCTTACTCTTCTCGTGGCATAACGATTGACTTCAGATCTACCATCTACTCACCTGCGCGATTACACAATAGCGCTAAGCCCGAGAGCTTAGTAGTATAGATAAATAATATAAACATACATTACAGAAATGCAAACATATATATATATATATTAACTTCATGTACCATTAGTTTCTTATTATGTTTTTCCCTTTTCAATTACACCTTTTATATACCTCTACTAATCTCATATCTTATATACATATACACATATCATTAACATAAACCACAATTCCATAACTAATACTCACAATGTCTACATCAATACACATATTACATGTCATACTATATTTTCAGAATCTCATCTTTCAACTTAGCTTCTCAAGCCATATTTCTTTTCAATAGTTTTCTTATGTATTGTAATCATATCATACTTCATAACATTACATGTCCTTATTTTATTCAATTAATTCATTATTCACAATTCACCATTCATGAATCACATTTCCAACAAAGACAAGCATGGGCCCAAAGATTCTAATATGCCATTCAACTTTCAGAGTTAATGTTTTGTTTTAATTATCACATTTATCATTATCATTATCCCAACTAGGCTTCAAAGATTTAGGTTCAACCAAGCTTCAAGGGGAACAAAGCATGCTAAGTATCAACCCAACTTGGCTTCAAGAACCAAACCCAACCAAGCTTCAAGGGTTGTAACATCTCAATTAGGCTTCAAGGACTAGACCCAACCAAGATTCAAGGGGAGTTAAGCATGCTAAACTTCAACCCAACTTGGCTTCAAGGATTTAGCCCAACCTAACTTCAAGATATTGTTACTATTAGGCAAACCACCAACAACAAAACTCTGAAAATGAATAACATATTAGACACACAATTCATTCATTATTTCATTATCAATTTCATTCTCATTTTCTCATCATCATTTAGGCATCCATGCCTCAATTATCTCATTTGCATCATTATAGCAACCAACAATGGCTTCACATCTCATCAATAGAGTATACATACTCAATTGTATTGGACATCATCATTTAAACAACCATGCCTCATTCATTTCATTTGTATCATTATAGCCAACAACAATGGCATTACATCTCATTAAGCTCAAATCGTATAAAAGCAATTCATCTTAACCAATTGCATTGCACATACCTTTTTAATGATCATCGTATATTTTACATTTCATATTTCATCATTAACATATATACATAACATTATTCATATGCATCATCAATGTAATAGGTTACTTAACACATTAATAACTAAATGTGTTAAGGTCCAAAGACATACAAATATATGCAATCAAATAGGGTTTGTACTTACCTCATGAGCAATCACACCACACCAAACTCACCTTCCCATAATCCTCAACACTTGGATTAGGGCAACAAAATCTCTTCAAAACCTAATCCAAAGATAATTATACATATAAGAAAATAAGAATGATAACTAACTAGGGCAAACTCTACACATGACACGCTCACCAACACAGGCGTGTCCCTGATCTTGCCCTAAACCAACAATACAGAAGCTTTGACACGCTTAGTAACATGGGAGTGTCAATGGACGTGTCACTCATTCTGCCTCATAGAAACATTGACACGCCCAACAACACGAGCGTGTTCATGGCTGTGTCAATTATTTTTTTCTCACAGTAGCGATGACACGCTCAGTAACATGACCGTGTTAATGGTCGTGTCACAAATGTCAAACTCAGTACCATTGACACGCCCAACAACATGGCCGTGTCACTGGCCGTGTCAGGCAAAAATCATGCATTTCGAACTCTCATCCATGTAAACACAAACACTTCAAAACCTATACTACATCACCCTTAATCAACATCTTGGTTATATTCATCAATTACCTATCAATTTAACACTTATATAACTTCAATATATCATAATAATAATCATTATATACATCACCATGTATCAACTACTCAATTCCCCAATTCATTTATATGAAACCCTTACTAAACAATCTCAACAACCCATCATCATCCTCACAAATAACCATATTATCATCATCTAAATACCAATTCAACATATCTATATACTTCAATCTTTCATTAACATCATCTTCACACACCAACCATATCAAATATAAACTCAATCAATAGAAATCAATACAAGAAAATGAATACTTACTTGAATATTTTGCCAAATCCTCAATCTCCACCTTCAATTCTCTTAAAGTCCTTAAGAATTTGATGTATATGTAGATAAAATCACCTCTCTTTCTCTCTCTCTCTCTCTCTCTCTCTCTTTCTCTCTCTCTCTCTTTCTCTCTCTCTCTCTTTCTCTCTCTCTCTCTCTCTCTCTCTCTCGTGCAAGAAGAAGAAGAATAATAAGAAGAAGGAAGAAAGAAAGAAAATCTTCTTTCTTTATTCATACTTATCATATATATATATATAATAATAATATAATTAAATATTTTCTAAAATATTCTCCAGCACCACTTTCATCCTTTGACTTTCCTTTCTTCTTTTTCTTTTATTATTATTATTATTATTATTATTATTATTATTATTATTATTATATAAACTTACTTTTCCTACACCACTTTATACATTATGTATATGTGATGTATATGTTGGTAAATGTATATCTCTTATATATTGTATTTATATTTCCCATATTTTCCAAATACCATATATACATTTTATCCTTCATATACATCTATCTCTTATAATATTTTCCTTACCTATTTTACCAACATATCTTCTCACTACTACTATTCCAATGTACACTAAAATCGGGTATTAAATTAATTCATTTCTCTTCTTTCTACCTTCATTAATTTAACTTGTATATATATTTCCATAAATACAACATATACACTCTCTTCACTTCTTTTCTCTTTCCATTAAACATATACATTAAATCTAAATACCATAAAAATTCCAAAACTTATAGGGTGTACTTTGGGATATTACAATTCTCTTCCCTCTTAAATAATTTCGCCCTCGAAATTATCTAGTACAATAGCAATCCATTCTTAACACAATAATATCTTGATTTTCATATATAGTTAATTATATTCTTAAGTAATTATGTCATCAAATCACATAACTTTTACTCTCCCCCTTAGATACAATCATCTTCTCTAAATTTCATAACTCATTCTTATATATATATATATATATATCTTATTACTTTCTCAACAAAGCAATCAAGATAATTTTTTTTACATTCCCAATGAATTTACCTTTATACAAGAATCAGATCATCTTACAATATTCTTATACTTCGTCCAATTACTACCTTCAAGATATTTTATCACTTCATCTCTTTATAATAACTCTCTTAACTTTAACAATCATGAATTTATATCTTAATATTGATTATCCCGTCATTACAATCACTTTCAGAATAGACATTTATCAAAATTTAATTGATAATAACATCCTTATTTTTCATACACTTAATTCTTTCTTTAGCATGCTTCTCACTTAACATACATATTAGTACAATGCCTTTAAACTTACTTTACAGATAATCAATCTTTTTCCCTTTTATCATCATTTATAATTGATATAACTCAATTTATTCATGTCCATTCATTAGTAAGAATATTACATCATATACATTATCACTTAAATTCTACACTCTTAATACTACTATACATATTAAATTTCAGTAATGATTCGCAACCTTAGTAAAATCCAGATCAATTGATCTATCTGTCACAATATACCCATGTTTCAATCTTGTTCAATTCAAACCAACAATTAATTTAGTTAAACTTATCATGAAATGTCACAATATACATATATATATATATATAACCTAATTCCATTAGGGCAAACTTATATTCAATTCCCGATCTTTTCAGATCCATATTCAGTCAAATTATCATGATAACAAATTACTTCAAATTATCTTTCAATATACACATAGTTTATTTTCTATTATCTTAGTATAATTTCCACAAATTCTCATGATAATCTCATACCATATTTACTATCTATAGTTCACTCACTTAAACCGTAAGTCCATTCACTTATTCACTTTATACCATAAACATATTCAGTATAACTTTCAGTCACATTTTGTAATTTTCCCCTTTTAATATCTCCTCACATTTCATACCATTACGATATTTACATAATCAGCTTTCTATCACATTAGTCATAACTCAAAACATTTTACATTTCTCTTTTCTTTCCTTACTTTTCATTATTATAAACAAATTTCTAACATAAAATGATAAAGTATAACTTTACCAGTCATAACTCTTGACCATGTTTCTAGAAACATAATTATCAATCTCACCAAAACTGTACCACAGTCATGTTACCTCAGTTCCAAATCTGTGGATAATAAAACTAACCGACCAGATTTACTAAACAAATCATATGGCCATAGGAGATTAATGGTCATGCCTGAGGCTTATAAACCAATACTGTCCTTTTATTATTCTGCTTCCAACCTTTCCAATTACAAAACTAAACCATATCACAAGAATTACATATTCATTCTCTAAACTTTTGCTACACCAAGAGTTAACACATTCCAACTCCGTTTCAACCCAATTTGCACTCAATTATATGATCATCATTAACTTAATTCATGTTTGAACATTTCTTACATATACATATTCAATCATATGCAAATCTAACACAATTTCCATTTGCTACTCCATTTCTAATCTATCTCTTTTAGAATTTGTATATATTACACTTCCCTTCTTCCTTACAATTTCTTATTATACCCATGTACATAGAACATTTCCACTCTCAATTCCATCCCATAATCCATCTAGCTTTACACAGTTCAAGACCTAATCTCTCTTAGGTCCACTAATACATGCAATATCATTCTTAATATCATTAAACCAGTAATTATACCACATACACATTCATAGAGCACATTTATAATGTGATTTACTTTCCACATTTCTTACATACTTCATTTACAGTTATATTGAAAAACTCATTTCACATATCCTATACATGTATACACATAATTATATATGTATATTTAATTTTTCTTTTACATACAATCCATACAAATTTAGCATTTATTACTTTTCTTTGAACAGTATCATTCTCATTCTTTTGACATGACTTAAATTAGTTATCAACTCAACATATATATATATATATTTACTCTAATCATAATGATATTTCATAGAAATCTTAGTCACATTTCCAATGTGACATTTCTTTCACTTTTGTTTTTACAAATATTTAACATACCTCCATATCCATTTTTTTTTACCCTTTCAAATCAAATGACTTAAAGTAACTCATTTTCACTCACTCAATCATTTTTTTTTTCAAAACAAATTCTCATACTATCAATCACATTACTCAATTCATAATATTCTTATATGCAATAATATTCCTTCATTTAGCTCATATGCTTAATATACATTAAACTATCCATATCTAAATAATCTTTATCAATATTCCATTAGCATTCTAAATTCTTAAATCACTATCTCACCTAAACTTCAATTTACAAATCTCATCTTTTCTTAATATCAACTTTAAAAACATCTTATATATATACCATAAAGCAACATCAGAACATATAATTTTCACAATTATTAAGCTCATTTCAAAAATTCAAATGTCACATATTACCACCATTACATGAGCTTTCACAATATTCAAACATATCACATTTCTAACATTGAAATCACAATGTTGGCATTAAAATAACAATACAAACAACACCAATATATCTTCTTACTTAACCAACATCATCTCTTTTTCTTTTAAACAAAACCTTAACTTTATATACCCAAACCTTAAATGGTCACACTTTGTCTATACCAATTAACTCAATTAATATTCCACTATAGTCTCTTCTATTAATAACATATCTATCCATTTTAACAATCCAACAATATTTCCTCTCTTTTGTAATCCAACCATAAGGTTTATTAGAAAGAGATTCAAATTGTAGATGAAAGAGTACATACTTTAATCTTGATTTTATTTTTAACTCAGTTCCAACTTTATTCTTTTATTCATTTCATTATAACCTTTTTCACAAGCATACTTCCATAATCAGAAATTCCAAAATTTACTTTACTTAAATAAATTCCCATTCTTTAATTTATCAATTAAACTCATATAAATTTTTTTTTCCATATAATTTCTTTCTCTAATTTTTCCTTTTATGTAGAACTTCATCCACACACTATCATTCATCTCATCTAATTCAAATACATTACAATTCACATAATGCCACATCCGAGACCAACCTAGGTGTTAATGCATATGCATGTATTACAAATTTCATTTCAAAAACTTTTCTTTTTAATTCTATTTAGGCTTTTCAAAACTTTTTCTTTTTAATTCCACTTAGGTCGAGAATCTCGAACCTAAGCTCTGATACCAAAATAATTGTAACACCCCCATACCCTATATAAATACTATACATATACTGGGTATACATACAGTACGTATATAAAGTATAAGAATGTCACTTTTTGTTTCAATTTAAAAACCTTTAGCTGAGTTCAAACAATATTATATTAATTTAAAGAACATTTACAAAATTATTATACTTTTAATGATCTTACATATATATAATAATCTTATCTTTACCAAAGCTTCATTGATACATATGAATACATTCTTGTCAGAAAATACAACATAATTAAATTATACATGTATGCATCACCTTCGAGTTGGTCTCGACATACTCTTACTCTTCTCGTGGCATAACGATTGACTTCAGATCTACCATCTACTCACCTGCGAGATTACACAACCGCGCTAAGCCCGAGAGCTTAGTAGTATAGATAAATAATATAAACATACATTACATAAATGCAAACATATATATATATATATATATTAACTTCATGTACCATTAGTTTCTTATTATGTTTTTCCCTTTTCAATTACACCTTTCATATACCTTTACTAATCTCATATCTTATATACATATACACATATCATTAACACAAACCACAATTCCATAACTAATACTCACAATGTCTACATCAATACACATATTACATGTTGTACTATATTTTCAGAATCTCATCTTTCAACTTAGCTTCTCAAGCCATATTTCTTTTCAATAGTTTAGTTATGTATTGTAATCATATCATACTTCATAACATTACATGTCCTTATTTTATTCAATTGATTCATAATTCACAATTCACCATTCATGAATCACATTTCCAACAAAGACAAGCATGGGCCCAATGACTCTAATATGCCATTCAACTTTCAGAGTTAATGTTTTGGTTTAATTATCACATTTATCATTATCATTATCCCAACTAGGCTTCAAGGATTTAGGTTCAACCAAGCTTCAAGGGGAACAAAGCATGCTAAGTATCAACCCAACTTGGCTTCAAGAACCAAACCCAACCTAGCTTCAAGGGTTGTAACATCTCAATTAGGCTTCAAGGACTAGACCCAACCAAGCTTCAAGGGGAGTTAAGCATGCTAAACTTCAACCCAACTTGGCTTCAAGGATTTAGCCCAACTTAACTTCAAGAGATTGTTACTATTAGGCATGCCACCAACAACAAAACTCTGAAAATGAATAACATATTAGACACACAATTCATTCATTATTTCATTATCAATTTCATTCTCATTTTCTCATCATCATTTAGGCACCCATGCCTCAATTATCTCATTTGCATCATTATAGCCAACAACAATGGCTTCACATCTCATCAATAGAGTATACATACTCAATTGTATTGGACATCTTCATTTAAACAACCATGCCTCATTCATTTCATTTGTATCATTATAGCCAACAACAATGGCATTACATCTCATTAAGCTCAAATCGTATAAAAGCAATTCATCACAACCAATTGCATTGCACATACCTTTTTAATGATCATCGTATCTTTTACATTTCATATTTCATCATTAACATATATACATAACATTATTCATATGCATCATCAATGTAATAGGTTACTTAACACATTAATAACCAAATGTGTTAAGGTCTAAAGACATATAAATATATGCAATCAAATAGGGTTTGTACTTACCTCATGAGCAATCACACCACACCAAACTCACCTTCCCATAATCCTCAACACTTGGATTAGGGCAACACAATCTCTTCAAAACCTAATCCAAAGATAATTATACATATAAGAAAATAAGAATGATAACTAACTAGGGCAAACTCTACACATGACACTCTTACCAACATGGGCGTGTCCCTGATCGTGCCCTAAACCAACAATACAGAAGCTTTGACATGCTTAGTAACACGGGAGTGTCAATGGACGTGTCACTCATTCTGCCTCACAGAAACATTTACAAGCCCAACAACACGGGCGTGTTCATGGCCGTGTCAATTATTTTTTTCTCACAATAGCTATGACACGCTCAGTAACATGACCGTGTTAATGGTCGTGTCACAAACGTCAAACTCAGTACCATTGACATGCCCAACAACATGGCCATGTCAGGCAAAAATCATGCATTTCGAACTCTCATCCATGTAAACACAAACACTTCAAAACCTATACTACATCACCCTTAATCAACATCTTGGTTATATTCATCAATTACCTATCAATTTAACACTTATATAACTTCAATATATCATAATAATAATCATTATATACATTACCATGTATCAACTACTCAATTCCCCAATTCATTTATATGAAACCCTTACTAAACAATCTCAACAACCCATCATCATCCTCACAAATAACCATATTATCATCATCTAAATACCAATTCAACATATCTATATACTTCAGTCTTTCATTAACATCATCTTCACACACCAACCATATCAAATATAAACTCAATCAATAGAAATCAATACAAGAAAATGAATACTTACTTGAATATTTTGCCAAATCCTCAATCTCCACCTTCAATTCTCTTAAAGTCCTTAAGAATTTGATGTATATGTAGATAAAATCACCTCTCTTTCTCTCTCTCTCTCTCTCTCTCTCTCTCTCTCGTGCAAGAAGAAGAAGAATAATAAGAAGAAGGAAGAAAGAAAGAAAATCTTCTTTCTTTATTCATACTTATCATATATATATATATATATAATAATAATAATATAATTAAATATTTTCTAAAATATCTCCACCACCACTTTCATCCTTTGACTTTGCTTTCTTCTTTTTCTTTTATTATTATTATTATTATTATTATTATTATTATTATTATTATTATATAAACTTACTTTTCCTACACCACTTTATACATTATGTATATGTGATGTATATGTTGGTAAATGTATATCTCTTATATATTGTATTTATATTTCCCATATTTTCCAAATACCATATATACATTTTATCCTTCATATACATCTATCTCTTATAATATTTTCCTTACCTATTTTACCAACATATCTTCTCACTACTACTATTCCAATGTACTCTAAAATCGGGTATTAAATTAATTCATTTCTCTTCTTTTTACCTTCATTAATTTAACTTGTATATATATTTCCATAAATACAACATATACACTCTCTTCACTTCTTTTCTCTTTCCATTAAACATATACATTAAATCTAAATACCATAAAAATTCCAAAACTTATAAGGTGTACTTTGGGATATTACAATAACAATGCCATTTTAAAAATTAATCAGATTAATTTCACAATCTGGATTTTTTAATAATTCTTTCTCGCCAAATTCTAGTTTTCCTTATATATTTAACATTTTAAATTAATATTATTGATTCAAATAAAAAAAATTAAACCATGATTATTATGAGAATCAATACTCATTAAATTCTCTTTTATTTCATGCTCTAGTTATAATGAGAAAAAATATATATATGTAGAAAAATTTCTCTCCATTGATAAAAACCTAGTGAAGAATTTAAATCTTCATTTGCAGGGAAAAAAAAATTCAATCTAGAAAGCCCTTCACTTATTATGTTTTGTCTAATGAGTTCTAAGTTTTATTTTTATATTAAAATTTTAAAATTTTTTGTATTAAAAATTTTAATGATAGAATAAAATTGATAAGAAATTTTGTGGCCCCAATTTAAAAATATTAGAGTATTTATATTATTTTTATTATGAAATTATTAAAATTGTAAAAAAATACTTTTCAAATCCTTAAACTATTTCATGCTTAAATAATCAAATTTTAAAAAGTAAATCAATTGTTTAAATTTAACAATCTAGGAAAAAGTCAAAATTTGAAAATAAAAACATGTGGAAAAAAAAATAAAGGGTGTACAAAAAAAAAGGCAATTTTTGTTATTGAAACATGTGTACTCCAGCTATGGTTTTCAGATAGAGGGGGTAATAATTTTTTATTCACGTGATTTTAATAGAATTTGATAGACACGCATATAACCCTTGTTAAAAGGAGCTTCAAATCACTAATTCACTTAGTTGAGGGGCATAATGTTATCGAATAAAAATTTAGGAGTCTAATATGCAAAACATATAAAGTTTATGGTCCAAAAAAATATATTTTCCCTTTTTAAGTTTAATTACATATGGAGTATGCATATATACAAAAACTCAATTTCACCATTTATTTGGTTTGAATAATAGTGACACCCACTAATTGATTTCTCAGCCAAAAATTATGGTTTTATGCACATGGACCCGTTGTCCTATCAGACTAATCATATAAGCTGTTGATAAGGTGATTGTTAACATTAGGAAGGCATCTTGCCTGACTTAGTATTTGATGAGCAAATTGTTAGATATATATGATATACAGTTAATCACTTTTAAATTGTATCATGTTTATTTATTTATATTAATATATTAATATAAATTAAGATTTTTTTTGTTACTAATTGTTCATGCAATACATGATGTTAAATATATATATACTTTAAATTGATTAATAAATTTTCTAGTATAAAACATAGTATAAAAATATCATCATGAGATCATGATATGAGATTTTTATCACATGCAAATGTGTTTATACTAAAATTATCTATATATAATATTAATAAGATAAAAAATTGTTAATGTAGACAAATTAGTACATATTATATTTCTTGATTCGATCAAGTAGTTGTTTTCATAAGCTATAAGCATGGAGATGCTTAAAGTTAACATGTAAATGCTTATTGCATGAACAAGTATATTGGATGACCCAACTATGAGATAATTACATGGGTATCTATTCAATTGGTAACTTATTATAGCAGTTGCGCAAATATTCTTAAATTTGTGGTCTCCAAGTTATCTTGAAAATTAAGTGATGTACTTTAATCTCATTTCGTGTTATATATCAATAAACTTCTCTATAATATCCCAAAGTATACCCTAAAAGTTTTTGGAATACTTATTGTTATATTTGAATTAAATGTTATAAATGTATATGTTTAAATGGAAAGAGAAAAGAGGTAAGGGAAGAGTGTATATGTTGTATATATAGTGATATATACAACATATACAAGTCAAAGAAATGGAAGTCAAAAGAAGATAAATTAATTATTTTAAATTAATTAAATGGAAAATTGGATTAATGAGTGGAAGAGGATATTTTAGAGTATTTTAATATTAAAATACTTGGTGGATTTTAAAAGGAAGTTTAAGTGGTTAGTAAGTGTTTGACTTTGCTATTCTTCTTCTTCTTCTTCTTTTCTTTTCCTTCATGGCCGGCACCCTCCAAAGCAAGAGAGAAAGAGAGTTTTTTATTTTCCAAGCTCAAGATTGAAGGATGTTTCAAGTGATCAAGTTGGAAATCTAAGAAGTTTCATCAACTTTGGTAAGTTTTCCACTTGATTCCCTTGTTTTCTTTTAAGTTGTATTTGAGTTTGATGGTTGATTATTGATAGTATGAGTATATTTTATTGTGGTGTGTTTGAGAGTATTGGGTTTAATTGATTGTGATTTTGGGGTTGAATTGAAGAGAAGGAGTTAGGTTTGGTGTTGGAAGAGTAAGAGTTGTATTTATGTTATGGTTGTAAATTGGTGATTGATGTAAATATTGAATTTGATCAATTATTATCTTAGATCTTCAATATGTTTGTGTTTAATGAAGTTAAAAGCACAGAATACATGAGTTTGATCCGAAGCAGAGGCAAAATGAATGCCACAGTCGTGGCAAGAGAGGAACACGACCGTGGGATTGAAAATGTGACTGTGTCTTCAAAAATTTTGATATAACAGAGCAAGTTCCAATGCCACGACCGTGGCCTTTGAAGACCACGACCGTGGGGGGTTTTAAAACAAAGTGGACAGACTCGTTTGCTATCCCACGGTCGTGGGTTTGTGAGGCCACGACCGTGGAGACCTAAATAGTGGTTCTGGCTTGTAATTTGTGATCTACGGGCCTTGTATGAGACTAATAGGTGAATAATTGTATTGAAAATTCATGTGTATCTATACGTAAGTGTGCACTATTCCTTTTAGATTAGGTTGTGAAGAGGTTGAGTTGCCCTAATCCAAGTAGTGAAGAATTCTTAAAGGAGGAAGTGTATAGATTGGTGTGAGTTGCTCTTGAGGTAAGTATAAACTTACATGGTTGCATACATTTACATGACTTTGAGACTTAACACATTTGATTATAAATGTGTTAAGTAATTTATTACATTGTTAATGCATTTGATTAATGTTATGATTTGATTAATGTGAAAGATATGATGATAATTCAAAATGTATGTCCAATGCAATTGGTTATGTATACTCTAATGATGAGAGGTGAAGCCATTGTGTTGGTTATAGTGATGCAAATGAAATAATTGGGGCATGATTGCCTACTTTAATTATGAGAAATGAAATGAGAAATGAATTGTGAAAGAGATTGATAATGAAATAAATGAATTAATTGTGTGCCTAGTATGTTATTCAATTTTCAGAGTTCTGGGTTTGGCGGCATGCCTATGAATTGCTGGACAGGTGAAAAGACTGGGTCGTAAGCCGAGTCCAGCTGATAAATGTGAAATATGATGTTTTTGGGGTGAAAAGACTGGGTCGTAAGCCTCAAAAATAGTAACAGTCTAGCCGGGTTGAGGTCCAAGAGACTGGGTCTGTTACACTATCCATGGATAGATATATATATATATGTATCACCTACAGGCTTGATGAATGTGATTATGGACCAAAGCAGTAACTCTGAACTTTGAATAACATATTAGATCCTTTTTGGGACCATACTTGTCTTTATTTTAATGTGAATCATAAATGGTAAAACAATTGAATAATATAATGAAAGGAAATGTTATGAGATATAGCATTTTGAATATGATCTCTATTGTTTGAAAGTATGACATTGACATTGCATTAAAGCATATATGAAATGAAATGTTATGAGATATAGCATATTGTTATTGTGGTTTGTACCACTAAGCCTATGGCTTATCGCGATTGTGGTTCATCGCGCAGGTGACAGGGTAGAACCGGAGAGTTCATCTAGACCGAGTCGAGTCTAGACTCTGAAGTGTTGATTATGGGCTTAAAGATCAGAGACGAACTGCCAAACATGTATAAACTTTATGTTTTGTAAATATTGATTTTAATGTATTTATATATGTAAATACCGCTACATTTTCCGCTTATAATGAATAAATGTTTTATATAGTATAGTTTATAATATAATATGAAGTATTTTAAGTTTTCTTATATTATTGCAGAAGAAGATAAAATTGGGTTTATATATTATTGCTAAAAGAAAAGATTTGTTTGTTTAGTAAACCGTAACACTCCTGTATCTGGTATACGTATATTACAGATATGGTTGTTATGTAGTGTGCGTATATGGGGTATAGGGGTGTTAAAATTGTTTTGGTATCAGAACCTAGGTTTGAGATTCTCAACCTAGGTAAATTGTAAGAAAAAGAACATTTTGATTCTAAAAGTTGGTTTTTAAATAAGATACATGTTTTGGTATTGGCAGTCTCTGATCTTTGATGAGGTATATTCTATTGTGTTTGCAGATATAGGTAGTGATGACGTCTCAGTCACGTCAGTCCATAGAAGGTAGTGCTGAGAGTGTAGCTCCTGAAGAGAGTAGAGATGGGGCTAGGGTTGAGAGAGCTGGAGAGGCACCTACTCATGTGCAAGAGAGATCAACTGCTGATGAGGTTCCGCCGGTTTGGTTACGGCATGTGATAGAATTTTTGAGGCAAGCTCCAGTGCAGCCGCCACCGCCACCACAGCCACATGTACCGGTGAGGCATTATGATAAATTGAGGAAGTATGGGGCTAAGGATTTCTTTGGTACTACAGATCCTGCAGTATGTAAGCAGTGGTTGGATAGAGTTCAGAGGGTATTCATTCAGTTGCAAGCTACTCCTGAAGAGAAGTTTGATTATGCTAGATCCCTTCTACAAAAAATGCTTATGATTGGTGGAAGACGGTTCCTCATGCTATGGATGATCCACCGACTTTGTTTTATAGTGATTTTCTGCAGGAGTTTGAGTAGAAATATACTCCGAGGGAGTATAAAGATGTCAAGAAGATGGAATTTCTGAATCTGAGACAAGATAACCGGACTGTGACATAGTATGAGGTAGAGTTCATCCAGTTGAGTCATTATGCCGGGGGGATTATTTCAGATGAGATTGACAGGTGTAGGAGATTTGAGGAGGGATTGAGGCCCTCTATTATGTGTATTGTTGTTGGTTCTCAGTACCAAGATTTTCCTCAGTTAGTTACCGCAGCTCGAATTGTTGAGAGAGCACAAGGTATTGCAGCAGCTGCTACTGAAGAGGAGACCAGAGTTAGGAGATCCCAGTTTGAGGTAGAGTCTTCGTCTATAAAGAGAGGTCGAGGAAGTTTTGTTCCAAGAGTCAGTAGGAGCCAGAGGTAGTAGGGTAGGTCAGTTCAGTATCAGAGGCAGAGACTGAGACCTACAGTTTCTGTAGCTAGTGCTTCGACTCCAGTGGTTTAGAGGTCTACTCTACCTACATGTGTCCATTGTGGTAGGATACATGGGGGTGGTTGTTGGAAGATTGGTGGATTAGCTGTGTGTTTCAGATGTAGATCTCCTGACCATTTCATTAGAGATTGTCCTGAGATGCAGGAGCATAGGCAGGCAGATTCTGTAGTTTCTCGACCTAGTGTGAGAGGAGGTTGAAGTGGCAGAGGTGTTAATAGAGGTGGTCGACCCGGGATCAGTCAGAGAGGAGGTTCTACATCCGGAGACAGTAGACCAGATGAGGCTGGGTCTTCTCAGAGAGTGTATGTAATGCAGAGGCAACCAGATGCTTCATCAGTCATTGCGGGTATATTTTCTTTATTTGGCATTTTAGTTCTTGCTTTGATTGATCCAGGATCTACTCATTCATACATAAGTGCATCTATCTTGCCTGTGTCTGAATTGCATTCTGAGTCCTTGGGATTTGATGTGTTGGTGACAAATCCTTTAGGGCATAGTGTGGTTGTTAGCAAGGTGCATCGTGATAGTGCAGTTGTGGTGCAAGGTGAGGAATTTTTGGGGGATTTGATTGAAATGCCTTTTAAGGAGTATGATTTGATTTTAGGTATGGATTGGTTGTCTAAGCATGGAGCTATGGTAAACTGTCAAAAGAAGTGTGTTACCCTGAGAACCTGTGATGGTATCTAGTGAGCAGAGACAACTTGCATCCTTGGTTGTGTCAGCTGTTGCAGCTAGTAAGTTGATTAGAAAAGGGTGTGATGCTTATCTTGCTCATGTTGTGGATACCAGAATAGTGGGTTCTCAACTTGATATTATACCCACAGTTGCGGAATTTCCAGATGTTTTTCCGGAGGAGTTGCCAGGGTTACCCCCTGAGAGAGAGGTTGAGTTTGGTATCGATTTGTTGCCTGGTACCACTCCCATCTCTATTACTCCTTATCAAATGGCACCTGCTGAGTTGAGAGAGTTAAAGATGCAGTTGCAGGAGTTGTTGGATAAAAGGTTTGTTCGCCCTAATATTTCTCTGTGGGGAGCTCCTGTTTTGTTTGTAAAGAAGAAGGATGGTACTTTGAGGTTGTGCATCGATTATAGGCAATTGAATAAGGTGACCATCAAGAATAAGTATCCTTTGCCTAGGATCGATGATCTCTTCGATCAGTTGAAGGGAGCAGCAGTGTTTTCCAATATTGATTTGAGATCAGGGTACCATCAGTTGAGAGTCAGAGCTGAAGATATTTCTAAGATAGCTTTCCGCACAAGATATGGGCATTATGAGTTTTTGGTGATGCCTTTTGGATTGACGAATGCACCTGCAGCTGTCATGGATTTAATGAATAGGGTGTTTAGGCCCTATCTAGATCAATTTGTGGTGGTCTTCATTAATGATATTTTGGTGTATTCGCGTAATGAAGAGGAACATGACAAGCATCTGCGGATTGTATTGCAGACCTTGAGAGAGAAGCAATTGTATGCTAAGCTGTCGAAATGTGAGTTTTGGCTTGATCAAGTGACTTTCCTTGGTCATATAGTTTTAGCAGATGGTACAAGAGTTGATCCGAATAAAGTTGAGGCCATTTTGAATTGGAGTCCACCGAAGTCTGTGATTGAAGTTAGAAGTTTTTTGGGTTTGGCAGGCTATTATCGACGCTTTGTTAAAGGTTTTTCTTTGATAGCTACTCCACTCACCAGATTACTTCGAAAGGGAGTTAGATTTGTATGGACAGATCAGTGTCAAGCTAGTTTTGAACAGTTGAAGGAAATGTTGACTCAAGCTCTTGTTCTTACTTTGCCTGTGGAAGATAAACCATATGTGATTTATAGTGATGCTTCACATAATGGTTTAGGTTGTGTTTTGATGCAAGAGGGTAGAGTCATAGCTTATGCTTCTCGGCAGTTGAACCCGCATGAGCTTAATTATCCGTCGCATGATTTGGAGTTGGCAGCTATAGTTTTTGCTTTGAAGATTTGGCGACATTACTTGTATGGGGAGAAGTGTTTCATTTACACGGATCATAAGAGTTTGAAATATTTGGGGGTTCAGAGAGAGCTTAATCTTCGGCAAAGATGATGGTTGGAGCTGATCAAAGACTACGACTGTTTGATTGATTATTATCCTGGTAAGGCAAATGTTGTTGCGGATGCCTTGAGTCGGAAGTCTTTGGTAGGTTTGACTGTTTATTCGCTCTCGTTGCTTGTTGAGTTGAGAGCGTTGCATGCTAGTTTTGAATCATGTGATGATGGTGCGTTGTTAGCTCAGTTGCATTTGAGACCAGTGCTGTTGGATCAGGTTAAGGAGGCTCAACTGGTTGATGAGAATATTCAGAAGATTGTTTCAGATTGCCAAAAAGGAGCAAATCAAGATTTCCATATAAGAGATAATGGTAGCCTTTGGTTCAAGGATAGATTGTGTGTTCCTGATGATGCTAGTTTGAAAAAGATTATTTTAGAGAAAGCACACCAGTCGGTTTTTGCTATGCACCCTGGGAATACAAAGATGTATCATGATTTGAAGTAACATTACTGGTGGTCAGGTATGAAGAGAGATATAGCGGAGTTTGTGTCTAAATGTCTCACTTGTCAGAGGGTGAAAGCTGAGCATCAAGTTCCTTCAGGGTTGCTTCAACCTTTATCAATACCTGAATGGAAATGGGAACGTGTGACAATGGATTTTGTGACTGGTTTGCCATTGACTTAGTAGAAGCATGATGTTATCTGGGTGATTGTTGATCGGTTGACAAAGACAGCTCATTTTATTTTAGTTATAATGGATTATTCTCTTGAGAAGTTGGCTGAGCTGTATATTAATGAGATAGTAAAGTTGCATGGAGTCCCAATTTCTTTAGTGTATGATCGAGATCCCCGGTTTACTTCGAGATTTTGGAAAAGTTTACATGGTGCTTTGGGTTCTCGATTGCACTTTAGCACTGCTTTTCATCCGCAGACAGATGGGCAGTCAGAGAGAGTGATACAGATTTTAGAAGACATGTTGAGAAGCTGTGTCATTGAATTCTCTGGAAGTTGGGACAAATTTTTGCCATTGATAGAATTTGCTTATAACAACAGTTATCAATCTAGTATTAAAATGGCACCATATGAGGCATTGTATGGTAGAAGATGCAGAACGCCTCTGTGTTGGAGAAGGCAAATTGGTTGGTCCTGATTTGATTAAAGAAATGGAAGAGAAAGTGAAAATAATTCGGGATCGGTTGAAAGCAGCTTCAGATCAATAGAAATCTTATTCAGATTTGAAGAGAAGAGACATAGAGTTTGATGTTGGAAATAAAGTATTTCTGAAAGTCTCTCCTTGGAAAAAGATTTTGAGATTTGGCCAAAAAGGGAAGCTAAGTCCTCGTTTTATTGGACCTTATGAAGTATTAGAAAGAGTTGGACCAGTTGCTTATCGACTCGCTTTGCCGCCTGAGTTGGATAGAATTCATAATGTCTTTCATGTTTCTATGCTGCGGAGGTACAGGTCAGACCCATCTCATGTTCTGTCCGTTGAATCTATTGAGGTGAGTCCGGATTTAACTTTTGAAGAAGAACCAGTGGTTATTTTGGCACATAGAGTGAAAGAGCTGAGAAATAAGAAAGTGCCACTTGTAAAGGTTCTTTGGAAGAATCATGCGAAGGAAGAGGCAACTTGGGAGAGTGAGCAAGTGATGTGAGATCTGTATCCCCAGTTGTTCCAGATTTGATATCAGGTAATTTCGAGGACAAAATTTCTTTTTAGAAGGGGAGAATTGTAATATCCCAAAGTATACCCTAAAAGTTTTGGAATACTTATTGTTATATTTGAATTAAATGTTATAAATATATATGTTTAAATGGAAAGAGAAAAGAGGTAAGGGAAGAGTGTATATGTTGTATATATAGTGATATATACAACATATACAAGTCAAAGAAATGGAAGTCAAAAGAAGATAAATTAATTATTTTAAATTAATTAAATGGAAAATTGGATTAATGAGTGGAAGAAGATATTTTAGAGTATTTTAATCTTAAAATGCTTGGTGGATTTTAAAAGGAAGTTTAAGTGGTTAGTAAGTGTTTGACTTTGCTATTCTTCTTCTTCTTCTTCTTTTCTTTTCCTTCATGGCCGGCACCCTCCAAAGCAAGAGAGAAAGAGAGTTTTTGATTTTCTAAGCTCAAGATTGAAAGATGTTTCAAGTGATCAAGTTGGAAATTTAAGAAGTTTCATCAACTTTGGTAAGTTCTCCACTTGATTCCCTTGTTTTCTTTTAAGTTGTATTTGAGTTTGATGGTTGATTATTGATAGTATGAGTATGTTTGATTGTGGTGTGTTTGAGAGTGTTGGGTTTAATTGATTGTGATTTTGGGGTTGAATTGAAAAGAAGGAGTTAGGTTTGGTGTTGGAAGAGTAAGAGTTGTGTTTATGTTATGGTTGTGAATTGGTGATTGATGTAAATATTGAATTTGATCAATTATTATCTTAGATCTTCAATATGTTTGTGTTTAATGAAGTTAAAAGAACAGAATACATGAGTTTGATCCGAAGCAGAGGCAAAATGAATGCCACGGTCGTGGCAAGTGTGTGCCACGGTCGTGGCAAATGAGTGCCACGGTTGTGGCAAGTGAGGGACACGACCGTGGGAGTGAAAATGTGACTGTGTCTTCAAAAATTTTGATATAAAAGAGCAAGTTCCAATGCCATGACCGTGGGGGGTTTTAAAACAAAGTGGACAAACTCGTTTGCTATCCCACGGTCGCGGGGTTGTGAGGCCACGACCGTGGGGACCTAAATGGTGGTTTTAGCTTGTAATTTGTGATCTACGGGCCTAGTATGAGACTAATAGGTGAATAATTGTATTGAAAATTCATGTGTATCTATAAGTAAGTGTGTATTATTCCTTTTGGATTAGGTTGTGAAGAGGTTGAGTTGCCCTAATCCAAGTAGTGAAGAATTCTTAGAAGAGGAAGTGTATAGATTGGTGTGAGTTGCTCTTGAGATAAGTACAAACTTACATGGTTGCATACATTTACATGACTTTGAGACTTAACACATTTGATTATAAATGTGTTAAGTAATTTATTACATTGTTAATACATTTGATTAATGTTAAGATTTGATTAATGTGAAAGATATGATGATCATTCAAAATGTATGTCCAATGCAATTGGTTATGTATACTCTAATGATGAGAGGTGAAGCCATTGTGTTGGTTATAGTGATGCAAATGAAATAATTGGGGCATGATTGCCTAGTTTAATTATGTGAAATGAAATGAGAAATGAAATGGGAAATGAATTGTGAAAGAGATTGATAATGAAATAAATGAATTAATTGTGTGCCTAGTATGTTATTCAATTTTCAGAGTTCTTGTTTGGCGGCATGCCTATGAATTGCTGGACAGGTGAAAAGACCGGGTCGTAAGCTAAGTCCAGCTGATAAATGTGAAATATGATGTTTTTGGGGTGAAAAGACTGGGTCGTAAGCCTAAAAAATAGTAACAGTCTAGTCGGGTTGAGGTCCAAGAGACTGGGTCTGTTACACTATCCGTGGATAGATATATATATGTATTGCCTACGAGCTTGATGAATGTGATTATGGACCAAAGCAGTAACTCTAAACTTTGAATAACATATTAGATCCTTTTTGGGCCCATGCTTGTCTTTGTTTTAATGTGAATCATAAATGGTAAAACAATTGAATAAGATAATGAAATGAAATGTTATGAGATATAGCATTTTGAATATGATCTCTATTGTTTGAAAGTATGACATTGACATTGCATTAAAGCATATATGAAATGAAATGTTATGAGATATAGCATATTGTTATTGTGGTTTGTACCACTAAGCCTATGGCTTAGCGCGATTGTGGTTCATCGCGTAGGTGACAGGGTAGAACCGGAGAGTTCATCTAGACCGAGTCGAGTCTAGCCTCTGAAGTGTTGATTGTGGGCTTAAAGATCAGAGACGAACTGCCAAACATGTACAAACTTTATGTTTTGTAAATATTGATTTTAATGTATTTATATATGTAAATACCGCTACATTTTCCACTGCATAATGAATAAATGTTTTATGTAGTATAGTTTATAATATAATATGAAGTATTTTAAGTTTTCTTATATTATTGCAGAAGAAGATAAAATTGGGTTTATATATTATTGCTAAAAGAAAAGATTTGTTTGTTTAGTAAACCGTAACACTCCTGTATCTGGTATGTGCGTATTACAAATATAGTTGTTATGTAGTGTGCGTATATGGGGTATAGGGGTGTTAAATTCTCAATGGTTGGACATTGGGTATTGCATCAAATATTCAAAGATAATTAAAAGACTAATAAAGGATATATCACTCATGATAAAAGGAGAATATATCTCATGACCTCTTGTAAAAAGACATTACTTTGGAAGTCCTTGGCCAAAGTAGATGGACTTTTGAGAGAGTTTCAAAGACATATCTTATAGGTAATGGACTTTAGAAACAAGAACTAATAAATTCAAGTTAGGTGTGTTGTAGTTAATCTCGTGGTAGTTAACACAAGTTTCATGTAACACCCTTATACCATATATATATAATACATACATTCAGTATATATAAAATATGCGTATAAAGTATAAGAATGCCACAATATAGTTTAATAAAAATTTTCTTATTCCCAATTTAAAATTCCAAACACTTTAAAATGTATTTTTAATAAACCAATAAAGTATTCTTTATTAGTTTTAGGTACCCAAAATAAGTATTTTATACAAAAATTTATAAAAACAATTTACCAGAATTTTGTATGTAAATTGGACATTCCAAAAATTTCAACAACACTCAACCTGTAGAACAATATACTCCCAATAAAATTAAATAAAAAATTTCATCCCAACTTCTCAATCTCTCCACATTTTTCCCAAAACATATAAATAAGTGCATATATATAACATATATACAATCCCATATCACAAAATTAATCCAAAAATCATTTATAATTTACAATACTCTAAAAAATATAAACATAATATATAAAATGATAAAATGTACTATAGCATAAAATGTATACATAGTGGAACTGGCTCTATCCCTATGGCAACAAAATCACCTCAGGCTCAACAAATCACAAGCCTAGACCTAACCAGGTCTAGATAAACTCTCCAGATCAACTCTGTCACCTACGTGATGAATTTCAATTATGCTAAGCTAAAAGTGATATGGAACCCATGGATTAAATATTACATCTAGAGCCCCACGTACACATATGGCATAGAATCTTAGAACTCAAAAATAAATCCTCCCTACCAAACCCACAACTAACCTGTAATTGAGAACTTGGGTGATTGGGATGAAGAAATGAATTGATTTAAATGCCACAAGTCAAACTTGATAAGTTAGAACCAATTCTTCATGCAACAAGAATAAGAATAAAACCTCTCAAACTTGAAAACACATCAATTACATTCAGCATAAACTGAAAATTCGTATCAACCCTTTTGAGTTATTTTTCCCCCTCCCTATATAGCTGCAAAAGAAGATCTAATGGCTTAAAATTCTAGGTTTACATGTATCTAATCACACTAGCATTAATTATCCATCCACATCAATAATATATTCTAAATTACTGCCCATAATTCTGACAATATTGATGGGCAGATTCTACATGCATTTTGGTGTTGGCTCACATGTGTCTAGTCACACTAGCACTCAACCACATTAATATTATATTCCAAATTCATGCTAATTCCCATCACCATATTTATGGGAAGATTCTTCATGCTTCTTGGTAAGTTTCTAACTTCCTCTTCATGTTCCTTCATATTCAGTACAAGTTGGTCTCCCTCTTCATTAATCCACCTTTAAATGAAGTGTTGGAACACATGCTGGAGTTTCTTTGATTGTGATCTTGTGATTGGTCCACTTGGCATAATGATATCATCAACATATTTGCTGCATTGTGTAGATTCACCAAGATTGTTTATAGTTTTCTCATCATTCCCTCCTTGCTAAAAAAGATTTGTCCTCAAATCTAAACCTACATAGAAAGGAGAAAGATCACTAATATTGAAAGTTTCAAAAACATTATACTCACCTGGTAGATTGATTTTGTAGGCATTGTCATTGATTCATTCTAAAACTTGGAATGGGCCATCTCTCCTTGCATCCAACTTGGATTTCCTTTGTTTAGGAAACCTTTCCTTCCTCATATGAACCCATACCCAATCACCAGGTTGGAAAACCACATGTTTCCTTCTTCTATTTGCATTATGGGAAAATTATTCATATTTCTTCTCAAGATGAGCTCGTGCCTTCTCATGTATCTTCTTAGCCAACTCCGCTTTCTTTTCCCATCTAAGTTAGTTATTTCATTTAATGGCAAAGGAAACAGATAAAGTGCAAGAGGATTAAAACTATAAATAATTTCAAATGGTGAATAACCTGTAGAAGAATGTATGCTTCTATTATATGCAAACTCAACTAATGACATACAATCTTCCCAAGTTTTCAAATTCTTACCCACAACAGCACGTAACAAAGATCCTAAAGTCCTATTTACTACTTCTGTTTGTCCATCAGTTTATGGATGACAAGTTGTAGAGAACAACAATTTAGTATCTAATTTATTCCACAAAACACGCCAAAAATGACTCAAGAACTTCACATCTCTATCACTCATAATTGTCTTAGGAATTCCATGCAAATGAACTACTTCTCCAAAGAACAAATTAGCAATATTTATTGCACCATCAGTTTTGTGACATGTAATGAAATGGCCATTTTGCTAAATCTGTCAACAATAATAAATACGCTATCTTTCCCTTTTCTAATCCTAGGCAGACCCAAAATAAAGTCCATAGATATGTCAATCCAAGGTGCATTAGGAATAGTTAAAAGAGTATATAGCCCATGAAGTAAAGACTTAGATTTTGCTTGTTTACATGCAATACACTTGGCACAAATTCTGTCAACATCCTTTCTCATGTTTGGCCAATAAAAATATTCATGCAGAATGTCTAAAGTCTTAAATACCCCAAAATGTCCCATGAGTCCTCCACTATATTCCTCACGCACAAGCAATTCCCTTAATGAGCAACTAGGCATGCATAATCTTCCATCCTTAAACAAGTACCCATCATGCCTATAAAACTTCTAAAATGCAGAATGCTCACATTCTTTATAAACATTTACAAAGTCAACATCATTGGCATACATATCCTTAATTTGTTCAAAACCTAATAACTTAGAAATAAGAGTTGAGATTAAGGAATACGTTCTTGAAAGTGCATCTGCTACTACATTGTCTTTACCATGCTTATACTTTATCGCATATGAAAATGGCTCAATGAGCTCATCCACTTTCCATGTCTTCGATTTAGCTTGGTTTTCCCCTTTAGTTATTTTACTGATTCATGATCTGTATGAATAACAAAGTCTTTAGGCAATAAGTAATATTGCCACACTTGTAAAGCTCTTACCAAAGCATACAGCTCCTTGTCATAAGTGGAATAATTTAATTGTGCACCATGAAGCTTCTCGGTAAAATATGCAATTGGTTTCCCTTCTTACATCAAAACAACACCTATGCCAGCACCTGAAGCATCACGTTCTAATTCGAAGATCTTATCAAAATTTGGTAAAGCAAGAATTGGAGCAGTAGTTAACCTTTCTTTTAACAAATTAAATGCCTTTTCATGAATTTCAGTCCAATTAAACTTTATATCTTTTTTTACCAATTCATTTAATGGTGCAGCAATGGAACTAAAATCTTTAACAAACCTTCTATAGAAACTAGCCAAACCATGAAAACTTCTTACCTCACTCACGATTTTAGGTGCTAGCCAATCTCTTATTGCCTTTACCTTTTCATCATCAACTTCAATTCCTTGTACACTAACCATAAAACCTAAGAATATGATTTTATCACTACAAAACATGAACTTTTTCAAGTTGGAATGCAATTCTTCCTTTCTCAAAACATCAAGAACAACTCTAATATGTTCTACATGCTCATCTACTAATTTGTTATAAATGAGTATGTCATTAAAATATACAACAACAAATTTACCAAGATATGCACGCAAAACATGGTTCATTAATCTCATGAATGTACTAGGTGCATTAGATAAACCAAATGGCATAACTAACCACTCATAAAGACCATATTTTGTTTTGAATGCAGTTTTCCACTCATCTCCTTCTTTCATCCTAATTTGATGGTAACCACTTTTCCAATCAATCTTAGTAAAAATGCAAGAACCACGCAACTCATCAAGCATATCATCAAGCCTAGGAATTGGATGTCTATACTTCACCGTGATTTTATTGATTGCTCGGCAGTCCATACACATTCTCCATGATCCATCCTTCTTTGGGACTAATAACACCGGAGCAGCACATGGACTAAGACTTTCACACACATGTCCCTTTGCTAGCAACTCCTCCACTTGCCTTTGAAGTTCCTTGGTTTCCTCCGGATTACTTCTATAAGCTGGTCGATTAGGAATTGTTGAGCTCGGAATGAAGTCAATTTGATGCTCAATCCCTCTTAAAGGTGGTAAACCTTTAGGTACATCTTCTGGAAAAACATTTCCAAATTCCTGTAAAAGAGAACTAACACAACTAGGTAAAGGGTTATCAAGGTCAGATGTAGAAATCAAGGTCTCTTTGTACCTAAGTACAATTAGACTTCTTTTCTCACAAAAAGCACTCCTTAAATCTTTTTCGTTTGTATAGAAACACTCTCTTTTTATTTTCTCTCCCTTTCTCTTTTTCTCTCACCAATGGGCCATTTTTATCATTCTTTTTCTCACACTTGGCCTCTTGTACTCCATTTTAATTTGTTTTACTCTCACCATCAGAATTCCTTTCAAATGATCTCAAAATCTTCACCTGATCTTCATACACTTGTTTAGGTGACAATGGAGCAAGAGTGAAATTTAGACCATTTAGGCTGAAAGAATACTAATTCTTGAAGCCATCATGCAAATCCTTCCTATCAAATTGCCATGGGCGACCAAGAAGGATATGGCTAGCATGCATAGGTATAACATCACAACAAACCTCATCTTTGTATCTCCTAATTGTAAAAGAAAACATAACCTGCTTTGTTACATTCACCTCTCCACAATCATTCAACCATTGCAGCTTGTAGGGACTAGGATGTTTTATGCATGTTAACCCTAATTTATCCACAAAATCAGTACTAGCAACATTTGCACAACTACCTCTATCAATGATCATGCTGCACACTTTTTCATTCACAATGCAACAAGTATGGCAAATGTTCTATCTTTGATTACTTGCTTCATCTTTAATTTTCATGTTTAAAGCTCTTTTAATAACCAAAGATTCACCATGGGCAGGATATTCAATGATATGTTCAATTTCCTTTAATGGTGGCATGCTATCATTATCATCATCATCACTTTCATGTTCACTATAACTATCAATTTCACCAATATCTCTTATCAGCATGATTTTCTTATTTGGACATTGAGATGCTATATGTCCTACTCCTAAACACCTAAAGCATTTAATAGTACTATGTTTTTTATTAGAGTTAGATGTTTTAGAGTTACCTTTAGGGTTGGCTTGAACTTGCTTTTCCTTTCCTTTCCAGGCAGCCTCCTTCCCTTTAGGATTATCATCTTTCTTTGGCCACTTTGAAGTGAAACTAGGGCTGGAATTAGAAAATCCCTTTATTGCTTCCTTGAGTTTCAGTTACTTCTCCACTTTCATGGCCATGTGTACCATATCTTCAAGCTCCACATAATGATGTAATTCAATTATGTTGGCAATCTCCCTATTCAGTCCACTAAAAAAATAGAGCCATAGTGATTTTTGGATCCTCCTCTATACTAGTTCTACTCATGATCATCTCCATCTCTTTATGGTAATCCTCCACTGACATGGATCCTTGAGTTAATCACTGCAATCTTTAGTGAAGCTCTCGACAGTAGTAAGATGGTACAAATCACTTTCTCATCAAAGTTTTCATTTCAGCCCAAGTAGTGATGGTTCTTTCTCCATTTCTTCTCTTGGAAATCATTAATTGATCCCACAAATTAGTACATAATATGTGAATTCAACTACTGCAATTTTAACTTTCTTCATTTCACTTTAATTATGACAATCAAACACCAACTCAACTTTTCTTTCCCATTCAAGGTAAGCTTCAGCATCATTTCTCCCCTTGAATGATGGTATTTTCATTTTTATTGAAGATATGTTGCGGTCCCTATTTTCAGGTCTTCTTTAGGCTATTGATATCTCACTTTCTTCATCATCTTCCCTTTCTACCTCATCATTTATCATGTTTCCTCTCCCTCTATTCTGCACCCTTCGATTAGTATCATTTCGTTGCCTTTGCATTATACTGTCTACATTACCTCTCATGTTGTTTATGACCAAATCAAAGTTTTCAAATCTCCTTTTGCATTGCCTCTAACATGAAGGTTATGTCATTTATGGTCATATCACGTTTTTCACTTCCAGAATTTGACATGGTGTAAGAAAAACCTACAAGAAAATTTTAGTAAAGAAAATTTCCTCACCACACTCCCTTACGTGTTTCACTTAAGATCAGATTGTTACTCCTCTTATATTTCACTCAAAACTTGGTCCTTTTTACCTTTCAATTCTTCTTTTATCAAGTTGAATTTTAGAACAAAATCTACTTAAATCAAGTAAAACAAGTTTTGTTTTAAAGACTCTACAAGGAACCTAATGAACAAAATGAATTCAGCAATTCTAAAAGCAATTTAAATTTAAACAACAAGAACTGAAAGTTAACACAAGAAGCAAAAAGTATTTGTGTTAATCAAACCAAAGTAACTATGATTGAGAATTAGCTACTTAATGCATACAAGAAACAAAAGGTATATGAATGAATGAAACTAAGAATACAAAGAAAAAAACAATTATGGATATTGAAAAATAGAATTCAAATCACTCCAATAAGTAATCTGAATATGCAACCTCAATCTATTCCCAATGTAAGATATGCTCTAAATTTCAAATTTTAAATGTTAAATCAATGTAAAATGAGGAACTGATGCAATTTAATTAAATATAATAAGATAGAGTTTTTAATGGCATAAATAAGCAAAAACTCTTACACACTTGTGTAGAAAAATACTGGACAGAAACAGGTACAAAATTTTTTTTTTCATATATTGAGGAAGTTGAATCTGATTCCTTTTTTTTTTCTTTTTGTTTTTTCTTTTGATCTTTTTCTTCTTCTTTTTTGTTGAACTTTCAATAAACAATAATAGAAAATGAAAAGATAAAAAAAAACACAAATTTGAAAAACAAGAATAAGGTCCAGCAAGAACAGAAAAATGAAGAGACTTAGAAACTGAATCTGGTTCTTTTTTTTTATTTATCTTTTACTTTTTTTTTTCTTTAAACTTTCAGTAAACAACAATAGAAAATGAAAGATAAGAACACAAAATCTAAAGAACAAGAATAAGGTGCAACAAGAATAGAAAAAAATGAGGAGATTTAGATGATAAATAAGAACAAGAAAGAAACTGAGATAATTAAAACATAAAAGATACCTAGAGATTTATCTTCAAGCCAAAGCTCTAATACCAAATGATGTTGAACCCATGGAACAAATATTACATCCAGAACCACATACACATCTAGCATAGAATCTTAGAACTCAAAAATAAATCCTCCCTACCAAACCCACAACTAACCTATAATTGAGAACTTGGGTGATTGGGATGAAGAAATGAATTGATTTAAATGCCACAAGTCAGACTTGATAAGTTAGAACCAATTCTTTATGCAACAAGAATAAGAATAAAACCTCTCAAACTTGAAAACGTATCAATTACATTCAGCATAAACTGAAAATTCGTATCAACCCTTTTGAGTTATTTTTCCCCCTCCCTATATAGCTGCAAAAGATGATCTAATGGCTTAAAATTCTAGGTTTACATGTATCTAGTCACACTAGCATTAATTATCCATCCACATCAATAATATATTCTAAATTACTGTCCATAATTCTGACAACATTGATGGGCAGATTCTACATGCATTTTGGTGTTGGTTCACATGTGTCTAGTCACACTAGCACTAAACCACATTAATATTATATTCCAAATTTGTGCTAATGCCCATCACCATATTTATGGGCAGATTCTTTATGCTTCTTGGTGAGTTTCTGACTTCCTCTTCATGTTCCTTCATATTCAATACAGGTTGGTCTCCCTCTTCATTAATCCACCTTTGAATGAAGTGTTGGAACACATGCTGGAGTTTCTTTGATTGTGATATTGTGATTGGTCCACTTGGCATAATGATATCATCAACATATTTGCTGCATTGTGTAGATTCACCAAGATTGCTTATAGTTTTCTGATCAAAAAGTCTAACAGTACATACTTTGATAATAATACTTTAAAAGAAAAGACAATGAATTATGTTGTATCATGTCATTTCACAATTTAATATGCAATTCCACTTTATTTCACATTTATCATTCTTTTTAAACATCACATTAACACATACATAAGCATTGGGCCCAATTAACCTAGTACATTATTCAAATACAGGGTTACTAATTTAATTTATTTTGGCACCCAGTATCTAGCCCGAAGGCAATACAAGTGATGTCCAGCTTCTAGCCCGAAGGCAAATCATAGTGACGTCAAACGTCTAGCTCAAAGTCAAATCATATATCAGTGGCGTCCAACGTGTTTCCCCAAAGAAAAATGATGAGAATAATCTCATAGGCATGCTACCACACGAAACTCTGAAAATTGAATAATATACTGAGCAATACACAAATAGTACATAAATCCATAACCAACTTTCTTATAACATTGCCTCTTTTTTCTCATCTTTTTCACTCATAACAATGCTGAATCACTTTAATTCAACATATTTTATTACTTTATCAACAATGCATATCACTTTGCATTACAATCATATTACCCAAATATTTTTGGGTTATTTTCATATAATTCACATAAACCATATTCTATTCATTTTAGCCATTACTAATGGCTTTTCCCAATGCGTATAATGCATATACATCATTTCACATTCAATATCACAATGCATACGCATTTTCAAATTGTAACACCCCTTCCCGGCCTACGTGTATAAGCCGAGTAGAGGCACCACACTAACCTAATGTTACTACCAATTTTACTTAGTCAAATTTTAGTTCCCGTTTTTACAGAAATTTTGCCAGAGGTTCGCCTAGAAATTGGATCCCAAGTGTCGACAAAACTGGTTTTTCTGATTTTTGAAAACATTTTTACACAAACCAATGCGAACACAATCAGTCTCAATATACTCCTAATGAATCCCCCTTATAACCTCAACTACAAACCTGTAAGAATAATTCACACTTCTAGTACAAAATAAAGTAGAGGTTTATTATTATGACATACTACTAACGTACAGTATAACATAGTAATTCTCAATCTTATATATATATATATATACATGCCACAACTAGTTAACTCAAAATGGAAACTAAGAGATCTACCCTGAGATGCTGTGGGTCTGGTCGTCGCTTCCCAAGAGTTAGCTACTGCTCCGAACCTACGAGTCAAGGAAAACTTAACTCGGTGAGCAATGTCGCTCAGTGGATACTTTACCAATGGAAATAAAAGTAAAGAGTATTTGTACAACCAAGGCAATAAAATATATGAATGATAAATACTATAAGCAATAAAATATAAAGCTCACTTCAATGAAATAAAAACGTACTTCCCGAAAAAGAATTTCAAGTTTTTCAAAAGATTTCAACTAAAATTGTAAAATATTCAAAATTCATCTTATGCCATAAAATAGTCGTGTCATAGTTTGTAAAATTTTTGCTCTATTGGTAAAAGCAGAACCATAGCGATAAGGCAGTGGCCCTCACCACTGTAACACAGGTGGCCCTCACCACCGATATCAATTCACAGGAATGGTCCTCACCATCCTGGTTATAACCAATGGCCCTCACCATTGAGTTCAAATCATAACAATTCAATCACAATATCAAGCAGTACTGCATAAGTTAGTATAGTGCACTATACCCTTATCTACCAAGTTCAACCTCCAAGTAGAGCATAAGGGTTTAAAATTCAAATCCAAGATTTCCACAAATTTTCAAATGATTTGCACACCCCTTTTCATTTTTACTAAGTCATGCCATTTCGTCGTGTACTAACTTTGTGGCTAAAGGCCGTTTCATTTCCAAGTGTTTATGTAATACCCCATCTTAGCTTATGTTTATAGACCAAGATGGAATGCTATTTTATGATATTCGAGTCTTGGTTCTATACTTAGTCAATTTATAATACACATTTTACAAAAATTTTGCCAGAGTTTCCCCTATAATTGGTGGTCCCAAGTGTCGCCAAAACTTATTTTTTTGATTTAATGAAAATATTTTTTTATCTCAACCAATCAATCTCAAGCACTTCTATAGTCGACCTCCTTATATCCTCCACTAAAACTTGCATTAAAATTTCACACTTCTACATACACATCCATACACACTAATTCATACCAACATACAGTAGTTAATATACTTAGCACACGTACTTTGGTCTTTTACTAGTCATACATACAATTCTTAGTTTACGCTAACATATGTACATGCCATTCTAGTTACATTACTTATAATAACTTTCTATCCAAAAAGTTGCCAACACCAGCTGCTCGGGACACTGCAGAAAACAGCTTCTCGCTCAACCTACGAGTTTAGAAAAGAAAACTAAACTCGCTAAGCGTTTGCTTAGTGGGTACTTAAATCATTGCATTAAATAAATAAATTAAAAGAGTAATTAAATTAAAACATGTATTTGAATACTTTAAATCAATGAATAAGATCTAAACATAATGATAAAAGATTAAATCCCATATTCTGAATTTAGAAATTACTTGTTTTGCTTTTATCAATTTAGGTGCTCTACTGGTTTAACAGAACATCAGCGGATAAGGAAGGGTCATGATAAACATATCTCATCATGGTGCATATTTCATCATCCTTCATCATAATTCTTGCACATGTGCTAATAGCCATTGTTCATTGAATCATTGATCATGTCATTGTAATCATCGGCCTTCAGCCGGAATATTATGTCATGTCATGAGCAGTACTGCAATAATAGTATGATGCATCATACCCTTATCTTAAGGGTTCTGTCATAACCAAGTAGAGCATAAACAATTTATTAATTAATTTGATCAAGATATTCAATAAGCCATGATTTTTCCATAATGCATGTATTGTCAGAATAGCTTGTCATGATGCCCTGATCATTTCCAATTCTCCTTCATTTCATTTTATATGATTTAACATCAATCCATATCATAATATTCAAGTTTTAACACATTTAGAAAAAAATGACCAAATGAATAGTGGAGCGGGGCGTAAAATTGGCAACACAATGGCGCGCGTCAACTAAATGGTAAAATCTGTTTTACTGCTGAAAATCAATCAACTTTGGCAACAGTTTTGACCTAGTAAACAAACTTATTTTTGGCTGAATTTTTGTAGGAATAAGTTAACTAAATGCATGTAAAATTTCAAGGGAAATTTCCTTCGTTTGCCCCTTCAACGGACTGCCCAAAATGAAAGCTGCAGAATGGTGCCCAAAAGGGACCATTCGGCCCAATTTTCAAAACTTGAGGAAAATTCATTTTTTTCTTGCAAAATTGATTTTTAGACTCCTTTTGTGATACCATTGAAGGACTAAGGGTCCCTCTTTCAAAAATCAAACCAAAGGGGTGATTAAAAGTTCATCAAAGTTTATGGATAATTGAGCAAATTTAGCTAGTTTGTTTTGTTTTCATTCTTTTCACAATCAATTGATTACAAATGGTTCAAGAGCACTTTCCCACATATTTACTACACATAATAACTTCATTTCAAAACCATTTCAAAAGTCCCATAATGCAAAATATGTGAATTAATTAAAAAGGGCAATGATTTAAGTACCAAACCTTAATTCTTTTCACTTGTTTCTAGTTCTTTTATGCCTTCTTTGCCTACTTCTCTCTCACTTCTTGATTTCCTATAATTTTCATAAAATCCATGTCAAGAATATAATAAAATTTAAGTGCTTCATGCCTTATTTTGCTAACTAATACTACTAGTCATCCTTTTTATCCTTAATCTTATATGTGCAAATCATCTCTTTCACTTTCTCTTCAACTTCTTAAATTTTCTATAATCATCATTTTTATTCTTTCATTTGTATCTTTCAAATAATATAACCAATGAAAGAAATAGGAACATAGATGAATTTCCTTACCTTAAAGTCTTAATCTCCACCCAGGTTTGCAACCAAAATTACCTACTTGAAAAAAAATCTCTCTCTCTTTTCCCTTTCTCTTCAATTCAGCCAAGCAAGAACAAAGAGAGCTATTGGATTTTATTTATTTTGTGTTCTCTCCTCCAAATGGCAGCCAAGAGAGGTTAAGATGTGATGGTGTAAGTGTTGATTTCCCATTGGTACACTTAAGTGGGAAAATGGCTAATTCTCATTGGTCCAAATGTCTCTTTCTTTTATTTATTTAAAATCCAAGTCCTTGGACTTTCTTTTAATTATATTTTTTCCCTTCAACCTCCTTGTGCTAAAATTTTATGGTATAAGTTGTGAAAAGACCAAAATACCCTCCGGCGATTACTCATTCGTAACTTTTAAACTGCGCACTTCTGCCGAATGCTGTGGTACACTTTTTGACTCAGTTTTTCCTCTGCTTTTCATTTTTGAGATCCATTATTACTTTCGAGATACTTTTAAAAATGACCATGATGCCCCTGGTCAAAATCCCCTATATCTTCCAAACTGTGCGTTTTCGGGAAAAACCGTGTCGCGCCGTTGCTACCCGATTTTTCTCTACTTTCCATTTCTGGAGTCTATTATATGCACTATTAAGGACCTCCGGAACAACTTTTGGTAATTACAGTCACCTCCACAAAATTTTGCAATCTTTTCAAATTGGTCCTTTCAGTCTTTTCAAATTGGTCCTTTAAGTTCTACAGAACTTCCCTTCACTTCGCGCTCTTGAGTAGCTTCTTGGGATGGTTCCTCTTACTGTACGTATGTATAAGTTGGGTTGTGACAGTTTACCACCATTCCCAGTCATTTCCACACACTTCAAATTACATTAGAACAATTCCCAAAAATGACCAAAAGAATAGTAACACAGCGCGTAAAATCGACAACGCAAATAGCATAACCATATGAATAGTAAAATCTGGTTTTCATCTAAATTTCAGTCATGCATTTGACCAGGTAAATGATCGTATTTTTGGCTGAAATTTTACAGGAAACTTATTTCATATGTTGACTAATTGCATGTAAAATTTTGTTGAAAAATTCCATCGTTTGCTGCCTCAACTGGCTGCCCAAAGTTGGGTCCAGAATTGGCTCCCAAAGGGCACCAATTCGGCCCCCACTTGCATTTGGTGCAAAATTGTTTATATTTTTTTTAAACCCATTTCAAAGCTTCCCTAATAATGTAATGAAGACTTAGACACTTCCCTTTTAAAATAACTTGATTGTTTAAACCAATTTGAACTAAATAAAGTTCATAAACTCTTTTACCAAAATCAATGAAAACATTAGATTTTATTTGAATTTAAACAACCCAATCACCACATGGATTCAAAAATACCACTCAACAATTGAATTCAAACTCAAACAACACATTTAGGTATCCATAGCAAAAGTTCCATAGATGAATTTTTGGCAAGAAAATGAAAGAAAAATTAATTCTTTCAAGGTAAAGTACCAAACCTTGTATTTTAATTTCCTTTTGCTTTCCCTTCTCTTTCAAGCTCTTCCTTCTCCTTATTTCCTCCCTTGCCTACAAAAATTTCACAACACAACCTCAACCATAAACCCTAGAAATTTAAAACATGCACTACCCTTCCATTTCTTTTCAAATTAAGTCCTAATCTAACCTTATTAAACCTTAGTAACCTTAATTCTTCCATTTAATTAATCAATATCATCACTACTTAAGTTTTTCCCAAATCCACCATAAGAACCCTAATTTAATCTCTCAAATTACTCATTAAAACCTGAAATTAAGATTAGAAATGAACTTACCTTAGTTTAGGACCTTGGATTCCACCAAAACCTTTGATAATAAAGCTTAAAACTTGAAAATCACCACCTTTCTTCCTTCTCCTATGGCTTGGACGACCCTCCTTCTCAAAAGGGAGTTTTTGCTTTCTTCTTTCATGTGTTTTTGGTCCAAATGGCTGCACAATTTGGCTAATAATGTGTTAAGACAAATGCTTATTTCCAATTGGTCCACTTTAAGGCAAAATGGCCATTTTTCATTGGTACAATTGTCTCTCTCTTTTATTTTTTTAAGGACCAAGCCATTGGGCTTTCTTTTAATCATATTTTGGCCTCTCTTCTTCCCTTTACTGTAATTTTATGATTTAGGATGTGAAAAGACCAAAATACCCTCCGGCGATTGATTGTCTATAACTTTTAAATCGTGCGGTTCCACGAGGCAAACTACATATGGTTTTGATCCTCTCGACCTCTACTTTCTATTTTTAAGGTCTATTTTAGGTTTTCAAGTCGTTTTAAAAAAATTACCAATAAGCCCTTGACTTTTTACAAAATTCCCTTTAGGTCCTTTCTTTGCTCGGGTTTGCCCGGGCTCCGTTTCTATTGACGATCATTTCATATTCAACCCTTCAACGTCCTCTATGCACTCATGTGTTTATTTCCTATTTTGGATTCATGTATAAATTTTAATTATAATGACCAAAATGCCCCTAGTCTACGTGCCTTCGTTTCTCTCTAACGGGGCATTTCCGAAGAAAGTCACAGTTCACAGTTTTTACCTGGTTTTTCTCTAGTTTCCATTTCATTACACTATCACATACATTATTAAGACTTCCCAGACTGATCACCCATCACCGTTAGTTACGCACGTTTAACCTCGGTCCTTTAATGAATTATAGCTTAACGGTCTAGGGTTAGCCGGATCTCTTTAGCATGCCTACTTTGTCAGCACGTGTGAATACTGTACACGTAATTACTGTACATACCTGCTATGGCCGGTCTTGACAATTCCTCCCCCGTTAATTTAGGCTTCGCCTCGAAGCCTATCAGGTGGAAATAAATATGGGTACTGCTTCCTCATAGTTTCTTCGCGTTCCCATATAGCTTCTTCTACTTTGTGATTCCTTCAAAGCACTTTAACCAATGAGATCTTCTTATTCTGCAACTCTTTGATTTCCCGTGCTAGAATTTCTATCGGCTCTTCCTCGTACGTCAGGTCGGGCTGAATCTCGATGTCTTGAGCTTGTATGACGTGGGTTGGATCTAAACGATACCTCCTTAGCATTGAAACGTGGAAAACATCATGTATTTTACTTAATTCGGGTGGTAACGCCAACTGGTAAGCTACCGGACCTACCCGTTTGATGATCTCATATGGTAGGATGAATCTAGGGCTTAGCTTGCCTTTCTGTTTAAATTGTAGCACCTTCTTCCAAGGAGAGACTTTGAGGAATACTCTGTCACCGACCTCGAACTGTATGTCTTTCTTCTTTAGGTCCACGTATGATTTTTGCCTGTCCGCCGCTGTTTTTAATCGGTCTCGAATGATCTCTACCTTTTCCTCAGTTTCCTTAACTATGTCTAGCCCCAACATCTTTTCCTCGCTCAATTTTGTCCAGCAAACTGGAGTTCTGCATTTTCGACTGTACAGTGCTTCGTAAGGAGTCATTTGTATGCTGGATTGATAGCTGTTGTTGTACGCGAATTCCATTAAGCTCAGGTATTTGTCCCAGCTGCCTTTAAATTCTAAAATGCACGCCCTCAGCATATTTCCAAAACTTGAATCACTCTTTCCGACTGTCCGTCTGTCTCGGGATGGAATGCTGTACTGTGGTACGTTCGAGTCCCAAGGGCTGTTTGGAACTTCTGCCAAAAATTTGACGTAAAGCGTGGATCTCGATCTGATATGATTGAAGTTGGAACTCCGTGGAGACGTATGATCTCTTTGATGTACAAGTCTGCCAACTTGTCTAGCGAGTAATCCACATGTACTAGTAAGAAATGAGTGGACTTAGTAAGCTGATCCATGATTACCCAGATCGCGTCATGTTTGTCCCTAGTCATAGGCAATCTTGTGACAAAATCCATAGTAATACGGTCCCATTTCCAGGTTGGAATCATAATAGATTGTAGTAGTCCTGAGGGTAGTTGATGTTCCGTTTTCACTTGCTGGTAGGTCAGACACTTCGTCACATGATCCACGATGTCTCTTTTCATTCCTGGCCACCAGTAATACTCCTTCAAGTCCCGGTACATTTTTGTTGCTCCCAGATGCATTGTATAAGGACTGTTATGAGCTTCTTGCAAAATCTGTTTCTTCAGTTCCTCAGACTTAGGTACCACCATTCTCTTCTTGTAGTATAGGATACCATCTGGATGAATTTGATAATCTCTTGACGAATTCACCTGCTCCTGTTGACTCCACTTCTTCACTTGTTCATCTTCCTTCTAAGCCTCACGTATTTGTTGATATAAGGTAGGTCGCACGTGCATTTCTGAAAAGATAGCTCCATCTTCTGTGGGCTCTAATTCTACCCTCATAGCACGTAGTGCTTGCATTGACTTCCTACTAAGTGCATCTGCTACGACATTCGCTTTGCCCGTGTGATAGTTAATCGTATAGTCGTAGTTGGCTAACAGTTGCATCCATTTTCGCTGTCGCAGGTTTAAATCTTTCTGCATTGGCAGGTACTTCAGGCTTTGATGATCTGTATAAATGTAACACTTTTCCCCGTATAAGTAGTGCCTCCACGTCTTGAAAGCCAAAACAATCGCTGCTAGTTCTAAGTCATGCATGGGATAATTCTTTTCGTGTGGCTTGAGCTTTCGAGAAACATACGCAATGACTTTTCCCTCCTGCATCAATACGCAACCTAACCCGATGTGGGATGCATCGCTATAGATCACAAAATCTTTTCCTGATTCAAGTTGTGTAAGAATGGGCTCTTCAGTAAGTTTTTGCTTCAGCCTTTCAAAGCTCTATTGGCAAGCGTCGGTCCACTGGAAATTAGCATTCTTCTGAAGTATCTTGGTCATAGGTGCGGCGATCATGGAAAACCCGTTGATGAATCTCCGATAATATCCTGCTAACCCCAAGAAACTACAGACTTTCGTTACTGTCTTAGGTGGCTTCCATTCCAATACTGCTTCTATTTTCTTGGGATCGACCCTTATTCCTTCTGCCGATACAATATGTCCCAAGATGGCTACTTCTTCCAACCAAAATTCGCATTTGCTGAATTTAGCGTATAACTGTTTCTCTCGTAGGGTTTGCAAAATGATCCTAAGGTGGCGATCATGGTCCTCTCGATTCTTTGAATACATCAATATGTCGTCAATGAATACAACCACGAACTGATCCAAATACGGGTGGAAGATTCTGTTCATTAGATCCATGAATACTACAGATGCGTTCGTTAATCTGAAAGGCATAACGATGAATTCATAATGTCCATAGTGAGTTCTGAATGCAGTTTTTGGTATGTCTTCGTCTTTGATCCCCAATTGATGATAACTCGATCATAGATCAATTTTTGAAAAGACTCCAGCACCTTTGAGTTGATCAAACAAATCGTCTATGCGAGGTAGCTGATACTTGTTCTTGATGGTCAGCTTATTGAGTTGACGGTAATCCATACACAACCTTAGGGATCCGCCTTTCTTTTTCACGAACAATACTTGCACTCCCCATGGTGACACGCTTGGCCTAATGAACCCCTTGTCTAAAAGTTCCTGTAGCTGTACCTTTAGTTCTTTTAGCTCCGCTGGCACCATTCGGTAAGGTGCGATGGATACTGGTGCAGCTCCCGGGTACACATCTTTGGTGAATTCCACCTCTCGTTTAGGTGGCAATTCGGGTAAGTCATCAGGAAATACGTCGGGGAAATCGCAAACAGTAGGTATATGTTGTAGCTTCGGTGCCTCTTCTTTCCCTTCTAACGCGCATAACAGGTATGCCTCGCAGCCTTTTTGTACTAACCTCTTAGCCGTCATAGCGGAAATGATATTAGTTAGATAGTCCTTCCTCTTTCCCACTAAGGTCACTTCGTCGCCGTCTGACGTATGCAGAGTAACTCTCTTCCGTTTACAGTCAACCAGCGCATCGTGTTTGGCCAACCAATCCATCCCAAGGATAGCGTCGAATTCTTGAAATGGTAGTTCAAATAAGTCTCCCCAAAAGATACGTCTGTGTATCTCCACGGGGCAATCTTTCACTACCTTCCTCATAATCACCTCACTCCCTAATGGGCTAGTAACTAATATTCCCTCTTCCTCTAGTTCTACCTTTAGGTTTCCAAGTTTTTCATTTTTCGTGCATATATATGAGTGTGAAGAACCCGGATCTATTAAAACATAAAGTGAAACTCCAAACATAGACAACTGACCTGCAATCACGTCTAGCTCTTCTTCATCTTCTCACCCCCTCATGGCATACAATCTAGCAGGAACCCTCGCTTCTGGTCGATTCACCATCTCAGACTGCACACGTGACTGATTTTCGCCCCTACCTCTGCCTCGGCCTCGCCCTGCTGCCGCTTGCGATCCCTCAGTCTCCCTATTTAGATTCTGCATTAGCTGGGGACACTCTCGCATAAGGTGGTCTAAAGATCCACATATGTAGCATGCAAATGTCTGACCACAACATTCTCCCGTGTGGCGGCGTCCGCATTGATCACAGCGTGGATTAGTATTTTCGCCTTCATTACCTCTCGGACCGGTAGAAAAGTTACCTCTGCTTCGGTTGAATCCTCTTCCTTGCCCTCTTTGATCTTCTTTGATCTTCCATTCTTTGATCTTCTTGCCTCTTCACCTTAGTGATCATAAGACTTGTCAAAAGTATCACAACAGCTCAAGGTAGGTTGTTGGGCTTATAAGTCAAATGAAAAGAAAGCTAAAAATTTTATGAAGGCTCAAAGGGACAACTAGAGATTGATATTTAATAGGGTGGATACTAGTTGTTAGCTAACCAAACAATGCCTAGATCATTTTGCTGTTAAATAAGTAGAGTTCCATTTCACCTTGAAAGTTTCCTAAGCATGTTCTAAGATTGACCAGGACCCAGACAAAGGTAATTATGCAGGAGCCCTCTCTAAGTAAGCATACACAATTCAATGCTATAGAGCAATTCCTTCATCTAGTAAAGTCATTCAACTCATGATGCCTAGACACATTAATTTATAAACATCAAGCTAGATTCCTCATCGGTTGAGCACCAAAATGAACAAAGATCAACAAAATTTTGATGAAAGTAATTTATTCAAACAAATTTAAATTTGAAAAACAAGATTGTTCAAATTAAATATTAAAGAAAGTAAAATTGAAAAGCAACATTCAAGCTAAGGAAAGTTTGGTGAGTTAAGCTTCTTTTCCTTTCACATCTTCAATATCTTCATCTTGAACGGATGATAAAACAAAATCTTCTTCTAATCCTTTTCCCACCATGAAGGTTGCTGGTGGTGGCACTCTGTTGAATTTTGGCAAAGGATTGTCTTTTGGGCTGGTCTTATCAGGCTCAGGCAGCTTACCACTGTCAATTAAATTTTGGATCTCATGCTTTAGTCGCAAGCATTTGTCTATCTCATTTCCTTGTGTTTGATGAAACTCGCAAAAGGCTTTAGTATTAAATTTTGGGGGTAAAGGATTCGGCAAAGGTTGAGGGGCCAATTGCTGTAATAGTCCCATCTTTTGTAGTTTGTTGAAGACCCAAGACAAAGGCTTCCCCAGATCTGAAAACTGCCTTCTATTTGCTTGACCAGTTGTATTGACATCAACTTCTTTTTGCGTGCTTTGATTGCTAGGCTTATAATTCCCTTTCTCATTCCTTATTATTGAAAAGCGATATTTCTCCCTTTCCCACTCTTCAATTTGCAGACCATCTTGGAGAATATCTTTTAAATCACGAATGAGTGTATGAGATATCTTTTCACGAAGACTAGGCAACACCTCTCTCACATTCATCCTTATTTGATCAGATTCATCGGGCCTCTTCTTGAGCAAAGCAGCCTTATTTCTGCATCTTTTGACATAGTCCAAAAAATTCTCATTTGGCCTTTGTCTAAGGGACTCAACTTCCATTAAGGTAACTTCCAACTCAACATTATACCCGTATTGCTGAATGAAAGCCATGTATAGCAAATCCCAACTCTTTTGTGTTCCATCATCTAAGGTATTGAACCAATTTTGGACAACAGGGTCCAATGAGAGCATGAAATATCTCAAAGTTTGAGCTTTAGTAGCTCGGCAGACTGCATGGCAGTGATGTACTGCTTCACATGGAGATGAGGATTTCTAGTACCATTGTATCTAGCAAAGGAAGGCATCTTGAACTTATACAGAACTTCTTCATCTAGCTCAAATAATTTGTCAAATTCCGACATTTCTTCGGTTTTCAATTTCTTCTCAAATTTCTTTTCTAAATCAGTAATCATCTTTTCAACATTGGAAGTTTCAATTTTCTTCATAGTTGATCTTTCAACAATCTTTGGTTCTTTCTTCTTGTCTTGAGGATCTTGGTAGTATTGAGCCTAATCATCATCATCATCAATGATCACCTTTTCATCATAAAAAATGATTTCACCAACTTTAGTCTTCCCTTTGTCCCTTGGCTTCTTAGCGTTAGCAGATGCTTTGGCATGATTTTCTAAAATTGCGGTTAATTGGTTCTTCATGGTCTCAACTAGGGCCTCTTTTATTTCTTCCATCTTGGCATTGAGGGCTTCATCTACCATTCTTTGAATTTGTTCGGGCTCCATTGCTTTTGGTGAAAAAGAGATTGAGTTGTTGCTAGATTCTTCTCTTTGGGCGTAGGTCGAATTGTCGTAAGCTTTTGAACTATCATAATCCAGGGCTGTGAGCCAGAAATGATATGAGATGCAAATGTATGCATGTATGCATAAACAATCAACAAAGAAAGATAATTAGGACGTTCCTTCCAACCTTATAACATCCACACACAAATGGCGAGTCTCTTTTCCTAGGTAATATGGTTAGCAAAATACCAACAGGGGCATCTTATTTTCGAATAATTCCCTCGGATGTTTTAACCAATAGTTATATTTTCAAAAATATTAATCCATTCAACCAACTATAGTAGCTTTTATGCTATATATTGGATTAAAACTAAATTAAGAGGTTTATTATAAATAGATTTCTCACTTGAAAAAGTAGCTAATGATTCATGCCAAAAAAAAGCCCATGATTAATTATTCTTAGTATAAACTAGGCTCACAATTGATTTTTGGTATTTCATAATTGACCTAAATAATTTGCAAGCTCTTTGTAAAAATAATTTCATTTTTAGGCTCATTGTAAAAAGATTTTAGAAAGAATGTATTTTGGGCTTTGTATTTGGGTTATGAGCAAAAGAATTTTTGATTTGTTTTTAGAAAAGTCTTATATCCAAAGGCCATCTTAAAAAGTTTTAAAAATTGTTTTGCTTTATTGGACTTTAAAGAAAAATTTATGTTGAGCTTACAATGTACTTAAGGTCATATTTGAAAAAGAACAAACCAAATAAGCCATGATTTAAACCAAGATAAATTAACCATAGTCAAACAACATGCATTTGGGGTAAAACCTAAGGAAGGTGACTAGGTCAATTACATGAGCTTTAGTCTTTGGGTTAAAAGGCTTAGGTTCCTATAGCAAGTATAGATCAAATGGTACGAGGCTATGAGTGGTTATGCCATGCTCGATCTCCATACCTTGAGTGAAAGTATGGTATCCCTTACATAACACAACACGGGTAACACGAGCATCCTAACTCACACACACGATGCAATCTAATATGATGCAATGGATAATATCATTATAAGAAAGAATAAAATAATATAAAGACCAATGGAATCAACTTCTCTTATCCCCAGTGGAGTCGCCACTGTGAGTGGGGATTTTTGCCCCATCTCCCGATGGAATGGTTCTTGCGACTTTGGCACTGTTTAGGCTCGGGGACTTCGAGAACACATGCCTAAGCCCAGAGAAAATAGAGTAGCCACCCAGACGGGCCGGGAAAAAGAAAGGGTGGATGACTTGATTCCTAAGGAATCCCCAACCCCCTAATGGGTTTGAAAAGTTGGGTACGTGTGGGGAAGGTGAGAAATGGCCCAACACCCCCACAACGCCCGGTTCATTGGAACAGACCTCCTTTACAGGTCTTAATATTATAAAATTCTTAAGTATAACAATATCATCCATATTACACACAACAATTGAAATAAAGCATCATTATATTAAAAAATCAAAACAATGTCCAAACAAAGAAAATAAATGGACACCCATCCGAAGATGGAAACATGGCCTTAAATATTCATGTCTAAGCTAAATAGGACACCCACCATAAGGTAGAAACATGTCCTTTACATTGGTCTAAAATATAAAAGCAATTTAAATTACATAGAACTTAATTAACGAGGTACCCAAAAAGTGGAAACATACCTCTTACAACATTTGGAAATCCAAAACAAATCGATAAAAGTAAATAACCATTCATCATAAATAAATCATTCATCAAAGATATCAATCAAAATATAAAATAAACATCCATCCATGATAAATTAAATAAATCAAGCATTGAAATTAAACAAATCAACCACCAAAGCATATAATAGACTACATAATCAAATCTAAAAAATAAAGCAAGTAAAGATACAAATTAGGGTTACTGTTTCTATTTAAAATTCTTTAATTAATATTTTAGGGTTTTGGAATTTTAGTATTATTATTGTTATTTGTTTAGGCTACTGTAAGTTTTAGGAGAATTAAAATGGATTAGGGTTTCATGAATCAAGTTGGGGTTTAGGGGTAAAATTATGAAATTAGGGTTTTAGAATAATTAAAACATTAGGTTTATAATTTTTGGTTACTCGATTGTTGTTTTTAGGCTTACTATGTTGAGTTTTAATATTTAGGTTTATAAGGTTTTAAGGTTTTAAGGATTAGGGTTTAGGAAAACTTGGGTTTATGGTTTTGAGGGAATTAGGGTTTAAGAAAACTTAGGGTTTAGATTAACTAGTTTGGGGTTTACTATCTTGGTTTTGGAATTGAAGAAAATAGTTAAGAGTTTTATAAAGTAATTGTGATTTTTAGAAAATGTAAAGTAAGTTAGGGTTTGGAGATTTAACAAAACATTTGGAAATTTTAGAGAAGGATTAGAACAAAACTGTTTAGGGTTTTTAAAAGCTTTTGGAAATAAGAAAAATGATTTAAGGTTTCTGGAAACAAAAGAGTATTTTTTTTTAGGGTTTTTAAGGTATTTGGAAACAGAAGAAATCATTTAAAGTCTTTGGAAACAAAAGAAACGAATTAGGATTGTTAAAGTATTTGGAAATAGAAGAAATCATATATGGTTTTTGGAAACAAAAGAAATGAATTAGGGTTTTTAAGATATTTGAAAACAGAAGAAATCATTTATGGTTTTTGGAATGAAGATCAAGTCATTACATCTTTAAACATCAAAGTTTTGTATGTATATTATTATGAATCAAAGAAACAAAGCTATGAGTATTTTATGATTAAAGATCAAACCTGCGTAGTTGGTTCCACCAAAATTAACTTCTGGATGAACAAAGACAAAGGCAAAGTTGCTGCCTTTTATAAATTGTTAATGCCTTTGCTTGTTACTCTCAAATCCGAAGTCCCAAATTCAAAGTTCTCTCCTATTAATCTCCTTAAAATCCATTCCGATCGTTCCCCCTTTTTTCTATGTTCTTTAGTGTTATTTATAGGAAATTTAGAAGATTAATTAAAATTGTTTACAGAAAATATAATTCTTTAGGAAAAGAAATGGAAACCAAATAGAATTTGATTTCGAAAAAAATTGCGTCTGAAAAATTTTGCTGGCAAAAACTGCGACAGACTGCAAGGATTGGCATGCTAGGTGGAAAATTGCGGGCGCTGCGGCTACCAGGCCCTTTCGACCATCGGTGATGAAATTTTTTATCGCCGAAAATTTTCATCACCGATTTTTATTTTTATTTTTATTTTTTATTATTATTTATTATTATTATAATAATTTTTTAAAAATTATAAAAAAATAAATACTAAAACAAATATTATTTAATTAAGATAACACAAAAATTATTTTGGACTAAATAAAATATATTGGACTGGACTAGGTCAAAAATTAAGGGTCTGCAGTATTGAGACCCGAGGTTGGGTACTTGGACCCTACACTGAATTTGATTTGGGTACTTGGACCCAAGACTAAATTGAACTTGGATACTTGGACTCGAGATTGGGTACTTGGACCTGAGATTAAATTTGATTTAGGTACTTATACCCGTGATTGAATTTGATTTGGGTACTTAGACCCGAGACTGAATTGAGTTTGGGTACATAGACCCAAGATTGGGTACTTGGACAATAGATTGGATACTTGAACTCGAGATTGAATTTGATTTGGGTACTTGGACCCGACACTTGATTGGATTTGGATACTTGAACCCTAGATTGGGTACTTGGACCCGTGACTAAATTTGATTTGAATACTTGGACCTGTGATTGAATTGGATTTGGGTACTTGGACCCGAGATTGAATACATAGAGCCGAGACTAAATTTGATTTGGGCACTTCGACCCGAGACTAGATTGGATTTGAGTACTTGAACCCGAGATTAGGTACTTGGACCCATGACTGAATTGGATACTTGGACCTGAGACTGGGTACTTGGACCCGAGAGTGAATTGAATTTGGGTACTTGGACTCGAGATTGGGTACTTGGACCTAAAACTGGATTGGATTTGGGTGCTTGGACTCGTGATTGGGCACTTGGACCTAAAACTGGATTGGATTTAGGTACGTGGACCCGAGATTGGGTACTTGGACCAGAGATTGAATTTGATTTGGGTACTTATACATGTGATTGAATTTGATTTGGGTACTTGAATCCAAGATTGGGCACTTAGACCCGAGATAAAATTTGATTTGGGTACTTGTACCCGGATTGAATTGGATTTGGGTTCTTGGACCCGAGACTGAATTTGATTTGGGTACTTGGACCCGAGACTGGATTGGATTTTGCTACTTGGACCTGAGAATGGGTACGTGGACTTATGACTGAATTGGGTACTTGGACCCGAGACTGGGTACTTGGACCTAAGACTTAATTGAATTTGAGTACTTAGACCCTAGATTGGGTACTTGGACGCGAAACTGGATTGGATTTGGGTACTTGGACCCAAGATTGGGTACTTGGACCTGAGATTGAATCTAATTTGGGTACTTGGACCCGAGATTGAATTGGATATCACTGACCTTTTATCAATTCAGGATTCTGGCTTAACTGGTTGTTCCATTCTTTTTTTCTTCCTTTTTGCAAAAATTCAGCTATTTTTAGTTGGCCCTCATATCTTCTTTTTCCCTTGCGTGGCAAAATATTTGCAAGTGAGTTTGAAAATATTTTGTATATAAACTCAAAAAATTGAAAAGGAGAAACTTTGCCCCCTGTGTAGGCTCAAACCAAAGATTTTTTTATGCAAGTTTTGATTGAAGTTTTTGTTGTCTAGTTCTTCGCACAAGCATGCATTTCTTCTCTTTGCAAAATTACTGGAGCTTTCTCAAGCAATGGGCTTTCCATGCCCCCATATTTGATATCTTCTTTTGATTCTTTACTTCATAGGGTGTTTGCTGTTCACTTTGACAAAGAACAGATAATACAAGAAAAAAATGTCGTGATATGCTTATGTATGCATGATATGCATGAGTAATACTTACAGTGATTCCATCGACTCATAGATCGAGGTGATCAGCAGAAGTGTTCTCATTGGTTCCTTTCAAATGCTCGTTCAAGTTTTGCATTGGAATGACAGAATGCTTCACATTTATGGCTTTTATCTTTAAGATGTTGAAAACATGAATAATGGAGGCCCCAAACAGCAGAGATGCATCTATTTCAAATTATGATTCAGTATGTCAATTGGTAGCTTCTTCATAACCTTGCCACTAATCATTTCCTTTGACAATGTGTCCTTCGAGGTTAGATAGTTCAACATACTCCCCTTAACTTGAAAGCTTTGTAAAATTTCTTTTTTCTTTTTTTTTTCAATTTTGAATTTTGATTTTGAAATCAAATGTTGGCTTTGCCAAATTAATTTCAATTTACATCAGGACTTGATTTTCCAAATTAACATATCTATAACATGACAACCTTAGTTACCGTACTGAACTCGGGAATCATTTCTATTTAGGCAAGAATTGTTGCACTTCAGATAGGCACATACATATTACTTGGTCAAAGGTCTCATTTGAGTTTGAATATTGTCTATCTCATATGCATGCTTATCCAAACTATCTCCATTAATAGTCTCTACCTACTAAGAGAGATCAACATGTCTTTGATAGGCTTGAAATGGGGTCTATAAGGGACATGAGTTAAATGAAGGCCATTTGTAAGTTGGAGCCATTGTGACACTATAGGTAAACCCTCACACCATGATTTTTTGTTGGAGCCATGGGCAATTGGAAACATGAAAAGAAAGAGCTTTGAACATTTTTCTTTATTTTTGGCATTAACCTGAATCTTGATTGGGATAGTCTTTGCCTTTGCAAAAAGTTTGGTACCCAAATTCGTTTCTTTTTTTTTCATTCTTTATCTTTCTTTTTCTTACTACTTCTATTTCTTTGAGCATTTTATCATTTTTTCCTTCTTTTCTTATAGGACTGTCAAGTACAGAACTTTCAAGAACTGGATGATCTTTCTCCTTTTTCTCTGATATTGATTGAATCTTTGGTTGCGTTGGACCAATTTCAGTCAAACTGTCCTTATAAAGCAAATGGAAGCCTTTTGTTGCCTTAGGTAAAAGAGAACTTAGTTGGCCTTCTGAACTGCCTTTTTAGGTTTTATCTTCTTTTTTTTTCTTTTGTCCTTTTTTTCTTTTCTTTTCTTTTTCTTCTTCTTTTCTTTTCTTTTTCTTTTTTTTTGTTCTAGCTCTAAAAGAGTTGTCTTATTTGTACCAACTTAGGTTTCTAATAATGGATAAGTTGAGTGACATAAATCACCTTTAATAGGAATAAATCATTTGTTACTCTGATGTTATCTTGATAGATTGGAGATATTAGGTGAACTTCAACTACCCTTATGGTCTTGAGAACATCAACTATCCTTATGATCTTGACTATTCATTCCTTTCTTTGATCTTCTTACCTCTTCACCTTAGTGATCATAAAACTTGTCAAAAGTATCACGATAGCTCAGGGTATGTTATTGGGGCTATATGCCAATGAAAAGAAAGCTAAAATTTTAGGAAGGCTCAAAGGGACAACTAGGGATTGATATTTAATTGGATGGATACTAGTTGTTGGCTAACCAAACAATGCCTAGATCATTTCTCCTTTAAATAACCAGAGTTCAATTTTGCGTCGAAAGTTTGTCAAAGCATGTTCTAAGACTGACTAGGACCTCGACAAAGGTAATTATGTAGGAGCCCTCTCTAAGTAAGCATGCACAACTCAATGTGTAGACCCTTAATTTTTTACCCAGTCCGGTCTAATATATTTTAATTAGTCCAAAATAATTCTTGTGTTGTCCAATATATTTTAATTAGTCCAAAACAATTTTTGTGTTATCTTAATTAAATAATATTTGCTTTAGTATTTAATTTTTATAAATAATAAATAAATAAATAAAAATCGGCGACGAAAAATTTTATCGCCGAAAAGGGGTCGGATGAAATGGCCCGCAGACAATTTCGTCCGCTGCAGCCCGGAAGCTCCTGTGGCAACTTTTTTGCTAGCGTAATTTTTTCGCAGCAGTTTTTTTTGCCAGCAAAATATTTTCGACGCAAATTTTTCCAAAACCAAATACAATTTGGTTTCGGTTTCCTTTTCTTAATTAATGTTAGATTCGGTGAGCAATTAAGATTAATCATCAAAATCATCTATAAATAGGACTAAAAAACAACACAGATGGGATCGAGATTTAGAGGAAAATTTTAGGGAAAATTTTTGGAGAAAGACTTTAAACAATCGGACATTGGACTGGGAGAACTTGGCAGTAAAAGAATCAAACTTTTTTAGAAGAAAAAAAGCAAGCAATCAATCTATCAAAGACAGCAACTTTGCCTTTGTTTTTGTTCATCCAAGAAGTAATTTTTGGTGCATCCAACAAACGAAGGTATGGATATCTAATCTTTTTTTCTTCACGTAGCTTGAATCATCCAATTGTCTCTTTTGATTCAAAAAACCCTAGAATCCTAATTTACCTTTTCTAAAGCTTAAAAATCTTAATTCGTTTCTTTGTTTTCCAAAAATCTTAAAATTGTTGTTTTTGTTTCTTCAAAATCATAAAACCCTAATCTGCCTTTCATTTTTTCAAAACCTTAATTTTTCTATATCCTAATCTTTAAAATCTTAAAACCTTATAAATTTAAATATTAAAATTCAATATGGTAAATACAAAATAATGATCCAGTAACTGTAAATCATAAATCTAAATGTTTTAAAGTGTCTAAACCCTAATTTCATGATTTCACTCCTCAAACACTAATTTTGTTAATTAAAGAACCTTATCAATCCCTTAAATCATAAAACCTTAATCGATTTTAATTCCCTTAAAGTTTAAAGTAGCTAAGAATTACAAACCCTAAATAATACTAAAATTCCAAAACCCTAAAGTATTAATTAAAGAATTTTAAATAGAAACAGTAACCCTAATTTGATTCTTTACTTGCTTTATTTAATTTTATCTTTGATTATGTAGTATATTATATGCTTTAATTTATTTTCAATGCTTTGTTGATTTATTTAAGTTCAATGCTTGATTTATTTAGTGTATCGTGGATGGATGTTTACTTTCTATTGATGTTTAATATCTTTGATGAATGATTTATTTATGATGAATGATTATTTACTTTTATCGATTTATTTAGATTTCTAAATGTTGTAAGAGGTATGTTTCCACTTGATGGGTACCTCATTAGTCAAATATCATGTAATTTAAATTGCTTTTATATTTTAGACCAATGTAAAGGACATGTTTCTACCTTTCGGTGGGTGTCCTATTTAGGCATGGGATGTAAGGACATGTTTCCATCTTCGGATGTGTGTCCATTTATTTGTTTTTCTTGGACATTATTTTGATTTTCAATATATCGATGCTATAGACCCTTAATTTTTAACCCAATCCGGTCCAATATATTTTATTTAGTCCAAAATGATTTTTTTATCTAATTGGTCCAAAATAATTTTTGTTAAATAATTGTTTGCTTTAGTATCTAATTTTTATTAATAAAAAAATAAAAAAATAAAAAAAAATAAAAATCGGAGTCAAAAAAATCGGCGACGAAAAAATCATCACGCGGGCCCGTGGGCATTTCGCCCTAAGGAATTTCCTGCGGGCGAAATGGCCCAAGCTATTTTGCCCGCAGAAAAAAATCTGCGGGAGAAATAGCTTTTCCATTTCACTTGCAGGATTTTCCTGCGAGCGAAATGGTCGCCCGCAGCCCGCCCACTGCCGCAATTTCCTGCAGCATATTTTTTTTCAGCACCGCATTTTTTCCTGCGGCATTTTTTTCAGCAGCGCAATTTTTTCGACGCAAATTTTTTGAAATCAAATTCAATTAGGTTTCGGTATCCTTTTTTTATTAATATTACATGCCATGACTAATTAGGAATAAACTATATAAAACCACAATAAATAAGGACCAAAGGCAATGAAATTTGAGGGAGGCCGAAAATCCAACATAAGCTTGGAAATTTTGAAACCAAATCAGCGAAGGAAAAGGAGCAATTCAATTTCTTTTTTTTTTTTTCTGGAATAGCAGGGACACGATTTAAGCAATTCAAAGGCAGCAATTGTCTTTTTTCTTGTTCATCCAAGAAGAATTAATTTTGGAGAATCAACAAAAGGAGGTACTTATTAATTTTTTTTGTTTTATTTTTTCACAGTAGCATAAACTATGAAATTTTGTTTTTTAAATCAAAAACCTTAGAACTTTAATTTAGTTTTTCCAAAAGTTAAAAACACTAATACGTTACTTTATTTTCCAAAAAGACTTAAAATTGTTATTTTTACCTCTTCAAAATCTTAAAACCTTAAATAAACATATTTTTCAACAAAAACAATATTTGATTCTTTTTTCATCAAAAGATTAAACTAGGTTCTATTTCTTTAAAAAAAAACCATAAAAAAACATCTTTTCTATTTATAAAAGCTTCAATCCATTTGTTTAAATTCATAAAACCTCATGAAATCATCAAATTGTCTTTCTAAATCCTAATTCAAATTCATCACCCAAGACCTTAATTCTAAAAACACTAAAACCCTAATTCAACTTCTAAACCTAAAATATTAAACTCTAACTCCTTTAAAACCTTAAACCTTAATTTTTTTCTAAGCCCCAATCTTTTAAAACATTACAAAACCATAAAACATAAATACTTTAAATTTACACAGTAGCTTGAAATCATCATTTAAAACCATGAATCAAAAGTATTTTAAAGTGTCTAAAACCCTAGTTTCATGATTTCACCATTCAAATATTAATTTAGTTAATCAAAGAGTCTTATCAACCTTTTAAAACATAAAACCCTAATCTATTTTAATTCCATAAAAAGTCACAGTAACTGTAATTGGACTTTTATTTGCTTTATTTAATTCTATACTTGATTATGCTTTGATTTATCTCTTATGCTTTAATTTATTTAATTTCAATACTTGATTTATTTAATTTATCATGGATGGATGTTTATTTTATATTTTGATTAATAGCTTTGATGAATGATTTATTTATGATGAATGATTATTTACTTTTATCAATTAATTTAGATTTTCAAAAGTTGTAAGAGGTATGTTTCCACTTGGTGGGTACCTCATTAGTTAAACATCATGTAATTTAATTTGCTTTTCTATTTTAGAACCTATGTAAAGGGCATGTTTCTACCTTTTGGTGGGTGTCCTATCTAGGCATGTGATGTAAGGACATGTTTCCATCTTCGGATGGGTATCCGTTTATTTATTTTGTTTTGTTTGGACATTGCTTTGATTTTAATATAATGATGCTTTCTTTTTATTGTGTGTAGTATGGATAATATTGTTATATTTAAGAATTTTATAATGTTAAGACCTGTAAAGGAGGTCGGTTCCAATGAACCGGGCGTTGTGGGGGTGCTGGGCCATTTCTCACCTTCCCCACACGTACCCAACTTTCCAAACCCATTAGGGAGTTGGGGATTCCTTAAGAATCGAGTCATCCACCACTTTCTTTTTCCCGGCCCGTCCGGGTGGCGACTCCATTTTTTTCGGACTTAGGTCCGTGTTCTCTAAGGCCCCGAGCCTAAACAGTGCAGAAGTCGCAAGAACCATTCCACAGGGAGTGGGGGCAAAAATCTCCGCTCACAGTGGAGACTCCAATGGGGATAAGAGAAGTTGATTCCGCTGGTCTTTATATTATTCTATTCTTTCTTATAATGATATTATCCATTGCATCATCTTAGATTGCATCGTGTTCGTGAGTTAGGACGCCATGTTACCCGTGCTATGTTATGTAAGGGATACCATACTTTCAATCAAGGTATGGAGATCGAGCATGGCATAACCCCTCATAGCCTCATACCATTCGGTATATACATGCTATGGGAACCTAAGCCTTTTCAACCCAAAGACTAAAGCTCATGTAATTGGCCTAGTTACTTTTCTTAGTTTTTACCCCAAATGCAAGTTGTTTGACTATGGTTAATTTATTTTGGCTTAAATCATGGCTTATTTGGTTTATTCTTTTTCTAATATGACCTAAGTATATTGTAAGCTCAAAATAAATTTTTCTTTAAAATCCAAAAGACCAAAACTATTTTCAAAATTTTTCAAGATGGTTTTTGGACATAAGACTTTTCTAAAGATAAATCAAAAATTCTTTGGCCCATGGCCCAAATATAAAGCCCAAAATCCATTTTTCTAAAATCTTTTACAATGGGTTTAGAAACAAAACTATTTTCACCCAATCTTTTCTTACAAAGAGCTTGCAAAAATATTTAGGTCAATTATGAGATACCAAAAATCAATTGTGGGCCTAGTTTACGCTAAGAATAAATTAACCATGGGCTTGTTTTTAGCATGAACCATTAGTTACTCTTTTCAAGTGAGAAATCTATTTATAATAAACCTCTTAATTTCATTTTAATCCAATGTAGCATAAAAGCTACTATAGTTGGTTGAATGGATTAAAACCTAATTAATAGGAGTTATCATGGATTGATTTCCATTTTTGAAAATATAACTATTGGTTGAAACGTTCGAGGGAATTATTCAAAAGCAAGATACCCCATGTTGGTATTTTGTTAACCATATACCTAGGAAAAGGGACTCGCCATTCGTGTGTGGATGTTATAAGGTTGGAAGGAACGTCCTATTTATCTTTATTTGTTGATTGTTTGTGCATACATGCATACATTTACATCTCATATCATTGATCCTCTCTGGCTCACAGCTCTGGATTATGATAATTCTAAAGCTTACAACAATCCGACCTATGCCGGAGACGAAGTATCTAGCAACGACTCAATCACTTGCTCACCTAAAATAATGGAGCCCGAACAAATTCAAAGGATGGTGGATGAGGCCCTCAATGCCAAGATGGAAGAAATCAAAGAGGCCCTAGTTGAGACCATGAAGAACCAATTGGCTGCAATCTTTGAGAACCATGTCAAGGTGTCTACTAGCACTAAGAAACCAAAGGACAAAGGGAAGACTAAAGTTAGTGAAGTGGTTTTTGATGATGAAAAGGTGATCATTGATGATGATGATGATTGGGCTCAATACTACCAAGATATTTAAGAGAAGAAGAAAGAACCGAAGGTTGCTAAGAAAGCCACTATTGAAAAGACCGAGACATCCGATGTTGAAAAAATGATTGCTGATTTAGAAAAGAAATTTGAGAAGAAACTGAAAACCGAAGAAATGTCTGAGATCAATAAACTATTTGAGCTAGATGAAGAGGTCCCTTATAAATTCAAGATGCCTTCCTTTGTTAAGTACAATGGCACCAGAAATCCTCATCTTCATGTGAAGTAATACATCACTGCCATGTAGTCTGCCCGAGCTACTAAGGCTCAAACCTCAATACCTTAAATGATGGAACACAAAAGAGTTGGGATCTACTTTACAAAGCCTTCATCCAACAATATGGATATAATGTTGAGTTGGAAGTTACCTTAATGGAAGCGGAGTCCATTAGGCAAAGGCCGAATGAGAATTTTGTAGACTATGTGAAAAGGTGGAGAAACAAGGCCGCTTTACTCAAGAAGAGGCCCGATGAATCCGATCAAATAAGGATGATTGTGAGAGGGGTGTTGCCTAGTCTTCGTGAGAGGATGTCTCATACACTCATCCGCGATTTCAAAGACCTTCTCCAAGCTGGTTTGCAAATTGAAGAATGGGAAAGGGAGAAGAGCTGATTTGCAACAAAAAGGAACGAGAAAGGAGCTATCAACCTGGTAGCCAAAGCATGCAAAAGGCCATCGGTGTTAATGCTACTAACTAAGGAACTAGGAGACAATTTTTGAAATTGGGAAAACCGATGTCTTGGGTTCTCAGCAAGCTTTAAAGAAAAGGATTGCTACAACCCTTAAATCCTCGTCCTTTGCCTAACCCTCTCCCACCTAACTTTGACACCAAAGCATTTTGTCAATTCCACCAAATGCAAGGACATGACATGAATAGATGTGTGAGGTTGAGACATGAGATTCAAAATCTAATTGATAATGGGAAGCTTCCTGAGCCCAACAAGCCAAACACCAAAGACAACCCATTGCCAAAATTCAATAGGGTACCACCACCGGCGACCTTCATGATTGGAGGAGGTTTGCATGAGGACTTTGTCATCTCTTCTTTTCAAGATGTGGATGAAAAGGCAACCAAAGAAGAAGAGGCATTTGTCAAAATTGAACAAGCTATGATGGGTGGAGAAGTAGCAATTTGTGTTGTCAACGGGTTTTGGGATTCAAGTGACAGTGATGATGATGTTATACCCAACAAGGAGTGGACTTGGTCCAAGCCCGAAGAAGATGAGGTGATGAATATTAGATCTGGTAAGCCTTACGCAAGGCCACCACCTAAGGAGATAGAAATTAATAAGGGGAAGGAAGTCGAAATAGAAGAAGATGATGCTGTGCTCAAGCAATTAAAAAGAACCCAAACAAGTGTTAGCATTTGGGACTTGTTAGCTACTTCTAAAAAGCACCGAGAAAATATGGCCAAAGTGTTTAGATCATATTTATACTAGTTTTCAGTATGATTTTTATGTGTTTTTAGTTAATGTTTTTATTGATTTTTGTTTTAAGTTTGTTTAAAGTGTTTGTTTTAGGTTTAAGTGCAAAAACTACCTTGGATGATCAAAACAATCAAGAAAAATGAAGAAAGAGCATGAATAAAGCAAGACATGGCCAAGCCAAAGCAAGCTTGGCCATGTCCCTCAAAAGAATACCAAGACAGTAGCTGACACACTCAAGAGACATGGCCAAGCCACTGGCCGTGTATCACCCAAGGAAAAGAAACCAAGAAAGAAAAAAAATAGAGGCAGTACTTGACACACTCACAGACATGGCCATGTCTATGAGTGTGTCTGATCGACATGGCCATGTCACTTGAAGCTTGGCCATGTCTCATTGTCTTGGCCGTGTTTCATCCTAAAATAAAGGAAGTACTTAACACACTCACAGACATGGCCATGTCTGTGAGTGTGTCTGATCCACATGGCCATGTCACTTGAAGCTTGGCCATGTCTTATTGTCTTGGCCGTGTTTCATCCTAAAATAGAGGAAGTACTTGACAAACTCATAGACATGGCCATGTCTGTGAGTGTGTCTGATCGACATGGCCATGTCTCATTGTCTTGGCCGTGTTTAATCCTAAAATAGAAGTAGTGACTGACACTGGCAAGAGACATGGCCAAGCCACTGGCCGTGTCTCACCTAAGGAGCAAAAAATCCAAAGAACAAAGAAAGAAGAAGGTAGTGAAGGACACGGCCAGCAAGCTTGGCCATGTCCCAAAAAAAATGAGAGACATGGCCAAGCCAAATCAAGCATGGTTATGTCACCCTTAATTTATATAAATTCTTTTGCACGAAAGAAAGGAAAGAGGAGGAGACGGCTAGGGTTTGAGGAGAGAGAGAAAAGAAAAGAGAAGGAGGGGCAAACAAAATTTGGGATGAGGAGAGAGTGACACTCTCCTTGTCCCTTCATCTTCATCCTCCATCTTCATCTTCTCCATCTTCCATTAACAATATCTTTGAGATTCTTTGGGATAAATTGGGTTAACAAGCTCTTGAAGGTTGAAGAAGCTTCATTGAAAGGTTTGGTGACTTGAGAAATCTCCATTCCATCTTCCAAAGGAAAAATAATTTGAAGAGTTGGTGACTTGAGAAAGCTCCATCTAAAGGTTTGGTGACTTGAGAAAGCTCCATTCCATATTGCAAAGGGGAATCAACCATTGAAGAGGGCTTGAGTTCTTCATCATACATCAAGTGGAGCTAGGAGGAAGATAGTAATCCTACTCTTGGCATCTTCACAAGGGATTTTTCTATTCTCTCTTTTAATTCATTCTAATATTGTTTTTGTTGTATTAAGAGAATTGATATTGCAATGAACAATTTGTATTTGATTTATATTGAGTTGAATGGATGTTTTAAATTGATGATGTTGAGCTAAAAACCCATGCTTAGGGTTTGTAGTATATTTGATTGAATGCTTTGATTTGATCCCAACTCTTTTGTGTTCCTTCATCTAATGTATTGAACCAATTTTGGACAATAGGGTCCAATGAGAGCATGAAGTACCTTAGGGTTTGAGCCTTAGTAGCTCAGGCAGACTTCATGGCAGTGATGTAATCCTACTCTTGCAATGAACAATTTGTATATTTGATTAGGGTTTGTAGTATATTTGATTGAATGCTTTGATTTGATCCCAACTCTTTTGTGTTCCTTCATCTAATGTATTGAACCAATTTTGGACAACAGGGTCCAATGAGAGCATGAAGTACCTTAGGGTTTAAGCCTTAGTAGCTCAGGCAGACTTCATGGCAGTGATGTACTACATCACATGAAGATGAGAATTTCTGGCGCCATTGTACTTAGCAAAGGAAGGCATCTTGAATTTATAAGGGACCTCTTCATCTTGTTCAAATAGTTTGCCGATCTCGGACATCTCCTCGGTTTCAACTTCTTCTCAAATTTCTTTTCTAAATCCGCAATCATCTTTTCAACATCGGATGTCTCGGTCTTTTCAATAGTTGCCTTCTTAACATCCTTCGGCTCCTTTTTATCTTGAAGATCTTGGTGGTATTGAGCCCAATCATCATCATCAATGATCACCTTATCATCATCAAAAGCTACTTCATCAGTTTTAACCTTCCCCTTGACTTTCTTGGTGCTAGCAGATGCTTCGGCATTGTTTCCTAAAATTGCAGCTAGTTGATTCTTTATGGTCTCGGCCATGGCCTCTTTTATTTCTTCCATATTGGCATTGAGGGCCTCATCCGCCATTCTTTGAATTTGTTTGGGCTCCATTGTTTTTGGTGAGCAAGTGATTGAGTCGTTGCTAGATACTTCATCTCCAGCGTAGGTCGGATTGTTGTAAGCTTTAGAACTATCGTAATTCAGGGCTGTGAGCCAGAAAGGATCAATGATATGAGATGCAAATGTATGCATGTATGCATGTATGCACAAACAATCAATAAATAAGGATAAATAGGACGTTCCTTCCAACCTTATAACATCCACACACGAATGGCGAGTCTCTTTTCCTAGGTATAATGTTAACAAAATACCAACATGGGGTATCTTGTTTTCAAATAATTCCCCCGGACATTTCAACCAATAGTTATATTTTCGAAAATGGAAATCAATCCATGATAATTCCCATTAATTAGGTTTTAATCCATTCAACCAACTAAAGTAGCTTTTATGCTATGTTGGATTAAAACAAAATTAAGAGGTTTATTACGAATAGATTTCTCACTTGAAAAGAGTAACTAATGGTTCATGCCAAAAACAGGCCCATAGTTAATTTATTCTTAGTGTAAACTAGGCCCACAATTGATTTTTGGTATTTCATAATTGACCTAAATATATTTGCAAGCTCTTTGTAAAAAATGGTTGGGTGAAAATAGTTTTGTTTCTAAGCCCAATGTAAAAGATTTTAGAAAATTGGATTTTGGGCTTAGTATTTGGGCCATGGGCCAAAGAATTTATTTTTTTATTTTTTTAGAAAAGTCTTATGTCCAAAGACCATCTTGAAAAATTTTGAAAATAGTTTTGGTCTTTTGGATTTAAAAGAAAAATTTATTTTGAGCTTACAATATACTTAGGTCATATTAGAAAAAGAACAAACTAAATAAGCCATGATTTAAGCCAAGATTAATTAACCATAGTCAAACAACATGCATTTGGGGTAAAGCCTAAGGAAAGTAACTAGGCCAATTACATGAGCTTTAGTCTTTGGGTAAAAAGGCTTAGGTTCCCATAGCAAGTATATACCAAATGGTACGAGGCTATGAGTGGTTATGCCATGCTCGATCTCCACACCTTGAGTGAAAGTATGGTATCCCTTACATAACACAACACGGGTAACACGGGCGTCCTAACTCACGCACAAGATGCAATGGATAATATCATTATAAGAAAGAATAGAATAATACAAAGACCAACGGAATCAACTTCTCTTATCCCCAGTGGAGTCGCCATTGTGAGCGGGGATTTTTGCCCCCACTCCCGGTGGAATGGTTCTTGCGACTTCGGCACTGTTTAGGCTCGGGACCTTAGAGAACATGGACCTAAGTCTGAAGAAAATGGAGTCGCCACCCGGATGGACCGGGAAAAAGAAAGGGGTGAATGACTTGATTCCTAAGGAATCCCCAACCCCCTAATGGGTTCAGAAAGTTGGGTACGTGTGGGCAAGGTGAGAAATGGCCCAGCACCCCCACAACGCCCAGTTCATTGGAACCGACCTCCTTTACAGATCTTAATATTATAAAATTCTGAAGCATAATAACATTATCTATAATACACACAATAATTAAAAGAAAGCATCAATATATTAAAATCAAAGCAATGTCCAAACAAAGCAAATAAATGCACACCCATCCGAAGATGGAAACATGTCCTTACATCACATGCCTAAATAGGACACCCACCAAAAGGTAGAAGCATGCCCTTTACATAGGTTATAAAATAGAAAAGCAAATTAAATTACATGATGTTTAACTAATGAGGTACCCACCAAGTGGAAACATACCTCTTACAACTTTTGGAAATCTAAATTAATTGATAAAAGTAAATAATCATTCATCATAAATAAATCATTCATCAAAGCTATTAATCAAAATATAAAATAAACATCCATCCATGATAAATTAAATAAATCAAGTATTGAAATTAAATAAATTAAAGCATAAGAAATAAATCTAAGCATAATCAAATGTGGAATTGAATAAAGCAAATAAAAGTTCAATTATAGCTACTGTGACTTTTTATGGAATTAAAATAAATTAGGGTTTTATGTTTTAAAAGGTTGGTAACACTCTTTGATTAACAAAATTAAGGTTTGAATGATGAAATCATGAAACTAGGGTTTTAGACACTTTAAAATACTTTTGATTTGTGATTTTTGAATGATGATTTCAAGCTACTGTGTAAATTTAGAATATTTGTAAATTTATGGTTTATTAATGTTTTAAAGGATTAAAGCTTAGAAAAAGTTAGGGTTTAAGGTTTTAAAGGGTTAGGGTTTACTATTTTAGGTTTAAAAGGTGAATTAGGGTTTAGTGTTTTTAGAATTTATGGTTACGGGTGATTTGTTAATTTTAAGGTTTGGAAAAAACAATTTGATAATTTCATGAAGTTTTATGAATTTAAACAAACGTATTGAAGTTTTTATAAGTAGAAAAGATGTTTTTTAAGGCTTTTTGAATGAAATAGAACCTAGTTTATAGTTTTGAAAGAAACAGAATCAAATTTTGGATTTGTTGAAGAATATGTTCAATTAGGGTTTTGAGACTTTGAAGAGGCAAAAAAAAAAACAATTTTAAGTCTTTTTGGAAAATAAAGTAACGTATTAGTGTTTTTGACTTGGAAAAACTAAATTAAAGTTCTAAGATTTTAACTTTTGAAAAACACAAAAATCCTAGTTTTAGCTACTGTGTAAAAAAAATAATTAAAGAAAATCAATTCACACATACCTTCTTTTGATGATTCCTCCAAAAATAATTCTTCTTGGATGAACTAGCTCCAAAGACAAGCCTTTTTTGCCTTTGAATTCTTTAAATCGTGTTGCTACTCCTTTAAAAATCAATTGAATTGAATTATTGCTTTTCCTTCCTTGATTTGGTTTCCAATTTTCCAAGCTACTGCCAATTTTTTTGCCACCCCTTTTTAAATTGTCTTTGGTCCTTATTTATAGTGGTTTGATGTGGTTTATTCCTAATCAGTTAAGGTAAGTAATATTAATAAAAAAAAAAGAAACAGAAACCTAATTGAATTAGGTTTTGAAATTTTTTTGTCGGAAAAAATCGCACTGCCGAAAAAATTGCTGCAGGAAAAATTGCGCTGACAAAAAAATTCTATCTCAGTTGGCTGCGGCAGAGCGCGCGGAACGGGCCCGTAAGCTATTTCGCAGGCAGAAAATTCTTGCGTAAAAAATAGCACAGTGATTTCGCCCACAGGAATTTCGTGCAGGCGAAATGTCCACGGGCCCGCGCGACGATTTTTTTATCGCCGATTTTTATTTTTATTTTGAATTTTATTTGTTTATTTCTTTTTTTATTAATAAAAGTTAGATACTAAAGCAAAAATTGTTTAATAAAAATTATTTTGGACCAATTAGACAACAAAAATCATTTTAGACTAAATAAAACATATTGGACCGGATTGGGTCAAAAATTAAGGGTCTACAGGTACTCTTCCAAACTTAGGCAAAGGATTGTTCTTGGTATTGGGCTTGTCCAGCTCAGGCAACTTTCTATTATCAATTAAATTATGGATCTCATACCTCAACTTCATACAGTTGTCCGTTTTGTGTTCAGGCCTTTGATGGAATTGGCAAAATGCATTAGTATCACAGTTAGGTGGAAGAGGATTAGGCAAAGGATAAGGAGTCAAAGGTTGTAACAATCCCTTCTTTTGTAGCTTATTGAGAACCCAAGACAGCGGCTTCCCCAGATCTGAGAACTGCCTCATTCCTCCTTGACTAGTGGTATTAACATCAACTTCTTTTTGCGTACTTTGATTGCCAAACTGGTAGTTTCCTTTCTCATTCCTTCTTATTGAAAAGCGATTCTTCTCCCTTTCCCATTCTTCAATTTCTAGACTAGCTTAGAGAAGATCTTTGAAATCACGGATGAGTGTATGAGACATCCTTTCATGAAGACTAGGCAACACCCCTCTCACAATCATCCTTATTTGATCAGATTCATCGGGCCTCTTATTGAGTAAAGCAGCCTTATTTCTCCATCTTTTCACATAGTCCATAAAATTCTCATTTGGCCTTTGTCTAATGGACTCAACATCCATTAAGATAACTTCCAACTCGATATTATACCCATATTGCTGAATGAAAGCCTTGTACAACATGTCAAAATCTTTTTAAGTACTTTCCTCTAAGGTGTTGAACCAATTTTGGATAATAGGATCCAATGAGAGCATAAAATACCTCAGAGTTTGAGCTTTAGTAGCTTGGGTAGACTGCATAGCAGTGATGTACTGCTTCACATGGAGATGTGGATTTCTAGCACCATTATACCTAGCAAAGGAAGGCATCTTGAACTTATAAGGGACCTCCTCATCTTGTTCAAATAGTTTGTCGATCTCGAACATCTCTGCGGTTTTCAGGTTCTTCTCAAATTTCTTTTCTAAATCAGCAATCATCTTCTCAACATCATACGTCTCGGTCTTTTTAATAGTTGTCTTCTCAACAACCTTCGGCTCTTTTTTGTCTTGTGGATCCTAGAAATATTGAGCCCAGTCATCATCATCATCATCAAGGACTACCTTGTTATCATCAAAAGCCACTTCACCAACCTTAGCCTTCCCTTTGTCCTTTAGCTTCTTGGTGCTAGCAGATGCTTCGACATTGTTCCCTAAAATTGTAGCTAATTGATTCTTAATGGTCTCGGCCAGGGCCTCTTTTATTTCTTCCATCTTGGCATTAAGGGCGTCATCCACCATTCTTTGAATTTGTTTGGGCTCCATTGCTTTTGGTGGCAAGTGATTGAGTCGTTGCTAGATTCTTCATCTTTGACATAGGTTGGATTGTCGTAAGCTTTTGAACTATCATAATCCAGGGCTATGAGCCAGAAGGGATTAATAATATGTCATGTGATGCATGTATGCATGTATGCATGTATGCACAAACAATAAACAAACAAGGATAAATAGGACATTCCTTCTGTCACATCCCAAAGTTTAGGTAGTCGAGTATTAGGCAAGAATGACATAAATAAGTGGTCAAATAGAGGCTCGAGATAGTCAAAAATAAAATCGGTGTGCAAAGGAGGCCCGTGAAGTCAACGAGACCTAAAGGTAATTTTTCGAAAGGCCGAGGAACTAAGAGTAATTTTCCAAAAAGTTGTGTCGGTTCTTAATGGTGACCCTAACGGATGCCATAAATGTGTTCTCATGATTAATCGGGTCATAATGGTGGCGCACGATTTTTCCTGAAAACGCACGGTTTGTAAGTTACGGGCGATTTTTCGACAAGGGCATTTTGGACATTTCCACCGGAGGGGCAATTTTGTAATTAAATATAACTTTGGGGGCAAAATTTAAAAGAGCAAAAAGCCACTTTCAAGTGGCCAAATCCTAGCCATTAAGTGCAAATGGGTTGGACAAATCATGACCATTGAAAATAAACAAATTAATTAAATGGAAATTAAATTATAAACAACTACTTTTGGTCTTCCAAACACAAGTAAGGATCAAAAAACACCACCATCACCACTTTTCTTCTTCCTTAGGTCGTGCTCCCCCCTCCCTTCCATTTTCAAGGAGAAAATTTTCAAGTCTAAGCCATTTTTCAAGTGAAATTCAATAGGAAATAAGGTAAGATACCATCCTAAGTCTTATTCTTTCATTAGAATTAGGTATTAGGCTATGTTTAGGACGATTTGATATTATGTTCATGTTGGGAAAGTATTAGTAAGTTGATGATTATGGTGAAAAATGATAAACTACTTAAAGAAAATGATGAAAATGGTGATTATTAGTAAGAATAAGTAAAGAATTGTTAGAAAATCATAAGGTAGCATCATGTTCATATCTAGGGTTTGCTCTTACATACGTGACATGTTAAATTCATAGGAAATCAAGAAGATTAGAGAGGAAAGGAAGTGAAATAGACAAGAAGAGCAAGGAAAAGCAAGGTTTGGTACTTTAACTAATTGTTTGTTCATTTTCTTGAAATTTTTCTGTTTTAGAATTAGTGAAATGCTGTGACTTGTATGATTTTTAATTAAATATAGAAAATTTTTCTTCAATTGAATTTTGGATATGTTGTTGTTTAGTGAGTCTAGTATTTGAGAAAAATAATTTGGAACCACATTGATTGAATTTAATTTATGGAATTCACAAAATTCAGAACTTCTGCCAGGATGCAGTGCAACTGGAGCAGTCTGGTTGGGTGAACTACTTGACCAAACTTTTGTGTACAGTTTGATCTGAAATTTTAAAGGAATGATTTTAAGATGTAAAACTAAATTCTGTAAAAATTTTAGAGTTGTTAGTCAAGTATATTATTTTATACAATTTTTCAAAATAAGGATCAAGTTGAGTCCAAAACCAGAATTTACTATTCATATGGTCATTTTGCTAATATTCATTTGGTCATTTTTGAAAAGCAATCCAATTGATTCCTTATGCATATAAATGAGCATAATATGTTATTAAAATGATAAAATATGATATTTCACGTTGAAATAATATAAGAACCATGATAATTGTATAATGCATATTCGATTAAGAAATGGAATGAGAATTTTGGCTCCACTAGGTATCTGGGATAGTACTGAGTAGGGTAAGGGTATGATATATCATACTATATGCAGTGTTGCTTTAATATAGGACTTCGGTCCGAGTTATATAGGGTGATGACCCGAGCTATATAGGACTTCGGTCCGAGTTATATAGGGCAATCGCCCGAGTTATATAGGACTCCGGTTCGAGGGCTTCGGCCACAGATTCCACAGGGTTTGGTCCGCAATTTTTTTAGGGCCACAGCCACAGAATATATATACAGTTATTTCAGTTAGTTCCTTACCATACGTTAGTCTACCAAATTACCTTGTGGAGCGAACTGATAAAATGATAATAACTGAATATATGACATGTATGGATTGTTTTTACTGTGATATTATTTTTCAATATGACTCATTGCTTTTAAAAGTGCATTATGTTTTTATTATTTATTTTCCCTAATTAGTTAAGGTACTCACTAAGCAATGCTTAGCGAGTTTAGTTTCTTCTAAACTCGTAGGCTATTAGCAAGGAGCCAGTAGCGAGCAGAGGAGTCCTACGATCTATCGGTCATCAACAAACTTAGGTGGTGCTCTTCATTTTGTATTTTGCTATTAGAAACTGGCATGTACTTATTTGAATAATACATAGAGATAACTTGATGTAGCATGTAAATCTAGTAATGTATAATAACTGTATGGTTTTAAATTGAGTTGGGTTGTGAATATAGAAGTGTGAATTCTTCTTGCGGGATTGTTCTTGAGTTGAATTGTGAAACAAAATATTTTTCAAAAATAAGAAAAATCAGTTTTGTCGACACTTGGGACCTAGAATTTTAAGGGAGACTCTATCAAAATTTTTGGAAAATTTTTATAAGGAACATTAAGTAAGCTGACATAACCAGAGCTCGTATCCCGATGTAGCATTCCTCCTCGGCTTATTCATAGGTCGGGAAGGGGTGTTACACCTTCCAACCTTATAATATCCACACATGAATGGCAAGTCTCTTTGCCTAGGTAATATGGTTAACAAAGTACCAACATGGGGTATTTTATATTTGAAAAGTTCCCATGGACGTTTCAACCAATAGCTATATTTTAAAAATGGAAATCAGTTTTCCCATTAATTAGGTTTTAATACATTGAATCTTAACTAAAATAGCTTTTATGCTATATTGGATTAAAACTAAATTAAGAGGTTTATTACAAATAGATTTCTCACTTGAAAAAGTAACTAATGATTCATGCCAAAAACAAGACCATGATTAATAATTCTTAGTATAAACTAGGCTCACAATTAATTTTTGGTATTTTCATAATTGATCTAAATAATTTGTAAGTTCTTTCAAAGGTTAGATGAAAATAATTTTGTTTCTAAGCCCATTGTAAAATGATTTTTAGAAAAAATAGATTTTGGGATTTGTATTTGAGTCATGAGAAAAAAATTTTTAATTTATTTTTAGAAAACGTTTTATGTCCAAAGACCATCTTGAAAAGTTTTGAAAATGGCTTTGGTCTTTTGGACTTTAATGAAAAATTTATTTGAGCTCACAATGTATTTAGGTCATATTAGAAAAAGAACAAACCAAATAAGCCATGATTTAAGCCATGATAAATTAGCCATAGTCAAACAACAAACATTTGGTTTAAAACCTAATGAAAGTAACTAGGCCAAGTACATGAGCTTTAGTCTTTGGGTTAAAAGTCTTAGGTTCCCATAGCAAGTATATACCAAATGGTACTAGGCTATGAGTGGTTATGCCATGCTCGATCTCTATACCTAGAGTGAAAGTATGGTATCCCTTACATAACACAACACGGGTAACACGGGCGTCCTAACTCACGCACACGATGCAATCTAATATGATGCAATGAATAATATCATGATAAGAAAGAATAGAATAATATAAAGACCAACAGAATCACCTTCTTTTATCCCCAGTGAAGTCGTCACTATGAGCGGGCATTTTTGTCCCACTTCCAGTGGAATGATTCTTACTACTTCGGTACTGTTTAGGCTCGGGCCTTAGAGAACACGGGCCTAAATCTGGAGAAAATGGAGTCGCCACCCTGATGGGCTGGAAAAAAGAAAGGGTGAATGACTTAATTCCTAAGGAATCCCCAACCCCCTAATGGGTTTGAAAAGTTGGGTACGTGTAGGGAAGGTGTGAAACAGCCCAGCACCCCCACAATGCCCGGTTCATTGGAACCGGCCTCATTTGCATGTCTTAATATTATAAAATTCTTAAGTATAATAACATTATCCATATTACATGCAACAATTAAAATAAAAGCATCATTATATAAAAATCAATGCAATATCCAAACAGTTAGGGTTTTGGATGTTTTTATGAAAATAATGCTACTGTGATTTAAAAAATAGGTTTGGTTAGGGTTTTAAGAAAACAGAATGTTGTTTTGGTTTTTAGAAAGGTGTAATTAGTATTTTAGATTTGAAAAATATGTTTTAAGGCTATTAAGGTTTTAGGGTTTTACAGTTAAGATATTAGGGTTTTATGGTTTGAAATCTTGATTCTGTAGATTATAATTTTGAATTTAGAATTTGATGCTTTTCTGTGATCAAAGTTGAATGTGCTTTTAATATTAACTATACCAACTACTTGTGTATTTTTAGGTGAAACAAATATAGAAAGCCAAATTTATTGTTGAAAGATTAAAATAACTCAGTAAATAAAATTATAACAAAATAGCTACTGTGAAGGCTTGAAAACAAAATTAATTAAGAAATAGGGTTTGAATTAATTAGGGTTTAAGAAATTAGATTTGAGTTTTGAATGATTATATTATTCACTTTAATTAAAACCTTAGCCACTGTATGAATTGAATTAAAAAAGAAATTAAGTAATCAGTATGTTGTGATGAGAGTTTGAAAGTGGAAGTGATTTTTGATTTAATAAACTGAATTTAGAGAACTTACCTACATTTGAAGGCTCCACCAAATTGAAGAGATTGATCCAAGCTTCTGACTGCCTCAATGCTTAATTTCTGGTGGAGCAATATCAAGACTTTACTACCTTGTGAATTGGACAGTGTTTGATTTTTTGATTTCTCAATTGTTGTTGGTCGTTTAAAGGTTTTAGCTTCATGATTGTAAGCTTTAAAATTCTTACTCCGTTGCTAGGGCTTTTCTCTTTGTCCCCCTTCTGTCCCTAGGGTTTCTTTTTCCATTTCCTTTCTGTCTCTCGAGTTTTCTTTTTTGTCCCTTTTTTTCCCCCGTCCTCTCCCTTTCTAGTGTGTTTAATGTGGTATTTATGGGAAAAAAAATAAAAACCTAATCCTATTTTAATAAGGAAATACTAACTATTTAGGAAAAATTACAAAATCGTGTAAAACAAGGTTTGGTAAAAAAATCAGCAGCGCGCGCGGGCTGCGTTGGCAAAAATTGCACTGGCAAAAATTACTGTGGGCTACGAGCATGGGCCAGGCGAGCTGGGCAAGCTAGTTCATCACAGAACTGGGCAAGCCCAGCTGCGGCGAATTGGGCAGTGCCCAATTAGCCATAGACACTTTTTTGCGGCGAAATGCCCTGCCGCCCTGCGCGTCGCTTTCTGATCCATCCGATTTTTTATTTTTTTTATTTTTTTATATTTTTATTTTTATTAGAAATAACTATTAAATATTATTAGTAATTAAAATATTATCTAAATAATTAAAAATACCACAAAAATTATCTTGGACTATCTGATTTAACTAGGTCAAAAATTAGGGGTCTACATTACCCTAACCCCTTTTCGATGTAATTTGGTGAGTGGTGTAGCTATCATAGAAAAATCCATCACAAACTGATGATAATAGCCTGCCAATCCCAGAAAACTTCTAACCTCAATCGCATTCTTTGGTGGACTCCAATTCAAGATAGATTAGACTTTACTCGGATAAACTCTAATACTCTCTGCTGAAACCACATAATCGAGAAAAGTCACCTGATTGAGCCAGAACTCACAATTAGATAGCTTAGCATATAACTGCTTCTCTCTTAAAGTCTGTAGTGCAATCCACAGATGATTGTCATGATCTTCCTCATTACATGAATATACCAGAATATCATCAATGAAGGCCACTATAAACTGATCTAAGTATGGTATAAACAACCTATTCATCAAATTCATGAATGTTGTCGGTGCATTCGTCAGTCCAAAGGGCACCACTAGAAACTTATATTGCCCGTACATCGTACAGAAAGTTGTCTTGGGTACATCCACATCTCTAACTCTCAACTGATGGTACTCTAATCTTGGATCAATCTTAGAGAATATTGTTGCTCCCTTCAATTGATCAAAGAGATCATCTATCCAAGATAAAAGATACTTGTTCTTGATGGTCATCTTATTCAGCCGCCTATAATCAATGCATAATCTCAAGGTTCCATCCTTCTTCTTCACAAAAGCTACAGGTGCTCTCCACAATGACACACTAGGGCGGATGAACCCTTTATCAAGCAACTCCTATAAATGTACCTTCAACTCCTTTAATTCCACAGGTGCCATTCGAAAAGGGGTGATGGAGATGGGAGTGGTACCAGGCATCAAATCAATACCGCCACATATCTACCATCACGTGTTCTCAGAGTAATATGTTTATGCTGACAGTCTACCACAACCCCATACCTGGATAACCAATCCATGCCCAAAATCAGATCATACTCCCTAAAAGGCATCTCAATCAGGTCACTGTGAAACTTCTCATTGTTATGATCATTTTTATATGTGTTTTTAGGATAATTTTATTTGCTTTTTAGTTATTTTTCTAATATGTGTGTTCATGTTTACTTGAAGTTTGATGATGTAGATGAACATGTGCAAAATGGAGCTAAATTCACTTGATGAAGTTATTTTGGAAGGAAAAATATTGAACACAACAAAGATGATTCAAGCTTAGCCATGTCTCCTCCATTAAAAGAATTATAAAGTTTAGGCAGTACTTGACACACTCACATGACATGGCCATGCCACTTGAAGCTTGGCCATGTTTGCTTTTCTTGGCCATGTCTTTACCCATGTCTAATCGTCTTGGGCATGTCACTTGAAGCTTGGCCATGTCTCATTGTCTTGGCCGTGTTTCATCCTAAGAAAATAAAATCATATGAAAATAGAAGCAGTGTTGAACACAAGCACCATCTTGGCCATGTCTCTGCCCATGTCTGATCATCTTGGCCATGTTGCTTGAACCTTGGCCATGTCGCTGACCATGTCACACCTAAAGGAAGCAAAACATACATTCAAGCAGTAAAGGAATCAACCAAGTGACTTGGCCGTGTCCAAGGAAAAATTGGTAGACATGGCCAAGTCACCCTTATCTTGGTCGTGTCCCTCAAAGAAATTGAGGCAGAGATAGATACGGGCAGGATACACGGCCAAGCCACTGGCCATGTCTTACCTAAACTGCAAAAACCAAAAAAAGAAAAGAAAGAAGGTAGAAGGAGACAATGGCAAGAGACATGGCCAAGCCACTGGCCATGTCACATGACACGGCCAAGAGCTTGGCTATGTCACTTCTTGAAAAGAAAGAAATAAGGAATGGTAGCCATGGACACGGCCAGCAAGCTTGGTCGTGTCCCAAGAAAAGTGAGAAACACGGCCAAGACACTCATGGCTTGGCCGTGTCACCTTTAAGATGTTTGAATTATTTGCATGAATTGGGGGACAAAGAGAGGGACAAAGACCTTGCTTTTGCCAAAAGAAATATTAAAAGAAGAAAAGGTTGCCTAATTTCATGAAAGAAATATTAAACAAAGAAAAAAGGGGAAGACAAAGGTGAGTTTGGTGAGTTGGCAAGCACTCTTGGTGTTTTGAAAGAATTAAAAAGGATAGGAAGGGAGAAAGAGGACACACATTGGGAGAGGGTGACACTCTCCAATTCCATTCCATTCTTCTCCTTCTCATAGAAGAAGACACCACCATCCTCATCCTCCATTTCCATCTTCTCCATCTTTCATAGATAAAACTTCAACTTGGTTCTTTGGGATAAATTGGGTTAATAAGCTCTTGAATATTAGGGTTTGAAGAAAGCTTCATTGAAGGTTTGGTGACTTGAGAAAGCTCCATTCCATCTTTCAAAGGTAGAATCATCAATTGAAGAGTGCTTGAGTTCTTCATCAACATCAAAGTGGAGCTAGGAGGAAGATAAGTAGTCCAACTCTTGGCATCTACAAGGGGTTTTTCTATTCTCTCTTTTAATTCATTTCTAGATTGTTGTCGTTTATTAAGAGAATTGTTATTTCAATGGACAATTGCGATTTGATCTATATTGAGATGAATGTTTATTTTAAATTGATGATGTTGAGCTAATTTACTCATGCCTAGGGTTTGTAGTAGATTTGATTGAATGATTTGTTTTGATATTTCCATTAATATACCTTTGTTGATGGTTGATTGTATTGGATTGAATGTTAGGTTGATATATTAGCTACCTATTAATCTTTTAATATTGGATGATGGACCGAGAGGTGAAATTTGATATTTAAACTATATAATCAACCACCCTATGAATGAATTAGAAATATAAGTTCTAGGTTTTTATTAAGTTGAAAATGGAAAATAATTGGTTGTTGATTCATGAATGTGAAAACTAATGAATTGGTAATTGACTAATTAAATTCAAGGAACAAATTAATTTACAAGGTTATGTTAATGGAATATTTGAGAATTAAGCTTTGATTGAATTGACTTGCAATCCTAGGCACCATTCCAAGAATTAAACCAATTCTAAGCACACCATTAATTATTCACTCGCTATTTTACTTTTGTTATAATTTCACCAATATTGCAAACACCACATTCCGATCATTTAAATTATTTTGTTTAAATCAAATTATTACGAACAACACCTTCCTTGTGAGATGATCTTAAGGCAATCACCATTGCTACAATTACCTCGTATACTTGCGAGTGTCACTTTGTAGTAGTACTTAATTAGAGCCTAAGAAGTTTTTAGCGCCACTGCCGAGGAAGGCTGTTTAAGTAGTAATAGTTTGATTTTTTTTAATTTAATTGTTTGTTTGTGTTTCTTTAAATTCTAAGTGTTTTTTTTTTGTAAAGATGCAGTTTTCAAGGCACGGGAGAGTTTATGATGGAAGTTCTAATTCTGACATGGCATGGTAATTAGAAGAATTAACGAATCAACTTACAATGCTAAATACAAGAGGAAAAGCACCTATGCCTGCTCGTGATGTATGCCCAGCATGTGGCATTGCATGATGCAATCATGTGTTCATTTGGTTTTGAACAATACCAAGAGAGGCTAGAAGAAGAATATGCCTTTGAAAGTTTCCAGCCAAGGGGTAGAAATGACCCATATTCCGATCCTTATAATTCAAGTTGGAGAAACTACCCAACTTTTTCTTGGGAAAACCAACAACAAATTCCACCTCAATAATTTTTTCAACCTTACCAAAGAAGTTCTTACTCTCAAGAACAATATTCAAATCAAGATCATTTTAAGAAACCCACATTGGAAGATAGTTTGAATGCCTTTATTCAAATTAGCACACAAAATCAAGATCAACTTAAGGAACCCACTTTGGAAGACAATTTGAATGCCTTTATTCAAATTAGTGCACAAAATCAAGATCAATTCGAGAAATCCACAGTGGAAGATAATTTGAATGCTTTCCTTCAAATTAGCACACAAAATCAGGAAGAGAACAATAAGAGGTTTGATTCTTTGGAAGTATCATTGAAGAAGGTGGAAACTCAAGTTGGGCAACTGGCACATCAACTCCAAGCGCACCAAAAAGAGGAATTTCCTAGCCAATTAGAGCAAGTCAATGCAATCACAAATTTGAGGAGTGAACAGGTGATATATAACAAATTTTGTGATTCCTTTGATGCAGGTACTAATCAAGAAGAAAATGGCGAAGAGATACAACCCAACATAGAGGAGCCAAGTCAATCAAAGGAGGAGAATAATTTGGAAGCATCAACTCCATCGCAATTGTATGAGCCTCAAAATCTTTATATGCCACCAATCCCATTCTCAAGTAGATTAAAGGATGAGAAGCAAGGTATGCAACTTTCTGAACTCTATGACATGACCTCCAAGGAAGTTAGTGAAGATAGTGTAGATAAGCTTGAGATGGCCATGACCTTGGAAGTAGAGCCTTATATTTTCAATTCAAAAATTGAGGAGTGCAATTTAATCTTTAATTCTGATGTTGTTGAGAGGGGCCTTCCAATTGCTAAATAGGATGAGAAAGAGATTCAACCAAACTTGGTTGAACTGAAAAAGACCTCAAAATTTTGAAATATGTTTTTTGATGGGGAGAACAGTTTGCAACAAATGATCATCTCTTCCACTCTCGGTGGTGAGGAGGAGCAACAAAATGGATATAACCATGTTGCAGACTAAAAACAGTTTTTACCAAAATCCTATAGCATTGGAGGATCACCACAAGACAACCTTCACATGTTCCCTTTGGACAATTGCTCATCAAAGGATGTTACCTAGGTTTTGCTATACAGTGGGTAACTTTCAGAGTTGTATGCTATTCATCTTCTCACACATGGGCGACAATTACATTAAGGATGGAAGGAGCACTTCATATCATATATGTGAACGATGGAAATTAGGTTTCATCTGAACTCTCTCTTTTAATTTATGCATGCTCACATTGGGGACAATGTGAATCTTTAAGTGTGGGGTGCAGTTTGTGTTTTTACTTTTAATTTATCTTTATTTAAGTTTAGTTAATGTTTTTCTTTGAATAAATGAATTTTGGAAAGTTCAATTGTTATAAAATTATTGATAGATGACCTTTGAATTTTTCAAACATGAATTTAAGAATTGATTAGAATTGGTGCTTATTGTCAATTTTGCTGGTTTTCCTTGCATTGCCTTTAAACTAGTGAGGAATTGAGCCATCAACTTATTATTCTTTTTGTGTGCTAACATCTTTGATTGATGAATTGCTAGAACTTTCTTTGACATGCATTTTGAGACTACATAAAAATTTTAAATAGGCATCAATATTATTAAGGTAATTTAGGTGAACCCATTTTGGCTTAAAAAGACCAACCTTACATCCGACTTTAGTTCACCAACTTTGAGCTTATTTCATTTTTTTTCTTTTCTTTCTTTTTCACAACACCATTAGCTTGAACCATGTCATTTTAACTATTACCCATTCATTAGGTCAAGAGCATTTTAAGAGCATTAATGATGGAGTGTTGTGTTCAATAAAGTGTGGGGTTAAATTCAATGGGTTTAAAATTACAAATTATTGTATTCTTTAGTTGGAAACCCTATTTTATAGTAAAAAATATATAAAAAATGAAATGATGAAAATCAAAATAATCGAAATTGTTGTTCTTGTCGAAAGGGTTGTAATAAGTTTGGGAATTATCCTTGCAAATAAAACAAATGGAGTTCCTTAAAAGCCCTTAAATGCTTAGAGCTAAGTGATTGGGAGGTATATTGGGATTATCAATCGTACTATGTTGCTTGCTTCACTCTTGAAGTGCTCTTGATCTAAATGAATAAACTCACTCTCCTAAATATCATACCTTTCCCTTAGCCCCATTACAACCAAATGAAAGACCTTATGATTGATGATTGATTGGAATTTAGTGGTGGAAATTTGATCGATAAACAAGCCTATGGCGATAATCTTTCATTGATTGTTATGAGTGTAAACACCACCATGATCAGACACTTTTAAGAGTTGGTGAGGGAGTAACAACATTGGTTATGCATGGAGAGCCACTAAATTGCATAGGTATCGATTTTGTTCGATTTGATATTGATGGCCGATTTAGGGAAAGGGAAATCTTGAAACATCCTTATAACTCTTGAACTTAACAAAATTTTTCTTGTTTTGCTTGTTTTAATTTTGACTTTGCTTGGGGACAAGCAAAGAATTAAGTGTGGGGTAATTGTTATGATAATTTTTATGTGTTTTTAGGATAATTTTATTTGCTTTTTAGTTATTTTTCTAATATGTGTGTTCAAGTTTACTTGAAGTTTGACGATGTAGATGAACATGTGCAAAATGGAGCTAAATTCACTTGATGAAGTTATTTTGGAAGGAAAAATATTGAACACAACAAAGATGATTCAAGCTTGGCCATGTCTCCTCCATTAAAAGAATTATAATGTTTAGGCATTACTTGACACACTCACATGACATGGCCATGTTGCTTAAAGCTTGGCCATGTCTACTCATCTTGGCCATGTCTTTGCCCATGTCTAATAATCTTGGCCATGTCACTTGAAGCTTGGCCATGTCTCATTGTCTTGGCCGTGTTTCATCCAAAGAAAATAAAATCATATGAAAATAGAAGTAGTGTTGAACATAAGCACCATCCTTGGCCATGTCTCTACCCTTGTCTGATCGTCTTAGCCATATCGCTAACCATGTCACACCTGAAGGAAGCAAAACATACATTCAAGCAGTAAAGGACACATCCAAGTGACTTTTCCATGTCCAAAGAAAAATTGGTAGACATGGAAAAGTCACCCTTATCTTGGCCATGTCGCTCAAAGAAATTGAGGTAGAGACTGACACGGGCAGGAGACACGGCCAAGCCACTGGACGTGTCTCACCTAAAGTGCAAAAAACTAAGAAAGAAAAGAAAGAAGGCGGAAGTAGGCACTGGCAAGAGACATGGCCAAGCCACTGGCCATGTCACATGACTCGACCAGGAGCTTGGCCATGTCACTTATTGAAAAGAAAGAAAGAAGGAACGGCAGCCATGGACATGGCTAGCAAGCTTAGCCGTGTCACCCTTAAGATGTTTGAATTATTTTCATGAATTGGGGGACAAAGTGGGGGACAAAGACCTTGCTTTTGCCTAAAGAAATATTAAAAGAAGAAAAGGTTGCCTAATTTCATGAAAGAAATATTAAACAATGAAAAAAGGGGGAGACAAAGGTGAGTGTGGTGAGTTGGCAAGCACTCATAGTGTTTTGAAAGAATGAAAAAGGAGAGGAAGGGAGAAAGAGGACAAACTTTGGGAGAGGGTTACACTCTCCAATTCCATTCCATTCTTCTCCTTCTTGGAGAAGAAGACACCACCATCCTCATCCTCCATTTCCATCTTCTCCATCTTCCATAGTTAAAACTTCAACCTAGTTCCTTGGGACAAATTGGGTTAACAAGCTCTTGAAGATTAGGGGTTGAAGAAAGCTTCATTGAAGGTTTGGTGACTTGAGAAAGCACCATTCCATCTTTCAAAGGTAGAATCATCAATTGAAGAGGGCTTGAGTTCTTCATCAACATCAAAGTGGAACTAGGAGGAAGACAAGTAGTCCAACTCTTGGCATCAACAAGGGGTTTTTCTATTCTCTCTTTTAATTCATTTCTAGATTGTTGTTGTTTATTAAGAGGATTGATATTTCAATGGACAATTGCAATTTGATCTATATTGAGATGAATGTTTGTTTTAAATTGATGATGTTGAGCTACTTTATTCATGCCTAGGGTTTGTAGTAGATTTGATTGAATGACTTGTTTTGATATTTCCATTAATATACCTTGTTGATGGTTGATTGTATTGGATTGAATGTTAAGTTGATAGATTAGCTACCTATTAATCTTTTAATATTGGATGACAGACCGAGACGTAAAATTCAATATCGGAACTATATAATGAACCACCCTATGAATGAATTAGAAATATAAGTTCTAGGGTTTTATTAAGTTAAAAATGTAAAATAATTGGTTGTTGATTCATGAATGTGAAAACTAATGAATTGGTAATTGACTAATTAAATTCAAGGAACAAATTAATTTACAAGGTTATGTTAATGGAATGTTTGATAATTAAGCTTTGATTGAATTGACCTACAGCCCTGGGCACCATTCTAAGAATTAAACCAATTATAAGCACACCGTTAATTATTCACTCGCTATTTTATTTTTATTATAATTTCACCAATATTGCAAACACCACATTCTGATCCTTTAAATTATTTTGTTTAAATCAAATTATTACGAACAACACCTTCCTTATGAGACGACCTTGGGGTGATCACCGTTGCTATAACTACCTCATATACTTGTGAGTGTCAGTTTTTAGTAGTACTTAATTCGAGAGCAACACTCATCTTGAACAACAACCGGACTATCTCAGCGCACCCTACTAACAACAACACTATGCCCTGAAGGATTGGTAACCATTACATCAAATCCTAGAGACTCTGAATGCATGTCACTCACATGTAGGATGGATGCATTGATGTATGAATGCATCATCCTAGGGTCTAACAATGCATGAATTAAAATGCAAATAAAAGAAAAAATCCCAACTATGACAGCTGAAGCATATGACTACCTCTACATTGCATAAACCTACTGTGATGGCCCTACATCATCTGGTCTACTCCCTGCTGTAGAACCTCCTCTCTAACTAATCCTAGATCTACCACCACTGCCAAAACCTTTGCCACCATGACCCCCTCTACCACTGCGTCCAAACATTGTTATATATGTCTATCTGTCATCTGGAGGCTCCAAACTTCCTCAACTTGTCATGCTTCCAAGTTGGCAACTGCTGTTGTGGCTGTAGCTGGGATGTCGATTTTGGTTGCTATATCAGAGCCTATCAGAGCAGCTCCACCATATGCCGTACCCAGCCCGGTAGAACCCCCTTAGTTTCTGGTCTAATTGGCACATATGCAGACGCCTCTCTAGCAATCTCAGCCCTAGTTCCAACTCTACCATTATCTAAAGCTACACTCTCTACACTATCCTCTGCAAACTGGTGTGTCCAAGATGCCATGACTACCTATATCTACAAATACAGCAGAAATTGCCACATCAGGGATCAGACATAATGCCAGTGCCAATGCATATATCATAATTTAAACCATATTTAAAATCCCCATTCTCTCTCTAAAATCCCACCTAGGTCAAGATCCTTAAACCTAGGCTCTGATACAAAAATAAATATAACACCCTTATACCCTATATACGTATAATACATACACCATGTAAAATATGCGTATAAAATATAAGAATGCCACAACACAGTTTGATAAAAAATTTCATATTCCCAATTTAAAATCCCAAACAATTTAAAACGTATATTTAAATAGTAAATAAAATATTCTTTATTAATTATAAATTCCCAAAATAAGCATTTTATATTAAAATCTCTGAAAATTGCCAGAGCTTTATTTGTAATTTGGACATCCCAAAATGTCAACAATACTTAACCTGTATAAAAAAGCACTCCCAATAAAAACAAATCAACATTTCACCCCAACTTCTCAATTTCTCCATATTTCCTCAAAACATTTATACATATACATACATATATATATATATCAAAATGCATATACACAATCCCAAATTATACAATTTATCCAAAATTGTCTTTATAATTTATAATATTATCAAAAACATAAATATAACATACATAATAACAAAATATACTATAAAATAAAATATATACATCGTGGAAATAGGCTCTATCCCGTGGTAGCAAAAATCAACCCAAATCAACCTCAAGTCTAGACTTGACAAGGTCTAGAAGAACTCTCCAATCTACCGGATCAATCCCATCACTTGCACGATGAATTACAATCATGCTAAGCTAAAAGTCTAGTGGCACAAACTATGATAATAATAAAACTTTAAATAATGACAATGCATAATGTTGATGCATGGTATTTCACAATGTGGTATACAATTCCATTCTAAAACATAATCTTTAATCTTTTAATACTTAACATTAACACATACACAAGCATGGTCCCAAATAATATAATATATTATTCAAATCTCGGAGTTACTATTTTGGTCCAATTTCACTCCCAGTGTCTAGCCTGAAGGCAAGTGACACCTAGTGACTATCTCGAAGGCAAATCATAGTGACGGCCAATGTCTAGCTGAAGGTAAATCATGTATAAGTTATGCCCAGTGTTTAGTCTAAAAGGCAAATAATGAGAATAATCTCATAGGGATGCTGCCAAAAATAGAACTCTGAAAATTGAATAATATACTAAGCACACACAAATAGCTCATATTTTCATAATTAATATTTCACATCACATTGCCTCATTTTCTCGCTTTTCTCATTCATATCAATTCCCAATCACTTTATTTCATCATATCTCACCACTTTAGCACAATGTATGGCATTTAACATTATCATCATACTCCCCAAATATTTTTGGATTATTTCATATAATGCACATAAATCACATTTCACTTATTTTAGCCATTAACAATGGCTTTTCATAATGCACATAAGCATACTCATCAATTCACATGTTATAATACAATGTACATGAATGTTCATATCACCAAGTAGCTTAACATATTTTCTATCCAAAATGTGATAGGCCAAATTTAATGCAAATATATCTAAATTATCAAAAGTTTGCTCATACCTAAATTATCACTCAAATCCAAGCTAAAAATCACTACCTAATCTTCACTTCCAAATTGCCCTTCGACACTAAGGTTGGGCAAATTACTTCCTCTTAATGCCTATTCACAATGTGAGCAAATACAATTATTTAGAATCACATTTCAAGGCATTTCAAATATAAAATCCTAATTAAACACTACTCCAACCAATATCCTAAAATTTTTCCTTTCCTTACTTTAACATTGGAATTACATTTTAATCCATTTTAATTGGTGTTTTAAGTTTATTTTTATCATTAAAAAGATATTATAACATGTTTTAACCAATTAAATTCAATAAACACATATTCTTTAATTAAACCCTAACATGTGCCATAACATCTTCATTTCCAATTCTACATTCTAACCCATTTCAAATGTTAATTCAAGCTTATTTTCATCTTTTAGATCTTTTAATAACACAATTTATACTTTAAAATCAACTAAAAATTAATACTTTAAAAACTCTCTTCCATAACCCAAAATTCAATTCTACCTTACCCAATCCCTAATCAAACTTAATTAAATCCATCATTTGACTTTAAAATCATTGTTTATTCATCAAAACAACATCTTTGGAATCCATTTGCACAATTAAAACACAATTGAAAAAGTCAATATTACATAGAATCCTAAACCATCTTCTTAATGCAAACTCAACCCAAACTTAATCTTTTCTTCCATCTAAGAAAAAAATCATTACTTTACGAGTCAAAATAGCTTCATACATACCCATTCAAACAATTATAATACACATACCCAAAGCCCCAACTTCACATATTCAAAACTTTATGAAATTCCAAATATTAAGATAGAAAGCGTATTAACTAGAGAAGAAATTGCCAAAACTCCAGTTGACTCTTGAAAATCCCTTCAAATTTTGGTGTTTGGAAGAAGAAAAGATCTTCTTGCTCTCAAATGGTAATTCAGCCACCTTGAAGAAGAAGATGATGATGATTATTTTTTATTTTCTCTTTCTTTCCACTTAATATTCAAGACCATATATTTATATTATTTTAATATTTTTAATTAAGTAAGTAATTATTTCTTTTAAAAATCATAATTTTTATCTTTCATCCATAAATAATTTCATATTTAAAACATTGCCATTTGACTTTTTGACTTTCTTCTTTAAATGTTTACTTTTCTATATGTTATATATATTTAATATATATTTCACATATACAATTTACTTTCTCACTTCTAATCCTTCAAGTTTTCATTTAAATTATTTATTTCATTTAATTTATTATTTTTTTATTTTATTTTACAGATGTTACAATTTAAGACATTAATTTTTTATTTAATGAAACTTTAATTTTGTATAAAGAAGTGGTGGTTGGATTATTATTATGTTTTTTACGAAATGTTTATTGTTTTATACATCTTATAGAACTATTTATATTTTGAACGTCCGATGGAGAAATGGTGGAATTTATGGAAATTATATATGTTGGAAGTGTTTTCTTTACATTGCAAGTTGGGTTTGTTTGAATTGGAAAATTTTGAAGTTATAGCAAAAACTCAAGCATATTTTTCCCATAGATTTTATAATAGTTAAATTATTGATTTACTAAATATTAATATATTTTCTTATGAAATTAATCTAATTATGTTTTAACCTTAAACGTGTTATTAAAAGGGGGATTCTACAATAAGACATTGTACCTCTGTTGTATTCTATATTTGTATAGTATATATATAGGAGTATATATATTGTATGTATATAGGGCATAAGGGTGTTATAATAAGGGGTTGAGGATTCCTTAGGAATCGAGTCATCCACCCCTTTATATCTTCCTGGCCCATCGGGGTGGGGATTTTTATTCTCCGGGTTTAGGCTTGTGTTCTCTTAGGCCCCAAGTTTAACAGTGATGCAGTCATTAGAACCATTCCATCAGGAGTGAAGGTGAAAATTTCTACTCACACCAACATCTTCTCTAATGAAATCACAACTTATAGAAGAAAGCACTTCTAATATTTCTCACATTCAAACTCAAATCCAATCTAAAATTCACCATCTTTCACTCATAACTTAGATCAATTATCTCTACTTTTATCAGCATGTTTGCATATTAAACATTCTCCATAATTAATGTAATTTACTATAAGCTTTAACCCAAACTAAGTTTACAAAAGTATAAGCCACAACTACAAAGTATACAAATTCTCTAGATTACCCATAACTATATAACTGTCATTTAAAATTTAAAGCATTGCCATTTGAAGAAAACAAAAAACATAGTACAAAATCCTCATTCAATACCTTCTGTGATGCAATTGATCTTAAAGCTTTAAAATCTCACTCTGTTGGATCTATTATGCCCCACTGATTTGTGCATCAGATTTAAATATAACACGCTAAGCTATTTCTTAGTAGTGCTTACATATTCATAATTTGCGAAAAATTTTAACATAAGAAAACAAATATTGAAGTACAATATAAAACAAAATAGAATCATCACTTTAAAATACCAATTGGGAGTTATACCAATAAGACATGTAAATAATTTTTACATGCAGGTTAACTTATTATAGCATTAATAAATTCAATGTTCAATTTGATTAATAATGATTAATCTCTTCAAAAAAATTTCTTATATTGGTAAGTTTCATTTGGTTTGTCCTCACAAACTGAATTTTAAATCCTAAGTTTGGATAGTGGGTCACAAGTAAATGCCTAGTAACATATCAGTCAATATGGCCAATGGCCAGTAATGGAAAAATGCCCAATGATAGTAATGACACAAAGTGTCCAGTAACAGTAGTAACATAGAGTATCCAGGAGCAATAATACATAGAGTGTCCAATATCAGTAGGGATATCTACCCTCTGGCTACCCATTCAATCCAGAAGCTATGTTTAATATCAGTATGGTTTGAACAATTAAATTCTTCCTCATTTCCAATCAATTTTATCTTTATACTGTCACTTAGTTAAAATCAATAACAATTCTTTAAAAAGAATACACTTTCCTACTCTTTTCTTCTTTATCATCCAAATGTCTTCACTATAACCTTGCATGTAAATAAATACTTTTTAAATTAAATGTAAACATATTTCATCTAGAACATATTCACCAAACATATTATAAACAATCACTTTAATTCCCAAACCTTAAACTTTCTCAAAACCCTAAACTTTCATAACTTTAAATTCAATTCTTTGAAAGTTCAAAAATTTCCTTAAGATTAGTTTTTGTTTAAAAATAATATAAATATACTTATTATTAATTAATTATGAATTGAAAATCAATTTCTTCAAGAATTAGTTTCATAACTATCTCTAAACCCTAAATTTACCAAAATGATAAGTTAACTCTTTTATGGATCAAAAATTGTTTCAAACAAAATTTTAAGTTAAAAACTACACAAATACACTTAATTCCACTCACTTATGAGTTTCTAATCAATTTCACCGATAATTAGTTCCATATACAATTCTAAGCCCTAAACTTGCCATAACCCTAAATTGATTCTTTTATTGATAAAAAAAAAGGTTGTTCTAAACATAGATTTAAGCTAAAAACTAAACATACACACTTAAAATCATTCAAAAATGAACTTTTAATCAATTTTCTTGTCACTTAAATCCATATTCAAATTTCTTTCTTAACAAATTCAATTATTTAATTTCCATCACAAAAATTCAATTAAAGTAGTTCAATTGACTTACATAATCCATGAAAATCAAAAGAAAATAAAAGAATAACAAATTATCAATATACAAGCATAATCCTCTTTACAAAGTAGCTCTTTCTCTCTCTTTCTCAATTTTCCTTTGATTATTTGGTAATGATTTTAGTATTTCTCACCTAATCTAATTAATTCTCCTAAAAATTTTGAGTTATATACAAAGTTTCTTTGATTTCTAGGTACGGTGATGGAAGAAAGAAGAAGAAAGAAAATTTAGTTATGGTGAAGAGAATGAATTTGTTTTTGATGGAGGAAGAAGAAAGAAAATTCTAGTCACTTATGTATTTATATATTATTTAGGGTTTTATAAGATGTAGAACTCACACCAAAGCTTCATTATATCTACTTTCTTAAATTATTTATAAATCCAACTTTTATTTCCAGAAAACCATAAAAATAATTTATTTAATTTATTTAAAGTTATATTTTCCATATCTCTTGTAACATCCCTAATTTTTATAAAATTAATTAAAATTAAATTGGATGAATTAAATAAATAATTTAGATGGGAAATAAAATAATTTTAAGTGAGAAAATGGAATGTATATATGAAATATATATTAAATATGCATAAAATATATAAAAGTCAACACAAAGTCAACTCTTCAGTGGAAAAGTCAAAAGTCAAGTGGCATAATTGTAAATATACTTTAAAAATTAAAATTATTTAAATAAATTAAAAATAAATTATTTTGAATGGAGGAGATAAAATTATGGTTTTTATTAAATAATTAATTAATTAATTAATTAAAAATGTAATAAAATATATTATATATATGCATAAATTTGAAAGTGGAAAGAGAGAGAAATTCATAAGTTATCTTCTTCTTCCTTGTAGCTGAATTTCAATAGCCAAGCAGCAAGGAATTTTTCTTCTTCCAAGCTGCAAGAATTAAAGGAATTTAAAGGTTTCAAGTGGAATTTTTAGTAATTCTTCATTAATTGGTAAGTTTCTTTACCAATTTTGCAAGTTCTTTGGATTTTCATGAAATTATGCATATGTTGAGTTTGAAATTTTCTATAAGCATGATTTAATTGCTTGATTGAGGTTGTATGAATTTATTTTGAGTAGTTATTAATTATTTTTAAGTTGGATTGAAGAAATAGTTAAGTTTGAGTGGAGTTTGATGAAGAGAGAGAATTTAGGGTTATGTAACATTTGGACTTTTGAAATTCTATATTTTAATTGTGCAATTTGATTCCAAATGTGTTGTTTTGATGCATAAACAAGGATTTTCAAGTCAAATGATGGATTTGGTAAAGTTTGGTTAGAGATTGGATAAGGCAATGTTAAATTTAGGGTTTTGGAAAGGGAATTTTCATAGTATGATTGGTTATTTAATTTTATTGCTTAAATCATGTTCTTTAAATATATGAGTGATAGAAATAAGCTTGGATTAATAATTATAATGAGTTGGAATGAAGAACATTCATTGATAAAAGTTATGGCATTTTAGGGTTTGGTTTAAAGAATGTGTGTTTATTGAATGTGAATTATGTGCATTATGTGAAAATGACCCAAAAACATTTGGGCAATGTGATATTTATGTGAAATAAGTTACATTGTGATGAAATGATGAAACATGGTGAGATTGATGAATTGATCTTGATATGAATGAGGAAAATGAGAAAATAAAGCAATGTGATGAGAAAAATGGAAAGTGAGACAATGTGATGAGAAAAAGTAATTATGGAAAATATGAATTATTTGTGTGCCTAATATGTTATTCAATTTTTAGAGTTCTATGTTTGACGGTGTAACACCCTTATATCCTGTACACGTACAATACATACACTCAATATATGTAACATACGAATATACGATACAAGAATGCTACAACTCATTTTAATAAAAAAAAACCCTTACTTTTTGAATTTGTATAAACTTAAATAATTTAACTGATATAATGTAAATAATAGATAAAATATTACTTGCTAAAACACATACATAACTTCTTTATCAAATGATTATCCAAAACATTTTTGATAGTTTGCGATATAAATATACATCAAAATATAACATATTATACATGAAGTCAATATGTACAAAAACATAAAATATGTACATGTTGGCAGTTCGTCTCTGATCTTGATGTCCAACAATCAACTCTACACTCAAGATCTCAAGCCTAGACTCGACTCGATCTAGACAAACTCTCCGGCTCAGCCGGATCTACCTTGCCACCTGCACGATGAATCACAATCTCTCTAAGCCAAAATCCTAGTAATACAAACTTTAATAACAATAAAGTTCAAATGCAATGTCAATGCACAATGCATAAGGATATTATATCTCATAATATTATATCTTAATATATTGCTCAATTGGTCCATAATTCATAATTCACATTAAAATAAACACAAGCATGGGCCTAAAAGGATCTAATATGCTATTCAAATCCCAGAGTTACTGCTTTGGCCCAAGATGACACCATGTGTCTAGGCCCGAAGGCAAATCATAATCACAATGAGGATAACCTCATATGTAACATCCCAACTAGGCTTTAAGGACTAGGCCCAACCTAGCTTCAAGGGACTGCTACATCATGTAACATCCCAACTAGGCTTCAAGGACCAAGCCCAACCTAGCTTTAAGGGACTGTTACATCTTAGGCATGCCGCCAAACACAAAACTCTAAAAATTGAATAACATACTAGGCAAACAATTCTTTCATAATTCCATTATCAATATCTTTCTCATTTTCTCAAGATCAGGCTAGGCACAATGCCTCAATTATCTCATTTATATCAATATAACCATCACCAATGGCTTTTCATACCATCTTTAATGTATACAAAACAAATTGCATTACACATAAATTTTGGGTCATTATCATATTTTGCACATAGTTCACATTACATATAATGCATTTGTGACATTATACAAATCATAGCATAGTACTCATGCACCAACAATGTAGTAAGTAACTTAACACATTTTCCAACCAAATGTGTTAAGTCCAAATGTCATGCAAATATAAGCAATTATTCAAACTTTGTACTTACCTTTAAAAGCAACAAAATAAGCTCAAACACCACTTTCAACCTCCTCTTCCAAGATATCCCTCAACACTTGGATTGGGTAACTCAAATCTCTTCAAAGCCTAAACCAAATGTGATTATAAATAATCACTTAGTAACACACTTATAGGCATATACAAAACCTCTCAACACAAGGATAAGAAACACAAAGGAAAATAAAGAAAATAACTATCTAGGTCAAAATCTACACATGACACGGTCAACAACACGGGCGTGTCATTGACCGTGCCCTAAACCTACAACACAGAAGCTTTGACATGCTCAGTGACATGGGCATGTCAATGACCATGTTCTAAGTTCTATATTACAGTAGATAAGACACATCTAGAGACATGGGCGTGTCCTTTCCCGTGCCAAAACTCCTACAACACAGTAGCTATGACATGCTTAGTGACATGGGTGTGTCATTGCAAGTGTTGATACTATAACATTGCAAAAGTTGTAACTCGCTCAGTGACATGGGTGTGTCTCTTCACGTGTCACCAACACTAAAAACAAAACCATCAACACGCCTAAAGAAATGGCAGTGTCACTAGGCAAGTCAGGCCAAAATCCTAATATCAACACATAATTGTCACATCCAAAATTATCTTTCTTTACCCTTTTCAACTCTATTCAAACTCAACCAAATCCATCATTTTACCATAAAATACTTATATAAACATCAAAACAACTCAATTAAAAGCAAAATGCACAATTTAAAACAATGACTTCACAACTCAAAAGTTACACAACCCAAAACTCTTATTCTCTTCACCAAACTTAACCATTTCTTCAATCCAACCCTAATTTCATAGATAACTACTCAAAAGAACTTCATACATACCAATACCAACCATTAACACATACTACACTAAACATCTAATTCATACATATACAAACATTCATAGAAAATCAAGGAAACAAGTTGGAAACTTACCAAATATGGAGAAAATCCTCAAAACGCCAACTTGAACACTTGAAATCCTTCAATTACTTGAGCTTACAAGAAGCAAATTTCTCCTTTCCTTTAAAGGAGATAACCGGCCTTCAATGGAGAAAGAAGAAGAAGAAGATCATCACCCACTTATCTTTAACCAACTAACACTCTTATAACCACACAAATATCCCACTTTCACTCCCCACCAAGTAATATATATAAATATATTACTTAATTTAATATATAAAAAAATATCTAACACTAACAACATCATTAATTTTTCAATAATTTAAAATAACATTTGACCAAGTTAAAACGTTGACTTGTATATATTATGTATATATAATATATATATATCATATACACATTTTACTTTTTCACTTAAATATATATACTTTTAAATTATTTATTTAATTTTTAAAAATTAAAATTTTTAAAATTTTGGGATATTACAGGCGGCATGCCTATGAGGTTATCCTTATTATTTGCCTTCGAGGCTAGACGCTATGCATCGCTGATACATGATTTTGTCTTTGGGGGTCTATACACTATATGTCACTAATATATGATTTGCCTTTGGGGCTTGATACTTAGCATCACTGAGATATGATTTTTCTTTGGGGCTAGACACTTAGTGTCAATTTAGACCAAAATGGTAACTCTAGGATTTGAATGATGTATTAGTTTGCTTGGGCTCATGCTTGTGTATGTGTTTATGTGATTTATAAGAGATTAAATATTATATTTTAAAAGTGAATTTATATGGCACATTGTGACATGGCATACAAAACCGTTATGCATTGGCATTATTTTATAAAAGTTTGTACTGCTTGGATTTTAGCTTAGCGCTATTGTAATTCATCGCGCAGGTAATAAGGGTGATCCTGTTGAGCTGTAGAGTTCTTCTAGACTAGGTCAGGTCTAGATTTGAGATTGCATATGTAGTTGATTTTTAGATACATTAAGATTAGAGCCATTTGCCAGCATGTATATATTTTATATTATAGTACATTTTTATATTTAGTATATTATGTTATGTTTTTGAAGTATATATATTGTAAATTATAAAGAATGTTTTGAATAATTTGTATGAAGTGGAATTTTATATGTATTTTTGATATATATGTATAAATTTTTTGAGAAAATATGGAGAAATTGAGAAGTATTACAGAAATGTGTGATGCGTTTTTTATTGGGTGTGTCTTTATGCAGGTTGTGTTTGATTGAATTTTTGGGATATCCTATTTACAGACAAAACTCTAGCAAATTTTTTCTGGTGAATTTTATATAAATGCTTATTTTGGAACATATTATTAATAAAGAATATTTTATTACTATTTAAATATACATTTTTAAGTATTTAGAATTTTAAATTTGAATTGTGAAATTTTTATTTTACCAGGTTGTGGCATCTTCATACTTTATATGCATATTTTACATAGGCTGGTGTATGTACGATACGCATATGGGGTATAAGGGTATTACATCTCTTATCCCAATTTCAAAAAAAAATTCAATTCTAGGATGATCATAAGGGCTTTTTTGTAAAATTTTACAGCTTAAAGATTTTTTTTAAAATACCAATTTTGTCCATACTCAGATTTAACTTTTAACTTTTTAAGGCTTAACCAACCTTATTTTTCCATCCATGTCAAGTACCCGGGTTACTCTTAACATCATATATAGTCCAATGTCAATGTAATTTAGAAAATCACTGCTTAAACATTACACTTTATGCCATCGAATCAAGTTATCAGAGCATATGAGAACACTAAGAGAGAAGTGTTAGGAGTAGCAAACTTGGAAGTAACTATTGGACCAATCACACAAACCATTCCCTTCCAAGTAATTGGTTTGCAAGCCTATTTCAACCTACTGCTAGGAAGACCTTGGATTCATTAGGCTAAAGCTATCCCCTCTTCCCTCTATCAGAAATTGAAATTCCCACATGGTTCATCTATTGTGACAATAAAAGGAGACCCTTATGGAAAGTCTAACTCGCTCCTTGTGGCACCCATTTTGGAGATACAACCAGAATTTCCAGCAACCCTCTCTGGGTTTGCTTTTGTGATAGTTCAATTTATTGAGGATGAAGTGGGTAAAGAATTAGTCTTTCTTGATTTTGATGTATAATCAAATCGTTTAGTAGCCAACATAACCAAAAAGACTATTTCCCTAGACTCAGCATAGGTAAAAATCAACAGGGGATACCTTAGTTCCATAATTACCCAATAGCTCATCCTCCATTTGGTCTAGGTTATTAGCCCATACAAGATGACATAAAAGAATATGTAATTCGAGCAAAAGAGCAATCAAAAGCTCTAAACGTGGGTGAACCATATGACTACCCAATAAGGCCTTATTTCTAGTCCATCAATGGGTACTTTGTCAAAGAAGGAGAAAATTTTTCATATTTTAGCTTTCCTAAACCTTGGTATTGCCCCATAACTAGGAAACCAATACCAGGTTTGTAATCCTCTTTGATGTCAAGTTAAAGTTTGATGACACATACCCCCTTGTCAGATCATTCTAGACTGGGAAGATAACATGAACCTCTCTCTCGTTGAGAATGTTTTTGTGGTCCAAAGTGGCAGTACATCTGAGGGAGTAGCCTTAATCCGAGATGCCACGGGCGAGCTTAATAATTGTTACTATAAAGAGGCCAATTCCACTAGTCTTCTTCTACTAGATTTTGAGTCTTTTCCTTCAAGTTCAGAGTCATTAAGTTCAGTACCCACTTCAAATTCAGAATCAGAAGGAGAGCTTGATTCTACTCCTACTTTTCCTTTCAATTTTGAGTTTATAACTGAAACTCCTTGTAAAAACTTCATTATCAATAAGAGTTTTGATTATTCCATTTATTATTTGTATTTTGTTTCTTTCCTTATTCCTTCAAAAAAAGAATATGTGCAATCAAAGAAGAAAAAAAAATAAATTTTGACATGTAATCAAACATCAAAAATACACACTACATCCACATTTCATGATAAACAGGGACTAGTGAACTTGCTGCAAGATTTCAAGGATTGTTTTGCTTGGCAAGTTAGACATAACTGGGCTAGATTGAACCATTGCAGTACATAAGGTACTTACTTATGATCACATCAAGCAGGTCAAAAAGAAGACTCTAAGACTCAAGGTTGAATGGTCACTATAGATTAAAGATGAGGTTACTAAGTTACTTCAGAATGGTTTTATGGAACCCATTGCTTATCCAACATGGTTAGCCAACACAGTTCCAATGTGCAATAAATATGGAAGGGTCAGGATTTGAGTGGATTATCGAGATCTGAATAAAGCTTATCCTAATGATGTTTTCCCTCTCCCCCATATAGATCTACTGGCAGATCATATGGTAAGATTTAAAGTTGTCTCTTTGACCGACTTGTATGTCAGGCATAATAAAATTCAAGTTTATCCTCCCTTATAAAGATAAATTAGCTTCAAAATATAATATAGAACCTACTATTACGTAGTCATGTCTTTCGGTCTTATGAATGATGGGGCAACCTATTAGAGGATGGATACCACCTTATTTCATGACATGATGTATCAAGATGTAGAAGTCTATATAGATGTTATGGTAATTAAGTCCCAAGTGACAGGCAACATTTGGATGCCTTGCAACTATTCTTCCTTAGACTCTGCTAGTACAACCTTAAACTCAATCAGGCTAAAAGTATGTTTGAAGCAACATCTGGGATATTCTTACGATACATGATTAGTTCCCAGGGTATTGAGACAAATCTTGCCAAGGCTAAAGCCATATTAGGAATGCCACCGCTAAGGACATCAACAAGTTTATGGCCCAACTAGCATACATATGTGGGCTAGTATTTAAGTTACTTAAAAAATGTGCTTCAAAGGAATTAAATCAAGAGTGCCAGGAGGCTTTTGATAAAATCAAGAAATACTTGCTTAGCCCCCTATGAGACCTTGCTTGAGTACTGATCTGGCTCGCTCGACATTTGGGGTCCAAAATGCTAGTTTGGGCTAAGTCTCGCTCGACACTACTGTGTCCGCCCTCCAGTCAACTCGGTAAGCACGAGTTTAGAAATTAACTTTTATTTTGAAAATATTTATCTCTTTTATTTTTTTAAAGAAAGCCTCCTTTTATTTTGAAAAATAATGATGTCTCTTATCTTGAAGAGCATAAATGGAAGAGTTGCCACCTTATTTTTTTTTTTTGGTTGGGAAAAGTTCAGAAAAACCCATTTGATTAACCTCGTTAGATTTGTTTAATTTTGCCCAAAAAAGGACACTTGTCTGAAATGAATCATGATGGGTTCTAAGCTAAGTTTTCTAAACTAATTTTAATAAAAATTTTCTCTTTGATTGATTATAACCTTTGTGATAAAATAAATGTGATTTTTATGGTTTATGCCAAAATTAATCATGAATGGCATTATTATAATGCATGGGCATATAATAATGTGATACTCATAAAATGTAGTGCAAAATATAAATATCACATCTCCAACAAAATAAGAATTTCAGGAGAGCTTCAACTCTAGTCCTTATGGGTTCTAAGTTGAGCACAAATTCCTAATTAATTAATTAATTAAAGAAAAAAAGAAGAAAAATGAAACAATAATGGCGACCATTGAAAAACTCACAAAATTTTCAATGAGGCCTAAAATATCAAGAAAAAGAAGGAGAAATAAAAATAGTAATAATAAAAAATATTAAATATTAAAAAATTAAATAAAGGGCCAGTTGAATGTTTAGGTGTGGGCTTGCCACTTGGAGTAATATTCCGAGTGTGTCTAATTGTTCCATTTGTATAAAAATCGGAGCCATAAGTAGTTCATGCCTTTGGATGCAAAGGGCTATAATTAACAAATTTTAGTTAATAAATTACAGAATGGAAATAGATGTAGAACAGAAAATGATGACTTGGGCAGTCGCTTCTTCTTGACAAAAGGTTGGAGGGCTTTGCAGTTTCGTAAATCAACTTGTGTGAGAAATTAAATGAAATTAATTGATAATGGCATGAGAAATTAATTACAATTAATAAAAAATACTAAATATTTTAATTCAATTTTCATTTTAAATGCAATTTAATAGAGTTTCAGCGTCCAAAATTTGCATCCAAAAAGAAGAAGGAAAGGTTACTATTTATAGAAGCCGGATGGAACCTTTGAGCTGCACCTGTTGCGAGCAGGCCACGTTCGACACTGTCTGCTGCATTGTGTTAAATATGTATGCCTTAGAGACATTAGGTTGTAATATGTACATTATCATTCATTTATAAATTAATGAATTAAGTCATCCTTTATTATTCAGTACTCATATGATCCATATAGTTGATTATATATCTTAAATTATTTAATAAAGTCGCTAGTATAAAACACTGTAAGGGAAATTATGATGAGATCATGATTTTAGATTTTTACTGCATGCAAATGTGTTTATACTAAAATTTTTCTTACTTATTGTATTAAAAAGATGGGAGATTGTTAATGTAGATAAACTAGCACATGTTATACTTCTTGATTTGATCATGCAGTTCTTCTCATAAGCTGTAAGCATAATGATTATTAGAGTTAACATATGGATGCTTGTTGTAAGAACAAGTTCATAAACTATGAGATAATCATATGGATTTCTATTTAATGTTAGTGATCTAATCTCATCATTTTAGTTATGCAAATATCTTTAGACTTGAGGTCTCCAAGGTATTCGTGGACCCTTAATTTTAGCCCTAAATGAGTTCAGTCCCAATCAAAAGGGACAAGTCAAATCCAAGAAGCTTAAACCAAGTATGGTCCAACTATAAAAGCTCAAATTATATCCAATCCAATTTTAAAAGATTGGTTAAGTATGATCCAATCCTAAAATTTAAACTTATCAGATTTTTAAAGTCCAAACTGACTTTGGTGTCTTGGAGCATGACAAATTGGCATGAGCACAAGCTCATGTCAAATTGGCCATTCTAATTTGCCATGAGCTATAGTGGCTTGCCTCAATTCAAGTTTTTAATTCTACTAGGATTCTAATAGCTTAGACTTTCCTAAGTCAATTAGGACTGATTAGCATTGATTACCCTACGATGTTGCCCATAAAAAGACAATTAACACATGAGGCAAAAGAGGGAATCCACCTTTAGTGATGAACAACCACAATCAATAAGAGATACAGCAGCCATGGGAAAGAACAAAAAAGTGCAATAAAAAAAGGCAGATAGTAATTAGCAATCAAATAAAAACACTAGGCAATCAATGCCATCAAGAGAGACAGAGAGCATTGAACAAGTAGTATTAAGAATATACAAATAATCTATGGATTTTTTGAATTAAGCTAAAGACTTCAATTGATCCAAGCTATCCAGAAGGCAATTATAAGCATCCAAACTTGGTTCAAAAAAATTATCTTAGTGGAGTCAACAACATAGGTACGGCATTCATCAACCAAATTTGTTATTTAATTCAATACAATGTCATCTTCAGTTGCTTTATTATCTTTGATCTGAAGCCCTAATTTATATTAAAAACCCTAATTGCACAATTTAAAACCCTAATCTTGCATCTTGCATTTAGGATTAAAACATAGTTTTGTAAATTAAACTTTAATCTTGCATGTGGATATTAAACTTAGGATTAAACCCTAACTTTGTACAATAAACCCTAATTTTGCATGTTAAACCCTAGTCTTAGGATTGAAACTCTAATATTGTATGATAAACCTTTGTTTTAGGATTAAACCCTAAATTATGATATAAAAATCCCAATTTATATTTTGGAGGTAGCAAATCAATCAATGAGTATGGTAAATAATTTACCATTTGGGAGCGCTGCCCTCTTGAACCCTGCCTACTAACCGGCTAGCGGACCATCATGTGCATTGCGCCTTATATTTCATTAGTGGGTTAATATTAAGGTATATTTATAGATTACAATTTTTGTGATTAATTTTAATTTTTTTTTATTTAAATCCTAATTTTTTTTAATGACTATATCTATGATTATTATTATTATTATTATTATTGTGTTTATGGATTGTAATTTATTGTTATTTGGGACTTTGAGATTGTAAAAGGCATGTTTCCACAACTTGGGTGCTTTATTTATTTAAATTTTTTATTTTATTTAAATTATTTTTGGGAATAATTATAAGGGATGTGTTTCCACCTTTTGGTGGGTATCTAATTTTATTTGTTTCTATGGATCTTGGAAATTTGTAAGGGAATGTTTTCATCTTGTATGGGTGCCCATTTTGTTTGACTTATTTGGTTTATAATATGATGTTTATTTTAATGATTGCCTATAACATGAATGATATCATAATAATTTAAGAATTTAATAATATTTAGACTTGACAAGGAGGCTGGTTTCATTAAACTGAGCATTTTGGGGATGTTGGGTCACTTCTCAACTTCCCCATATGTACCCAACTTTTTGAACCAATATTGATTGGGGATTCCTTAGGAATCAAGTTGTCCTACACTTTCAATCTTCCTTGCTTATCCAGGTGGTGACTTTAATTCTCTGAGTTTAGGACCGTGTTCTCTAAAGCCCAGAGAACAATGCGAAAGTCTCAAGAATCATTCCACCAGGAGTAGGGGCAAAATTCTCCACTCAGAGTATCTTGGATATCAAGTGCTATACTCTAGTCCCATTCCTTTTTGTCTGATGAGAGATCGCTCATTGGGCAGTCATTATGTATTGCATGAGGTATTCAAAGATAGTTAAGAGATCAATAAAGGATACATCACTCCTTATAGGAGAGTATATCTCATTGCCTCTTGTAGGAAGGGAGTATTATGGGATCCTTAGCCAAGGTGGATGGATTTTTGAGAGAGTCTCAAAGATACCTTTTATAGAGTAATGGTATTTGGGAATAAGAACTTATAAATTTTGGCCAAGCATGATATAGTCAATCTAGCGATAGTTGACACAAAGTCCACACTCCAAACCAAATGAGATATAGTATGATGTAAGGAGTTTATTGCATGTTAACTACCTATGGAAAGGTTAAAGTCAAACCATTTTGACTTTCTTAAGACTTGGGTAGCCATGATGCATTGCTAGATGCCAATCTTTGTTTTCCTAGTATCAATTAGTTGATTGGAGAATCAATCCTCAATAAAGAGTACATTTGAGGAAACTTTAATTTTAATTAAGGGTAAAACTAGTAGTTAGCTACCAATGTGTTTGGGAGCCTAACACCTTTTTTGGATGTTCGTTTGTTATGGTTGACATAGTATGGTATGGTATGGTTCTATTTCTTATTTGTTTTGACTTCTAATCATATAGTATGGTTCTTAATTGTTCACTCATGGTTTAAAAACCATGACTTTTGCCCACTTTTTTAAACCACTGATTCGGTGGTTTGGGATGGTTTTAATATTTTTTTTCCAAAAATGTGCTCAACAAACATTTAAAATTTTAAGTTTATCTTTATAACTTAAAAAACATCCTTTCTTCTTATCTATTCGTTCTTTCTTTCTCTGCCTACTGTTGTTCTTGTTTTAGCAAAAGTGAGTTGCTGCTTTCATTGATTAGCTTTCCACCATTGTATTTTTCTTCTTCTTCTTTAATTTATTTGAACACAAATCATGGATATTAAAGTTATTTTTCTTAAAATTAGCATCCAGTTGGGAATATTTTCATTTTATCAAATTTTTAAATACAAAAACCAGGAAATGAAAAGCAAAAGGTTAAAAAGAAGAAATATATTGTGCAAATGTAAAATCATATCCAAATAAATAAATAAATAAATTTTATATTTTAGTTTGAGTTTTGACTAGGTGTGATGTAGTCAGTCTAGTGAGAGTTGACACAAAGTTCATACTTTGAATCGAATGAGATATAGTATAATGTAAGGAGTTAATTGCATGTTAACTACCTATGAAAGTTTAAAGTCAAATCACTTTGACTTTCTCAACACTTGGGTGGCCATGATGCATTGCTAGATGCCAATCTTAGTTTTCATAGTATCAATTAGTTGATCAGAGAATCAATCCTAAATGAAGAGTCCACTTGAGGAAACCTTAATTTTAATTAAGGATAAAACTGGTATTTAGCTACCAATGTGTTCCGGAGCCTAATGGATCACACACTAAAATTAATTAAATTGGCTTTAATAAGTTATGAGAAAATATACTTAATGGATTGGATCCATTAAGGAACAAAAAAATGGGTTTATTATCTATTGGGACAAGTTGAGCCCGTATGAGAATAATAAGCTATTAAGTTTAGAAGCCCTAGTTAAAATAAACTTTAGAAGACCAAAAAAGGATATAAATATCATCTTAAAGAGATGAGAGCAAATCTTTTCCTCTTAGGCAAAAAAGAAGATAATAAAGAGTTTCTTATTCTTCATAGGTTTTCTTCTTCTTCCATTAGAATGTCTCTTCCTTGCTAGCACAAAGACTTACTCTTAGCCACTCTTATTAGATAGGAGATTAATTCTTTTATTTGTATGGATACTATTAGAGACAATCCTACACTTGGATTCTTGTGGTTCTCGATAAATTAATTCTTCTCTTTGTGTGGATACTATTAGAGACAATCCTACCCTTGGAATGTCGTGGTCTGCGACAACCCAACAAGAAGAGAAAGTGAAGAATTTGTGAAGAACTCATAGGTATTATCTCTAAACCTTATATGTTATTCCTTTTTTCAGTTTTAATTAATATATATAACATATACAAAAGTCAACATTTAAAGAAGAAAGTCAATGGTCAAATGGCAAAAGTATAAATATACTTTGTAAAATTAGAATTAATTAAACTCAAGGAACAAATTAAAATACACGGTTATATTAATGGATAATTTTAGAATTAAGCTTTGATTAAATTGACCTACAACCCTAGGCACTATTCCTAGAATTGAATTAATCTTATACAACTATTACACACATTACTTTTAAATTTAAATTACTTTTCACCATTCCAACATATCACACTCTTGCTTTTCAATTTATTTGTTAATCAAACTATTGCTAAACAATTCCTTCCTTGTGAAACGACCTTGGGGTGATCACCATTGCTATAATTACCTCGTATACTTGTGAGTGTCGTTTTGTAGTAGTAATTAATCGAGCGCAGCACATTGGCACTGGCATTTTATTTGATCCCTGATGTGGTAATCTCTATGATTTACAGATATAAGTAGTCATGGTATCTAGGACGTACCAGTCTGCTGAGGGTAGTGCAAAGAGTGTAGCTCCAGATGAGGGTAGAGCTAGAGCTAGTGCTAAGACTGCTGAAGAGGCATCTGCATCTATGGTAGTTAGACCAGTAGCTGAGGAGGTTTTGCAGGGTTGGGTGTGGCATATGATGGAGCTATTACGACAGGCTTTGGTTCAGACATCAGTTACCGACTCATAAGTATGAAAAGTTGAGGAAATTTGGAGCTACAGATTTTGTCGATACTATTAACCCAGCTATAGTAGAGCAGTGGCTAGACAGGGTCTAGAGAGTGTTCATACAGCTGCAGGATAGTACGAGGAGAAGTTTGATTATGCCAGGTCCCTTCTGTAAGGGGATGCTTATGAGTGATGGAAGACGGTTCCTCGTGGGACGGTTAATCCATCGGTGCTGACATATGCCAATTTCTTATGGAAATTAGAGAAGAAGTATACTCCCAGAGAGTATAAAGATGCTAAGAAGAAGGAATTCTTGAGTTTAAGGTAGGAGATGAGGGTAGTGACTGACTATGAGATAAAGTTCATCCAGCTGAGCCACTATACAGGGAAATTATATCAGATGAGGTGGATAGATGCCGGAGGTTTGAGGAGGAGCTGAGCCCATCTATCATATGTATAGTGGCAAGCTCTAGGCATGATAATTTTTCTCAGTTGGTTACAGCTTCCAGAATTGTAGAGAAGACATAGGGACTTGCAACAGCTGCCAAAGCAAAAGACAGCAGAGCTAGGAGACCCCAGGGTGAGGCAGGGTCTTCATCATCAAAGAGAGGCTAAGGGGATATCCACAGAGGTTTAGTAGGAGCCAAGGGTAGCTTGGCAGGTTGTCATAATAGCATAGACAAAGACAGAGACTTGCAGCCTCAGTGGCTAATGCCATGATCCTACTAACCCAGAGCCCGGTTCCACCTACCTATGCTCAGTGTGGTAGGGCATATGGAGGGGTTTGTTGGAGGACTGGTGCATCAACAATATGTTTTAGATGTGGATCACCAAATCATTTTTTTAGAGATTGTCCAAAGCCACCAGATGATAGACAGACAAATACAACAACATTTAGACCCAGTGTCAGAGGGGGTTATGGTGGTAGAAGTTTTGGCAGAGGTAGTAGACCAAGGTCAGGTTAGAGAGGAGGTTCTATAGTAGGGAGTAGACCAGATAATGTAGGGCCATCACTGTAGGTTTATATAATGTAGAGGCAGCCAGATGCTTCAACTATCATAGCTGGTATTTTTACTTTATTTGGCACTTCAGTTCATGCATTGATAGACCCTGGGTTGACACATTCATGCATTAGTGCATCCATCCTACCTGTAAGTGACTTGCATTTGGAGTCCCTAGGATTTGACGTGTTGGTTACCAATCCTTTAGGGCATAGTGTCATAGTTAGCATGGTACACCAAAATAGTCTAGTTATTGTTCATGATGAGAAGTTTCTCAGTGGCCTGATTGAGATGCCTTTTAGGTACTATGATATAATTTTAGGCATGGATTGGTTATCCAGGCATGGGGCTATGGTAGACTAACAACAAAAATGTGTTACTCTAATAACATATAATGGTAGAGATGTGATGGTATCAAGTGAGCAAAGACACCTTTCATCCATATTTATCTCAGTTGTATTAGTGAGGAGGATGATTCGAAAGGGATGTGAGACATATCTGGCTCATATTGTAGACACCAGAGTAGTGGGGTCCCAGCTTGACAGTATACCTACAGTTGTTGAGTTTCTAGATATTTTTCCTAATGAGTTGCTAGGGTTACCTCCTAAGATAGAGGTAGAGTTTGGTATCGATTTGATGTCTGGTACCACTCCCATCTCCATTACCAATTATCACATGGAACTTGTAGAATTAAAGGAGTTGAAAGTGTAGTTATAGGAGTTATTTGATAAAGGGTTCATCCACATTAATGTGTCACCATGGGGAGCACCTATCTTATTTATGAAAAAGAAGGATGGCACCTTGAGATTATGCATTGATTACTGATAATTGAATAAGGTGACCATCCAGAAAAAGTATCCATTACCTCGAATAGATGATCTCTTTGATCAATTGAAGGAAGCATTAGTATTCTCTTAGATTGATCTGAGATTAGGGTACCATAAGTTGAGAGTTAGAGATGCAAATGTACCCAAGATAGCTTTTTACATGAGGTGTGGGCATTATGAGTATCTAGTAATGCCCTTTAGATTGACATATGCACTAGTAGAATTTATAAATTTGATGAACAGGGTGTTTAGACCATACTTAGATCAGTTTGTAGAAGTCTTCATTGATGATATTCTAGTGTATTCACGTAAAGAGGAAGATCATGTCAGGCATTTGCGGATTGTACTGCAAACTTTAAGAGAGAAGTAGTTATATGCTAAGCTGTCTTAGTGTGAGTTCTGGCATGATCAGGTGACTTTTCTCAGTTATGTGGTATTAGCAGAGGGTATTAGAGTTGATACGAGTAAAGTCGAGGCTATCTTGAATCCGAGTCCACCAAAGAATGTGACAGAGGTTAAAAGTTTTCTAGGATTGGCAGGCTATTTTCATCGATTTGTGAAGGGTTTTTATGATAGCTACACCACTCACCGGATTACTTTGGAAAGGGGTTAGATTTGTGTGGAAAAATTGGTGTCAAGCAAGTTTTGATTAGCTATCCTTACCCTGCCTATGGAAGATAAATCTTATGTGATATATAGTGATGTTTCACATACTGGTTTAGGCTGTGTTCTAATGTAAGAGGGTAAAGTCATTGCTTATGCATCTCAATAGTTGAAACCTCATGAGTTGAATTACTCGACACGTGATCTGGAGCTAGCAGCCATAGTTTTTGCATTGAAGATTTAGCGCCATTACTTGTATGGGAAAAAATATTTTATTTACACGGATCATAAGAGTTTGAAGTACCTGGGTGTTTTGAAAGAGCTGAATCTTTGGCAAAGATGATGGTTGGAGTTGATTAAAGACTATGACTACTTGATTGATTATCATCCTAGCAAGGAAAATATAGTTGCAGATGCCTTGACTCAGAAGTCCATGGCAGGTTTGACTGCCTATTTGCTCTCGTTTCTTGTTGAATTGAGAGTGTTGCATGCTAGACTTGAGTTATGTGATGATGATACTTTGATGGCTCATTTGCAGTTGAGGTCAGTGTTACTAGATCAGATTAAGAAGCCCAACAAGCAGACGAGAAAATCTAGAAGATGGTGACGGATTGCCAAAATGGGGAGAGTAGAGACTTTTAGGTGAGAGATGATGGCAGTTTGTCATACAGAGATAGATTATTCATTCCTGATGATACAGGATTAAAGAAGAAGATTTTAGAGCAAGCACATCAGTCATTCTATAATATGCACCCTGAAAGTACCAAGATGTATCAAGATTTGAAGTAGCACTACTAGTGGTCAGGTATGAAGAGGGACATAACGGAATTTGTATCTAGATGTCTCTCTTGCTAGAAAGTGAAGGCTGAGCACCAAGTTCCTTCAGGGTCGCTTCATCCATTGTCAGAACTTGAGTGGAAATGGGAGCAAGTGGTTATGGATTTTGTTACTGGACTGCCTTTAACCTAGAAGAAGCATGATGCAATCTGGATAATAGTTGATCAAACAACGAAGATAGCTCATTTTCTTCCAGTTTGGATGGACTATTCACTTGATAGGTTGGCTGAGCTATATATTATTGAGATAATGATATTACATGGAGTCCCAATTTCATTGGTGTCGGACTGGATCCCCATTTTACATTGAGATTTTGGAGGAGTTTGCAGGATGCATTGGGTTCTCGGTTGCACTTTAGTACTATTTTTCATCTGCAGGCAGATGGGCAGTCAGAGAGAGTGATACAGATTCTAGAGGATATATTAAGGAGTTGTATCATTGATTTCACTGGGAGTTGGGACAGATATTTGCCACTGATAGAGTTCGCCTAAAATAATAGTCGTCAATCTAGTATTAGGATGGCACCTTATGAGGCCTTGTATGGTAGAAAGTGCAGGACACCATTATGTTAGGATGAGGTTGGAGAAGGTAAACTGGTTGGACCTAATTTGATTAAGGAAACGGAAGAGAAAGTGAAGGTGATTCAGGGTCATTTGAAAGCAACTTCAGACATACATAAACCCTATACAAATTTGAAGAGGAAAGTTATAGAATTCATTATAGGAGATAATGTGTTCTTGAAAATGTCACTGTGGAAGAAGATTCTAAGGTTTGGCCAAAAAGGAAAGTTGAATCCTCGCCTCATAGGACCATTTGAGGTACTAGAGAGAGTTGGTCCAGTGGCTCACAAGTTGGCTCTGCCGCCCGGGTTAGATCGGATACACAAAGTCTTCCATGTCTCTATTCTTCGGAGATAAAGGTCAGACCCATCTCATGTCTTGTTAGTAGAATCTATTGAGGTAAGTTCGGATCTGACTTATGAAGAAGAACCAGTGGCAATTTTGGCATAAGAGGTGAAAGAGTTGAGAAATAAGAAGGTGCCACTTGTAAAAGCTCTTTGGAGGAACCATGTCACTGAGGAGATGACATGGGTGAGTGAGCAGACGATGTAGAGCTAGTATCCTCAGTTATTCTAGAGTTAAGATAAGGTAATTTCGATGATGAAATTTTCTTTAGGGGGAGAGAATTATAGTATCCGTTAATTTTTAATAAATTAAATAAATAATTTAAATAGAAAATTAAAGAATTAAAAGTGAGAAAATAAAATGTATATGTGAAATATATATATATAACATATACAAAAGTCGACATTGAAAGAAGAAAATCAATGGTCAAATGGAAAAATTGTGAATATACTTTGTAAAATTAAAATTAATTAAATAATTTAAAAATAGATTATTTATAAATGAAAAATAAAAAATCTCATTTTTAAATAAATTAATTAATTAATTAAAAATATTAAAATAATATAAATATATGGTCTTGAATTATAAGTGGAAAGAAAGAGAAAATATAAAAAAAAATTCACATCTTCTTCTTCTCCAAGGGCTGAACCTCCATTGAAGGAAAAGAGAGGTCTTCTCTTCTTTCAAGTACTAAGAATTGAAGGGATTTTCAAGAATTAAGTGGAGTTTTGGTGATTTCATCTCTAATTAGTAAGCTTTCTATCTTAATCTTTGAAATTTCATATAACTATGAATATGTGAAGTTTGGGATTTTAGGTGTGTGTGTTATAATTGCTTGAATGGGTATGTGTGATGCTATTTTGACTCGTATATAATGATTTTCAAGTTAGATGGAAGAAAATATTAAGTTTGGGTTGAATTTGAATGAAGAAGATCGTTTAGGGTTATGTGTAATTTGAAATTTTGCAATATTGTGTTTTAATTGTTCAAATGGATCCAAAAGATGTTGTTTTGATGCTTAAACAAGGATTTTAAAGTCAAATGATGGATTTGATCAAGTTTGATTAGAGTTTGAGAGAGGTAGTGTTGAATTTAGGGTTTTGGAAGAGAATTATAAAGTATTGACTTTTATTTGATTTTAATAAATAAATCATGTTACTAAAAGATTTAAATGATGTATATGGGCTTATATTAGCATTTGGAATGGGTTGGAATGAAGAATTGAAAATGAAGAGGCTTAGGGCACCTTTTAGGGTTTTGTTAAAGAATATGTGTTTATTGAATTTAATTGATTAAAACAAGTTCTAATATATTTTTAATGATAAAAATAAACTTAAAACACCAGTTAAAATGTGATGGAATGGAATTCTAAAGTTAAAGTAAGGTAAGGCAAATTTTTGGAAAGTGATTAGAGTGAGACTTAATTAGGATTTTATGTTTCAAATGCCTTGAAATGTGATTCTAAATAATTATATTTACTCACATTTTGAATAGGCATTTAGTGGAAGCAAATTGACCAACCTTTGTGTTGAAAGGCAATGTGGAAGTGGAAGTTAAAGGGATACTTTAGCTTGGGTTGAGTGTTAATTAAGGCATGTGTAGACCCTTATTTTTTAACCCGATCCATTCCAATATATTTTATTTAGTTCAAAAATTTTTTTGTGTCATCTTAATTAAATAATATCTGTTTTAGTATTTATTTTTTATAATTTTTAAAAATTATTATAATAATAAAAAATAATAATAACAAATAAATAAAAATAAAAATAAATCGGCGACGAAAAAATCGACGACGAAAAAAGTCATCGCCAAAAACAGCGGATGAAATGGCCTTTGGCCATTTGGCCCGCAGCCCGCCTGGCATGCCTAACGCTAACACCTCGCCTCGCAGCTCTAGCAGCCCGATGAAGTTTTCACCAGCAAAATTTTTTCGACACAATTTTTTTCGAAACCAAATTCTATTTGGTTTCGGTTTCCTTTTCCTAATTAATGATGGTTTTTTATAAACAAATTGAATTAATCATCTAAATTTCCTATAAATAAGACTAAAAAACAACACAGAAGGGACGAGACTTTTGGGGAGAGGACTTGAACTTTGGAACGATCGGCCTTTAAAATTTTTTGCAGTGAAACAATCGGATTTTTTTTAGAGAGGAGAGGAATAGGCAAGCAATCAAGCCATCAAAGGCAGCATCCTTGCCTTTGTCCTTGTTCATCCAAGAAGCAATTTTTTAGTGGAACCAATGAACGAAGGTTTGAATTTTTAATTTCTTTTTATTTCTTACAGTAGCTTTAATCACTAAATTGTTTCTTTTGATTCTAAAAACCTTAGAACCCTAATTTATTTCTTCTAAACCTTAGAACCTTAAATCGTCCCTTCTATTTTCAAAAGCCCTAAAATTACTTTTCTGTTTCTTCTAAAACTTAAGAACCCTAATCTATTTCTTCAAAACCTTAAAAACCCTAATTTGTTTCTTTTGTTTCCAAAAATTTTGAATCATTTTGCCAAATTTCTTAAGCCCTAAAAATCAAAATAATAATCGGTTACCAAACCTATTCTTTTTTAAAATCACATTAGCATTAATTTCATAAAATATCCAAAATCTCAAATTGATCCTTTTATTTCCAAAAACCCTAAAAAAAATACTTTCTGTTTCCAAAAACCTTAAATTTTCTTGCTTATTTCCAAAAGCTTTATAAACTCTAAACTATTTTCTTCAATTCCAAAACCAAGACAATAACTCAAAACTAGCTAATCTAAACCCTAAATTTTCCTAAACCCTAATTCATTGAATTTAAAACCCTAAATAGGAACCGCCGTATGGGCTCGTCGAAGGGGTCAATATTCATTTGTGTATTAAGAGTCCGCGTATTTAACTTTTCTTTTTCCAAAGCCCTAATTTAGTAATTAAAATTCTAAAATCCTATTTTAAGATGCGAACCCTAAATTATATATTTATTGCTTTATTTGATTACTTAGTTCATTATATGCTTTAATTTATTTTCAAAGCTTGATTTATTTAATTTATCATGGATGATTGTTTATTATATATTTTGATTAGTGTTTAATATCTTTGATGAATGATTTATTTATGATGAATCATTATTTACTTTTATCGATTTATTTTGGATTTCCAAATGTTGTAAGAGGTATGTTTCCACTTTGTGGGTACCTCATTAATTAAGTTCTATGCAATTTAAATTGTTTTTATATTTTAGACTAATATAAAGGACATGTTTCTGCCTTTTGGTGGGTGTACTATTAGTTTAGACATGGATGATGTAAGGGCATGTTTCCATCTTCATGTGGGTTTTACACCCCTATGCCCCATATACGCACACTACATACAATCACATCTATAATTTACGTATACCAGATACAGGAGTGTCACGGTTCATATTAAACAAACCAATCTTTCTTTTTAGCAATAATATGAGAAAACTAAAAATATTCAAGTTGTATTGTAAAACATACTAGATAAAACATTTATTTATTATGCAGCGGAAAATGTAGTGGTATTACATACATATACATCAAAATCGATATTTACAAAATAAAAAGTTTATACATGTTTGGCAGTTCATCTCTGATCTTTAAGTCCACAATCAACACTTCAAAAGCCTAGACTCAACTCGGTTTAGCTGAACTCTTCGGTTCTAAACAATACACAAGAATATCATTTTTCAAAACCTTACATTAAATCTTATTATTCATTTGTTTCACCATTCATGATTCACATTTAAACAAAGACAAGGATCACATTTATCATCATCCCAACTAGGCTTCAAGGATTAGGCCCAACCAAGCTTCAAGGGGAGCAAAGCATGCTAAGCATCAACCCAACTTGGCTTCAAGGACCAAACCCAACCCAGCATGAAGGGTTTGCAACATCCCAACTAGTCTTCAAGGACTAGACCCAACCAAGCTTCAAGGGGAGTTAAGCATGCTAAACTTCAACCCAACTTGGCTTCAAGGATCAAGCCCAACCCAGCTTCAAGGGTTTGTTACTATTAGGCATGTCACCAACAACAAAACTCTAAAAATTGACTAACATATTAGACACACAAATCTTTTATTATTTCATTATAAATTCCATTCTCATTTTCTCATAATCATCTAGGCAACCATGCCTTAATTATTTCATTTGCATCATTATAGCCAATGACAATGGCTTCACATCTCATCATTAGAGTATACATAACCAATTGCATTGGACATATATTTTGAATGATCATCATATCTTTCACATTATGCAAATCATAGCATTAATCAAATGTATCAACAATGTAATAGATTACTTAACACATTTACAATCAAATGTGTTAAGTTCCAAAGTCATGTAAATGTATGCAACCATATAGGTTTGTACTTACCTCAAGAGCAACTCACACCACACCAAACTCCTCTTCCAAGAATTCTTCAACACTTTGATTAGGGCAACTCAATCTCCTCAAAACCTAATCCAAAAGGGATGATACGCACTTACTTAGAGGTACACATGAGATAATATATATAAGAACCAGCTAGGGCAAACTCTACACATGACACACTCAACAACACGGGCGTGTCCCTGATCGTGCCCTAAACTCACAAAACAGAAGCTTTGACACGCTCAGTGACATGGGCGTGTCACTGGCCATGTCAATCCTCCCTAAACACAGTGGCTATGACACGCTCATTGACATAGGCGTGTCAATGCTAATATAACGCAGAAACTGTGACATGCTTAGTGACATGGGCGTGTCACCCATCCAGAAAATAGAACCATTGACACGCCCAAAGACTTGGCCGTGCTCATGGGTGTGTCAGGCCAAAAATCTTGATTCCGGCAACAACAACACCACATCCAACAAATCTCTTACTTTCACCATCTGCCACTCCAAACAAACTTAACCAAACACATCAATAAATCATAATAACTTGCAAAAACACCAAAACAACTCAATACATACATCAAACACAAATTACAACCATCACATACACAAAGCACAACACTTGCTCTTCCAACACCAAACTTAACCTTTCCTTCAAACCAATCCCAAAATCAACACCAATAAGATCAAACACTCTAAAATACACCAAAATCAAATATACACTTACCATCAATAATCAAACACCAATCAAAACACAAACTTAAAAGAAAACCAAGGAATCAAGTGGAAAACTTACCAAAAGTGATGAAAACTCTTAGATTTCCAACTTGATCACTTGAAACACCCTTAAATCTTGAGTTTGGATGAGCAAAATCTCTCTTTCTCTCTTGCTATGGAGATAGCCAGCCAAAGAGAAGGAAGAAGAAGAAGATGAAGAAAGAAGAGCAAAGTCAACTACTCTTAACCATACAATTCTCTCTTTAAATCTCAACCAAGAAATTTTAATAATATAATATATAAATATCCACTTCCACTTAACTCAATTTCCATTTCAATTAATTTAATTACAATTAAATATTTCTTTTGACCCATTCATTAATTGACTTGTATATGTTGTATATATCTCTATATATACAACATATACACACTCCTCTAACCTTTCTTATCTTCCCACTTAAACATTAATATACTTTATTTCATTTAATCCAATTTCAACAATAATCACTCCAAAAAATTTAAGGTATAGTTTGGGATATTACAATTCTCCTCCTATAAAAATAAATTTCGTCCTCAAAATTACCTGATCTTAAGTCTGAAACAATTGAGGATACTGGTCTCGCATCACCTGCTCACTCTGCTAAGTTGCCTCTTCTCTAGCTTGATTCTTCCAAAGAACCTTCACAAGTGGCACTTTCTTATTTCTCAACTATTTCACTTCATGTGCCAAAATAGCAACTGCTTCTTCTTCAAAAGTCAGATCCGGACTCACCTCAATAGATTCAACTGACAAGATATGAGATGGGTCTGATCTGTACCTCCGTAGCATAGAAACATGGAAGACATTATGGATTCTATCCGATTCAGGCGGCAAAGCAAGTCGATAAGCAACTGGTCCAATTCTCTCCAATACCTCTTAAGGTCCAATAAAACGAGGACTCAACTTCCCTTTTCAGCCAAATCTCAAAATCTTCTTCCAAGGAGACACTTTCAAAAATACTTTATCTCTAATATTGAACTCTATATCTCTCTTCTTCAAATCTGAATAAGATTTTTGTTGGTCAGAAGCTACTTTCAACCGATCCTGAATTATTTTCACTTTCTCTTCCATTTCTTTAATCAAATCGGGACCAACCAATTTGCCTTCTCCAACTTCATTCCAATATAGAGGCGTTCTGCATCTTCTACCATACAATGCCTCATAAGGTGCCATTTTAATACTAGATTGATGACTATTATTGTAAGCAAATTCCATCAATGGCAAAAATTTGTCCCAACTTCCAGAGAATTCAATGACACAGCTTCTCAACATGTCCTCTAAAATCTGTATCACTCTCTCTGACCGACCATCTGTATGCGGATGAAAAGCAATGCTAAAGTGTAATCGAGAACCCAAAGCACCATGCAAACTCTTCCAAAACCTCGAAGTGAATTGGGGATCTCGATCAGACACTAAAAAATTGGGACTCCATTCAACTTCACTATCTCACTTATATACAGCTCAACCAACTTCTCCGAAGAATAGTCCATTCTAACTGGAAGAAAATGAGCTGTCTTCGTCAACTGATCAACAATCACCTAAATGGAATCATGCTTCCTCTGAGTCAATGGCAAACCAGCCACAAAGTCCATCATTACACGTTCCCATTTCCATTCAGGCACTGATAAAGGTTGGAGCAATCCTGTGGGAACTTAATGCCTGGCCTTCACTCTCTGACAAGTGAGACATTTAGATACAAACTCTGCTATGTCTCTCTTCATACCTAACCACCAATAGTGTTGCTTCAAATTATGATACATCTTAGTACTTCCAGGGTGCATAGCAAAAGCCGACTGATGTGCTTCTTCCAAAATAGTCTTTCTCAATCTTGCATCATCAGGAACACACAATCTATCTTTGTACCAAAGGCTACCATCATCTCTCACAAGAAAATCTCGGTTCTCCCCTTTTTAGCAACTTTCTGAATTTTCTCATCAGCCAACTGGGACTCTTTAATCTGATCCAACAACACCGGTCTCAACTGCAACTGAGCCAGCAAAGCACCATCACTACAAGGCTCGAAACTAGCATGCAACGCTCTCAACTCAACAAGCAACGAGAGCGAATAAGCAGTCAAACCTGCCAAAGACTTTCGACTCAAAGCATCTGCAACAACATTCACCTTTCTAGGATGATAATAAATCAAATAGTCATAGTCTTTGATCAACTCCAACCACCGTCTCTGCTGAAGATTTAGCTCTCTCTGAATCCCCAAGTATTTCAAACTCTTGTGATCTGTATAGATGAAACATTTCTCCCCATAAAGATAATGTCGCCAAATCTTCAAAGCAAACACTATGGCTGCCAATTCCAAATCATGCGTCGGGTAATTAAGCTCATACGGCTTCAACTGCCGAGAAGCATAAGCTATGACTCTACCTTCCTGCATCAAAACACAACCTAAACCATTATGTGAAGCATTATTGTAAATCACATATGGTTTATCTTCCATAGGCAAAGTAAGAACAGGAGCTTGAGTCAGCATCTCCTTCAACTGTTCAAAGCTAGCTTGACACTGATCTGTCCACACAAATCTAACTCCCTTTCGAAGTAATCTGGTGAGTGGAGTAGCTATCAAAGAAAAACCCTTCACAAACCGTCGATAATAGCCTGCCAAACCCAGAAAACTTCTAACTTCAGTCACAGGCTTTGATGGACTCCAATTCAAAATGGCATCAACTTTACTCGGATCAACTCTTATACCATCTACTGACACCACATGACCGAGAAAAGTCACTTGATAAAGCCAAAAGTCACACTTCGACAGCTTAGCATACAATTGCTTCTCTCTCAAAGTCTGTAATACAATCCGCAGATGCTTATCATCATCCTCTTCATTTCGCGAATACACCAAAATATCATCAATAAAGACCACCACAAACTGATCTAGATAGGGCCTAAATATCCTATTCATCAAATCCATGAAAACTGTTGGTGCATTCGTCAATCCAAAAGGCATCACCAAAAACTCATAATGCCCATACCTTGTGCGGAAAGCTGTCTTAGGAACATCTTCAGCTCTGACTCTCAACTGATGGTACCCTGATCTCAAATCAATCTTAGAAAACACTGCTGCTTCCTTCAACTAATCGAAGAGATCATCAATCCTAGGCAAAGGGTACTTATTCTTAATAGTCACCTTGTTCAACTGCCTATAATCAATACACAATCTTAAGGTACCATCCTTCTTCTTCACAGACAAAACAGGAGCTCCCTACGGGGACACACTAGGGCGAACAAACCCTTTATCCAACAACTCCTGCAACTGCACCTTCAACTCTCTCAACTCAACAGGTGCCATTTGTTGTACTCGAATTAAGTACTACTACAAAGCATCACTCGCAAGTATACGAGGTAGCTATAGCAAAAGGTGATCACCCCAAGGTCATTTCCCCAAGAAGGTGTGGTTCGTAACAGCTTGATTGACAAATTATTTAAACGCGAGAGTTTGTTATGTTGGAATGTAAAAGAACAATTTAAACCTAAGATTAAGGAGTGTAGGGTTGATGTATGAAAGTTGTACAAGATCAAATCGATTCTTGGGAAGGTGCCTAGAGTCATAGATCCATTCAATCAAAGCTCAATCCTCAATTATCCATTAACATAACCTTGTAATTAATTTGTTCCTTAAGGTTAATTAGTCAATTACCAATCTATTAGTTCTCACATTCATGAATTAACAATGACCAATTCTTTTACATTACCAAATTAATAAACCCTAGAACTTATATTTCTAATTCATTCATAGGGTGGTAAATTATATAGTTTCGATATCGGATTTCACTTCTCATTCCGTCATCCAATATTCAAAGATCAATAGGTAGCTAATCTATCAACCTAGCATTTAATACAATACAATCAACCAATCAACAAGGAACTTCAATGGAAATATCAAATCAAGACAATCAACCAAATATACTACAAACCCTAGGCATGGTATTTAGCTCAACATCATCAATTTAACACATTCATTCAACTCAATATAAAACAAATACAAATTGTCCATTGAAATATCAATCTCTTAATACAACAACAACAATAAGAATGAATTAAAAGAGAGAATAGAAAAACCCCTTGTGAAGATGCCAAGAGTAGGATTGCTAGTCTTCCTCCTAGCTCCACTTGATGTATTTGATGAAGAACTCAAGCCCTCTTCAATGGTTGATTCCCCTTGAAATATGGAATGGAGCTTTCTCAAGTCACCAAACCTTGGGATGGAGCTTTCTCAAGTCACTAACTCTTCAATTGATTTTGCCTTTGGAAGATGGAATGGAGCTTTCTCAAGTCACCAATCCTTTCAATGAAGCTTCTTCAACCTTCAAGAGCTTGTTTAACCCAATTTATCCCAAAGAATCTCAAAGAACTTGTCAATGGAAGATGGAGAAGGTGGAGAGGATGGAAATGGAGATGAAGATGAAGGGAGAAGGGAGAGTATCACTCTCTCCCTCTCACCACATTTTTTGCAGAAATTGTTCCAAGAACCAAAAGACTCCCCCAATTTTCCTCCTCTTCTCTTTTTAATTCATTCAAAATTCAAACCCATGCTTTCCAACTCACACCACTTCACTTTGTTCCCCACTTTTTCTTTGTTTAGTATTTCCTTTGGCAAGCAGAATGTCTTATTCCCCACTTTGTGCAAAAGAATTCAAATATTTAATAGGTGACATGGCCAAGCCATGAGTGGCTTGGCCATGTCTCTCATTTTTCTTTTGGACACGGCCAAGCTAGTTGGCCATGTCTCTTGCTGCTCCTTTTCTTTCTTTTTCTTTTCTTTGGTCCCAAGACGAGCAGACATGGCCAAGCTTCAAGGGACATGGCTATGTCATGTGACATGGCCAGTGGCTTGGCCATGTCTCTTGCCAGTGTCGCATTCTGCCTTCTTTCTTTTCTTTGTTCTCAAGTGGTGACACTGCCAAGCTCTTGGCCATTTCAAGTGACATGGCCAGTGACTTGGCCATGTCGCTTGCCAGTGTCGCCTTCTACCTTCTTTCTTTTCTTTGTTCTCAAGTGGTGACACGGCCAACCTCCTGGCCATGTCGCTTGCCAGTGTCGCCTTCTGTCTTCTTTCTTTTATTTGTTCTCATGTGGTGACACGGCCAAGCTCCTGGCCATGTCATGTGACATGGCCAGTGGCTTGGCCATGTCGCTTGCCAGTGTCGCATTCTGCCTTCTTTCTTTTCTTTCTTGGTTTTATTTTCCTTGGGTGAGACACGGCCAGTGGCTTGGCCGTGTCTCTTGGGTGTGTCTGCTACTGTCTTGGAATTCTTTTGAGGGACATGACCAAGCTTGCTTTGACTTGGCCATGTCTTGCTTGATTCATGATCTTTCTTCATTTTTCTTGATTGTTTTGATCATCCAAGGGATTTTTTGCACTTTAACCTAAAACAAACACTTTAAACAAACTTAAAACAAAAATCAATCAAAACATTAACTAAAAACACATAAAAATCATACTAAAAACTTGTACAAAAATGATCTAAACAAATACCCCACACTTAATTCCTTGCTTGTCCCCAAGCAAGGCTAAAATCAAAGCACACTAACAAGATAAATTTTGTTAAGTTAAAGAGTTATAAAGATGCATCAAGACTTCCTTATCCCTAAATCCGCAATCAATATCGAATAAAAAAAAATTGACACCAATGCAATTAAGTGGCTTTCCATGCATAACCAATGTTGTCTCTCTCTCACCAACTCTTACAAGTGTTTGATAATGGTAGTGTTTACACTCATAATAATTAATGAAAGATTATTGCCATAGGCTTGCTTATCAATCAAATCTCCACCACAAAATTACAATCAAGCATCAATCAAAAGGTCTTGATTGTGTTGTAATGGGGCTAAGGTAAAGGCATGGCATTTAGGAAATGTGAGCTTAATCATTAAGTTCAAGAGCACTTTAAGAATGAAGTACCCGATCATATACATAACCCAACAATCCCAAAATACCTTTCTCTCATCTACCCCTTGACATTAAAGAACTTTTCAAGAGAACTCACTTATTAAATCTTGCAATGATACATTCCAACCCTTTCAACAAGAACAACAATTATTCTTATTATTATATATAAATATATTTTTTTTTCTTTTTCTCTTTTTTTTTAATTTTTTTTTTATTTTTATTATTTTGCTTTGCAATCTTAAACCTACTAAATTTAACCCCACACTTAATTCAACACAACACTCGGTCATAAACGCTCTTAAAATGCTTTTGACCTAATGAAAGGGTAAGAGTTAAACAATAAGGTTCAAGCTAATGGTGTTGTGAAAAAGAAAGAAAAGGAAAAATAAAATAAGCTCAAAATTGGCCAACTAAGGTTAAAAATAGGGTTGGTCTTTTTAAGCCAAAGTGGGTTCACCTAATTGCCTTAATCATCTTGATGCCTAATTGAAATTTTTATGCAATCTTAAAATGCATTTCAAAGCAAGTTCTAGCAAATCATCAATTAAAGATGTTTACCCACAATAATAATGATAAGTTGATTGCTCAATTTCTCACTAGGTTAAAGGCAATGCAAGGAAAAACTAACAAAATTGACAATAAGCACCAATTCTACTCAATTCTCAATTTCATGTTTCAAAAATTCAAAGGTCATCTATCAACAATTTTATAACAATTGAACTTTCTAAAATTCATTTATTCAACGAAAAACATTCAAAAACATTAACTAAAACTTAAACAAAAACAAGTTAAAAGTAAAAACACAAAAACAAAAGTAAAAACACAAAACACATAATGCACCCCACACTTAAAGATTCACATTCTCCTCAATGTGAGCATGCATACTATAGGGAGGGTTTAGATGAAACCTGATTTCTATCATTCCCATATACGATGTGTAGGGCTCCTTCAACCCATAATGCAATTGGAGCCCATGACTGAGAGGATGAACAACATGTAACTTTGAAATGTATCTGATGCAAGGCAACCCCTAAATAGTATTCCTTGAAGAGAACATGTCTCAAAGGGACATGTGAAGGTCGCCTCAGGGTGATCCTCCAGTGCTATCGGAACGTGGTAATAATCTTTGTCTTTGTGCAACATGGGCATATCAGATTTCTGCTCTTCCTTACCACCAAGAGTAGAGGAGATGATTTTTGGGAACTCTTTAAGTTCAACCAAGTTTGGTTGAATCACTTCTTCATCCACTTTAACAATGTCAAGTCCCCTCTCAACTACCTCAGCATCTAAATTTAGCTTACACTCCTCAATTTCTAAATTGGGCATTTCATTCTCTTCTTCTAAAGGCATACCCATCTCAAGCTTATTTCCACATTCTCCTTAGGAGTGCATATCATAGATGTTAGAAAGTTTCTTACCTTGCTCCTCTTCTTTCAGCCTACTTGGGAATGGAATTGGTTGCAAAGGATTCAGAGGTTCATACAAATGTGATGAAGTTGATAAGTCCAAATTCTCCTCCTCCTTTGATTGACTTGGTTTCTCCATGTTGGGCAGTATCTCCTCGCCATTGTCCTCTTGATTAGTCCCTACATCAAACGAATCACAGAAATTGTTATATATCACATGTTCACTCGTTAAATTTGTGATTACCTTGACTTGCTCCAATTAGCTAGGAAATTCCTCCTTTTGGTGTGCTTGGAGTTGATGTGCCAGTTGCCCAACTTGCATTTCCACCCTCTTCAATGATTCCTCCAAAGAATCAAATCTCTCATTGCTCCCTTCCTGATTTTGTGTGCTAATTTGAAGGTAAGCATTCAAATCATCTTCCACTGTGGATTTCTCGAATTGATCGTGGGTTTGTGAGCTAATTTGAATGAAGGCATTCAAACTATCTTCCAAAGTGGGTTCCTTAAGTTTATCTTGATTTTGTGCGCTAGTTTGAATGAAGGCATTCAAACTATCTTCAAATGTGGGTGTCTTAAGGTAACTTTGATTTGAATATTGCTCTTGAGAGTAAGAGTCTCTTTGGTAAGGTTGAAAAAAATTTGGAGGTGGAATGTGCTGCTAATTTTCCCAAGAAAATTTTGGTTGGCTTCCCCAGCTGGGATTATAAGGATTGGAATATGTGTCATTTCTACCCATTTACTGGAAAACTTGGTAGTCATATTCTTCCTCTTGCCATTCTTTGTATCATCCAAAACCCATTGAACACGTGTTTGCACTATGGCCTGCATTGCCACATGCTGCACATATCTCTTGGCATGGCATAGGTGCTCTTCCTCTTGTATTTAGCACCTTAAGTTGATTTGTCAATTTTGCTAATTGCCATGCCATTATAGAATCATTGTTCCTATCATAAACTCCCCCGTGCCTTGAAAACTGCATCTTTATAAAAGGCACTTAGCAACTTAAACAAGCAAAAAAAATTAAATTGAAAGAAAATCAAACAACACAAACAAACAATTCAAAGAAAACAAACAAATAATTACATAAAAAAAAATCAAACTATCACTACTTAAACAGCCTTCCCCAACAGCGGCGCCAAAAACTTGTTGCGCTCGAATTAAGTACTACTACAAAGCATCACTCGCAAGTATACGAGGTAGCTGTAGCAAAGGTGATCACCCCAAAGTCGTTTCCCCAAGAAGGTGTGGTTCGTAATAGCTTGATTGACAAATTATTTAAATGCGAGAATTTGTTGTGTTGGAATGTAAAAGAACAATTTAAACCTAAGATTAAGGAGTGTAGGGTTGATGTATGAAAGTTGTACAAGATCAAATTGATTCTTGGGAAGGTGCTTAGAGTCATAGGTCCATTCAATCAAAGTTCAATTCTCAATTATCCATTAACATAACCTTGAAATTAATTTGTTCCTTAAGGTTAATTAGTCCATTACCAATCTATTAGTTCTCACATTCATGAATTAACAATGACCAATTCTTTTACATTACCAAATTAATAAACCCTAGAACTTATATTTCTAATTCATTCATAGGGTGGTCGATTATATAGTTCCGACATCGGATTTCACCTCTCGTTCCATCATCCAATATTCAAAGATCAATAGTTAGCTAATCTATCAACCTAGCATTTAATACAATACAATCAACCAATCAACAAGGAACTTCAATGGAAATATCAAATCAAGACATTCAACAAAATATACTACAAACCCTAGGCATGGGTATTTAGCTCAACATCATCAATTTAACACATTCATTCAACTCAATATAAAACAAATACAAATTGTCCATTGCAATATCAATCTCTTAATACAACAACAACAATAAGAATGAATTAAAAGAGAGAATAGAAAAACCCCTTGTGAAGATGCCAAGAGTAGGATTGCTAGTCTTCATCCTAGCTCCACTTGATGTATTTGATGAAGAACTCTAGTTGATTCCCCTTGCAATATGGAATGGAGCTTTCTCAAGTCACCAAACCTTGGGATGGAGCTTTCTCAAGTCACCAACTCTTCAATTGATTTTGCCTTTGGAAGATGGAATGGAGCTTTCTCAAGTCACCAATCCTTTCAATGAAGCTTCTTCAACCTTCAAGAGCTTGTTTAACCCAATTTATCCCAAAGAATCTCAAAGAACTTGTCAATGGAAGATGGAGAAGGTGGAGAGGATGGAAATGGAGATGAAGATGAAGGGACAAGGGAGTGTGTCACTCTCTTCCTCTCCCCACATTTTTTGCAGAAATTGTTCCAAGAACCAAAAGACTCCCCCAATTTTCCTTCTCATCTCTTTTTAATTCATTCAAAATTCAAACCCATGCTTTCCAACTCACACCACTTCACTTTGTTCCTCACTTTGTTCCTCACTTTGTTCCTCACTTTTTCTTTGTTTAGTATTTCTTTTCGCAAGCAGAATGTATTGTTCCCCACTTTGTGCAAAAGAATTCAAATATTTAATAGGTGACATGGCCAAGCCATGAGTGGCTTGGCCATGTCTCTCATCTTTCTTTGGGACACAGCCAAGCTAGTTAGCCATGTCTCTTGCTGCTCATTTTCTTTCATTTTCTTTTCTTTGGTCCCAAGACGAGCAAACATGACCAAGCTTCAAGGGACATGCCCATGTCATGTGACATGGCCAGTGGCTTGGCCATGTCTCTTGCCAGTGTCGCATTCTTCCTTCTTTCTTTTCTTTGTTCTCAAGTGGTAACACAGCCAAGCTCCTGGCCATGTCATGTGACATGGCCAGTGGCTTGGCCATGTCGCTTGCCAGTGTCGCCTTCTGCCTTCTTTCTTTTCTTTGTTCTCAAGTGGTGACACAGCCAAGCTCCTAGCCATGTCATGTGACATGGCCAGTGGCTTGGCCATGTCGCTTGCCAGTGTCGCCTTCTGCCTTCTTTCTTTTCTTTTTTCTCAAGTGGTGACACGGCCAAGCTCCTGGCCATGTCATGTGACATGGCCAGTGGCTTGGCCATGTCGCTTGCCAATGTCGCATTCTGCCTTCTTTCTTTTCTTTCTTGGTTTCTTTTCCTTGGGTGAGACACGGCCAGTGGCTTGGCCGTGTCTCTTAGGTGTGTCTGCTACTGTCTTGGAATTCTTTTGAGGGACATGACCAAGCTTGCTTTGGCTTGGCCATGTCTTACTTGATTCATGTTCTTTCTTCATTTTTCTTGATTTTTTTGATCATCCAAGGGAGTTTTTGCACTTTAACCTAAAACAAACACTTTAAACAAACTTAAAACAAAAATCAATCAAAACATTAACTAAAAACCCATAAAAATCATACTAAAAACTAGTGCAAAAATGATCTAAACACCATTCGATAGGGAGTAATAGAGGTAGGAGTTGTACCAGGCAACAAATCAATACCAAACTCAACATCTCTCTCAGGGGGTAACCCCGGTAATTCTTTAGGTTTGGAAATTCAACAACTGTGGGTATACTATCAAGTTGGGAACCCACTACTCTGGTATCCACAACATGAGCAAGATAAGCATCACACCCTTTTCGAATCATCCTTCTAGCTGCAACAGCTGAAACAAACAAAGATGCAATATGTCTCTGCTCACTAGATACCATCACACTTCTACCATCACTGGTTCTCAGGGTAACACACTTCTTCTGACAGTCTACCACAGCTCCATGCTTAGACAACCAATCCATACCTAAGATCAAATCATACTACTTAAAAAGGCATTTCAATCAAATCACCAAGAAACTCCTCATCTTGAACAATAACTGGACTACCTCGGTGCACCTTACTCACCACAACACTATGTCCTAAAGGATTTGTCACCAACACATTAAATCCTAGGGACTCAGAATGCAATTCAGTCACAGGCAAGATAGATGCACTTATCTATGAATGAGTAGATCCTAGATCAATTAGAGCAATAACTGAAATGCCAAATAAAGAAAATGTACCCGCAATGACTGCTGAAGCATCCGGTTGCCTTTGCATCACATACACTCGCTGAGATGATCCAGCCTCATCTGGCCTACTGCCTCTAGATGTAGAACCTCCTCTCTGACTGATCCCAAGTCAACCACCTCTACTGAAACCACTGCCCCCTCGACCTCCTCTGCTAACACTAGGTTGAGAAGCTGCAGTATCAGTTTGTCTATCCTCCTGTAGCTCAGGGCAATCTTTGATAAAATGAGCTGGTGACCCACATCTAAAGCATACTCCTGATCCACTCGTCTTCCAACAAGCACCCCCCCATGTGTCCTACCACAATGAACACATGTAGATGGAATGGATCTCTGAACCATTGGAGTCGGAGCACTCGCTACAAAAACTGTAGGTCTCGGTCTCTGCCTCTGATACTGAACTGGCCTACCAGACTGCCTCTGGGTCCTACTGATCCTCGGAACAAAACTTCCTCGGCCTCTCTTCACAGATGAAGACCCTGCCCCAAACTGGGGTTTCCTAACTCTAGTCTCCTCTTCAGTAGCAGCTGCTGCAATACCCTGTGCTCTCTCAACACTTCTAGCTGCTGCAACCAATTGAGAAAAGTCTTAGTACCGAGAACCAGCAACAATACACATAATAGAGGGCCTCAATCCCTCCTCAAATCTCTTACACAGGTCTATCTCATTTGAAATAATCCCACCGGCATAGTGACTCAACCGAATATACTCAATCTCATACTCTGTCACTATCCAATTATCTTACCTCAAATTTAGAAATTCCATCTTCTTGACATCCTTATACTCCCTCGGAGTATATTTCTGCTCAAACTCCTGTAGAAAATCACTATAAGACAATGTCGGTGGATCATCCATGGCTTGTGGAAACCGTTTTTCACCAATCATAACCATCTTTCTGCAGAAGGGATCTAACATAATCAAACTTCTCTTTAGGAGTGGCTTGCAACTGGATGAATACCCTCTGAACTCTATCCAACCACTGCTCAGCTACTGCAGGATCTGTAGTGCCAAAGAAATCCTCAGCCCCATACTTTCTCAATTTATCATAATGCCTGACCGTCACTTGTGGCTGTGGTGGCGGTGGCGGCTAATGCACCACAGCTTGCCTTAATAATTCTACCACATGTCTTAGCCAAACTGGCGAAACCTGTAACACCCTCATACTCTATATAAGTACTATACATATACCTTGTATACATGCAGTACGTATATAAAGTATAAGAATGTCACTTTTTATTTCAAATTAAAAACCTTTATTTTAGTTCCAAACAATAATACATTTTATTTAAATTTCATTTACAAAATCGTTATACTTTTGATGATATTAATCGTTATACATATGAATACATTTTTATCAAAATACAACATAATTAAATTGTACATGTATGCACCACCTTCTAGTTGGTCTCAAAATACTCTTACCCTTCTCGTGGCATAACGATTTGACTTCCAGATCAACCACCTAATCACCTGCGCGATTTACACAACCACGCTAAGCTCGAAAGCTTAGTAGTACAAATAAATATTATAAACATACATTACAGAAAATCATACTCATATATTAACTTCATGTATCATTATTTTCTTATCATGTTTTCCATTTTCAATTACACTTTTCATATATTTCAACTAATCTCATAATTATATACAAATACACATATATCAATAACACAAACCATAATTCCGTGACTTATGAGAACATTCATAAAATAATACTCACAATGTCCACATCCATATACATATTACACGTCATATTGTACTTTCATAATCTCATCTTTCATAATAGCTTCTCAGGCCACATTTCTTTTCAATAATTTACTTATGTATTGTAATCATATCATACTTCATAACATTACATGTCATTATATTATTCAATTAATTCATTATTCATAATTCACCTTTAAACAAAGACTAACATGGGCCTTAAAGAAACTAATATGCCATTCAACTTTCAGAGTTAATGTTTTGGTTCAATTATCACATTTATCATCATCCCAACTAGGCTTCAAGGATTAAGCCCAACCAAGCTTCAAGGGGAGCAAAGCATGCTAAGCATCAACCCAACTTGGCTTCAAGGACTAAACCCAACCCAGCTTCAAGGGTTTGTAACATCCAAACTAGGCTTCAAGGACTAGACCCAACCAAGCTTCAAGGGGAGTTAAGCATGCTAAACTTTAACCCAACTTGGGTTCAAGGATCAAGCCTAACCCAGCTTCAAGAGATTGTTACTATTAGGCATGCCACCAACAACAAAACTCTAAAAAGTGAATAACACATTAGGCACACAATACGTTTATTATTTCATTATCAATTCCATTCTCATTTCTTCATAATCATCTAGGCAAACATGCCCCAATTATTTCATTTGCATCATTATAGCCAACAACAATGGCTTCACATCTCATCATTAGGGTATACATAACCAATTGCATTGTACATATAATTTGAATGATCATCATATCTCTCACATTTCACCTTCATATCCATTTAAAATAGTTTCATATTTCATCATTGAGATATACATAGCAAATTACATTATTCATATATTTAGAATCTTCAACATACATTCCACATAGTTCACATAATACACATTATAGCACATTTCTCACACATCAACAATACAATAAATAACTTAACACATTTTCCAATCAAATGTGTTAAACCCCATAGTCATGCAAATACATACAATCATATAGGGTTTGTACTTACCTCAAGAGAAACTCACACCAATCTAAACTCCTCTTCTAAGAATCCTACAACACTTGGATTAGGGCAACCCAATCTCTTCAAAACCTAATCAAAAAGTGATCATACACACTCACTCAGAGATACACATGAGATAATATAGATACGAACCAACTAGGGCAAACTCTACACATGACACACTCAACAACTCAAGCGTGTCCCTGATTGTGCCCTAAACCAACAACACAGAAACTTTGACATGGTCAGTAACACGGTCGTGTCACTGGACGTGTCACTCAATCTGCCTTACAGAAACATTGACACGCCCAATAACACGGGCGTGTTCATAGCCGTGTCAATTACTTTATCTCTCAGTATCTATGGCACGCTCAGTAACATGGCCGTGTTAATGGTCGTGTCACAAACGTCAAACTCGATACCATTGACACGCCCAACAACATGGCCGTGTCTGTAACACTCCTATATCCCATATACGCACACCACATACCACCTATCTGTAATATACGTATACCAGATACAGAAATATTACGGTCTATCTTTAAAACTACAATAATCTTTTTCATTATGCAGTTAAGAAACTTAATTATTTGAGTGGTACTATAAAACATAGCAAATAAAATATTTATTTATTCCGCAGCGGAAAATCATTATGCTTTTGATAATATTATATAATTATAAATGACCTTATCTTTACCAAAGTTCATTTATGTATATGTATACATGTTTATCATAATATGACATAATCAACTTAGACATATATGCATCACCTTCTAGTTGGTCTCGAGGTACTCCTACCTATCTCGTGGCATACTGACTTGCCTCCAGATCAGCCTCCTATATACCTGCGCGATTTACAAAACCGCGCTAAGCTAAAGAGCTTAGTAGTACAATTAAATAATATAAATGTATAATACAGAAATTCTAGCATATATATATATATTAACTTCAGGTACTATTAGTTTCTTATCATGGTTTCTCTTTTCAATTACACCTTTCACATATCTCTGCTAATCTCATATATCGCATACATATATACATATTAATTACACTAACCACAAATTCCATTATTAATACTCACAATGAATATATCCATATACATATTACATATTATATTTCATAACATTACATGTTCTTATTTTATTCACAATTCACCACTCCTGAATCACATTTCCAACAAAGGCAACTATAGATCTCATTGTTGTATACATACCCATACACCTCATTTCAACAAATCACAATTCAATAACTTATCAAAACCTTCATGAAACAATATTCACCATTTTCACATCCATACACATTTTACACATCATAACTTATTTTCATAAGCTTATCATTCAACATAGCTTCTCAAGCCATAATCACTTTCAGTAATTTACTTATATATTGAATACATCTTATTCCATAATTATCATCATATATTTCATAACATTATGTTTCATTCCATAATTCACATTAAAGCAAGGACATGCATGGGCCCAAAAACACTAATATGCCATTCCACTTTCAGAGTTAATGTTTTGGTTTAATTATCTCATTTATCATTATCATTTACCCAACTAGGCTTCAAGGATTTAAGTTCAACCAAGCTTCAAGGGGAATAAAGCATGCTAAGTATCAACCCAACTTGGCTTCAAGAACTAATCCAACCTAGCTTCAAGGGTTGTAACATCTCAATTAGGCTTCAAGGACTAGACCCAACCAAGCTTCAAGGGGAGTAAAACATGTTAAACTTCAACCCAACTTGGCTTCAAGGATCAAGCCCAACCTAATTCATTTATTATTTCATTTACACTTCTTATCATCATAGAGGCAAACATGCCTTATTTCTTTCAATTGAATCATCATAGCCAATCACAATGGCTTCACATTTCATTGGATTCATCATAGTCAATCACAATGGCTTCACATCTTATCATATTTCAATTCACATTATAACACTTTATCATTCAAGCAACATGTCCATTTATGTCATTTCAACCATTATTACCAACCACAATAACAATACATTTCATCATTCTCAAGACACATTAGCACAATTCATCCCATCAATACAATTCATTACATCATCATATTTCCTATTTCATATAGACAAACATGCTTTAATCATCTCATTAGGCCTCAATTCATCATTAAATATTTAACATAACAAATTGCATTGCACATACCTTTGAATGACCATCATAGCTTTCACACTATACAAATCATAACATTAGTCACATTATATTAACAATATAATAAATTACTTAACACATTTATACTAATGTGTTAAGTCTCAAAATCATATAAAAGAGTGCATCCATGTAAATGTGTACTTACCTCAAAGCCAACTCACAACAATCCTTACACTTCCTCTTCCAAGAGTTCTTCACTTCCTAAATTAAAGAAAATCATTTCCTTCCAAAACCTAATCCAAAAATGATACAATACATCAATTCTAATGTCATTATTCACTTATTAGTCTCATTCTAGGCCCTTAGATCACAAATTACAAGTCCACATCAACATTTAGGTTCCCACGGTCGTGGCCTTCAAGGGCCACGGTCGTGGCATTGAAGACTCTTCTGTTATATCAAAATGCATGAAGACACAGTCATTTCTGTAATCCCACGGTCGTGGCCCTCACTTGCCATGGCCGTGGCATCCAATCCGAAACTGTTTTCCGAGACAACTCAAGTATTTTACATTTAAAACCAATCCATATGAATACAAACATAATCAAACTCTTCCTTTCTTCTAAAAATTAAGTTAAAGTTCAAATCTAACATATCCAAACTACTTTGCACTCATCCATATATTTAATCCATACTTATAACATTCACTAACATCACCCCTTGATCATCTCAAAACTTAATTCAATCCATAGAAATCAATACAAAGAAAGAGACACTTACTTGGATTCTTAGCCAAATCCTCAATATCCACTTGCAAATCTCTTGATATCCTTAAATCTTTGGTGAAAATAGAAGCAAAATCATCTCTCTCTCTCTCTCTCTAGCTTCTCTCTCTCTCTCTCTCTCTCTCTAGTCCAAGAGGAAGAAGAAGAAGAAGGAAAACGTTTTCTTTTTCCTCTTCTTATTCTTATCTCATATATATATATATATATAATAATAATAATAATAATAATAACAATAACAACAACAATAATAATAATAATAATAATAATAAATCTCCACCACACAACTTTTCCAACCTTTGACTTTCTTTATTTTTTTTTCTTTTTGTCCTTATTATCATTATTATTATTATTAATTAATTATACAAATATATATATATATAACTCACTTTCCTACACCACTTTATATCCCATGTATATGTGATGTATATGTATATGTCTTTTATATTGTATTTATATTTTCCATATATACCTATACATTAAATCCAAATACCACAATAGCTCCAAAACTTTTAGGGTATACTTTGGGATATTACAATTCTCTCCCCCTTAAATAATTTCGTCCTCGAAATTATCCAGCACAATCACAATCCATCTATAACAAATCACCATCTTAATTTCATATGAAGATAATCGTATTTTACATTATGATTTTATCATTTCACATAATTTTACTCTCCCCCTTATGTCAATCATCTTTTCCCAGTTCTCATAACTCATCATTATATATCTATTTTTATCTACTACTTTCTCAACTAAGCAACCAAGATAACTAATTACATTCCCAATGAATTTTCTTTTGTACAATAATCAAATCATCTTATAATCTATATACACCATCCATCTATTATATTCAAGATATTTTATCACTTCATCTCTTTATAGAATAATCTCTTAACTTTAACCTTGAAAATTTATTAATTTATATCTTACTACTGTTTATCCTGTCATTACAATCACTTTTGAAAATAACCACTTATCAAACTTTGATGGATAACAATATTTTCATTTTTCTTATACTTAAGTCCTTCTTTACCATATCTCTCACTTAACATTAATATTGATACAACCTCTTTAAACTTGCTTTACAAATAATCAACCTTTTCCCTTATTTCATCGTTTATAATTGATATATCATAACTCATTCATGTACTAGAATATTACCTCTTATATACATTATCACATATATCTTATACTCTTAGCACAACTATACATAGTAAATCTCGATAATAATTCGCAATCTTAGCAAAATTTAGATCAATTGATTTAGCTGTCATAATATAACAACATCTCAATCTTATTCTATACCAATCAACAATTAACTTATTTAAGCTTATCATCACATATCAATATACATGACCTAATTCTATTAGGTCAAACTCAATCTCAAATTCTAATCCCTTAGGATCCATCTGTTCGACTTTTTGAGACTATACTCATTAATAACAAATCACTTCAAATTATCTTTCAATATTCATACATATATATATATATTGCTTTCTATAATAGCAGTGCAATCTCACATAATTCTCATACTATAGTTATTAGCCATAGTTCATTCACTTAACATTGTTTCCATCAATTAATTCATCTTACAACAAAAATATATTCAGTATCATTTTCAATCATATTTCATAATTTCTCCCATTTATCATCTCCTCACATTATCATATCATTACTATATTTACATAATCACTTTTCTAACCATTCGTCATAATTCAAAACATTTACACAGTTCTCTTCTCTTTCCATACTTTCATAATTATAAACAAATTTCTAACATAGAACTGATAAGATACAACTTTACCATTCATAACTCCTAACCATGTTTCTTGAAACAAAATTATTAACTTCACCCACATAATACTACAATCATATCACCTCAGGCCCAAATCTGCTGATAACTAAATTAACCAGCCAATTACACTAACAAATCATACGGCCAGAGTATATTAATAATTACGTCTGTAGTTTATAAATCAATATTATTCCTCTATTATTCTTCTTCAAACATTTCCCATTACAATACTAAGTTTACATATTCCTTCTTTATACTTTTTCTATTCCCAAGAGTTAACATAATTCAACTTTGTTTCAAAACAATTTGCTCTTGATCATAAGTTCATCATTAGCCTAACTCACGTCAACAATATTCTTTATAACACTTTTATACACAACATTCAATCATATACAAATTTCATTTATTACTCCACTTCTAATTTATCTCTTATAAAAAACTTTTCATACATTATACTTCCCTTTATATTTTACACATATACAAATATTATTTTCACATACATAATCCTTGAACTAGAAAGCATTATATGATAGCCTAGCTCAGTTATTATCATAACAATTTCATCATCCAGTGTTATTTGAGTCCTTTCTCACTCTTCATTTCATCCCATAGTCTAACTCTGCATAGGTCAAGACCTAATCTCTCATAGGTCCACTAATACATGCTATATCATTCTCCATACCATTAGACAAGTAGTTATATCACATTCACATTCATAGGTCACATTCACAATGTGACTTGCTTTCTACATTTCTTACATTTTATAATTACATTCATATCGAAAAGCTCATTCCACATTTCCTATACCTGTATACACATAATCATACAATTATATTTAATTTCCTCTTTTACATACTATCAACACAATTCAACATCTATTACTTTTCATTGCACAACATTATTCTTATCCTTTTTTAGCATGACTTAAATTATTTATCAACTCAACATATATATATATATTCTAACCATGATAATACTTCACAAAATCTTAGTCACATTACTAAAGTAACATCTCTCTCACCTTTATTTTTAAATTCATTTAGTATACCATCTTTATATCCATTTGTTTACCATTCAACATATTTATATCACTCATATATTTATACATACGTACCTTACATCCAATCATATACACGTTGAGCCCAAGAATCTCTATAACATTTCCAAATTTAGTTATCATAAATCTCAATTTCTTGAACCAACGTTGCTCTATCCAATTCTCACTATTAATCTTATCACATGACCTAACTTTGCACAAGTTTGTCAATGCAAATGTAATTATTCTCAACATTAATAGATATATAATTATATAGGTTACAAACACACAATACTATGCGTACATTACATTTTCAAGTGATCAACTCAATCCTTGATCACTAACATATTACATCACATTATCACATTTCAAGTAGTCAACCTTATCATGACTACTTCATCATGCACCAACTTTTAGTTCATCAAATTACATATTTGTAAATCATTCTTAATATGCAATAGTATTCATTCCACATAGCTCATATACGTACTATACATTAAACTTTCGATATTCAAATTTTCTTCATTGAAGTTTAAGTTACTAATCGTATTTTATTAACATCAGCTTTAAAACTTATGTGTACACCATAATATAACATCAAAACAAAACATTTTCATAATTATTAAAGCTCATTTCAACAATCTGAATATTATCATTTACATAAATTTTATCATCACTTAAACATATCACATTAAATTCACAATGTTTGCATTAAAACAACAATGTAAACAACACCATTATAGTTCCTTACATTAACCAATATTTTTATTTTATTTTACTTTCATACAAAATCTTATTCAAACACTATCATCCTTCTCATATAATTCAAATTTATCACACATCACATAATGCCACATTCGAGACCAACCAAGGTGTTAATGCATATGCATGTATTACAAATTTCGTTTCAAAACTTTTCCTTTTTACTTCTATTTAAACTTTTCAAAATTTTTTTCTTTTTCTTTTTACTTAGGCCGAGAATCTCGAACCTAAGCTCTGATACCAAAATAATTGTAACACTCCTATATCCCATATACGCACACCACATACCACCTATCTGTAATATACGTATACCAGATACAGAAATATTACGGTCTATCTTTAAAACTACAATAATCTTTTTCATTATGCAGTTAAGAAACTTAATTATTTGAGTGGTACTATAAAACATAGCAAATAAAATATTTATTTATTCTGCAGCGGAAAATCATTATGCTTTTGATAATATTATATAATTATAAATGACCTTATCTTTACCAAAGTTCATTTATGTATATGTATACATGTTTATCATAATATGACATAATCAACTTAGACATATATGCATCACCTTCTAGTTGGTCTCGAGGTACTCCTACCTATCTCGTGGCATACTGACTTGCCTCCAGATCAGCCTCCTATATACCTGCGCGATTTACAAAACCGCGCTAAGCTAAAGAGCTTAGTAGTACAATTAAATAATATAAATGTATAATACAGAAATTCTAGCATATATATATATATATTAACTTCAGGTACTATTAGTTTCTTATCATGGTTTCCCTTTTCAATTACACCTTTCACATATCTCTGCTAATCTCATATATCGCATACATATATACATATTAATTACACTAACCACAAATTCCATTATTAATACTCACAATGAATATATCCATATACATATTACATATTATATTTCATAACATTACATGTTCTTATTTTATTCACAATTCACCACTCCTGAATCACATTTCCAACAAAGGCAACTATAGATCTCATTGTTGTATACATACCCATACACCTCATTTCAACAAATCACAATTCAATAACTTATCAAAATCTTCATGAAACAATATTCACCATTTTCACATCCATACACATTTTACACATCATAACTTATTTTCATAAGCTTATCATTCAACATAGCTTCTCAAGCCATAATCACTTTCAGTAATTTACTTATATATTGTATACATCTTATTCCATAATTATCATCATATATTTCATAACATTATGTTTCATTCCATAATTCACATTAAAGCAAGGACATGCATGGGCCCAAAACACTAATATGCCATTCCACTTTCAGAGTTAATGTTTTGGTTTAATTATCTCATTTATCATTATCATTTACCCAACTAGGCTTCCAGGATTTAAGTTCAACCAAGCTTCAAGGGGAACAAAGCATGCTAAGTATCAACCCAACTTGGCTTCAAGAACTAATCCAACCTAGCTTCAAGGGTTGTAACATCTCAATTAGGCTTCAAGGACTAGACCCAACCAAGCTTCAAGGGGAGTAAAACATGTTAAACTTCAACCCAACTTGGCTTCAAGGATCAAGCCCAACCTAACTTCAAGAGATTGTTACTATTATTAGGCATGCCACCAACAACAAACTCTGAAAATGGAATAACACATTAGCCACACAATTCATTTATTATTTCATTTACACTTCTTATCATCATAGAGGCAAACATGCCTTATTTCTTTCAATTGAATCATCATAGCCAATCACAATGGCTTCACATTTCATTGGATTCATCATAGTCAATCACAATGGCTTCACATCGTATCATATTTCAATTCACATTATAACACTTTATCATTCAAGCAACATGTCCATTTATGTCATTTCAACCATTATTACCAACCAGAATAATAATACATTTCATCATTCTCAAGACACATTAGCACAATTCATCCCATCAATACAATTCATCACATCATCATATTTCCTATTTCATATAGACAAACATGCTTTAATCATCTCATTAGGCCTCAATTCATCATTAAATATTTAACATAACAAATTGCATTGCACATACCTTTGAATGACCATCATAGCTTTCACACTATACAAATCATAACATTAGTCACATTATATTAACAATATAATAAATTACTTAACACATTTATACTAATGTGTTAAGTCTCAAAATCATATAAAAGAGTGCATCCATGTAAATGTGTACTTACCTCAAAGCCAACTCACAACAATCCTTACACTTCCTCTTCCAAGAGTTCTTCACTTCCTAAATTAAAGCAAATCATTTCCTTCCAAAACCTAATCCAAAAATGATACAATACATCAATTCTAATGTCATTATTCACTTATTAGTCTCATTCTAGGCCCTTAGATCACAAATTACAAGTCCACATCAACATTTAGGTTCCCACGGTCGTGGCCTTCAAGGGCCACGGTCGTGGCATTGAAGACTCTTCTGTTCTATCAAAATGCATGAAGACACAGTCATGTTTGTAATCCCACGGTCGTGGCCCTCACTTGCCACGGCCGTGGCATCCAATCCGAAACTGTTTTCCGAGACAACTCAAGTATTTTACATTTTAAACCAATCCATATGAATACAAACATAATCAAACTCTTCCTTTCTTCTAAAAATTAAGTTAAAGTTCTAATCTAACATATCCAAACTACTTTGCACTCATCCATATATTTAATCCATACTTATAACTTTCACTAACATCACCCCTTAATCATCTCAAAACTTAATTCAATCCATAGAAATCAATACAAAGAAAGAGACACTTACTTGGATTCTTAGCCAAATCTTCAATATCCACTTGCAAATCTCTTGATATCCTTAAATCTTTGGTGAAAATAGAAGCAAAATCATCTCTCTCTCTCTCTCTAGCTTCTCTCTCTCTCTCTCTCTCTCGTCCAAGAGGAAGAAGAAGAAGAAGGAAAACATTTTCTTTTTCCTCTTCTTATTCTTATCTCATATATATAATAATAATAATAATAATAATAATAATAACAATAACAATAATAATAATAATAATAATAATAAATCTCCACCACACAACTTTTCCAACCTTTCACTTTATTTATTTTTTTTTTCTTTTTGTCCTTATTATCATTATTATTATTATTAATTAATTATACAAATATATATATATATAACTCACTTTCCTACACCACTTTATATCCCATGTATATGTGATGTATATGTATATGTCTTTTATATTGTATTTATATTTTCCATATATACCTATACATTAAATCCAAATACCACAATAGCTCCAAAACTTTTAGGGTATACATTGGGATATTACAGTGTCACTGGCCGTGTCAGGCAAGAATTATACATTCTGAACTCTCATCCATGAAAACACAAACACTCCAAAATCCATACTACAACACCCTTAATCAACATCTTGGTTTATATACACATAAATCACCTATTAATTTAACACTTATATAACTTCAACATATCATAATAATAATCATTATATACATCATCCATATATCAATTACTCAATTTCCCAAACTCATTTATATTAAACCCTTACTAAACAATTTAACAATCCATCATCATCCTCATAAATAACCATATTATCATCATCTAAATACCAATTCAACATATATATATATATATACTTCAATCTTTCATTATCATCATCTTCACACACTAACCATATCAAATATAAACACAATCAATAGAAATCAACACAAAGAAATGAACACTTACTTGAATTCTTTGCCAAATCTTCAATATCCACCTTCAATTCTCTTAAAGCCCTTAATAATTTGCTGTGTATGCCAACAAAATCACATCTCTCTCTCTCTCTCTCTCTGTCTCGTTCAAGAAGAAGAAGAAGAAGAAAGAAAGAAAGAAGATATTTTCTTCCTTTTTCAATCTAATCATATATATATATAATAATATAATTAAATCCCTTAAAAATTCTCCACCACACACTTGTCATTCCCTTTTACTTCCTTTTCTTCTTCTTCTTATTATTATTATTATTTACAACTTACTTTTCCTACACCAATATATACATCATGTATATGTGATGTATATGTTGCTATATGTATATCTCTTATATATTGTATTTATATTTCCTATATTTTTCAAATACCATATATACATATCATCCTTCATATACATCTATCTCTTATAATATTTTCCTTACATATTTTACCAACATATCTTCTCACAACTACTATTCCAATGTACACCAAAATCGGGGTATTACAAAACCTCATCAGCAGCTGGTCTCTCTGGCACAGGAACAGGTGCCTCTCCAGCTCTCTCAACCCTAGCTCCAGCTCTACCCTCTTTAGGAGCTACACTCTCAGCACTACCCTCTATGGAATGACATGACTAAGACGCCATCACTACCTATATCTGTAAACACAGCAGAATATACCTCATCAAAGATCAGAGACTACCAATGCCAAAGCATGTATCTTATTTAAAAACCATATTTTAAAATCAAAATTTTTCTTTTTCTTACAATTCACCTAGGTTGAGAACCTCAAACCTAGGCTCTGATGCCAAAATAGCTGTAACACCCCTATACCCCACATATGCACACTACATACAACCACATCTGTAATATATGTATACCAAATACAGGAGTGTCACGGTTCATATTAAACAAACCAATCTTTCTTTTTAGCAATAATATGAGAAAACTAAAAACATTCAAGTTGTATTGTAAAACATACTAGATAAAACATTTATTTATTATGCAGCGAAAAATGTAGCGGTATTACATACATATACATCAAAATTTATATTTACAAAATATAAAGTTTATACATGTTTGGCAGTTTGTCTCTGATCTTTAAGTCCACAATCAACACTTCAAAAGCCTAGACTCAACTTTGTCTAGCTGAACTCTCCAGTTCTACCCTGTCACCTGCGCGATGAACCACAATCGTGATAAGCCAACGGCTTAGTGGTACAAACCACAATAATAATATACTTTAATGTAATGCCAATGTCATACATTCAAATATTATAAACAATACATAAGAATATCATGTTTCAAAACCTTACATTAAATCTTATTATTCATTTGTTTCACCATTCATGATTCACATTTAAACAAAGACAAACATGGGCCTTAAAGAAACTAATATGCCATTCAACTTTCAGAGTTAATGTTTTGGTTCAATTATCACATTTATCATCATCCCAACTAGGCTTCAAGGATTAAGCCCAACCAAGCTTCAAGGGGAGCAAAGCATGCTAAGCATCAACCCAACTTGGCTTCAAGGACTAAACCCAACCCAGCTTCAAGGGTTTGTAACATCCAAACTAGGCTTCAAGGACTAGACCCAACCAAGCTTCAAGGGGAGTTAAGCATGCTAAACTTCAACCCAACTTGGCTTCAAGGATCAAGCCCAACCCAGCTTCAAGGCTTTGTTACTATTAGGCATGCCACCAACAACAAAACTCTGAAAATTGACTAACATATTAGACACACAATTCTTTTATTATTTCATTATAAATTCCATTCTCATTTTCTCATAATCATCTAGGCAACCATGCCTCAATTATTTCATTTGCATTATCATAGCCAAACATAATGGCTTCATATCTCATCATTAGAGTATGCATAACCAATTTCATTGGACATACATTTTGAATGATCATCATATCTTTCACATTATGCAAATCATAGCATTAATCAAATGTATCAACAATGTAATAGATTACTTAACACATTTACAACCAAATGTGTTAAGTTCCAAAGTCATGTAAATGTATGCAACCATATAGGTTTGTACTTACCTCAAGAGCAACTTACACCACCCCAAACTCCTCTTCCAAGAATTCTTCAACACTTGGATTAGGGCAACTTAATCTCCTCAAAACCTTATCCAAAAGGGATGATACACACTTACTTAGAGGTACACATGAGATAATATAGATAAGATCCAACTAGGGCAAACTCTACAAATGACACACTCAACAACACGGGCGTGTCCCTGACCGTGCCCTAAATTCACAACACAGAAGCTTTGACATGCTCAGTGACATGGGCGTGTCACTGGCCATGTCAATCCTCCCTAAACGCAATGGCTATGACACGCTCAGTGACATGGATGTGTCACTGGTCGTGTCAATCCACCAACATCACAATAGCTATGACACGCTCAATGACATGGGCATGTCACTGGCCGTGTCAATGCTAATACAACACAGAAGCTGTGACACGCTCAGTGACATGGGCGTGTCACTAGCCATGTCACCCATCCAGAAAATAGAACCATTGACATGCCCAAAGACTTGGCCATGCTCATGGGTGTGTCAGGGCAAAAATCTTGATTCCGGCAACAACACCACATCCAACAAATCTCTTACTTTCACCATCTTCCACTCCAAACAAACTTAACCAAACACATCAATAAATCATAATAACTTACAAAAACACCAAAACAACTCAATACATACATCAAACACAAATCACAACCATCACATACACAAAGCACAACACTTGCTCTTACAACACCAAACTTAACCTTTCCTTCAAACCAATCCCAAAATCAACACCAATAAGATCAAACACTCTAAAATACACCAAAATCAAATATACACTTACCATCAACAATCAAACTCAAAACACAAACTTAAAAGAAAACCAAAGAATCAAGTGGAAAACTTACCAAAAGTGATAAAAACTCTTAGATTTCCAACTTGATCACTTGAAACACCCTTAAATCTTGAGTTTGGATGAGCAAAATCTCTCTTTCTCTCTTGCTATGGAGATAACCAGCCAAAGAGAAGGGGAAGAAGAAGATGAAGAAAGAAGAGCAAAGTCAACTACTCTTAACCATACAATTCTCTCTTTAAATCTCAACCAAGCAATTTTAATAATATAATATATAAATATCCACTTCCACTTAAATCAATTTCCATTTCAATCAATTTAATTACAATTAAATATTTCTTTTGACCCATTCATTAATTGACTTGTATATGTTGTATATATCTCTATATATACAACATATACACACTCCTCTAAACTTTCTTATCTTCCCACTTAAACATTAATATACTTTATTTCATTTAATCCAATTTCAACAATAATCACTCCAAAAATTTTAAGGTATAGTTTGGGATATTATAGTGGGTGTCCATTTATTTGCTTTGCTTGGACATTGCTTTGATTTTAATATAACGATGCTTTATTTCAATTATTGTGTGTAATAGGGATAATATTGTTATATTTAAGAATTCTATAATATTAAGACCTGTAAAGTAGGCCGGTTCAAATGAACCGGGCGTTGTGGGGGTGCTGGGCCATTTCTCACCTTCCCCACACGTACCCAACTTTCCGAACCCATTAGGGGGTTGGGGATTCCTTAGGAATCGAGTCATCCACCCTTTTCTTTTTCCCAGCCCGTTCGGGTGGTGACTCCATTTTCTCCGGACTTAGGTCTGTGTTCTCTAAGGCCCCGAGCCTAAACAGTACCGAAGTCGCAAGAACCATTCCACCGGGAGTGGGGGAAAAATCCCGGCTCACAGTGGCGACTCCACTGGGGATAAGAGAAGTTGATTCCGTTGGCCTTTATATTATTACATTCTTTCTTATAATGATATTATCCATTGCATCATATTAGATTGCATAGTGTGCGTGAGTTAGGACGCCCGTGTTACCCGTGTTGTGTTATGTAAGGGATATCATACTTTCACTCAAGGTATGGATATTGAGCATGGCATAACCACCCATAGCCTCGTACCTTTTAGTATATACTTGCTATGGGAACCTAAGCCTTTTTACCCAAAGACTAAAGCTCATAAAATTGGCCTAGTTACTTTCCTTAGGTTTTACCCCAAATGCATGTTGTTTGACTATGGTTAATTTATCTTAGTTTAAATCATGGCTTATTTGGTTTGATCTTTTTCTAATATGGCCTAAGTACATTTTAAGCTCAAAATAAATTTTTCTTTAAAATCTAAAAGACCAAAGCTATTTTCAAAACTTTTCAAGATGGTCTTTGGAAATAAAACTTTTCTAAAAACAAATAAAAAATTATTTTGCTCGTGACCCAAATACTAAGCCCAAAATCCATTTTTCTTACAATGGACTTAGAAACAAAATTATTTTCATCCAACCTTTTCTTACAAAGAGCTTACAAATTATTTAGGTCAATTACAAAATACCAAACATCAATTGTGAGCCTAGTTTATACTAAGAATAATTAATCATGGGCTTTTTTTTGGCATGAACCATTAGTTACTTTTTTTCGAGTGAGAAATCTATCTATAATAAACCTCTTAATTTAGTTTTAATCCAATGTAGCATAAAAGCTACTATAGTTGGTTAAATGGATTAAAACCTAATTAATGGGAATTAGTATGAATTGATTTCCATCTTCAAAAATATAACTACTGGTTGAAACATCCAAGAGAATTATTAGAAAACAAGATGCCTCGTGTTGGTATTTTGTTAACCATAATACCTAGGAAAAGAGACTTATCATTCTTGTGTGGATGTTATAAGGTTGGAAGGAACGTCCTAATTATCTTTCTTTGTTGATTGTTTATGCATACATTTGCATCTCATATCATTGATCCTTTCTGGCTCACAGCCCTGGATTACAAGCTTATGACAATCTGACCTACGCCGCAAGCGAAGAAGCTAGCAACGACTCAATCACTTGCTCACCAAAAGCAATGGAGCCCAAACAAATTCAAAGAATGGTGGATGAAGCCCTCAATGCCAAAATGAAAGAAATAAAAGAGGCCATAACTGAGACCATGAAGAACCAATTAACTGCAATTTTAGAAGATCATGCCGAAGCATCTGCTAGCACTAAGAAACCAAAGGACAAAGGGAAGACTAAAGTTGGTGAAGTGGTTTTTGATGATGAAAAGGTGATCATTGATGATGATGATGATTGGGCTCAATATTACCAAGATCCTTAAGACAAGAAGAAAGAACCGAAGATTGTTGAAAGATTAACTATGGAGAAAACTGAAGCTTCTGATGTTGAAAAGATGATTGCTGATTAAGAAAAGAAATTTGAGAAGAAACTAAAAACCGAAGAAATTTCCGAAGTTGACAAACTATTTAAACAAGATGTGGAGGTCCCTTATAAGTTTAAGATGCCATCCTTTGCAAAGTTCAATGGAACTGGAAACCCCCATCTCCATGTGAAGCTGTATATCACTGCCATGCAGTCTGCCTGAGCTACTAAAGCTCAAACTCTAAGATATTTCATGCTCTCATTGGACCCTATTGTCAAAAATTGGCTCAACACTTTGAAGGAAAGTACTCAAAAAGATTGGGACAAGTTGTACAAGGCTTTCATTCAACAATATGGGTACAATGTTGAGATGGAAGTTACCTTAATGGAAATGGAGTCCATTAGACAAAGGCCAAATGAGAATTTTGTGGAATATGTGAAAAGGTGGAGAAATAAAGCTACTTTGCTCAAGAAAAGGCCCGATGAGTCTGATCAAATAAGAATGATTGTGAGAGGGGTGTTGCCTAATCTTTGTGAAAGGATGTCTCATATGCTCATCCATGACTTCAAAGATCTTCTCCAAGCTGGTCTACAAATTGAAGGGTGGGAAAGGGAGAAGAACCGCTTTTCGGCAAGAAGGAATGAGAAAGGGAACTACCAGTCTGGAAATCAAAGCACGCAAAAAGAAGTTGATGTCAATACAATTGGTCAAGCAAATAGAAGGCAGTTTTCAGATCTAGGGAAGCCTTTGTCTTCAATCTTCAATGAGCTACAAAAGAAGGGACTGTTACAGCCATTGGCCCCCCGACCTTTGCCGAATCCTTTACCCTTAAAATTTAATACTAAAGCCTTTTGTGAGTTTCATCAAATACAAGGACATGAGACAGACAAATGCTTGTGACTAAAACATGAGATCCAAAATTTAATTGATAGTGGTAAGCTGCCTGAGCCTGATAAGACCAGCACAAAAGATAATCCTTTGCCTAAGTTTGGAAGAGTACCTCCACCGGCAACCTTCATGGTGGCAAAAGGATTAGAAGAAGATTTTATTTTATCATCCTTTCAAGATGGAAATATTGAAGATGAGAAAAGAAAAGAAGCTTAAACTTAACAAACTTTCCTTAGCTTGAATGTTGCTTTTCAATTTTCCTGTCTTTAATATTTAATTGGAACAATCTTGTTTTTCAAATTTAAATTTGTTTGAATAAATTACTTTCATCAAAATTTTATTGGTCTTTGTTCATTCCGGTGCTCAACCAATGAGGAATCTAGCTTGATGTTCATAAATTAATGTGTCTAGGCATCATGACTTGAATTACTTTACTAGAAGAGGAAATTCCTCTATAGCATTGAATTGTATATACTTACTTAGAGAGGGCTCCTGCATAATTACCTTTGTCTAGGTCCTAGTCAGTCTTAGAACATGCTTTGATAAACTTTCAAGGCGAAATTGAACTTTGCTTATTTAAGAGAGAGATGATCTAGGCATTGTTTGACGAGCCAACAAATTGGTATCCACCCAATTAAATATCAATCCCTAGTGGTCCCTTTGAGCCTTCATAAAATTTTAGCTTTCTTTTCATTGGCTTACAAACCCCTGTAACCTACCCTGAGCTGTTGTGATACTTTTGACAAGTCTTATGATCACTAAGATGAAGAGGCAAGAAGATCATGACCATAAGGATAGTTGATGTTCTGAAGACCATAAGGACAGTTGAAGTTCACCTAGTATCTCCAATCTATCAAGATAACATCAAAGTAATAAATGATTTATCCCTGTTAAAGAATATTTATGTTACTCCACTCATCCATTATTGGAAGCCCAAGTTAATACAAAGAAGACAACTCTTTTAGAGCTAGAACCAACCAAAAAAAAAGAAGAAAAGAAAAAAAAGAAAGAAAAAGAATAGAAAAAAGGACAAAAGGAAAAAAGGACAAAAAAGAAAAGAAAAAAGATAAAACCTAAAAAGGCGGTTCAGAAAGCCAACTGAGTTCTCTTTTATCTAAAGTAGCAAAAGTCTTCCATTTGGTTCATAAGGACATTTTGACTTGAATTGGTCCAACCTAACCAAAATTGGAGAAAAAAGGAGGAAAACCATCCAGTTCTTGAAAGTTTTGTACTTGACAGTCCTACAAGGAAGGACAAAATGATAAAATGCTCAAAGAAAGGGAAGAGTAAGAAAAATAAAAGGAAAGAAAAGGGAGAAGAAGAAAAGAAGTGAATTTGTGTACCAAACTTTTTGCAAGGGCAAAGACTGTCCTAATCAAGATCCAGATTAGTACCAAGAAGATTGCTCCCAACTGTCTAAAGTTCCAACAAGAAATTTGTAGTGTGAAGGTTTGTCCTTTGTGTCACATCAGCTCCTATCTCAAAATGGCCTTCATTTAACCCATGTCCCTTATAGACCCATTTCAAGCCTATTAAAGACCTATTGATCTCTCTTGGTAGGTACAGTCTATTAGTAGAGATAGTTTGGATGAGCATGCATATGAGATAGACAATATTTAAACTCAAATGAGTCCTTTGGCCAAGTAATGTGTATGTGCCTATCTGAAGTGCAACAATTCTTGCTTAAATAGAAATGATTCCCGAATTTAGTACGGTAACTAGGGTTGTCATGTTATAGATATGTTAATTTAAAAAATCAAGTCCTGAGGTACATTGACATTGATTTGGCAAAGCCAACATTTGATTTCAAGATCAAAATTCAAAAAATAAAAAATGTTTTTGTCACACGAAGCCTTCAAGTTAAGGGGAGTATGTTGCATCATCAAAACTCGAAGGACACATTGGGTAATGAAAATGATTACTGGAAAGGTCCTGAAGAAGTTACAGATTGATATACTGAAAAATAGTTTGAAATGGATGTATCTCTGCTATTTGGGGCCTCCATTATTCATGTTTTCAACATCTTGAAGATAAAAGCCATAAATGTGAAGCATTGTGTCACTCCAATGCAAGACCTGGACAAGCATCTAAAAGGAACCAATGAGAACACTTATGCTGATCACCACGATCTGTGAGTCGATAGAACGACTGTAAGTATCATTCATGCATATCATGCATACATGAACATATCACATTGCATTTTCTTGTATTGTATTGTCTATTCTTTATCAAAGTGAACAGCAAACACCCTGTGAAGTAAATAATCAAAAGAAGATATCAAATCAGGGGGGCATGGAAAGCCCATTGCTTGAGAAAGCTTCAGTAATTTTGCAAAGAGAAGAAACGCATGCTTTTGCGAAGAACTGGACAACAAAAACATCAATCAGATCCCGCATAGAAAAATCATGGGTTTGAGCCTTCATAGGGGGCAAAGTTTCTCCTTTTCAATTTTTGAGTTTATGCATAAATAAAATATTTTGAATATCTTGCCACGCAGGGGGAAAGGAGAAGATATGAAGGCTACATAAAAGGGCTGAATTTTTTATTCATGTATAATTAATGAACAATAAAATGAATTCTCAAAAGAATAAAAATAAAAAAAAGGAAAGAAGAAATCAATCAAAAGAGAAAATTAGATTCTCAAATGCAAAAGACAAAAGGTCAGTCCAGCTAAAAGAGCTAAAGCTAGGGTAAAGACCCGATCTCTAATGGATAAAGATCCATGTTTCAAGGGTTAAGACCCGATTTTCAATGGATAAAGATCCATATTTTAAGGGTAAAGACCCAATTTTCAATGGATAAAGATTCATATTTCAAGGGTAAAGACCTGATCTCTAATGGATAAAGATCCATATTTCAAGGGTAAAGACCCGATTTCCAATAGATAAAGATCCATTTTTCAAGGGTAAAGACCCGATTTCCAATGGATAAAGATCCATGCTTCAAGGGTAAAGACCCGATTTCTAATGGATAAAGATCCATTTTTCAAGGGTAAAGACCCGATCTCTAATGGATAAAGATCCATGTTTTAAGGGTAAAGACCCGATTTCTAATGGATAAAGATCCATATTTCAAAGGGTAAAGACCCAAAGTCCAAAGGATAAAGATCCATGTTTCAAGGGTAAAGACTCGATTTCCAATGGATAAAGATCCACATTTCAAGGGTAAAGACCCGATTTTTAATGGATAAAGATTCATGTTTCAAGGGTAAAGACCCGATTTTCAATGGATAAAGATCCATGTTTCAAGGGTAAAGACCCAACCTCCAATGGATAAAGATCCATATTCCTAGGTTAAAGATCCAATTTTCAATAGATAAAGATCTATTTTTGGTAGGTAAAGACCCACAATTCATAAAAATGGAACAACCAGTTATGCCATAATTCTCAACTGATAAAAGGTCAGTCAAAACAAATTCAAATAACCATCTCATCAAAAATTAAGTCTTATTGCTTTTCATTCTCTTTTGCTAAAGTCTCAAATCATTTAAGCAGGGGGCAAACTGTAGACCTTAATTTTTGACTCGGTCCGGTCCAATATATTTTATTTAGTCCAAAATAATTTTTGTGTTATCTTAATTAAATAATATTTATTTTAGTATTTATTTTTTTAATAATTTTAAAAATTATTATAATAATAAAAATAATAAAAATAAATAAATAAAAATAAATCGGCGACGAAAAAAGTCGTCGCCGAAAACAGTGGATGAAATGGCCTTGGGCCATTTCACCCGCAGGAGCTTTAAATAAATTAAATAAATTTTTAAGTAAATATTCGTTAATTTTTAATAAATTAAATTAATTAATTAATTAATTAAATAATTTAAATAGAAAATTAAAGGATTAAAAGTGAGAAAATAAAATGTATATGTAAAATATATATATAACATATACAAAAGTCAACATTGAAAGAAGAAAATCAATGGTCAAATGGCAAAATTGTGAATATGCTTTGTAAAATTAAAATTAATTAAATAATTTAAAAATAGATTATTTATAAATGAAAAATAAAAAATCTCATTTTTAAATTAATTAATTAATTAATTAAAAATATTAAAATAATATAAATATATGGCTCGCAGCCCGCCTGGCATGCCCGACGCTCGCACCTCGCCTTCCAGCTCTCGCAGTCCGACGCAGTTTTTGCCAGCGAATTTTTTTTTATGCAATTTTTTTCGAAATCAAATTCTATTTGATTTCAGTTTTCTTTTCCTAATTAATGATAGTTTCCGTAAACAAATTGAATTAATCATCTAAATTCCCTATAAATAAGACTAAAAAACAACACAGAAGGGAGGAGACTTTTAGGGAGAGGACTTGAACTTTGGAACGATCGGACTTTAAAAATTTTTGCAGTGAAACAATCAGATTTTTTTAGAGAGGAGAGGAATAGGCAAGCAATCAAGCCATCAAAGGCAGTAACCTTTTCTTTGTCCTTGTTCATCCAAGAAGCAATTTTTTGGTGGAACCAAGGAACGAAGGTTTAAATCTTTAATTTCTTTTTATTTCTTACAGTCATTAAATTGTTTCTTCTATTAAAAACCTTAGAACCCTAATTTATTTCTTCTAAACCTTAGAACCTTAAATTATCTCTTCTATTTTCAAAAACCCTAAAATTACTTTTTTGTTTCTTCTAAAACTTAAGAACCCTAATCTATTTCTTCAAAATCTTAAAAACCCTAATTTGTTTCTTTTCTTTCCAAATATCTTGAATCGTTTTGCCAAATTCCTTAAGCCCTAAAAATCAAAATAATAATCGGTTACCAAACCTATTCTTTTTTAAAATCACAGTAGCATTATTTTCATAAAATATCCAAAACCCTAAATTGATCATTTTATTTCCAAAAACCCTAAAAAAAATACTTTCTATTTCCAAAAACCTTATATCGTCTTGCTTATTTTCAAAAGCTTTATAAACTCTAAACTATTTCCTTCAATTCCAAAACTAAGAAAGTAACCCCAAACTAGCTAATATAAACCCTAAATTTTCCTAAACCTTAATTCATTGAATTTAAAACCCCAAACTAGTTAATTTAAACCCTAAAATCTTAATTTTCAACACCAAAGCCTATAACTCTAAAAACCAATTTCTAAAGTTTTCTGGGGCGCTGCCCCCTTGACCCCCGCCCACTAACCAGCTAGCAGGACCGCTATATGGGCTCGTCGAAGGGGTCAATATTCATTTGTGTATTAAGAGTCCGCATATTTAACTTTCCTTTTCCCAAAGCCCTAATTTAGTAATTAAAATTCTAAAATCCTATTTTAAGATGCGAATCGTAAATTATATATTTATTGCTTTATTTAATTACTTAGTTCATTATATGCTTTAATTTATTTTCAATGCTTGATTTATTTAATTTATCATGGATGAATGTTTATTATATATTTTGATTAGTGTTTAATATCAAATTGGATTTCTAAATGTTGTAAGAGGTATGTTTCCACTTTGTGGGTACCTCATTAATTAAGTTCTATATAATTTAAATTGCTTTTATATTTTAGACCAATGTAAAGGATATTTTCTGCCTTTTGGTGGGTGTCCTATTAGTTTAGACATGGATGATGTAAGGGCATGTTTCCATCTTCGGGTGGGTGTCCATTTATTTGCTTTGCTTGGACATTGCTTTGATTTTAATATAACGATGTTTTATTTCAATTATTATGTGTAATATGGATAATATTGTTATATTTAAGAATTCTATAATATTAAGACCTGTAAAGGAGGTCGGTACCAATGAACGGGGCGTTGTGGAGGTGTTGGGCCATTTCTCACCTTCCCAAAATGTACCCAACTTTCCGAACCCATTAGGGGGTTGGGGATTCCTTAGGAATCGAGTCATCCACCCCTTTGTTTTCCCGACCCGTCCGGGTGGCGACTCCATTTTCTCCGAACTTAGGTCTGTATTCTCTAAGGCCCCGAGCCTAAACAGTGCCGAAGTCGTAAGAACCATTCAATCGGCAGTGGGAGCGAAAATCCCCACTCACAGTATGTACATACTTTTGATAATCTAAATATATTTGCATTTTATTTGGCTTAACACATTTTAGATAGAAAATGTGTTAAGCTAATTGGTTATTTGTGTCACGACCGGCCATAGCAGATATGTATAGTAATTATGTGTATAGTATTCATACGTGCTGACAAAGTAGGCATACTAAAGAGATCCGGCTAACCCTAGACCGTTAAGCTATAATTCATTAAAGGACCGGGGTTAAACGTGCGTAACTAACGGCGTTGGGTGACCAGTCTGGGAAGTCTTAATAATGTATGTGATAGTGTAATGAAATGGAAACTAGAGAAAAACCGGGTAAAAACTGTGAACTGTGACTTTCTTCGGAAACGCCCCGTTAGAGAGAAAGGAAGGCACGTAGACTAGGGGCATTTTGGTCATTATTAATTAAAATTTATACATGAATCCAAAGTAGGAAATAAACACACGAGTGCATAGAGGACGTCGAGGGGTTGAATATGAAACGATCGTCAGTAGAAACGGAGCCCGGGCAAACCCGAGCAAAGAAAGGACCTAAAGGGAATTTTGTAAAAAGTCGAGGGCTTATTGGTAATTTTTTTAAAATGACTTGGAAACCTAAAATAGACCTTAGAAATAGAAAGTAGAGGTTGAGAGGATCAAAACCATATGTAGTTTGCCTCGTGGAACCACACGGTTTAAAAGTTACAGACAATCAATCACCGGAGGGTATTTTGGTCTTTTCACATCCTAAATCATAAAATTACAGCAAAGGGAAGAAGAGGGGCCAAAATATGATTAAAAGAAAGCCCAATGGCTTGGGCCTTAAATAAATAAAAGAGAGAGACAATTGTACCAATGAAAATTGGCCATTTTGCCTTAAAGTGGACCAATTGGAATTAAGCATTTGTCTTGACACATTATTAGCCAAATTGGGTAGCCATTTGGACCAAAAACACATGAAAGAAGAAAGAAAAAACTCCCTCTTGAGAAGGAGGGTCGTCCAAGCCATAGGAGAAGGAAGAAAGGTGGTGATTTTCAAGTTTTAAGGTTTATTATCAAAGGTTTTGGTGGAATCCAAGGTCCTAAACTAAGGTAAGTTCATTTCTAATCCTAATTTCAGGTTTTAATGAGTAATTTGAGAGATTAAATTAGGGTTCTTATGGTGGATTTGGGAAAAACTTAAGTAGTGATGATATTGATTAATTAAATAGAAGAATTAAGGTTTCTAAGGTTTAATAAGGTTAGATTAGGACTTAATTTGAAAAGAAATGGAAGGGTAGTGCATGTTCTAAATTTATAGGGTTTATGGTTGAGGTTGTGTTGTGAAATTTTTGTAGGCAAGGGCGGAAATAAGGAGAAGGAAGAGCTTGAAAGAGAAGGGAAAGCAAAAGGAAATTAAAATACAAGGTTTGGTACTTTACCTTGGAAGAATTAATTTTTCTTTCATTTTCTTGCCAAAAATTCATCTATGGAAATTTTGCTATGGATACCTAAATGTGTTGTTTGAGTTTGAATTCAATTGTTGAGTGGTATTTTTGAATCCATGTGGTGATTGGGTTGTTTAAATTCAAATAAAATCTAATGTTTTCAATGATTTTGGTAAAAGAGTTTATGAACTTTATTTAGTTCAAATTGGTTTAAACAAGCAAGTTATTTTAAAAGGGAAGTGTCTAAGTCTTCATTACATTATTAGGGAAGCTTTGAAATGGGTTTAAAAAAAATATAAACAATTTTGCACCAAATGCAAGTGGGGGCCGAATTGGTGCCATTTGGGAGCCAATTCTGGACCCAACTTTGGGCAGCCGGTTGAGGCAGAAAACGATGGAATGTTTCGACAAAATTTTACATGCAATTAGTCAACATATGAAATAAGTTTCCTGTAAACTTTCAGCCAAAAATAAGATCATTTACCTGGTCAAATGCATGACTGAAATTGACTGAAATTTAGACGAAAACCAGATTTTACTATTCATATGGTTATTTCATTTGCATTGTCGATTTTACGCGCCGTGTTACTATTCTTTTGGTCATTTTTGGGAATTGTTCTAATGTGATTTGAAGTGTGTGGAAATGACTGGGAATGGTGGTAAACACTTGGAAATGAAACGGCCTTTAGCTACAGAGTTAGTACACGACGAAATAGCATGACTTAGTAAAAATGAAAAGGGGTGTGCAAATCATTTAAAAATTTGTGGAAATCTTGGATTTCAATTTTAAACCCTTATGCTCTACTTGGTGGTTGAACTTGGTAGATAAGGGTATAGTGCACTATGCTAACATATGCAGTACTGCTTGATATTGTGATTAAATTGTTATGATCTGAACTCAATGGTGAGGACCATTGGGGCCAATGGTGAGGGCCATTGGTTATAACCAGGATGGTGAGGACCATTCTTGTGAATTGATATCGGTGGTGAGGGCCACCTGTGTTACAGTGGTGAGGGCCACTGCCTTATCGTTGTGGTTCTGCTTTTACCAGTAGAGCAAAAATTTACAAACTATGACACGACTATTTTATGGCATAAGTTGAATTGTGAATATTTTACAATTTTAGTTGAAATCTTTTGAAAAACTTGAAATTCTTTTTCGGGAAGTACGTTTTTATTTCATTGAAGTGAGCTTTATATTTTATTGCTTATAGTATTTATCATTCATATATTTTATTGCCTTGCTTGTACAAATACTCTTTACTTTTATTTCCATTGGTAAAGTATCCACTGAGCGACATTGCTCAGCGAGTTAAGTTTTCCTTAACTCATAGGTTCAGAGCAGTAGCTAACTCTTGGGAAGCGACGACCAGACCCACAGCATCTCAGGGTAGATCTCTTAGTTTCCATTTTGAGTTAACTAGTTGTGGCATGTATATATATATAAGATTGAGAATTACTATGTTATACTGTACGTTAGTAGTATGTCATAATAATAAACCTCTACTTTATTTTGTACTAGAAGTGTGAATTCTTCTTGCAGGTTTGTGGTTGAGGTTATAAGGGGGATTCATTGGGAGTATATTGAGACTGATTGTGTTCGCATTGGTTTGTGTAAAAATGTTTTCAAAAATCAGAAAAACCAGTTTTGTTGACACTTAGGACCCAATTTCTAGGCGAACCTCTAGCAAAATTTCTGTAAAAACCGAAACTAAAATTTGACTAAGTAAAATTGGTAGCAACATTAGGTTAGTGTGGCGCCTCTACTCGGCTTACACATATAGGCCGGGAAGGGGTGTTACAATTTTTAGTATCAGAGCCAGGTTTAGAAGGTCCTAGGTAGTTAGTTGAACTAAACCTTAAATGTATGACACATAGGGTTAGGTTAGGGGTTGTAAATATGTAACTATACATGTGTGTAGTATTGTTAGTTATGTTATTCTAATTATAACAGGAGTAATTATGGGTGATCAAAACAATGAGATGAGGGAGCTGAGGATGGAAGTAGAGAGGCTAAAGCAGATAGTGCAGGAGCAAGATGATACCATAGATATCTTGACAGATCGAAGTCTATAGGATCGTGAAGACCTGAGATTAGCACATGAGATGATTATCTCCTTGATGAGAGACATGCTGATGTTAAAGTAGGATAGGCTTAGTCATAGAGTGGAGTTTGATAGTGCCTGTAGGAGTCTCGGGGTAGCACATAGAGAGATCCGTGCTTTGCAGGAGAGGGTCAAGGAGCTAGGCCAGCACTTACCTAGTGAAGCATCGCATGACCCAGAGTTTGATCCTGAGATAGAAGAGTATTTGTCTGAAAGTGCCGCCTCACCTAGGGCACCTACTCACTGAGCTTCGAGATGTGTTGCTTTTTGGAGGTTCTTTTTGTTATGTACATATGTGACATCAGGGTATCGTGTAAATATTGTATGGTAGTATGACATGATGATATAGTAGTAAGGAGTCCTAAATTTTGGAATGTACATAAGGGCTTCCTAGTAATGTAAATACTTTTGCTTGGAAATAAATAAAAGCTGTGTTGTATATGTGTTATTTAAGAGTTTTATCTTTATATACATGCCACTTAGGGTAATATAATGTTGTTGGTCTGGGTCGTTACTGATGATGGGATTGTATACATTTTGCTCTGTTCTTTAGATGTCGCAAGAAGCGCAGTGTGATATAGAGGAGGAGGTCAAGTCTCAGGCCTCCTGAACTGTAGAAACGCATGTATCAAAAGACACCTGCATTTGAGCAATCACCAGCTGATGCTCCTATCCCCAACAAAATGTTGCAACAAATGGCTGCCGTATTACGGCAGATAGCCGGTGCCGCCCCGGCACCACCACCAGTGCCAGCACCCGTACCAGTACCTGTTGTGGGAGGGGAAAGGAAACCCCTGATCGAAAAGATAAGAAAGTACGGGGCGAAGGAGTTTAGGGCCCGAAGGGACGATGATTCTTCTACAGTCGAGTATTGGCTGGAAGGAATGGTACGAGCCTTAGATCAGTTACAGTGTACTCCAGAGGAGCGAGTTGTGTGTGCTACTTCCTTGTAAGTGGAAGAAGCGTATGTCTGGTGGGACACTGTCCAACAACGAGTTCCACCAGAGCAGAGGACATGGGACTTCTTTGTGAGAGAATTTAAGAGAAAGTTTATTTCTGAAGCATATCTCGACGCTAGGAGGAAAGAGTTTCTACACTTGAAGCAGGGGCGAATGACAGTGACAGAGTACGAAAGAGAGTTCACCAGATTAAGCAGGTATGCTAAGAAAGCGATAGAAGAAAAGGAAGATCGATGTAAACAATTCTTAGACGGATTGAATAATGAGATTAAGGTGCAGCTGATTGCTGCTCATATTAAGGAATTTTCTGTGTTAGTCACCCGAGCTATTAAAGTGGAGCAGTGTCAGTCTGATGAGCAAAATAGAAGACAGAAGATGAAACAGAAGAGAGATACCCAAAACTATTCAGGAAACTACCAATCATCAAGGAAGCAATTCCGAGGCAGTGGTTCCACGGGAGGCGGTCAACGCCAGGGTTACAGTCAGGGATCGAATCGCGGTGGCCCAAGTCAAGTCATCTCAGTCGCTAGTACCAAAAAATCTGGAACGATCGGACTGGATTTTAAGGAGATTAATAGGAGAGAACTTTAAATTTGGGACTTCGGATTTGAGAGTAACAAGCAAAGCAATTAAAATTTTATCAAAGGCAGCAACTTTGCCTTTGTCTTTGTTCATCCAGAAGTTAATTTTGGTGGAACCATCTACACAGGTTTGATCTTTAATCAGAAAATACTCATAGCTTTTTTTCTTTGATTCATAATAATATACATACAAAACTTTGATCTTTGAAGATGTAATGACTTGATCTTCGTTCCAAAAACCATAAATGATTTCTTCTATTTTCAAGTATCTTAAAAACCCTAATTCGTTTCTTTTGTTTCCAAAAACCATAAATGATTTCTTCTGTTTTCAAATACTTTAACAACCCTAATTCGTTTCTTTTGTTTCCAAAGACTTTAAATGATTTTTTTCTGTTTCCAAATACCTTAAAAACCCTAAAAAAAAATACTCTTTTGTTTCCAAAAACCTTAAATCAATTTTCTTATTTCCAAAAGCTTTTAAAAATCCTAAACAGTTTTCTTCTAATCCTTTTCCAAAATTTCCAAAAGTTTTGTTAAATCTCCAAACCAAATCTCCAAACCTTAACGTACTTTACAATTTCTAAAAATCACAATTACTTTAAAAAACTCTTAACTATTTTCTTCAATTCCAAAAACAAGACAATAAACCCCAAACTAGTTAATCTAAACCCTAAGTCTCAGATCTTTCAAGCAGGGGGCAAATTGCAGACCCCTAATTTTTAACCTAGTCCAATTCGATAGTCCAAGATAATTTTTATGGTATTTTAATTTTTTAAATAATATTTTAATTACTAATAGTATTTAATAGTTATTTTTAATAAAAATATAAAATATAAAATATAAAAAATTAAAAAAATCAAAAAAATAAAAAATCGGATGCATCGGTGAGCGATGCGCGCAGGGCATTTCGCCACAGAAAAGTGTCTGCGGCGAATTGGGCAGATGACTATCAACGGTGAATTGGGCATTGCCCAATTCGCTGCAGCTGAGCTTGCCCAGTTTTACGATGAACTGGCTTGCCCAGCTCGCCTGGCCCGCGCCCATAGCCCGCAGCTATTTTTACTAAAGTAATTTTTGCCAGCGCAGCTCGCAGGCCCGGTTTTTTTACCAAACCTTATTTTGCATGGTTTTGTAATTTTTTTCTAAATAGTTAGTATTTCCTCATTAAAATAGGATTAGGTTTTTATTTTTTTCCTATAAATACTACATTAAACACACTAGAAAGGAAGAGGACGGGGGAAAAGAAAAAAGGGACGAAAAAGTAAACCCGAGAGATAAAAAGGAAATGGAAAAATAAACCCTAGAGACAAAAGGGGGACGGAGAGAAAAACCCTAGCAACAGAGTAAAAATTTTAAAGCTTACAATCAGGAAGCTAAAACCTTTAAACAGCCAACAACAATTGAGCAATCAAAAAATCAAACACTGTCCAATTCACAAGGCAGCAAAGTCTTGATATTGCTCGGCCAGAAATTAAGCATTGAGGTAGGCAGAAGCTTGGATCAATCACTTCAATTTGGTGGAGCCTTCAAACATAGGTAAGTTCTCTAAATTCAGTTTATTAAATCAAGAATCACTTCCACTTTCAAACTCTCATCACAACATACTGATTACTTAATTTCTTTTTTAATTCAATTCATACAGTAGCTAAGGTTTTAATTAAAGTGAATAATATAATCATTCAAAACTCAAATCTAATTTCTTAAACTCTAATTAATTCAAGCCCTATTTCTTAATTAATTTTATTTTCAAAGCTTCACAGTAGCTATTTTGTTATAATTTTATTTAGTGAGTTATTTTAATCTTTCAACAATAAATTTGGCTTTCTATATTTATTTCACCTAAAAATACATAAGTAGTTGGTATAGTCAATATTAAAAGCACATTCAACTTTTATCACAGAAAAAGCATCAAATTCTAAATTCAAAATTATAATCTATAGAATCAAGATTTCAAACTATAAAACCCTAATGTCTTAACCGTAAAACCCTAAAACCTTAATAGCCTTAAAACATGTTTTTCAATTCTAAAATCCTAATTACACCTTTATAAAAATGAAAACAACAATTTGTTTGCTTAAAACCCTAACCAAACCTATTTTTTAAATCACAGTAGCATTATTTTCATAAAAACATCCAAAAGCCTAAATCTTTAAAACATCCAGTAGCTATGTTATTTCTTTAAAATATTTCTCAACTAATTAAACTAGTATGTGCAAAACCTTAGGTGTTAAACATAATACCCCAGAAACCCTAATTGATGCATGAACCCCTAAAGTTAATATACTTGGTGTTTTATTTAAATTGGATGAATGTTTATTATATATTTTGAAGGATGTTTGATGTCTTTGATGAATGATTTATTTATTATGAATTGATTTTTACTTTTATTGATTTATTTTGATTTCAAAATATTGTAAGAGGTATGTTTCCATATTTTTGGGTACCTCATATCGTGAGCATTATGTAATTTATTTTATTTTAAAGTTTTTGGACCATTGTAAAGGACACATTTTCACCTTTTGATGGGTGTCCTATTTAGTTTTAGACATGGACAATGTAAGGACATGTTTCCATCCTCGAATGGGTGTCCATTTATTTGCTTTGTTTGGACATTGCTTTGATTTTTATATAATGATGCTTTATTTTAATTGTTGCATGTAATATGGATAATGTTATTATACTTAAGAATTTTTAATATTAAGACATGCAAAGGAGGCCGGTTCCAATGAACCAGGCGTTATGGAGGTGCTGGGCCGTTTCTCACCTTTCCCACACGTACCCAACTTTCTGAACCCATTAGGAGGTTAGAGATTCCTTAGGAATCAAGTCATCCGCCCCTTTCTTTTTCCCTGCCCGTCCGGGTGGCAACTCCATTTTCTCTGGGTTTAGGCCTGTGTTCTCTAAGGCCCTGAGCCTAAAAAGTGCTGAAGTCGCAAGAACCATTCCACTAGAAGTGGGGGTGAAAATCCCCGCTCAATGTTTATATGGAAAGATTAGTGTTAGGCAAGTTTTAAGCAGTTGAGGGATATGTTGACACAGGCTCCTGTCCTTACCCTACTTGTGGAATGTAAACCTTATGTGATATACGGTGATGTTTCACATAATGGTTTGCTATGTGTTCTGATGCATGAGGGTAGGGTCATTACTTATGCATCCCGACAGTTGAAGCCTTATGAGTTGAATTACTTGACTCATGGGGAAAAATGTTTCATTTATACAGATCATAAGAGTTTGAAGTACCTCGATATTTAGGGAGAGTTGAATCTTTGACAAAGATGGTGGTTAGAGTTGAATAAAGATTATGACTGCTTGATTGATCATCATCCTAGCAAGGAAAATGTTATTACTGATGCCTTGAGTTGGAAGTCTATGGCTGGTTTGACTGCTTATTCACTCTCGTTTCTTATTGAGTTGAGAGCATTGCATGGCAGATTTGAGTTATATGATGATGGTGCATTGATGGCTCAGCTGCAGTTGAGGCCAGTGTTGTTAGATTAAATTAAGGAAGCCTAGCTGGGTGATGAGAAAATCTAGAAGATTGTGATAGATTGCCAAAAGGGGGAGAGTCAAGACTTTCATGTGAGAGATGATGGTAGTTTATGGTACAGAGATAGGTTGTGCAATCTTGATAATGTAGAATTGAAAATGAAGATTTTAGAGGAAGCGCATCAGTCATTTTATGCTATGCACCCTAGAAGTATAAAGATGTATAAGATCTGAAGTAGTATTTTTGGTGGCCAGGTATGAAGAGGGATATAGCAGAATTTGTATCTAGATGTCTCATTTGCCAGAGAGTGAACACCAAGTTCCTTCAGGGTTGCTTCAGCAATTGTCAGTAACTGAGTGGAAATAAGAGCGAGTGACAATGGATTTTGTGACTGGACTACCTTTGACCCAGAAGAAGCATGATGTAATATGGGTGATAGTTGACTGGATGATGAAGACAACTCATTTTCTTCTAGTTTGGATGGATTGCTCACTTGATAGGTTGGTTGAGCTGTATATCAGTGAGATAGTGAGACTGCATGAAGTCCCAATTTCTTTGGTGTCGAACCGAGATCCCCATTTTACATCTAGATTTTAGATGAGTTTATAGGATGTATTGGGTTCTCGGTTGCACTTTAGTACTAATTTTCATTCTCAAACAAATGGGCAGTCAGAGAGAGGGATACAGTATCTAGAGGATATGCTGAGGAGTTGTACCATTGATTTCACTTGAAGTTAGGACATATATTTGTCACTGATTGAGTTTGTAACACCCTTATATCTCGTATACGTACAAAGCATGCTTATACGATCGTATTATACGTATACTGAATATAGAAATGACACACTTTACAAATACACAAATCATATTTAAAGTAAAACTATAAATTTAAGAAATACCAAATAAAGAGAAATGAAAATCATAAGACACAATAGATAAAAACGTTTGTTTATTACGCAACGGAAGTTGCATCCAAAACTTACAAATATGAATACATTAAACCTCCATAATTACAAAATATAAAATATATACATGATTGGCAGCTTGACTCTCCGATCTTTAAGCTTTAATCCAACTCTACACAATCAAAACAACCTCAACTAGGTCTAGAGGAATTCTCTGTCTCAACTCTATCACCTCTATCACCTGCGCGATGAATCATAATCGCGCTGAGCCAATAACTCAGTAGTACAAACCATAATGCTATTATGCTTAATCAATAACAATGATATACAATCAAACAATAAAGATCATACTCAATATACAATATTTCATGAGTATTACATTATTTCATCATATTACAACATCATTCATAACATCAACATGACATAGACACCTATGGGCCCAACAAGTGTTTAATACGATATACAGAATTCAGAGTTACTGTTTTGGTTCATAATAACAATAATCAAGCCCGTAGGCAACATATATATATATGTCTCTATCCATGGATAGTGTAACAGACCCAGTCTCTTGGACTATCAACTCAACAAATCGAGGAGATCCTTAACCCGACAAGACTGTTACCAATCATATATCTCATAATCACAATTCTCATAATGTAACAGACCCAGTCTCTTGGACCTCAATTCAACTCAAATTGAAGAGATCCTCAACACGGCAAGACTGTTACTATTCATAATTTCATAGGCATGCCACCCAAATCCAGAACTCTGAAACTGAATAACATATTAAACATACAATTATATCAGTATTCTCTTTTTCAATTTGTATCTCAATATCAAATAGGCAATCATGCCTCAACACTTTCATTTGTATAACCATTGCCACTCACAATGGCTTCTCATCACATTTAAATCATCATGTCTCAATTCACAATATAATACATCATCTTTCACATATTCATAATCAATTACATTGAACATAATCATATATGCATACATGTCTCAATTATCTCATTTCACATTATACATATAGTACATTTCACAAGATTCACAATGTGCAAACATAACATTATTCATATATAACAATAATGTCATATCAAGTGAATGTATGCAACAATGCAAGGTTTGTACTTACCTCAATAACAATTCACACAACTCTAAACACTTCCTTTCCAAGATTCTTTTACTTCTTAGATCAATGATAAATCACTTTCTTCAAGACCTAAACCAAAAATAATAACATACACTTGCTTAGGGATACACATGAGATAATCAAATTAAGAGTTAACTAGGGCAAACCCTAAACATGACATGCTCAACCACACGGGCGTGTCCCTGACCGTGCCCTAACTCCACAACACAGAAGCTTTTACACGCTCAGAACCACGGGCGTGTCACTGGGCGTGTAATACATTCTGCCTCTCTGAAAAATATCAACACGTCCAACAACGTGAGCGTGCTCATGGCCGTGTAAACTCTCCAATCTCACAGTAGCTATGACACGCTCAATAACACGGGCGTGTTACTGGTCGTGTCAAACCTACTGCCTCCAACACAATTGACACGCCTAAAACTCTGGACGTGCTCCCAGGCGTGTCAGGCCAAAAACTCAGATTCCGGCCAAAACCACAAAACACCCATCAAAACACTTCTTTTCACCAACATCCACTTCAAACAAACTTAACAAAACATACCCAAAAACCATCTTAAACTTACAAAAACACCAAAACAACTCCACATCTATAACAAACACAAATCACAAATATCATCACTAAACCCTAAACACAAATACAACACCATCTCTTCCAACCAACTTACTCTTTTCTTCAATCCATCCTTACAATCCATAATCAATCTAATCAAACACTCTTAAACATATCACAATCAAACAACACACTCTTAAATCATCTATCAATTTCACAACACAACTTCAAATAAGCAAAGATATCAAAAGAGGACTTACCAAAGTTATAAAACTTCTTGAATCACCAACTTGATCACTTAGATCTTCCTTCAATTTGTGCTTAGAACATCAAAATCCACTCTTGCTCACTTGCTTTCCCTTGTCTATGGAGGAGCCGGCCACAACAAAAAGAAAAGAAGAAAAGAACAATGAAGAAACAAAGTCAACTCCTCTTTAAATCTCCACCAAGTATTTCAACATGAGCAATTACCTAAACACCCTTATACAATTTGTTTTGATTTCCTTTAAAACACTTGCCCTCTTTTTGTAATTTTACAAAAAACCAAATAAATATCTTCTTCCCTTGACCACTCTTTTGACTTGCATATATGTTATATATATTATCATATAAATAACATAAACACTTCTCTCTATACACTCTTTCCTTTCCCATAACACATATACATTCAATCCAATTTAAAACAACAACAATATTCAAAACTTCTAAGGCATACATTGGGATATTACAGAGTTTGCCTACAATAATAGTCATCAGTTCAGCATTGGGATGGCACCTTATGAGGCCTTATATTGCAGGAAGTACAGGACACCATTATGTTGGGATGAGGTTGGAGAAGGTAAACTGGTCAGTCTTGATTTGATCGAGGAAAGGGAAGAGAAAGTGAAGGTAATTCAGGGTTGTCTAAAAGCAGCTTTAGAAGGACAAAAATCCTATAAAGATTTGAAGAGGAAAGATATAGAGTTCAGTGTGAGAGATAAGGTGTTCTTGAAGGTATCTTTGTGGAAGAAGATTCTGAGGTTTGTTGAGAAAGGGAAATTGAGTCCTCGCTTCATAGGACCGTAAGAGGTGCTGGAGAGAGTTGGTCTAGTGGCTTACAGATTGGCTCTGCCGCATGAGTTAGACTAGATACACAATGTCTTCCTTGTCTCTATGCTTCAGAATATATGTCAAACTCATCTCACGTCTTGTCAATGGAGTCTATCAAGGTGAGTCCATATTTGACTTATGAAGAAGAACGAACGGCGATCTTGGCATGAAAGGTAAAAGAGTTGAGGAACAAGAAGGTGCCACTTGTTAAAATTCTTTGGATGAACCATGCCACTAAGTAGGCGACATGTGAGAGTGTGCAGATGATGCGAAGCCAATATCCTTAGTTATTCTAGAGTTGATATCAGGTAATTTCGCAAATGAAATTTTCTTTAGGGGGAGAGAATTGTAACATCCATAAAAAAAATAAAACAATAATAACAATTAAATTAAATTAAATAAATAATTTAAATATAAAACTGAAGGATTAGAAGTGAGAAAGTAAAGTGTATATGTGAAATATTTATTAAATATATATAACATACAAAAGTCAACATTTAAAGAAGAAAGTCAAAAAGTAAAATGGCAAAGTTGTAAATATACTTTATAAAATTAAAATTAATCAAATAATTTAAAAATAAATTATTTATTGATGGAAGACAAAAATTATGATTTTTTAAAGAAATGAATAAATAAATAATTACAAATATTAGAATAGTATAAATGTATGGTCTTGAATTTTTAAGTGGAAAGAAAGAGAAAATACAAAATAATAATTGTCTTCTTCTTCTTCTTCTTCTTCAAGGTGGTCGAACCACCAGTAAAGAGAAAGTGAGATCTTTTCTTCTTCAAGGCACCAAAAATTAAAGGGATTTTCAAGATTTAAGTGGTGTTTTGGTAATTTCTTCTCTAACTAGTAAGCTTTCCATCTTATTCTTCGAAATTTCATAAAGTTTTGAATATGTGAAGTTTGGGTTTTTGGGTATGTGTGTTATAATTGCTTGAATGGGCATGTATGAAGCTATTTTGACTAATAAGTAATGATTTTTAAGTTAGATGGAAGAAAAGATTAAGTTTGGGTTGAGTTTGGATGAATAAGATGGTTTAGGGTTATGTGTAATTTGGAATTTTTGAATTACGTATTTTAATTGTGCAAATGGATTCCAAAGATGTTGTTTTGATGCTTAAACAAGGATTTTAAAGTCAAATAATGGATTTAATCAAGTTTGATTAGGGATTGTGTAAGGTAGTATTGAATTTAGGGTTATGGAAGAGAGTTTTTAAAGTATTGATTTTTAGTTGATTTTAATGTATAAACTATGTTATTAAAAGATGTAAATGATGAAAATAAGCTTGGATTAACATTTGGAATGGGCTAGAATGTATACTTGGAAAAGAAGAGATTATGGCACATTTTAGGGTTTAATTAAAGAATATGTGTTTATTTAATTTAATTGGTTAAAATATGTATAATATATTTTTAATGATAAAAATAAATTTAAAACACAAATTAAAATGGACTAAAATGGAATTCCAATGTTAAAGTAAGGAAAGGCAAATTTTGGGATATTGGTTGGAGTGATGTTTAATTAGGATTTTATATTTAAAATGCCTTGAAATGTAATTCTAAATGATTGTATTTGCTCACATGGTGAATAGGCATTAAAAGGAAGTGATTTGCCCAACCTTAGTGTTGAAGGGCAATTTGGAAGTGAGGATTAGGGAGTTATTTTTAGCTTGGATTTGGATGATAATTAAGGTGTGTACAAACTTTTGATAATTTAGATATATTTGCATTAAAGTTGGCTTAACACATTTTTTATAGAAAATGTGTTAAGCTAATTGGTAACATGAATATTCATGTACATTGTGTTTTAACATGTGAATTGATGAGTATGCATTATGTGCATTATGAAAAGCCGTTGTTAATGTCTAAAATGAGTGACATATGATTTATGTGTATTATGTGAAATAACCCAAAAATATTTAGGCAATATGATGATAATTTTAATTACCATACATTATGATAAAGCGGTGAGATATGGTGAATTAAAGTGATTGGGCATTGATATGAATGAGAAAAGTCAGAAAATGAGGCAATGTGATGAGAAATATTGATTATGAAAATATTAGTTATTTGTGTGTGCCTAGTATATTATTCAATTTCTAGAGTTTTGTGTTTGGCGCTATGCCTATGAGATTATTCTCATTATTTGCTTTCGGGGCTAGACGCTAGGTGTCACTGATATAAGATTTGCCGTCGGGCAAGACATTGAACGTCCCATGATTTGCATTCGGGCTATACACTGGGTCTCAAATTGGACTAAAATAGTAACTCTAGGATTTGAATAATATATTAGATTATTTGGGCCCATGCTTTTGTGTGTGTTAATGTGAAGCATAAAAAGATTAAAGATTATGTTTTAAAGTGGAAGTGAAAACCACATTATGAAATACCATGCAACAACATTGTAACACCCCGATACTCCATATAAGTACTATACATACACCTAGTATACATACAATAAGTATATAAAGTATAAGGATGTCACTTTTTGTTACATTTTTAAAATCTTTAACAGAGTTCAAGCCACAATACATAAATTTAAAGAACATTTACAAAATCATTATACTTTTAATGATCTGACATATATATAAGAATCTTATCTTTATCAAAACTTCATTTATACATATAAATACACTCTTGTAAGAAATACATCATAATTAAAAATTATACATGTATGAATCACCCTCTAGTTGGTCTTGATAACCTCTTACTCTTCTCGTGGCATAACGAAAGACTTCATATCTTCCACCTAGTCACCTGCGTGATTACACATCCGCGCTAAGCCCAAGAGCTTAGCAGTACAAATATAACATATAAACATACATTATAGAAATTCTAGCATATAATGAAATATCACTTTCATGTACCATTAGTTTCTTATCATGTTTTTCCTTTTGAATTGCACCTTTCAAATATCTCTACTAATCTCATATATTATATATACATATATACATATCATTAACACCAACCACAATCCATCACTAATACTCACAATCATTATATCAATATACATATTACGTATCATACTTCATATCATTATTTTATTCACAATTCACCAATCATGAATCACATTTCCAATGAAGGCAATCATTATCACCATTCATGAATCGCATTTCCAACAAAGGCAATCATTATCATCTTTCATGAGTCACATTTCCAACAAAGCAACCATAGATATCATTACTCATTTATTTCAACATTTGTATAACACATTGACAACAAAGACAGACTCGGGCCCAAAAGACACTAATATGCCATTCAATTTTCAGAGTTAATGCTTTGGTTTTGTTATCACATTTATCATTATCATAGACCCAACTAGGCTTCAAGGATTTAGGTTCAACCAAGCTTTAAGGGGAACAAAGCATGCTAAGTATCAACCCAACTTGGCTTCAAGAACCAACCCAACCTAGCTTCAAGGGTTGTAACATCTCAATTAGGCTTCAAGGACTAGACCCAACCAAGCTTCAAGGGGAGTAAAACATGTTAAACTTCTACCCAACTTGGCTTCAAGGATCAAGCCCAACCTAACTTCAAGAGATTGTTACTATCATTAGGCATGCCACCAACAACAAACTCTAAAAATGGAATAACACATTAGCCACACCATTCATTTATCAATTTCATTCTCAATTCTCTTCATCAATTAGGCAAACATGCCTTATGTCTTTCAATTGAATCATCACAGCCAATCACAATGGCTTCACACCACATTATATTTCAATTCACATATTAATACTTCATTATTCAAGTATACATAATCAATTACAATGAACATTATCATCCAAGCAAATATGCTTCAATTATCTCAATTCACATTTCATAAAGCTCATATTATGCAAAACATAATATTATTAATATGCAATAATGTGGATTAGGGTTTGTACTTACCTCAAGAGCCACTCCCATCAAGCTATACATAATCATTTACCTCATCATATCCTTCACATTTTACATATAGCATCATTGATGTAACATTATGAAGTATATTATTCATATAAAACATTACCATTCACAAGATTCACAATGTATATAACATAACCTTGTCCATATAGTATCATATGCATTATCATTATCTTCAAATGTATATTGAATCTCAACAATGTAAGAAGAGCAAAGAAATAATCACAGTAGCCAACACATTCAAGGGACACGGCCAAGCTTGTGGTCGTGTCTCTCAAAACGAATTGGTAGTGGCAGACATGGGCAAGGAACACGGCCGTGTCTCTCCAAAAATCATCCAACACGGCCACATTTTCCTTAGACTTGGCCGTGTCTCCAAAATTCTATAGGTTGGTCGTGTCTCTTCCTTGATTTGGCCGTGTCTCTCATGATTAAAAACCCTAAACATGGCCAAATCTCTTTTAATTAAATTTAAACACATTATGCACAACATAACCTCATTCAAATGAATATAAACAATATCATTAACACATATCTTGCATGCTCATCACAATATTCACATTAACAACACATTTGATCACTCAACACTTCAAAACCCTAAACCAATCTCACTCTTGTTCTTTCAATATCCATGTCCATTTAACTTACCATTTTCAAACCAAAACCAATCCCAATTTAACTTTATAACTTACAATCAATCTCAACACTTATAAACACATCTCAAACACACTTAATCATGATACCAACAAATCATAACTCACCTCAAACACAACTTCACAAATAACAAAGGAAAACAAGAGAGTACTTACCTCAATTGAAGAAATTTCACAAATCTCCAACTTAATCCTTTGATTCTTCCTTCAATTTGATTTTAGAAATCAAAGCACCTCTCTTGCTCTCTTCTTCCTTTGGTAGCCGGCCACACCAAGCAAAGAAAAGAAAAATGAAGACAAGTCAAACTATTCTTCTTCTTTAAATCTCCACCAAGCAATTCTAACAAAGCAATTACCTAAATGCCCTTCATCCATTTAACTTAACTTCTTTTCACTTATATGCCCATTGAAGTAATTTCACATATCACAAATAAAATATCTTCTTCCCTTGACTCCTCATTTTGACCAACATATATGTTATATATATTACCATATACCCAACATATACACTTTCTCTCTACACATTATTTTCCTTTTTAAACAATACCTAAACATTCTCTTTTCAATTTCTTTTCTTATCAACATAACATATACACATAATTCAAACAAACAACAATTGTATCCAAACTTCTAGGGCACACATTGGGATATTACAATTCTCTCCCCCTTAAATAATTTCGTCCTCGAAATTATCAGTACCGTATCAATTCATTCTTAACAAAATACTATCTTAACTTCCATATGAAGTTAATTATATGCTTAAGTTATTATGTCATCAAATCATATACCTTTAACTCTCCCCTTTAGAATTAACCATCTTCTCAAAATTCCATAACTCATCATTCTATATATTTATATATATTATTACTTCCTTAATCAACCATTCAAAAGAACTCATTACATTCCTATTAATATCTTTATACAATAATCAGATCAATTGATTTATCTGTCACAATATGCCCACGTTCCAATCTTGTTCAATTCCAACCAACGATTAATTTATTTAACTTATCATGAAATTTCACAATATTCATATATGCATAAATATAACCTAATTCCATTAGGGCAAACTTATATTCAATTCCTGATCTCTTCCGATCCATATTCAGTCAAATTATCATGATAACAAATCACTTCGAATTATCTTATTATAATTCTCACTAATTCTCATAATAATTTTATACTATATTTACTATCTATAGTTCATTCACTTAAACCTCAAGTCCATTCATTTATTCATTATATACCATAAACATATTCAGTATAATTTTCAGTCACATTTTATATTTTCTCCCTTTTTAATATCTCCTTACATTTCATATCATTGTTATATTTATTTTGATTACCTTTTTGTCATATTATCCATAACTCAAAACATTTCCATAATTTCCTTTTCTCTCTTTATCTTCATAATTATAACCAAATTCTTAACATAAAATGTTAAGGTACAACTTCATCTATCATAACTTTTAACTCTACTTCTCAAACAAAATTTTCAATCTCACTAAATCTGTATTACAATCATTTTATCTAAGACCCAAAACCATGGATAACAAATTAACCGTTCAAATATACTGAACAACACACATGGCTTTAAGAGATTAATATTCAAGCCTGGAATTTTCAAATCAATACTGTTCCTTTATAATTTTATTCTCAATCTTTACAAATACAAGGCTAAGATATAACTCAAGAATTACATATTCCTTCTTTACATTTTTGCTATATCAGAAATTAACACACTCCAACTCCGTTTCAAACCAATTTTCACTCGATTATATAATCTTTATCCACTTAATTCATGTTTCAACAATATTACTATATACATATTCAATCAGATACAGTTCTCATACAATTTCTATTCGTCACTTCATTTCTAATCCATTTACAATCTCTTATAATATATAATTACATGGAACTTTCCATATGTGAATACCTTGGAACTCTAAATATCATATGATCATTAAGTTCAATGTTCACTAAAACAATTTCCACTGTCCAATATTACTCAAGTCCATTCCATTCTCACTTCCATCACATAATCCATCTAGCTCTACATAGTTCAAGACCTAATCTCTCTTAGGTCCACTAATACATACAACATCGTTTCCATATCACTAATTCTATAATTATACCACATATATATACATGTACACATTTAATTATAAGCTCTTATTTTATTTTTCTTTTTCATACATTCAATACACATTTAATGTTTATCACTTTCTTTTAAACACTATCATTTTCATTCTTCCAATATGACGTAAAGTATTTATTCGCACAACACACATATATATATATTCTGACTATAATAACACTTCACATCCATCTTAATCACATTCCCAATATGACATCTCTTTCACTTTCGTCTTTAAAAGCATTTAATATACTTCCATATCCAATTTTTACCCTTTGCAGTAAAATGACTTAAAATAGTTAATTTTCATTTGCTTATCCACTTCCCTTTTTACTTCAAAACAAATTCTCATACTATCAATCTTATTACTCAATTCTACTTTCATGTGCAATATTAGTCATTTCACCTAGCTCATGTATTGAATATACATTTAACTATCAATATCCAAATAATCTTTATCAAATTCCACTAAAACTTTAACTTTTCAACTTACTACTTTGCTTAAACTTCAATTTGCCAAACTCATCTTTTCTTAATATCACTTTAAAAACATCTTATGTATATATATCACAAAGCAATATCAAAACATATAATTTTCACAATTATCAAGCTCATTTCAACAATCTCAAATATCACATATTACCACCATTATCATGAGCTTTCACAATATTCAAGCATCTCACATTTCTAACATTGAATTCACAATGTTTGCATTAAAATAACAATACCAATTTATATTCTTACTTAACCAATATCATCTCTTTTTCATTTAAACAAAACCTTAACTTTATATATATCCCAAATTTTAAATAATCACGTTTTGTCTATACTAATTAACTCATTCAATATTCCATCATACATTCCTCATTTAAATAACATATCTTTCAATATTAACAATTCAACAATATTTCCTTTGTCTAGCAAACCCAACATAAACTTTATTATAAAGAGGTTCAAAGTGTAGAGGAAAAAGTACATACTCTTATCTTGATTTGATTTCAACTCATTTTCAACTTTATTCTCCTTTTCATTTCTTTATACTTCAACACAGTTAACAAGTCACTTTACTTGCATAAATTTCCATTTTTTTTTAATTAAACTTATATAAATCCATATTATTACTTTCTCTAGCTTTTCTTTCATGTAAAACATCATTCACACACTAGCATCCATCTCATATAACACAAATATTTTACAATTCATATAATGCCACATCCGAGACCAACCTAGGTGTCAATGCATATGCATGTATTACAAATTTCATTTCAAAACTTTTCCTTTTTACTTCTATTTAAACTTTTCAAAACTTTTTCTTTTTAATTTCACTTAGGCAGAGAATCTCGAACCTAAGCTCTGATACCAAAATAATTGTAACACCCCGATACTCCATATAAGTACTATACATACACCTAGTATACATACAGTAAGTATATAAAGTATAAGGATGTCACTTTTTGTTACATTTTTAAAATCTTTAAAAGAGTTCAAACCACAATACATAAATTTAAAGAACATTTACAAAATCATTATACTTTTAATCATATTACATATATATAAGAATCTTATCTTTATCAAAACTTCATTTATACATATAAATACACTCTTGTCAGAAATACATCATAATTAAAAATTATACATGTATGCATCACCCTCTAGTTGGTCTCGACAACCTCTTACTCTTCTCGTGGCATAACGAAAGACTTCATATCTTCCACCTAGTCACCTGCGCGATTACACATCCGCGCTAAGCCCAAGAGCTTAGCAGTACAAATATAACATATAAACATACATTATAGAAATTCTAGCATATAATGAAATATCACTTTCATGTACCATTAGTTTCTTATCATGTTTTTCCTTTTGAATTGCACCTTTCAAATATCTCTACTAATCTCATATATTATATATACATATATACATATCATTAACACCAACCACAATCCATCACTAATACTCATAATCATTATATCAATATACATATTACATATCATACTTCATATCATTATTTTATTCACAATTCACCAATCATGAATCACATTTCCAATGAAGGCAATCATTATCACCATTCATGAATCACATTTCCAACAAAGGTAATCATTATCATCTTTCATGAGTCACATTTCCAACAAAGCAACCATAGATCTCATTACTCATTTATTTCAACATTTGTATAACACATTGACAACAAAGATAGACTCGGGCCCAAAAGACACTAATATGCCATTCAATTTTCAGAGTTAATGCTTTGGTTTTGTTATCACATTTATCATTATCATAGACCCAACTAGGCTTCAAGGATTTAGGTTCAACCAAGCTTCAAGGGGAACAAAGCATGCTAAGTATCAACCCAACTTGGCTTCAAGAACCAACCCAACCTAGCTTCAAGGGTTGTAACATCTCAATTAGGCTTCAAGGACTAGACCCAACCAAGCTTCAAGGGGAGTAAAACATGTTAAACTTCTACCCAACTTGGCTTCAAGGATCAAGCCCAACCTAACTTCAAGAGATTGTTACTATCATTAGGCATGCCACCAACAACAAACTCTGAAAATGGAATAACACATTAGCCACACCATTCATTTATCAATTTCATTCCCAATTCTCTTCATCAATTAGGCAAACATGCCTTATGTCTTTCAATTGAATCATCATAGCCAATCACAATGGCTTCACACCACATTATATTTCAATTCACATATTAATACTTCATTATTCAAGTATACATAATCAATTACATTGAACATTATCATCCAAGCAAATATGCTTCAATTATCTCAATTCACATTTCATAAAGCTCATATTATGCCAAACATAATATTATTAATATGCAATAATGTGGATTAGGGTTTGTACTTACCTCAAGAGCCACTCCCATCAAGCTATACATAATCATTTACCTCATCATATCCTTCACATTTTACATATTGCATCATTGATGTAACATTATGAAGTATATTATTCATATAACACATTACCATTCACAAGATTCACAATGTATATAACATAACCTTGTTCATATAGTATCATATGCATTATCATTATCTTCAAATGTATATTGAATCTCAACAATGTAAGAAGAGCAAAGAAATAATCACAGTAGCCAACACATTCAAGGGACATGGCCAAGCTTGTGGCCGTGTCTCTCAAAATGAATTGGCAGTGGCAGACATGTGCAAGGGACACGGCCGTGTCTCTCCAAAAATCATCCAACACGGCCACATTTTCCTTAGACTTGGCCGTGTCTCCAAAATTCTATAGGTTGGCCTTGTCTCTTCCTTGATTTGGCCGTGTCACTCATGATTAAAAACCCTAAACATGGCCAAATCTCTTTTAATTAAATTTAAACACATTATGCACAACATAACCTCATTCAAATGAATATAAACAATATCATTAACACATATCTTGCATGCTCATCACAATATTCACATTAACAACACATTTGATCACTCAACACTTCAAAACCCTAAACCAATCTCACTCTTGTTCTTTCAATATCCACATCCATTTAACTTACCATTTTCAAACCAAAACCAATCCCAATTTAACTTTATAACTTACAATCAATCTCAACACTTATAAACACATCTCAAACACACTTAATCATGATACCAACAAATCATAACTCACCTCAAACACAACTTCACAAATAACAAAGGAAAACAAGAGAGTACTTACCTCAATTGAAGAAATTTCACAAATCTCCAACTTAATCCTTTGATTCTTCCTTCAATTTGATTTTAGAAATCAAAGCACCTCTCTTGCTCTCTTCTTCCTTTGGTAGCCGGCCACACCAAGCAAAGAAAAGAAAAATGAAGACAAGTCAAACTATTCTTCTTCTTTAAATCTCCACCAAGCAATTCTAACAAAGCAATTACCTAAATGTCCTTCATCCATTTAACTTAACTTCTTTTCACTTATATGCCCATTGAAGTAATTTCACATATCACAAATAAAATATCTTCTTCCCTTGACTCCTCATTTGACCAACATATATGTTATATATATTACCATATACCCAACATATACACTTTCTCTCTACACATTATTTTCCTTTTTAAACAATACCTAAACATTCTCTTTTCAATTTCTTTTCTTATCAACATAACATATACACATAATTCAAACAAACAACAATTGTATCCAAACTTCTAGGGCACACATTGGGATATTAGAAACACAATGCATTATCATTATTTTAATATTTTATTATTATCAAAGTTTGTACAGCTAGGCTTTTAGCTTAGCACGATTGTAATTTATCGCGGAGGTGACAGGATTGATCCGGTAGATTCGGAGAGTTCATCTAGGCCTGGTCAGGTCTAGACTTGAGGTTGATTTGGGTTGATTTTTTCTCCCACATCGACAGAGCCGGTTGCCACGATGTATATATTTTATTTTATAGAACATTTTGTAATTATGTATATTATATTTATGTTTTTGAGAATACTGTAAATTATAAAGAACATTTTAGATAAATTATATTATGTATATGTGTTTTGATATATATATATATGTGTATATGTATAAATGTTTTGAGGAAATATGGAGAAATTGAGAATTTGGGGTGAAATTTTGATTTATTTTTATTAGGAGTGCATTTTTATGCAAGTTGGGTATTTTTGAAATTTTGGGATGACCAAATTACAGACAAAACTCTAGCGAATTATTTTTAAAACTCTGGTGAATTATTCCCAGAGATTTTGATATAAAATACTTATTTTAGGAATCTATAATTAATAAATAATATTTTATGTACTATTTAAATATACATTTTAAAGTGGTTGAGATTTTACATTGGGAATATAAATATTTTTATTAAACTAGGTTATGGCATTCTTGTGCTTTATATGCGTATTTTATATATACTGGATGTATGTATTAAAAATATATAGGATATAAGGGTGTTACATATCTACACACTAAAAAAATATAAAACCTCCTTAATTTCAAATACATTCACAATTGGTTAATATATTATACAAATTTAATGTTCTCAAATAATCTTGTATATGATATGCGGCCCTACTGGTCTCGTGGCACTCATATATTCAAAGTTCAAACTCACTCCTATTTTCCTTGATTTGTATTTCTAATACATGCATGATATACACTACTAAGCGTGAAAGCTTAGTGGTATACACTATAACAATATAAACAATTTAAAATCTATTACATGCTTCCATGAGAAACAAAACAATGTGCAATCATTATCAATTTCCATACAATACTCATTCAACAATCTTAAACACTTTTCAGTTAATAAGCACATCACAAACACTTACATTGGGCTCAAATTCCATATATAATATTCAAGTTCCAGATATACTCCTTCAAACAAATTTTTAACATTCAGTGTTTAGCCCGAAGGCAAATAATAGTGACGCCCAGCATCTGGCCTGTAATATCCCAAATTTTTGAAAATTTCTAATTTTTGGAAATTTGATAAAATAAATTATAATTAAATTGGATAAATTAATTTAATGGTTTTAATTGAAAAATTAAGGGATTTTAAATGGAAAAAGTGTAATATATATATATATATGATATATAAATGCAAAATATATATAAAAAGTTAACACTTATTATATGAAAAGTCAAAAGTCAAAGTAAAAAGGGTAATTTGGTAATTAAAAGTTAAAAATTCAAAATTATTAAATTAATTCAAAAAATAAATAATTTTTGAATGGAAGATGAATTTTTGGACTTTTAATTTATTAAATAAATAATTAAATATTAAAATATTAAAATATTAAATAATATATATGGTTTAAAATAAAAGATGAAAGGAAAGAGAAAATTAAAAAGTTTTTCATCTTCTTCTTCTTCTCACAAGGGCCGAACCACCATGAGAGCTTAGACCAAGATTTTGATTCTTCCATACTCCACAAATTGAAGAATTTAACAAGTTTAAAGTGGATTTTTGGTGATTTCCACCAAATTTGGTAAGTTTCCAACTCCTTTCTTGGAATTCCATGGAAATTTTGGCTATGTGTGATTTTGGATTTTTAAGTATTATGTTATAATTATTGGAATTGGTGTGTATGATGTTATTTTTGATAGTTAGCAATGATTTAAAGGTTGGATTGAAGAAATGGTTGAGTTTGGGTAAGAATAGTGAAGAGAGAGAATTTAAGGTTATGGACTTTTAGGGTTTGAGAAATCATGGTTTTTAATTGTGCAAATTGGTTCTAAATGAGTTGTTTTGGTGCATAAACAAGAATTTTAAAGTCAAATATTGAATTTGGTTGTGTTTGTTTGGAGTTTGAGAATGGAAGTGGAGAGTTGGGATTTTAGAAAAGTGATTTTCCAAAATTGTTGAAATTTATAATTTTATTGGTTTAATCTTGTTGTTTGGTGATATAAGTGATGAATATAAGCTTAAAATGATTAATGGATTGTGTTGGAATGGAAAACCTCCAATGGGGGAAGGTTATGCCATTTTAGGGTTTTGTGTATAAGAGTGTGTTTTTGTAATGTAAATGGTTTAAATGTATTAAAATATGTTTCTAATAATATAAATGAACTTAATATATTAAAATAAATGGCCTAGTATAAAAATCCAAAGTTAAAGTGAGGTTAACCTTAAATTTTAGACTTTTTCTTGGATGGGTTTAATTATGGTTTAATATTGGAAATTCCATTAAATGTTGTACTAAATGATTATTTGCTATCACATTTGGTTTAAGCATTGAGGGAGGTTGATTTGCTTTATCCAAGTGGTGAAGGGCAAGTTAGAAGGATAGGATTGGAGGTTGTTTTAAGCTTGTTTTGGTTGCTATTTGAGGTAAGTACAAACTTTGAATACATTGGTTATGTTTGCATGACATTTGGGCTTAACACATTTTGGTTGGAAAATGTGTTAAGCTACTTGATACATTGGTTATGTATGAATAAAGTGATATGACATTTGTAATGTCATATATGTGTTAAATGCATTGTGAAAAGCCATTGATAATGGCTAAATTGTGTAAAATGTGAAATATGTGAATTATGTAAAAATGACCCAAAGTGTTTGGGTTATGCAATTTGTTGTGTATGCATTAAGTGCATTGTTAAAAAGCCATTGGTATTGACTAGATTTATTAAATGTGATTAATATGTGAATTATGTGGAAATACCTGAAGTAATTGGGTAATGGGTTGTAAATGCAAAAATGTGATATAATTTAATGAGATATGTGGAAACATAATGAAATAAATTGATATCGATATAAATGAGAAATATGAATACATTGTGTGGCTAGTATGTTATTCAATTTTTAGGGTTCTGTGTTTGGCGGCATGCCAATGATTTGCCTATGGGCTAGACACTGGATGTCACTGTGAAAATATTTTTGAGGTGAAATGACCGGGTCATAAGCCTTGTTTAGATCATTTTTGTACTAGTTTTTAGTATGATTTTATGTGTGTTTTAGTTAATGTTTTGATTGATTTTTGTTTTAAGTGTGTTTAAAGTGTTGTTTTTAGGTTTAGGTGCAAAAACACCCTTGGAAGATCAAAACAGTGCAAGAAAAGAATGAACCAAGCAAGACATGGCCAAGCCAAATCAGGCTTGGCCGTGTCCCTCAAAGAATAAAGAGGGCAGAGTATGACACGGCCAAGCCACTGGCCGTGTCTCATCCAAGGAGCAAAACCAAAGAAACCAAGAAAAGAAGAGCAAAATTGAAGAAGCAGGAAGAGACACACCCAAGAGACATGGCCAAGCTTGTGGCCGTGTCACATGACACGGCCAAGCCAAGAACAAGCTTGGCCATGTCCCATTTTGAGCCAAAGAAGAGAAGGAAAAGAAGCAAGCAGAAGCAGACACACTCAATGACACGGCCAAGCCACTGGCCGTGTCACATGACACGGCCAACCTTGGAGCAAGCAAAGAAGGAAAGAAAAGAAGCAAAAGCAAACACACTCATGTGACACGGCCAAGCTTGTGGCCGTGTCACATGAGACACGACCAAGCCACTCTTGTCTTGGCCGTGTCACCCCATATGACCAAAGAAAAGAAAGAAAAGAAAGAAAGAAAGAAAGAGGCAGTGAGGGACACGACCAGCAAGCTTGGCCATGTCCCAAGGAAAATCAAGAGACACGGCCAAGCCACTCTTGGCTTGGCCGTGTCACACTCAAAACCTGTGATTTCTTTTGCACGAAGTGGGGAACAAAGTGGGAGACAATGCCTTATGCTTGCCAAAAGAAATACTAAACAAAGAAATAGTGGGGAACAAAGGGAAATGGTGTGAGTTAGAAGGCATGAGTGGTGTTTTTGAATGAACTGAAATAGAGAAGAGGAGGAAATTGGAGGGGGTTCTTCTTTGTTCTTGAACAATTTCTGCATAAACGTGGGGAGAGGGAGAGAGTGACACTCTCCCTTGTCCCTTCATCTTCATCTCCATTTCCAACCTCTCCACTTTCTCCATCTTCCATTGACAAGTTCTTTGAGATTCTTTGGGATAAATTGGGTTAAACAAGCTCTTAAAAAGGATTGGTGACTTGAGAAAGCTCCATCCCAAGGTTTGGTGACTTGAGAAAGCTCCATTCCACATTGCAAAGGGGAATCAACCATTGAAGAGGGCTTGAGTTCTTCATCAAACATCAAAGTGGAGCTAGGACGAAGACTAGTAATCCTACTCTTGGCATCTTCACAAGGGGTTTTTCCATTCTCTCTTTTAATTCATTTCTATTGTTGTTGTTGTATTAAGAGATTGATATTGCAATGAACAATTTGTATTTGTTTTATATTGAGTTCAATGAATGTTATAAATTAATGATGTTGAGCTAAATACCCATGCCTAGGGTTTGTAGTATATTTGGTTGAATGCTTTGATTTGATATTTCCATTGATGTTCCTTGTTGATTGGTTGGTTGTATTGTATTAAATGCTAGGTTGATAGATTAGCTACCTATTGATCTTTGAATATTGGATGACGGACCGAGAGGTGAAATCCGATATCGGAACTATATAATCGACCACCCTATGAATGAATTAGAAATATAAGTTCTAGGGTTTCATTAATTTGGTAATGTAAAAGAATTGGTGACCTTTTATCATTTGAGAAGTCTGACTGCTCCGGCTGTTTTATGCATTGTGATTCTTCACCATCAAAATGGATCTTCATCCTTTGAGATCGGGTCTTCACCCTTAAAAATGGAATTTCATCATTTGAGATTGGGTCTTCACCCTTAAAAATGGATCTTTATCCTTTGAGATATGGTCTTCACCCTTGAAAATGGATCTTCATCCTTTGAGATCGGGTCTTCTTTGTTCTTTGAAGATGGGAGTGACACGGCCAGTGGCTTGGCCGTGTTCCCTGGGTGTGTCAGCTTCTGTCTTTTTCCTTTGGTTCTTCTTTATTCTTGGCTTAGGATGGGACACGACCAAGCTTTGTGGCTGTGTCATATGACACGTCCAGTGGCTTGGTCGTGTCGCCTGCCAGTGTCACCTACTGCTTCCCTTCTCTCTTTGCTTGGTCTTTCTTGGCTTTTCCCTTTAGGTGAGACACGGCCAGTGGCTTGGCCGTGTCTCCTGCCCATGTCATGTTTTGCCAAGATTTCCTTTGAGGTGACATGGCCAAGCTTGATTTGGCTTGGCCATGTCTTGCTTGATCCATGTTTTCCTTGTTTTGATCTTCCAAGGGAGTTTTTGCACTTTAACCACTTTTCCCTTGCAACTGCTTTTCCTTTTTTCTCCAATTTTGATTGGATCTTATATCCTCCCCTTGCCTCCCAAGGATTTTTTCTTTCATGCAAGCTTTGATTGATGTTTTTCTTGTCTAGTTCTTTGCATAAGCACGCATTTCTTCTCTTTGCAAAGTGACTGGGGCTTCCACAAGCAAATATGCTTTCCATGCCCCCCTTGATTCAACATCTTCTTTTGATTCTTTAATTCGCAGGGTGTTTGCTGTTCATTAAGACAAGAAAGTGCGATGTAATATGCTCATGTATGCATGATATGCATGAATAATACTCACAGTCATTCCATCGACTCACAGACCGAGGTGATTAGCAGAAGTGTTCTCATTGGTTCCTTTTTGTTGCTTGTTCAAGTCTCACATTGAAATGATCAAAAGCTTTGCATTTGGCTTTTATCTTCAAGATGTTGAAAACATGAGTGGCAGAGACCCTAAGCAGCAAAGTCAAGGATGTATCCATTTCATACTATGTTTCAGCTTGTCAGTTGGTAGTTTCTTCATGACCTTGCCAATAATCAATTCAACATACTTCCCTTAACTTGAAGGCTTTGTATGACAAAACACTCTTTTTTTTTGTTTTTTTTTTAATTTTGAAATCAAATGTTGGTTTTGCCAAATCGATGTCAATGTACCTCAGGACTTGATTTTTCCAAATTAATATATCTATAACATGACAACCCTAGTTACCGTACTAAACTCGAGAATCATTTCTATTTAAGTAAGAACTGTTGCACTTCAGATAGGCACATACACATTGCTTGGCCAAAGGTCTCATTTGAGTTTAAATATTGTCTATCTCATATGCATACTTATCAAAACTATCTCCACTAATAGACTCTACCTACCAAGAGAGATCAACAGGTCTTTGATAGGCTTGAAACGGGGTCTATAAGGGACATGGGTTAAAGTGGAGGCCATTTTGAGATTGGAGCTGGTGTGACACAATGGACAAACCCTCACAGTACAAATTTCTTGTTGGAACTTTAGATAGTTGGGAGCAATCTTTCTAGACTCCAAATTCCTTCTATCTTTTTGGCATTAATCTGGATCTTGATTAGGACAGTTTTTGCCCTTGCAAAAAGTTTAAGACCAAATCTATTTCTTTTCTTCTTTTCCCTTTTTTCCTCTTTATTTTTCTTACTCTTCCCTTTTCTTTCTCTTTCTTTACTCTTCCCTTTCTTTTATTATTTTGTCCTTCTTTCTTGTAGGACTATCAAGTATAGAACTTTCAAGAACTGGATGGTATTCCTCATTTTTCTTTGATTTTGATCGAATCTTTGGTTGTGTTGGGACCAATGCAAGTCAATCCATAAATGGAAGCCTTTTGTTGTCTTAGGTAAAAGAGAACTCAGTTGGCTTTTTGAACCACCTTTTTAGATTTTATCTTTCTTCCATTTCTTTTTTTTTTCTTTTGTTTTCTTCTTTTTTCTCTTTTTTTGTTTTTTTAGCTCTAAAAAGAGTTGTCTTGGTTTGTACTAACTTGGGCTTCCAATAATGGATAAATGGAGTAACATAAATCTTCTTTTATAGGGATAAATCATTTGTTACTCTGATGTTGATGTTGATATATTAGAGATATTAGGAAAACTTCAACTACCCTTACGATTTTGAGAACATCAATTATCCTTATGATCTTGAGAACTTTAGCTATCTTCATGGTCTTGAGAACTTCAACTATCTTCATGGTCTTGAAACTTCAACTATCCTCATGATCTTGACTAATCATTGCTTTCTTTGATCTTCTTGCCTATTCATCTTAGTAATCATAAGACTTGTCAAAAGTATCACAACATCTCAGGATAGGTTATTGGGGTTTGTAAGCCAATAAAAAGAAAGCTAAAATTTTATGAAGGCTCAAAGGGACAACTAGGGATTGATATTTAATTGGGTGGATACTAGTTGTTGGCTAACCAAACAATGCCTAGATCATTTCTCTCTTAAATAAGCAGAGTTTAATTTCGCTTCAAAAGTTTGTCAAAGCATGTTCTAAGACTGACTAGGACCTAGACAAAGGTAATTATCCAGGAGCCCTCTCTAAGTAAGCATACACAACTCAATGTTATAGAGCCATTTCCTCACCTAGTAAAGTCATTCAAGTCATGATGCATAAATATATTAATTCATGAATTATCAAGCTAGATTCCTCATTGGTCGAGCACCAAAATGAACAAAGACCAACAAAAATTTTGATGAAAGTAATTTATTCAAACAACTTTAAATTTGAAAAACACAATAGTTCAAAAATATTAAATAAAGTAAGATTGAAAAGCAACATTCAAGCTAAGGAAAGTTCATTAAGTTAGGCTTCTTTTCCTTTCACATCTTCAACATTCCCATCTTGAAAAGAGGATAAAACAAAATCTTCTTCCAATCCTTTTCCTACCATAAAGGTTGCTGGTGGTGGCACTCTTCCAAATTTAGGCAAAGGGTTGTCCTTGGTATTGGACTTATCCGGCTCGGGTAGCTTGCCACTATCAATCAAATCTTGGATCTCATGCCTTAATCAGGTACACCTATCAGTCTCATGTCCTTGAGTCTGATGAAATTGACAAAAAGCCTTAGTATCAAATTTTGGTGGTAATGGACTAGGTAAAGGTCGAGGAGCCAATGGTTGTAACAATCCTTTGATGAAGATTCATTTTCAAAGGTGAAGATTCGATGCCAAGGATGAAGATCCAAGGTCCAATGATGAAGATCCATTTTGGTGGGTAAAACCCACAATCCATTAAAGAATAGAATAACAAATTAAGTCCAAAACTTAGCTCAATCCAGAACCCAAATTACCCTTAAGTCCAGAACTTAGCTTAGGTCCAAAACCTAAATTACCCTTAAGTTTAGAACTTAGATTGGGTCCAGAACCCAAATTATCCTTATGTCTAGAACATAGCATAGGTCCAGAGCCTAAATTACCCTTAATTCTAGAACTTAGCTTGAGTCTAGAACCCAAATTATCCTTAAGTCCAGAACTTAGCTTAGGTCCAGAACCTAAATTTCCTCTTAAGTCCGGAACTTATCTAGGAACCTAAATTACCCTTAAGTCCAGAACTTAGCTCAGGTCAAAAACCCAAATTACCCTTAAGTCTAGAACTTAACTTAGGTCCAAAACCTAAAATCCCTCTTAAGTTCAGAACTTAGCTCGGGTCCAGAACCCAAATCCAAAATTCACCTCGGGTCCAGAACCCAAATCATTTTTTAGTCCAGAACTCAAACCAACCTTAGGTATGGAGTCTAGTATGGCTCTAAACCCAGTAAAAAATCACATTGCTTTTCTCTCTCTTTTTCCATATTCTCAGACCGCTCAAGCAGGGGGCAAACTATAGACCCTTAATTTTTGACCCAGTCGAATCCAATAGTTCAAGATAATTTTGGTGGTATTTTAATTATTTAAATAATATTTTAATTACTAATAATATTTAATAGTTATTTTTAATAAAAATGAGACATAAAAAATAGAAAAAATAGAAAAATAAAAATTAGACGGATCAGCGAGCACTGCTTGGCAGCGCTGCCGCGCGGCAAGGGAATTCGTAGCAGAAAAATTCTGCGGCGAATTGGGCAAGCAAATTGGGAACTGCCCAATTTGCCGCAACAAATATTTGCGGCGAATTGGGCAGTCAGCTGGGCTTTCCCAGTCCTACGATGAACTGGCTTGCCCGCAATAGTATTTTTGCCAGCACAGCCCGCAAGCCCGGCAGCCCGCGTGCGCTGCTGATTTTTTGACTAAATCTTGTGTTACATGGTTTTGTAATTTTTCCTAAATAGTTAGTATTTTCTTTTTAAAATAGGATTAGGTTTTTATTTTTTTTTTCCTTTAAACACCACATTAAACACACACTAGAAAGGGGGGACAAAACACAGAAAAATCCTAAAGAAAGGGAGGAGAAAAACCCTAGAAGAACAGCAGTAGTTTTTTGAGAACGAAGGAAACAACAAATAGAAATATCAAGACAACCAATGAAGAAGGCAGAGTGCATACTGTCTTCACATTGTTCACCCAGAAATCAATTTTTTGGTGGAACCAACGATGGAGGTTTGATCTTTAATCATAAATTATTCATGTTTACAGTAGCTTTATTTTCTTTTATTAATAAGAACATGCTGTAACTTTATCTTTGTTTTAATAACTTTAATTATTTGCTTTAGTTAATACATTAATCAGTTGGTATTCATAACTCCACTTGCATGTTTTATAAAAAAAACTTAAAACCATCCAGTAGCTATTGAGGGTTTGAATCAGTTGTCAGAATCTAGTTTGTTTACTAAAACCTCAAGAACTATAAGTTATTTTATTGAAATTCAAAACCCTAAACTATTTTTATCGAAAAGCTTAAACTGTTTCATTATTAAACTCCAAAATCTTAATTATTCTTCCAAAACTTTAATTTATTTCTCCAAATCCATAATTGTTTTTCAAAAGCAGTAAGTTAAAATCCTAAACCCTTTTTTTCTAATAATCCAAGAATATCAAAACCCTAATCCAATAAATCTTTCTCTCTTAAACCTTAAATTCCTTAAACCCTAAAACCCTAATATCTTAACCGTAAGTCCTAAACCCTAATGTCTTAAGGTTCCAAAACCCTAATTTCATGATGTTAGCCCTAAACCCTAATTTTATTATCTAAAAACCTTACTACTTTCTTAAATTTATAAAACTCTAATCCATTCTATTTTTCCAAAAAGTCTCATAGTAACCTAAATAATAATAATAATATTTCCAAAATCCTAAAACCCTAAATGTTAATTAAAGAACCCTAAATTGAGACTTAAACCTAAATTGGTATCTTTATTTACTTTATTTAATTTTAGATTTGATTATGTAGTTTATTATATGTTTTGATGGCTGATTTATTTAATTTCAATGCTTGATTTATTTAATTTATCATGGATGGATATTTTCTTTATTATTATGATTATTATTTATTTGTTATGATATTAAAATTATAAGAGGTATGTTTCCACTTTGTGGGTATCTCATTAGATAAATTTTATGTAATTAAAATTGTTTTTATATTTTGGACCAATGTAAAGGACATGTTTCCACCTTTCGGTGGGTGTTCTATTTAGTTTTAGATATGAACGATGTAAGGACATGCTTCCATCCTCGGATGGGTGTCCATTTATTTGTTTTGTTTAGACATTGCTTTGGTTTTAATATAATGATGCTTTATTTTAATTGTTGAATGTAATATGGATAATATTGTTATACTTAAGAATTTTATAATATTTAGACCTGCAAAAGAGGCCAGCTCCAATGAACCGGGCATTGTGGGATGATGGGCCATTTCTCACCTTCCCCACACGTACCCAACTTTCCGAACCCATTAAGGGGTTGGAGATTCCTTAAGAATCGAGTCATCCACCCCTTTCTTATTCGCGGCCCGTCCGGGTGGCAACTCCATTTTCCCTGGGCTTAGGCCCATGTTCTCTAAGGCCCCGACCCTAAACAGTGCTGAAGTCACAAGAACCATTCCACCGGGAGTGGGGGCGAAAATCCCCGCTCACACAACTCCAACTACACCAATGCCCTTCTTCACTTTGATTTTATAATTTCATCTTCCTCAATCCTAAACCACATTATAAGTGATAATATTACATTAACAAAACATTCCATATAATTTTATCAATCAAACATCAATTATATTCCTTCTACCCAAAATTTCACAAAATCCCTATTTTCATTGATGCTACCTTATTCAAACTTCAACCAAACTCACTAATTTCCAAATTATTATCATAAAATCACAACACTCATATTAAAATAACATTAAATCAATCCATTATAAGAATTATAATATCCATATCAAAATCCTTATTCATACATCACCATCCCATAATCCTAAATTCATTATCTAAGTTCATCTTAACAATTTAATCAATAATTCACCACATTTTGAATTTAAATACTTCATTAGCATGACACACACTTTAACCAATAAAACTAAATTTATCACATTCATATGAAATTCCAAGTTTATACTGTAATACATTTTAATTCTGAAAAATATTCTAATCAATTTTAAATTGAGCTTTAAGCTCATTTATTTATTTAGAATCATACTATAACACTATTTAATCAATTAAATTCATCAAACACCCATTCTTTACAAATTTTTCATCAAAACCCTAAATCTCATTTTTCTTCTTCCAAACGCTAACCAAACCTAAACAAATTCGTGAACTAACCATAAAATCTTTACTTCAACACCAAAATAACATCATTTAAAAGCCATTTACACATTTATAACATCCACCATCAAAAATTAAATTTTCACATAATTTAAAATTTCAATAAAGCTTATTTAATTCTTAAGAAAACTTACCTATCACTTGCAAAAGCCTCTAAAATCATCTTTGTTCCTTAAAAATTTGATGAAAACTTGAGCATTTCGAAGAAGCAAAAGCTTCCCTCTTCATTCATGGAGAAATACATTATATTAGAAGGAGGAGGAAGAAGAATAAGAATAAGATGAAGAAGAAGAAGAAGAAAAGTGATGTTTTTTTTTTTAATTTCTTTCTTCTTTAATTCCTAGCCTTATATATATAAATATTTAATTAATTAGTTAATAATAATTATATTTAATCTTTCACGACCCAAAAATATATTAATATTGAATTATTTTCATTTACTTATTATTAATTAATTAATTAATTATTGATTATAAAATATCACACTTTTTTCATCATTTTCTACTATCTAAAATTATTTTTTTGATTTATTTTATTCATTTTTATTTATTATATTATTATTATTTAACTTTTTACTATTCACCATTAGACTTTTACTATTTGACTTTTGTCATTTATGAAAGGTATATAACATATATATAATATATATGTAACATATATATAATGTGTATTTTATGTATACATCAAGTATACATTATGGGTATATAATGTTTATATTATGTATATATCTTATATTTCTCTCATCCGACATACTAATACCCTCCAAATTAATTATTTAACAATATCTAAAATCCTTAGGTATTACAATTTTCTCCCTCTTAAATAATTTCATCCTCGAAATTCCATATTATAGATATAAATTTTCAACTTCCTATAAAATCTATTCCAGACAATCAATTTTAACTCTACAAATTAGCATTATTACTCACTAAAAGTTTTATACTCTCTCCCTTATGAATATTCTCAATTATTTTATAGAATCTCTTATTCTTATATATCTTATCACCTTTAATAATTAATGAGATTCATATCTTATTATTAAATATTCAAAAATTGATACCTCCAATAGACATAATTGTTGCACTGGTATGAAAATAAATTTATGCATAAAAAATAATATATAAACAATAATATCAAGTAAATAATATTTATCATTATCCACACTTGAGATATTCTGATTCCATTAATTATGTAAAATTCTAACTCCCTTTTTTTTTTCTACTGTTGCTGACTCTTTTCTCTAATTCAAATAATTACATAATCCCACAATTAGAGAATCTCAAGTAACATTTTCAACGTTAATTACTAATTCTCCAAAGTCACTTCCAAAATTGTACCTATTTTTAGCTATTTTTTTATAACACCCTTATACCCTATATACGTATAATATATGCACCAAGTATATGTAAAATATGCGTATAAAATATAAGAATGTCACAACCCGATTTAGTAAAAATTTTCACATTTCAAATTTAAATTCTCAAATACTTTAAAATGTATATTTAAATAATAAATAAAATATTTATTATTAATATATGTTCCAAAATAGTATTTTATCTAAAAATATATGAAAAAAATTCGCCAGAGTTTTTGTCTATAATTTGGATATCCCAAAGTTTCAAGAAAACACAACCTGCATAAAAACACTCCCAATAAATAATAATTCACCATTTCACCAATACTTCTCAATCGTCTCTCATTTTCGTTAAAACATTTATAGTTACACACACACACACATATATATATACATCAAAACACATGTTCACAACCCACATTATATAATTTGTCCAAAAAGTATTTATATTCTACAACATACACTTTAAAAAATAGAAACATAATATACATAATATCAAAGTTTAGTATAAAATAAAATATATACATGATGGCAACTGGCTTAATCTTGTAGTAGCAAAAATTAGCTCAAGTCTAGACACAACCAGGTCTAGCAAAACTCTCTGGATCTACCAGATCACCCCTATCACCTGTGCGATGAATTACAATCGCACTAAACTAAAAGCCTAGCGCTACAAACTTTAATAATAATAAAATTGTAAAACAATGCCAATACATAATGACTTTACATGTTGTTTCACAATGTAGTACTCAATTTCATTTTAAAACATAATCTTTAATCATTTTATAATTCACATAAGCACAAACACAAGCATGGCCCCAAAAAATCTAATACGCCATTCAAATCCCTAAGTTACTATTTTTGTCCATAATAACCCCTAGTATCAAAACCTGAAGGTAAATCAATGTAATGCTCAAAAGCTAGCCCTAAAGGCAAATCATATCACAGTGACTCCAAGCGTCTAGCCCCGAAGGTAAATCAAAGTAAGGCTCAAAAGGTAGCCTTGAAGGCAAATAGTGAGGATAACCTTATAGGCATGTCGCCAAACACAGAACTCTAGAAATTGAATAATGATAAGTGCATAATTGATGATATTTTTGCCCCTACTTCTAAGTATAATTATTTTCAAATTGAGTTTAATTTGTTTGTTCAAGTGCTTGTTAGGGTTGATTTCAGGAATTCTTTATATTTTGAGGCCTTATGGTCATTTTGGTTAGAATCACGGATGAAAGACAATGAAAAGAGCTAATTTGGGCAACTTCTTCAAGTGACACGCCCAAGGACATGGGCGTGTCGATGGACATGCCATTGATCCTGTCTTATAGAAATTGCGACACACCCAAGGATATGGGCATGTCATTGACCATGTCCTTAACCAAGCATTACAGTAGCTATGACATGGCCAAGGACATGGATGTGCCAATTCCCATGTCATCAACGGTAAAAATAATATCATTGACATGCCCAGAGACATGGCTGTGTCACTGGGTGTGTCAGGCTAAATTTCTATATTATGAAAGCTGAACTGAAGTGCAAATTAGGGATTCAATTTTTATCCCTTAGAGCCAACTTGCTTAGAAAAAGAAAGAGTTTAGTAGCTAAGATTGAAGGTGAAGATTCAAGTTAAACAAGATTTAAATCAAGAGTCAAAGATTGAAGTGAAGAAACACAAATCATTCATTATGGATTGTTTGAATTCTTTTACTTATTTATGTTCTTCTGGTTTTCTTGTTATGAATATGAACTAAATCATCTCTATCTAGATATTGATGAACCCTAGATTTATTATATGGATTGAATAGTTCTTATTAAATTATATCATTTAATTAAGTTATTTTATCCTTTTGAATCTTAATTTCTTATTTCCAATTGATAATGACATGCTTATTGATTGGTTGCAATTTTCATATTAGTGACTTCAGAAAGCTTAACATGAATAGAATTCTCATTATGATTAAGGGTTGATTGGAGTGCTAGAGATAGACTTACAAGATTCTTTGGTTTATAATTCTTTGTTCTTATTGCAAGATTTATTTAATTATGTTTGAGCAGAGATTCCAGCGTTCTACTTAGTGATTAGGGATTAATTAACTTGAGAGAGGTTTCAGTCTAATTTAGAGGAATGCCAATTCTGCTCTATTATTTTGTTTAATTGAATTGATATTCATAAATATTTTTAAGGCTAGGGGGATTCAATATCTTGATAGTATTTTCATCATCAACTCTTTTTGCACAATATTCAATTTTTCTTTACTTTAAGTTATTAAGTAACTCGTCTTTTTATTGTAAACATTGCAAAACTATTGCTTTGCTAAACAACAATTAAAATTTGCACTAGTAATTAACCTTGTCCCCCAATGGAACGATATCTCACTCACTACTTTATTACTTGTGTGACCCGTGTACTTACGGTAAGATTGCAATAGCACAAAGTCACCATCAAGTTTTTGGAGCCGCTGCCGAGGACAATGGTTTTCAATAGTAGTAATATAATCAAGAATGTTGATTTAGCTTTTATTTTTATTTGTTTTAACATAGGTTCTTGCTTGTTGACTATCATTTTAGGTACTTCTTCCCATTTATGACCCTAGCTAGCTCCTCCTAATTACTTGAATTAGATCAAGAACTAGAGAGAACACTGAGGAGAAAGCAGAAGGAAGAAAGGAAGCAATTATGGCTGAAATGGAAATAAACTTGGAAGAAACAAACTTGGAAGATTAAAGCTCAGAAGAAGAACTTAAAGTGATGGAAGGAGGTGAGCCAAGAATGATATAGGAATATGCTAAGCCCACTCTCGATGGGGTTGATTCTAACATACGGAGGCCGACAGTTGCTGCGAATAACTTTGAAATAATGGCAAATGTAATTCAAAAGGTGCAGTAGACTTGCCAGTTTGATGAGTTCCCAGATGAAGATCCTAATGCCCATCTTGAGAATTTTCTAGATATATGTGTCACATGCAAGATAAATAATGTTTCAGATTATGCAATTAGTTTGAGGTTGTTCCCATTTTCACTCAGAGACAGACCGAAGAAATGGTTGAAATATTTTCCCCCAACCACTTTCACCACATGGGGTCAGTTGGTAAAGAAGTTCTTAGAAAAATACTTTCCCCCATTCAAGACTGCCAAGTTGATGAATAATATCTCATCTTTTCTTCAGCAGGATGATGAGACCCTTTATGATTCTTGGGAGAGGTTTAAAGATGTATTGAGAAGGTGTCCTCATCATGGGCTTCCCCTATTGCTTCGAATTCAAACTTTTTACAATGGATTGAATTATGCAAGCAAGAAATCTATTAATGCAGTATCCGAGGGTACCATAAATAACATGTCACCTGAACAAGCAAGGGATTTGATTGAAGATATGGTTATTACCAATTATCAGTGGCAGACTCCAAGGGAACAAGGAAAACTGAGGGTCACTGGGTTACAACAATTGGATCCTGTGGTGGCTTTGACAGCATAATTAGAAGCCATGAATAAAAAGATCGATTCTTCAGCTTCATCTTCGGGGAAATAATGCAAGTGATGTCTTATGAATTGTGTGGCAGTGTGTAACACCCTTATACTTTATATACATATAATATATATACAACTAGGATATGTAAAATACATATATAGAATATAAAAATGTCACAGTACGGTCTTTATAAAAACTATCATAAATCTAAGTTAACGATTTTTAAAACACTTAAAATATATTTTAATAAATAAATAAAAATAACCATTAATGATTTGAATAGTGAAAAGATATATTAAATATAAAATCTCTAAGAAAAATTTGCCTGAGCTTTGTCTATATTTCGGATAATTCCAAATTTCAAATAACACAACATGCAATCAAAATACACTCCCAATTATTTATTCAATACATTCATTCCTCCAAAATAGCCCAACCGCTCAATCTGCCAACATTTTACAAAATCACATCCATATATATATAAATATAAGTCCCATTTTTATTTCAATATTACACAAAAAGGAAAAATATATATTTTACACCGCATACATGATTATATATATAATGTACAAACTCAAAAGAATTTTTAAAAAAGTTTCAAATTGTATACATATTATGCAAGTGACACTGGTCCATAGTAGCTCAAGGATCTTCACACACAAAAACATAGGCCTAGGATGATCTAGCACCACTTTTCAAAAATCTCGGATCTACTCTGTCACCTGTGCGATGAAATTCAATTGCGCTGAGCATATTGCCTAGTAGTACATACTTTAATAAAATTTAGAAATGATGTCATACATGTATAATGCAATATTTGCGTCATGCTAGAAATGTCAAACATTGTTTATACATTACACAACAAACTAAACATCCACGCGCATTGGGCCCAAATATCTTATACTATTATCTAGTTCTAGGCTCGTTGCCTTGGTCTATCATTGGTCTCTCACTCGGGCATAGGCACATCTCTGTGACACCTAATGTCTTATCCATTTTAGTGTATGGTATGCCATCATCCAAGCATAATTTTTTGGCAACTAGATAGTATATAAAGTACACACAATACACATTTCTTTCAATGTGCTTTTACATCTCGACTCACACCATAGTTTCCACAAATCATTATCATAAATAATGCAAATGTGGTTTACTTCCTCATGTTAGTGCATAAATTACACTTTACACATTTAGCACAAACAATTCATTTAGCCATTCTTAAATGGCTAATCATGCCACAACCAACACAAACCAAGCATTGCTACTTTAAACAATGCCATATACAAATATTCATAAAAATCAAATATCATCACACATTTAACATATGTAATGTGTTATGCTAAAATTCAATACAATCATACACATTATGAATAAAGTATGTATTAACCTCTTTAAATCATCAAAAGGAGTTAAAACTCCACTCCACTTCCAACATACCCAAAAGTCCTTCAATACTAGGTTGATGGAAATCCTATGTACTCAACACCTATACCCAATGTGGATGAACATAATCAATTAACATCACATTTCTAGGTGTTTAAAGCCTAAAACAAATATTAAAGCGTAATTTTACAATTTTTCAAGTTTTTTCCAAAATGAACTTTAACCTTGAAAAATCATTCCAACACATTCTAAATTGAGTTTTTACCTTAAATATATCTAATACATTATATTTTAACACATTTTAAGCATTAAAACACAATGTATCACATTTTCTCTAAAATTCTAAAATTTTTTCCTAAGCCACTTTGATTTTGGTTTTTCATTCTAACTAATTCCAAATGGTAATTTAAGCTTATTTTAATTATTAGCATCATTAAATAACACAATTAAATTATAAAATCAAATAAACATAAATTATTTAGGTTTACTATTCCCAAAACCCTAACTCACTCTCTTCCTCTTCCAAACTACCATCAAACATAAACAAATCAAGCAGACAACATTAAAATCTTTACATCCTCATCAAGACAACACCTTCCATACCCATTTTGACAATTATAAAACACTATATAAAATTTTAAATGTTCACATAATCACAATTTAAAAAAAAAATCCAAAATTTTTTTAAAGAAAACTTGCCAATTTGTTGAAAAACAACCAAAACTTTTTTGATTCTTAAAAATCCACACAAAAATTGGTGTTTAGAAGAAAATAAAAGCTTCCCCTTGCTTCCATGGAGTTTTGACAAAAAATAAGAAAAGAGGAAGAAGATGGGTTTATATTTTTCACGTTTTACTATTCATGCTTCATTATTCACATTTCACTATTTGCATATTGACTTTTATATGTTATTTATATTTCACATATATTTAACATATACAATCAATTTTTTTCTCTTCTAAATCTTCATTTCTCCCTCAAATTATTCATTTTAGTTTTATTTTATTTTATTCTGTGGATATTACAACTCTCTTCCTCTTAAAAAAAATTTTATCCTTAAAATTACCTGGTATTAGGTCAGAAATAGTTGAGGAAATTGGCTTTGCATAACTTGCTCACTCTCCCATGTCGCTTCCTTGGTAGAGTGGTTTCTCCATAGTACTTTAACTAATATCACTCTTTTATTTCTTAACTCTTTTACTTCTCGTGCTAAAATAGCCACTGGCTCTTCTTCATAGGTCAAATCTGGACTCACCTCAATCGACTTAATTGATAAGATGAAAGAGTGGATCTGATTTATACCTCCAAAGCATCGAGACATGAAAGAGGTTATGTGTCTTTTCTAACTCGGGTGGCAAAGCCAATCTATAAGCCATCAGTCCCACTCTTTCCAGTACTTCATATGGACTAACAAATCGAGGACTTAATTTACCTTTTTGGCTAAATCTTAAAATTTTCTTCCAAGGAGATACTTTCAAAAACACCTTATCTCCCACACTAAACTCTATGTCTTTCTTTTTCAAATATGAATAGGATTTTTGGCTGTCTGAAGCTGTTTTCAATCTATCCCAAATTACCTTAACTTTTTCCTCTGTTTCCTTAATCAAATAGGGACCTGCAAGTTTGCCTTCTCTATCCTCATCCCAACACAACTGTGTCCTGCGCTTCTTTCCTTATAAAGCTCTAGAAGGAGCCATCCCAATACTAGACTGTAAGCTATTATTACCTGCAAATTCAACCAAAGGTAAATATTTATCCTAGCTCCCAGTAAATTCAATAACACAACTCCTTAACATGTCCTCTAGTACCTGTATCACCCTCTCAGACTGTCCATCTGTCTGCGAATGGAAAGCAGTACTCAAATGCAATCGACTACCCAAAGCATCTTGCAAACTTTTCCAAAATCTTGATGCAAATCAAGGATCTCGATCTGAAACTATTGAAACTGGGATCCCATGTAACCTCACTATCTCACTGATATACAACTTAGCTAACCTACCCAGGGAGTAGTCCATCATGACTAGAAGGAAATGAGATAACTTCTTTAATCTATCCACAATCACCCAAATTGCATCATGTTTCCTCTAGGTTAAAGGAAATCCAGTCATAAAGTCCATAGCTACATGCTCCCAATTCCATTCAGATACTGATAAAGGTTGTAACAATCCTTAAAGAACTTGATGTTCATTCTTCACTCTCTGACAGGTGAGACATCTAGAAATAAACTCTGCTATATCCCTCTTCATACCATACCATCAATAATGCTGTTTCAAATCATGATACATCTTAGTACTTCCGGGGTGCATAGCATATGAAGACTGATGTGCTTCTTCCAAAATTCTTTTTCTCAATTCCATATCCTCAGGAACACACAATCTGCCTCTTTACCATACACCACCATCATCTCTCACATGAAAATCCCTACTCTTCCCCTTTTTGCAATCCTCAACAATCTTCTGGAGTTTCATATCTGATATTTGTGTTTCTTTAATTTGATCAATCAGCAATGGCTTCACTTGCAACTAAGCCATAAGAGCTCCATCATCACAATCCTCAAGTCTAACATGCAATGCTCTTAACTCAACAAGCAACACAAGAGCATAGGCATTCAACCTTGCCACTAGCTTTCAACTCAATGCATCTGCAACTACATTTACCTTACCAGGGTGATAATCAATTAGACAGTCATAAACCTTTATTAATTCTAACCATCGCCTCTGTCGAAGATTCAACTCTTTCTGGACACCCAAATACTTTATAATCTTATGATAAGAGCAAATAAAATATTTCTCCCCATATAAGTGGTGTCTCCAAATCTTTAATGCAAATACAATGGCTGCCAACTCCGACTCATGAGTTTGATAGTTTAACTCATGAGGCTTCAATTGTCGTGATGCATAAGCAATGACTCTAACCTCCTATATCAGAACACAACCTAAACCACTATGTGAAGCATCACTTTATATCACATAGGGATTACCTTCCACATGCATGGTAAGGATAAGAGCTTGGGTCAACATGTCCCTTAACTGCTCAAAACTTGCCTGACATCGATTAGTCCACACAAATTTCACATCTTTCCAAAGTAGTTTGGTGAGTGGAAAACCTATCATGGAAAATCCCTTCACAAATCAACTATAATAACCAGCCAATCCCAAAAAACTTCTAATCTCAGTTACATTCTTTGGTGGACTCTACTTCAAGATTGCTTCAACTTTACTCAGATCAACTTTTATACCCTCTGCTGAAACAAAATGCCCAAGGAAAGTCACTTGATCCAACCAAAAATCACACTTTGACAACCTGGCATACATCTACTTCTCTCTTAAGGTTTGCAACGCAATCCATAAATGTCTATCATGCTCTTCTTTACTGTGAGAGTATACTAAGATATCATCAATGAACACTACCACAAATTGATCTAAGTATGGTCTAAACACTCGATTCATTAAATCCATGAATGCATCTGGTGCATTTGTCAGCCCAAAAGGCATCACTAAAAACTCATAATGACCATACCTCATGCGGAATGCAATCTTAGTCACATATGCATCCCTAACTCTTAGCTAATGATAATCCGATCTCAAATCAATCTTCAAAACACTACAGCTCCCTTCAACTGAACAAAGAGATCATCAATGCGAGGCAATGGGTATTTATTCTTGATGGTCACTTTATTCAACTACCAATAATCAACACACAACCTTAAAGTGACATCCTTCTTCTTTACAAATAACTTTGGTGCTCCCCATGGTGATACACTAGGGTAGATAAACCCTTTATCAAGAAGCTTCTGCAGCTGCACCTTCAACTCCTTTAATTCAATAGGTGCTATCCGATAAGGAGTAATAGAGTTAGGAGTAGTACTTGGAATCAAATCAATACCAAACTCCACCTCTCTCTCTCGAGGCAACCCCAGCAAATCATTAGGAAACACATTCGGGAACTCTGCTACTGTAGGTATACTGTCCAGCTGAGACTTCACTATCCTAGTATCAATAACATGAGCCAAATATGCCTCAGACCCCTTCTGGATCATCCTCCTAGCTGACATAATTGAAATAAAGATGGATGAAAGGTATGTTTGCTTACCAGATACCACTACGTCTTTCCCATCATGTCTTTTCAAAGTAACACATTTCTGCCAACAGTCTACTATAGCCCCATGTTTGGATAACCAATGCATACCTAAAAGCACATCATACTCCCTAAAGGGCATCTCAATCAGGTCACTGAGAAACTCCTCATCCTGAACAACAATTGGACTATCTCAGTGCACCCTACTAACTACTACACTATGTCCTAAAGGGTTAGTCACTAGTACATCATACCCTAATAACTCAGAATGCATATCACACACAAATAGGATTGATACACTGATGTATGAATGTGTCAATCTAGGATCAATTAATGCATGCATAGAAATACCGAGTAAAGAGAATGTCCCAGCTACAACATCAAAAGCACTCAGCTGCCGCTACATCACATATACTCTCTGCGATGACCCTACCTGCTTTGGTCTGCTAGGCCCCGCTGTGGATCCTCCTCTCTGACTGAATCCTAATCTACCACCTCGACCCCCTTTGTCACTAGATCTGGACACTGCTATCTCAGTTTGTCTATCCATTGGTGGTACTAGACAATCTCTCATAAAATGGTCATAGGTCCCACATCTAAAATAGCTAACTGAAGATGGACTGATACCCCCAACGAATACCCCTGTGAAATTGACCACACTAAGCACAAGGGGATAGAGTAGATCTCTCTGAAACTGAGCAACTGAAGTAGTAGATCCCTGACTCTGCCTCTACTACTAAGACCCCCTAACAGGTTATCCCTGGCCTCTACCAAACCTCTGTGAAGAATCTCCTCTACTTCTCTTCGATGATGAAAACCCCACCTCAGTCAGTGGTCTCCTATCTCTACCCCTGCTCTGGCAACTGTTGCAAGTCCCTATGCCTTCTCTACACTTTTGGCAGCTATAAACAACTTGTAGAAATCCTCATATAGCAAGCCTGCTACCAAACATATGATAGATGACCTCAAACCCTCCTCAAATCTTCAACATCTATCAATCTCATCAGTCACAATTCCTCCTGCATACTTGTTCAATCTAAAGAAATCTTTCTCATAGTCTGTCACTGTCTTTAATTCTTGTCTTAAACCCAAAAACTCTTTCTTTTTAGCATCTTTATACTCCCAAGGAGTTTATTTCTTATCAAACTCCTACAGAAAATTATCATATGTTAATACCGGAGGATCTTCCGTAGCATCAGGAACTGTCTTCCACCAGTCATAAGGGTCCCCCTGCAGAAGAGACATGGCATAATCAAACTTCTCTTCTGCACCAGCCTGTAGCTGTATAAATACCCTCTGAACTCTATCCAGCCACTCCTCTGCTATAGCTGGATCTGTAGTGCCAAAGAAATCTGTAGCTCCAAATTTTCTTAGCTTGTCATATTTTCTGGTTGATAGCTGCTGCTGCGGCTGCACTGGAGCTGCCATAACAATTTCGCCATATGCCACACCCATCCTAGCAGAACCTCCTCAATAGTTGGTCTAGCTAGCACTGATGCCTCTCCAACTGTCTCTATAATAGATCTAGCATCACCTTCTCTAGGAGAAACACTTATGGAGCTCTCCTCACTAGACTCGTGTGCCCGAGACACCATATTCACCACTATCTGTAAATATAGAAAGAACTACCACTTTAGGGACCAGATAAAATGCTAGTGTAATGCATGTATAACATGTTAAAATCACATTTAAAATTTCATTTTCTCTTTCCAAAAACCCACCAAGTTCGAGAACCTCAAACCTAGGCTCCAATACCAAAAAAATGTAACACCCTTATACTTTATATACATATAATATATATGCACTCAGTATATGTAAAATAAATATATAGAATATAAAAATGTCATAGTATGGTATTTATAAAAAACTTTCATAAATCTATGTTAATCATTTTCAAAACACTTAAAATGTATTTTAATAAATAAAAAAAATAACTATTAATGATTTGAAAAGTAAAAGGATATATTAAATACAAAATCTCTGAAAAAAATTCGCCAGAGTTTTATCAATATTTCAGATAATCCCAAATTTCAAATAACACAACCTGGAATCAAAATGCACTCCCAATTATTTATTCAATACACCCATTCCTCAAAAGTAGCCTAACGTCTCAATCTACCAATATTTTACAAAAACACATCCATATATATATAATTATAAGTCCCATTATTATTTCAATATTACACTAAAGGAAAAACATATATTTTACACCGCATGCATGATTATATATACAATGTGCATACTCAAAAGCATTTTTTAAAAAAGTTTCAAAGTGTATACATGTTATGCAAGTGACACTGGTCCGCAGTAGCTCAAGGATCTTCACACACAAAAACATAGGCCTGGGATGATCTAGCACCACTTTTCAAAAATCTCGGATCTGCTCTATCACCTGCGCGATGAAATTCAATCGCGCTAAGCATATTGCCTAGTAGTACATACTTTAATAAAATTTAGAAATTATGTCATACATGTATAATGCCATATTTGCATCATGCTAGAAATGTCAAACATTGTTCATACACATTACACAGAAGACTAAACATCCATACACATTGGGCCCAAATACCTTATACAATTATCTAGTCCCAAGCTCGGTTCCTTAGTCTATCATTAGTCTCTCACTCGGGCGTAGGCACATCTCTGTGACACCCAGTGTCTTATCAATTTTAGTGTATGGTATGATAACATCCAAGCGTAATCTTCTGGAAACTAGATAGCATATAAGGTACACACAATACACATTTCTTTCAATGTGCTTTTACATCTCAACTCACACCATAGTTTTCACAAATCATTATCATATATAATGCAAATGTGGTTTACTTCCTCATGTTAGTGCATAAATTACACTTTACACATTTTTCACAAATAATCCATTTAGCCATTCTTAAATGGCTAATCATGCCACAATAGACACAAACCAAGAATTGTTACTTCAAACAATGCCATACACACATATTTATAAAAATTAAATATCATCACACATTTAACAGATGTAATGTGTTATGCTAAAATTCAATACAATCACACATATTATGAATAAAGTATGTACTAACCTCTTTAAAGTAATAAATGGAGTTAAAACTCCAGTCCACTTCCAATACCCACGCCACTCCAGTCCACTCCACTTCCAATATACCCAAAAGTCCTTCACCACTAGGTTGATGGAAATCCTATATAGTCAACACATATATCCAATGTGAATGATCATAATCAATTAACATCAAATTTCTAGTTGTTTAAAGCCAAAAACAAAAATTAAAGCATGATTTTACAATTTTCCAAGTTTTTGCCATAATGAACTTTAACCTTGGAAAATCATTTGAACACATTCCAAATTGAGTTTTTAGCTTAAATATATCTAATACATTATATTTTAACACATTTTAAGCATTAAAACACACTGTATCACATTTTCTCTAAAATTCTAAAATTTTATCCTAAGCCACTTTGATTTTGGTTATTCATTCTAACTAATTCCGAATGGTAATTTAAGTTCATTTTCATTACTAACATCATTAAATAACGCAATTCAAATCATAAAATCAAATAAACATAAATTCTTTATGTTTACTATTCTTGAAACCCTAACTCACTCTCTTCCTCTTCCAAACTACCATCAAGCCTAAACAAATCAACCAAACAATCTTAAAATCTTTACCTCCTTATCAAGACAACACCTTCCATACCCATTTTAACAATTATAACACTGTATATAAAATTTTTAAGAAATCCAAAATTTTCTTAAAGAAAACATACCAATTTGTTAAAAAATCACCAAAACTTCTTTTAATTCTTAAAACTCCACTTAAAAATTGGTGCTTGGAAGAAAAGAAAAGCTTCCCCTTTCTTCTATGGTGTTTTGGCCAACAACAAGAAGAGAAGAAGAAGATGAGTTTATATTTTTCACTTTTTAATATTCACATTTTACTATTCATGCTTCACTATTCTCATTTCACTATTCACATATTGACTTTTATATGTTTTTTATATTCCATATATATTTAACATATACAATCTATTTTTTTCACTTCTAAAAGTTCATTTCTCCCTCAAATTATTCATTTTAGTTTTATTTTATTTTATTTTATGGATGTTATAGGGTGGACATCAAGGCCAGGATTGCCAATGTGGCAATATGTTTGCTAGGCAGGAGTATGTGGATTATGTTGGGCATATGCCAAGGCAACAATAGAACAACCCTTACAACAACATATATAATCCGGGGTGGAGAAATATCCAAATTTCTCCTAGAGTAATCAGAACAATTCAAGATTTCCCCATGGATTTCAGCAGACTCAACATCAATAAGTTGCTCCTCCAAAAAGGAGAAATTTGGAAGACATGATGGAGAAGTTCATAGCAGCTTTGGAAACTAGATTTCAATCAATTGAAACTAGCCTTAGAAATCAGCAAGCCTCTATTCACAATTTGGAAAATCAGGTGGGGCAAATTGCCAAGTTACTCAGTGAAAGACCACAAAGGAGGAGTGGTGTGCTTGAGAAAAGAGAAGAAGAGGTTGAGGAAGAGACTGAGACATAAGAAAGAGGAAAAAGAAGATGATCATATTGTCACTTCAAGAGAGAATGCTGCACTAGAAAATGAGAAAGGGAACTAACCACAAGAGCCCAGTCCAAAAGTGAACAATACCGAACTCGAGTGCCATACCCAACAAGATTGAACAAGGATAAGATGGATGCTTAGTTTGGTAAGTTTCTTGAACTCTTTAAACAATTGCACATTAATATTTCATTTGTTGAAGCTTTATTGTAAATGCCTAAATATGCCAAATTTTTGAAAGATCTCCTTTCTAAAAAAAGGAAACTCGAGGAAGTATCATTGAAGCATTTGTTAGAAAAGAGTTTGGAAATTTTGCAAAAGAGGTTACCTAAGAAGTTAAAAGATACTGGTAGTTTTATTATTCCATATTTGATAGGTAATCTTGAAGTTAAAAGTGCATTATCTAATTTGGGGGCTAGCATAAGTGTTATGCCCTATAAAATGTTTAAAGAGTTAGGTATTGGAGAATCTAAACCAACACTCATGACCATTCAACTTGCTGATAAGTCAGTAGTCTACCCTCATGGTATTATAGAGGATGTGTTAGTAAATGTCGGGGATTTGATTTTCCCCAATGACTTTATTGTCATCAATATAGATGAGGATGCAGATGTTTCACTTATCCTTGGTAGGCCATTTTTAAATACAACCCATGCCCTTTTCGATATCCATAATGGCACATTGACTTTGAAAGTGGGAAGAGAAAAAGTTATTTTTAATATACATGATGCTATGAAGCACCCACTTACACTTGATGAGGCAGATTCATGCAATGATATTATTGAGCATGAAACCATAAATTTTGTTACTAGCATTGTTTTCAAGGATCCCCTTGAGTTGTGTTTATTGTAGGATAATATTGAGGGTCAAGAAGTAATGGAGCAGATTGCTTATCTTGAAGCAAGTAAATCATTCATGTGTCAGGCATATGAAACAACTGAGATGCCAAAAGAAGAGAAGCCAAAACCATCAGTGATTGATCCACCCAATTTGGAACTCCCGGATCACCTTGAGTATGGATTTCTGGCGGAGGAAAATAAGTTTCCCATCATTATGAGTTCCCACCTATCTTCTGAGCAGAAGGTAAAGCTCATCGAGGTGCTACAAAAGCATAAGAATGTTATAGCTTAGAAGATAGCAGACATCAAGGGTATCGGTCCGACCTATTGCACTCACAAGATACTAATGGAGGATCAATTCAAGCCAGTAGTGCAACCACAATGGAGACTAAAACCAAAGATGAAAGATGTAGTGAAAGATGAAGTGATCAAACTACTTGATGTAGGAATTATATATCCTATTTTGGATAACTCTTGGGTGAGCCTGATTCAAGTACTACCAAAGAAAGGAGGGATGATGGTAGTTTCTAATGAAAATAATGAGCTAATTCCATCAAGAATAGTTACCAATTGGAGGGTTTGTATCTACTGCCAAAAGTTGAATGATGCAACTACGAAGGACCATTTTCCTTTGCCCTTCATTGATCAGATGTTGGAGTGATTATCTGGGCATGAATATTACTACTTTTTGGATGGTCTTTCAGGCTACATCCAAATTCCTATTGCCCCAGAATACCAAGATAAATCTACATTCACCTGTCCATATGGGACATTCGCATATCAAAGAATGCCATTCGGACTATGCAATGCACCTACAACATTACAATAGTGCATGGTGGCAATCTTCGATGATCTTATTGAGGATATTATGGAGGTGTTCATGGATGATTTCTCAATTTATAGAAGCTCATTCGAAGGATATTTGGAAAACCTTGAGAGGGTCTTGATAAGATGTGAGGAAAAAAACCTGGTGCTTAATTGGGAAAAGTGGCATTTCATGGTTCAAGAGGGAATCATGTTGGGACATAAGATTTCAAGCAAGGGTATAGAGGTGGACTAGGCTAAGGTGGAAACCATTAAGAAGCTACCACCACCCACATCAGGTAAGGCCATCAAAAGTTTTTTAGGACATAAGAGATTCTATCGGAGGTTCATACAAGATTTTTCTTAGATAGCTCACCCTCTAACAAGACTCCTTAAGAAGGATGTTGATTTTGTGTTTGACGACAAATGTTTAAGAGCTTTCGCAACTCTTAAGGATAAATTGACCCATGTTCCAATCATGGTGGCTCCTGATTGGAACTTACTATTTAAACTAATGTGTGATGTGAGTGATTTTATAGTGCGAGTAGTCTTGGGTCAATGCAAGGAGAAGTATTTTTAGCCCACCTATTATGCAAGCAAGACTCTGAATGCAGCTCATGCCATTTACACAACTACAGAGAAAGAACTTCTAGCTGTGCTTTTTGCTTTTGACAAGTTTAGGTCATATCTGATCTTGTGAAAAGTGATTATTTATACAGATTACTCGACTTTGAGGTATTTATTTGCAAAAGCTGATGCAAAGCCTAGTCTAATTTGTTGGGTTTTGTTATTGTAGAAATTTGATTTGAAGATTCAAGATAAAAAGGAAGTTGAAAATCTGGCAGCAAATCACCTTTCTCGTTTGAAGAACCAACCTTGGAGAGATTTGAAGAAGGGAACATTGATTATCATTTCCATGATGAGCAGCTTGTGAAGTCTTTGATGTATGGGGCATCAACTTTATGGGAATGTTTCCTAGTTCCTTTGGTAACAAATATATTCTCGTAGCTATAGACTATGTCTCTAAATGGCCTGAAGTCCAAGCCTTAGCAACGAATGATGCTAGGGTAGTGACGAAGTTTTTGAAAAAATTGTTTTCTTGATTTGGTACACCAAAAGCGATCATAAGTGATAGGGGTACTCACTTTTGTAATGCTCAGTTTGAGAAAGTTTTCAAAAGGCTAGGCATTACACATAGGTTTTCTACTCCTTACCATCCCCAAACTAGTGGCCAGGTTGAGAACACAAATAGGGAAATAAAAAGAATTCTTGAAAAAATGAAGAACAATCCCGAAAGGATTGGATTGAGAAATTGGACAATGCTCTATGGGCCTTCAGGATGACATTCAAAACTCCCATGGGTACTACGCCATTTAGGCTAGTATATGGAAAGGCTTGCTATTTACCTTTAGAAATTGAACATAATGCTTATTGGGCTATAAAATAGATTAACCTTGATTTAGCTAGTGCAGGTGAATGGAGGAAATTACAGATCAATGAGCTAGATGTGTAACACCTCTATACCCTGTATACGTACCAAGCATGCTTAAACGATCGTAATATATGTATACTAAATATAGAAAATGCCACGGTTTAAAAAGACACAACAAATATCTTTGTAAATAAGTGAAACCAACCTCAAACAAATAAAAGAAATCCAAAAGACACTATATATATAAAATGCTTATTAATTCACAGCGGAAGTTATTACAAATATATTATAATTCAAAGTTTACAAAACATAGAATATATATACATGATTGGCAGCTCTTCTCTAATTTTTAAGTCCCAAAAGAAAAATCCTCAATGTCTAGTCTCACTTGGTCTCGAGGAGCTCTCAGGTTCATCTCTGTCACCTGCGCGATTAAACACTATCGCGCTAAGCCATCGGCTTAGTAGTACAAAATATACCAACACTATACTTTAAGGCAATGCAATGTTACACATCTAAATTATAAAGTTAACATCATAAGTAAAAAAGCTAACATCACACCTTTATATTTCATAAACCATACACACAAAAGCACATCACATTACCACATCACACTACATTCAATGTCATAACAATATTCATATTACATCTTCATAGTTCCAATGATTTTACCATTCAAGAATCACATTATATACAAAGACAAGCATGGGCCCAAAACACTCTAATATGCCATTCAATTTTCAGAGTTAGTGCTTTGGTTTTATTATCACATTTATCATTATCATAAACCCAACTAGGCTTCAAGGATTAGGTTCAACCAAGCTTCAAGGGGAACAAAGCATGCTAAGTATCAACCCAACTTGGCTTCAAGAACCAACCCAACCTAGCTTCAAGGGTTGTAACATCTCAATTAGGCTTCAAGGACCAAATCCAACCTAACTTCAAGAGAATGTTACCAATAGGCATGCCACCAATAACAAAACTCTGAAAATGAATAACACATTAGACACACAATTCATTTATTATTTCATTCTCAAATCTCATCATCCATTAGGCAAACATGCCTTATGTTCTTTCAATGGAATCATCATAGCCAATTACAATGGCTTCACATCACATTTGAGTTATCATATGCATAATCAAATGTATGTTCCATCTCATCAATGCAAGAAGAACAAAAACCAAACACAGTAACCAACACACTCAAGGGACACGGCCAAGCTTGTGGCCGTGTCTCTCAACCAAAAGCAACAGAATCAAACATGGGCAAGGGACATGGCCGTGTCCTCTCCAAAAATCATCCAACACGGCCAAATTTCCATAGACTTGGCCGTGTCTCTCAAAAATTCTTTAGCTTGGCCGTGTCTCTTCCTTGGTTTAGCCGTGTCTCTTATGAACAAAAACCCTAACCATAGCCAACACTCTTTTGATTGAAATTAAACACATTATGCACCACATAAACTCATTCAAATGGATGTAATCAAAGTCATTAACACTTATTTTGCATGTTTAACACAATATTCACATTAACCATACATATAATCATTAACCACTTTAAAACCCTAAAACCAACTTCACTCTTGATCTTTCACCATCAACATCCACTTAACTCACCATCTTCACAACAAAACCAACACTAATTCAATTTCTTTTAACTTACAATCAATTTCAACACTTATAAACACATCTCAAACACACCAAATCATAATATCAACAAACTATAACTCATCTTATGCACAACTTCAAAATAACAAAAAGAAACAAGAGAGTACTTACCTTAAATGAAGAAATTTCACAAATCTGCAACCAAAACCCTTGATTCCTCCTTCAATTTGATTCTAGCATTAAGAACACCTCTCTTGCTCTCTCTTTTCTTGGATAGCCGGCAAACAAATGAGAAGAAAAGAAAAAAAAACACAAGTCAACTTCTTTTCTTCTTTAAATCTCCACTAAGCAATTCTAGCCAAGCAATTACCTAAATGCCCTCATCCATTTAACTTAACCTTTGTCACTTATATGCCCATTGAAGTAATTTCACATCATCCCAAATAAAATATCTTCTTCCCTTGACTCTCCATTTGACCAACATATATGTTATATATATTAACATATATACAACATATACATTCCATTAACACAATCATTTCCTTTGCAAAAACATATGTACATTAAATTCAAATCAAACAACAATTGTATTAAAACTTCTAGGGCTTACATTGGGATATTACAAGATGAATGGAGATTGCAAGCTTATGATAATGCAAGGATGTGTAACGAGCGGATTAAGAGATGGCATGATGCTCGCATTAAGGAATGGAACTAGTTTCAAGCCAGAGATTAGGTATTATTGTATAATTTGAGGCTTTGACTCTTTCTAGGTAAGTTAAAATCTCAATGGTCTAGTCCTTTTAAAGTTAATGAACTCTTTCCCTATGGAGCAATTGAAATAACTCATCCAAAAAAAAAGGAGATTTTAAGATGAATGGGCAAAGGCTCAAATTATATTTTGGTGGAGAATTTAATGAATTGAATGAGGTTTTATACCTCTAAGACTAGAGATAAATTACTCATGTTTGTCTAACTAGTATGATATTAAAGAAGTGTTGGGTGGGAGACAACCCACCATTTTATTTGTTTTTAATATTTGTTTCTTTAATTTTTATGTTATTAGTTTGTGTCTTTGATTTTTAATTCTTCTATCATTGGTTGGTGGTGTGTTGTTTTTTAGTTCACTTGAATATGTTGTTTTTGAACTTGATTTAGAGACACGTCCATGTCACTGGGGGTGTCATTCATGTTCAGAGACAATAGTTGTAACACGCCTGATGACACGCTCTTGTCATTGTACATGTCAATGAAATGGCATCATAGTAGCTACAACATGCCCAGTGACACACCCATGTCACTGGACGTGTCATTTGATTTGGTTTGTAGTAGTTGTGACACATCTATAGACAAGCCTGTGTCAGTGGGCATGTCGACGTGTTTTAAAAGCAAACCCTAGTTTATTTTAAATAGTCTCTTTCTATTTTCTTGCCCTCTTTGTCTATTTTCTCTCAAATTTCTCACACTCTTACACTCAAGATCACACACCTAATCATTCTATAAGGGATTTTGATTCCCATTTCAAGATTTAGAGAGGATTTCATTGCATTTTGTTCGATTTCCTCACATACTTCTCTCCTCATTTCAGGTATGTACCCTAATCTTTGCATTCTTGTCTTGTTTTCTTGAAATTACTTTGAGATTTCTTGCAAATTTTTGGGATTTCTAGGGATTTTGAGTTTTGAGCCTAGTTTTAAGGATTGGTTATGTTTTTCTCTTTATACTTTTGGGGATTCTATGGCTAGGTTTGAGTTAAACATATTTGCTCCTTGTTTATTGATTGTTTATGCACCCATCTTGCTATTTCATTATTTTAATGTGTTGGGCTATGGAGGCATATAGAATTGGAGTGATGCATGTTGTGTTTCATGATCACTAAATGTAATGATGTAGTTTCTTTTGTGGATTTAACCATTTCATTGCTCTTGTTGGTTTTATTTCATTGTTTGTTTGTTTAATTGTGTCGGTATATGTTGGCATAATTTTGTTAGTATACTTGACATTAATTTTGTTGGAGCATATGTTGTGCTCTATCGTTATAGTGTCATTGTTTTTGTAACCCTATCCAATGTTGGTGTTTTAGCATTATTATTGTTTTTGAGGATATTCTTGTTTGTTTTGCAGATTATGGTCCCTCATAAACAACCACTTTCCAAGTTACTCGCCAAAAGAGCAAGAGGGGAAGGCAGTTCAAGCCAACCCGCTACACGATCTACCTCTAAATTCATGGCCAGCCATAAGTGCCTTCGTTTCTCGCATTCCGTGGAACAAAAATGGTTTGACCTATTAGGCAACAAGGATTGGTCTCCACCTATGGTTTTGGATTGGGAAGCTATGGAATAAGCCAATATTGTGGCCGAGATTTGGGAATTGACAAATCAACCAGGATAGGAACAAATATTTCCATCAATAAGCCTTTTTTAAGTAGTTGACGCTGAAATTTTACTGCACTTTTTATTTGAATAAAGATAGGATTTCAATTACTGAGCCAGCAATGAAGATCAAGTTGGGGGGTGCAGTAATTTCATATGAGTATTAATGACTTTGGTGTTCATTGAGAACTATACATTATGAAAGAGGTGCAAACTTCTGACTATCTTGATTCCACGGTGGATTTTGCAAAGTATGAAGTTGTTCCTCCCCAAGTTTGGAGGACTTTTGCACCCAATACAGATAAATACCAGCCTAAGGTGTCCAAGGTATCAAATTTTCACTCCTTTCCTTATCGAGTGGTGCACAATTTATTGGTTCACACTCTTATGGCTTGGTAAAGTAGCACAGGGGTGGTAAGCTTATGGGATTTATTCCTCTTGAACTGCATGGTTCAGTAGACCCAATGCAATGCAGCTCATGCCATCACACATTTTTTCTATGAACAGTCAAAGAAAGGAGTACTAGGTAATTTGCATGGTGGCATGTATGTCACAAGGCTGGCTCGTAGCTTGGGTGTGTTGGATGGATGCCTCTTGATGATGGTTGATGGGTTTCCTAAACTGTTGGGTATGGACACCTTAAAGTGATTAGACAAAGAGAAGGTAGTAGGGCTACAGGCACCACTTATGGATTTTGAGCTGGTGCCTCCTACTCCTCCTTCGGACATACCTCCACCTCCACCGACAGATTTCCCAGGACCGTCCACCACTGTTGGACCTTCTTCTTCAACTAGACCATCCTTTACCCCAACTCCTACCTTTCGAGACTGGCGCCATTTGGTTAATGTTGAGTGGGATGATGATAGGAAGCCCACTGATTTTGAGTGAAAGATCTGTGGGATAGAGGGAAAATTAGGGAACATAGAGTTGAATAAAAAATAAGTTATTATCTCAGCTGGACCATATCCAGCATTACATGGAGCAACGCGCTTCTTCCTTTCAAGCATAGTTGGATCACGAGATTTTGCAAACGCAATGGCTGGAGCAGTCAATGCTTGAGTTATGGAGGTTTTAGGGGTTTACTCCTTCGCAGCCACTGCCTCCGCCATATCAGGCCCCGGTGCCTCATGTCGATGTATTGAATAGTGATGCCAGTGCTGGCGGTGAGGATATCAGCGTGATGATACCAATGTTGTACCCATGTCTTACTAGCCCACCTTTCCGCTCTCATCTAGTAGATTGTTTATTTTCTTTTATTTTCTTATTTCATTAATTTCTTGGATGACTGTACTTTTAACCTATTTATATTTTTTATTTCTTCTATTCTTTTTATTTTAATTCTTTAATTCTTTATTTCTTTCAATCATTTTATATATAATTGAATCTTTGCAATTTTGCATGTCAGTTTTTCTTCTATAGCTACTTTGACTTCGCAACGGATTTTGGAATCATATTCATATATGTCGATTCATGGACATGGCAGGGCAGTTTTCTCTCTCTCTTGTTCTTTTTCTTGTTTTACACACATTGGGGATAATGTGTGTATTAAGTGTGGGGGAGAGGTATATTTTCTAGATTGAGCTTTTGTTATTTCATTCTTTTCATTTGATTCATTTGTCTCATTTAGTTTCTTTAACAATATTTTTGGGTTCAAGTAAACTAGATTGCCATAATAGTATGAATTGAAATGATTTCTCTATATATTAAATTAATGGTTGATTTAATGAATGATAATATCTTGTTGAGGTTCACTAGGCTTTCTTAATTAATTGCTAATGACTGAATGGGATAGTTCGAATTAGGTAGTTGATTGATAAGAATTGCACACACCTCAAGTTTAAAATCTTAGTTATATTTTTTAGCATGTTAAGATTCCTTAGATACTAGAGTCAAACTTTGTATGACATCTTTAGTATCTTAAGTTCCTAACTACTTGTCTTAAAAATTGCAAAATTAAAAAAACAAATAATAATAATAATTTGTTTTAGGTGCTTTGAAAATTTGTCCCTATTCCGCTGATTTTAACCTCTTGAATTAAATCGAATGATTTGGAATCATGAATAGTGCTAGTAGCCATTTGAATGGTGATTCTAGTTGAGTAATCAGGTGTCGACATCACAAATGTTTACCTTCGCGTCAAAAGGCTAGTATCAGTTCAAACAAGTCAGGCTCCTTTGAAAAAAAGAAAAATGGTTCACGAAATACACAAAGAACTTAAGAGAAAATCTGCACTTTCATACTTTGTTCATGTCTTTTGAGTTCTTGGAATTTCATGCTCAATCTTTTAACTATGGATTTTTAAATTTTAAGTCTATGAGATCTTTGTTTTGAAACTTCTTAAGTTAGCTGTCATGTTTGTGAATTAGTTTTTGGCTGAGAATATCAGGTTTTCTTATTTGAGTATTGTAAAACTTTTCTTTTCTTTTTTGGATATAGAGGGGTCCTTCATTTCTGCTTATTATTATGATTTAGTTTGCTTGAGGACAAGCAAACACTCAAGTGTGGGGGAATTTGATAAGTGTATAATTAATGATATTTTTACCCCTATTTCTTAGTATAATAGTTATCAAATTGAGTTTAATTTATTTGTTCAAGTGCTTGTTAGGGTTGATTTAGGAATTCTTTACATTTTGAGGCCTTATGGTCATTTCGGCTAGAATCATGGATGAAACACAATACAAGAGCTAATTTAGGCAACATCTTCAAGTGACACGCCTAAGGACATGGGCATGTCGCTGGATATGCCATTAATCCTGCCTTATAGAAGGTACGAAACACCCAAGGACACGAGCATGTAATATCCTAAAGTATACCCTAAAAGTGTTGGGGTTACTGTTGTATTTGGATTCAATGTGTGTATTGAAGGAAAGAGAAAAGAAGAAGAAAGTCAAAAGGAATTGTGTGTGGTGGAGATTTAATGGTATTATTATTATTATTATTATTGTTATTATTATTATTATTATTATTATTATATATATATATATATATAAGATAAGAACGAAGGAAGGATGGAGAACCTTCCTTCTTCCTCTTCTTCTGTTTCTTCTTCGTGGACAAGAGAGCACGAGAGAGAGAGAGAGAGCACGAAAGAGAGAGAGAGATTGATCTTCATCAAATTTCTTAAGGATTTTAAGAGTATTGAAGATGGAGATGAAGATTTGGCAAGCTATACAAGTAAGTACACATTTCTTGAATGAATTTTATTGATTATACATATATATAAGTATATACCTTCTTGTGTGGTTTTCTTTTGGATTGAGGTTATGTTGGGTATGATTGGTGTGTAAAATGATGATAACAAGAGATTGAAGTATGTAAATGTGTGGAATTGATATCTAAGTGATGATGAGTTGAGAAAATTGTGAGGAAAATGATGAAATGTTGAATTAGAGTTTGGTTTAGATGAATTTCGAAGTGTTTGGTCTTTGAATTATTGAAGGACACGGCCAAGTTATGGGAGACACGGCCAAGTTAGGGCAAAATTGGTCGTGTTGGATGAGTTTTGGAGAGACACGGCCACTGGCTTGGCCGTGTCCCTTGCCTGTGTTTGCTACTGTCTGATTTATGTTGAGAGACACGGCCGTGTCCCTTGCCCGTGTCTGGTACTGGATTGTTGTGTTGAGAGACACGGCCACTGGCTTGGCCGTGTCCATTGCCCGTGTTTGCTGCTGCTTGAATTGATATTGAGTGACACGGCCACAAGCTTGGCCGTGTCCCTTGGGCGTGTTGGCTACTGGATGTTATACTAGGAGACACGGCCACAAGCTTGGCCGTGTCCCTTGAGGGTGTTTGCTATTGTGTTTGTTACTTGGTCATCAAACATTATTGGATCTTCAAATGTCTTTTGTATCTAAACACATTTAAAACAGTAATGATCCAACCAAATGTATATGGAAGATTCTAAATCCATGAATAAGGTAAATTGTTATGTATATGTATACTTGAGTGATGAATTGAATTGATCAATATGATTTGATGATAATGTTGATATTATATGAACCATGTTAGGTTTTATGCATTGTCAATCTCATGAATTATATTGTACTATATGTAGATTAATGGTGCATATGAATGATGGCATGTTGTGTATAATGTGGAATATCATGAGATCATTGATGATGAATTACTTTAATGTTATGATTGAAGCATGCCTATATGGTATGATTGATTCATGATATGTTTGTTTAGTAATGTAATTGATGTTGCATATCTCAATGATGAAACTTGAAATGTGATTTGAGATATAATGTGATATAAAGCCATTGTTCTTGGCAATGATGACTCAAATGTGATATAAAGCCATTGTGATTGGCTATGGTGATGCAATTGAAAGAAATAAGGCATGTTTGCCTAAATGATGATGAGAATTGAGAATAGAAATGATAATGAAATAATAAATGAATTGTGTGACTAATGTGTTATTCCATTTTCAGAGTTTGTTGTTGGTGGCATGCCTATTAGTAACAATCTCTTGAAGTTAGGTTGGATTTGATCCTTGAAGCCAAGTTGGGTTGAAGTTTAACATGTTTTACTCCCCTTGAAGCTTGGTTGGGTCTAATCCTTGAAGCCTAATTGAGATGTTACAACCCTTGAAGCTAGGTTGGGTTTGGTTCTTGAAGCCAAGTTGGGTTGATACTTAGCATGCTTTGTTCCCCTTGAAGCTTGGTTGAGCCTAATCCTTGAAGCCTAGTTGGGTCTCTGATAATGATAAATGTGATGAATAAACCAAAGCATTACTCTGAAAATTGAATGGCATATTAGTGTGTCTTAGGCCCATGCTTGTCTTTGTGTAATGTGAGTCATGAATGGTAACATGATTGATAAATAAGATATATGGAAACAATGTTGAAACAAATGAATAATGAGATCTATGAATGCTTTTGATGGAAATGTGTTTCATGATTAATGAATTGTGAATAAAATGATGTTATGAAGTATGAGTTTGTAATATGTGTATTGAAATGTTGAAAGTGAACATGGCTTAAGGAGTTCTGTTGAGATATGAGGTTATGGAATTGTTGTGTGATGTGTAACATGTTTGTGAATGTGAGAATTGTTCTTATAAAGGTTTGAATGGTGTTTTGTTGTAACAATATATATACATATATATGTGTATATGAAATAGAAAGGGTAAGTATTGTGTTGTGAATATGCTATGTAATGATGTATTTAATTTATGAGATTAGTGGCAATATATGAAGAATCTATTGAGAAAGGAAAACGTGGTAAGAGAACAATAAAACATGATGCTAAAATTATAAGGTATGATTATTTTGTAATGTATACTTTATTATTTATTTGTACTACTAAGCTCTCGGGCTTAGCGCGGTTGTGTAATCGCGCAGGTATTTATGCGGATGATCTGGATGCCTAGCTGCTATGCCACGAGAAAAGTAAGAGTGTCTCGAGACCAACTAGAAGGTGATGCATACATGTGTGATTTTTAGTTATGATTTACTTTTTGATAAGAATCATGATTTTTATAAATGTTTCTTAAATTAACATAATGTTGCTTGAATTCGGATAAAGATTTTTAAATAGAAACTAAAAGTGACATTCTTATACTTTATATACGCATTGTATGTATACCAGGTATATGTATAGTGCTTATATGGAGTATAGGGGCGTTACAGTTATTTTGGTATCAGAGCTTAGGTTCGAGATTCTCGGCCTAAGTAAAAATTAAAAAGAGAAAGTTTTGAAAAGCTTAAAGAGAAGTAAAAAGAAAATTTTTGAAGAGTTTAAATAAGAAGTGAAAAGAAGATTTTTGAAATGCAATTGGTAAGACATGCATATGCATTCACATCTAGGTTGGTCTCGAACGTGGCATTGAGTGAATTGTGAATTGTGAATTGTGATGTATTTGAGTTACATGAGATGAGATAAATGATAGTGTGTAAATGAGGTTTTATATGAAAGCAAATCTAGAAATGTTGATAATTGAGAAGATGAGTGTGATATAAAGAAATGATATGGAAAGTATAAGTAAAAGTTTGAGTATTGGTATGTATTTGGCATATAAAGAAATGGCTAGAAAAATTAAGTGGGAAATGAGTTAGAAACAAATTAAGATTAAAGTATGTGATCTATCCTCTATTGTTTGAATCTCTTCCTAATAAACTTTATGGTTGGATTTATAGAAAGAGGAAATATTGTTGGATGGGTAATATGAAAAGATATATTAGGTAAATGCAAAGAGTACAGTGAACTATTGAATGAGTTGATTGGTATAGATTAAGTGTGATAATGTAAGGTGTCAATATGTAAATTTAAAGTTATGTTCAAAAGAAAAAGAGATGATGTTGGTTAAGTATAAATATACATTAGTGTTGTTTGTATTGTTATTTTAATGCAAACATGGTGATTTCACTATTAGAAATGTGATATGCTTGAATATTGTGAAAGCTCATGTAAATGGTGATGATATGTGATATTTAGATTTTTGGAATGAGTTTAATAATGGTGAAACATATATGTTTTGATGTTGCTTTGTGGTATATACATATAAAATGTTTTAAAGTTGATATTAAGAGAATGAGATGAATAAATTGAAGTTTAAGTAAATTAGTAAGTTAAAAATTTATAGCTTTAATGGAATGTGAATAAAGAGCAATTAAATATTAATAGTTTAATGTATTTACATGAGATATATGAAATGAATATTAGTGCACATGAAAGTATTAGGAATTGAGCAAAAGAAAATGAGTTACTTTAAGTAATTTGATTGGAAAGGATGAAAATGATTATGAAAGATGTGTTAAAGATATTTATAAACAAATGTGAGAGAGATATCACATTGGAAATGTGATTAAGCTCCTTGTGAAATAAGGTTCTAAGTAGAGTGTATATATTTATTGAAGGTAATGAATAACTTAAGTTATGATAAACAAATGAGTATGATGATAGTCCAAGGAAAGTGGTAAATATTAAATTTGTATAAACTATATGAAAAAGGGAAATTTAATAAATTGCATAATTAGGTGTTTATATAAAGAGGATTTGTGAAATGAACTTTTGATATGAATGTGATCTATGAAGGTGTGGATAATATGTTTATTATTTTATATCATTACATGTTTAATAGTATTAGAAGTGAGAATGGACCTGGGTAATATTGAACAGTGAAATTGTTATAGCAATAACTAAATGAGACTATCATAAGATGTGTTGGAACTCAAAGTATTTATGTGTGAAAGTGTTTTATGTATAGATGTATAATAAGAAATTGTAAGGAAAGAATTATGTACTTGAAATTTTTAAAAAGAGATGGATTGGAAATGGAGTAATGAATGATACTTGTGTAAGATTTGTATCTAATTGAAGGTTGGGAGTAGAAAATGTTAAGGATAATATTATCGAACATGAGTTGGGTTAATGATGATCAGATAATCAAAAGCAAACTGTTTTGGAGATGGAATTAAAATGTGTTAATTCTTGGTGTAATAAAAGCTTGGAGAATAAATATATAATTTATGTGATACAAGTTAGTATTATAATTGTAAAGGTTGGAAATTGAATAATAGAAGAACAATATTGATTTACAACCCCTAAGTGTGATTGTTAATATATCATTGTCATATGATTTGGTTAGTGTGATTAGTGATTAGTTTTATTATCTTCAGATTTAGAATTGAGATGGATAACTATGTTTCCAGAAACATGGTTAAAAGATATGATTGGTGAAGTTATAACTTATATTTACGATATTAAAAATTTAATTGTATTTATGAGAAGTAAAGCAAGGGAAGAGAATTGTGATAATGTTTTAAGCTATGAATTGTGTGATAGAATAATAATTACATAAATATAGTAATATTGGGTGAAGTGAAGAAATAATAAAAAAGGAAGAAATTGTAATCATGACTGAAAGTTATATAGGATACATTTACAGTGTAAAGTGATTATGTGAATGAACTTAAAATTTATGGGAGTATGAATAATGTAAATTAATATGTATATATCAATAATGTTGGAAATGATATGATTGTATAATGAGATGTTAATTATAATTAATGATATACGTGTATACTATTTTGATGTAATGAGAAACTATGATTATTGCCAATGATGTTAGAAATGAATTATAATGGAGGTAGAGTACCTAATTGATATTGAAAAATGAATTGTGAAAAGATAAATGAACGGACTTATCTGTCTCCTGTGGAACCATGCGAACCCAATGTGTTGGGCAACCAAACTTGGATTACCAACCTGGTTGGGGGAAAAGCTCGTTTATGAAGTTATAGTTGTTGGCAATATTGATAAATTTTGAATGAGTATAAGAAATGATGATATAATTATTGAAATAAAGAAATGTATATGTATAAGCATGATTCATATTGATTGAATATATGAATTTGGAAAGAGTAGAATTTGAATATAAGTTTGACCTAATGAACTTAGGTTATATATAAGTATATATGGTAAAATTCAATGATAAATTTCAATAAGTTGATTGTTGGTTTGAATCAAATAAAGTTGAAATGTTAGTATATTATGATAGATAAATCGATGGATCTAGGTTTAGTTAAAGTTGCAAGGCAATATTGAGATTTAATATGTGCAATTGTATTGGGAGTGTAAGATTTAATGGTAATGTGTATGATGTAATATTCTGATTTATGAATGAACATAAATAAATTGAGGTATATTAATTGTACATGGTGAGAAATAAACTCATGAGAATAAGGATATAGTTATCCATTGATGTTTGGTAAATGTTTATTTTGATAGTGATGGTAAAAATGGAATAAACAATGCTAAGATATTGATTAATGATTTTTGAGGTTAAAGTTAAGAGAATATCTATAAAGAGTTAAAGTGATAATCTGACTTTAGTACAAAGATAAAATGTATTGGAGATGTTATGAGATATCTTGATTGCTTTATTGAGAAAGTAATAAGAGGTAAAGATATATATATACCTATACAATGATAAATTATGAATTTCAGAGAAGATGATTATTTAAGGGGGAGAGTAGAAGATATGAGATTTAATAAAACTATATTGTAAGATACGATTATCTTTATATGAAAATTAAGATGGTGAATTATTCTGAATGGGTTGTTATTATACTGGATAATTTCGAGGACGAAATTATTTAAGGGGGAGAGAATTGTAATATCCTAAAGTATACCCTAAAAGTGTTAAGGTTACTGTTGTATTTGGATTCAATGTGTGTATTGAAGGAAAGAGAAAAGAAGAAGAAAGTCAAAAGGAATTGTGTGTGGTGGAGATTTAATGGTATTATTATTATTATTATTATTGTTGTTATTATTATTATTATTATTATTATTATTATATATATATATATAAGATAAGAACGAAGGAAGGATGGAGAACCTTCCTTCTTCCTCTTCTTCTGTTTCTTCTTCGTGGACAAGAGAGCACGAGAGAGAGAGAGAGAGAGAGAGCACGAAAGAGAGAGAGAGAGATTGATCTTCATCAAATTTCTTAAGGATTTTAAGAGTATTGAAGATGGAGATGAAGATTTGGCAAGCTATACAAGTAAGTACACATTTCTTGAATGAATTTTATTGATTATACATATATATAAGTATATACCTTCTTGTGTGGTTTTCTTTTGGATTGAGGTTATGTTGGGTATGATTGGTGTGTAAAATGATGATAACAAGAGATTGAAGTATGTAAATGTGTGGAATTGATATCTAAGTGATGATGAGTTGAGAAAATTGTGAGGAAAATGATGAAATGTTGAATTAGAGTTTGGTTTAGATGAATTTCGAAGTGTTTGGTCTTTGAATTATTGAAGGACACGGCCAAGTTATGGGAGACACGGCCAAGTTAGGGCAAAATTGGTCGTGTTGGATGAGTTTTGGAGAGACACGGCCACTGGCTTGGCCGTGTCCCTTGCCTGTGTTTGCTACTGTCTGATTTATGTTGAGAGACACGGCCGTGTCCCTTGCCCGTGTCTGGTACTGGATTGTTGTGTTGAGAGACACGGCCACTGGCTTGGCCGTGTCCATTGCCCGTGTTTGCTGCTGCTTGAATTGATATTGAGTGACACGGCCACAAGCTTGGCCGTGTCCCTTGGGCGTGTTGGCTACTGGATGTTATACTAGGAGACACGGCCACAAGCTTGGCCGTGTCCCTTGAGGGTGTTTGCTATTGTGTTTGTTACTTGGTCATCAAACATTATTGGATCTTCAAATGTCTTTTATATCTAAACACATTTAAAACAGTAATGATCCAACCAAATGTATATGGAAGATTCTAAATCCATGAATAAGGTAAATTGTTATGTATATGTATACTTGAGTGATGAATTGAATTGATCAATATGATTTGATGATAATGTTGATATTATATGAACCATGTTAGGTTTTATGCATTGTCAATCTCATGAATTGTATTGTACTATATGTAGATTAATGGTGCATATGAATAATGGCATGTTGTGTATAATGTGGAATATCATGAGATCATTGATGATGAATTACTTTAATGTTATGATTGAAGCATGCCTATATGGTATGATTGATTCATGATATGTTTGTTTAGTAATGTAATTGATGTTGCATATCTCAATGATGAAACTTGAAATGTGATTTGAGATATAATGTGATATAAAGCCATTGTTCTTGGCAATGATGACTCAAATGTGATATAAAGCCATTGTGATTGGCTATGGTGATGCAATTGAAAGAAATAAGGCATGTTTGCCTAAATGATGATGAGAATTGAGAATAGAAATGATAATGAAATAATAAATGAATTGTGTGACTAATGTGTTATTCCATTTTCAGAGTTTGTTGTTGGTGGCATGCCTATTAGTAACAATCTCTTGAAGTTAGGTTGGATTTGATCCTTGAAGCCAAGTTGGGTTGAAGTTTAACATGTTTTACTCCCCTTGAAGCTTGGTTGGGTCTAATCCTTGAAGCCTAATTGAGATGTTACAACCCTTGAAGCTAGGTTGGGTTTGGTTCTTGAAGCCAAGTTGGGTTGATACTTAGCATGCTTTGTTCCCCTTGAAGCTTGGTTGAGCCTAATCCTTGAAGCCTAGTTGGGTCTATGATAATGATAAATGTGATGAATAAACCAAAGCATTACTCTGAAAATTGAATGGCATATTAGTGTGTCTTGGGCCCATGCTTGTCTTTGTGTAATGTGAGTCATGAATGGTAACATGATTGATAAATAAGATATATGGAAACAATGTTGAAACAAATGAATAATGAGATCTATGAATGCTTTTGATGGAAATGTGTTTCATGATTAATGAATTGTGAATAAAATGATGTTATGAAGTATGAGTTTGTAATATGTGTATTGAAATGTTGAAAGTGAACATGGCTTAAGGAGTTCTGTTGAGATATGAGGTTATGGAATTGTTGTGTGATGTGTAACATGTTTGTGAATGTGAGAATTGTTCTTATAAAGGTTTGAATGGTGTTTTGTTGTAACAATATATATACATATATATGTGTATATGAAATAGAAAGGGTAAGTATTGTGTTGTGAATATGCTATGTAATGATGTATTTAATTTATGAGATTAGTGGCAATATATGAAGAATCTATTGAGAAAGGAAAACGTGGTAAGAGAACAATAAAACATGATGCTAAAATTATAAGGTATGATTATTTTGTAATGTATACTTTATTATTTATTTGTACTACTAAGCTCTCGGGCTTAGCGCGGTTGTGTAATCGCGCAGGTATTTATGCGGATGATCTGGATGCCTAGCTGCTATGCCACGAGAAAAGTAAGAGTGTCTCGAGACCAACTAGAAGGTGATGCATACATGTGTGATTTTTAGTTATGATTTACTTTTTGATAAGAATCATGATTTTTATAAAATGTTTCTTAAATTAACATAATGTTGCTTGAATTCGGATAAAGATTTTTAAATAGAAACTAAAAGTGACATTCTTATACTTTATATACGCATTGTATGTATACCAGGTATATGTATAGTGCTTATATGGAGTATAGGGGCGTTACAGAGCATGTCACTGACTATGTCCTTAACCAAGCATTATACTAGCTATGACATGCCCAAGGACATGGGCGTGTCAATGCCCATGTCATCAATGGTAAAAGCAATATCATTGACACGCCCAGAGACATGGCCGTGTTAGGTGTGTTAGGCTAAGTTTTTGGGCTATAAAAGCTGAACTGAAGTGTGAATTGGAGATCTAGTTTTTATCACTTAGAGCTGACTTCCTTAGGAAGAAAATGAAATTAACAGCAGAGACTAAAGGTGAAGATTAAAGTTAAACAAGATTTAAATCAAGAATCAAAGATTAAAGTGAAGAAGCAGAAATAATTCATTATGGAATGTTTGAATTCTTTTACTTATTTCTTTTGTTCTAGTTTTCTGATTATAAATATGAACTAAATCATCTCTATCTAGATATTGATGAACCCTAGCTTTATTGTATGGGTTGAATAGTTCTTATTAAATTAAATCATTTAATTGAGTTGTTTTATCCTTTTGAATCTTAATTTCTTATTTCTAATTGATAATAGCATGCTTATTGATTGGTTGCAATTTTCATATTAGTGACTTGAGAAAACTTGATTTGAATAGAATTCTCATTAGGATTGAGGGTTGATTGGAGTGCTAGAGATAGACTTACAAGATACTTTGGTTTATAATTCCTTGTTCTTATTGCAAGATCTATTTAATTATGTTTGAGAAGAGATTCCAACATTCTACTTAATGATTAGGGATTAATTCACTTGTGAGAGATTTTAGTCTAATTTAGTGGAATGCCAATTCAACTCTATTATTTGATTTAATTGAATTGATATTCATAAATATTTTTATGGCTAGGGGAATTTAATATCTGGATAATATTTTCATCATCAACTATTTTTGCATAATATTCAATTTTTCTTTACTTTAAGTTATTAAGTAACTCGTCTTTTATTATATCACAGAACTATTAAATTGCTAAACAATAGTAGAAATTTGCACTAGCAATTGACCTTGTCCCTCAGTGGAATGATATCTCACTCACTACTTTATTACTTGTGCGACCCGTGCACTTGCGGTAAGATTGTAATAGCACAGAGTCACCATCAAATAACATATTAGGCACAATTATTTCATATTTTTCATCATCAATTTCTTTCTCATTTTTCCATAATCAACTAGGCACATTGCCTCTTTTCTCATTATCAATTAGGCACATTGCCTCATTTTCTCATTTATATCAACGTCAATTCACTTTAATTCATAATATTTCATCATTTCATCACAATGTTTACACATTTCTCATAAAAAACACATCACCCAAATATTTTGGGTTATTTTCATAAAATTCATATAAACCACATTTTATGCAATTTAGCCATTGGCAATGGCTTTTCACAATGGATTTAATGCATACATAACAAATCATATATTATAGCATAATATTCATGAATGTCCAATGTATCAAGTAGCTTAACACATTTTTCATTCAAAATGTGTTAAGCCCAAATTATTGCCAACATATCTAGTTAATTAAAAGTTTTTTATTTACTTTAGAAAGCACTCAAAAGCAAACTCATAATCTCCCTCCAACCTTCACTTCTAACTTTCCCTTCAATACTAAGGTTGGGCAATTCACCTCTCCCTAATGCCTATTTCAAATGTGAACAAATACCATTATTTAAAATCACATTTTAAGGTATTTAAGACATAAAACCTCAAGTAAACCTCACTCTAATAAATTCCCCAAAATTTAGCCTAAAATTACTTTAACATTGAAAATCCATTTTAATCCACTCAAATTGGTGTTTTAAGTTTATTTACATCATTACAAACATATTATAACATGTTTTAATCATTTACATTAATTAAACACATGCTTTTATTGAAAACCCTAAAATGTCATGACCTTCGTCGATGAAGGTTCTTCATTCCAACTCATTCTAATTATCAATCCAATCTTATTTCCATCTCTTATATCATTAAACAACTTGATTTAAATATTAAATCAAACAATTCACCATTCTTTAAAAATAAAAATTAATGATTTTAAATGAAAAATGAAGGGGTTTTAAATGAAAAAGTGGATAATATATGTGATATATATGTAAAACATACATAACATATAAAAGTCAATACTTTTTAAAAGAAAAGTCAAAGTAAAAGGGTATTTTAGTAATTAAATCTTAGAAATTCAAAATTAATAAAATAATTAAAAAATAAATTATTTTTGAATGGAAGAGGAAATTTATGACTTTTAATTTATTAAATAAATAATTATATAATTAATTATTAAATTATTTTAATATATATATACATTGTTAAAAATAAAAGATGAAAAGAAAAAGAAAATTTAAAAGTTTTTATCTTCTTCTTCTTCTCTATCAAGGGGCCAGCCACCATGGCTAGTGAATTCAAGAATTTTGATCTTCCATACTCCACAAATTGAAGGATTCAACAAGTTTAAAGTGAATTTTTGGTGATTTCCACCAAAATTAGTAAGTTCCCAACTTCTTTCTTTGGATTTCATAGGAATTGTGATTATGTTTGTTTTGGGTTTTTAAAGTTCTAAGATTTAATTGTCTATTTGGGTATATATGAAGTTATTTTAAGTGATTAACAATGATTTTAAGGTTGGATTAAAGAAATGGTTGAGTTTGGGTAAGATTGGTGAAGAGAGAGAATTTAGGGTTATGTGATTTTTGGGGTTTTGAAATCATGTTTTTTTAATTGTGTAAATTGATTCCAAATGAGTTGTTTTGTTACATAAACAAGTATTTTAAAGTCAAATATTGGATTTGGTTGTGTTTGGTTGGAGTTTGAGAATGGAAGTGGAGATTTAGGGTTTTGGAAAAGTGATTTTCCAAAGTGGTTGAATTGTGTGATTTTATTTGTTTAAGCATGTTGTTTAGTATTAAAAGTGATGAATATAAGCTTAAAATGAGTAATGAATTGTGTTGGAATGGAAAACCTTCAATGGGGGAAGGTTATGCCATTTTATGGTTTTGTATATAAGAGTGTATTTTTATAATGTAAGTGGTTCAAATGTATTAAAATATGCTTCTAATGATATTAATAAACTTAAAACACTAATTTAAATGGCTTGATATGGTTTTTCAATGTTAAAGTGAGGTGAAGCTTAATTTTGGGATTTGGTTTAGAGTGATGTTTAATTATGGGTTGATGTTGAGAATACCTTAGAATATGATATTAAATGATTATGTATGATCACATTTGGTATAGGCATTGAGGGAGGTTGATTTGCTTCATCCAAGTGGTGAAGGGCAAGTTGGAAGGATATAATTGGAGGTTGTATTAAGCTTGCTTTAGGTTGCTAGTAGAGGTATGTGCAAACTTTGAGTATAATGTATATATTTGCATGACATTTGGACTTAACACATTTTGGTTGAAAAATGTGTTAAGCTACTTAGTTCATTGATTGAGTATGAATAATGTGCTATGACATTTGTAATGTCATATATGTGTTAAATGCATTGTGAAAAGCCATTGATAATGGCTAAATTGTGTAAAGTGTGAAATATGCATATTATGTGAAAATACCCAAAGTAATTGGGTAATGTGTTGCGAATGCAAAAATGAGATATGTTGAATAATGAAATGAGTTGATATGGATAAAAATGAGAAAAATTGAGAAAAGTGAGAAAAATGAGAAAGATGTGAAAAATGAAAAAATGAAAAAAAAAATGTGAAAATAAGGCAATGAGCCTAGTTTGATTATGAGAAATAAAATGAGAAATGAATTGTGAAAGTATTTGATAATGAGATAAATGAATTAATTGTGTGCCTAGTATGTTATTCAATTTTCAGAGTTCTGGGTTTGGCGGCATGCCTATGAATTGCTGGGCAGGTGAAAAGACCGGGTCGTAAGCCGAGCCCAGCTGATAAATGATAAATATGATGTTTTTGGGGTGAAAAGACTGGGTCGTAAGCCTCAAAAACCATAACAGTCTAGCCGGGTTGAGGACCAAGATACTGGGGCCTAAGGGTCTAGCCGGGTTGAGGTCCAAGAGACTGGGGCTGTTACATTATCCGTGGATATATATATTGCCTACGGGGCTAGACACATGGTGTCATTAAGGACCAAAGCAGTAACTCTGAAATTTGAATAGCATATTAGATCCTTTTTGGGCCCATGCTTGTCTTTGCTTTTAATGTGAATTATGAATTGTGATACAATTGAGCAACATAATGTTATGAGTTGTGAGTATGAAATATTTGAAAAATATAAGAAAGTGAAATGATGTGACCTCTATATGCATTGTGCATTGGCATTACTTTACATTTTTATTATTATCAAATTTTGTACCACTAGGCTTCGGCTTAGCGCGATTGTAATTCGTCGCGCAGGTGTCATGGACGTTTTGCGAGAGCTGGAGAGTTTTACTAGACCTGGTCGGGTCTAGGTTTGTATTTATTGTGCTTGAAGAGTTGTTTTGGGTACATCAAGATCAGAGCCAGTTGCCAGCATGTACATTTTTTATATTATGTATGTTATGATATGTTTTTGAAGCATATATTGTAAATTGTAATGAATGATTTGATTAATTTTGTTTAAGATGGGATTTTATATATAATGTTGATATATATATATTCTTATATATAAGTATTTTGAGAAATATGGAGAAATTGAGAAGTATTGGTGAAATGGTGTATTAATTTTATTTGGAGTGTTTGTTTTATGCAGGTTGTGTTTTGTTGAATTTTGGAAACATTCAAATTACAAATAAAACTCTGGCGAATTTTTCCCAGAGAATTTCATATAAAATATTTATTTTGGATTTCTATAACAAGCAAAGAATATTTATATACTATTTATTTTATATATTAGTATTTGAAATCTTAAAACAGGAATGTAAAAGTTCATATTAAATCGGTCTGTGACATTTTTATACCGTATATGCATATTTTACATATGCTAAAAATATGTATTGTACGTATATAGGGTATAAGGGTGTTACACCACAGCCATAGCCGCAGTTGCTGGTGAGAAAGTATGATAAGCTGAGAAAGTTCAGAGTTGACGACTTTGTTGGTACTACAGACCCTGCTGTAGCAGAGGAGTGGCTAGACAAGGTTTAGAGAGTGTTCATTCAGTTGCAGGCTAATCCGAAAGAGAAGTTTGATTACGCCAGATCTCTTTTACAGAGGGATGCATATGATTGTTGGAAGACAGTTCCACATGCTTTGGCTGACCCATCAGTCCTGACTTATGATGATTTCCTGTGGGAATTTGAGGAGAAGTATACTCCGAGGGAGTATAAGGATGCAAAGAAGATGGAGTTCCTGAGTCTGAGATAGGATACCCGGACAGTAATAGAGTATGAGATCGAGTTTATCCGGTTGAGTCATTATGTTGGTGGGATCATTTCTGATGAGATTGATAGGCGCAGGAGATTTGAGGAAGGACTGAGACCCTCTATCATGTGTATCATAGCAGGTTCTCGGTATCAAGATTTTTCTTCATTGGTTGCAGCTGCCAGGAGTGTGGAGAGAGCATAGAGTCTTACAGCAGCTGCCAGGGTTGAGGAGACCAGAGCTAGGACACCCCAGAGTGAGGCAGGGTCTTCATCAGTGAAGAGAGGCCGAGGGGGATATTTTTAGGGGTTCAGCAGGAGCCAGGGGTAGTTTGGCAGGTCAGTATAGCAGCAGAGACAGAGATAGAGACTTGCAGTTTCAGTGGCTAGTTCACCGACCCTAGTGGCTCAGAGGCCTGCTCCACCTACTTGTGTTCATTGTGGTAAAGCACACGGAGGTGTCTGCTGGTGGAGAGGTGCTTCGGGAGTGTGTTTTAGATGTGGATCATTAGACCATTTTATCAGAGATTGTCCAGAGTCACCAGAGGATAGACAGACAGATATTGCAGCTTCTCAACCCAATGTCAGAGGAGGTCATGGTGGTAGAGGTTTTGGTAGAGGTGGTCAATCTGGGACTAGTCAGAGAGGAGGTTCTATAGCCGGAGGTAGTAGACCAGATGAGGCAGGGCCATCACAGCTGGTTTATGAGTTGCAGCGGCAGCTGGATGCTTCAACTGTTATTGCTGGTAATTTTACTTTATTTGGTACTTCAGTTCTTGCATTATTAGACCCTGGGTTGACTCATTCTTATATCAGTGCATCCATCTTGCCTGTGAGTGATTTTCATTCTGAGTCCTTAGGATTTGATGTTTTGGTCACAAATCCTTTAGGGCATAGTGTTGTGGTGAGCAAGGTGCACCGAGATAGTCCCGTTATTGTTTAGGATGAGGAGTTTCTCGGTGACCTGATTGAGATGCCTTTCAAGGAGTATGATATGATTTTAGGCATGGATTAGCTATCCAAGCATGGGGCTATGGTAGAATGTCAGAAGAAATGTGTTACTTTGAGAACACGTGATGGTAGGGATGTGATGGTATCTAGTGAGCAGAGGTATCTTTCATCAATGTTCATTTCAACTGTTTTAGCTGGGAGGATGATTCGGAAGGGATGTGAGGCTTATCTTGCTCATGTATTAGATACTAGAGTAGTGGGGTCCCAGCTCGACAGTATACCCACAGTTGCCGAGTTTCCAGATGTTTTCCCTGATGAGTTGCCAAGGGTACCTCCTGAGAGAGAAGTGGAGTTTGGTATCAATTTGTTGCCTGGTACCACTCCTATCTCTATTACCCCTTATCGGATGGCACTTGTTGAGTTGAGAGAGTTGAAGGTGAAGTTGCAGTAGTTGTTCGATAAAGGGTTCATTCGCCCTAGTGTGTCCTCGTAGGGAGCGCCTGTGTTATTTGTGAAGAAGAAGGATGGCACCTTGAGATTGTGTATTGATTATAGACAGTTGAATAAGGTGACCATCAAGAACAAGTATCCTTTGCCTCGGATAGATGATCTCTTTTATCAGTTGAAGGGAGCAGCAGCATTCTCTAAGATTGATTTGAGATCAGGGTGCCATCAGTTGAGAGTCAGAGATGTGGATGTACCCAAGACAACTTTTCACATGATGTATGGGCATTATAAGTTTCTAGTGATGCCCTTTGAATTGACAAATGCACCAGCAGCTTTTATGGATTTGATGAACAGGGTGTTCAGACCATATTTATATCATTTTATGGTGGTCTTCATTGATGACATTTTAGTGTGTTCGCATAATGAGGAGGATCATGATAGGCATTTATGGATTGTATTACAGACTCTGGGAGAGAAGCAGTTATATGCTAAGCTGTAGGTAGCATTTCTTGGTTATGTGGTTTTAGCAGAGGGTATTAGAGTTGATCCAAGTAAGGTTGAGGCTATCTTGAATTGGAGTCCACCAAAGACTGTGATAGAGGTTAAAAGTTTTCAGGGATTGGCAGGCTATTATTGTTTGTTTGTGAAGGTTTTTCTATGATAGCTACACCACTCACCAGATTACTTAGGATATGAGTTAGATTTATGTGGACAGATCGGTGTTAGGCGAGTTTTGAGCAGCTGAGGGAGATGTTGACTCAGGATCCTATCCTTACCCTGCCTATGGAAGGTAAACCATAAGTGATATACAATGATGTTTCACATAGTGGCTTAGGTTCTGTTCTGATGATGGAGGGTAAAGTCATTGCTTATGCCTCTCGGTAGTTGAGCTACATGAGCTAAATTACCCAACGCATGATTTGGAATTAGCAGCTATAGTTTTTGCCTTGATGATTTGGCGGCATTACTTGTATGGGGAAAAGTGTTTCATTTATTCGGATCACAAGAGTTTGAAATACCTGGGTGTTTAGAGAGAGTTGAATCTTCAGCAAAGACGGTGGTTAGAGTTGATTAAAGACTAAGATTGTTTGATTGATTATCATTCTAGTAAGGCAAATGTTGTTGCTGATGCCTTGAGTCGAAAGTCTTTGGCAGGTTTGACTAATTATTCGCTCTCGTTGCTTGTTGAGTTGAGAGTGTTGCATGCTAGATTTAAGTCTTGTGGTGATGGTGCTTTGATGGCTCAGTTGCAGTTGAGGCCAGTCTTGTTGGATCATATTAGGGAGGCTCAGTTGGCAAATGAGAGAATTAAAAAAATTGTGTTGGTTTGTCAGAAGGGGGAGAGTCAAGACTTTTATGTGAGGGATCATGGCAATCTATGGTACAGAGATAGATTGTGTATTCCTGATTATGCAGAATTGAAAAGGATGATATTAGAGGAAGCACATCAGTCACTTTGTGCTATTCATCCTGAGAGTACCAAGATGTATCAGGACTTAAAGCGACATTGTTGGTGGTTAGGTATGAAGAGGGATATAGCAGAGTTTATATCTAGATGCCTCACTTGCCAGAGAGTGATAGCTGAGCATCAAGTTCCTTCAGGATTGCTTCAACCTTTATTAGTGCCAGAGTGGAAATGGGAGCGAGTGACAATGGATTTTGTGACTGGACTGCCTTTGACCTAGAAGAAGCATGATGCAATCTGGGTGATAGTTGATCAGATGACAAAGATAACTCATTTTCTTCTAGTTCGGATGGATTATTCCCTTGAGAGGTTGGTTGAGTTGTATATCAGTGAGATAGTGAGGTTACATGGAGTTCCAATTTCTTTGGTGTCAGATCGAGATCCCCGGTTTACTTTGAGGTTTTGGAAGAGTTTGCAATGTGCTTTGGGTTCTCAATTGCATTTTAGTACTGCTTTCCATCCTCAGATAGATGGGCAATCACAGAGAGTGATACAGATTCTAGAGGATATGTTGAGGAGCTGTATCATTAATTTTACCAAGAATTTGGACATATTTTTGCCACTAATTGAGTTTACTTATAACAACAGTCATCATTCCAGTATTGGGATGGCTCCTTATAAGGCCTTGTATGGCAGGAGATGCAGGACACCTTTGTATTGGGATGAGGTTGGAGAACATAAACTGGTCGGTCCTGATTTGATTAAGGAAATAGAAGAGAAAGTGAAGGTGATTCGGGGTCGTTTGAAAGCAGCTTCAAACCAATAGAAATTCTATTTAGATTTAAAGAGAAGAGACATAGAGTTCAGCGTGGGAGATAAAGTGTTTCTGAAGGTGTCTCCATGGAAGAAGATTCTGAGGTTCGGTCGAAAAGGAAAGTTGAGTCCTCGTTTCATAGGACCATATTAGGTGTTGGAGAGAGTTAGTCCAGTGGCTTATAGACTAGCTTTGTCACCTAAGTTCGATCGAACTGACAGCTTATGAGGAAGAACCAGTGGCGATTTTGGCACGAGAGGTTAAGGAATTGAGGAATAAGAGGGTGCCACTTATGAAAGTCCTTTGAAAGAATCATGCCACTAAGGAGGCGACATGGGAGAGTGAGCAGACGATGCAGAGTCAGTTTTTCCAATTATTCCAGACTTGAGAACAGGTAATTTCGAGGACGAAATTTATTTTAGGGGAGAGAATTGTAATATCCCAAATTTTTGAAAATTTCTAATTTTTGGAAATTTGATAAAATAAATTATAATTTCAATAGATAAATTAAATTAATAGTTTTAAATGAAAAATGAAGAAATTTTAAATGGAAAAAGTGGTATATATATGTGATATATATACAGCATATATACAACATATAAAGTCAACATTTTAAAAGAAAAGTCAAAAGTAAAAAAGTTAAAGGGTATTTTGGTAATTAAATCTTATAAATTCAAAATTATTAAATTAATTTAAAAATAAATAATTTTTGAATGGAAGATGAATTTTTGGACTTTTAATTTATTAAATAATTAATTATTATAATATTATAATATATATATGGTTTAAAATAAAAGATGAAAGGAAAGAGATATAAAAGTTGTCTTCATTTCTTCTTCTTCTTCGTCAAGGCCGAAACCACCATGGGAGTAAAGACCAAGGTTTTGAATCTTCCATACTCCACAAATTGAAGAATTTAACAAGTTTAAAGTGGATTTTTGTGATTTCCATCAAATTTGGTAAGTTTCCAACTCTTTTCTTTGAATTCCATGGAAATTTGGATTATGTGTGATTTTGGATTTTTAAGTAGTATGTTATAATTATTGGAATTGGTGTGTATGATGTTATTTTGTGTAGTTAACAATGATTTTAAGGTTGGATGGAATAAATGATGGAGTTTGGATAAAGAATGGTGAAGAAAGAAAATTTAGGGTTATGGATTTTTAGAATTTGAGAAATCATGGTTTTTAATTGTGCAAATTGGTTCTAAATGAGTTTTTTTTTTTGGTGCATAAAAAAGTATTTTAAAGTCAAATATTGGATTTGGTTGTGTTTGGTTGGAGTTTGTGAATGGATGTGGAGATTTATGGTTTTGGAAAAGTGATTTTCCAAAGTTGTTGAATTGTTTGATTTTATTTGTTTAAGCATGTTGTTTAGTGTTAAAAGTGATGAATATAAGCTTGAAATGATTAATGGATTGTGTTGGAATGGAAAACCTTCAATGGGAGAAGGTTATGCCATTTTAGGGTTTTGTATATAAGAGTGTGTTTTTGTAATGTAAATGGTTTAAAAGTATTAAAATATGTTTTTAATAAAATAAATAAACTTAAAATACTAATTTAAATGGAATAGAATGGAATTCTAATGTTAAAGTAAGGAAAGGCTAAATTTTTAAAATTTATAGGAGTGATGTTTAATTATGGTTTAATATTAGAAATGCCATTAAATGTGATATTAAATGATTATTTGCTATCACATTTAGTTTAGGCATTGAGGGAGGTTGATTTTCTTCATCCAAGTGGTGAACGGAAAGTTGGAAGGATAAGATTGGAAGTTATTTTAAGCTTGTTCTTTTTGCTATTTGAGGTAAGTACAAACTTTGAATATATTTGTTATGTTTGCATGACATTTGGGCTTAACACATTTTGGTTGAAAAATGTGTTAAGCTACTTGATAAATTGGTTATGTATGAATAATGTGCTATGACATTTGTAATGTCATATATGAGTTAAATGCATTGTGAAAAGCCATTGATAATGGCTAAATTGTGTAAAATGTGAAATATGTGTATTATGTGAAAAAGATCCAAAGTGTTTGGGTAATGCCATTTGTTGTATATGCATTAAGAGCATTGTTAAAAAGCCATTGATGTTGGCTAGATTACATTACATGTGATTAATATGTGAATTATATTGAAATACCCAAGGTAATTGGGTAATGTGGTATAATGTAAAGAGATATGTGGAAACATAATGAAATGAATTGATATCGATATAAATGAGAAATACGAATAAATTGTGTGCCTAGTATGTTATTCAATTTTCAGAGTTCTGTATTTGGTGGCATGCCTATGATTTGCCTATGGGCTAGACGTTGGGCGTCACTACGAAAATATTTTTGAGGTAAAATGACCGGGTCATAAGCCTCAAAAACAAGTCCTTAAAGCTAGGCTGGATGAAATGACCGGGTCGTAAGCTCAGACCTAGTTGGATTATTACATTGTTATATTTCCTATGGGGCTAAACACATGGTGTCATTATAGACCAAAACAGTAACTCTGGAATTTTAATAGCATATTACTTATTTTTGGACCCATATTTGTGTTTGCTTTATGAGAATTGTGAGTTGTGAAATATTTGAAAAGTATGAGAAAATGGAATGATGTGATATCCATATGCATTGTGCTTTGGCATTGCATTTGATTTTTATTATTATCAAAGTTTGTATTACTAGGCTTTTGGCTTAGCGCGATTGTTTACATCGTGTAGGTGACAGGATAGATTTGGCTCAGCCGGAGAGTTCTTCTAGATCAGGTCGGGTCTATACTCGTGATTGTGCTTGTAGAGTTGATATTAAGATCAGAAACACTGTCAGCAACATGTATATATTTTTTGTTATTATATATTTTGGGCAATATGCATAGTATATTATGTTTTTTGATTTTATGTATTGTAAACTATAAAGAATGTTTGGGTTAATTTATTTTAAATGGGAGTGTAAATGTGTTCTAAATTATATATATTAATCTATATATAAATGTTTGAGAAATTTGGTGAAATTGAGGCGTATGGTTGAGATGGTGATTTGAAATTATTTGGGAGTGTGTTCTTTTTGTAGGTTGTGTAATTAATAAATTTTAGGATGTCCATATTACAGACAAAACTCTGGCGAATTTTTTCCCAGAGATTTTCATATAAAATATTTTTTTTATTTTATCAAACCTGTATGTGATATTTTTATACTATATATGCGTATTTTATAGGTGCTGAAAATATGTATTATACATATATAGTGTATAAGAGTGTTACAAAACATATATTTATATATATATATATACTAGAATAACTTGTCTAGCTATATTCTTATATAAATTTCAACTTCTCAACATACTTCTCATCATATAATTCTATTTTCTCAATCTCAAGTTTCACATTCTTCTAGTAGCAATTAAATTTCGAATAAAAATTCCAATTCCTCTTAATTAACTATATCCAACTATATGAATTTCACTAATTGTCAACTTCATTCTATAAATATATATATATATTTCCTTGTGTTTACACTTTATAAATCTTTTGTATATACATATCATATAGTTTATATATATAGTTAATAAACTCTATCATTATGATATTAAATCTTATGTACACTAAACTTAAACTTTAAATATCCTTTCTCTTAATTCCAATGACATAATAATTTATTTAAATATATACTCAAATAGGTTTTTCTTATCTATAATGTCTTCTTTCTATTGAATGCTTAACAATAACTAATAGTTATTTTACTATACACTTCCATATACAATTTGCAAAATAACTTAATTCTCAACTTAGTTTACTTCAAGTACACAATAAGCATATAGTCTGTATATGTAGCATCTTTTATATCACTTAATTTCTACAGCTTATTTAATTTCTTCAATTTTATATTCCTTATATTGCTCTCTTTTTTTTATACTGCTAAATCTCATTATCAATTAAATTAGTCTTTCATCAAATACATTATAAACTACCCTTCATCAATTAAATATATATATATATATATTCTCAAATTAAACCAATAACCAATTACTAATCCATTCAATTTAAGTCAAGAAATCAATACTCAATATCTTAATAAGAAAACTACTTTTATAATCAAACATAAACTTCTATAAGCAAATTAATCAAATATATTTTAATCCACTTACAATATCTTAAATTAATCTCAAAATTGGACTTTTCTATCTCAAAATTTTTTTTAAATTATTTCAATTCATATTCTTTGACTATTCATCATTTTATCAACTTCCCTAACTTAATTTATCAAATTTACCTACTTCCTTAAAATGTTATAATAACATACTAGTCACATATAATTAATCTCATCTTTCCTATAGCTTTACATCTGCTTTGTAAATCAAATTACATCTATCAATATTTTTTTCAACTTTTCCCCACTTCTTAGTCTTATCACCAATTAAATTGGTGACACATCAATCTTAGAATCATTTCAATAATGATTACAAATACTCCTAAAATTTATTTAATATATTATTATTAATTCCATTCACCTAAATCAAATGAATAATATTTAGCATACCAAACATTAATTAAATTCAATTCTAAATTTCCAGGAGCAAATGAACCAAATATAATCCAATACACTTACATTGAATTTCATAAAATTAAGTATCACTCTTCACCTACCTCAAGTTCTCATTCAATGGCATATTTTTTTCTCTTTTCCTCCAAGCCCTTGCTTATACATATCTTAACTATATAATATTATAATCAATATTATATTTAACATTAGACATAACTCATTTAAACCAACATTATTTCATGTATATATATAATAGTCATCTAACTTTTTGTACATTCTTGCCCATAAGCAAATAATTCTTACTTCAATTTTCCAAATAATGATTAGACATATATATTTTTCCACTTTGATCTTCTTCAATTACATTTTCTTTTCTCTTGCACTCTCAGATTCTTGAGTAGGTATACCTTAACAATGTAATTTAATAACTTTCACAAAAATTAATATCAACTTTAAATATAATCCATTTAAACCATAATTAACGAAGATATTTCCATAAGTCAATTAGCTCCATAATCATCATTTTTTCCTATAGATTAATTTTAATACTATTCCCAAATTTGGTTCCCAATGAATTATCCCACAAACACTCTATATGTAAATATAATAATATTTACTTTCAACAGAATAAATCCTCTCAATAAACCCCCACACAAATCGTTTCATAAATAATTTCTTCATGATTAATCTCGTTTAATCAAAACACTATTTTTTTTGTCTTTCTTTTTTACTTGCTCTAAATCTAGACTAAACTTTATATTCACTCAGAGCATCACTCTCCGCTTACAACTATTGCCACATCAAAGAGCAACACAGATACTAATGCATATGCATGTATTAAAACTCGAATCATCATTTTAAAATTCTTTCATTCTTTCATTCAAAACCTACCTAGGTTGAAAATCTCAAACCTAGGCTCTGATACGAAAATAAATAACACCTTTATATCCTATAAACATACAGTACATATACCCTTGTATACATACAATACATATATATAGTATAAGAGAGGTACAATGTTTCACTATAGAATCTCCCTTTTAATAACATGTTTAAGGTTTAAACATAATTAGATTAATTTAATAAGTAAATATACTAATATTTAGCAAATTAATAATTTAATTGTTATAAAATCTCTAGAAAAAATTAGCTAGAGTTTTACCTATAAATTCAAAATTTTCCAATTCAATCAAACCTACCTGCAATGTAAGGAAAATAATTCCAACATATATAATTTCCCCAATTTCCATGATTTCTTCATAGATATTCAAATATATAAATACTTCTATAAGATGTATAAAACATTAATCATTTAAAAAATAATAATAATATTCCAACCACCATTTCTTTATACAAAATTAAAGATTCATTAAATAAAAAAATAATGTCTTATATACATACCCAAAACAATGTACAACTTAATTTAAAAAAAAATAAATTCACAATTGGTAAATATATTATACAAATTTAATGTTCTTATCCATGATATGCATCCCTACTAGTTTGGCGGCAATCATATCTTCTAATTTAAAACTCACTCATGTTTGCCTTGATCTGCATTTCTAATACCTGTGCGATATACACTACCATGCTAAGCTTAAAAGCTTAGTGGTTTACACTTTAACAATATAAAACAACTTAAAATCCATTACATGATTCCATGAAAAACAAAACATTATGCAATCATTATCAATTTCCATACAATACTCATTCAACAATCTTAAACACTTTTCAATAAATAAGCACAATACAAACACATACATTATGCCCCTATATAATATTTAAGTTCTAGAGATACTGCTTTAGACTAATTTTTGACACCCAGTATCTAGCTGAAGGCAAATAATAGTGACTCCCAGTGTCTAACCCGAAGGAAATCATAGGCATGCCGTATAATCCAAACACAATACCATGAAAAATGATATTGCATATTTTCACACTTTTCCTAAACTTTGACAATTATGCCATTATTCATTCATTTCGCATTTTTTTCCATCATTTCTCATTGTTTTCAACACATTTTCAACAATTTTATCAATTTTCTGGTCACATCCTCAATGTGATCAAATTATGCATATGTTTGGTTTAATTATAAAATTTCCACAAACATACTGAATAATGATATTAATTAGCCATTTTAAATTGGCTCAATCCTTCACACATTATACTTTACAAGCCTTTAATCACATATCTATGCAAGTTTCACGTGAATTCTCACATAAAGGTAGCATAGTCAATATAACACACAATAATGTAACATGCCAAAAATGCAATTTAATACATTTGAATCAAAGTATGTACTAACCTTGGAAATACTAACTCCAAGTCCAATTCACTCTTTTAACTCCAGCTACACCAATGCCCTTCTTAACTTTGATTTTACAAATTCATCTTCCTCAATCCTAAACTACATTATAAGTAATAATATTCTATGAACAACACATTCCATATCATTTTAGTCAATCAAACATCAATTATATTCTTTCTACCAAATATTTCACCAAAACCATGTTTTCATCACTACTACTTTATTTAAACTTCAACCAAACCCACTTATTTCCAAATTATTATAATAAAATCACAACACTCATATTAAAATAACATTAAATCAATCCACTATAAGAATTATAATCATCTATATCAAAACCCCTATTAACACATCACCATCCCATAAACCTAAATTCATCATCTAAGTTCATCTTAACAAATTAATCAATAATTCACCACATTTTGAATTTAAATACTTCATTAGCATGAGATTTCTACAAACTTTAACCAATTAAACTCAATTTATCACATTCCTATAAAATTCCAATTTTATGCCCTAATGCACTTTAATTTTGAAAAACAATTCTAATCAATTCCAAATTGAGTTTTAAGCTCATTTATATATTTAGAATCATACTATAGCATAATTTAAGTAATTAAAATCAACAAACACCCATTCTTTGTAAATTTTCCATCAAAACCCTAAAACTCATTCTTCTTCTTCAAGACTCTAACCAAACCTAAACAAATCCATCAACTTGCCATAAAATCTTTACTTCCATACAAAAAAAAAACATCATTCAAACCCATTTAAACATTTATAACATCCTCCATCAAAAATTGAATTTTCACAAAACTTAAAATTTCAATAAAGCTTCTTAAATTCTCAAGAAAGCTTATCTATCACATGCAAAATTTCCAAAATCATCTCTATTCCTTGAAATTTTGATGAAAACATGAGTATTTGGAAGAAGCAAAAGTTTCCCTATTCGTCCATGGAGGAATACGTTATATTAGAAGGATGAAGAAGAAGAAAAAGAAGAAGAAGAAAAGTGATGTTTTTTTTTTTAATTTCTTTCTTCTTTAATTCCTAGCTTTTTATATATAAATGTTTAATTTATTAATTAATTATTAATAATTACATTTAATCTTCCACCACCCATAAATGAATTAATAATCAATTATTTTTATTTACTTATTATTATTAATTAATTAATTAATAATTACAAAATATCACACTTTTTCATCATCTTTCACTATCTAAAATTATTTTTAATTTTGAATAATTTTATTCATTTTTATTTATTATATTTTATTATATTTTTACTTTTTACTATTCATCATTTAACTTTTACTATTTGACTTTTATCTTTTAAGAAAAAGTGTATATCATATATATGTAATATATATGTAACATATATGTAATGTGTATTTCATATATACATCAAGTATACATTATGGGTATATCATGCATATATTATGTATATATCTTATATTTCTCTTGTCCAACACACTACTATGCTCTAAATTAATTATTTAGCAATATCTAAAATCCTTGGGAGTTACACCTATTGTATTCAAAAATTTAGATACGTATGGGGAATGTGAGAACTATCTAGCACCCCATAATGCATGATTCATTGGAACCAACCCCCTTTTTAAGTTTAAATATTATTGAAGTCTTAATTATTATAATACTATACATACTATATGCAATTATTGAAATAAACATTCATCATAACATTGAAACAAATCAAGCAAAATAATCACTCATATAAAGATGAAAACATGCGCTTACAATGTCCAAATGTCCAAAATACAAGTATATAAAATAGGCCACCCAGCAATTGATGGAAACATATCCCTTACATTAATCCCAAAACAAAAATAATATAAAAAACAAATTAAATAAATAAGGCATCAACAAAGTGGAAACATACCTTTTACATCATCCTCCAAATAATAAAAATTATAATCCACAAACATATAAATCATCATAAAAAAAATTATAAAAATGGGGCTTAATTAAATGAAAATTAAAATTGCTATCCATAAATAGATCTTAATATTAACCCGTTAAGGAAATATAGGGAGTTGCACATACGGCAGCTTTGCTAACGAAACTAATGGTAAATGATTTACAAAATAGATTTTGTTGTGGAATTAGGGTTTTCCTATTGAAACTAAAGTTAAACATGAAATATATGATTTATAATATGATTTAACTTAAAGCTAGGATTTCATATACAAAGTTAGGATTTAATCCTAAATCTGAGGTCTAGCGTGCAAGATTAGGGTCTTAGATTATAAGACTTGTAACACCCTTATACCCAATATGCGTATACTACATACGCCCAACATATGTAATATACGAATATAGGATACAAGAATTTCACAACCCATTTTAACAAAACAAATCTTCACTTATAAAATCTGTATAAACTTAAAACGTTCAGCTGATATCATATACATAATAGATGAAACATCACTTGTTAAAACACATATGTATACTTCATTACCAAAGGTTTATCTGAAATATTTTTGATAGTTTGCGGAATATAAATATACATATATATCAAAATATAACATAATATACATGAAATCAATATGTACAAAAATATAAAATATATACATGCTGGTAATTTGTCTCTGATCTTGATGTCCAACAATCAACTCTGCATTCAAGATCTTAAGCCTAGACTCGAATCGATCTAGACAAACTCTCCGGCTCAATCGGATCTACCCTGTCACCTGTGCGATGAATCACAATCGCGCTAAGCCAAAAGCTTAGTGGTACAAACTTTGATAACAATATAGTTCAAATGCAATGCTAATGCACAACACATAAGGATATTATATCTCATAAAATTATATCATTATATCTTGATAAATTGCTCAATTGTTTCACAATTCATAATTCACGTAAAAGTAAACACAAGCATGGGCACAAAAGGATCTAATATGCCATTCAAATTCCAGAGTTACTGCTTTGGTCAAAGATGCACCATGTGTCTAGCCCGAAGGTAAATCATAATCATAATAAGGATTACCTAATATGTAACATCCCAACTAGACTTCAAGGACTAGGCCCAACCCAGCTTCAAGGGTCTGCTACATCATGTAACACCCAACTAGGCTTCAAGGACCAAGCCCAACCCAGTTTCAAAGGACTGTTACATCTTAGGCATGCCGCCAATTACAAAACTCTAAAAATTGAATCACATACTAGGCACACAATTCTTTCATAATTCCATTATCAAATCCTTTTTCATTTTCTCATGATCAAACTAGGCACAATGCTTCAAATATCTCTTTTATATCAATATAGCCATCACCAATGGCTTTACATATCATCTTTAATTTATACATAACAAATTGCAATACCCATACGTTTTTGGCCATTGTCATATTTTACACAAAGTTCACATTACATATAATGCATTTGTAACGTTATACAAATCATAGCACATTTCTCATGCACCAATAATGTAGTAGGTAACTTAACACATTTTCCAACCAAATGTGTTAAGTCCCAATGTCATGTAAATATTAACAATTATTCAAAGTTTGTACTTACCTCTAAAAGAAAAAAACACCACTTTCAACCTCTGCTTCTAAGATATCCCTCACCACTTGGATTAGGTAACTCAAGTCTCTTCAAAGCCTAAACCAAATGTGATTATAAATAATCACTTAGTGATACACTTATAGGTATAAACAAAACCTCTCAACACAAGGATAAGATACACAAAGAAAAATAAGGAAAAAACTATCAAGGGCAAACTCTACACATGATATGCTCAACAACACGGGCATGTCAATGACTTTGATGTAAACCCACAACACATAAGCTTTGACATGCTCAGTGACATGGGCGTGTCAATGACAGTGCCAAAACTCATGCAACACAGTAGCTATGACACGCTTAGTGACATGGGCGTGTCACTGCACGTGTCAATACTATAACATCATAGAAGCTGTGACACACTCAGTGACATAGGTGTGTCACTGCTCGTGTCACCAACTCTGAAAATAGAACCATTGACATGCCCAAGGGCATGGCCATGTCACCGGGCGTGTTAGGCCAAAAATCTTGATATCCATACATAATTGTCACATCCAACTATTATCTTTCATTAACCTTTTCAACTCCATACAAACTCAACCAAATCCATCATTATACCACATAATACTTGTGTAAACATCAAAACAACTCAATTAAAAGCAAAAATACACAATTACAACCATGACTTCATAAGTCAAAATTTACACAATCCAAAACTCTTATTCTCTTCACCAAACTTAACCTTTTCTTCAATCCAACACTAATTTCATAGTTAACTAGTCAAAAGAACTTCAAACATACCAATATCAACCTTTAACACATACTACACAAAACATCCAATTAACACAAATACAACTTCCAAAGGAAATCAAATAAACAAGTTGGAAACTTACCAAATATGAAGAAAATCTTAAAACTACAACTTGAACACTAGAAATCCTTCAATTACTGTAGTTAGCAAGAAACAAATTCCTCTCTTCCTTTGATGAAGGTGGCTGGCTTCAATGGAGAAAGAAGAAGAAGAATATAATGATCACCAACTCCACCACCAACTAATCCCCTTTAAACCATACACTTATCCCTCTTTCACTCTCCACCAAGTAAAATATAATACTTAGTTAATATATAATATGTCATCTTCCACTAACCATTTAATTACTATTTTAATAATTAAAATACCATTTGATCAATTTAAAATGTTGACTTATATATATTATGTATATCTACATATATATATCACATACACATTTTCCTTTTTCACTTAATTATATATATACTTTTAAATCATTTATTTAATTTTCAGAATTAATATATTTTCAAAATTTTGGGATATTACAATTCTTCCCCTCTACAAATAAATTTCATCCTCGAAATTACCTGCTCTCAAGTCTGGAACAACTGAGGATACTGATTCCGCATCATCTATTCACTCTCCCATGTTGCCTCTTTAGTAGCGTGATTTTTCCAAAGAACTTTCACAAGTGGCACCTTCTTATTTCTCAACTCCTTCACTTCTCGTGCCAAAATAGCGCTGGTTCTTCCTCATAAGTTAGATCTGGACTCACTTTGATAGACTCCAGTGACAAAATATGAGATGGGTCTGACTTGTACCTCCGAAGCATAGAGACATAGAAGACATTGTGAATTTGATCTAATTCAGGCGGTAAAGCTAGTTTATAGGCACCTGGTCCAAATCTCTCCAGTACCTCATAAGGTCCCATGAAATGAGGACTCAACTTCCATTTGTGGCCAAATCTCAAAAGTTTCTTCCAAGGAGACACCTTCAAAAATACTTTATCTCCAACACTGAACTCTATGTCTCTTCTTTTTAAATCTGAATATGATTTCGATCGGTCTGAGGCTACTTTCAAATAGTTCCTAATCACCTTTACTTTCTCTTCTGTTTTCCTAATCAAATCAGGACCAATCAACTTACCTTCTCCAACCTCATCCCAACATAGAGGTGTCCTGCATCTCCTACCATACAATTCCTCACAAGGTGCGATTCTAATACTGGACTGATGATTGTTGTTATAAGCAAACCCAATCAGTGGTGAGAATTTGTCCCAACTCCCAGAGAAATCGATGATACAACTCCTCAACAAGTCCTCTAAAATCTGTATCACTCTCTCTGACTGCCCATCTGTCTGAGGATGGAAAGCAGTGGTAAAATATAACCGAGAGCCTAAAGCATCCTGTAAACTTCTCCACAATCTTGATGTAAATCGGGGATCTCGATTAGATGCCAAAGAAATTAGGACTCCGTGTAACCTCACTATCTCATTGATATACAGCTCAGCCAACCTCTCAAGAGAATAATCCATCCAATAGAAAGAAAATGAGCTGTCTTCATCATACGATCAACAATCACCCAGATTGCATCATGCTTCTTCTGGGTCAAATGCAATCCCATCACAAAATCCATCGTCACTCGCTCCCATTTCCACTCTGGCATTGATAATGGATGAAGTAATCTTGAAGGAATTTGGTGTTTAGTCTTCACTCTCTGACAAGTTAGACATCCAGATACAAACTCTGCCATGTTCCTCTTCATACCTGACCACCAATAATATTATTTCAAATCCTGATACATCTTGCTACTCCTAGGGTGCATAGCATAAACTGACCAATGTGCTTCCTAAAAAATAACCCTTTTTAGTCCTGCATCATCTGGAATAAACAACCTATCTCTATACCACAAACTTCCATCACTTCTCACATGAAAGTCTCAACTCTCCCCTTTTGGCAATCCAAAACAGTTTTCTGAATTCTCTCATCTGCCAACTGAGTCTCCCTAATTTTATCCAATAACACCGACCTCAATTGTAACTGAGCCATCAATGTACCATCATCACAAGACTCAAATCTGGCATGCAATGCACTCAACTCAACAAGTAGCAAGAGTGAATAAGCAGTCAAACCTGCCAAAGACTTTTGGCTCAAGGCATTAACAACAACATTTGCTTTACTAGGATGATAATCAATTAAACAATCATAGTCTTTAATCAATTCTAACCATCGTCTCTACCAAAAATTCAACTCTCTCTGAACACTCATGTATTTCAAACTCTTGTGATTCGTATAAATGAAACACTTCTCCCCATACAAGTAACGTCTCCAAATGTTCAAAGCAAAAACTATAGCTGCTAACTCCAAATCATGCATCGGGTAATTCAACTCATGCGGCTTCAACTATCGAGAGGCATAAGCAATGACTGTACCCTCTTGCATCAAAACACAACCTAAACCACTATGTGAAGCATCACTGTAAATCACATAAGGTTTACCTTCCATGGGTAGAGTAAAGACAGGAGCCTGAGTCAACATCTCCCTTAGTTGCTCAAAACTCACCTGACACCGATCTGTCCACACGAATCTAACTCCATTCCGAAGTAACCTGGTGAGTGGAGTAGCTATCATAGAAAAATGTTTCACAAATCATCGATAATAGCCTGCCAAACCCAGAAAACTTCTAACCTCTGTCACAGTCTTCGGTGGACTCCAATTCAAAATAGCCTTAACTTTACTCGGATAAACTCTAATACCCTGTGCTGAAACCACGTGACTAAGAAAAGTCACTTGATCAAGCCAAAACTCACATTTAGACAGCTTAGAATACAATTGCTTCTCTCTCAGAGTCTACAATGCAATCCATAAATGCTTTCATGATCCTCCTCATTACATGAATACACCAAAATATCGTCAATGAAAACCACCACAAATTGATCTAGATAGGGTATGAATACCCTGATCATCAAATCCATATATGTTGCTAGTGCATTCGTCAATCCAAAGGGCATCACCAAGAACTCATAATGCCCAAACCTCGTGCGGAAAGCTATCTTAGGTACATCTTCATCTCTGACTCTCAACTGAAGGTACCCTTATCTCAAATTAATCTTAGAGAATACTGTTGCTCCTTTCAAATAATCAAAGAGATCATGTAACACCCTTATACCCAATATACGCACACTACATATACCCAACATATGTAATATATGTATAGAGGATACAAGAATGTCACAACCACTTTAAACAATCAATTCATCATTTATAAAATCTGTATAACTTAAAATATTTAACCAATATCATGTAAATAGTAAGTGAAATATTATTTGCTATAACACATCTATATTTTCAATACCAAACGTTTATCCAAAACATTTTTGATAGATTGCGGAAGCAACATGTACATAATTATATACATCAAAATCAATATGTACAAAAATATAAATTATATACATGCGGCCAGCTAGTCTCTGATCTTGATGTCCAAAATAATTTCGCTTACAAGAACTCAAGCCTAGACTCTACTCGGTCTAGATGAACTCTCCCGCTCAACCGGGTCTACCCTGTCACCTGCGTGATGAACCACAATTACAATAAGACAAAAACTTAGTGGTGCAAACTTTGATAACAATGTAATTCAAATGCAATGCAAATGCACAATACATAAGAATATCATATCTCACAACATTATATCATTGTACCTTGATATCTTGCTCAATTGTTCCACAATCCATAATTCATATAAAAGCAAAGACAAGCATGGGTCAAAAAAGGATCTAATATGCCATTCAAATTCTAGAGTTACTGCTTTGGTCTATAATGACACCTAGTGTCTAACCCGTAGGTAATATATCCATTGATTAATCCAACTAGGACTGAGTTTACGACCCGATCATTTCACCCAGCCTAGCTTCAAGAATTTATTTATGAGGCTTATGACCTGATCATTTCACCTCAAAAATATTTTCACAAAGACGCCTAGCGTCTAGCCCGTGGGCAATTCATAGGCATGCTGCCAAACCCAGAACTCTAAAAATTGAATAACATACTAGGCTCACAATATATTCATACTTCTCATTTATACCAATATCAATTCTTTTCTCAATTTCTCATAATCAAACTAGGCACAATGCCACAATTATCTCATGTTTTTCTCATTTTCCTTAGTTATATCAATATGAATTCATTACATTATGTTTCCACATATCACATCACATTATACCACATTTCTTTTCATTTACAACACATTACTCAATTTCCTTGAGTATTTCAACATAATTCACAATGTACAATTCATAGCATATTAACCATGCATCAACAATGTAGTAAGTAACTTAATACATTTCCAACCAGATGTGTTAAGTACCAATGTCATGTCAATGTAAGCAATGTATTCAAAGTTTGTACTTACCTCTAAAAGTAACAACACCACTTTCAATCTCCTCTTCCAAAATATCCCTCAACACTTGGATTGGGAATCTCAAATCTCTTCCAAGCCTAACCAAATGTGATTATAAATAATCATTAAGTGATACACAAAGGAAAAATAAGGAAAAGAACTATCTAGGGCAAACTCTACAGATGACATGCTCAACAACACGGGCGTGTCCATGACCGTGCCCTAAACCCACAATACAGAAGATATGACATGCTCAATGACATAGGCATGCCACTGTACATGTAGATTCTCCAACAACACAGTAGCTATGACATGCTCAGTGACATGGCGTGTCACTGCATGTGTAAATACTACAATAATACAGTAGCTATGACACGCTCAGTGACATGGGCGTGTCACTGCTTGTGTCAAAACTACAACACCACAGAAGCTGTGACATGCTCAATGACATAGGTGTGTCACTGCTCGTGTCACCAACACTGAAAAGAAAACCATCGACACTCCCAAAGACATGGCCATGCCACCGGGCATGTCAGGCCAAAATCCTGATATTGACACAAAAATGCCACATCCAACTATTATCTTTCATTACCCTTTTTAACTCCATACAAACTCAACCAAATCCATCATTAAACCACATAATACTTGTGTAAACATCAAAACAACACAAACACAAACAACAATACACAATCCACAACTCTTATTTTCATCACCAAACTTTACCCTTTTCTTTAATCCAACCCTAAATTCATGTTTAACTAGACAAAAGAACTTCAAACATACTAAAAATAGCCATAACACAATCTACACTAAACATCCAATTAACACAAACAAACTTCCAAAGGACATCAAAGAAACAAGTTGGAGACTTACCAAATATGGAGAAAATCCTTAAAATTCCATCTTGAACACTTGAAATCCTTCAATTTCTTGAGTTAGGAAGAAGCAAAATCTCTTTCCTTTTGATGGAGAAGATGGCCTGCTCAATGGAGGAAGAAGAAGAAGAAGAAAATAGTCAACAACTCCACTACCAACTAACACTCTCATAAACTACACACTTTTCCCTCTTTTAATCTCCACCAAGCAATATATTATTATAATATAATTAAAACCAAATATACTCTTCCACTATCCATAATTAATATCTATTTTAAATAATTAAATATCATTTGACCAAATTAAGATATTGACTTGTATATAACAAGTATATCTTCATACCTCTTCCTTTCTCTATTCTTTTCACTTAGTTATATATATATATATACTTTTAAATCATTTAATTAATTTTCAACAATTAATATTTTTAAGATTTTTGGGATATTACAATTCTCCCCCTCTACAAATAAATTTCATCCTCAAAATTACCTGCTCTCAAGTCTAGACCAACTGTGGATATTGATTCCACATCATTTGTTCACTCTCCCACATTGCCTCTTCAGTAGCATGATTCTTCCAAAGAACTTTCAAAAGTGGCACTTCCTTATTTCTCAACTCCTTCACTTCACGTGCCAAAATAGCTACTGGTTTGTGAATAGGGATCTTTACCCCCACTCCCAGTGGAATGGTTCTTGCGACTTCGACACTATTTAGGCTCGGGGCCTTATTAAACACAGGCCTAAGCCCGGAGGAAATGGAGTTGCGACCCGGACGGGCTAGGAAAAGGAAAGGGGTGGATGACTTGATTCCTAAGGAATCCCCAACCCCCTAATGGGTTCAGAAAGTTGGGTACGTGTGGGGAAGGTGAGAAATTGGCCAGCACCCCCACAATGCCCGGTTCATTGGAACCGGTCTCCTTTGCAGGTCTTAATATTATAAAATTCTTAAATATAACAATATTATCCATACTACATGCAATAATTAAAATAAAGCATCATTATATTAAAATCAAAATAATGTTCAATCAAAATAAATAAATGGACACCCAACCGAAGATGGAAACATGTCCTTACATCGTCCATGTCTAAAACTAAATAGAACACCCACCGAAAGGTGGAAACATGTCCTTTACATTAATTCTAAAATATAAAAACAATTTAAATTGCATGAAAATTAATTAATGAGGTACCCAATAATGGAAACATACCCCTTACAAATTTAATACCAAAATAAACAAATAATAATCTAAATAATAAAGAAAATATCCATCCATGATAAATTAAATAAATCAAACATTGAAATTAAATTAATCAACTATCAAAAACATATAATAAACTACATAATCAACTCTAAAATTAAATAAAGTAATAAAAAGTATAATTTTAGGGTTTTAAAGAATTTAGGATTTTTGAAACTTAGGGTTTTGGAACTTAGGGTTTTGGAAACTAGAGCTTTATAATTATAGTTTTGGAATTAGGGTTTTTGAAATTAGGGTTTTGGAATTTAGGGTTTGGAATTAGGGTTTTTGAAACTAGGGTTTTGGAATTAGTGTTTTTTAAAAAAAGGTTTAGGATTTTAACTTACTGTCTTTTAAAAAATAATTTTGGATTTGGGGAGATAAATTAAGGTTTGGGAAAAATAATCAATATTTTGGAGTTTAATAATGAAATGGTTTAAGCTTTTGGATAAAAATAGTTTAAGGTTTTGAGTTTCAATAAAATAACTTACGGTTCTTGAGGTTTTAGTAAACAAAATAGATTCTGACAATTAATTTAAATGCTCAACAGCTACTGGGTAGTTTTAAATTTTTTTTATAAAACATGCAAGTGGAGTTACGAACACCAACTGATTAATGTATTAACTAAAGCAAACAATTAAAGTTATTAAAACAAAGATCAATTTTCTTCATTTTCAAAGATCAAGTTACTGCATGTTCAAAGATCAAGTTACTACATGTTCTTATTAATCAAAGAAAATGAAGCTACTATGAGCATGAATGATTTATGATTAAATATCAAACCTCCGTCATTGGTTCCACAAAAAAAATTGATTTCTGGATGAACAATGTGAAGACAGTATGGACTCTACCTTCTTTTTTGGTTATCTTGATATTTATGTTTGTTGCTCCTTTCATTCTCAAAAAACTGCTGCTATTCATCTCTGTTTGTTGTTCCTAATACTCTTAATGTGAATTTTCAACCCTTGTTAAAGTCTAAAATGTTATTATTTATAGGCCAAAAACCTCACTCAGAATCCCTAACCCTAATATTAATCCGTCCTTAAAATAAATTTTAATTCAATTCTTTCAAAAAATAATTGAAACCATGTTGATATGGGCAACCAGATCAACATGGACTAAAGTCATGTCAACCTGGGACAACTAGGTCGACATGTCCTTTGGCTCATGTTGACCTGGGGCATCCAGGTCGACATGAGCCAAGGCTCATATCACTTGGGCCCTCCCAACCTGAACTAGTTTCGCATCTTTAATTTTTTTTTTACTGGACCGTCTAAAAACTTGGTTTAGGATTTTGTTGTTGAGTTTTTGACTTTTAAAATTATACCGACTTATTAGAAGTTGTAAATCTGATCAAATTTATTTTGGCATTCTTTAATTAAGACTGTGCCAACTTAGGGCCAAAATTAAGGGTCTACAGTTTGCCCCCTGCTTGAATGATCTGAGACTTCATTGAATGAAAAGCAATAAGATTTAATTTTGGCAAAATAGACTTTATTTTCTTGAGATGGTTTAGGTTTTGGGTTTTAGACCCGGTTTGAGTTCTAGACTCAGAAAAGACTTAGGTTCTGGACCCAAGATGGCTTGGGTTTTGGACCCAGTTCGAGTTGTGGAATAAAAAAAGACTTGGGTTCTGGACTCGGGATGGTTTGGATTCTAGACCCGGTTCGAGTTTCGGACTAAAAAAGGACTTGGATTCTAGACCCGAGATGGTTTGGGTTCTGGACCCAGCTCGAGTTCTAGACTCAAAAAAGACTTGGGCTCTAGACTTGAGCTAAGTTTTGGACTTAAGGGTAATTTGGATTCTTGACATGATACTAGATTTGGATACTCGATCCTAAAATGGACTTGGATACTCGATCCTAAATTGGATTTGGATACTCGATCCTAAACTAGACTTGGATACTCGATACTAACTGGATTTGGATACTCGATCCTAATTGGATTTGGATACTCGATCCTAACATGGATTTGGATGCTCGATCCTAAATTGGATTTGGATACTCGATCCTAAACTGGATTTGGATACTCGATCCTAACTAAATTTGGATACTCAATCCTAAACTGGATTTGGATATTCGATCCTAACTGAATTTAGATACTTGATCCTAAACTAAATTTGGATACTAGACCTAAATATTTGAAAGTGAGTTTGAAAATATTTTGCATACGCATAAACTCAAAAAATTAAAATGGAGAAACTTTGCCCCCTGTGTAGGCTCAAACCAATAATTTTTCTTATGCAGGCTCTGATTGATGTTTGTATTTTGTCTTTTTCTTTGCATAAGCGTGCATCTCTTCTTTCTTTTGCGAAATGACTAGAGCTTCCTCAAGCAATGGGTCTTCCATGCCCCCCTGATTCAATATCTTCTTTTGATACTTTACTTCACAGGGTGTTTGCTGTTCACTTTGACAAAGAATAGACAATAAAATACAAGAAAATGCAATGTGATATGCTCATGTATGCATGAATAACACTTACAATGGTTCTATTGGCTCACAGACTGAGGTGATCAGCTGAAGTGTTCTCATTGACTCCTTCCAGATGCTTGTTCAGTTCTTGTTTTGGAATGACATGATGCTTCACATTTATGGCTTTTATCTTCGAGATATTGAAAATATGAGTGGTGGAGACCCCTAGCAGCAGAGATACATCCATTTCAAATTATGATTCAATATGTCAATTGGTAGCTTCTTCATAACCATTCCACTATTCATTTCCTTTGTCCAATATGTCCTTCGAGGTTCGATAGTTCAACAGACTCCCCTTAACTTGAAGGCTTTGTAAATTTTTTTTCTCTTTCTTTTTTTGATTTTTGAATTTTGAAATCAAATGTTGGCTTTGACAAATCAATGTCAATTTACCTCAGGACTCAATTTTTCAAATTAATATATCTATAACATGACAACCCTAGTTACCATACTAAACTCAGGAATCATTTCTATTTAAGTAAGAACTGTTGCACTTCAGATAGGCACATACACATTACTTGGTCAAAGGTCTCATTGAGTTTGAGTATTATCTATCTCATATGCATGCTTATTCAAACTATCTCCACTAATAGACTCTACCTACCAAGAGAGATCAACATGTCTTTGATAGGCTTGAAATGGGGTCTATAAGGGACACGGGTTAAATGAAAGCCATTTTGAGGTTGGAGCTGGTGTGACACAAAGGACAAACCTTCACACTACAAATTGCTTGTTGGAACTTTAGATGGTTGGGAGCATAAAAAAATACAGCTTTGAACGTTCTCCCATCTTCTTGGAGTTAATCTAGATCTTGATTGGGACAATCTTCATTTCTTTTATTCTTTTTTCCTTTTCTTTCTCTTTATTTTTCTTACTCTTCCCTTTTCTTTCTCTTTATTTTTCTTACTCTTCCCTTTCTTTGAGCATTTTATCATTTTGTCTTTCTTCTTCATAGGATTGTTAAGTATAGGACTTTCAAAAACTGAGTGACATTTCTCCTTTTTCTCCGATTTTGATTGAATCTTTGGTTAGGTTGGACCAATTCAAGTCAAACTGTCCTTACGAAAGTCTTTTGTTGCTTTAGGTAAAAGTGAGCTCAGTTAGATTTTTGAACCATTTTGGGTTTTCTTTTTCTTTTCTTTTCTTTATTTTTTCTCTTTTTTTTTGTTTTGTCTTCTTCTTCTTCTTTTTTGTTTGTTTATTTTTTTTCTTTTTCTTGGTTCTAGCTCTAAAAGAGTTGTCTTGTTTGTACCAACTTGGGTTTTCTAATAATGGATGAGTGGAGGGACATAAATCTTCTTTAATAGGGATAAATCATTTGTTATTCTGATGTTATCTTGATAGATTGAAGATATTAAATGAACTTCAACTACCCTTATGGTCTTGAGAACATCAATTATCCTTATGATCTTAATTGTTCATTCCTTTCTTTGATCTTCTTGCCTCTTCAACTTAGTGATCATAAGACATGTCAAAAGTGTAACAACAGCTCAGAGCAGGTCATTGGGCTTATAAGTCAATGAAAAGAAAGCTAAGATTTCATGAAGGCTCAAAGGGACAACTAGGGATTGATTTTTAATAGGGTGGATACTAGTTGTTGGCTCGTCAAACAATGCCTAGATCATCTCTCCCTTAAATAAGTAGAGTTCAATTTTTCCTCAAAAGTTTGTCAAAGCTTATTCTAAGATGGACTAGGACCTAAGCAAAGGTAATTATGCAAGAGCCCTCTCTAAGTAAGCATACACAATTCAATGCTATAGAGTAATTCCCTCGTCTAGTAAAGTCATTCAAATCATGATGCATAGATACATTAATTTATGAATATCAAGCTAGTCCTCATTGTTTGAGCACCAAAATAAACAAATTCCAACAAAAATTTTGATGAAAGTAATTTATTCAAACAACTTTAAATTTGAAAAACACGATTGTTCCATAAAACACCAAATAAAGAAAATGAAACAAGAAAAACAAACAAGCCAAGGGAAGTTTGTTGAGTTAAGCTTGTTCTCCTTTCACATCTTCAATATTCCCATCTTGAAAGGAGGATAAGACAAGATCTTCCGACAATCCTCCTCCTACCATGAATGTTGCTGGTGGTGGCACTCTATTGAACTTAGGCAGAGGATTGCTTTTGGTATTGGGCTTATTCAACTCGGGTAGCTTACCACCGTCAATCAAATCTTGGATCTTATGTCTTAAATGAGCATATTTATCCATCTCATAGCCTTGCATTTAATGAAATTGACAGAAGGCCTCGGCATTGAAGTTTGGTGGCAGAGGATTATGTAGCGATCAAGGAGCCAACGGTTGTAACAACCCCTTCTTCTGTAGCTTATTGAAAACCCAAGATACAGGTTTCCCCAATTCTAAAAATTGTCTTTTATTTCCTTGACCAGTCTTATTAACATCAACTTCTTTTTGCGTGCTTGGATTGCTAGGCTAGTAGTTTTCTTTCTCATTCCTTCTTTTTGAAAAGCAATTCTTCTCCCTTTCCCATTCTTCAATTTGTAGACCAGCTTGGAGAATATCTTTGAAATCACAGATGAGTGTATGAGACATCCTTTCATAAAGACTAGGCAACAACCCTCTCACAATCATCATTATTTGATCATATTCATCGGGCCTCTTCTTGAGCAAAGCAGCCTTATTTCTCCATCTTTTCACATAGTCCACAAAATTCTCATTTGGCCTTTGTCTAATGGACTCAACTTCTATTAAGCTAACATCCAGGTCGACATTGTACCCATATTGCTGAATGAAAGCCTTGTACAACATGTCCCAATCTTTTTGAGTACTTTCCTTTAAGGTGCTGAACTAGTTTGGGACAATAGGGTCCATTAAGAGCATGAAATATCTTAGAGTTTGAGCCTTAGTGGCTCAGGCATATTGCATAGTAGTGATGTACTGCTTCACATGGAGATGAGGGTTTCTAATACCATTGTATCTAGTGAAGGAAGGCATATTGAACTTATAAGGGACATCCTCATCTTATTCAAATAGTTTGTCTATCTCAGACATCTCTTTGGTTTTCAGCTTCTTCTCAAATTTCTTTTCTAAATCAGCAATCATCTTCTCAACATTAGACGTCTCGGTCTTTTCAATAGTTGTTCTTCCTCATATACACACCTGTGAACTATCTCATCTTTGCATATCCGGAATAGATAAGGTTCATCCCAAAAATAAAACTTACTCAAGTTTAGAAACCTTTTCTTTTCCTGAAAGGACATGTTAGATCGCAAAATACCACAGGCAAGATAGTTAGCAATATCTGCAAACCAAGGTGCATTAATTACCACAAACAAATGCTCATCAGGAAATACCTCTAAATTTTTATGAATGCTATCAGATGCAAGGTTTTCACTAAAGAAGGGTAATCTGGATAAATGATCAGCAACAACATTCTCACTACCCTTAGTATCCTTGATTTGGAAATCAAACTCTTGCAATAACAACACCCATCTAATTAAGCGCGGTTTAGCATGCTGTTTTGTTAAAAGATATTTAAGAGCTGCATGGTCAGAATGCACAATAATTTTTGACCCAATTAAATAAGCTCTAAATTTGTCTAAAGAAAAAACAACAGCTAACATTTCCTTCTCAGTTGTGGTGTAGTTCATTTGTGCACTATTCAGGGTTAAACTAGCATAATATATTACTCTCAAGTATTTATCAACCCTTTGCCCAAGAACAGCTCCTACTGCATGATTAGAGGCATCACACATGATTTCAAAAGGTAAAGACCAGACAGGAGCTACAATTACTGGTGCACTAGTCAATTTTTCTTTAAGGGAATTAAAAGCTTGCATGCATTGTGCTGTAAATTCAAATGGAACATCTTTTCCCAACAAATGGCACAATGGTTGGCTTATTTTGGAAAAATCCTTAATAAACCTCCTGTAAAATCGTGCATGCCCTAGAAAACTTCTTATTCCCTTAACAGAGGTAGGTGGGGGTAACTTAGCAATCAATTCAATTTTAGCCTTATCCACCTCAATCCCTTTACTTGACACCACATGACCTAAGACAATGCCCTGAGTAACCATAAAATGACTCTTTTCCCAACTTAAAGTGAGGTTACATTCAATGCATCTCTCAAGCACACGAACAAGTTTATCGAGGCAATTATCAAAAGAATTACCAAAAACAAAAAAAATCATCCATAAATACCTCAATAAAATCGTCGATCATATATGAGAAGACAGACATCATGCATCTCTGAAAAGTTGCAGGTGCATTGCACAAGCCAAAGGGCATACGTCGAAATGCATAAGTCCCAAAAGGGCAAGTAAAGGTTGTCTTTGACTGATCCTCTGGAGCTATTGGCACCTGATAGTAACCTGAAAGGCCATCCAGAAAATAATAATGTGAGTGCCCAGAAAGTTTATCTAACATATGATCAATAAAAGGAAGAGGAAAATGATCTTTCTTTGTAGCATTGTTCAACTTCCTATAATCAATGCACATTCTCCACCCAGTAGTAGTCCTAGTAGGAACCAATTCATTATTCTCATTTTTCACCACAGTGATTCCAGATTTCTTAGGAACTACATGTACTGGGCTCACCCACTCACTATTAGCAATTGGATATATTACTCCTTCATCCAGTAATTTGAGCACTTCTTTCTTAACCACTTCACTCATATTTGGGTTAAGTCACCTTTGGGTCTCCCTCACAGGTTTAGCTCCCTCTTCTAAAGTGATTCTATGCATGCACATAGAAGGGCTAATACCCTTGATGTCACTCAATCCCCAGCCTATTGCTCTCTTTAATCTTTTAAGCTCACTCACCAACCTCATCTCCTCCCCTTCACTAAGTTCACTAGATATTATTACAGGTAAAGTGTTGTGATCTCCTAAAAACACATATTTTAGGTTCTTAGGCAATTCTTTCAGCTCTAACTCTAGTGAGGGGTTCTTCTCTTCTTTTTGAATTGTGGGAAGCTCACAAACTGGGTCCTCCTTAAGTTCCTCTACTTCAGCACTTCCTAAGGTCTCAAGACAACTGGCTATTTCTGCATCAAAAATTTCCAAATCACTATCCAAAGTTAATGCCAGCTCCAATTTATCAGAGGAACCTGTCTGCAAGAAAACATCTGAAACAACTGCATCAACACAATCAATGAAAGAACAATCCTCATATAAAGCAGTTGTAGGAATAGGAGAAGTGTTAAAAATAGAAAATTCTACAGTTTGTCCCAAAACAGTCATTGATAATTTTCCATTCTTAACATCTATCAAAGTGTTGGTAGTTGCCATAAAAGGCCTACCCAGCAGAATGGTGTGTGCAGATGGTGAAGAATTACCTACTTCCATGTCAAGAACAATGAAATCAACAGGTACTATCAAACCACCAACTTTAACTAACACATCTTCTATAACCCCTTTCGGGAATCTAAGAGATCTATCAGCTAATTGCAACACCATTTTTGTTGGTTTAAGTTCCCCTAATTCCAAATCAAGATAAACAGAATAAGGCATTAAATTCACACTAGCTCCTAAATCACACATGCCCTCAGTACCTTTTTCATTACCCATAGTAATTTGAATAATAAAGCTTCCAGGATCCTTTAGCTTAGGAGGTAGTTTATGCTGTAAAATAGCACTAGCTACCTCAGAAACTATCACCTTTTCATTCGGCTCATACCTCTTTTTCTTGGTATTCAGTTCTTTGAAGAATTTAGCATAAGCCGGCATGTTCTTAATTGCTTCAAGTAAGGGTAAGTTAATACTTACCTTAGATAGCATGTTGAAGATATCTGAAAACTGCTTATCTTTTTTTATCATCCTTCAACCTACTAGGGAATGGTATAGGTGGCCGGTATGGATTGCTTGCCTTGTGCAAATCTGGTGTAGGGGACTTCTCCATTGATCCTTCTTTAGCACCTTTGTTCTCTAATTCTCCTTCCATTTTCTTTTCTTGCTCACCTGCATTCACAGAGTTATTTTCAACATTATTATTAATTACCTTGCCACTCCTAAGAACAGTCACTGCTTGTGCCTGCTCAGGTTGACTTGGGAACTTCCCCTTTTGTTGAATCTGCATCTGCTGTGCAAGTTGCCCCACTTGGGTCTCCACCTTCTTAAAAGATGCTTCTAAGGATTCCAGTCTCTTGTTGTTCATCTCTTGGTTTTGAGCACTGACTTTGATGAAAGCTTGTAAACTTTCCTCCAAACTCTCTCTTTTAGGCTGACCTTGATTTGAGGATTGGCCCTGCTGTTGGTTCTGTCTCTGGAGCAAATGGAAAGGCTGTTGAGCATTATTTGTTGTCCAGGAAAAATTGGGGTGACTCCTCCAACCAGGATTGTAAGTGTAATATCCCAAGGTACACCCCAAAAGTTTTGGAGCTATTTAATTGGATGTAATTTGTGTGTGTATTAAGGGGAAAGAGAAAAGAAGTGAAGAGAAGATATGTTGGTAAAATATGTAAGGAAAATATTATAAGAGCTAGATGGATATGAATAATAAAGTGTATATATGGTATTTGATGATATGGGAAATATAAATGCAATATATATAACATATACATATACTCACATATACATCACATATTCATGATGTATTAATTGGTGTAGGAAAGTGAGATAAATATATATATATATATATATTTGTATAATTAGTTAATAATAATAATAATGATAATAAGGACAAAAAGAAAAAGAAGAGGAAAGCAAAAGAAATTTGTGTGGAGGAGATTTAATGGTATTATTATTATTATTATTATATATATATATATAAAGGATAAGAACGAAGGAAGAATGGAGAAACTTCATTCTTCTTCTTCTTCTGTTTGGTGAACGAGAGAGAGAGAGAGAGAAGCTAGAGAGAGAAGCACCAAGGATTAAAGGAATTTAAGGGAATTGAAGATGGAGATGAAGATTTGGCAAGCTATTCAAGTAAGTACTAATCTCTTAAGTGGATTTTTATTGATTATAGAAATATATGAGTTTTTATCTTCTTGTTTTGATTTCTTTTGGATTGAGATTTATATTTGGTATAATGGGTGTGTAAGATGATGAAAAGAAAAGATTGAAGCATGTAAATGTATTGAACTATCATCTAAGTGATGATAAGTTGAGATAATTGTGAGAATGATGATGAATTGTTGAGTTAGGGTTGTGTATAAATGAATTGGTACTTTGAGTAGTTGATTATAGTGAGGAGTATATATTGATTATTATGATGATATAATGAAGATAATTATATGTTAAAATGATAGGAAATTGATAAATATTAATAAAGATGATGATTAATAGGGTTGTGGTGTGATTTTGGAAGGGCTTGGATGAATTTGGAAGTGTTTGGTCTTTGAATCATTGAAGGACACGGCCAAGTTATGAGAGACACGGCCAAGTTAGGGCAAACTTGGCCTTGTTGAATGGTTTTTGGAGAGACACGGCCACTGTCTTGGCCGTGTCCCTTGACCGTGTTTGCCACTGCCTAGTTTGTGTTGAGAGACACGGCCGTGTCCCTTGCCGTGTCTGCTTCTGGATTGTTTATGTTGAGAGACACGGCCACTGGCTTGGCCGTGTGTACTGCCCGTGTTTGCTGCTGGAACTTTTGGTTGAGAGACACGGCCACAGGCTTGGCCGTGTCCCTTGAGGGTGTTTGTTATTGTATTTGTTAATTGTTCTTCTTACTTTGTTGGATCTTCAAGGGTCTTTTGTATCTAAACACACTTAAAAACAATAATGATCCAACCAAATGTGTATAGAAGATTCTACATTCATGTATAATGTAAATTGTTTTGTATATAACAATGATGATATAGGAAATGTGGAAGAGATAATGATCATGGAAAATGGTATGTGCAATGCCATTGATTATGAATTGTTGAGTGATGAATTGATCAATATGATTAGATGATAACAATGATGTTTATGATACTATATGAACAATGTTGTGTATAATGCATTGTGAATCTTGTGAATTGCAATCATGACTTATATATATATATAAATATATATATATATATATATTATGAAAAATATGATGAGAAGTCATTGTTATTGACTATAATGATTTAAATGTGATGGAAAGCCATTGTGATTGGCTATGATGATTCAAGTGAAAGAGATAAGGCATGTTTGCCAAATTGATGATGAAATTGATAATGAATTAATAAATGAATTGTGTATCTAATGTGTTATTCAATTTCAGAGTTCTGGATTTGGGAGGCATGCCTATAAGATGAAAGGTAACAGTCTTGCCGGGTTGAGGATCTCTTCAATTTGAGTTGAATTGAGGTCCAAGAGACTGGGTCTGTTACACTGTGAGATTTGTGCTTATAAGATATATGATTAGTAACAGTCTTGCCGGGTTGAGGATCTCCTCGATTGAGTCGGGTTGATGGTCCAAGAGACTGGGTCTGTTACTTGATAAATGTCATATATGAGAATTGTAGTAACAGTCTTGCCGGGTTGAGGATCTCCTCGAGTTTAGCCGAGTTGATGATCCAAGAGACTGGGTCTGTTACGCTATCCATGGATAGAGATATCTATATATGATGCCTACGGGCTTGATGATTATGATTATAGACCAAAGCAGTAACTCTGAACTTTGAATAACATATTAGTGTTGTTCGGGCCCGAGTCTGTCTTTGTTTACAATGTGATATTCAAATGTTGAAATAAATGAGTAATGAGATCTATAACTGCCTTTATTAGAAGTATGATTTTGTAATATGTGTATTGATGTATTGAAAGTGAATATGTTTTGAGGGACTTTCTTGATATATGAATTTATGAAAATGTTGTATGATGTGTAAATTGTATATGAATGTGGAATTTGTGAGAATTGTCTTCATGAAGGTTTGGATAGAACATAAAATGGTGCTTTGTTGAAATGATGTATATTTATATGTATATGAGATAGAAAAAGGGAAGAATTGAGTTGTGAATGTGCTATGTGATTATATAACTAATTTATGAAATTAGTAGGAACTTTATGAAGAATGCATTAAGAAAGGAAAATGTGGTAAGAGAACAATAAACCATAAAGCTAAACATATGAGGTATGATAATTTGGTAAAGTATATTTTATTATTCAGTTGTACTACTAAGCTTTCGAGCTTAGCGTGGTTGTTTAATCGCGCAGGTATTTATGCGGTTGATCTGGAAATCTAGCTGTGATGCCACGAGAAGGGTAAGAGTGTCTCGAGACCAACTAGAAGGTGATGCATACATGTATGATTTTAGTTATGATTCACTTTTTGATAAGAATCATGATTTTTATAAATATTTCTTAAAATTAACAAAATGTTGCTTAGATTCGGATAAAGATTTTTAAATAGAAACTAAAAGTGACATTCTTATACTTTATATACGCATTGTATGTATACCAGGTATATGTATAGTGATTATATGGAGTATAGGGTTGTTACAGTAAGTGTTGGAGTAAGGATCATTCCTTGCTCTTGGTTGAAATCCCCCCATAGCATTAACTTGCTCAGCTTCATTCCCAAAAGATTCATATGCAGAGGGGCATATATTTGCTCCATGCCCAAATGTCCCACAGATTCCACACACCTCTTGAGTATGAAGAAATATTGTTCTTCATGTTTAGCATCTGAACCTACCTTGTCAACTCAGCTATTTGACTAACCATTTCAGTATTGGCTTCCAGTTGATTCACCCCCTTTCTTCTTCCCCTTACACTCTTTTGTTGAGAATTAGCTCCCAACATCTCAAAGATCTCGTAAGTCTCATCAGCTGTCTTTCCTCCCATGGCTCCCCCAGCTGCATTATCAACTGTGTTCTGAAATTGCTGGGTGAGACCATCATAGAAAAACTGATTAAGGAGTTGAAGTGGGTAGTGATGATGTGGACACTGGATCAATAACATCTTGAATCTGTCCCAAGCCTCATGAAATGGCTCTCCTTCGAATTGAGAGAATGTAGCAATCTTCCCTCTCAGCTCAGCTGTCTTTTGGTGTGAATAGAACTTGCCCATGAACTTGTTATAAACTTGCTCCCAAGTTGTCAGTGAATTTTCAGGCAACATCATGAGCCAGCTCTTTGCCCTATCCTTCAAAGTATAAGGGAAACATCTCATCCTCAACTGATCTTCTATTAGTCCTCCCAAAGAAAAAGTGTTGAGGGTGGAGTAGAAATCCCGAATAAAATTCAAAGGATCTTCATTTGGAACTCCATAGAATGATGGCAGCATGTTGTAATGAATGTTCTTCAACTCATAGTTCCTTGCTGCTTCTGTCAGTCTTATGCAAGAAGTGGAAGTTCCAATGACAGGTCTAGCAAAATCTCTCATGGTTCTTTGCCTTTCTTCAGCCATCTTTACAGATTTTTCAGATTCTGACTCAAAATCCAAAATGTCCTCCTCTGAAGTATCAAATCCGGTGTAGAGCTCAAACTCTTCTCTGCTCCTTTTCACTCTTTGAATTTCTGGAATGAATGGATGTAGCTCTCCTTCGAGTGATCTCCTGCCTTGCATAAACAAAAATTTCTAGAAAAAGAAATATCAAAAGCAAAGACAAATAAAATAAAATGAAAAACAATGAAAATAATCTGAAATATTTTTTATTTATTTATTTTTTTAAATAAACAATTACGCCAATTAGCTTCCCCGGCAACGGCGCCAAAATCTTGTTGCTCTCAAATTAACTCTACCACAAAGCGTCACTCGCAAGTATACGAGGTAGCTGTAGCAAAGGTGATCGCCCCAAGGTCGTCTCACAAGGAAGCCAAAGTGGGTAATTGATTATCAAATTAAAAGTAGCAAGTAGTAAAGAATTTAAATTGCAAAGTAATTAAGAAGATTGATTGAAGTTGAAAACAATAAAAATAAACAAAAGCTGATGTTTAGATTCACTTGATAAAAGGGTCTAGGGTTTGCACTTCTCTACTACTGATATGTATGAACGGTTATTCCACTTAACTAATTTAATTTCAAAGATTCATTCTCAAACAACTTAATTAATTGAGTCAAGGAAATAAGCTCTCGCATTCAAACCTCTTACAACTAATCTTGTTATAATTGAAACAATCTTTTTAATAGGTTATATCTCTAATTCACCTAAGTCCTTAATTGAATTGTTCCATCATTAGACTTCATCTCTCAATCCCTCATCTAATACCTAAAACACACAATTGGTGGCTAATCAATTATATGTTAACAATATTTCATTCAATCAAGGCTAAAGAAATTATTAGCTAAGAGAATAACCAATTCACACAATCATAGCAGATCCATTCAAACCCTAGACTAGATCAAATTAGTTCATAATGCAATCAAACATATTCATCTCATTAATGTTCAAAGAAATCGAAATAGACATGATAATATCCATTCAATAAAAATAAAGAGAATAAGTTCAAGAACAAAACCAAGTTACAACTCCTTGAAGCTTTTGAAGAATCTCTTGTTCAAATCTTGCAAGAAGGATATAACAATGGCTAGAACAATCTAATCTAAGCTAAAGTAATCAAAAGTGAAATCAAAATCAAGAAAGCAAAGCTAAACCCTAACTTCACTCTCTCTGACGGCTCAAAACAATTCTCCAAATCGTCAACACCCCTTTAACCTAGCTTTCCTCTTTTCTTTTATACGAAACGTCCGCTTTAAAAATCGGTGCGCGTTTGGTTCATGAGGGACACGACCAAGTCAAATGTGACTTGGCCGTGTGAGTGACTTTTGGAGGGACACGGCCACAAGACTTGGCCGTGTCCCTTGAATGTGTCCACCACTGAATGCTATTGATCTTCTTTTCTTCTTTGTTGAGTGACACGGCCAAGTGGAGCTTGACTTGGCCGTGTTGCACCTTGTTGGAGGGACACGGCCAGGTGACTTGGCCGTGTCACTTGCCTGTGTCTGCCTCTGTGGAATTTGCTTCTCTTTGCCCTTTGGAATTGGTGAGACACGGCCATGTCAAGGTGACTTGGCCGTGTTGGGCTTCTTTGGAGGGACACGGCCACAAGACTTAGCCGTGTCCCTTGCATGTGTCTGCTACTGGGACTTGTTCTTCTTTTTAACTTGGTATGGGACACGGCCAGGTGACTTGGCCATGTCCTCTGCCTGTGTCAGCCACTACCCCTTTCTCCTTCAATTTGTTTCCTTGCTTGTTTAACCTAATACAAAACTTGCAAACAAAACTTAAACAAGCAATAAATAAATATTAACAATCAAAACATAAACACATACTAAAACTAGATCAAAAACGACATCAACACTAAAACTACCACAATTAAAGAAAACACAAAACAAACCGATTAAAACTAACAAAATACCTAAATAAAACAATAATTAACATAACAAACAAGATACAAAACTATAACAAAAACTAATAAAATAATGAGGCCCTCAACACCAAGATGGAAGAAATCAAAGAGGCCCTAGCTGAGACCATGAAGAACCAGTTGACTGCAATCTTAGAGAACCATGCCAAGGCGTCTGCTAGCACTAAGAAACCAAAGGACAAAGGGAAGACCAAAGTTAGTGAAGTGGTTTTTGATGATGAAAAGGTGATCATTGATGATGATGATGAATGGAAAAGAAATTTAAGAAGAAGTTGAAAACTGAAGAGATGTCTGAGATCGAAAAACTATTTGAACAAGATGAAGAGGTCCCTTATAAATTCAAGATGCCTTCCTTTGCTAAGTACAATGGCACCGAAAATCCTCATCTTCATGTGAAGCAATACATTACTGCCATGCAGTCTGCCCGAGCTACTAAGGCTCAATCCCTAAGGTACATTATGCTCTCATTAGACCCTGTTGTCCAAAACTAGTTCAATACCTTAGATGATGGAATGTAGAAGAGTTGGGATCTACTTTACAAAGCCTTCATCCAACAATATGGATATAATGTTGAGTTGGAAGTTACCTTGATGGAAGTGGAGTCCATTAGGCAAAGGCCGAATGAGAATTTTGTAGATTATGTCAAGAGATGGAGAAACAAGGCCGCTTTACTCAAGAAGAGGCCCGATGAATCTGATCAAATAAGGATGATTGTCAGAGGGGTGTTGCCTAGTCTTCGTGAGAGGATGTCTCATGCACTCATCCGTGATTTCAAAGGCCTTCTCCAAGCTGGTTTACAAATTGAAGAATAGGAAAGGGAGAAGAGCCGCTTCGCAACAAAAAGGAATGAGAAAGGGAGCTATCAACCTGGTAGCCAAAGCATGCAAAAGGCCATCGGTGTTAATGCTACTAACCAAGGAACAAGGAGACAATATTTGAAGTTGGAAAAATTGATGTCTTGCATTCTCAACAAGCTTCAAAGGAAAGGATTGCTACAACCCTTAAATCCTCATCCTTTGCCTAGCCTTCTCCCACCTAATTTTGACACCAAAGCATTTTGTCAATTTCACCAAATGCAAGGACATGACACAGATAGATGTGTGAGGTTGAGACATGAGATTCAAAATGTAATTGATAATGGGAAGCTACCTAAGCCCAATAAGCCAAACACCAAAGACAACCCATTACAAAAATTCAATAGGGTACCACCACCGCCGACCTTCATGATTGGAGGTAGTTTGCATGAGGACTTTTTCATGTCTTCTTTTCAAGATGTGGATGAAAAAGCAACCAAAGAAGAAGAGGCATTTGTCAAAATTGAACAAGCTATGATGGGTGGAGAAGTAGCAATTTGTGTTGTCAACGGGTTTTGGGATTCAAGTGATAGTGATGATGATATTGTATCCAAGAAGGAGGAGTGGACTTGGTCCGAGCCCGAAGAAGATGAGGTGATGAATACTAGATCCAGTAAGCCTTACACAAGGCCACCACCAAAGAAGATAGAAACTAATAAGGGGAAGGAAGTCAAAATAGAAGAAGATGATGCTGTGCTCAAGCAATTGAAATGAACCCAAGCAAGTGTTAGCATTTGGGACTTATTAGCTACTTCTAAAAAGCACCGAGAAACTATGGCCAAAGCCTTAGCTAGCATGCCAATTTCTACCTCCACAACACCGGAGGAGTTGATCAACTTCATAAAAATTGGGGAAGTAATGAAATGTGAAGAGGTTCAAGAAAAGAGTGAAGTTAGTATGGGAGCAGTTTCTTTTTCGGATGCAAACTTACTTGAGGAGGGGAGAGACCACATCCGCCCTCTCTTTATCAAAATAGAAGTCAAGGGAAGAGAACTCCTTGTGTAATGGTCGATGATGGGTTTGCCATAAGCGTTTGTCCACTTAAGATACTACCAAAGCTAGCCATGTCAACAAGAGATCTAATCCCAACCGAGGTAACAATTCGTGCTTATGACAACACTAAGAGGCATGCCGAAGGGACTTTCAAAGCGGATGTCAAGGTTGGTCCAATTGAATCTATTATTGAGTTTGTTGTTTTAGGCATACCAGTTACCTTTGCCTTACTCTTGGGGCAACAATGGTTTCATCCTCTTGGTGGAGTTCCTTTCACCCTTCATCAAAAGATCAAATTCCCAAATGAAAATGAGACAGTGGTCATTGAAGCTGAAGATAATGAGATTATTAACGCTCTAATGGTTGAGAGGCCTCTCAATGGTTTTCAAGTGGCTGCAATTTCTGATGATGAAGTAGTGGACTCCAAAGTTTTGAATATGATGAAGAACATGAACTACCTTCCCGGAGTTGGTCTTGTAAAGGGTAAGGCCGGTTTGACAAAGTTGCCAAATTTTAGGACTCAAACTTCCAAGAAGGGGTTAGGATATGATGAAGACAATGATGTCCAGCCAAAGAAGAGTGAGAAGATGAGTTTCCCACCACTTGAAGAGATTTTTGTCAAAGCCCCAGATATGGGACCACTCAAAGGAAGGCCTGAGCCAATCATGTTCATGAGTAAGTTAATTCCAAGTTTTGAAATTTTTGCAGATGTTTCCGAGCTAGTAGAGCAAGTGAAGAAAGAGCTCACCCTATCAACCAACAAAGAATCCAATCCAAAATAGAAGAATGAAGCTACCCTGAAAGCCGAGAAGACTCCGGAGGAGATTGCCACCCTAGTTGAAGAAAAGTTTGAAGACATCCTGCTTTATGATTCTAAGAACAATGATTTTGATTTTGATTTTAATTTGTCTACTTTGTATGAGGATGATGATGTTTTCTTTTCCAAAATGAATGCAATACAGTCTGATTATGCTTACTTGTGCGATGTTTCTCTTGATGGTTGCATACATTCAAATAACAGTTACATGAGCATCTTTAATATTAATTCTGTTAACACACAATCATTAAATTTAGGAACAACTGAAAATCCTAAAAACATTAGCATAGCATCCGACCTTACTCCTGATGAGAGAGAGAGATTTGAAAAAAATATTCAAAAAATATGAAGAAGTTTTTACTTGGTCTTATGAAGATATGCCGGGGATAGTGTGAGCGGGGATTTTCGCCCTCACTCCTGATGGAATGGTTCTTGCGACTTCAGCATTGTTTATACTCAGGGCCTTAGAGAACACGAACCTAAGTCCGGAGAAAATGGAGTCGCCACCCGGACGGGCCGGGAAAAAGAAAGGGGTGGATGACTCAATTCCTAAGGAATCCCCCAACCCCCTAATGGGTTCGGAAAGTTGGGTACATGTGGGGAAGGTGAGAAATGGCCTAGCACCCCCACAACACCCGGTTCATTGGAACCGGCCTCCTTTACAGGTCTTAATATTATAAAATTCTTAAATATAACAATATTATCCATATTACACACAATAATTAAAAGAAAGCATCATTATATTAAAATCAAAGCAATGTCCAAACAAAGAAAATAAATGGACACCCATCCGAAGATGGAAACATGTCCTTACATCACATGCCTAAATAGGACACCTACCAAAAGTTAGAAACATGCTCTTTACATTGGTTCTAAAATAGAAAAGCAAATTAAATTACATGATGTTTAACTAATGAGGTACCCACCAAGTGGAAACATACCTCTTACAACTTTTGAAAGTCTAAATAAATTGATAAAAGTAAATAACCATTCATAATAAATAAATCAATCATCAAATATCAATAAAAAGTAAACATCCATCCATGATAAATAAAATAAATCAAGTATTGAAATTAAAAAAATTAAAGCACAAGAGATAAATCAAAGCATAATCAAGTATATAATTAAATAAAGCAAATAAAAGTCCAATTATAGCTACTGTGACTTTTTATGGAATTAAAATAGATTAGGGTTTTATGTTTTAAAAGGTTGGTAAGACTCTTTGATTAACAAAATTAATATTTGAATGGTGAAATCATAAAACTAGGGTTTTAGACACATTAAAATACTTTTGATTCATGGATTTAAATGGTAATTTCAAGCTACTGTGTAAAATTAAAATATTTATATTTTATGGTTTTTTAATGTTTTAAAGGATTAGGCCTTAGAAAAAATTAACATTTAAGGTTTTAAAGGAGTTAGAGTATATTATTTTAGGTTTAGAAATTGAATTAGAGTTTTAGTGTTTTAGAATTTGGGTCTCGGGTGATGAATTTGAATTAGGGTTTAGAAAAATAATTTGATGATTTTATGAGATTTTATAAGTTTAAACCAAACAAATTAAAATTTTTATAAATAAACAAGATTTATATAATTGGAAAAAGTATTTTAGGGTTCTTTTTTATAAGAAACAGAATATGTTTTAAGAGTTTACATAATTTGGAAAATAAATTGGAATTTTGGGGTTTTGAAGAAATAAAACTAAGAACTTTAAATTCTTTTGGAAATAAAGCAACGGATTAATGTTTTTAACTTTGAACAAAAAGGTGGATTGAATTCTGGGATTTTTGAATTAAAAGAACAAAGGAAAATTTAGCTATTGTTTAAAAAAAACAAAGAAATTAATATGTACCTTTTTTTTTTGATGATTCCTCCAAAAACAATTCTTCTTGAATGAACAAGCTCCATAGGCAAGCCTTTTTTGCCTTTAAATTGCTTAAATCGTGTTTCTACTCCTTAAAAATCAATTGAATTCAATTATTGCTTTTCCACTTCACTTTCGGATTCAAATTCTCAAAGCCACTGTGAAATTTTTCCTCCTCCAATTTGGTTGCCTTTGGTCCTTATTTATAGAGGTCTTCTTATTTATATTCCTTATTATGCACTGCAAGTAATATTAATAAGAAAAGGAAACCAAAACCTAATTAAATTAGGTTTCGAAACTTTTGCGTCGGAAAAAATTGCGCTGCCGAAAAAAATTGCCCTGCAGAAAAAAATTGCGCTGGCAAAAAAATTATGCCGCAGGAAACTGCGGCAGTGGGATCTCGGTGGGCCTGCGGGCGAGCTATTTCGCCCGCAGGAAAATCCTGTAAGCGAAATAGAAAATCTTTTCAGCCCGCAGGAATTTCCTGTGGGCGAAATAGCTTGGGTTATTTTGCCCACAGGAAATTCCTGCAGGCGAAATGCCCACGGGCCCGCGCGATGATTTTTTTGTCGCCAATTTTTCCGTCTCCGATTTTAATTTTAATTTTAATTTTTAACTTTTATTTGTTTATTTTTATTTTTTATTAATAAAAATTAGATGCTAAAGCAAAAATTATTTAACAAAAATTATTTTGGACCAATTAGACAACAAAAATAATTTTGGACTAAATAAAACATATTGGACCGGATTGGGTCAAAAATTAAGGGTCTACAGTTTTCCCCCTGCTTGAAAAATCTGAAACTTTAGTGAAAGAGAGTAAAAAGCAATAAGACTTAATTTTTGAGACGGTTGAGATTTTGGGTTCTGGACCCTGTTCGAGTTCTGGACTCAAAGATAAATTCTAGGTTCTCGACCAAAGACAAATTTGGGTTCTGAACCCGGTTCGAGTTCTGGACTTAATGGATGATTCTAGGTTCTGGACCTAAGAAAAATTTGGGTTCTGGACCCGGTTCGAGTTCTGGACTCAAGAATGATTCTAGGTTCTGGACCTAAAGAAAAATTTGGGTTCTGAACCCGGTTAGGGTTCTGGACCTGGTTCGAGTTCTGGACTCGAGGATGATTCTAGGTTCTGGACCTAAGAAAATTTTGGGTTCTGGACCCGGTTCGAGTTCCAGACTCCAGGATGATTCTAGGTTCTGGACCTAAGGAAAAATTTGGGTTCTTGACCTAGTTCGAGTTCTGGACTCAAGGATGATTCTAGGTTATAAACCTAAAGAAAAATTTGGGTTTTGGACCCGGTTCGAGTTCTGGACTCAAGGATAATTATAGGTTCTGGACCTAAAGAAAATTTGGGTTCTGGACCCGGTTCGAGTTCTGGACTCAAGGATAATTCTAGGTTCTCGACCTAAGGAAAATTTGGGCTCTAGACCCAAGAGATTTGGATACTCGATCATAAACTAGACTCGGATACTCTATCCTAAATTGGGTTGGGATACTCGATCCTAATTGGATTTGGATACTCGATCCTAAATCGGATTTGGGTACTTAGACCTGAGATTGGGTACTTGGACCCAAAATTGAAATTGATTTGGGTACTTGGACCCGAGATTAGATTTGATTTGAGTACTTAAACCTGAAATTTATTTGATTTGGGTACTTGGACCATAGATTGATTGAATTTAGGTAATTGGACCTAGTATTGGGTACTTGGACACGAAATTGATTTGATTTGGGTACTTGGACCCGAGATTGATTTGATTTGGCTACTTGGACCCGAGAGTGGGTATTTGGACCCGAGAATGAATTTGACTAACCTTTTATCAGTTGAGAAGTCTGACTGCTCCAGCTGTTCTATGCACTGTGACTCTTCACCCTCAGAATGGATCTTCATCCTTGAAAATCAGGGTCTTCACCTTTGTAAATGGATCTTCATCCTTGGAGATTGGGTCTTCTTTGTTCTTTGACGATGGGAGTGACACGGCCAGTGGCTTGGCCTTTTCTCCTGGGTGTGTCAGCTTCTGTGTCTTTTCTTTCTTTGCTTGGTCCTTCTTGACTTTGCCCCTTAGGAGAGACACGGCCAGTGGCTTGGCCATGTCTCCTACCCGTGTCATGTTCTGCCAAGATTTCCTTTGAGGTAGCACGACCAAGCTTGATTTTGCTTGATCCATGCTCTTCTTTCCTTGTTTTGATCTTTCAAGGGAGTTTTTTTTTTCACTTTAACCACTTTTCCCTTGCAACTGCTTTTTCCTTTCTTCTCCAATTTTGATTGGATCTTATATCCTCTCCTTGCCCCCTAAGGATTTTTCTTTCATGCCATCTTTGATTGATGCTTTTCTTGTCTAGTTCTTTGCGGAAGCACGCATTTCTTCTTTTGTAAAATGACTGGGGCTTCCACAAGCAAATAGGCTTTCCATGCTCCCTTGATTTGATATCTTCTTTTTGATACTTTACTTCGCAGGGTATTGATTTGAATTACCTGGTACGTTCCCAATTTCATGGTAATTTATGCTATATGTATGCATGATTATGTATGCTCTTACCTTTTATCCTTCTTGGCTCACAGCAGATGCTCGAAGAACAGAAAAGGAAACTTCAAGAAGAGTTGGCTACAAGTCGTCAGCAGGCTTCTCATTTTGAAAGTTTATATCATCAATCCGAACAAAATTTTCTGAGACTTCCGATTTCAGGGAATGAGTGATCCCGGTGTTTCTTCATCGAGAGGCCCCAGACTGATGAACATGAGATCCTTTCGTCTTCTTCTGATGAAGACCATGACAAATCGGAACTCCAAGGCAATAGGGATTTTAGTGCTTCTGATTCGGGTGATCTCGGGACGAGTAATTTGCCCCCTCCTCCAATAGGCGATGATTTTTTCAAGTCTTTATTTGGTGACCTACCACCACCATCTTAGTGATATGTAAACATTATAGCAATTGTAAAACATTGTACAATAATAAAAACTATACAATTTTCCTCTTTACTGTAATCCTTCTTTTCCTTTTTTTTTCATTATTATTCATTATTTTTTTTGTTACTGCAAATTTTTTTTTTCATATTTTTCATTACTGCCAATTTTTTCTTTTTTCTTTTTTTCTTTTTATATAGTACATCATAATTAATATCCACTTCTTTTGTTAAACCAAATCCAAAGTGAAAAAAGAAATTGTGACCACTTCCTTTCCTTATACCATATGGTCTTATCCTTTCCCATCATCTTTTCCATTTCACTTTTGGAAAAGGTTTATTTTCTTCTATATAAATCACCTTGCATGTCCCTTTTAGTACAAAAACCAAAATTCTTTTCCCTTTCAACGTGAAGACCCTTTTAACAATTTTGGTTCTCCTTTATTCATTAATCATGATCGAGCACCATTTAAAGAAAATAAAAATTCTATTTAAGAATATGGATGCCATCCATTGGAAGCAAATTTCATGGTCAAAGCTTGATGTTTTAAAATGTTTTCAAAATGTCAAATTAGACCACTCCTTCTTACATGTCGTGGCTTCCTTGTGGGATACGGATTCTAGGGTAGTTAGAATTAATAGCTTTGAAATGTGTCCTTGATTGAAGAATTTGAGGCCATCCTTGGACATCCAAATAATCAACAAATGGCATTACCCACATTGATTTCCAAGACTCAACAGAAGATGGAGATGTTATTTCAAATTCCAAAACCCAAAGTTCTTCGATTGATGAGAGGTGAAAAAATTCTATTTGCTCCTTTGATTGACTTTTGTTTCTCTCATTTGGCTCCTACTAAGGCATGGGGATGCATGCTTTGTCTTTGCCTGCTCGGCCAATTCTTGTTTGTTTCACGAGAATTGGATATTATGGACCAAATGGAATGAGGCTTGTCGCCGGTACCTGTGATTTTAGCCGAGACCTTAGTTGGATTAGACCGATTTAAATCGGGATCGTCAAAGAGACTGACTGGGAGTCCGTTGTTGCTCAAGGTAATTACCTAAACTTCCCTTTCGGGTTTTCAATTTAGGTTTTCTCTTTTTTTTTATTGCTCTAACCTTTGTCTAGTCCGTCCATGCCAGTTTTCGGAACTAGCGAGCTGTCCTAATTTTTTCCTAAGCTGCTCTTGCGGGTTTTCAACTTAGCAGATCACTTTTTTTTTAATTTAATTCTTTCTTTACAGATTTGGCTTCAGGAGCGTCTTTGTTTGCTTGATACTCCCTCCATGGATTTTGCCATATACCTGCCACATCATCACTCTGCTAGGAAGCTACTCCATCCTACTTCTTCATATGCTGACTGGGTTGACTGGATCCACTCACGCTCTAAAGTCAATATCCGTTGGTTGGTACCTTGGTGGAAGATTTCTCGTATCACCATGTGGACATACTTGATGTACGTTCCCCTTGCTACTCTTCGTCAAGATACATGCTATAATCCTCATCGACTTGGCCGTTAGTATAGAGTTGAGCCTCATGATTCTGACTTTGTTCCCGACATAGACATGCCTTGCTTGACTGAAGCCTACTTGGATCAGTTAAGGCAAAGCTGGCCTGCACGTTACACTTATCGACTGCCATAAGTCAAGTGAGCTTTGCTATAAATACTCTTTTATTCGGTCAAGGGCCTTTTGATATTCTTCATTCCATACGACCCGCTGATTCTTTCTAAGCAACTTGAAGATAGACTCACAGATTTTTGTGAGCTTTGCTATAAATCTGCTAATGTACTGCAGTTTACCAATGAATCCCCGAACTTCTCTCTCCATCTTTGGGGCTGGCATATCCCTGATTGCTTTGACTTTGTCAGGATCAATCTTAATGCCATTCAGACCAATTACATGTCCCAACAATTTACCTGAGGTAACACCGAATACACACTTCTTCGGGTTTAATCTTAGCTTATACTTCAAAGCTCTATCGAAGAATAATTCTGAGTTTTGGAAGTGTTTCTCCCTTGTATCCGACTTAACCATCATATCATCAACATATACTTTAACTTCTTTGTGCATCATGCCATGAAATAGCTTGGTGGCCATCCTTTGGTAGGTTGCTCCAGCATTCTTTAAGCCGAACGACATCACCCTATAACAGAATATACCCTGTGTAGTAATGAAGGCAGTTTTGGCTTTATCCTCTTGGGCCATTAACACTTGATTGTATCCGGAAAATCCATCTACAAATGAGTGTACACTAGAGGCTGCACTATCAATGAGAACATCTATATGAGGTAAAGGAAAATCATCCTTAGGGGAAGCCTTGTTTAAATCTCTATAGTCCACGCAGACCCTTATCCTCTCATCTTTCTTTGGCACAGGTACTATGTTGGCTAGCCAATCTGGGTATTCTATCACTTTAAGGAACTTCACTTGTATTTTTTTAGTGACCTCTTCTTTAACCAATTCAGCCCACTCATGTCTAAATCACCTAAGCTTTTGTTTGACAGGTTTTATGTGAGTGTAAGTAGGATTATGATGCTCAACTATGTCTCGATCTATCCCCGGCATATCTTCATAAGACCAAGCAAACACTTCTTCATATTTTTTGAATATTTTTTCAAATTTCTCTCTCTCATCAGGAGTAAGGTCAGATGCTATGCTAATGTTTTTAGGATTTTTAGTTGTTCCCAAATTTAATGATTGTGTGTTAACAGAATTAATATTAAAGATGCTCATGTAACTGCTATTTGACTGTATGCAACCATCAGGAGAAACATCACACAAGTAAGCAAAAATCATTTTGGACTAAATAAAACATATTGGACCAGATTGGGTCAAAAATTAAGGGTCTACATATAGATTGAGACATAGCCGAGCATCATATTCCTACTTACACTCACATTAAACCTGTCAAACAAAAGTTTAGGCGACTAACCAAATACAAGTGAAGTTCCTTGAAGTGATAGAATACCCAGATTGGCTAGCCAACATAGTACCTGTGCCAAAGAAAGATGGGAGGATAAGGGTCTGCGTGGACTATAGAGATTTAAACAAGGCTTCCCCTAAGGATGATTTTCCTTTACCTCATATAGATGTTCTCATTGATAGTGCAGCCTCTAGCGTGCTACACTCGTTTTGTAGATGGATTTTCCGGATACAATCAAGTGTTAATGGCCCAAGAGGATAAATTCAAAACTGCTTTCATTACTACATGGGGTATATTTTGTTATAGGGTGATGCCTTTCGGCTTAAAGAATGCTGGAGCAACCTACGAAAGGATGGACACCACACTATTTCATGACATGATGCACAATGAAGTTGAAGTATATGTTGATGATATGATGGTTAAGTCGGATACAAGGGAGCAACACTTCCAAAACTTAGAATTATTCTTCGATAGAGCTTTGAAGTACAAGCTAAGATTAAACTCGAAGAAGTGTGTATTCAGTGTTACCTCATGTAAATTGTTTGGACATGTGATTGGTCCGAATGGCATTGAGATTGATCCTGACAAAGTCAAAGCAATCAGAGATGTGCCAGCCATAAAGATGGAGAGAGAAGTTCGGGGATTTATTGGTAAACTGCAGTACATTAGCAGATTTATAGCAAAGCTCACAAAAATCTGTGAGCCTATCTTCAAATTGCTTAGAAAGAATCAGGTCGTATGGAACAAAGAATGTCAAAAGGCCTTTGGTCGAATAAAAGAGTATTTGTTACCCGAATCTATTACTATACTTAGCAGTAGAAGAAGAGTCGATAGGAGCCATGCTAGCCCAAGCAGATGAGTCGGGGATTGAGCATGCCGTTTACTATTTGAGTATAAAGCTCCTACCATATGAAATTAAGTATAGTATCATTGAAAAGACATGTATAGCCATGGTTTGGTCTTCTAAGAAGTTGCGGCATTACTTTCAATCGTATAGTGTGCAAGCAATTTCCAGGTTGGATCCAATGAGGTACTTAAGGGAGACACCCTCTTTAATTGGGAAATATGGTCGATGGTTGATAATATTAGAGGAATTTGAGATCAAGTATGTAACCAGGAAAACAATCAAAGGTAGAGCAGTGGCGGAATTCCTAGCTCAACAACCATTACCAGAAAGTGAAGAGGTAATCTTGGAATTTCCAGATGAACATTTAGAAGCAATTGAAGTACAAGGGTGGAAAATGTATTTTGATGGAGCAGTAAACGGGAGAGGAGCAAGTTTGGGAGTTATACTAGAATCACCTGAAGGGGAACTTATCCCTTTAGCAAAGAAGTTGAAATTTAGGGCAACAAATAATATGGTGGAGTACGAAGCTTGTATTTTTAGTTTGGAAACCCTAATGATTATGAAGGTGGATAAGGTGGAAGTTTATGGCGATTCATTGCTAGTAGTATCCCGAGTAAATGGAGAATGGGAGTTGAAAGAGGAAAAATTAAAACCATACCACCGTTATTTGACCATGATGAAGAAGAATTTTAAGGAGTGTAGGTTCATACACCTGTCAAGAGAAGAAAATCAGATGGCTGATGCACTGGCCACATTAGCTTCGGTATGGTAAAATCCTGCCAGCCTGTTCCTTAAACCTCTAATCTTGACCAGGTCATCAACTCCTTGCTATGAATATGAGACAATCATGGAAGTTGATACAAACCACGAAGCGTGGTATGATACTATAAGGAGATTTTTGGAGGAAAGAGAATACCCACCGGAGGCAACAAAGAAAGAGAGAAGAGCCATAAGGCGGTGGTCATTGCAGTACATCACCTTCCATGGAGAGTTATATCGAAGATGGCCTGATGGAGTGCATTTGAGATGTTGGTGCCTGGAATTTCCCGAGAGAGAGTCGGGTATCCGAGATTGAATTTTTAGTTGTCAGATCGTGTAGAAGTTCCCAAGTCTCACCATGTGCACACCCAGCACTATCTCTTAAGTTGCTTAACTTGGGCCCAGGTAAAATAGCATTAGTATACTTTAAAATTTATATAAAAGTTCACTTACCTTATGTCATTTTGTAGGTCAATTTGGCCTGGTGGAACACAAAAGAGCGGACGAACTGGACTTCCTCAATGAATGATGCATTGCCCTTTCAACATACTGGCCAAGTCATTGCTAGCCTTGTATCTAGTGGCTGATTTCTTGAGGAGAGAGTGTATGAGTGGTTTCTTGGTCTCAAGCAGTGGAGGATGTAACACCCCCGTACATCATATACACACACCGCATACACTCACACAACACGCGATATACGTATACCAGATAAAGGGGTGCCACGGTTCATTTTAAACAAACCAAACTTTAATCTTTAACATATAAGCATCATAAGTCAATCCGAGTAAACTTAAAACATTTAACTCATGTTTTAGAAATCAATAGAGAAAACATTTCTTTTTAAAATACATATACATATAACATTAGCACCCAAAAGTTTATCTAAACAGGCTGTTCAAAACATTTGTTAAATAAGCAGTGGAAAATACATATGTTTACATCAAAATCAATAAGTACAAAAATATGAAGTTTATACATGCTGGTAGTTCGTCTCTGATCTTGATGTCCACAGCTTAACACTGCTATCACAAACTCAAGCCTAGACTCAACTCGATCTAGACGAGCTCTCCGGCACAACCGGATCTACCCTGTCACCTGCGCGATGAACCACAATCGCGCTAAGCAGAAAGCTTAGTGGTACAAACTTTGATTCAATATAGATCAATGCGATGTTCATGCACAATATATATATGAATATATCAACTCATTTCATTATATCTCAACATATAATCATTTGCATCACATTTCATAATTCACATTAAAGCAAAGACAAACATGGGCCCAAAAAGAATCTAATATGCTATTCAAAGTTTAGAGTTACTGCTTTGGTCCATAATCATATTTAACAAGCCCGTAGGCGATATATATATCCATGGATAATGTAATAGACCCAGTCTCTTGGACCTCAACCCTTCTAGACCCTAGGGCCCCAGTATCTTGGTCCTCAACCCGGCTAGACTGTTACATTTTTTGAAGCTTACGACCTAGTCTTTTCACCTCAAAAACATCACATTTATCAGCTGGGCTCGACTTACAACCCGGTCATTTCACCTGCCCAGCAATTCATTTCATAGGCATGCCGCCAAACCCAGAACACTGAAAATTGAATAACATACTAGACACACAATTAATTCATTTTTCTCATTATTAATCTCTTCCACAATTCATTTCTCATAATCAAACTAGGCTCATTGCTTTATTATATCAACATGTTTCTCATCTTTTCTCATTCTTCTCTTTTATATCAATATCAATTTGTTCAATTATATTTTCACATATCTCATCACATCATTCAACATTATGCATATCATAACATATATCTCATTCATCAATAATATATCAAGTAACTTAACATATTTCTCAATTAAATGTGTTAAGTCCCAATGTCATGTAAATGTATGCAATCATTCAAAGTTTGTACTTACCTCTAAGAGCAACAACACCACTCTATCAACTCCTCTTCCAAGATAACTCTCAACACTTGAATTAAGGTAGCTCAAATTACTTCAAAACCTAATCCAAAGGTGATCATACACACTCACTTAGTGATACACAAGAAGAAAATAAGGAAGAAACTATCTAGGGCAAACTCTACACTTGACACGCTCAACAACACAGGCGTGTCCCTGACCATGCCCTAAAGCCACAACAAAGAATCTTTGACACGCTCAGTGACATGGGCATTAGCCATCTGATTTTCTTCTCTTGATAGGTGTATAAACCTACACTCCTTAAAGTTCTTCTTCATCATGGTCAAGTAATGGTGGTATGGTTTTAATTTTTATTCTTTCAATTCCCACTCACCATTTACTTGGGATACTACTAGTAATGAATTGCCAAAAACTTCCACCTTATCCACCTTCATAATCATTAGGGTTTCCAAACCAAAAATACAAGCTTCATATTCCACCATATTATTGGTTGCCCTAAATTTCAACTTTTTGGATAAAGGGATAAATTCCCCTTCAGGCGATTCTAGTATAACTCCCAAACCTGCTCCTTTCCTATTTACTGCTCCATCAAAATACATTTTCCACCCTTGTACTTCAATTGCTTCTAAATGTTCATCTGAAAATTCCAAGATTACCTCTTTGCTTTCTGGTAATGGTTGTTGGGCTAGGAATTCTGCCATCGCTCTACCTTTGATTGTTTTCCTGGTTACATACTCAATCTCAAATTCTTCTAATATTATCAACCATCGACCATATTTCCCAATCAAAGAGGGTGTCTCCCTTAAGTACTTCATTGGATCCAACCTGGAAATTGCTTGCACACTATACGATTGAAAGTAGTGCCACAACTTTTTAGAAGACCAAACCATGGCTATACAGGTCTTTTCAATGATACTATACTTAATTTCATAAGGTAGGAGCTTTCTACTCAAATAGTTAACTGCATGCTCAATCCCTGACTCATCTGCTTAGGCTAGCATGGCTCCTATCGACTCTTCTTCTACTGCTAAGTATAGTAATAGAGGTATGCCGGGTTTAGGTGGTTTTAAAACAAGTGGATTCAACAAATACTCTTTTATTTGCTCAAAGGCCTTTTGACATTCTTCATTCCATATGACCGACTGATTCTTTTTAAGCAATTTGAAGATAGGCTTACAAATTGTTTTGAGTTTTGCTATGAATCTGCTAATGTATTGTAATTTACCAATAAGTCCCCGAACTTCTCTCTCCAACTTAGGGGTTGGCATATCCCTGATTGCTTTAACTTTGTCAGGATCAATCTCAATGCCATTCGGAGCAATCACATGTCCTAATAATTTACCTGAGGTAACACCGAACACACACTTCTTCAGGTTTAATCTTAGCTTATATTTCAAAGGTCTATCGAAGAGTAATTCTAAGTTTTGGAAGTGTTGTTCCCTTGTATCCGATTTAACCATCATATCATCAACATATACTTCAACTTCTTTGTGCATCATGTAATGAAATAGTGTGGTGGCCATCCTTTGGTAGGTTGCCACAGTATTCTTTAAACCAAATGGTGTCACCCTATAACAAAATATACCCCATGTAGTAATGAAAGCAGTTTTGGCTTTATCCTCTTGGGCCATTAACACTTGGTTGTATCCGAAAAATCCATCTACAAATGAGTGGAGCACGCTAGAGGCTGCACTATCAATGAGAACATTTATATGAGGTAAAGGAAAATCATCTTTAGGGGAAGCCTTATTCAAATCTCTATAGTCGACACAGACCCTTATTCTTCATCTTTCTTTGACACGGGTACTATGTTAGCTAACCAATCTGGATATTCTATCACTTCAAGAAACTTCACTTGTATTTGCTGAGTAACCTATTCTTTAACCAATTCAGTGCTCTCAGTCTTAATCGCCTAAGCTTTTGTTTGACAGGTTTCTGTGAGCGGGGATTTTCACCCCACTCCCGGTGGAATAGTTCTTGCGACTTCGGCATTGTTTAGGCTCGGGGCCTTAGAGAACACGGACCTAAGTCTGGAGAAAATTGAGTCGCCACCCGGACGGGCTGGGAAAAAAGAAAGGGGTGGATGACTCGATTCCTAAGGAATCCCCAACCCCCTAATGGGCTCGGAAAGTTGGGTACGTGTGGGGAAGGTGAGAAATGGCCCAACACCCCCACAACGCTCAGTTCATTGGAACCGGCCTCCTTTACAGTTCTTAATATTATAGAATTCTTATGTATAACAATATTATCCATATTATACACAATAATTAAAATAAAGCATCGATATATTGAAAATCAAAACAAAGTCCAAACAAAGCAAATAAATGGACACCCATTCGAAGATGGAAACATGTCCTTACATCCCATGCCTAAATAGGACACCCACTGAAAGGTAGAAACATGTCCTTTACATTGGTCTAAAATATAAATGCAATTTAAATTACATGATATTTAACTAATGAGGTACCCACCAAGTGGAAACATATCTCTTACAACATTTGGAAATCTAAATAAATCGATAAAAGTAAATAACCATTCATCATAAATAAATCATTCATCAAATATATCAATCAAAATATAAAATAAACATCCATCCATGATTAACTTAATAAATCAAGCATTGAACTTAAATAATTTAAAGCACATAAAGTAAATCAAAGCATAATCAAATATAAAATTGAATAAAGCAAATAAAGATACAAATTAGGGCTACTGTTTCTACTTAAGATTCTTTAATTAATATTTATGGTTTTGGAATTTATTGGTTTAGGCTACTGTGAATTTAAGGGAATTACAATGGATTAAAGTTTTATGATTTAAAAAGTTGGTAAAGTTCTTTGATTAACCAAATTAGGGTTTGAGATGTAAAATCATGAAATTAGGGTACGGACACTTTAAAACATTGGATTTATGATTATTAGCTATTGAATATGGTTTTTAGGTTTACTGTGTTTGAGTTTTAATATTTATGTTTATAAAGTTTTAATGTTTAAAGATTAAAGGGTTAGGGTTTAGGAAAACTAGGGTTTAAGGTTAACTAATTTGGGGTTGCTGTCTTGGTTTTGAAAGTTGAATTAGGGTTTTTAGTGTTTCGGAGAATGTATTTTATTTTAGATTTTAAGAACACAATTTATTGTTTTATAAAACTTTATGTGATTTTTAGAAGCTGTAAAGTGAAGTTTAGGGTTTTAAGGTTTTGAAACATTGGAAAACAGATTAGGGTTTTGATATTTTGAAGAAACAGAAAAAGTAATATAGGGTTTTTTTGAAAATAGAGAAAACGATTTAAAGTTTATAAAAACAAAAGAGACAATTTAGGGTTTTTTGGGACAGAAGGAATAAATTAGGTTTTTGAGGTTTTAGGGAAACAGAAGGATGATTTTTAGTGTTTTAGAACGATTTAAGGTTTTTTGGAAAAAACAAAGAAATGGATTAAGGTTTTTAAAGGTATCTATAAATAGATGAATTCTCTTAAGGTTTCTGGAAACAAAGATCAAGTTATCACATCTTTAAAGATTGAAGTTTTGAGTGTGTAATCTTATGAATTAAATAAAGGACAAACCTACTGTAAGAAAAAAAAAATTAAGAACTCAAACCTTCGTTCATAGGTTACACCAAAAATTGCTTCTTGGATGAATAAAAACAAAGGCAAGCTTTGCTGCCTTTGATGGATTGAATTGTTGTTTCCTCTCTCAAGAAAATCAGATTGATTCAAAGCCTTTCCTACTCAGTTTCGATCTCCACTTTTCTCCCAATTTTTGATACTTTTTGTGTATTTATAGAAGATTTTTTGATTAATCTTAGTTATTCACAGAATATAACATTCATTAATAAAAGGAAACCGAAACCTAATTGCATTAGGTTTTGAAAAAATTTGCGTCAAAAAAATTTTGCTGGAGAAAAAAAACTGCTGCGAAAAAAAATGCACTGGCAAAAAAGCTGCCGTAGCTGGCTACAGCAGCAGGGGGCGAATTGGACTGTAGGCCATTTCGCCCGCAGGAAACTCCTGTGGGCAAAATGGCCCATGGCCATTCGTCCTGCACTGGTTTTTGGCGATGATTTCTCCATCGCTGATTTTTATTTTTATTTTTATTTTATTTGTTTATATTTATTATTTTATAATAATTAGATACTAAAGTAAAAATTATTTAATTAAGATAACAAAATTTTTTTGGACTAATTAAAATATATTGGACAACACAAAAATTATTTTGAGCTAATTAAAATATATTGGACCGGACTAGGTAAAAAATTAAGGGTCTACACATGTGTGTGTAAGTAGGAATATGATGCTCGGCTATGCCTCGATCTATTCCAGGGCAAGTGATTGAGTCATTGCTAGATACTTCATCTCCGGTGTAGGTCGGATTGTCGTAAGCTTTTGAACTATCGTAATCCAGGGCTGTGAGCCAGAGAGGATTAATGATATGAGATGCAACTGTGTTTTATTAGTTTTTGATATAGATTTGTGTCTTGTTTATTATAATAATTATTGTTTTATTTAGGTATTTTGTTGGTTTAAATTGGTTTATTTAGTGTTTTTGTTAATTTTGGTAGTTTTAGTTTATTTCAATGTTTATGTCGTTTTTGATCTAGTTTTTAGTATGATGTTTATGTTTCGTTGGTTATTGTTTATTTACTTTTATTTAAAGTTTGTTTGAAGTTTTGTTTTAGGTTAAAAAGCCAAGGAACCAAGACTGAAGGAAAAATGGACAGTAGCTGACACAAGCAGAGGACACGGCCAAGTCACTGGCCGTGTCCCATACCAAGTTAAAGAAGAAGAGCAAGTCACAGAGAAGGACACAAGCAAGGGACACGGCCAAGGCACTGGCCGTGTCCCTCCAAAAGAGCTCAAACACGGCCAAGTTGCTTCAACTTGGCCGTGTCTCATTCAAATCAAAAGCAAAAGAGGAAGAAAATCAATCAGTAGAAGACACAGGCAAGGGACACGGCCAAGTCAGTGGCCGTGTCCCTCCAAAATGATCCAACACGGCCAAGTCACTTCCAACACGGCCGTGTCACTCAACCAAAGAAGAAAAGAAGAAAAGCAGGCAATAGTGAACACAAGCAAGGGACACGGCCAAGTCACTGGCCGTGTGCCCCCAATTCACCACCAACATGGCCAAGTTCACTCCAACTTGGCCGTGTCTCTCATGGACCAAAGATAACGCAGAATTTTAAGCGGAGGATCCATATAAATATAAAGAAGAGTTAGGGTTTTGGGTTGTTGCAATTTTGAGCTGAGATTGAGCCGTCAAAGAGAAGAACTTAGGGTTTTATATATGTTTTCTTTGATTTTGATTATACTTGGATTAAACTAGCTTAGATTAGATCGTTCTAGCCATTGATACATCCTTCTTGCAATATTTGAACAAGAGATTCTTAAGAAGCTTCAAGGAGTTTGTAATTTGGTTATGTTCTTGAACTTTATCTCTTTATTTTCATTGGAATTGTATTTATGGATATTATCATGTCTGAATTAATTTCTTTGAATATTAATGAGATGAGTATGTTTGATAGCAGTATGAACTAATTTGATCTAGTCTAGGGTTTGTATGGATCTGCTATGATTGTATGAATTGGTTATTCTCTTAGCTAATAATTTATTTAGCCTTGATTGAATGAAATATTGTTAATATATAATTGATTGGCCACCAATTATGTGTTTTAGGAATTAGGTGATGGATTGAGAGATGAAGTCTAATGCTAAAACAATTCATTTAAGGACTTAGGTGAATTAGAGATATAACCTATTAAAAAGATTATTTCAATTATAACAAGATTAGTTGAAAGAGGTTTGAATGCGAGAGTTTATTTCCTTGACTTGATTAATTGAGTTGTTTGATATTTAATCTTTGAAATTAAATTAGTTAAGAGGAATAACCATTCATACATATAAGTAGTAGAGAAGTGCAAACACTAGACCTTTCTATCAAGTGAATCAAAACATCAGTTTAGTTTACTTTTATTTGTTTTAAACTTCAATCAATCTTCTTCATTAGTTAGCGATTTAAATTTATTCATTACTTGTTATTTATAATCTGATAATCAATTAGCTACTTTAGCTTCCTTGTGAGACGACCTTGGGGCGATCACCTTTGCTACAGCTATCTCGTATACTTGTGAGTGACGCTTTGTGGTAGAGTTAATTTAAGCGCAACAAGTTTTTGGCGCCGTTGCCGGGGAGGGTAATTGGCGTAATTGTTTATTAGGCAAAAATATTTTAGATTTTTTTTCACTGTTTTCATTTTATTTTATTTGTCTTTTGCTTTTAATAATTTCTTTTTCTAGAAATTTTGTTTATGCAAGGCAGGAGATCACTCAAAGGAGAGCTACATCCATTCATTCTAGAAATTCAGAGAGTGAAAAGGAGCAGAGAGGAGTTTGAATTTTATACAGGATTTGATACCGAAGAGGACACTTCTGATTTTGTATCAGAATCTGCACAATCTGTTAAAATGGCTGAAGAAAGGCGAAGAACGATGAGAGACTTTGCTTGACCTGTCATTGGAACTTCCACCTCTTGCATAAGACTGACAGATGCAGCAAGAAATTATGAGTTGAAGAACATTCACTACAACATGCTGCCATCATTCTATGGAGTTCCAAATGAAGATCCTTTGAACTTTATTCGGGATTTCTACTCCACCCTCAACACTTTTCCATTGGGAGGATTAACAGAGGATCAGTTGAGGATGAGATGTTTCCCTTATACATTGAAGGATAGGGCAAATAGCTAGCTTATGATGTTGCCCGAAAACTCTTTGACAAATTGGGAGCAAGTTTATAACAAGTTCATGGGCAAGTTCTATTCACATCAAAAGACAGCTGAATTGAGAGGGAAGATTGCTACATTCTCTCAATTTGAAGGAGAACCATTTCATGAGGCATGGGACAGATTTAAGATGCTATTGATCCAGTGTCCACATCATCACTACCCACTTCAACTTCTGAACCAGTTTTTCTATGATGGTTTAACCCAGCAATTTCATAACATTGTTGACAATGTAGTTAGGGGAGCCATGGGAGAAAAGACAGCTGATGAAACTTATGAGATTTTTGAGATGTTGGGAGCTAATTCTCAACAGAAGAGTGTAAGAGGAAGAAGTAAAGGGGTGAACCAATTGGAGGCCAATAGTGAGATGGTAAATCAGATAGCTGAGTTGACAAGGCAAGTGCAGATGCTGAACATGAAGAACAATATTTTTTCATCTACTCAAGAAGCGTGTGGAATCTGTGGAACTTTAGGGCATGGAGCAAACATTTGCCCCTCTGCATATGAATCATATCAGAATGAAGCTGAGCAAGTCAATGCCATGGGGGGATTTCAACCAAGAGCTCGGAATGATCCTTACTCCAATACTTACAATCCTGGTTGGAGGAGTCACCCAAATTTTTCTTGGGCAACAAATAATTCTCAGCAGCCTTTCCATTTGCTCCAGAGACAGAACCAACAACAAGGTCAATCCTCAAATCAAGGGCAGTCTAAGATAGAGAGTTTGGAGGAAAGTTTACAAGCTTTTATCCAAGTTAGTGCTAAAAATCAAGAGATGACCAACAAGAGGCTGGATTCCTTAGAAGCATCTTTTAAAAAAGTGGAGACCCAAGTAGGGCAATTGGCACAACAAATGCAGATTCAACAGAAGGGAAAATTTCCAAGTCAACCTGAGCAGGCACAATCAGTGACTGTTCTTAGAAGTGGTAAGGTAATTAACACTAATGTTGAAAATGACTCTATGAATGTAGGTGACCAAGGGAACAAGAAGGAAGGAGATCCAGAGAACAAAGGTGCTGAAGATAAATCAATGGAGAAGTCCCTTTCAGCAGATTTACATAAGGCAAGCAATCCATACCGGCCTCCTATACCATTCCCCAGCAGGTTGAAGGATGATGATAAAAAGATAAGCAATTTTCTAACATCTTCAACATGCTGTCTAAGGTAAGTATTAACTTACCCTTACTTAAAGCAGTAAAGAATATGCCGGCTTATGCCAAATTTTTCAAAGAGTTGATCACCAAGGAAAAGAGGTATGAGCCGAATGAAAAGGTGATAGTTTCCGAGGTAGCTAGTGCTATTTTGCAGCATAAACTACCTCCCAAACTAAAGGATCCTGGAAGCTTTATAATTCAAATTACTGTCGGGAATGGAAAGGGGATTGATGGCATGTGTGATCTAGGAGCTGGTGTGAACTTGATGCCTTACTCTGTGTATAAAGAATTAGAACTAGGGGAACTTAAACCGACCAAAATGGTGTTGCAATTAGCTGATAGATCTTTTAGATTCCCGAAAGGGGTTATAGAAGATGTGTTAGTTAAGGTTGGTAGGTTAATAGTACCTGTGGATTTCATAGTTCTTGACATGGAAGGGAGTAACCCTGCACCATCAGCACACACTATATTGCTGGGTAGGCCTTTCATGGCTACTACCAACACTTTGATAGATGTTAAAAATGGTAAATTATCAATGACTATTTTGGGACAAACTATTGAATTTTCCATTTTTAGCACTTCTCCTATTCCTACAACTGCTTTATATGAGGATTGTTCTTTCATTGATTGTGTTGAAGCAGTTGTTTCAGATGTTGTGTTGCAGACAGACTCCCCAGATAAATTGGAGCTAACACTGACTTTAGAAGAGGGGGCTAAATCAGTGAGGGAGACCCAAAGGTGCTTTAACCCAAAAGCATATGAGAGCTCAAGAGTTTACAAGGATTGCACTAAGGCAATTCATGACAGATTTATTGTGCGACAGATATTGAGTCCAGGTATGAAAGTTTTACTTTTTAATTCTTGAATCAGTCTGTTTCAAGGTAAACTCAAATCTCGATGGGGTGGTCCTTTCGAGGTAACTAAGGTATGTCCTTCTGGTGCCATTGAATTGCTTAACTCTAGAACCAATAAGATTTTTAAAGCAAATAGACATAGAGTTAAACTATACAATGAAGGATTTCAGGAAGTGAGGATCATTGATAGCACTTTGATCCATGATCCCTAGGCCTTGCATGATGTCCAACTATATGACATTAAAGAAGCGCTAAATTGAGGCAACTCATCGGTTTGCATTTATTCTTCATAGTTGTAATTTTAAATTTAGCATGTTTTGATTTCATGTTTAGTCTAAATAAATGGAATGGGTGTTTTGATCGGTTTTAATTTTTCTAATGTGTTTCAGGGTTGATCGAAGAAGAGGTTTGCAATTTCTTTGATATTTGGTGTTATAAAATAAAGATTTCAAATTTAAAAAAAAAAAAAGAGAAAAGTTGAAAGTGGCAGAAGGAGACACGGCCAAAGGACTTGGCCGTGTCCCTTGGCCGTGTCACATGGGACATGGCCAAGCCTCAACAATTTTCAATCTTTGCACTTTGTCACAGTGAGTGACACAGCCAAGGGACTTGGCCGTGTCACTAGAACATGGCCAAGCTTCACTAAATGCTCTTTATTTTTTTTTATTTTGCACCTCTCCTTCCAGTAGCGGACACGCCCATGGGACACGACCAAGTCACTGGCCGTGTCTCGCAAAACACACATGACACGGCCGTGTTCACCACAACTTGGCCGTGTCTCTCACTTTTTCACTTTAAAAACATGATTTTTTGCCACATTGCCATTAAATCCCTAAGTTTTCTTTCTGTTCACTCTCTTGCTCTCTCATTTTCTCTCTCATGCAAACTCCATTATCTGTGATTCCAAGCTCCAAATCCTCCATTAAACCTCAAATCTCTTCACCAAAACTAGAAATAATCCATTAAAAGTTCTTCTTTTCTCATAAAAGTTCGATTTAATCAAGTTTTGGTGTTGAATTTTTTCAGATTTCTCAAGATGCCAAGAACAAAGATAGTTTCACATCACAAGAAGAAGAGGCCTACAATCGAAGGAGCTTCTTCCTCTTCATCAATTTCATCTTTGAAGAGAGCAAATTTTTTGGCTCGGGGTTTTTCCCGACGAGGTATGTTAATGATGAATCTCTTGATGCTTTGCAAATTAGGACTAATTTTTATCGATATGTGCAATTCCTTGGGTGGGAGAATCTAGTCTCCTTGCGACCTTTACAGTTTGAGGAGCTGACTTTGGAATTTCTGACATCTCTTAAGGTTGAAAGAGATGATAAAAAAATCTGCACTAGAATGAGTTTTAAATTGCTGGGTAAATCATTTGTGCTTAATATTGAACAATTGAATGATATATATGGTTTCCATCAGCATGGGGAGAGGTCGATACCTAAAGAATTTAAACAACAATTTGCTTGGGGAGCATTAGGCTCAGGGACCTATGTGGCCAAATCAGCCAAAGCATCTAGATTAAGAAATTTCGCTTTGAGGTATTTGCATCGGTTTATGTCTTGCGGATTCTTTGCTAGGAAGGAGAGCCCTGGTGTGGTGGAATTGAGTGAGTTATTTTTCCTGGATTGTGCTTTGAATGCAGTGCCTGTTAGTGCCGGCTATTGGTTAGCCGATATTTTTGATACTGTGGCTAATAAAAGGAGGGGGGCAATTTGTGTTGGAGGTTTGATTACCACATTAGCAGTAGCCCTTCTTGAAAATTTTGGCCCGAGTACCAGTCGCATGACTAGAATTTCGGGTAATGACTCTTTGGATTTAGCTACACTTGAGAAGATGCACATGGTGGTGCATAGGAGAGGGGCTTATATGATGGCTTCAGCTGAGCCAGAAGCACCGGAGGACAGGCAGAAGAGAGCACGGGTCCAAGAGGAGTCCGACTCGGATTCTCTAGATTTAGATGAGGATGCTTCGGTCTCGGAAACTCAAGAGGTACTTATTAGGATTGAGGCCCTGGAGGGCAAGGTAGATAGACTGGAGGGCAAGGTGGACCATAACCATGCTGAGGTCTTGCAGCAGTACAGATTAATAGCAACCTTGCGAAGATCTTGAGTCTTCATCCCTCGGCTGCATCGTCTTCTCATTCGCCTTTTCCATAGATTTTGAGTTCCTTGCTTTATTTTGTTTAGTGTATTTTTGTTATTGTTTTTATTTTTGTTTTCATGTTAACATTTTATATTTGGATATTTTATTTTTGTATATTGTACTTTTGTTTTTGAACTTTTGTGTTTGTGATGGAAAGTTAGGGTTTTGCCTCACCAGGGTACGATGGAAGACAGGTTGTCCTTTAACTCTTTTTCTTTATTGTTCTTGTTTTCCATTGAGGATAATGTAAATTCTAAAGTGTGGGGTAATCTTTAAACTTTTCTTTAATTTTTGTTTTGTTTATTGTGTTTGTTGTGCATGGCATATTTGTTGAAATCTTATTGATCTTTTCTATGATTTTAGCATTATAGTTGAGACTTTAGTATCAGCATAGAGATTAGCATTTGAATTCATTCAGGATCAATTTTTACATTTTGCAATTTATGACATATAAATCTTTGAGAACCCACCTATGTGAGTTTTGAGCCTCATAATTTGATATTATTATCAGCTGATTTTCTTTTCTTAAGTGTGCACCTTCATGATTTTGCATCTCTAGAGTTTGCTTTTGCATACTAATTGAACTCACATTATGATTTAATCTCGAGTTTTAAAATGATGAAGGCAAATTATGTTAGCCCTTTAGCTTAAAAAGACCTCACTTAATATTAAATTCCTTAGTGAGCCAAGTTGAGCCTTTGACCTTTTCTTGTTTGATCATCACAATTCTCAACTTAGCATTCTCTTATTATCATCATACCTGCATTAAGGAATGGAGTTCTTATTATATGACAATAGGGTGGTTTATTTCAAAGTGTGGTGTAAGCAAATAAAAAAAAATGGTATTGCTATTTGGGGATTGGAATGCATACTGTGCACATTGTATTTGATTAAGAGTTGATTATTCTTTTCCTCTACATTTTAAGCTAGATGTTCTATGCAATGTTATATTTTGTATATACATGTATTTAAAAAAAAGAGAATAAAAAAAAGATATATATATACAAAATTCATATATGTTCTAGCATTGGTTATCAAAAGAGGAATGTTGACTCATGTATTTTTCTTTAAGTATACAAGTGTGTGAATTATCAAGGGTTGGTGAATATGCCATTTGAGGGAGCTATGAGTTTCTTAGCAAGAGTATTGTCTAATTTAGATACTCCATTTCTTGATGCTCCAACTTAAATGTCTTTTCTCACACCTTTACCTTAGCCCCATTACATCCAAATAAAAGACCTTCAGATTATTTCTTGAGAAAGTCAGTGAGGGAGATTGGATACTTAAGCAAGTTTATGGTAGTATGCAGTCATGAGTGGTTTGAGTGATTAACCTTTGAAATCGAGTGAAACACTTAGATGAGAGATAAGATTTGTATGTCTGGATTAATGAATGAGTTAAGAAAATCCTTGATTGAAGTAAAGATGCAAATATTTATGGCTGAGTCTTAAAGGATTTCATCTTATATGCTGGAATTATAGTTAAGGTTGTTTGAGTTTTTAATTTATGCCATGTGAATTTGCTTGAGGACAAGCAAAGTTGTAAGTGTGTGGTAGTTGTTTTATTAGTTTTTGTTATAGATTTGTGTCTTGTTTATTATAATAATTATTATTTTATTTAGGTATTTTGTTAGTTTAAATCGGTTTATTTAGTGTTTTTGTTAATTTTGGTAGTTTTAGTTTATTTCAGTGTTTATGTCGTTTTTGATCTAGTTTTTAGTATGGTGTTTATGTTTCGTTGGTTATTGTTTATTTACTTTTTGTTTAAAGTTTGTTTGAAGTTTTGTTTTAGGTTAAAAAGCCAAGGAACCAAGACTGAAGGAAAAATGGACAGTAGCTGACACAGGCAGAGGACACGGCCAAGTCACTGGCCGTGTCCCATACCAAGTTAAAGAAGAAGAGCAAGTCACAGAGAAGGACACAAGCAAGGGACACGGCCAAGTCACTGGCCGTGTCCCTCCAAAAGAGCTCAAACACAGCCAAGTTGCTTCAACTTGGCCGTGTCTCATTCAAATCAAAAGCAAAAGAGGAAGAAAATCAATCAGTAGAAGACATAGGCAAGCGACACGGCCAAGTCAGTGGCCGTGTCCCTCCAAAATTATCCAACACGACCAAGTCACTTCCAACACGGTCGTGTCACTCAACCAAAGAAGAAAAGAAGAAAAGCAGGCAGTAGTGAACACAAGCAAGGGACACGGCCAAGTCACTGGCCGTGTCCCCCCAATTCACCACCAACACGGCCAAGTTCACTCCAACTTGGCCGTGTCTCTCATGGACCAAAGATAACGCGGAATTTTAAGCGGAGGATCCATATAAATATAAAGAAGAGTTAGGGTTTTGGGTTGTTGCTATTTTGAGCTGAGATTGAGCCGTCAAAGAGAAGAACTTAGGGTTTTATATTTGCTTTCTTTGATTTTGATTATACTTGGATTAAACTAGCTTAGATTAGATTGTTCTAGCCATTGATACATCCTTCTTGAAAGATTTGAACAAGAGATTCTTCAAAACCTTCAAGGAGTTTGTAATTTGGTTTTGTTCTTGAACTTTATCTCTTTGTTTTCATTGGAATTGTATTTATGGATATTATCATGTCTGAATTGATTTCTTTGAATATTAATGAGATGAGTATGTTTGATAGCAGTATGAACTAATTTGATCTAGTCTAGGGTTTGTATGGATCTGCTATGATTGTATGAATTGGTTATTCTCTTAGCTAATAATTTCTTTAGCCTTGATTGAATTAAATATTGTTAATATATAATTGATTGTGTAATATCCCAATGTGTGCCCTAGAAGTTTGGATATAATTGTTGTTTGTTTGAATTATGAGTATATGTTATGTTGATAAGAAAAGAAATTGAAAAGAGAATGTTTATATATGGTTTAATAAGGAAATAATGTGTAGAAAGAAAGTGTATATGTTAGGTATATTGTAATATATATAACATATATGTTGGTCAAATGAGGAGTCAAGGGAAGAAGATATTTATTTGTGATATGTGAAATTACTTAAATGGGCATATAAGTTATAAGAGTTAAGTTAAATGGATGAGGGCATTTAAGTAATTGTATTGTTAGTATTGCTTGGTGGAGATTTAAAGAAGAAGAGAAGTTGACTTGTCTTCATTTTCTTTTCTTCTTCTTCTCTTTCTCTTATGTTGGCCGGCCCTCCATAGCAAAGGAGCAAGAGTGAGATTTGTTTATTTCTAAAATCAAATTGAAGGAAGAATCAAAGGATTAAGTTGGAGATTTGTGAAATTTCTTCAATTGTGATAAGTACTCTCTTGTTTTCCTTTGTTCTTTTGAGGTTGTGTTTGAAGTGAGTTATGAATTGCTGATTTTATGATTAGGTGTGTTTGAGATGTGTTTATAAGTGTTGAGATTGATTGTAAGTTACAAAGTTAAATTGGTGTTGGTTTTGGTTTGATGATGGTAAGTTAAGTGGATGTTGATTTTGAAAGAATAAGAGTGATGTTGGTTTAGGGTTTTGAAGTGGTGAGTGATTAAATGTGTTGTTGATGTATTGTTAATGTGAATATTGTGATGAGCATGCAAGATATGTGTTAATGACATTGTGTATATTCATTTGAATGAGGTTATGTTATGCATAATGTGTTTCAATTCAATCAAAAGAGATTTGGCCATGTTTAGGGTTTTTAATCATGAGAGACACAGCCAAACCAAGGAAGAGACACGGCCAAACTAAAGAATTTTGGGAGACACGGCCAAGTCTAAGGAAATTTTGGCCGTGTTGGATGATTTTTGGAGAGACACGGCCGTGTCCCTTGCCCATGTCTGCCTCTGCCAATTTGTGTTAAGAGACACGGCCACAAGCTTGGCCGTGTCCCTTGAATGTGTTGGCTACTGTGATTATTTCTTTGCTCTTCTTACATTGTTGAGATTCAATATACATTTGAAGATAATGATAATGCATATGATACTATATGAACAAGGTTATGTTTTATGCATTGTGAATCTTGTGAATGGTAATGTGTTATATGAATAATATACTTTGAAATGTTATATCAATGATGCTTTATGTATAATATGAATTGAGATATGATATGATATGAAGCCATTGTGATTGGCTATGATAACTCAAATGTGATGTGAAGCCATTGTGATTGGCTATGATGATTCAATTGAAAGATATAAGGCATGTTCGCCTAATTGATGATGAAAATTTAGAATGAAATAATAAATGAATTGTGTGGCTAATGTGTTATTCAATTTTCAGAGTTTGTTGTTGGTGGCATGCCTAATGATAGTAACACTCTCTTGAAGTTAGGTTGGGCTTGATCCTTGAAGCCAAGTTGGGTAGAAGTTTAACATGTTTTACTCCCCTTGAAGCTTGGTTGGGTCTAGTCCTTGAAGCCTAATTGAGATGTTACAACCCTTGAAGCTAGGTTGGGTTGGTTCTTGAAGCCAAGTTGGGTTGAGACTTAGCATGCTTTGTTCCCTTGAAGCTTGGTTGAACCTAATCCTTGAAGCCTAGTTGGGTTTATGATAATGATAAATGTGATGATTGAACCAAAACATCTACTCTGAAAATTGAATGGTATATTAGTGTGTTTTGGGCCCATGCTTGTCTTTGTTTAATGTGATTCATGAATAGTAAAATGATTGACTAATGAGTTACATGGAAGGATGTTGAAATGTGATATGTATATATAGGTGTAGTTTATGAAATATAAAGATATGTTGTTAGCCTTTCATCTATGATGTTGATTTGTTAATAAAATGTGTGACATTGCATTGCACTAAAGCATAATGCTAGCATAATTTGTACTACTAAGCCATTGGCTTAGCGCGATAGTGTTTGATCGCGCAGGTGACAGAGTTGAACCTGAGAGCTCCTCGAGACCAAGTGAGACTAGACATTGAGGATTTTCTTTTGGGACTTAAAGATCAGAGAAGAACTGCCAATCATGTATTTATTCTATGTTTTGTAAACTTTGATTTATAAAATATTTGTAATAACTTCCGCTATGAATTGATAAATGTTTTTATATATGGTGTCTTTTGGATTTCTTTTAAAATGTTTGAGATTGGTTTCACTTATTTACAAAGATATTGCAGTGTCTTTTTAAACCGTGACATTTTCTATATTCAGTATACGTATATTACGATCGTTTAAGCATGCTTGGTACGTATACAGGATATAGGGGTGTTACAGATTGGCCACCAATTATGTGTTTTGGGTATTAGATGATGGATTGAGAGATGAAGTCTAATGCTGGAACAATTCAATTAAGGACTTAGGTGAATTAGAGATATAACCTATTAAAAAGATTATTTCAATTATAACAAGATTAGTTGAAAGAGGTTTGAATGCGAGACCTTATTTCCTTGACTTGATTAATTGAGTTGTTTGAGATTTAATCTTTGAAATTAAATTAGTTAAAAGGAATAACCGTTCATACATGTAAGTAGTAGAGAAGTGCAAACCCTAGACCTTTCTATCAAGTGAATCAAAACATCAGTTTAGTTTACTTTTATTTTTTTTTAACTTCAATCAATCTTCTTCATTAGTTAGCGATTTAAATTTATTCATTACTTGTTATTTATAATATGATAATCAATTAGCTACTTTAGCTTCCTTGTGAGATGACCTTGGGGAGATCACCTTTGCTACAGCTACCTCGTATACTTGCGAGTGATGCTTTGTGGTAGAGTTAATTTTAGCGCAACAAAATGTATGCATGTATGCACGTATGCACAAACAATAGACATACAAGGACAAATAGGATGTTCCTTCCAACCTTATAACATGCACACATGAATGGCGAGTCTCTTTTCCTAGGTATATGGTTAACAAAATACCAACTTGGGGTATCTTGTTTTCGAATAATTCCCTCGGACGTTTTAACAAATAATTATATTTTCAAAAATGGAAATCAGTTCATGATAATTCCCATTAATTAGGTTTTAATCCATTTAACCAACTATAGTAGCTTTTATGCTATATTGGATTAAACTAAATTAAGAGTTTTATTATAAATAGATTTCTCACTTGAAAAAGTAACTAATGATTCATGCCAAAAACAAGCCCATGATTAATTATTCTTAGTATAAACTAGGCTCACAATTGATTTTTGGTATTTCATAATTGGCCTAAATAATTTGCAAGCTCTTTGTAAGAAAAGGTTGGATGAAAATAATTTTATTTCTAGGCCCATTGTAAAAAGATTTTAGGAAAAATGAATTTTGGGCTTAGTATTTGGGCCATGAGCAAAAGAATTTTTTATTTGTTTTTAGAAAAGTCTTATTTCCCAAGACCATCTTGAAAAGTTTTGAAAATAGCTTTAGTCTTTTGGATTTTAAAGAAAAATTTATTTGAGCTTACAATGCACTTAGGTCATATTAGAAAAAGAGCAAACCAAATAAGCCATGATTTAAGCCAAGATAAATTAACAATATTCAAACAACATGCATTTGGGGTAAACCTAAGGAAAGTAACTGGGCCATTTACATGTGCTTTAGTCTTTGGGTTAAAAGGCTTAGGTTCCCATAGCAAGTATATACCAAATGGTACGAGGCTATGAGTGGTTACGCCATGCTCGATCTCCATAACTTGAGTGAAAGTATGGTATCCCTTACATAACAAAACACGGGTAACACGAGCGTCCTAACTTATGCACACGATGCAATCTAAGATGATGCAATGGATAATATCATTATAAGAAAGAAAAGAATAATATAAAGACAAACTGAATCAACTTCTCTTATCCCCAGTGGAGTCGGCACTGTGAGCAGGGATTTTTGCCCCTCCAATACTGGTGGAATGGTTCTTGCGACTTCAGCACTATTTAGGCTCAAGGTCTTAGAGAACACGAACCTAAGTCTAGAGAATATGGAGTCGCCACCCGGACGGGCTGGGAAAAAGAAAGGGGTGGATGACTCGATTCCTAAGGAATCCGCAACCCCCTAATTGGTTTAGAAAGTTGGGTACATGTGGGGAAGGTGAGAAATGGCCCAGCACCCCCACAATGCCCTGTTCATTGGAACCGGCTTCCTTCACAGGTCTTAATATTATAAAATTCTTAAATATAACAATATTATCCATATTACACGCAATAATTAAAATAATGCATCGATATATTGAAAATCAAAATAATGTCCAAGCAAAACAAATAAATGGACACCCATCTAAATATTGAAACATGCCCTTACATAATGCATGCCTAAATAGGACACCCACTGAAAGGTAGAAACATGTCCTTTACATTGGTTCAAAATATAAAAGCAATTTAAATTACATGATATTTAACTAATGAGGTACCCACCAAGTGGAAACATACCTCTTACAACATTTGGAAATTTAAATAAATCGATAAAAGTAAATAACCATTCATCATAAATAAATCATTCATCAAAGATATTAAACATTAATAGAATGTAAACATCCATCCATGATAAACTAAATAAATCAAGCATTGAACTTAAATAAATCAAAGCATATAATAAACTACATAATCACATAAAACAAGTAAAGATATAAATTGACATTTACTGTTTCTATTTAAGATTCTTTATTTAATGTTTAGGGTTTTGGAATTTATTGGGTTAAGCTACTGTATGTTTTAAGGCAATTAAAAAGGTTTTATAATTTAAGAGATTGATAAGGTTCGTTGATGAACCAAATTATGATTTGAGTGGTAAAATCATGAAATTAGGGTTTGAATACTTTAAAACATTAGATTTATGATTATTAGCTACTTACTGTGTTGAATTTTAATATTTCGATTTATAAAGTTTTAGAATTTTAAGGATTAGGATTTAGAAAAATTAGGGTTTAAGGTTTTAAGGGAATTAGGGTTTAAGAAAACTAGGGTTTAAGGTTAGCTAGTTTGGGGTTACTGTCTTGGTTTTAAAGTTGAATTAGGGTTTTTAGTGTCTCGGAGATTGTATTTGATTTTAAAATTTGGAAAATCAATTTATAGTATTATAAAGCTTTATGTGATTTTTAGAAGCTATAATTTAAATTTAGGGTTTTAATGTTTTGAAACATTGGAAAACAGATTAGGGTTTTGGGAATTAATAAAATGATTTAAGGTTTTGGAAACTTGGAAAGTAGATTATGGTTTTGATATTTTGAAGAAGCAGAAAAAGTAATTTAGGGTTTTTGAAAAAAGAGCAGATGATTTAAGGTTCTAAGGTTTAGAAAAAGTAAATTAGGGTTATATGGCTTTTAGAATAAAAAAGAAAGAGTTTAATGATTCAAGCTACCATAAAGAAAAAAAGATTTGATATTCATACCTTTGTTTGTTGGTTCCACCAAAAATTACTTTTTGGATGAACAAGGTTTTTTCAGTTCACTCAATTTTCCTTCCTTATTCTATTTTTTGTTTCTAGTCCTATTCATAGAAAATTTTGATGATTAATCTTAATTGTTTATGGAATCTAACATTAATTAAGAAAAGGAAATCAAAACCAAATTAAATTTGGTTTCAGAAAAAATTGCATCGAAAAAATTTTGCTGGCAAAAAAAAAATGCTGCGGAAAAATTTCGCTGGCAAAAAAAACTGCCGTGGGAACTTGCGGCCTGAGGGAGCGAAACTGGCCTTGGGCATTTTACTCGCAGTTTCGCTCACAGGATTTTTCTGCTAGTGAAATGGCAAAGCCAAAGCCATTTCACCGGCAAAAAAATTCAGCAACTCCTGCGGGCTAAATGGCCCACGACCATTTCATCAACCTGCTTTTCGGCAATGAATTTTTTCGTCGCCGATTTTTTCGTCGTCGATTTTTATTTTTATTTTTGTTTATTTATTTATTATTATTTTTGTTTATTTTTTGTTAATTATAAAAACTAAATACTAAAACTAATATTATTCAATTAAGATAACACAAAAATTATTTTAGACTGATTAAAATATAATTGACAACACAAAAATTATTTTGGACTTATTAAAATATATTGGACCGGACTGGGTCAAAAATTAAGGGTCTACACCCACCCACTAACAAGACTCTTTGAGAAGGATGTGGATTTTGTTTTTGATAAGGAATGTTTAGGAGCTTTCACAACTCTTAAGGAGAAATTGACCCATGCTCCAATCATGGCAGCACCCGATTGGAATTTACCATTTGAATTAATGTGCGATGTGAGTGATTTTGCAGTGGGAGCGGTCTTAGGTCAACGCAAAGAGAAGTATTTCTAGCCTATCAACTATGCAAGCAAGACTTTGAACACAACTCAAGCTAATTACACAACTACAGAGAAAAAGCTTCTAGCTGTGGTTTTTGCTTTTGGCAAGTTTAGATCATAACTGATCTTGTCAAAGGTGATTGTTTATACAGACCACTTGGGTTTGAGGTATTATTTTGCAAAAATTGATGCAAAGCCTAGGCTAATTCATTGGGTCTTGTTATTGCAGGAATTGGACTTGACGATTCAAGACATGAAGGGAGCTGAAAATCTAGCAGCAGGTCACCTTTCTCGCTTGGAGAATCCAACCTTGGAGAGGTTTGAAGAAGGGGATTGTAGACCCTTAATTTTTGACTCAGTCTGATCTGATATTTTTTATTGTCCAAAATAATTTTTGTGGTACTTTAATTAAATAATATCTATTATTTATTATTTATATTTTTTATAAAAATAAAAAGGTAATATTAGTAAAGTTAAAAATATATAATAAATAAATAAATCGACGACGAAAAATTTCATCGCCAAAATTGAATCAGCCTTGGCCAATTCGCCATAGGAAATTCCTACGGCGAATTGGTGCTCACCCGCAACAATTCTTGGCCTTTGCTCGAAATTCTCGCAACAGTTTTTTTGCCAGCGCAATTTTCCAGCGCAGTCTTTTTCGAAACCAAATTCTATTTGGTTTTGGTTTCTTTTCTTATTTGGTTTTAATTCCCTTAGACAATTAGAAGTAGGTTTGTGATTTTTCTTATAAATACCACATTAAAACACATAATTGAAAAAGGAGGAAAATTGTGGGATTGGATTGGAGACTCAAAAATTCTATCGGCCAAAAAAGAAGCCCTAGCAAGCAAGAGACAGCAACCAAAGGAAGCAGCCATCTCCAGATTGCTTTACTCAACCAAAATCATATCTAAAGCAGGCGACAACTTGGTTCAATCTCTTCAAATTTGGTGGAGCCTTCAAATGCAGGTAAATTGCTCTAACTTTAGTTTATTCAATCATCAATCATCTTCACCTTTTAAATCATCATCACACTGCCTAAGCTATTGAATTATTCCTTCAATTTAATTTAGGCAGTAGCATGAATTAATTTGTACAATACTTAAGATCTTAATTAAAGTAAATAATATAATCATTCAACACAAATAAAACCTCAAAAACCCTAAATCATCCTTCTATTTCTAAAACTTTAAAAACCCTAAATTACTCTTCTGCTTCCAAAAACATTAAAAACCCTAAATTGCTTTTTCTGTTTTCAAAACTTTAAAAACCCTAAATTGTTTTTCCCTGAACTATTTTATTAATCATATGAACTATACTTTTTGTCCAAAATTTCCAAATGTCTTTTTAAATCTCCAAACCCTAATCTTCTTTTCAGTTTCTAAAAACTTTTATCATAATTGTTTCTATAAAACTCTAAATTATTTTCTTAAATCCTATGATCAAACATGTTTTCCAAAATATCAAAATCCCTAAACTATCTTATTGCTTCTTAAAACCCCATCCAGTAAACCCTAGTTTTCCTAAACCCTAATTCTTAAAATATCAAAACTTTATGACAAGTTCATCAACACCTAAAACCACAATGCAGTGAACCTAAAACCCAATCTTTTAAAATTATAAACCCTAATGTCTTAAGTTTCCAAAACCCTAATTCCATGATGTTTGCTTAAAACCCTACTAAACCTACTTTTAAAAATCACAATAACATTATTTTCATAAAAACATCCAAAACCTTAGATCTTTTTAACATCCAGTAGCTATGTTATTACTTTAAAATATTTCTCAACTAATTAAACTAGTATATGTAAAACCCTAGTTATTGAACATAAAACTCTAGAAATCCTACTTAATGCATGAATCCCTTAAGTTAATATATTTACTGTTTTAATTAAATTTGATGAATGTATATTATATATTTTGATTGATATTGGATATCTTTGATGAATGATTTATTTATTATGAATGGTTATTTACTTTTATTGATTTATTTTGATTTCTAAATAATGTAAGAAGTATGTTTCCATATTTTTGGGTACCTAATGTCGTGAGCATAATGTAATTTATTTTATTTTAAAGTTTTTACACTAATGTAAAGGGCATGTTTCCACCTTTCGGTGGGTGTCCTATTTAGCTTAAGACATGAACGATGTAAGGACATGTTTCCATCCTCGGTTGGGTGTCCATTTACTTGCTTTGTTTGAACATTGCTTTGATTTTAATATAATGATGCTTTATTTTAATTATTGCATATAATATGGACAATATTGTTATACTTAAGAATTTTATAATATTAAGACCAGCAAAAGAGGCCGGTTCCAATGAACTGGGTGTTGTGGGGGTGCTGGGCCATTTCTCACCTTCCCCACACGTACCTAACTTTCCGAACCCATTAGAGGGTTGGGGATTTCTTAAGAATCGAGTCATCCACCCCTTTCTTTTTCCCGGCCCATTCGGGTGGGGACTCCATTTTCTCCGGGCTTAGGCCCGTGTTCTATATGGCCCCAAGCCTAAACAGTGCCAAAGTCGCAAGAACCATTCCATCGGGAGTGGGGGCAAAAATCCCCGCTCACAGTGGCAACTCCATTGGGATAAGAGAAGTTGATTCTGTTGGTTTTTTATTATTCTATTCTTTCTTATCACGATATTATCCATTGCATCATATTAGATTGCATCGTGTGCGTGAGTTAGGACGCCCGTGTTACCCATGTTGTGTTATGTAAGGGATACCATACTTTCACTCAAGGTATGGAGATCGAGCATGGCATAACCAATCATAGCCTCGTACCATTTGATACATACTTGCTATGGGAACCTAAGCCTTTTAACCCAAAGAATAAAGCTCATGTAATTGGCCTAGTTACTTTCCTTAGGTTTTATCCCAAATGCTTGTTGTTTAACTATGGTTAATTTGTCTTGGCTTAAATCATGACTTATTTGGTTTGTTCTTTTTCTAATATGGCCTAATTACATTGTGAGCTCAAATAAATTTTTCTTTAATGTCAAAAAGACCAAAGCTATTTTCAAAACTTTTCAAGATGGTCTTTGGACATAAAACTTTTTCTAAAAACAAATCAAAAATTCATTTCTCATGACTCAAATACAAAGTCAAAAACCCATTTTTTGTAAAAATCTTTTTACAATGGGCTTAGAAACAAATTTTTTTTCATCCAACCTTTAAAAGAGCTCACAATTATTTAGGTCAGTTACGAAATACCAAAAATCAATTGTGAGCCTAGTTTATACTAAGAGTTATTAATCATGAGCTTGTTTTTGGCATGACTCATTAGTTACTTTTTTTAAGTGATAAATCTATTTATAATAAACCTCTTAATTTAGTTTTAATCCAATATAGCATAAAAGCTACTTTAGTTGGTTGAATGGATTAAAACCTAATTAATGGGAATTATCATGGACTGATTTCCATTTTTAAAAATATAACTATTGGTTGAAATGTCTGAGAGATTTTTTCATAAACAAGATACCCCATGTTGGTATTTTGTTAACCATATTACCTAGGAAAAGAGACTCACCATTCGTGTGTGGAAGTTATAAGGTTGTAAGGAACGTCCTAATTATCTATCTTTGCCTATTGATTGTGCATACATGCATACATTTGCATCTCATATCATTGATCCTCTCTGGCTTACAGCCCTGGATTACGACAGTTCAAAAGCTTATGACAATCCAACCTACGCCGGAGATGAAGAATCTAATAGCAACTCAATCACTTGCTCACTAAAAGCAATGGAGACCGAATAAATTCAAAGAATGGTGGACAACGGCCTCAATGCCATGATGGAAGAAATAAAAGAGGCCCTGGCTGAGACCATGAAGAACCAATTGGCTACAATTTTAGGAAATCATGTCGAAGCATCTGTTAGCACTAAGAAGCCAAAGGACAATGGGAAGGCTAAAGTTGGTGAAGTGGTTTTTGATGATGATAAGGTGATCATTGATGATGATGATTGGGCTCAATACTTCCAAGATCCTCAAGACAAGAAGAAAGAACCGATGATTATTGAAAGATAAACTATGGAGAAAACTTCTAATTTTGAAAAGATGATTGCGGATTTGGAAAAGAAATTTGAAAAGAAGCTAAAAATTGAAGAAATGTCTAAAGTTGACAAATTATTTGAGCTAGACAATGAAGTTTCGTACAAATTCAAGATGCCATCCTTTGCAAAGTGTAATAGAATCGGAAATCCTCACCTCCATGCGAAGCAGTATATCACTGCTATGCAGTCTGCCTGAGCTACTAAGGCTCAAACTCTAAGGTACTTTTTGCTCTCATTGGATCCCGTTATCCAAAATTGGTTCAATACCTTAGAAGAAGGAACACAAAAGAGTTGGGATCTGCTATGCAAGGCCTTCATCCAACAATATGGATACAACGTCGAGATGGAAGTTACCTTAATAGAAGTTTTCCATTAGACAAAGGCCAAACAAAAATTTTGTGGATTATGTGAAAAGATGGAGAAATAAGGCCGCTTTGCTCAAGAAGAGGCCTAATGAATATGATCAAATAAGAATGATTGTGAGAGGGGTGTTACCTAGTCTTCGTGAAAGGATGTCTCATACACTCATCTGTGATTTCAAAGATCTTCTCCAAGCTGGTCTGTAAATCGAAGAATGGGAAAGAGAGAATAACAGTTTTCAACAAGAAGGAATGAGAAAGGAAACTATCAAACTGGTAACCAAGGCATGCAAAAGGCAATTGGTGTTAATGCTACTAGCCAAGGAACAAGATGATAATTTTCAGAATTGGGAAAACCACTGTCTTGGGTTCTTAGTAAGCTTCAAAGGAAGGGAATGTTACAACCATTAAATCCTCATCCTTTGCCTAACCCTCTCCCACCTAATTTTGACACTAAAGCATTTTGTCAATTTCATCAAATGCAAGGGCACAACACGGATAGATGTGTGAGGTTGAGGCATGAGATCCAAAATTTGATTAATAGTGGAGAGCTGCCCGAGCCCAACAAGCTGAACACCAAAGACAATCCATTACCAAGGTTCAATAGAGTACCACCACCAACAACCTTCATGATTGGAGGAGGTTTGCATGAAAGTTGTGTGTCATGTATTCTTTCCAAGATGTGGGTGGAGAAGCAACCAAAGAGGAAGAGGTATTTGGCAAAATTAAACAAGCTATGGTGGGGAAAGAAGTAGAAATTTGTGTTGTGAATAGGTTTTGGGATTCAAACGATAGTGATGACGATCTTGTACCTAAGAAGGAAGAATGGATCTGGTCCGAACCCCAGAAAGATGAAGTAATGAACACTAGATCCGGTAAGCCTTATGCAATGCTATTGCCTAAGGAGGTAAAAGTTAATAAGGGAAAGGAAATTGAAGTAGGGAATAAAGAAGAGGAAGATGATACCATGCTCAAGCAATTGAAAAGAACCCAAGCAAGTGTTAGCATTTGGGATTTATTAGCTACTTATAAAAAGCACCGAGAAACTGTGGCCAAGGACTTGGCCAGCATGCCAATTTTCACCTCCATAACACTAGAGAAGCTGATCATGTTCATAAAAATTGAGGGAGTAATGAAATGTTAAGATATGTAAGAGAAGAGTGAAGTTAATATGGGAGCGGTATCTTTCTCCGATGCAGATTTACCGAAAGAGGGGAGAGATCACATTCGTCCTCTCTTTATCAAAATAGAAATCAAAGGGAAAAGGACTCCATATGTAATGGTTAATGATGGGTCTGCCATAAATGCTTGCACACTTAAAATATTTCCAAAACTAGCCATGTCAACAAGGGATCTAAACCCAATCGAGGTAACCATTCGGGCTTATGACAACACCAAGATACATGCCGAAGGAACTTTCAAAGCTACTGTCAAGGTTGGTCCAATTGAATCTATTATTGAATGTGTTGTTTTGGACATACTTGTTACCTTTGCCTTACTCTTGGGACGACCATGGTTTCATCCTCTTGGTGGAGTTCCTTCCACCCTTCATCAAAAGATCAAGTTCCCTAACAGAGATGAGACAGTCGTCATCGAGGCTGAAGATAATGAGGTTGTTAATGCTCTAATGATTGAAAGGTCTCTCAATGGCTTCCAAATAGCTGCAATTTTTGATGATGAAGTAGTGGACTATAATCTTGAACATGATGAGGAGCATGAACTACCTTCCTAGAGCTGATCTTAGAAAAGGTAAGGCTGGTTTGACAAAGCTTCTAGATTTTAAAACTCAAACTTTTAAGAAGGGGTTTGGATATGATGAAGCCAAAAAGAAGTACAGCCAAAGAAGAATGAGAAGATGAGCTTTCCACCACTTGAAAAAATCTTTGTCAAAGCTCCAGACATGGGACCACTCCAAGGAAATCCCGAGCCAATCATGTTCATGGTAAAGTTGATCCCAAATTTTGAAATTTTGCAGATGTTGCCGAGCTAGTGGAGCAAGTGAAGAAAGAGCTCAACCAGCCAACTAACAAAGAATCCAATCCGGAAGAGAAGAAGGAAGTTGTCTTGAAAGCCGAGAAGACTCCGAAGGAGATTGCTGCCCTGGTTGATGAGAAGTTTGATGATATTCTGCCTTATGATTTTGAGAATAATTATTTTTATTTTGATTTTAATTTGTCTGTTTTTATGAGGATGATGATGTTTTCTTTTCCAAAATGAATGTAATAAAGTCTAATTTTACCTGCTTGTGTGATGTTTCTCTTTATGGATGCATACATTCAAATAGCAGTTACATGAGTACCTTTAATATTAATTCTGTTAATACACAATCATTAAATTTGGGAACAATTGAAAATCCTAAAAACATTAGCATAACATCCTACCTTACTCCTGATAAGAGAGAGATTTGAAAAAATATTCAAAAAAATATGAAGAAGTATTTGCTTGGTCTTATGTGGATATGCCTGGAATAGATCGAGACATAGCCAAACATCTTATTCCTACTTACACTCACATGAAACCTGTCAAACAAAAGCTTAGGCAATTAAGACCTAAGTGGGCTAAATTGATTAAAGAAGAGGTCACTAAACAAATACAAGTAAAGTTTCTTGAAGTGATAGAATATCCATATTGGCTAGCCAACATAGTATCCATGCCAAAGAAAGATGGAAGAATAAGGGTCTGTGTGGACTATAGATATTTAAACAAGGCTTCCCCTAAAGATGATTTTCCTTTACCACATATAGATGTCCTCATTGATAGTGCAGCCTCTAGCATGATACACTCATTTGTAGATGGATTTTTCGGATACAACCAAGTGTTAATGGCCCAAGAGGATAAAGCCAAAACTGCTTTCATTACTACATGGGGTAGAATTTTGTTATCGGGTGTTGCCGTTCGAATTAAAGAATGCTGGAGCAACCTACCAAAGGATGGCCACCACACTATTTCATGACATGATACACAAAGAAGTTGAAGTATATGTTGATGATATGATGGTGAAATCAGATACAAGGGAACAACACTTCAAAAACTTAGATTTATTCTTTGATAGAGCATTGAAATATAAGCTAAGATTAAACCCGAAGAAGTGTGTGTTCGGGGTGACCTCAGGCAAATTGTTGGGACATGTGATCAGTCCAAATGGCATTGAGATTGACCCTAACAAAGTTAAAGCAATCAGGGATATTCCAACTCCTAAGACGGAGAGAGAAGTTTGGGGATTCATTGGTAAATTACAATACATTAACATGTTTATAGCAAAGCTCACAACAATATGTGAGCCTATCTTCAAGTTGCTTAAAAAGAATCAACCAGTCCTATGGAATGAAGAATGTCAAAAGGCCTTTGAGCAAATAAAAGAGTATTTGCTGAATCTACCTATTTTGAAACCACCTAAACCCGGTAAACCCCTATTACTATACCTAGCAGTAAAAGAAGAGTCAATAGGAGCCATGCTAGCCCAAGCAAATGAGTCAGGGATTGAGCATGCAATTTATTATTTGAGTAGAAAGCTCCTACCTTATGAAATTAAGAATAGTATCATTGAAAAGACATGTATAGTGGTGGTTTGGTCTTCTAAGAATTTGCAGCATTACTTTAAATCTTATAGTGTGCAAGTAGTATCCAAGTTGGATCCAATGAAGTACTTAAGGGAGACACCCTCTTTGATTGGGAAGTATGGGCGATAGTTAATAATATTTGAAGAATTTGAGATTGAGTATGTAACCAGGAAAAGAATCAAAGGTAGAGCAGTGGCAGAATTCCTGGCCCAACAACCATTACCGGATAGCGAAGAGGTAGTCTTGGAATTTCCTGATGAACATTTATAGGCAATTCAAGTACAAGGATGGAAAATGTATTTTGATGGAGCAGTAAATAGGAAAGGATCAGGTTTGGGAGTCATACTAGAATTGCCCGAAAGGAAATTTATCCCTTTAGCCAAAAAATTAAAATTCAAGTCAACCGATAATATGTTGGAGTACAAAGCTTGTATCTTTGGTTTGGAAACCCTACTGATTATGAAGGTAGATAAGGTGGAAGTTTTTGCGATTCATTGCTAGTAGTATCCTAAGTAAACGAAGAGTGGAAGTTGAAAGAAGAAAAATTAAAATCATACCACCATTACTTGACCATGATGAAGAAGAACTTTAAGGAGTGCAGGTTTATACACCTACCAAGAGAAGAAAACCAGATGGCTGATGCCCTAGCCACATTGGCTTTGGTATGGGAAAATCTTGTCAATTTATTCCTCAAACCTCTGATTTTGACCAGTTCATCAACTCCTTGCTTTGAATATGAGACAATCATGGAAACTGATATTGACCCTGATGCGTGGTATGATACTTAGGAAGGGAATACCCGTCGAGGGCAACAAAGAAAGAAAGAAGAGCCATAAGGCGGTGGTCCTTACAATACATCACCTTTCATGGAGAGTTATATCGAAGATGGCCTAATGGGGGTGCATTTGAGATGCTTGAGGAAGCCTAAAGTTGAGCATATCATGTCAGAAATACATGCGGGAAGTTGCGGTCTACACATGAGTGGTTTTGCCCTAGTTAAGAAGATAATTCGATAAGGTTACTACTAGTTTACCACAGAGAGAGATTGTATTGAGTTCGTAAAGAAGTGCCAATAATGTCAGATGTATGGTAATTTGAATCACATGCCTCCTGAACAATTGCATTCAATGTCTTCACCCTAAACCTTTGCCATTTTGGGTATAGACATTATAGGAGAGATACATCCGACAACCTCAAACGATCACCGTTTCATTATAGTAGCGGTGGATTATTTTTCAAAATGGGTCGAAGCCAAATCCTTCAACAAACTGGGGGCAAGTCAGATGGCTAGATTCATTGAAAAGAACCTTATCTGCAGGTATGGGATCCCGCACAGTGTGATATCAGACAATGGGGTACAGTTTCAAGGAGCAGTTAAGGACTTATTCTCGAAGCACCAAATACATCATCATCGATCCTCTCCTTATAGACCAAAGGCTAATGGTACGGTAGAAGCAACAAACAAGACAATAAAGCAAATTCTGTCCAAGATGACCAAGACTTATAGGGATTGGTCAGAGATGCTTCCTTTTGATTTTTGGGGATATAGAACAAGTGTGTGCGCACCAACTGGAATGACACCGTTCTCTTTGGTTTACGGGATGGAAGTAGTATTGCCAATTGAAATTGAGATTGAGTCATTGAGTGTGGTCTTGGAAGCTAAACTGCCCGAAACAAAATGGGTAGTGAGCAGATATACACAGTTAGCTTTACTAGAGGAGAGAAGGTTAAAAGCACTGTATCATCATCAACTGTATTAAAGGAGGATAGCTCAGGCCTACAATAGAAAGGTTAAGATCGAAAAACTTAGAGTCGGGGATTTTACGTTGAAACAATGTAAGCCTAATGTATCTAATCCAAGAGGGAAGTTTTGGCCTAGCTGGGAAGGGCCATATGTTGTGAAACAAGTCATGAATAAGGGTTAGACATGGATGGGAATGAGTTTACTGAACCAGTGAACATTGATAGGTTGAAGAGGTTTTATGTATAAAAAAGGAAAAAAAGGAGAAAAAGAAAAAGCGCTTGCTAGGTTGAAAACCCAAAAGGGCAGCCTAGACAAAAGTTAGAGCAGTCCGCTAGTTTCGAAAACCCGAAAAGGCGGGCTAGGCAACAATTAGGGCCAAATGAGAGAAAATCATCAATTAGAAAACTCGAAAGGGCTAGTTGGAAATAGGAGTGATCTTGTGTATGCTAGCTTTATTTTTGGTTGTCCCTTAATTTATAAAATAGAATTAATATTAAAATTATTCTATGCGCACTGTTATAAGTATTTGACCAAATATGGATGAAATAAATAAACACAATAAAAAAAGGTGATGACAAATTTTAAAAGGAAAAGAAACATCTCTTATTATTACTTTTATTATTTTCATCCTAACAACACACTTTCTAAAAGAAATTGACAAATGTAAAATCTATGGCAGATGATAAGTGTAACGTGTAGGCCAGCTTTGCTTCAGCCGATTCAAGTATGCTTCAGTTAGGCAAGGCTTGTCTAAATTCGGAATGAATTCAAAACCTCGAGGCTCAGCTCCATACTGATGGTCAAGCCAACAAGGATCATAGCAAGTACCTCGATCAAGAGTAGCAAGAGGAACATACATCAAGTATGTCCGCATGGTGATACGAGAAATCTTCCATGAAGGTACCAACCAACCGATGTTTACTTCAGTGCATGAGTGGATCCAGTCAACCAAGTCAGCATATGAAGAAGCAGGATGGAGTAGTTTCCTAGTAAAATGATGCCGTGGCAGATATCTAGTAAAATCCATGGATGGAGTATCAAGCAAGCAGAGACACTCCTAAAGCCAAATATATGAGGAAAACTAAAAATTAAAAAAAGGGAGTCCACTAAGTTTGAAACTTACAAGGGAGGCTTAGGCAAAAATTAGGACAGTTCGCTAGTTTTGAAAACCCATGTGGGCGAACTAGGAAAAAATTAGAGCAATATAAAATATAACCGCTAAGTTGAAAACCCACAAGGGAGGCTTAGGAAAAAATTAGGACATCTTGCTAGTTTTGAAAACCCACAAGGGCGGACTAGGCAAAAATTAGAGCAATAAAAAAAAGAGAAAAACCTAAATTGAAAACCCAAAAGGGCAGTTTAGGTAATTACCTGAAGCAACAATGGACTCCCGGTCAGTTTCTTTGACAATCCTGATTTATGTTGGTCTAATCCAACTAAAGTCTCAGCTAAAATCACGGGTATCGGTGACAAGCCTCCTTCCATTTGGTCCATGATATCCAATACTCATGGATCAATATCACCATCGGAAGAAACAGACAAGAATTGGCCAAGCAAGCAAAGGCAAAGCATATGTTCCCATGCCTTAGTAGGAGCCAAATGAGAAAGGCAAAAGTTAATTAAGGGACCAAGCAGAATTTTCTCACCTCTCATCAACTGTAGAACTTTGGGTTTTCAAAGTTGAAATAACATCTGCATTTTTTGTTGAGTCTTGGAAATTAATATAGGTAACACCATTTGTTGACTGCTTGGATATCCAAGGATGGCCTCAAATTCTTCAATTAAGGGACATATTTCAAAGCCATTAATTTTAATCTCCTAGAATCCACATTCCAAAAAGAAGCCATGGCATGTAAAAAAGAATGGTCCAATTTATCATTTTGAAAACACTTCAAAGTATCAATTTTTGACCAAGATATTTGTTTCCAATGAATGACATTCATATTTTTAATTAGAAATTTTGTTTTATTCAAATGGAGTTCGGTCATTGTGGAAGACTGAAGGAAAATTTGAATTGTTAAAAGGAGTTTTTATGTTGAAGTAGAAAATCTCCAGGCTTCTGTATGAAATTATGGCGTGAAAAGTGATTTATATAGGATGATTGTGTTATTCCAAAATTGATAAGGAAAAGTTTGAGACCGAGATGCACGAGGATAGGGAATTGGTGACGAAAGGTTTTGAATTGCTGCGTTGCATTTGGTTTTGTTAAATTGGTGTGACTGTGAAAAGGAAAAATAAATAATTGTAGCATAGTAATAATGATAATAAAAAAAAGATAAAAAAAAGTTGCAAAACCTAGAATTATACTTAGGTCCAGAACCCAAAACCTCCACCATCTCAAAAATTAAGTCTTATTGCTTTTCACTCTCTTTCACTAAAGTTTCAGATCATTCAAGCAGGGGGCAAACTGTAGACCCTTAATTTTTGACCCAATTCGGTCAAATATATTTTATTTAGTCCAAAATAATTTTTTGTATTGTCCAAAATATTTAAATTGGTCCAAAATAATTTTGTTATCTTAATTAAATAATTTTTACTTTAGTATCTAATTTTTATTAATAAAAAATTAAAATAAACAAATAAAAATCAAAAAATAAAAATAAAAATAAAAATAAAAAATCGGCGATGAAAAAATCGTTGCAGAAAACCAGCGCGGGGCATGGCCGTGGGCCATTTCGCCCGCAAGAGTTTCCTCCGTAGAATTTTTCTGTGGGCTTTGCCATTTTGCTGGCAGGAAAATCCTGCGAGTGAAATGGCCAAGCCTTTTTACCCACCCGCAGGCCAGTTTTTTTTCGCTAGCAAAATTTTTTCGATGAAAATTTTTCGAAACCTAATGCAATTAGGTTTCGGTTTCCTTTTCTTAATGAATAATAGATGCCGTGAATAATTAGGAATGAATCATATAAAACTTCTATAAATAAGATAAAAAACAACACAAAATATCAATCAGAAATAAGGGAAGAAATCGGACAGAAACTTTGAGGAAAATTGGATTCGAAACTGTGAAGGAAAACCTTGAATCAAGCTGATTTTTTGAGAGAGCAGAAAAACAATTCAAGCAATTCAAAGGCAAAAAAGCTTGTCTTTGACCTTTTTCATCCAAGAAGCAATTTTTGGTGTAACCTACGAAAGAAGGTTTGAATTCTTAATTTCTTTTATCTTTTCTGTAACACCCCCATATCCAATGCACACACACTACAACCACAACAATGTAGCATAAGTGCACCAAACATAGGGATGCTACGGTTCTCTTAACATTCAAAACACTTTAAAACTTGATACAATACCCTTATCATTATACATTATAGAAAAATAGACCATTTACTTATAAAACAAAACATATTATTTATATATATATATACATTTATATATTACACAGCGGAAGTTATAAAATATTTACATATTTATATATTAAACATTTCTTTACAAAATATAAAAAAAAGTATACATGATTGGCAAGTTTGCTCTGATCTTTAAGCTCCCAAAATGGATTCTTCAAGGTCTACTCTCACTTGGTCTTGATGAACTCTCGGGTTCAACTCTATCAACTCTATTACCTGCGCGATTAAACACTATCGCGCTAAGCCAAGGGCTTAGTAAGATAAAACATGCAATGGATATGCTTTAATGCAATACAATGTCAATTTTAATTCATATCATATATGTAACAACATAGATGCAAAGCTAACAACATCCCTTGGCTTTTTATAACCAACATACATATATGCATATCACATTTCAACATCATTGCATATGCTTCATTATTTAATCATTTAATCATCCATAAACAACAATAAACAAATCATGACTCTCATTAAACAAAGACAAGCATTGGGCCCAAGACACACTAATATGCCATTCAATTTTCAGAGTTAATGCTTTGGTTTGTTATCACATTAATCAATATCATATATCCAACTAGGCTTCAAGGATTAAGTTCAACCAAGCTTCAAGGGGAGCAAAGCATGCTAAGCTTCAACACAACTTGGCTTCAAGAACTAACCCAACCTAGCTTCAAGGGTGGTAACATCTCAATTAGGCTTCAAGGATTCAATCCAACCTAACTTCAAGAGATTGTTACACTTATTAGGCATGCCACCAACAACATACTCTGAAAATGGAATAACACATTAGCCACAAAATTCATTTAGATTTCATTCTCAATTCTCATTATCATTTAGGCAAACATGCCTCATTTATCTCCATTGAATCACCTTAGCCAATAACAATGGCTTCACATTTCATTTCACAATATAACACTTCATTATTCAAGTGTATATTTATCTCATCCATGATCACATTATATCTCACATAGCATCATTCATGAATATCAATATTTCATTCCACATTACTCATGAAACACATTATCATTCACAATGCATAACATAACATTGCTCAATCTCAACAATGCAAGAACAATTTATATTATTCATAACTTTAGGATCATCCACAAGTGTTTGATTAAGTCATTCCTTGGGTTAAGTATGTTTAAAATGTTTATGTTTAGGTTTAGAGACCAAACTACCTTTGAAGAATCCAAACCATGCAAAAAGAACAAAGAAATCAAACAATATCTAACTCATTTGAGGGACACGCCCAGCCCACTTGAGGAACACGGCCGTGTCTTTAAAAATAAAAGAGGCAGTAGCCAACACAAATAAATGACACGGGCGTGTCTCTTCATGGCTTCTGGCTGTGTCACCCATGCACATAACCTTAACTAAAACCAACACTTTCTCAATTGCACTCAAACACAATACTCATCATATAACATGTTTCAAATGAACATAATCAATGTTCTAAACACATATTCACCACAAGAATTACTTCACAACACATTAATATAACAATTAAACACACATCATCTCAAAACACTAAAATCACCATCCTTCTACACCTTTCAAAATCAACATTTACCACTTCCAACAACTACACCTATTTAAACTATTAACTTAAAACCAATTTAACACTTCAGAACAAATCATAAACACATCTCATCATCAAATCATCAAACCCTAATTAACTTCCCATACCACTTCAAAAGAATGAAAGAAATCAAAGGGAAGATCTTACCTTAGTTAAAAACTTCTTGAATCAACACTTGAACACTTAATCTTCCTTCAATTTTGAACTCAACTCATCAAGAACCTCTCTTCACCTCTTGCTTCCCTTTGTCTAAGGAGGAGCCGGCCACTTCATGAAAGAAAGAAGAAAATGATGAAGAAACAAAGTCAAATTTTGCTTTTAATCTCCACCAAGTAATCTTATCCAAGCAATTACCAAAATGCCCTCAATCATATAACTAACCTTTTGTCTCATATAAGCCCTTATATGTAATTACACACTTAACACAAAAATATCTCTCTTCCTTTGACTCTTCCTTTGACCCATTTATATGTTATATATATCACCATATACACAACATATACCATTCTCTCTAAACCCTATTTTCTTTCCAAAACACATATACACAAGCATTCTCCTCCCAATTTCTTTTCTTAACACATCATATACATTCAATCCAATTTATAACAATAACAACAACAACAATATAACCAAGACTTCTAGGGCATACATGAGGATATTACAATTCTCCCCCTCTAAAAAGAAAATTTCGTCCTCGAAATTACCTGATATCAAAGCTGAAACAATTGCGGATATTGCTCTCGCATGGATTGTTCATTTTCCCAAGTTGCTTCTTCTTTTCCATGATTCTTCCACAAAATTTTCACCAATGGCACTCTTTTGTTTCTCAACTCTTTCACATCACGTGCCAAGATAGCAACTGGTTCCTCTTCAAACGTCAAATCAGGATTTACTTCAATTGACTCAATCGGCAACACATGAGATGGATCCGACCTGTACCTCCTCAACATAGAAACATGAAATACGTTATGAATCCGATCCAACTCAGGTGGCAAAGCAAGCCGATAAGCAACTGGCCCAACTCTTCCCAAAACTTCATACGGTCCAATGAAACGAGGACTCAATTTTCCTTTCCGACCGAACCTCAAAATCTTCTTCCAAGGAGATACTTTCAAAAATACCTTATCTCCCACCTCAAACTCTATATCTCTCCTCTTTAGATCTGCATAAGATTTCTGTCGGTCTGAAGCTGCTTTTAACCTGCCTCGAATCAACTTTACTTTCTCTTCAGTTTCTTGAATCAAATCAGGCCCAATTAACTTACCTTCCCCAATTTTATTCCAACAAAGAGGTGTCCTACACTGTCTGCCATACAATGCTTCAAACGGTGCCATACCAATGTTGGATTGGTGACTGTTGTTGTATGCAAACTCCACAAGTGGTAAAAACCTATCCCAACTTCCAGAGAAATCGATGACATAGCTTCTCAACATATCTTCAAGTATCTGTATCACCCTCTCTGACTGTCCATCTGTCTGTGGATGAAAAGCAGTGCTGAAGTGCAGTCGAGAACCCAAAGCACTATGCAAACTCTTCCAAAATCTTGAAGTAAACCTGGGATCTCGATCAGATACTAAAGAAGTTGGAACACCATGCAACTTCACAATCTCATGGATATACAGCTCAGCCAACCTCTCCAAAGAGTAATCCATCCGCACCGAAAGGAAATGAGCTGTCTTAGTCAATCTATCCACAATCACCCATATGGCATCATGTTTCCTTGGTGTCAATGGCAACCCAGACACAAAGTCCATTGTCACTCTTTCCCACTTCCATTCTGGCACTGACAACGGTTGAAGCAACCCGGTTGGAACTTGATGCTCTGCTTTAACCTTCTGACAAGTGAGACATTTCGATACAAACTCAGCAATGTCTCTCTTCAACCCAATCCACCAGTAAAGCTGTCTCAAATCATGATACATCTTCGTATTACCCGGATGCATAGCAAACATCGACCGATGAGCTTCTTCTAAAATGATCCTTTTCAAATCAGCATCATCCGGCACACACAATCGGCTCTTAAACCAGAGACTCCCATCACTCTTCACAATAAAATCTCTACCCTTTCCACTCTGACAATCCGAAACAATCTTCTGTATCTTCTTATCGGCCAACTGAGCTTCTTTGATTTGATCTAATAAAACCGGCTTCAATTGCAACTGTGCTAACAATGTGTAATATCCCAAAGTTGTGCTGGCAAAAAAAGCTGCCGTAGCTGGCTACGTTTGTAACACCCCCATATCCAATGCACACACACTACAACCACAACAAGGTAGCATAAGTGCACCAAACATAGGGATGCTACGGTTTTCTTAACATTCAAACCCTTTAAAACTTGATACAATACCCTTATCATTTTACATTATAGAAAATTAAATCATTTACTTATAAAACAAAACATATTAGTTATATACATATACATTTATATATTACACAGCGGAAGTTATAAAATATGTACATATTTACATATTAAACATTGCTTTACAAAATATTAAGAAGTATACATGATTGGCAAGTTTGCTCTCATCTTTAATCTCCCAAAATGGATTCTTCAAGGTCTACTCTCTCTTGGTCTTGATGAACTCTCGGGTTCAACTCTATCAACTCTATTACCTGCGCGATTAAACACTATCGCGCTAAGCCAAGGGCTTAGTAAGATAAAACATGCAATGGATATGCTTTAATGCAATACAATGTCAATTCTAATTCATATCATATATGTAACAACATAGATGCAAAGCTAACAACATCCCTTTACATTTTATAATCAACATACATATATGCATATCACATTTCAACATCATTCCATATACTTCATTATTTAATCATCCATGAACAACAATAAACAAATCATGACTCACATTAAACAAAGACAAGCATTGGGCCCAAGACACACTAATATGCCATTCAATTTTCAGAGTTAATGCTTTGGTTTGTTATCTCATTTATCAATATCATATGCCCAACTAGGCTTCAAGGATTAAGTTCAACCAAGCTTCAAGGGGAGCAAAGCATGCTAAGCTTCAACCCAACTTGGCTTCAAGAACTAACCCAACCTAGCTTCAAGGGTGGTAACATCTCAATTAGGCTTCAAGGATTCAATCCAACCTAACTTCAAGAGATTGTTACACTTATTAGGCATGCCACCAACAACAAACTCTGAAAATGGAATAACACATTAGCCACACAATTCATTTAGTTTTCATTCTCAATTCTCATTATCATTTAGGCAAACATGCCTCATTTATCCCCATTGAATTACCTTAGCCAAAAACAATGGCTTCACATTTCATTTCACAATATAACACTTCATTATTCAAGTGTATATTTATCTCATCCATGATCACATTATATCTCACATAGCATCATTCATAAATATCAACATTTCATTCCACATTACTCATGAAACACATTACTATTCACAATGCATAACATAACATTGTTCAATCTCAACAATGCAAGAACAATTTATATTAGTCATAGCTTTAGGATTATCCACAAGTGTTTGATTAAGTCATTCCTTGGTTTAAGTATGTTTAAAATGTTTATGTTTAGGTTTAGAGACCAAACTACCTTTGAAGAACCCAAACCATGCAAAAAGAACAAAGAAATCAAACAATATCCAACTCATTTGAGGGACACGCCCAGCCCACTTGAGGAACACGGCCGTGTCTTTAAAAATAAAAGAGGCAGTAGCCAACACAAATAAATGACACGGGCGTGTCTCTTCATTGCTTCTGGCCGTGTCACCATAAACACAACCTTAACTAAAACCAACACTTTCTCAATTGCACTCAAACACAATATTCATCATATAACATGTTTCAAATGAACATAATCTATGTTCTAAACACATATTCACCACAAGAATTACTTCACAACACATTAATATAACAATTAAACACACATCATCTCAAAACCCTAAAGCCAACATCCTTCTCCATCCTTCCAAAACAACATCCAAAATTTCCAACTACAACCTCTAATTAAAACTCATAACTTAAAATCAAATTAACACTTGAAAACACAACACAACACATCTCAAATCCACCAAATCACAAAATCACCAAACCTTAATTCACTTCCAACACAACTTCCAAATAAGTAAAGAAAACAAGAGAATACTTACCTTAAAAGAAGAAATTCCACAAATCCCTTGTCAAATCCTTTGATTGATTCTTCAATTTGCTTCTAGCATCAAGAACACCTCTCTTTCCTTTTTGGTTTTTGGAGAGCCGGCCACTTCTTGAAAGAAAGAAGGAAATGATGAAGACACAAAGTCAAATTTTGCTTTTAATCTCCACCAAGTAATCTTATCCAAGCAATTACCAAATTGCCCTTAACCATATAACTAACTATTTGTCTCATATAAGCCCTTATATGTAATTACACACTTAACACAAAAATATCTCTCTTCCTTTGACTCTTCTTTTGACCCATTTATATGTTATATATATTAAAACATATACCATTCTCTCTAAACCCTATTTTCTTTCCAAAACACATATACACAAGCATTCTCCTCCCAAATTCTTATCTTATCCCATCATATACATTCAATCCAATTTATAACAATAACAACAACAACAATATGCAAACTTCTAGGGCATAAATGAGGATATTACAATTCTTCCCCTCTAAAAAGAAATTTCGTCCTCGAAATTACCTGATATCAAGTCTGAAACAACTGAGGATATTGCTCTCGCATGGTTTGTTCACTTTCCCAAGTTGCTTCTTCTTTTCCATGATTCTTCCACAAAATCTTCACAAGTGGCACTCTCTTGTTTCTCAACTCTTTCACATCACGTGCCAAAATAGCAACTGGTTCCTCTTTAAACGTCAAATCAGGATTTACTTCAATTGACTCAATCGGCAACACATGAGATGGATCCGACCTGTACCTCCTCAACATAGAAACATGAAATACGTTATGAATCCGATCCAACTCAGGTGGCAAAGCAAGCCGATAAGCAACTGGCCCAACTCTTTCCAAAACTTCATACGGTCCAATGAAACGAGGACTCAATTTTTCTTTCCGACCAAACCTCAAGATCTTCTTCCAAGGAGATACTTTCAAAAATACCTTATCTCCCACATCAAACTCTATATCTCTCCTCTTTAGATCTGCATAAGATTTCTGTCGGTCTGAAGCTGCTTTCAATCTGCCTCGAATCAGCTTCACTTTCTCTTCAGTTTCTTGAATCAAATCAGGTCCAATCAACTTACCATCTCCCAGTTCACTCCAACAAAGAGGTGTCCTACACCGTCTACCATACAGAGCTTCGAATGGTGCCATACCAATGCTAGATTGGTGACTATTGTTGTATGCAAACTCCACAAGAGGTAAAAACTTATCCCAATTTCCAGAGAAATCGATGACACAGCTTCTCAACATGTCCTCAATAATCTGTATCACCCTCTCTGACTGTCCATCTGTCTGTGGATGAAAAGCAGTACTGAAGTGCAGTCGAGAACCCAAAGCACTATGCAAACTCTTCCAAAATCTGGAAGTAAATCTGGGATCTCGATCAGATACTAAAGAAGTTGGAACACCATGCAACTTGACAATCTCATAAATATACAGCTCAGCCAACCTCTCCAAAGAGTAATCCATCCGCACCGGAAGGAAATGAGCTGTCTTAGTCAATCTATCCACAATCACCCATATGGCATCATGTTTCCTTTGTGTCAATGGCAACCCAGACACAAAGTCCATTGTCACTCTTTCCCACTTCCATTCTGGCACTGACAACGGTTGAAGCAACCCGGTTGGAACTTGATGCTCTGCTTTAACCTTCTGACAAGTGAGACATTTCGATACAAACTCAGCAATGTCTCTCTTCAACCCAATCCACCAGTGATGCTGTCTCAAATCATGATACATCTTGGTATTACCCGGATGCATAGCAAACATCGACTGATGAGCTTCTTCTAAAATGATCCTTTTCAAATCAGCATCATCCGGCACACACAATCGGCTCTTAAACCAGAGACTTCCATCACTCTTCACAATAAAATCTCTACCCTTTCCACTCTGACAATCCGAAACAATCTTCTGAATCTTCTTATCGGCCAACTGAGCTTCTTTGATCTGATCTAACAAAACCGGCTTCAATTGCAACTGTGCTAACAATGCACCATCATCACAAGGTACAAAACTAGCACACAATGCTCTCAACTCAACAAGCAACGAGAGCGAGTAAACAGTCAAACCTGCTAAAGATTTCCGACTCAAGGCATCAGCAACAACATTTGCTTTACCTGGATGATAATCAATCAAGCAGTCGTAGTCTTTAATCAATTCTAACCACCTCCTTTGATGAAGATTGAGCTCTTTCTGGACACCCAAATATTTCAAACTCTTGTGATCAGTATAGATGAAACATTTCTCCCCAAACAGATAGTGGCGCCAAATCTTCAATGCAAACACAATGGCAGCCAATTCCAAATCATGGGTTGGATAGTTAAGCTCATGCGGTTTCAACTGTCTAGATGCATAAGCTATAACTTTCCCATCCTGCATCAATACACACCCCAAACCTCTATGTGAAGCATCACCGTAGATCACATATGGTTTGCCTTCAACAGGTAAAGTAAGAACAGGCGCTTGAGTTAACATTTCTCTCAACTGCTCAAAGCTCGCCTGACACTGATCTGTCCACAAAAACCTCACTCCCTTACGAAGCAATCTGGTGAGTGGAGTAGCTATCAAAGAAAACCCTTTCACAAACCGCCGGTAATAGCCTGCCAAACCCAGAAAACTTCTAATCTCTATCACAGACTTGGGTGGACTCCAATTCAAAATTGCTTCAACTTTGCTCGGATCAACTCTGATGCCTTCTGCAGAAACAATATGTCCAAGAAAAGCTACTTGATCCAACCAGAACTCACACTTCGATAATTTGGCAAATAACTGCTTTTCTCTCAAAATTTGCAACACAATCCGCAGATGCATGTCATGTTCTTCTTCATTCCTTGAATACACTAGAATATCATCGATGAAGACCACTACAAACTGATCCAGATAGGGCCTAAACACCCTATTCATCAAATCCATAAAAGCTGCAGGTGCATTCGTCAGACCAAAAGGCATAACTAAAAATTCGTAATGCCCATACCTGGTCCGAAAGGCGGTCTTCGGAACATCTTCAGCTCTGACTCTCAGCTGATGGTATCCTGATCTCAGATCAATTTTGGAAAACACAGCTGCACCCTTCAATTGATCAAAGAGATCATCAATTCTAGGCAAAGGATATTTATTTTTAATAGTCACCTTGTTCAATTGCCTATAATCGATACACAACCTCATAGTACCATCTTTCTTTTTCACAAATAGCACAGGAGCTCCCCAAGGAGAAACACTGGGGCGAATAAATCCTTTGTCCAACAACTCCTGTAATTGCACTTTCAACTCCCTTAATTCTGCTGGTGCCATTCTATAAGGAGTAATAGAGATAGGAGTGGTACCAGGCAACAATTCAATACCGAACTCCACCTCTCTCTCAGGAGGCAATCCTGGCAACTCCTCTGGAAAAACATCAGGGAACTCTGCAACTGTGGCAATACTATCAATGGGAGAACCCTTCACTCTAGTATCTACCACATGAGCAAGATAGGCTTCACACCCCTTTCTAATCAATCTCCTAGCTGCAACAGCTGAAACAAATAAGGAGGCTAGCTGTTCCTGCTCATTAGATACTATCACCTCTCTACCATCACCCGTTCTCAAAGAAACAATTTTCTTTTTACAATCCACCACAGCTCCATGTCTAGCTAACCAATCCATGCCTAAGATCACATCATATTCCTTAAATGGCATCTCAATCAAGTCTCCAAGGAACTCCTCACCTTGCACCCTCACTGCACTATCTCGGTGTACCTTACTCACAACCACACTATGCCCTAACGGATTTGTCACCAACACATCAAATCCTAGGGACTCAGCATGCACATCAAATACAGGCAATACAGATGCACTAACATATGAATGCGTGGAACCCGGATCAATCAAAGCAAGTACAGAAAAACCAAATAAGGAAAAAGTAACAGCAATGACTGCCGAAGCATCTGGCTGCCTCTGCATAACATACATCCTCTGGGAAGAACCAACCTCCTCTGGTCTACTCTCCCTGGATGTAGCACCTCCTCTAACACTAAACCCAGATCTGCCTCCCCGGCTGCTACCTCTGCCTACTCGACCTCCCCTCACACTAGGTCGAGAAGCTGCAGTATCAACTGACATCTGCTCTTGCCTCTCAGGGCAATCTCTCACAAAGTGATCTGGTGATCCACATCTGAAACAAACCCCTGCTACACCAGTCTTCCAGCAAGGACCACCATGCGGCCTACCACAATGGATGCAGATGGGTAAGGTGGATCTCTGAACCATAGGGGTCGGAGCACTCGCCACTGAAGCTGCAGGTCTAAATCTTTGTCTCTGTAACTGCACTGACCTACCAGCTGACCTCTGACTCCTACTAACTCTAGGAACAAAGCTTCCTTTACCTCTCTTCGCAGAAGAAGACCCTGCCTCGAACTGGGGCCTTCTAACCCTAACCTCTTCTTCTAAAGCAACCGCAATACCCTGAGCTCGCTCTACACTTCGAGTTGCTGCCACAAGCTGTGAGAAATCCTGATATCTGGATCCAGCTACTAAGCACATAATTGAGGGCCTCAATCCCTCCTCAAACCTCCTACATCTATCAATCTCATCAGCAATGATACCCCCAGCATACTGACTCAGTCGGATAAACTCAACTTCATACTCAGTAACAGTCTTGCTATCTTGCTTCAGACTCAAAAACTCCATCTTCTTCATGTCCTTATACTCCCTAGGAGTATACTTCAACTCAAATTCCCTCAGAAAATCAGTGTAAGACAGTGTTGGAGGATCATCCATAGAATGGGGCACTGTCTTCCACCAATCGTAGGCGTCCTTCTGTAGCAAAGATCTTGCATAATCAAACTTTTCCTCTGAGGTGGCTTGCAACTGAACAAATACCCTCTGAACTCCATCAAGCCACTGTTCTGCTACAGCCGGATCAACTGTACCAAAGAAATCCTCTGCCCCATATTTCCTTAGCTTATCATAGTGCCTCACTGGTACTGAAGGCTGAGGGGGTGGTGGCTGTGGTTGTACAGGTGCTTGTCTCATAGCTTCCATCATATGCCTAAACCAGGCTGGCGGAACCTCTTCACCAACTGGTCTACCCGACACCGAAGCAGGTGCCTCCTCAACCCTATCAACCCTAGCTCCCTCATCAGGAGCAACGCTCTCCTCACTACCCTCAACCGACTGGCGTGAGTGAGAATCCATCACAACCTAAGTCTGCAAACACAACATACTACATCTTATTAAAGATCAGAGGTTGCCAATCCCAAACATGTATATTATTCAAAAACCACTTTTAAAATCAAAATAATCTTTTTCTTACATTTTACCTAGGTTGAGAATCTCAAACCTAGGCTCTGATACCAAAACAATTGTAACACCCCCATATCCAATGCACACACACTACAACCACAACAAGGTAGCATAAGTGCACCAAACATAGGGATGCTACGGTTTTCTTAACATTCAAACCCTTTAAAACTTGATACAATACCCTTATCATTTTACATTATAGAAAATTAAATCATTTACTTATAAAACAAAACATATTAGTTATATATATATACATTTATATATTACACAGCGGAAGTTATAAAATATGTACATATTTACATATTAAACATTGCTTTACAAAATATTAAGAAGTATACATGATTGGCAAGTTTGCTCTGATCTTTAATCTCTCAAAATGGATTCTTCAAGGTCTACTCTCTCTTGGTCTTGATGAACTCTCGGGTTCAACTCTATCAACTCTATTACCTGCGCGATTAAACACTATCGCGCTAAGCCAAGGGCTTAGTAAGATAAAACATGCAATGGATATGCTTTAATGCAATACAATGTCAATTCTAATTCATATCATATATGTAACAACATAGATGCAAAGCTAACAACATCCCTTTACATTTTATAATCAACATACATATATGCATATCACATTTCAACATCATTGCATATACTTCATTATTTAATCATCCATGAACAACAATAAACAAATCATGACTCACATTAAACAAAGACAAGCATTGGGCCCAAGACACACTAATATGCCATTCAATTTTCAGAGTTAATGCTTTGGTTTGTTATCTCATTTATCAATATCATATGCCCAACTAGGCTTCAAGGATTAAGTTCAACCAAGCTTCAAGGGGAGCAAAGCATGCTAAGCTTCAACCCAACTTGGCTTCAAGAACTAACCCAACCTAGCTTCAAGGGTGGTAACATCTCAATTAGGCTTCAAGGATTCAATCCAACCTAACTTCAAGAGATTGTTACACTTATTAGGCATGCCACCAACAACAAACTCTGAAAATGGAATAACACATTAGCCACACAATTCATTTAGTTTTCATTCTCAATTCTCATTATCATTTAGGCAAACATGACTCATTTATCCCCATTGAATTACCTTAGCCAAAAACAATGGCTTCACATTTCATTTCACAATATAACACTTCATTATTCAAGTGTATATTTATCTCATCCATGATCACATTATATCTCACATAGCATCATTCATAAATATCAACATTTCATTCCACATTACTCATGAAACACATTACTATTCACAATGCATAACATAACATTGTTCAATCTCAACAATGCAAGAACAATTTATATTAGTCATAGCTTTAGGATCATCCACAAGTGTTTGATTAAGTCATTCCTTGGTTTAAGTATGTTTAAAATGTTTATGTTTAGGTTTAGAGACCAAACTACCTTTGAAGAACCCAAACCATGCAAAAAGAACAAAGAAATCAAACAATATCCAACTCATTTGAGGGACACGCCCAGCCCACTTGAGCAACACGGCCGTGTCTTTAAAAATAAAAGAGGCAGTAGCCAACACAAATAAATGACACGGTCGTGTCTCTTCATTGCTTCTGGCCGTGTCACCATAAACACAACCTTAACTAAAACCAACACTTTCTCAATTGCACTCAAACACAATATTCATCATATAACATGTTTCAAATGAACATAATCTATGTTCTAAACACATATTCACCACAAGAATTACTTCACAACACATTAATATAACAATTAAACACACATCATCTCAAAACCCTAAAGCCAACATCGTTCTCCATCCTTCCAAAACAACATCCACCATTTCCAACCACAACCTCTAATTAAACTCATAACTTAAAATCAAATTAACACTTGAAAACACAACACAACACATCTCAAATCCACCAAATCACAAAATCACCAAACCTTAATTCACTTCCAACACAACTTCCAAATAAGTAAAGAAAACAAGAGAATACTTACCTTAAAAGAAGAAATTCCACAAATCCCTTGTCAAATCCTTTGATTGATTCTTCAATTTGCTTCTAGCATCAAGAACACCTCTCTTTCCTTTTTGGTTTTTGGAGAGCCGGCCACTTCTTGAAAGAAAGAAGGAAATGATGAAGACACAAAGTCAAATTTTGCTTTTAATCTCCACCAAGTAATCTTATCCAAGCAATTACCAAATTGTCCTTAACCATATAACTAACTATTTGTCTCATATAAGCCCTTATATGTAATTACACACTTAACACAAAAATATCTCTCTTCCTTTGACTCTTCTTTTGACCCATTTATATGTTATATATATTATCATATACACAACATATACCATTCTCTCTAAACCCTATTTTCTTTCCAAAACACATATACACAAGCATTCTCCTCCCAAATTCTTATCTTATCCCATCATATATATTCAATCCAATTTATAACAATAACAACAACAACAATATGCAAACTTCTAGGGCATAAATAAGGATATTACAATGTTAGCGCGGGCAAAACAGGCATGCGGGCCCTTTCACCCGCAGGCAACTCTTGCGGGCAAAATGCCCACGGGCCCGCGCTGACTTTAGGCGACGATTTTTTCGTTGCTGATTTTTCCGTCGCCTATTTTTTTATTATCTTTTATTTTTTATTCTCTTCACCATTTTTAATAAAATAAATATTAAAATTAATCAAGATACCATAAAAATTATTTTGGACTAACTAAAATATATTGGACAAGACAAAATTATTTTGGACTAATTGGACCGGATTGGGTCAAAAATTAAGGGTCTACAGTTTGCCCCCTGCTTGAACGATCTGAGACTTTAGTGAAAGAGAGTGAAAAGCAATAAGACTTAATTTTTGAGATGGTTATCTGAATTTGTTTTTGGGTTCTGGACCTAGTTCGAGTTCTGAACTTAATTTGCGTACTTGGACCAGAGATTGGGTACTTGGACCCGAGATTGAATTGGATTTGGGTACTTGGACCAAAGATTGGATTGAATTTAGGTACTTGGACCCAGGATTGGGTACTTGGACCCGAGATTGATTTGATTTGGGTACTTGGACCTGAGATTGGGTACTTGGACCTGAGATTGGATTGAATTTGATTTGTGTACTTGGACCTAAAAATGAGTGCTTGGACCCGAGATTCGGTACTTGGACCCGAGCTTGAATTGATTTGGGTACTTGGACCCGAGAATGGGTGATTGGACCTATGATTGGGTACTTGGACCCGAGCTTGAATTGATTTGGGTACTTGGACCCGAGATTGATTTGATTTGGGTACTTGGACCCGAGATTAGATTTGATTTGGGTGCTTGGACCTGAAATTGATTTGATTTGGGTACTTGGACCCGAAATTTATTTGATTTGGGTACTTGGACCCAAGAATGGGTGCTTGGACCCGAGAATGGGTACTTGGATCCGACACTGAATTGAATTTAGGTGCTTGGACTCGATATTGAATTGGAAATTGGGTACTTGGACTCAAGATTGAGTTGAATTTGGATGCTTAAACCCGAGATTGAATTGGTTTTGGGTACTTAGACCCGAGATTGGGTACTTGGACCCGAGCTTGGATTGAATTTGAGTTCTGGACCCAAGATAAGTTCTGGACTTAGAAGAGATTCTAGGTTCTGGACCAAATCAAAATTTTGGTTCTGGACCAGAGCTAAGTTCTGGACCAAAATATCCTTAGGTCCAGGACCAAAATAATATCGGGTCCAGGACCTAAGGGTATTTTTGTTCTGGACCCGATATTATTTTGGTTCTGGACCTAAGGATATTTTGGTCCAAAAGCTCGGGTCCAGAACCCAAATTTTTCTTAGGTTCAGAACCTAGAATCTCTTTTAAGTCCATAACTTAGCTCGGGTCCAGAATCCAAATTTTCCTTAGGTTCAGAACCTAGAATTTATTTCTAAGTCCAGAAGTTAGCTCGGGTCTAGAATCCAAATTATCCTTAGGTCCAGAACCTAGAATCTTCTAAGTCCATAACTTAGTTCGGGTCCAGAACCCAAATTTTCCTTAGGTCCAGAACCTAGAATTTATTTCTAAGTCCAAGAACTTAGCTCGGGTCCAGAAACCAAATTATCCTTGGGTCCAGAACCTAGAATTTATTTCTAAGTCCAAAAACTTAGCTCGGGTCCAGAACCTAGAATTATCCTTGAGTCCAGAACTCGAATCGGGTCCAGAACCCAAAACCTCCACCATCTCAAAAATTAAGTGTTATTGCTTTTCACTCTCTTTCACTAAAGTTTCAGATCATCCAAGTAGGGGGCAAACTGTAGACCCCTAATTTTTGACCAAGTTCGGTCCAATATATTTTATTTAGTCCAAAATAATTTTGTGTTGTCCAAAATATTTTAATTTGTCAAAAATCATTTTATTATCCTAATTAAATAATTTTTACTTTAGTATCTAATTTTTATTAATAAAAAATAAAAATAAACAAATAAAAATAAAAAATCGGCGATGGAAAAATTGGCGACGAAAAAATCATTGTCGAAAACCAGCGCGCAGGGCATGGTCGTGGGCCATTTCGCCGGCATGAGTTTCCTGCAGGCGAAATGGCTCGCCCACAGAATTTTTTTGTGGGCTTTGCCATTTCGCTAACAGGAAAATACTACGAGCAAAATGGCCAGGCCATTTCTGTAATGGTAATATATTAAACAGGGACGTTTTGACTAATAATGAAAACTTGATAGTGTACAGTGACCAAAGTATTGTGGATAAATGCTATATATAGAGAAGAGTAAATTGTGTTTCTTAAAACTTTACTGAAAAGAGTATTTTTACTGTTTTACGAGATGAAAACTCGATTTAAAATCAACGGTTAAGAATGAGGGTGCACCATAGTTATTATGAGCATTCCCTCACTGGATTAAAAATATTATATATATATATGTGTATAGGTGTATGTGTGTGGAAATTTCTGATTTCCTCTCCATCTTCCATGCCATCATCACCATCTTCACTTCTTTCTTCTTCCTTTCATTAAATTGATCAAGGAATAAGAGATAATTACATGATTTTTAGAAGAATAAGCTAGAAAAGGCAAGAGTATCAATAAGTAATCAAAAGGAAAGAGTGTAACATCCCGAATTCCAGATTGGTAAGAAACAGACATAGAGGATATGATTTAGGCTTAGAACAAAGGAACTTAGAACATGACCTATAACTTGAGCTCGAATTTCATCCAAGTTAATGATAGAATTAGAGAGTCTCAAAGAAGACTTAATTGTTTATTTGTGTCTTAGATAGATGTATAACTTTAAATTACCCAATTTGGAGTTGTACGGAATAAGATATGATGGATTTAGTAGACAATGTGCAAGCTGCCTCAGGACAGCATAGTAGGCTTGACTTCAAAGGACCGTCAAAAATCAGATATAGCTCCGATCGACCTGAAATTTTGAAAAAATGTAACCCCGGATGTCTAGTTTCAGTGGGAATAATAATTACTTAATTTGGAGTCGTGAGGAAAAAGATATTAATAAAGAAAGACAGCAAGGTCAGGAAGGGATATCAAAAGGATCTAAGTGAGAATTTCTCAAAAGTTAGAGGGAACTATGTAAATTTAAAAATTAAGTGTCGGAAGTTCTTAATAGTGCCCATATCCAAACCCGGAAGAATATTCTTGAGATTAACCGGGTCATAACCGTGGGTTTCAATTTTTCCCAAAACCGCACGGTTTAAAAGTTACAATCGATTAATCGCCGGAACGTAAAGTGGGCCCGGTTTCATGTCGGGACCGTATGGGTAACACGGGATAACTTTAGGGTATCCAATGGAAAGTGGGACAAGTGGGAAGAAGTAATGGGAAAGAAAACTATAAAAATCTCTTGTTGGCCAATCAAAAGTAACCATTTAGCATGAGTATTAAATGAAGAAAGAGAAAGGTGGACAAGTGGTCTTTAAGGATTTATCCAACACATAAGGTGATCATCATTTTTTCCCTTATATTTACATATGTCATGATATGAAGAACCAATTTCTCTCTTTTCCACTTACAAATTTCGGCCACAATAGGAAAAGCAAAAGGGAATTAAAGAGCAAGGTTTGGTACTTTAACCATGGAACTCCTTTTAAAATTTTTCTGTTTTACAATTAGTAAAATTATGTGACTTGTATGATTTTTAATTAAATATAGAAAAATTATATTGAGTTTAATTTTGGATATGTTGTTGTTTAGTAAGTCTAGTATTTGAGAAAAATAATTTGGAACCACATTGATTGAATTTAGTTTACGGAATTCATAAAATTCAGAACTGCTGCCAGGATGCAGGGCAACTGGAGCAGTCTGGTTGGGTGAACTAGTTGATCAAGATTTTGTGTCCAGTTTGATCTGAAATTTTAAAAGAATGATTTTAAGATGTAAAAATAAATTCTGTAAAAATTTTATAGTTTTTATTTTAGTGGATTATTTTATACAAATTTTCTAAAACAAGGATCAAGTTGGGTCAAGAACCAGAGTTTATTGTTCATATGGTAATTTTTCATTATTAACTTGGTCAAAAACTTGGTGTGGGTGTTTTATCATTTTATTTTTGGTATTGAGTTTAGTTATGACATGAAGAATAAATTAAGATGGAAAATATGTGAATACATATTATACATATGTGAGTATATGTGATATTTGTGTAAATATATATGGTATATACATGGAGAATATGTGGTATATATATGAAGTGAATGGGTATATTTATGAAATGTTATATATGCTCTACTCGGTAAATGAGTAAAACCGGTCTGGAATGGGGGTTATATCGTGTGAGGTCAAGATCATGGCAACTAGTCATGTGAGACCAAGACCACGCAGTTATATCGTGTGAGGTCAAGATCATGGCAACTAGTCATGTGAGACCAAGACCACGCAGTTATTCTATATCGTGTGAGACCAAGACCATGGCAATTAGTCGTGTGAGGTCAAGACCACGCGTAACTCTATATGAGGCCTCATTTCGAGATCGGTGTATTCATAATTACCTAGTGGAGCATATTAACTCGTAATTATAATGAAGTTATATTACACGTTGTTTATATACAGAATGTGAATCTTAACTTAATTAGAAAATATAAATATGATGATTGTATGAAAATAGATTAATTATGCAGTATTCTACTTTTACATGTGTTTCAACAAACCTTCCTTGCACTATTTATATTCGGCAATGGTTAAAGTACCCACTAAGCAATGCTTAGCGAGTTTAGTTTCTTCTAAACTCGTAGGTTATTAGCAAGAAGCCAGTAGCGAGCAGAGGAGTCCTGCGATTTGTCGGTCATCAACAAACTTAAGTGGTGCTCTTTATTTTGAATTTTGGTATTAGAAACTGGCATGTACTTATTTGAACAATACAAAGAGATAACTTGATGTAACATGTAAGTCTAGTAATGTATAATAACTGTATGGTTTTGAATTGAGTTGGGTTGTGAATATAGAAGTGTGAATTCTTCTTGCAGGATTGTAGTTGAGGTTATAAGGGTGGATCATTGGGAGTGTGCTTGAGTTGAATTGTGAAATAAAATTTGTGTAAAAATGTTTTCAAAAATCAGAAAAAAATAGTTTTGTCGACACTTGGGACCTCCATTTTTAGGCGAGGTTATGGCAAATTTTTTTTTTAAATCTGCACTTAAAATTTGCTAAGTAAAATATTAAGACACAATCACCATGTGATAACAGTTCATCTTGGTCTATAAATGTAGGCTAAGATGGGGTGTTACAAAGAGAGAAAAAGAGATTCTGAAGAGGTATGTGCTTTTGATTTATACTTTGCAAAAATATGAAGTTTTATGAGTTTTAATGATTTAATTGAATGATTGAGTTATGTATGATGAGATATTTCTTGAAAATATTGATTAATTGGATTGTTGAGTGAAAAATAACTTTTATATGATGATTGAGTGAGAATTGAGTGGTTTGATCATGTTTTTATCCATATGAAATGGTTAAAAAATTTAACTAAGTGAAGATATTTGATATGAATTCTTTTTATGTCAAAATATTGAGTTTGATACATTATTATCTTAGATCTTCAATATATTTATGTTTAATGAAGTTAAAAGTGCAGAATACATGAGTTTACTCCAAAAACAGTCCCAAAATCAATGCCACGGTCGTGGCAAATGAGGGCCACGACCGTGGGATTGAAAGTGTTGATGTTTCTTCAAAAAATTTAGATAAAACAGAGGAGTTTTATATGCCACGATCGTGGCCCTTGAAGGCCACGACCGTGGGGTCTTCTAACTTATTTTACAGCTTCATTTTGGATACCATGAGCGCGGGGTTGAGATGCCATGGACGTGGGGTACCTAAATAATGTTTTTGGCTTGTAATTTGTGATCTACGGGCCTAGATGAGACTAATATGTGAATAATTGTATTGAGACTTCATGTGTATGTGTTAAATGCATGAAAAAGAGTGAGAAACTTGAGATAAGTGACAAATATATATATCATACTAAATATTAATAAGAGTAATGTACTAATGAAATGATATAAACAAGTGAAATATAAATAAGTGCTTATATAAACAAGTGAGTGTTTATATAAACAAGTGTTAATCAATGACATGAGACTAATATGTGTATAGTCCATACTTTTGTGTTAATGGGTTAAATGTATGAAAACGAGTGATAAACTTTAGATACGTGACAAACATATATATTCTACCAAATGTTGATAAGAGTATAGTATCAATGAAAGGAAATAAACAATGTAGTGTTCATCAAAATTAATGAATTGCCCAAATCATATTAAATTTATATCTAGCTTTGGATTGAATGGTTAACTAGAGGATGGATAGCACAGTGATAGTGGGCACCTCGTGCCTTTAATGGACACATTGTGTTATCAGTGATAGTGGGCATAATTGCCATTATAAATTCTTGAGATTGCTATATTAACATGTTATCCAAACCTATGATCTAAGTTTAGTATGTTTGGGCATAATTAATGAAAATATATGTGAACATGATAGTTGAAAGAAATGTAAAATAATAATATAAGTCAATTACTTGAAATTGAAGTATTGTGTTATAGTGTAAAAGTGAATGGTAATATATATATTAATTCTTACACTTGAAAGTCCTAATGCAAATAATGGTAATGTTATGCTCAATGTATTGAATTAATCAAAGGATTAAAAGTGTATATAATGCTAGGAGATACAAAGTGCTCCAAAGTATATCAAATGATTGAAAGTGTATATCATGATGTGAGATATAAAGAACTCTCAAGTATAGTACTAAAATGAAGTGATGAAAAATATAGATTGAATGAAATGATACTAGAAGTGAACTTGAAAAGAAAGACTTATTGAAAAACAAAATAAGTGTATTGTGAACAATGTTATCAAATAAGAAATCAAGTCTTGAATAAACTGCTTCTCAATGAGACAAGAGGCAATACCGAAAGTATTGTATTATATGGTAACTTTATACAGGGATAGCTCTTATTTTATGTATTCAGCATGGTATATTGACTTGGTACTAAAATTAGTTTATATATGGAAATACTTCTTAAAACTAAGTGTTATTACTATATTTTCATAAGTATATTTCTTTAATATTAAGTGTTAAACTTTGTGTATACAAGCAACACTAAGCTTTGCTTAGCATGTTAGAATTGTTTTCTGACACGCAGGTATCAGGACATTGGAGCAAGTAAAGAACATATGAAGATCTTGTGTATATTGTATTCATAAGTGATAAATGTATATAGATACTTCAGTTTGGCCATTTGAGAGATTGAATAAATGTGTAAACATAAAAGTATATATGTATTTAGAGAATGAAGTTTGAGAATTCTAGTGAATGATTATAAAATAAAGGAATGTATTATTTAAGCATTTGATTTGACAAATGTATGATAGTTATCTGATTTGTAATGGATTATTGAAAATTGGTTTAAACATTGGACCTATAAGTGTTGTGATATGCAGATTGTATTATTATTTGAAAATTTTAATGATGAAGAGAGTTTTCTCTGAATTGATGGGATCGTGAATAGTATATCGAATAACATTCTTTGATAATTTTTATTTAAGAATTGTCAGAGGATGTTACATTTAGTGGTATCAGAGCGTGGTTTAGGTGTTTCTGGCATGTGGAGTTATGGGAGAAGTGAAATGTAATTGTCTAAGTTATGTGAAGTGAATAAGTGGATATGTGTTGTGACACAATTGATATTCCATATGTTTATGGTAATAGAATGTTACTAAGACTCTATTGACAATTCGTAGTGTGTTGTTTAGAGTGCACTAAATCTATTTGTGATAAAGAATGATGTGAAAAGAAAACAAAATATGAGTAGTGAAAGAGATATGTCAAGTAACACAGTGAAAGTGTAATAAATTATTGGAATTTGAGGAATGAATTATGAAAGATAGATAAATTTCGAGCATGAAATTTCTTACGAGAATGAGAATTGTCATGTTGTACAACATTATGTATTGATGTTCTACATTAAGTAAGTGAATATCTGAGTGTCAAATTGGATTGATTATGATATGAGAGCATTTGGAACTAATAGTGATAAGGTTAAATAAGCCTTAATAAGAGTAACATTAAATCCGAATTTGGATAATATCCGTATAGTGGAAAAAAAAATTCGAAGAGGTAAGAAATTGTGAAAATACTCTTATAGCTCAAAAGGAATTCGAGCTATACTTTGAATATGAAATATGGATAATGGAATAGTGTCAAAAGTACTTGTTTGTATAATGCTTCAACGTTAAGGAGTGAAGTGATAGTTAAATGAAAGTACGTGAATGCATCAAAACTATTGTATAAGTGAGTATATTGGATAAAAGTCCTAAACTTATGTAAAGATTTCTAGTGTCTTCTATTGTTGTCTAAACATTATCAAAACAAAAGATTGAAAGGAAAAGTAATGGAAGAGTATTGGTAAAGAGGCTAGTGCTTGAATACCACTTAGTGTACTATTTATTTAAATGATCTTGATTTTTATTATGAAAAGAGATTTGTGAATTGATAAAACACCATTACTTGTGAAAGATATGGTGTATTAAATAATTATGAAAAATATGAGTATAAAACTTTACTTCTATGATAGTAAAATTCTTCGTGCAATATGTAAATGTGTAGCTATATCTTATTTATCTAGAACAATGATTTAATCTATCATTGAATAATTTATGAGTTAATATAAAGTTGTGAAAGAAAATAAGGTTGAAAGGGTTATGGAAATTGAGATTTGAATTTGATTGTGCCTTAAAGAGTTTGATTTTGTTTCTTGAATTTGTATGAGTTGAATTAATGATTACTTATTGATTAAATCATAAAAAGAAATTCTAGCAGAGATACGCATGATTATTTGTATAGTCTTGCATATGCTTGTGTAAATTTCTATTCTTCAAAATTTGAGAAGAAATTCCAATAGTGAGGTGCATGATCATTCATATGGAGATGCATTTGGCTATGCATAGTGTTATTCTTCAAAACTTTATAAATAATTGAAACAGTGATGTGCATGATCACTTGCATGGTCATACATTTGCTTATGCATATTTCTACCTTCTTATTCCTTCACAAAGTAGGGTTTATGGGTGGAATCAGTAGAGAGTGATTGAACACATCTGAAACATAGTTAGAATTGATTGCTTATAAGATTGAAATGAAATCAATCCATTAAATGATAAAACTGAAATGTGAAGAGAACGTGAGGAAAGTATGAACAAATGTAATTGGATATGAGAAAGAAGTGTACAGGTAGATAAAAGATAAAAGACAATTACAAGTGATTAGTGGATTTAACATCTTCATGATGAAATAAGATAATTTCCAAAGTAAAGTGAAAAAAAACATGATAAATTGATAAATCAGTAATGATTGTACATAATGTGAAGCGCAAGTTAAAGAAACTAAAGAGGTATATACAAATGGATTGAGTAATGGAAGTAAGAATGTGAGATTTACATATTGTGTATTTATGAAATACGTGATTGTAATATTATTTGGTGATTAAAGCCAAGGTATAGATTATATGTATAGAAGTGTTAAAGAATTACTTAATACTAATTGATTGCAAATGGAAAGAAAGGAAGTGATAATGTAAAAAGAAAAGAATATAGTGAGATGTGAAGGTAGTGAACCCTTCTAGTGAAATGATGTATGGTAGAACAAGTTAGCAATATATACATATATATGTGTGTGTGTGTGTGTGTGAATGTGTGTATGAGACATAGAGAATAAAGTATAAATGTACATGTACTCTTAAAGTGAAAGAATAGTGATAAATTCTTAATATGTTAAGAAAAAAATGAAACAAGTAAAGAGTGAAAATCTTTGTAGATTTCATTATTATAGTGAAAACATGAAAATGATTTGAAAAGATAAAGATTGATGAAGAAATAAAATCATTCGAATTAATTGAAAACAAGTATAAAGTGTATAATAATGAAATGATTGTTTATATCTTATACACTTACAGTAAGAAACAAACATTGCAAAGAGAAAGTGTTATATTTCCAAGTATTATAATTGACAATACTTTGTACCATTGAAAGAAAAGATACTGATGTTAAATCTAGTTTCTGGATTAGCCAAAGGGTAAATATTCAAAATAATAGTGGGCCTTTTATGCCATATTGAAAGTGGGCACTCTGTGCCATAGAGGACGCTTATGTCCTATATCGAAAGTGGGCACTTTGTGCAATAGAGGACATTTTTTATATATATATGTCCCAGTGATATTGGCATCTATGCCATCAGTGGACACTTTGCGTCATAGAGAACCTTTGGTTCCTTTCTCCCAGTGGTCACTCCGTGACATTATATACAGTGGGCATTCGTGCCATAGTGGGCCTTTGGCCATATTGATACAGTGGGCATTTACTTGCCATCAGTGACCCGCTATCTGGAACTAGGATTTAATGATCAGTATATAAGAGAAAAAAACAAGATAAATATATATAACAGTGGAATGTAATGAGATAAAAAAAATTTAAAGAGGAAAAAGGCAAAGTCAAAAATTGAACTTGAAAAGTGTAAGTGTGTAGAGTTGAATAATCTTCTACAGTTCTATAATAAGATTATTCTGAAAGTGTTATATTGATTGATATCAGATAGAAAGAAATGTTATATAAGTTAATAAAATCATTAATTGTATGTGAAATTTGAAATTATTGAAAAAAAGTAAATAGCTTAGTGCCATAGTATGTAAATTTCGAGGACGAAATTTCTTTAGTGGGGGAGAATTGTAATGGTCAATATGTTAAACAGGGACGTTTTGACTAATAATGAAAACTTGATAGTGTACAGTGACCAAAGTATTGTGGATAAATGCTATATGTAGAGAAGAGTAAATTGTGTATCTTAAAACTTTACTGAAAAGAGTATTTTTATTGTTTTACGAGATGAAAACTCGATTTAAAATCAACGGTTAAGAATGAGGGTGCACCATAGTTATTATGAGCATTCCCTCACTGGATTAAAAATATTATATATATATATGTGTATAGGTGTATGTGTGTGGAAATTTCTGATTTCCTCTCCATCTTCCACGCCATCATCACCATCTTCACTTCCTTCTTCTTCCTTTCATTAAATTGATCAAGGAATAAGAGATAATTACATGATTTTTAGAAGAATAAGCTAGAAAAGGCAAGAGTATCAATAAGTAATCAAAGGGAAAGAGAGAAAAAGAAAGAGAAAAAGAGATTCTGAAGTATGTGCTTTTGATTTATACTTTGCAAAAATATGAAGTTTTATGAGTTTTAATGATTTAATTGAATGATTGAGTTATGTATGATGAGATATTTCTCGAAAATATTGATTAATTGGATTGTTGAGTGAAAAATAACTTTTATATGATGATTGAGTGAGAATTGAGTGGTTGGATCATGTTTTTATCCATATGAAATGGTTAAAAAATTTAACTAAGTGAAGGTATTTGATATGAATTCTTTTTATGTCAAAATATTGAGTTTGATACATTATTATCTTAGATCTTCAATATATTTATGTTTAATGAAGTTAAAAGTGCAGAATACATGAGTTTACTCCGAAAACAGTCCCAAATTCTTAAGTATAATAATATTATCCATATTACATGCAACAATTGAAATAAAGCATCATTATAGTAAAATCAAAGCAATGTCCAAACAAAGCAAATAAATGGACACCCATCCGAATATGGAAACATGCCCTTACATCATCCATGTCTAAGCTAAATAGGACACCCACCATGAGGTAGAAACATGTCCTTTACATTGGTCTAAAATATAAAAGCAATTTAAATTACATAGAACTTAATTAATGAGGTACCCACAAAGTGGAAACTTACCTCTTACAACATTTGGAAATCAAAATAAATCGATAAAGGTAAATAACCATTCATCATAAATAAATAATTCATCAAAGATATTAAACATCAATAGAAAGTAAACATCCATCCATGATAAATTAAATAAATCAAGCATTGAACTTAAATAAATCAAAGCATATAATAAGCTATATAATCAAATAAGGTAAGTAAAGATACAAATTGAAGTTTATTGTTTCTCATTTAAAGTTCTTTAATTAATATTTAGAGTTTTGGAATTTATTTGTTTAGGTTACTATAAGTTTTAAGGGAATTGAAATTGATTAAGGTATTATAATTTAAGAGATTGATAAAGTTCTTTGATTAACAAAATTAGGGTTTGAGGAGTACAATCATGAAATTAGGGTTTGGATATTAAAACATTAGGTTTATGATTATTAGCTACTGGATTACTATTTTTAGGCTTACTGTGTTGAATTTTAATATTTAGGTTTATAAGGTTTTAAGATTTTAAGGAATAGGGCTTGGGAAAATTAGGGTTAAGGTTTACTAATTTGGGGTTACTGTCTTGATTTTGGAATTGAAGAAAATAATTTAGAGTTTATAAAGTTTTTGGAAATTGTTAAGACGATTTAAGGTTTTTTTGAAATAGAAAATATTTTTTTAGGGTTTTTTGAAATAAAAGGATCAATTTAGTGTTTTAAGGTTTTGGAAAATTGCAAAGCAAATTAGGGTTTTGGGAATTGGTAAAACGATTTAAGGTATTGGAAAGTTGGAAAGTAGATTAGGGTTTTAAGATTTTGAAGATATAGAGAGATTTTGAAGATATAGATCAGGGTTCTTAGGTTTTAGAAGAAATAGAAAAGCAATTTTAAGATTTTTGGAAAATAAAGAAACGAATTTAGGTTTTTAAAATCAAAAGAAACAATTTAATGATTGAAGCTACTGTAAGGAAAAAAGAGATTAGATATTCAAACCTTCGTTTGTTGGTTCCACCAAAAATTGCTTCTTGGATTAACAAGGACAAAGGCAAGATGGCTGCCTTTGATGGAATGATTGCTTGGTTGCTTATTCTTCTCTCAAAAATTTCGATTGTTTTCACTGCCAAAAAGAATTTTTAAAGTCTGATCTCCTTTCCAAGTTTTTCCCTAATTTTTTTTCCTTTTCTTTTCTGTGTCTTTTCTTATTTATAGGAAATTTTGGAAGCTTAATTCCAATTGTTTAAGGAATTTATCATTAATTAGGAAAAGGAAACCGAAACAAAATAGAATTTGGTTTCAAAAAAATTTGCGTCGAAAAATTTTGCTAGCGAAAAAACTGCTGCGGGCCGCTGTGGAAACTTGCGAGGATGTGCGAGCAAAATTGGCTGTAGGCCATTTCGCTCGCAGGATTTCTCTGCTGGCAAAACGGCCCAAGGCCATTTCGTCCAACTCTTTCGGCGATGAATTTTCTCGTCGCCGATTTTTCCATCACCGATTTTTATTTTTATTTATTTATTATTATTATTTTTATTACTATAATTGTAAAAAATAAATACTAAAAATATTATTTAATTAAGATAACACAAAAATTATTTTGGACTAAATAAAAAATATTGGATCGGACTGGGTCAAAAATTAAGGGTCTACAGTTTGCCCCCTGCTTGAACGATCTGAGACTTTAGAGAAAGAGAGTGAAAAGCAATAAGACTTAATTTTTATGAGATGGTTGAGAATTTGGGTTTTGGACCGGGTTCTAGATTTGGATACTCGATCCTAAACTGGACCTGGATACTTCATCCTAAACTGGATTCGGATACTCGATCCTAAACTGGATTTGGATACTTGATCCTAACTGGATTTAGACATTCAATCCTAAATTGGATTTGGATACTCGATCCTAACTGGATTTGGATACTCGATCTTAAACTGAATTTGGATACTCGATCCTAACTGGATTTGGATACTCGATCCTAAATTGGATTGGGATACTCAATCCTAACTGGATTTGGATACTCGATCCTAAATTGGATTGGGATACTCAATCCTAACTTGTTTTGGATACTCGATCCTAAATTGGATTTGGATACTCGATCCTAAACTGGATTGGGATACTCGATCCTAAAATAAATTGGGATGCTCGATCCTAACTGGATTTGGATACTCGATCCTAAATCGGATTGGGATACTCGATCCTAACATAGATTTGGATACTCGGTCTTAAATGGATTTGGATACTCGATCCTAAATGGATTTAAATACCCGATCCTAAATTGGGTTGGGATACTCGATCCAAACTGGATTTGGTTTTGGTACTCGGACCCATGATTGGGTGCTTTGACTTGAGATTAAATTCGATTTGATTGACCTTTTATCAGTTGAGGATTATGGCTTAACTTATTGTTCCATTCTTTTGTTCTTCCTTTTGCAACAATTCAGCTATTTTTAGTTGGCCTTCATATCTTCTCCTTAGCCCCCTGCGTGGCGAGATATTTACAAGTGAGTTTGAAAATGTTTTATATAAATTCAAAAAATTGAAAAGGAGAAACTTTGCCCCCTGTGTAAGATCAAACCCATGATTTTTCTATACGGGCTCTGATTGATGCTTTTGTTGTCTAGTTCTTCACACAAGCACGCATTTCTTCTCTTTGCAAAATTACTGGAACTTTCTCAAGCAATGCCTTCTATGCCTCCCTGATTCGATATCTTCTTTTGATTGTTTACTTCACAGGGAGTTTGCTGTTCAATTTGATAAACAATAGACAATACAAGACAAGAAAATGCAATGTGATATGCTCATGTATGCATGATATGCATGAATAACACTTACAGTGGTTCCATGACTCACAGACCGAGGTGAGCAACAGAAGTATTCTCATTGGTTCCTTTCAGATGCTCATTCAGGTCTTGCATTGGAATAAAAGAATGCTTCCCATTTATGACTTTTATCTTTAGGATATTGAAAACGTGATTAATGGAGGTTCCAAGTACTACAGTCAGGGATTCATCTATTTCAAACTATGTTTAAGCAGCTTCTTGTTGCGCTTAAATTAACTCTACCACAAAGCGTCACTCGCAAGTATACGAGGTAGCTGTAGCAAAGGTGCTCGCCCCAAGGTCGTTCTCTCAAGGAAGCTAAAGTGGCTAATTGATTATCAAATTAAAAATAACAAGTAATGAATAAATTTAAATTGCTAACTAAAGAAGAAGTTTAATTGAAGTTTAAAACAATAAAAGTAAATAAGAGCTGATGTTTTGATTCACTTGATAAAAAGATCTAGGGTTTGCACTTCTCTACTACTTATATGTATGAACGGTTATTCCTCTTAACCAATTTAATTTCAAAGATTAAATCTCAAGTAACTTAATTAATTGAAATAAGGAAATAAGCTCTCGAATTCAAACCTCTCTCAAATAATCTTGTTCCAATTGAAATAATCCTTTCCTAGGTTATATCTCTAATTCACCTAAGTCCTTAATTGAATTGTTCCAGCATTAGACTTCATCTCTCGATCCATCATCTAATACCTTAAAACACATAATTGGTGATCAATCAACTATATATTAGCAATAATTCATTCAATAAAGGCTTAAAGAAATAATTGAGTTAAGAGTAACAACCAATTCATACGATTAGCAAATCCATACAAACCCTAGACTAGATCAAATTAGTTCATCATGCTTTCAAACATATTCATGTTATTAATGTTCAAAGAAATCAAAATAGACATGATAATATCCATTAATACAATTTCAATAAAAATAAAGAGAATAAGTTCGAGAACAAAACCAAGTTACAAACTCCATGAAGCTCTGAGGAATCTCTTGTTCAAATCTTGCAAGAAGGATGTTCGATGGCTAGAACAATCTAATCTAAGCTAGATTAATCAAAAGTGAAATCAAAATCAAAGAAAACAAAGTTAAAACCTTAAGCTCACTCTCAGACGGCTCAAACCTTGCTCATAATTGTGAACAGTCCCCAACCCTACCTTTTCTTTTTCCTTTTATATGAATCGTACGCTTTAAAAATCGCTGCAGGCTTGGATCATGAGGGACACGGCCAAGTCAGAAGTGACTTGGCCGTGTGAGTGATTTTTGGAGGGACATGGCCACAAGACTTGGCCGTGTCCCTTGCCTGTGTTCGCTACTGCCTGCTCCTTTTCCTTTTCTTCTTTTATTGAGTGACACGGCCAAGTCAAAGGTGACTTGGCCATGTTGCACTTCTTTGGAGGGACATGGCCACAAGACTTGGCTGTGTCCCTTGCTTGTGTTTGCCTCTGTGTAATTTCAACTTCTTTTCCTTTGGAGCTTGGTGAGACACGGCCAAGTCAGAGTGACTTGGCCGTGTTGGAACATCTTTGGAGGGACACGGCCACTGACTTGGCCGTGTCCCTTGCATGTGTCAGCTTTTGTGAGTTTCTTTTCTTCTTTAACTTGATATGGGACACGGATAGTGACTTGGCCGTGTCCTCTGCCTGTGTCAGCTACTGTGCATTCTTCCTTCAGTCTTGGTTCCTTGGCTTTTTAACCTAAAACAAAACATCAAACAAACTTTAAACAAAAAGTAAATAATCAATAACCAACAAAACATAAACACTATACTAAAAACTAGATAAAAAATAACATAAACACTAAAATAAACTAAAACTATCAAAATTAATGAAAACACTAAACAAACCGATAAAAACTAACAAAATACCTAAATAAAACAATAATTATCATAATAAACAAACTACAAATCTATGACAAAAACTAACAAAACAACTACCCCACACTTAACACTTTGCTTGTCCTCAAGCAAATTCACATGGCATAAATTAAAAACTCAAACAACCTTAACTATAACTCCAACATATAAGATGAAATACTTTAAGACTCAGAAATAAATAATTGCAATGTCCTTCAATCAAGATTTTCTTAACTCATTCATTAATCTAGACATACAAATCTCATCTCTCATCTAAGTGTTTCACTCGATTTCAAAGGTTAATCACTCAAACCACTCATGACTGCATACTACCATAAACTTTCTTAATTATCCAATCTCCCTCACTAATTTTCTCAAGAAATAATCCGAAGGTCTTTCATTTGGATGTAATGGGGCTAAGGTAAAGGTATGAGAAAAGACATTTAAGCTGGAGCATCAAGAAATGGAGTATCTAAATTAGACAATACTCTTGCTAAGAAACTCATAGCTCCCTCAAATAGCATACTCACCAATCCATTAACACTTTACATACTTGCATACTTCAAGAAAAATAACGAGTCAACATTCCTCTAAAGCTAGAAAATATATGAATTTTTGTATATATATATCTTTTTATTTTATTTTATTTTTATCATCATTTTTTTAATATATATATACAAAATATAAACTTGCATAGAACATCTAGCTTAAAATGTAGAGGAAAAGAATAATCAACTCTTAATCAAATACACTGTGCATAGTATGCATTTCAACCCCAAAATTGCAATATCATTCTTCTTTTTTTTTTTACTTGCTTACCCCACACTTTGAAATTAACCACCCTATCGTCATATCATAAAAACTCCATTCCTTAATGTAGGTATGATGATAATAAGAAAAAGTTGAGCTGTGAATTGTGATGATCAAACAAGAAAAAAAAAGTCAAAGGCTCAACTTGGCTCACTAAGGAATTCAATATTAAGGGAGGTCTTTTTAAGCTAAAGGGCTAACCTAATTTGCCTTCATCATTTTAAAACTTGAGATTAAATCATAATGTGAGTTCAATTAGTATGCAAAAGAAAACTCTAGAGATGCAAAATCATGAAGGTGCACACTTAAGAAAAGAAAATCAATCATTTAATCTATAAGGCTCAAAACTCACAAAGGTGGGTTCTCAAAGATTTATATGTCATGAACCGCAGAATGTGAAAAATGATCCTGAATGAATTCAAATGCTAATCTCTATGCTGATACTAAAGTCTCAACTATAATGCTAGAATCACAGAAAAGATCAATAAATTTTCAACAATTATACCATGCACAACAAACACAATAAACAGACCAAGGCAACCAAAACAAAAATTAAGGAAAACCTTAAAGAGTACCCCACACTTTAGAATTTACATTGTCCTCAATGGAAAACAAGAATAATAAAGAGAAAGAATTAAGTACAACCTGTCTTCCATCGTCCCCTGGTGAGGCAAAACTCAACTTTTTTATCACAAACACAAATGGTCAAAAACAAGATGCAAGAGAGCCTTAGAGTTTCTATTAATTTAAACTAAACATAAAATCAAAATTGCAAAATATAAAATTAATTATGAAAAAGAAATTCAAACTAATGGGTTGCCTCCCATTAAGTGCTTCTTTAATGTCATAAAGCTGGACATCATGCAAGGCATAGGAATCATGGATCAAATTGCTATCAATGACCCTCACTTCTTGAAATCCTTCTTTATATGGCTTAACTCTATGTTCATTTACTTTAAAAGTCTTATTGGTTCGAGAGTTAAGCAATTCAATAGCACCAGAAGGACATACCTTAATTACCTCGAAAGGACCACTCCATCGCGATTTGAATTTACCTGGAAACAGACGGAGTCGAGAATTAAAAAGTAGAACTTTCATACCTGGACTCAATGTCTTTCGCACAGTAAATATGTCATGAATTGCCTTAGTGCAATCTTTGTAGTTCCTCGAGCTCTCATATGCCTTTGGGTTAAAGCACCTTTGGGTCTCCCTCACTGATGTAGCCCCCTCTTCTAAAGTCAGTGTCAGCTCCAATTTATCTAGGGAACCTGTCTGCAACACAACATCTGAAACAACTGCTTCAACACTATTAATTAAAGAACATTCCTCATATAAAGCAGTTGTAGGAATAGGAGAAGTGTTAAAAATAGAAAATTCAACAGTTTTCCCTAAGACAGTCATTGACAACTTACCATTTTTAACATCTATTAAGGTGTTGGTAGTCGCCATAAAAGGCCTACCTAGCAGAATAGTGTGTGCAGATGGTGAAGGGTTACTTCCTTCCATGTCAAGTACTATGAAATCCACAGGTACTATCAACCCTCCAACCTTAACTAACACATCTTATATAACCCCTTTCGGGAATCTAAAAGACTTATCAGCTAATTGCAACACCATTTTTGTCGGTTTAAGCTCCCCTAGTTCTAATTCTTTAAACATAGAATAAGGCATTAAATTCACACTAGCTCCTAGATCACACATGCCTTCAGTCCCCTTTCCATTCCCCACAGTAATTTGAATTAGAAAGCTGCCAGGATCCTTTAGCTTGGGAGGTAGTTTATGCTGCAAAACAGTACTAGCTACCTCTGAAACTATCACCTTCTCATTCATCTCATACCTCTTTTTCATGGTGATTAGGTGTTTGAAGAACTTGGCATAAACTGGTATGTTCTTTATTGCCTCTAGTAAGGGTAAGTTAATACTTACCTTAGACAGCATGTTGAAGATGTTAGAAAATTGCTTATCTGGTTTATCATCCTTCAACCTGCTGGGAAATGGTACAGGAGGCCGGTATGGATTGCTTGCCTTATATAAATCTGCTGTAGGGGACTTCTCCACTGATCTTTCTCCAGCACCTTTGTTCTTTGGTTCTCCTTCCTTCTTGTTCTCTTGGTCACCTGCACTCACAGAATTATATTCAACATTATTGTCAATTACCTTACCACTTCTAAGAACAGTCACTGATTGTGCCTGCTCAGTTTAACTTGGGAACTTCCCCTTCTGTTGAATCTGCATCTATTGTGCAAGTTGTCCTACTTGAGTCTCCACCTTCTTAAAAGATGCTTATAAGGAATCCAACCTCTTGATTGTTATCTCTTGATTCTTAGCACTGACCTTGATAAAAGCTTGTAAACTTTCCTCCAAGCTCTTTATCCTAGACTGCCCTTGATTTGAGGATTGACCCTGCTCTTTGTTCTGCCTTTGGAGCAAATGGAAGGGCTGCTGAGAATTATTTGTTGCCCAAGAAAAATTTGGGTGATTCTTCCAACTAGGGTTGTAAGTGTTGGAGTAAGGATCATTTCTAGCCCTTGGTTGGAATCATCCCATAACATTGACTTGTTCAGCTTCATTCCCATAGGACTCATATGCAGAAGGGCAAATATTTGCTCCATGCCCCAGAGTTCCACAGATTCCACAAATTTCTTGAGTGGATGAAGAAATATTGTTCTTCATATTCAACATCTGCACTTGCTTTGTCAACTCAGCTATCTGATTGACCATCTCACTATTGGCTTCTAGTTTATTCACCCCTTTACTTCTTCCCCTTACATTTTTCTGTTGCGAATTAGCTCCCAACATCTCAAAGATCTCATAAGTCTCATCAGCTGTCTTTTCTCCCATGGCTCCCCCAGCTGCATTGTCAACAGTGTTCTGAAATTGCTGGGTTAGACCATCATAGAAAAACTGATTCAGAAGTTGAAGTGGGTAGTGATGATGTGCACATTGGATCAATAACATCTTAAATCTGTCCCAAGCCTTATGAAATGGCTCTCCTTCAAATTGAGAGAATGTAGCAATCTTCCCTCTCAACTCAGCTGTCTTTTGGTGTGAATAGAACTTGCCCATGAATTTGTTATAAACTTGCTCCCAAGTTGTCAGTGAATTTTCAGGCAACATCATGAGCCAGCTCTTTGCCCTATCCTTCAAAGTATATGGGAAACACCTCATCCTCAACTGATCCTCTGTTAATCCTCCCAATGGAAAAGTGTTGAGAGTGGAGTAAAAATCCCTAATAAAATTCAAAGGATCTTCATTTGGAACTCCATAGAATGATGGCAACATGTTGTAGTGAATGTTTTTCAACTCATAATTTATTGCTGCATCTGTCAGTCTTATGCAAGAAGTGGAAGTTCCAATGACAGGTCTAGCAAAGTCTCTCATCGTCCTTTGTCTTTCTTCAGCCATTTTAACAGATTGTGTAGATTCCGACTCAAAATCAGAAGTGTCCTCCTATGTAGTATCAAATCCGGTGTAGAGCTCAAACTCTTCTCTGCTCCTTTTCACTCTCTGAATTTCTGGAATGAATGGTTGTAGCTCTCCTTCGAGTGATCTCCTGCCTTGCATAAACAAAATTTTCTAGAAAAAGAACAATTAAAAGCAAAAGACAAAGTAAAATGAAATGAAAACAATGAAAAATAATCCAAAGTATTTATTTTTTTTAAAAATAAACAATTATGCCAATTATCCTCCCCGGAAACGGCGCCAAAAAACTTGTTGCGCTCAAATTAACTCTACCACAAAGCGTCACTCGCAAGTATACGAGGTAGCTGTAGCAAAGGTGCTCGCCCCAAGGTCGTTCTCTCAAGGAAGCTAAAGTGGCTAATTGATTATCAAATTAAAAATAACAAGTAATGAATAAATTTAAATTGCTAACTAAAGAAGAAGTTTAATTGAAGTTTAAAACAATAAAAGTAAACAAGAGCTAATGTTTTGATTCAGTTGATAAAAAGATCTAGGGTTTGCACTTCTCTACTACTTATATGTATGAACAGTTATTCCTCTTAACCAATTTAATTTCAAAGATTAAATCTCAAGTAACTTAATTAATTGAAATAAGGAAATAAGCTCTCGCATTCAAACCTCTCTCAAATAATCTTATTCCAATTGAAATAATCCTTTCCTAGGTTATATCTCTAATTCACCTAAGTCCTTAATTGAATTGTTCCAGCATTAGACTTCATCTCTCGATCCATCATCTAATACCTTAAAACACATAATTGGTGATCAATCAACTATATATTAGCAATAATTCATTCAATAAAGGCTTAAAGAAATAATTGAGTTAAGAGTAACAACCAATTCATACAATCATAGCAGATCCATACAAACCCTAGACTAGATCAAATTAGTTCATCATGCTTTCAAACATATTCATGTTATTAATGTTCAAAGAAATCAAAATAGACATGATAATATCCATTAATACAATTTCAATAAAAATAAAGAGAATAAGTTCGAGAACAAAACCAAGTTACAAACTCCTTGAAGCTCTGAAGAATCTCTTGTTCAAATCTTGCAAGAAGGATGTTCGATGGCTAGAACAATCTAATCTAAGCTAGATTAATCAAAAGTGAAATCAAAATCAAAGTTAAAACCCTAAGCTCACTCTCAGACGGCTCAAACCTTGCTCATAATCATGAACAGTCCCCGACCCTACCTTTTCTTTTTCCTTTTATATGAATCGTACGCTTTAAAAATTGCTGCGGCCTTGGATCATGAGGGACACGGCCAAGTCAGAAGTGACTTGGCCGTGTGAGTGATTTTTGGAGGGACACGGCCACAAGACTTGGCCGCGTCCCTTGCCTGTGTTCGCTACTGCCTGCTCCTCTTCCTTTTCTTCTTTTATTGAGTGACACGGCCAAGTCAAAGCTGACTTGGCCGTGTTGCACTTCTTTGGAGGGACACGGCCATAAGACTTGGCCGTGTCCCTTGCTTGTGTTTGCCTCTGTGTAATTTAAACTTCTTTTCCTTTGGAGCTTGGTGAGACACGGCCAAGTCAGAGTGACTTGGCCGTGTTGGAACATCTTTGGAGGGACACGGCCACTGACTTGGCCGTGTCCCTTGCATGTGTCAGCTTCTGTGAGTTGCTCTTCTTCTTTAACTTGATATGGGACACGGTTAGTGACTTGGCCGTGTCCTCTGCCTGTGTCAGCTACTGTGCATTCTTCCTTCAGTCTTGGTTCCTTGGCTTTTTAACCTAAAACAAAACATCAAACAAACTTTAAACAAAAAGTAAATAATCAATAACCAACAAAACATAAACACTATACTAAAAACTAGATAAAAAATAACATAAACACTAAAATAAACTAAAACTATCAAAATTAATGAAAACACTAAACAAACCGATAAAAACTAACAAAATACCTAAATAAAACAATAATTATCATAATAAACAAACTACAAATCTATGACAAAAACTAACAAAACACTTCTTTATAACCTTGCCAGTAATCATTTCCTTTGCCCAATGTATCCTTCGAGATTCGATAGTTCAACATACTCCCCTTAACTTGAAGGTTTTGTATGACAAAAACATTTTAGAATTTTTTTACTTTTGAATTTTGATTTTAAAATAAAATGTTGGCTTTGCCAAATCAATTTCAATGTACCTCAGGACTTGATTTTTTCCAAATTAACATATCTATAATATGAAAACCCTAGTTACCATACTAAACTCGGGAATTATTTCTATTTAAGCAAGAATTGTTGCACTTCAGATAGACACATACACATACTTGGCCAAAGTTCTCATTGAGTTTAAATATTGTCTATCTCATATGCATGCTTATTTAAATTATCTCCATTAATAGACTTTACCTACTAAGAGAGATCAACAGGTCTTTGATAGGCTTGAAATGGGGTCTATAAGGGACACAGGTTAAATGAAAGCCATTTTGAGATTAGAGCTGGTGTGACACAAAGGACAAACCTTCACACTACAAGTTTCTTGTTGGAGCTTTAGACAATTGGGAGTCTTGCTAGACTAGAAATTCCTTCTATCTTCTTGGCATTAATCTAGATCTTGATTGGAACAATCTTTGCCCTGGCGTAAAGTTTGGTACCCAAATACATTTCTTTTCTTCTTCTCCCTTTTCTTTCTTTTTATTTTTCTTACTCTTTCCTTTCTTTGAGCATTTATCATTTCGTCCTTCTTCCTTGAAGGACTGTCAAATACAGAACTTTCAAGAACTGGATGATCTTCCTTCATTTTTCCCCAATTTTGATTGAATCTTTGGTTGGGTTGGACCAATTCAAATCAAAATGTCCTTATAAACCAAATGGAAGCCCTTTGCTGCTATAGGTAAAAGAGAACTCAGTTAACTTTTTGAACCGCCTTCTTGGGTTTTATTTTTGTTTTCTTTTTTTTTGTTTTCTTTCTTTTTTGGTTCTAGCTCAAACAAAGTTGTCTTATTTGTAACAACTTGAGTTTCCAATAATGGATGAGTGGAGAGGTATAAATCTTCTTTAATAGGGATAAATCATTTGTTACTCTAATGCTTTCTTGATATAATGGAGATATTAGGAAAACTTCAACTACCCTTATGGTCTTAAAAACATCAACTACCCTTATGGTCTTGAGAACTTCAACTATTTTCATGGTATTCATTTCTTTCTTTGATCTTCTTGCCTCTTTAGTGATCATAAGGCTTGTCAAAAGTATCACAACAGCTCAGGGTAGGTTATTGAGGTTATATGCCAATGAAAAGAAAGATAAAATTTTATGAAGGCTCAAAGGGACAACTAGGGATTGATATTTATGCGGTGGATGCAAGTTGTTAGCTCGTCAAACAATGCCTGGATCATTTATCTCTTAAATAATCAGAGTTCAATTTCACCTCGAAAGTTTGTCAAAGCATGTTCTCAGACTGACTAGGACCTAGACAAAGTTAATTATGAAGAAGCCCTCTCTAAGTAAGAATACACAACTCAATGTTATAGAGCAATTCCCTTATCTAGTAAAGTCATTCGAATCATGATGCATAGATATATTAATTTATAAATATCAAGCTAGATTCCTCATTGGTTGAGCACCAAAATGAACAAAGACCAACAAAATTTTAATGAAAGTAATTTATTCAAACAAATTTAAATTTGAAAAACATGATTGTTCCAAATAAATATTAAAGAAAGTAAAATTGAAAAGCAACATTCAAGCTAAGGAAAGTTTGTTGAGTTTAAGCTTCTTTTTCTTTCACATCTTCTACATTCCCATTCTGAAAAGAGGATAAGATAAAATCTTCTTCCAATCCTTTTCCCACCATGAAGGTTGCCGGTGGAGATACTCTACCAAACTTAGGCAAAGGATTGCACTTGGTATTGGGCTTGTCCGGCTCTGGTAACTTACCACTATCGATTAGGTCTTAGATCTCATGCCTTAGACGAGAACATTTATCTGTTTCATGCCCTCGCATTTGATGAAATTGATAGAAGGCCTCGGCATTGAAGTTTGTTGGCAGTGGATTATGTAACGGTTGAGGAGCTAACGGTTGTAACAACCCTTTCTTTTGCAGCTTGCTAAAAACCTAAGATAGAGGTTTCCCCAATTCTGAGAATTGTCTTTTATTTCCTCGACCAGTCGCATTAATACCAACTTCATTTTGCGTGCTTTGATTGCTAAGCTGATAATTCCCTTTCTCATTCCTTCTTATTGAAAAGCGATTTTTCTCCCTTTCCCACTCTTTAATTTGTAGACCAGCTTAGAGAAGATCTTTGAAATCCCTTATAAGGGTGTGACACATCCTTTCATAGAGATTGGGTAGGACGCCTCTCACGATCATCCTTATTTGATCAGATTCATCGGGCCTTTTCTTGAGCAAAGCAGCCTTATTTCTCCATCTTTTTACATAGTCCACAAAATTCTCATTTGGCCTTTGTCTAATGGAATCAACTTCCATTAAGGTAACTTCCATTTTAGCATTGTACCCATATTGTTGAATGAAAGCCTTGTATAGCAGATCCAACTCTTTTGTGTTTCATCATCTAAGGTATTGAACCAATTTTGGACAACAGGGTCCAATGAGAGCATAAAGTACCTTAGAGTTTGAGCCTTAGTAGCTCGGGTAGACTGCATGGCAGTGATATACTACTTCATATGGAGGTGAGGATTTTCGGCTCTATCAAACTTCGCAAAAGATGGCATCTTGAACTTGTACGTAACTTCTTCATCTAGCTCAAATATTTTGTCGATCTCGAACATTTCCTCGGTTTTTAGTTTCTTCTCAAATTTCTTTTCTAAATCCGCAATCATCTTTTCAACATCAAATGTCTCAGTCTTTTCAATAGTTTCCTTCTCAATGACCTTTGGCTCCTTTTTCTCTTAAAGATCTTGGTAGTATTGAACCCAATCATCATCATCAATGATCACCTTATCATCATCAAAAGCTACTTCACCAACTTTAGCCTCCCCTTTGTTTTGTAGCTTCTTGGAGCTAGCAGATGCTTTGGCATTATTTTCTAAAATTGCAGCTAGTTGATTCTTTATGGTCTCGGCCATGGCCACTTTTATTTCTTCCATTTTGGCATTGAGGGCTTCATCCACCATTCTTTGAATTTGTTCGGGCTCCATTGCTTTTGGTGATCAAGTGATTGAGTGGTTGCTAGATTCTTCGTGTCCGGCGTAAGTTAGATTGTTGTAAGCTTTTGAACTATCGTAATCAAGGGTTGTGAGCCAGAGAGGATCAATGATATGAGATGCAAATGTACGCATGTATGCACAAATAATCAACAAAGAAAGATAATTAGGATGTTCCTTCCAACCTTATAACATCTACACACGAATGGCGAGTCTCTTTTCCTAGGTATATGGTTAACAAAATACCAATATGGGGTACCTTATTTTTGAATATTTCCCTCGAACGTTTCAACCAATAGTCATATTTTCAAAAATGGAAATCAATCCATGATAATTCCCATTAATTAGGTTTTAATTCGTTTAACCAACTAATGTAGCTTTTATGCTATATTGGATTAAAATGAAATTAAGAGGTTTATTATAGATAGATTTCTCACATGGAAAAGTAATTAATGATTCATGCCAAAAACAAGCCCATGATTAATTACTCTTAGTATAAACTAGGCTCACAATTGATCTTTGGTATTTCGTAATTGACCTAAATAATTTGCAAGCTCTTTGTAAGAAAAGGTTAGATGAAAATAATTTTGTTTCTAAGCCCATTGTAAAAAGATTTTAGAAAAAAACATATATTGGGCTTTGTATTTGGGTTATGAGCAAAAGAATTTTTGATTTGTTTTTAGAAAAGTTTTATGTCCAAAGACCATCTTGAAAAGTTTTAAAAATAGCTTTGGTCTTTTAGATTTTAAAGAAAAAATTTATTTTGAGCTTACAATGTATTTAGGTCATATTAGAAAAAGTGCAAACCAAATAAGCCATGATTTAAGCCAAGACAAATTAACCATAGTCAAACAACATGCATTTGGGGTAAAACCTAAGGAAAGTAACTAGGCCAATTACATGAGCTTTAGTCTTTGGGTTAAAAAGGCTCAGGTTCCCATAGCAAGTTTATACCAAATGGTATAAGGCTATGAGTTGTTATGCCATAATCAATCTCCATATCTTGAGTGAAAGTATGGTATCCCTTACATAACACAACACGGGTAACACGGGCGTCCTAACTCACGCACACGATGCAATCTAATATGATGCAATGGATAATATCATTATAAGAAAGAATATAATAATATAAAGACCAACGGAATCAACTTCTCTTATCCCCAGTGGAGTCGCCACTGTGAGCAGGGATTTTTGCCCCCACTCCTAGTAGAATGGTTCTTATGACTTCGACACTATTTAGGCTCGGGGCCTGAGAGAACACAGACCTAGGTCCGGAGAAAATGGAGCCACCACTCGGAAGGGCCAGGAAACAGAAAGGGGTGGATGACTCGATTCCTAAGGAATCCCCAACCCCCTAATGGGTTCGAAAAGTTGGGTATATGTGGGGAAGATGAGAAATGGGCCAACACCCCCACAACGCCCGGTTCATTGGAACTTTCCTCCTTTACAAGTCTTAATATTATAAAATTATTAAGTATAACAATATTATCCATATTACATGCAACAATTGAAATAAAGCATCATTATATTAAAATCAAAGTAATGTCCAAACAAAGCAAATAAATGGACACCCATCCGAATATGGAAGCATGCCCTTACATCATCCATGTCTAAGCTAAATAGGACACCCACCATGAGGTAGAAACATGTCCTTTACATTGGTATAAAATATAAAAGCAATTTAAATTACATAGAACTTAATTAATGAGGTACCCACAAAGTGGAAACTTACCTCTTACAACATTTGGAAATCAAAATAAATCGATAAAGGTAAATAACCATTCATCATAAATAAATCATTCATCAAAGATATTAAACATCAATAGAAAGTAAACATCCATCCATGATAAATTAAATAAATCAAGCATTGAACTTAAATAAATCAAAGCATATAATAAACTATATAATCAAATAAGGTAAGTACAGATAAAAATTCAAGTTTACTATTTCTCATTTAAAGTTCTTTAATAAATATTTAGAGTTTTGGAATTTATTGGTTTAGGTTACAATAAGTTTTAAGGGAATTGAAATGGATTAAGGTTTTATAATTTAGGAGATTGATAAAGTTCTTTGATTAACAAAATTAGGGTTTGAGGAGTAAAATCATGAAATTAGGGTTTGGATATTAAAACATTAGGTTTATGATTATTAGCTACTAGATTGTTGTTTTTAGGCTTATTGTGTTGAATTTTAATATTTAGGTTTATAAGGTTTTAAGATTTTAAGGATTAGGGTTTAGGAAAATTAGGGTTTAGGTTTACTAGTTTGGGGTTACTATATTGATTTTGGAATTGAAGAAAATAATTTAGAGTTTATAAAGTTTTTTGAAATTGGCAAGATGATTTATGGTTTTTTTGAAATAGAAAATATTTTTTTAGGGTTTTTGGAAATAAAAGGATCAATTTAGTGTTTTAAGGTTTTGGAAAATTGGAAAGCAGATTATGGTTTTGGGAATTAGTAAAATGATTTAAGGTATTGGAAAGTTGGAAAGTAGATTAGGATTTTAAGATTTTGAAGATATAGATTAGGGTTCTTAGGTTTTAGAAGAAACAAAAAAAATAATTTTAAGATTTTTGGAAAACAAAGAAACGAATTAAGGTTTTTAAAATCAAAAGAAACAATTTATTGATTGAAGCTACTGTAAGGAAAAAAGAGATTAAATATTCAAACTTTCATTTGTTGGTTCCACCAAAAATTGCTTCTTGGATGAACAAGGACAAAGGCAAGATGGCTGCCTTTGATGGATTGATTACTTGGTTGCTAATTCTTCTCTCAAAAAGTTCGATTGTTTTCACTGCCAAAAAGAATTTTTAAAGTCCGATCTCCTTTCAAAGTTTTTCCCCAGTTTTTCCTCCTTTTCCTTTATGTGTATTTTCTTATTTATAAGAAATTTTGGAAGCTTAATTTGAATTGTTTAAGGAATTTATCATTAATTAGGAAAAGAAAACCGAAACCAAATAGAATTTGGTTTCGAAAAAAATTAAGTCAGAAAATTTTGCTGGCGAAAAAACTGCTGCGGGCCGCTGTGGAAACTTGAAAGGGCGCAAGAGCGAAATTGGCTGTGGGCCATTTCGCTTGCAGGATTTCCCTGCAGGCGAAATGGCCCAAGGCCATTTCGTCCAACACTTTCGGCGATGAATTTTTTCGTCGCCGATTTTTATTTTTATGTTTATTTATTCATTTATTTATTATTATTATTTTATAAATATAATTATAAAAAATAAATACTAAAACAAATATTATTTAATTAAGATATCACAAAAATTATTTTGGACTAAATAAAATATATTGGACCGAACTGGGTCAAAAATTAAGGGTCTACAGTTTGCCCCTGCTTGAACGATCTGAGACTTTAGTAAAGGAGAGTGAAAAGCAATAAGACTTAATTTTTATTAGATGGTTGAGGTTTTGGGTTTTGGACCTGATTTTAGATTTGGATACTGGATCCTAAACTAGACCTAGATACTCGATCCTAAACTGGATTTGGATACTTGATCCTAACTGGATTTAGACACTCGATCCTAAATTGGATTTGGATACTCGATCCTAATTGGATTTGGATACTCAATCCTAACTGGATTTGGATACTCGATCCTAAACTAGACTTGGATATTGGATCCTGAACTAGATTTTGATACTCGATCCTAACTGGATTTGGATACTTGATCCTAAACTAGATTTGGATACTCGATCCTAACTTGATTTGGATACTCAATCTTAAATGGAATTGGATACTCGATCCTAATTGGATTTGGATACTCGATCATAAATTGATTTGGATACTCGGTCCTAAATTGGATTGGGATACTCAATCCTAACTGGATTTGGATACTCGATCCTAAATTTGATTGGGATACTCGATCCTAACTGGATTTGAATACTCGATCCTAAATTGGATTGGGATACTCGATCCTAAATTGGATTCGGACACTCGATCCGAAAATAAATTGGGATGCTCAATTCTAACTGGATTTGGATACTCGATCCTAAATTGATTTGGATACTCAATCCTAAATTGGATTGGGATACTCGATCCTAACTGGATTGATTTGGGTACTCGGACCCGTGATTGGGTACTTTAAATCGAGATTGAATTCGATTTGATTGACCTTTTATCAGTTGAGGATTCTGGCTTAACTTGATGTCCCATTCTTTTGTCTTTCTTTCGCAAAAATTCAGCTATTTTTAGTTGGCCCTCATATCTTCTCCTTGCCCTCCTATGTGGCAACATATTTGCAAGTGAGTTTGAAAATGTTTTATATGCAAACTCAAAAAATTTAAAAGGAGAAACTTTGCCCCCTGTGTAAGCTCAAACCCATGATTTTTCTATGCGGGCTCTGATTGATTTTTTGTTGTCTAGTTCTTCGCACAAGCACGCATTTCTTCTCTTTGCAAAATTACTGGAACTTTCTCAAGCAATGGGCCTTTTATGCCCCCCTGATTTGATATATGCTTTTTATTGAATCTTTGGTTGGGTTGGACCAATTCAAGTCAAAATGTCCTTATAAACCAAATGGAAGCCTTTTGTTGCTTTAGGTAAAAGAGAACTCAGTTGGCTTTCTGAACCGCCTTTTTATGTTTTATTTTTTTTTCCTTTTTCTTTTCTTCTTTTCTTTTCTTCTTTTCTTCTTTTCTTTTATTTTCATTCTTTTTTCTTTCTTTTTTGGTTCTAGCTCAAACAGAGTTGTCTTGTTTGTAACAACTTGGGTTTCCAATAATGGATGAGTGGAGAAGTACAAATCTTCTTTAATAGGGATAAATCATTTGTTACTCTGATGCTTTCTTGATATATTAGAGATATTAGGAAAACTTCAACTACCCTTATGGTCTTAAAACCATCAACTACCCTTATGGTCTTGAGAACTTCAACTATCTTCATGGTCTTGAGAACTTCAACTATTCTCATGGTATTGAGAACTTCAACTATCTTCATGGTATTCATTTCTTTCTTTGATCTTCTTGCCTCTTTAGTGATCATAAGACTTGTCAAAAGTATCACAACAGCTCAGGGTAGGTTAGTGAGGTTATATGCCAATGAAAAAAAAGCTAAAATTTTATTAAGGCTCAAAGGGACAACTAGGGATTGATATTTAATAGGGTGGATGCAAGACGTTGGTTCGTCAAACAATGCCTAGATCATTTCTCTCTTAATTAAGCAGAGTTCAATTTCACCTCGAAAGTTTGTCAAAGCATGTTCTATGACTGACTAGGACCTAGACAAAGTTAATTATGCTGGAGCCCTCTCTAAGTAAGCATACACAACTCAATGCTATACAGTTATTCCCTTATCTAGTAAAGTCATTCGAATCATGATGCATAGATATATTAATTTATAAATATCAAGCTAGATTCCTCATTGGTTGAGCACCAAAATGAACAAAGACCAACAAAATTTTAATGAAAGTAATTTATTCAAACAAATTTAAATTTGAAAAACATGATTGTTCCAAATAAATATTAAAGAAAGTAAAATTGAAAAGCAACTTTCAAGCTAAGGAATGTTTGTTGAGTTTAAGCTTCTTTTTCTTTCACATCTTCAACATTCCCATCTTGAAAAGAGGATAAGATAAAATCTTCTTCCAATCCTTTTCCCACCATGAAGGTTGCTGGTGGAGGTACTCTACCAAACTTAGGCAAAGGATTGCACTTGGTATTGGGCTTGTTCGGCTCCGATAGCTTACCACTATCGATTAGGTCTTAGATCTCATGCCTTAGATGAGCACATTTATCTGTTTCATGCCCTCCCATTTGATGAAATTGACAGAAGGCCTCGGCATTGAAGTTTGGTTGCAGTGGATTATGTAACGGTTGAGGAGCTAATGGTTGTAACAACCCTTTCTTTTGTAGCCTGCTAAAAACCCGAGATAGAGGTTTCCCCAATTTTTAGAATTTTCTTTTACTTCGTTGACCAGTTGCATTAATACCAACTTCTTTTTGCGTACTTTGATTACTAGGTTGATAATTCCCTTTCTCATTCCTTCTTATTGAAAAGTGATTTTTCTCCCTTTTCCACTCTTCAATTTGTAGACCAGCTTGGAGAAGATCTTTGAAATCCCTTATAAGGGTGTGAGACATCCTTTCACAGAGATTGGGCAGGATGCCTCTCACGATCATCCTTATTTGATCAGATTCATCGGCCCTTTTCTTGAGGAAAGTAGAGAAGACTCCATATGAGATAACTACCTTAATCGAAGAAAAATTTGAAGATTTTTTGCTTTATGATTTTGATTTTGATTTTAATTTGTCTGCTTTGTATAAGGATGATGATGTTTTCTTTTTCAAAATGAATGCAATAAAGTCTAATTTTGCTTACTTATGTGATGTTTCTCCTGATGATTGCATACATTCAAATAGTGGTTACATGAGCATCTTTAATATTAACTCTGTTGATACGTAGTCATTAAATTTGGGAACAACCAAAGATCCTAAAAACATTAGCATAGCATTTGACCTTACTCTTGATGAGAGAGAGAGAGATTTGAAAAAATATTTAAAAATATGAAGAAGTATTTGCTTGGTCTTATGAGAATATGCTTGGAATAGATCGAGACATAATCAAACAAAAGCTTAGGCGATTATGACCTGAATGGGATGAATTGGTTAAAGAAGAAGTCACTAAACAAATACTAGTAAAGTTCATTGAAGTGATAGAATATCCAAATTGGCTAGCCAATATAGTAGTCGTGCCAAAGAAAGATGGAAGAATTAAGGTCTCTGTGGACTATAGAGATTTAAACAAGGCTTCCCCTAATGATTTTCCTTTACCCCATATAGATGTTCTCATTGATAGTGCAGCCTCTAGTGTGCTACACTCATTTGTAGATGGATTTTTCAGATACAACCAAGTGTTAATGGCCCAAGATGATAAAGCCAAAACCGCTTTCATTACTACATTGGGTATATTTTGTTATAGGGTGATGCCCTTTAGATTAAAAAATGCTAGAGCAACCTACCAAAGGATGTCCACCATATTATTTCATGACATGATACACAAAGAAGTCGAAGTATATGTTGATGATATAATGGTAAAATCAGATACAAGGGAACAACACTTCCAAAACATAGAATTATTCTTTGATAGAGCATTGAAATATAAGCTAAGATTAAACCTGAAGAAGTGTGTATTCGGGGTTACCTCAGGCAAATTGTTGGGACATGTGATTGGTCCAAATGGCATTGAGATTGACCTTAACAAAGTTAAAGCAATTAGGGATATGCCAGCCCCTAAGATGGATTGAGAAGTTTGGGGATTCATTGGTAAATTACAATACATTAGCAGGTTTATAGCAAAGCTCACCACAATCTGTGAGCCTATCTTCAAGTTGCTTAAAAAGAATCAGTCGGTCCTGTGGAATGAATAGTGTCAAAAGGCATTTGAATGAATAAAAGAGTATTTGCTGAATCCACCTATTTTGAAACAACCTAAACCCGGTAAACCCCTATTACTATAATTAGCAGTAGAAGAAGAGATAGTAGGAGCCATGCTAGCCCAAGCAGATGAGTCAGGGATTGATCACGCAGTTTACTATTGAGTAGACAGCTCCGACCTTATGAAATTAACTATAGTATCATTGAAAAGACCTATATAGCTGTGGTTTGGTCTTCTAAAAAGTTGCGGCATTACTTTCAATCTTATAGTGTGCAAGCAATTTCCAGGTTGGATCCAATGAAGTACTTAAGGGAGACACCCTCTTTAATTTGGAAGTATGTGTGATGGTTGATAATTTTGGAAGAATTTAAGATTGAGTATTTAACCAGGAAAACAATCAAAGGAAGAGCAGTGGCAGAATTCTAGGCCCAATAACCATTACCGAATAGCGAAGAGGTAGTCTTGGAATTTTTGGATGAACATTTAAAGGCCATTGAAGTACAGGGATGGAAAATGCATTTTGATGGGGCAGTGAATAGGAAAGGAGCAGGTTTGAGAGTCATACAAGAATCGCCAGAAGGGAAACTTATCCCTTTAGCCAAAAAGCTAAAATTCAGTGCAACCAATAATATGGTGGAATATGAAGCATGTATCTTTGATTTGAAAACCCCACTGATTATGAAGGCGGATAAGGTAGAAGTCTTTGGCTATTCATTTCTAGTAGTATCCCAAGTAAATGGGGAGTGGGAGTTGAAAGAAGAGAAATTAAAACCATACCACCATTACTTAACCATGATGAAGAAGAACTTTAAGGATTGGAGGTTTATACACTTACCAAGAGAAGAAAACCAGATGGCTGATGCCCTAGCCACATTGGCTTCGGTATAAGAAAATCCTGTCAACTTATTCCTCAATCCTCTGGTTTTGACCAATTCATCAACTCCTTGCTATGAATATGAGATAACCATGGAAACTGATACAGACCATGATGTGTGGCATGATACTATAAGATGGTTTTTGAAGGAAATGGAATACTCGCTGTGGGCAACAAAGAAAGAAAAAAGAGCCATAAGGAGGTGGTCCTTACAATACATCACCTTCCATGGATAGTTATATTGAAGATGGCCTGATGGGGGTGCACTTGAGATGCTTGAGGAAGCCTGAAGTAAAGCATATCATGTCAGAAATACACGCGGGAAGTTGTAGTCCACACATGAGTGGTTTAGCCCTAGTTAAAAAGATAATTCGATAAGGTTACTACTGGTTGAATGGAGAGAGATTGTATTGAGTTTGTAAAGAAGTGCCATCAATCTTAGATGTATGGTAATTTGAATCACATGCCTCCTGAAGAATTGCATTCTATGTCTTCACCCTAGCCCTTTGCCACTTGGGGGATCGACATTATAGGAGGGATACATCCAACAGCCTTAAATGGTATCCGTTTTTTTGTAGTAGCGGTAGATTATTTTTCAAAATGGGTCAAAGCCAAATCCTTCAACAAATTGGGAGCAAGTCAAATGGCTAGATTTATTGAAAAGAATCTCATATGCAGATATGGGGTCCCGCATAGTGTGATATCAGACAAGGGGGTGCAGTTTCATGGAGCAGTTAAGGATTTATTCTCAAAGTACCAAATCCATCATCACCAATCCTCTCCTTATAGACCAAAGGCTAATGGTGCAGCAGAAGCAACAAATAAGACAATTAGGTAAATTCTATCCAAGATGACCAAGACATACAGGGATTGGGCAGAAATGCTTCCTTTTGCTTTGTGGGGATATAGAAGAAGTGTGCTAACACTGACTGGAATGACACTGGTCTCTTTGGTTTAAGGGATGGAAGCAGTGTTGCCAATTGAAACTGAGATCAAGTCATTAAGAGTGGTCTTGGAAGCTGAACTGCCTGAAATGGAATGAGTAGATATACACAATTAGCTTTACTAGAGGAGAGAAGGTTAAATGCACTGTATCATCATCAACTGTATCAAAAGGAGGATAGCTCGGGCCTATGATAGAAGGGTTAAGATCAGAAAACATAGAGTCGGGGATTTAGTATTAAAACAATGTAAGCCTAATTTATCTTATCCAAGAGGAAAATTTAGGCCTAGCTGGGAAGGACCATATATTGTGAAACAAGTCATAAACAAGGGTGTAGTGAAGTTATCAAACATGGACGGGAATGAGTTTAGTGAGCCAGTGAACATTAATAGGTTGAAGAGGTTTTATGTATAAGAAAGAGAAAAAGAAAGAGAGCTCATTGGGTTAACAACCCAAAAAGGGCGGCCTAGGCAACAATTAGGGCTAAGTGAGAAAATCGTCAATTAGAAAATCCAAAAGGGCTAGTTGGAAATAGGAGTGATCTTGTGTATGCTAGCTTTATGTTTGGTTGTTCCCCAATTTAATATAACATAATTAATATTAAAATTATTCTATGTGCATTATTTTAGGTATTTGACCACATATGGATAAAACAAATAGACACAATAGCAAAAGGTGATGACGAATTATAAAAGGAAAAGAAACATCTCTTATTTTTACTTTTATTATTATTATTTTTTAGAAATTGGCAAATGTAAAATCTATGGCAGACGATAAGTGTGACGTGTAGGCCAGCTAAGCTTCAGCTGATCCAAGTAAGCTTCAGTCAGACAAGGCATGTCCAAATCAAGAGTAAAATTGGAACCTCATGGCTCATCTTCATATTGATGGTCAAGCCGGCGAGGATCATAACAAGTACTTCGACAAAGAGCAGCAAGAGGAATATACATCAAGTACGTCTGAATGGTGATATGAGAAATCTTCCACAAAGGTACTAACCAACGAATGTCGACTTCAGCAAGAGAACGGATCCAGTCAACCCAGTCAGCATATGAAGAAGCAGGGTGGAGTAGTTTTCTAGCAGAATGATGTCACGGCAGATATCTGGAAAAATCCATAGATGGAGTATCAAGCAAGCATAGATGCTCCTGGAGCCAAATCTATAAGTAAAAATTAAAAATTTAAAGAAAAAAGAAGGGTCCGCTAAGTTGAAAACACGCAAGGGCAACTTAGGCAAAAATTAGGACAGCTCGTTAGTTCCAAAAACCCACATGGGTGGACTAAGCAAAAATTAGAGCAATATAAAATATAATAAAAAAAAGGGGTCTGCTAAGTTGAAAACCCGCATGGGAAGCTTAGGCAAAAATTAGGATAGCTCGCTAGTTCCGAAAACCCGCATGGGTGGACTAGGCAAAAATTAGAGCAATAAAAAATATTTATACAAAAAAAGAGAAAAACCTAAATTGAAAACCCAAAAGGGCAGTTTAGGTAATTACCTAAAGTAACAATGGACTCCCGGTCAATTTCTTTGACAATCCTGATTTAAGTTGGTCTAATACAACTAAAGTCTCAGCTAAGATCACGGGTATCAGCGACAAACCTCCTTCCATTTGCTCCATGATATCCAATACTCGTGGATCAATATCGCCATCAGAAGAAACAAGCAAGAATTGTCAAGCAAGCATAGACAAAGCATACTGTGAGCGGAGATTTTTGTCCCCACTCCCGGTGGAATGGTTGTTACGACTTCAGCACTGTTTAGGCTCGAGGCCTTAGAGAACACGGACCTAAGTTCGGAGAAAATGGAGTCGCCACCTGGACGGGCCGGGAAAAAAGAAAGGGGTGTATGACTCAATTCCTAATGAATCCCCAACCCCCTAATGGGTTCATAAAGTTGGGTATGTGTGGGGAATGTGAGAAATGGCCCAGCACCCCCACAATGCCCGATTCATTTGAACCTGCCTCTTTTACAGGTCTTAATATTATAAAATTCTTAAATATAACAATATTATCCATATTACACACAATAATTAAAATAAAGTATTGATATATTGAAAATCAAAATAATGTCCAAGCAAAACAAATAAATGGACACCCATCTGAAGATGGAAACATGCCCTTACATAATCCATGCCTAAATAGGACACCCACCGAAATGTAGAAACATGTCTTTTACATTGGTCTAAAATATAAAAGCTTATTTAGATTACATGATATTTAACTAATGAGGTACCCACAAAGTGGAAACATACCTCTTACAACATTTGGAAATCAAAATAAATCGATAAAGCAAAATAACCATTCATCATAAATAAATCATTCATCAAAGATATTAAACATCAATCAAAATATAAACATTCATCCATGATAATTTAAATAAACCAAACATTGAACTTAAATAAATTAAAGCATATAATAAACTACATAATCACATAAAACAAATAAAGATACAAATTGATGTTTACTGTTTCTATTTAAGATTCTTTATTTAATATGTCTAGGGTTTTGGAATTTATGGGTTTAAGCTACTGTAAGTTTTAAAGGAATTGAAATGGATCAAAGTTTTATAATTTAAGAGGTTGATAAAGTTCTTTGATTAACCAAATTAGTGTTATGAAATTAGGGTTTTGGATATTAAAACATTAGGTTTATGATTATTAGCTACTAAATTGTTGTTTTTAGGCTTACTGTGTTTGAATTTTAATATTTAGGTTTATAAGGTTTTAAGGTTTAAATGATTAGGGTTTAGAAAAATTAGGGTTTAAGAAAACTAGGGTTTAAGGTTAGCTAGTTTGGGTTACTGTCTTGGTTTTGAAGTAGAATTAGGGTTTTTAGTATTTCGGAGAATTTATTTGATTTTAGAATTTGGAAAAATAATTTATAGTTTTGTAGACCCTTAATTTTTGACCCAGTCCGGTCCAATATATTTTAAATTTTGTGTTGTCCAAAATATTTTAATTAGTCCAAAATAATTTTTTTTATCTTAATTAAATAATATTTGCTTTAGCATTTAATTTTTATAACTAATAAAAAATAAAAAAATCAGCGACGAAAATCGGCGATGAAAAATTTCATCGCCGAAAAGGGTTGAGGCAAAATGGCCAGCAGGCCAATTTTCACCCACAGCCCGTAGCCACCTGCGGCAAATTTTTTCGCTATCGGAATTTTTTCGCAGCAGTTTTTTTTTTTGCCAGAGCAATTTTTCCGCAGCAGTTTTTTTTGCCAGCGAAATTTTTTCGACGCAAATTTTTTCGAAACCAAATACAATTAGGTTTCAGTTTTCTTTTCTTAATTAATGTTATATTCCGTGAATAACTAGAATTAATAAAAAAAAATCTTCTATAAATAAGTAATAAAACAACACAAAAAGGGGATGAATTTTAGGGGAAAAAGTTAGGACCGAAATTAAGAAGGAAAAGTTAAAAGAATCAATCGGACTTTTGAGAGAAGCAAACAAGCAAATTCAATCCATCAAAGGCAACCATCTTGCCTTTGTACTTGTTCATCTAAGAAGCAATTTTTGGTGGAACCAATGAATGAAGGTTTGAATCTCTAATTTTTTTATTTTCTCACAGTAGCTTTAATAAATCGTTTATTCTATTTCCAAAAACCCTAAAAATCATTCTTCTGTTTCTTCTAAACCATAAATCCCTAAAAAGTTTCTTCTAAACCTAAGAACCCTAATTTGTTTCTTCTGTCTCCAAACACCCTAATTCATTTCTTTTATTTTCAAAAACCATAAAAACCTTAAATCGTTTCTTTTGTCTCCAAAAACTTCAAGAACCCCAAATCATTTTATTAATTCCCAAAACCCTAAACTTTATTCCAAAAGCCAGTAGCCTTATTTTTAAGAATCAAAAGCTTTAACCTTAATTAATCCTTCTTTCCAAAATCACACAGTAAGCATTATTCTTTTAAAAATAACACTAGTTTCTTCCAATTTCAATACCCTATTTTTTTAAATATTAAACCCTAAAATCTTAATTTTCAACACCGAAACCTACAATCCTAGAAGCATTATTCTTTTAAAAATAACACTAGTTTCTGCCCCTTGACCCCCGCCCGCTAACCGGCTAGCTGGACCACCATATGGGTTCGGGTCATTATTTATTTATGCATTATAAATATTTATGTTTTACTTCCATTATTATGATTATTCAAAATACAAATAGTAAACCCAAAACCAATTAATCTAAAACTTAAATTTCCTAATTTCATAATTTTACTCATTTGATCAATCAAAGAACCTTACTAATTTCCTAAATTATAAAACCCTAATCATTTTTAATTCCCTTAAAACTTATAGTAGCTTAAATCAATAAATTCTAAAACCCAAAACAATAAATAAAGAATCTTAAATAAAAACAGTAGCCTTAATTTGTATTTTTTTTACTTGCTTTATTCTTAGATTTGATTGCATAGTATGTTTCTACCTTTCGGTGGGTGTCCTATTTAGGCATGGGATGTAAGGACATGTTTCCAACCTCAGATGGGTGTCCATTTATTTGCTTTGTTTGGACATTGTTTTGATTCTTAATATAACAATGCTTTATTTTAATTATTGTGTGTAATATGGATAATATTGTTATATTTAAGAATTTTATAATATTAAGACCTGTAAAGGAGGCCGGTTCTAATGAACCGGGCGTTGTGGGGGTGCTGGGCCATTTCTCACCTTTCCCACACGTACCCAACTTTTCAAACCCATTAGGGGATTGGGGATTCCTTAGGAATCGAGTCATCCACCCCTTTTTTCCCGGCCCGTCCGGGTGGCGACTCCATTTTCTTCGAACTTAGGTCCGTGTTCTCTATGGCCTCTAGCCTAAACAGTGCCGAAGTCGTAAGAACCATTCCACCAGGAGTGGGGGCAAAAATCCCCGCTCACAGTGGCGACTCCACTGGGGATAAGAGAAGTTGATTCCATTGGTCTTTATATTATTCTATTCTTTCTTATAATGATATTATCCGTGTTGTGTTATGTAAGGGATACCATACTTTCACTCAAGGTATGGAGATCGAGAATGGCATAACCACTCATAGCCTCGTACCATTTGGTATATACTTGTTATGGGAACCTAAGCCTTTTTACCCAAAGACTAAAGCTCATGTAATTTGCCTAGCTACTTTCCTTAGGTTTTACCCTAAATGCATGTTGTTTAACTATGGTTAATTTATCTTGGCTTAAATCATGGCTTATTTGTTTTGTTCTTTTTTCTAATATGACCTAAGTATATTGTAAGATCAAAATAAATTTTTCATTAAAATCCAAAAGGCCAAAGCTATTTTCAAAACCTTTCAAGATGGTCGTTGGATATAAGACTTTTCTAAAAATAAATAAAAATTTCTTTTGCTCATAGCCCAAATACTAAGCCCAAAATCCATTTTGTTTAAGATCTTTTTACAATGGGCTTAGAAACAAAATTTTTTTTATCCAACCTTTTTCTTACAAAGAGCTTGCAAATTATTTAGGTTAATTAAGAAATACCAAAAATCAATTGTGAGCCTAGTTTATACTAAGAACGATTAATCATGGGCTTGTTTTTGGCATGAATCATTAGTAATTTTTCAAGTGAGAAATCTACTTATAATAAACCTCTTAATTTAGTTTTAATCCAATATAGCATAAAAGCTACTTTAGTTGGTTAAATGGATTAAAACCTAATTAATGGGAATTATCATAAATTGATTTCCATTTTTGAAAATATAACTATTGGTTAAAACGTCCGAGGGAATTATTGGTATTTTGTTAACCATATTACCTAGGAAAAGAGACTCACCATTCGTGTGTGGATGTTATAAGGTTGGAAGGAACGTCCTAATTATCTTTCTTTGTTGATTGTTTGTGCATAGATGCATACATGCATACATTTGCATCTCATATCATTGATACATTCTGGCTCACAGCCCTGGATTACGAAAGTTTAAAAGCTTACGACAATCTAACCTATGCCGAAGATGAAGTATCTAGCAACAACTCAATCACTTGCTCACCAAAAAAAATGGATCCTAAACAAATTCAAAGAATGGTGGATGAAGCCCTCAATGCCAAGATGGAAGAAATAAAAGAGGCCATGGCTGAGACTGTGAAGAATCAATTGGCTGTAATTTTAGGAAATAATGCCGAAGCGTCTGCTAGTACCAAGAAAGATAAAGGGAAGACTAAAGTTAGTGAAGTAGCTTTTGATAATGATAAGGTGATCATTGATGATGATTGGGCTCAATACTACCAAGATCCTCAAGACAAAAAGGAGCCAAAAGTTATTGAGAAGGCAACTATTGAAAAGACCGAGACATCCGATGTTGAAAAGATAATTACTGATTTAGAAAAGAAATTTGAGAAGAAGTTGAAAATTGAAGAAATATCCGAAGCTGACAAATTATTTGAGCTAGATGAAGAAGTTCTGTACAAATTCAAGATGCCATCTTTTGCGAAGTTTGATGGAACTAGAAATCCTCATCTCTATGTGAAGCATTATATCACTACTGTGCAGTCTGCCCGAGCTACTAAGGCTCAAACTCTGAGGTACTTCATGCTCTCATTGGACCCTATTGTCAAAAATTGGTTCAATAACTTAGATGATGGAACACAAAAGAGCTGGGATCTGCTTTACAAAGCCTTCATCCAACAATATGGATATAATTTCTAGATGGAAGTTACCTTAATGGAAGTGGAGTCCATTAGGCAAAGGCCAAATGAGAATTTTGTGGATTATGTGAAGAGATGGAGAAACAAGGCTGCTTTTCTCAAGAAAAGGCCCAATGAATTTGATCAAATAAGGATGATAGTCAAAGGAGTCCTGCCCAGCCTCCGTGAAAGGATGTCTCACACCCTTATAAGGGATTTCAAAGATCTTCTCCAAGCTGGTCTACAAATTGAAGAGTGGGAAAGGGAGAAGAATCGCTTTTCAATAAGAAGGAATGAGAAAGGAAATTATCAACCGAGCTATCAAAGCACACAAAAAGAAGTTGATGTTAATGCCACTAGTCAAGGAGGAATGAGGCAGTTTTTAGAATTAGGGAAGCCACTGTCTTGGGTTCTCAATAAGCTACAAAAGAAGGGATTGTTACAACCCTTGACTCCTCGTCCTTTGCCTAATCCTCTTCCACCTAACTTTGATACTAATGCATTTTGCCAATTCCATCAAAGGCCTGGACACGAAATGGACAATTGTATGAAGTTGAGGCATGAGATCCAGAATTTAATTGATGATGGCAAGTTTCCTGAGTCGGATAAGGCCAATACCAAAGTTAATCCATTTCCAAGGTTCAACAGGGTGCCACCAGCAGCAACCTTCATGGTAGGAAAAGGATTAGAAGAGGATTTTGTTTTATCATCCTTTCAAGATGGGGATATTGAAGATATGAAAGGAAAAGAAGCTTAAACTCAACAAACTTTCCTTAGCTTGAATGTTGCTTTTCAATTTTACTTTCTTTAATATTTATTTGGAACTATCGTGTTTTTCAAATTTAAATTTGTTTGAATAAATTACTTTTATCAAAAATTTTGTTGGTCTTTGTTCATTTTGGTGCTCAACCGATGAGGAATTTAGCTTGATGTTTATAAATTAATGTGTCTAGGCATCATAACTTGAATGACTTTACTAGATGAGGGAATTGCTCTATAGCATTGAGTTGTGTATGCTTACTTAGATAGGGCTCCTGCATAATTACCTTTCTCTAGGTCCTAGTCAATCTTAGAACATGCTTTGACAAACTTTTGAGGCAGAATTGAACTCAGCTTATTTAAGGGAGATATGATCTAGGCATTGTTTAGTTAGCCAACAACTAGTATCCACCCTATTAAATACCAATCCCTAGTTGTCCCGTTGAGCCTTCAAAAAATTTTAGCTTTCTTTTCATTGGCTTACAAACCCCAATAACCTACCCTGAGCTGTTGTGATACTCTTGACAAGTCTTATGATCACTAAGATGAAGAGGCAAGATGATCAAAGAAAGAAATGAATACCATGAAGATAGTTGAAGTTCTCAAGACCATGAAGATAGTTGAAGTTCTCAAGACCATGATGATAGTTGAAGTTTTCAAGACCATGAAGATAGTTGAAGTTCTTAAGACCATAAAGATAGTTGAAGTTCTCAAGACCATAAGGGTAGTTGATGTTTCCAAGACCATAAGGGTAGTTAAAGTTTTCAAGACCATAAGGGTAGTTGAAGTTCCCTTAATATCTCTAATATATCAAGACAACATCAACATCAGAATAACAAATGATTTATCCCTGTTAAAGAAGATTTATGTTACTCCACTCATCCATTATTGGAAACCCAAGTTAGTACAAACAAGACAAGCTAGAACCAAACAAAAAAAAATAAGAGAAAAGAAAGAAGAAGAAGAAAAGAAAAAGGAAAAAAGAAAAAAAAGAAAAAAAAAGAAGAAAAAAAAAGAAAGAAAAAAATATAAAACCCAAAAAGGCGGTTCAGAAAGCCAACTAAGTTCTCTTTCACCTAAAGCAGAAAAAGGTTTCCATTTGGTTTATAAAGACATATTGACTTGAATTGTTCCAACCCAGCCAAAGATTCAATCAAAATCAAAGAAAAAGGAGAAAGACCATTCAGTTCTTGAAAGTTCTACACTTGACAGTCTTATAAGGAAGAAGGACAAAATGATAAAATGCTCAAAGAAAGGGAATATAAAGAGAAGGAAAAGGGAAGAGTAAGAAAAATAAAGAGAAAGAAAAAGGAAAAGAAGAAAAGAAATGAATTTTGGAACAAAACTTTATGCAAGGGCAAAGACTGTTCTAATCGAGATCTAGATTAATGCCAAGAAGATAGAAGGAATTTGGAGTCTAGCATGATTACCTCCAAGCTGCCTAAAGTTCAAACAAGAAATTTGTAGTGTGAAGGTTTTCCCATTGTGTCACATCAGCTCCAACTTACAAATGGCCTTCATTTAAACCTATGTCCTTTATAGACCCCATTTCAAGCCTATTAAAGACCTGTTGATCTCTCTTGCTAGGTAGAGTCTATTAGTGGAGACAGTTTGAATAAGCATGCATATGAGATAGACGATATTTAAACTAAAATGAGACCTTTGATAGAGTAATGTGTATGTGCCTATCTGAAGTGCAACAATTCTTGCTTAAATAGAAATAATTCCCGAGTTTAGTGCGGTAACTAGGGTTGTCATGTTATAGATATGCTAATTTGAAAAATCAAGTCCTGAGGTACATTGACATTGATTTGGCAAAGCCAACATTTGATTTCAAAATAAAAATTCAAAAAACCAAAAACAAAAAAAATGTTTTGTCATACAAAGCCTTCAAGTTAAGGGAAGTATATTGAACCTCCACAGGACATATTGGGCAAAGGAAATGATTATTGGCAACGTTATGAAGAAACTACCAACTGACATGCTGAAATATAGTTTGAAAAGGATGTATCCCTAACTCTGCAACTTGGGGTCTCCACCACTCATGTTTTTAACATCTTGAAGATAAAAGCCACAAATGCAATGCTTTTCAATCATTCCAATGCAAGACTTGAACGAGCGTCAAAAAGGAACCAATGAAAACACTTCTGCTGATCACCTCGGTCTGTGAGTTGATGGAACGACGGTAAGTATATTCATGCATATCATGCATACATGAGCATATCATATTGCACTTTCTTGTCTTGTATTGTCTATTCATTTTCAAAGTGAACAGCAAATACCTTGCGAACTAAAGAATCAAAAGAATATATTGAATCAAGGGGCATGGAAAGCTTATTTGCTTGTGGAAGCTCCAGTCATTTTGCAAAACAAGAAATACATGCTTGTGCGAAGAACTAGACGGCAAAAACATCAATCAGAGCCAGCATAGAAAAATCATGGGTTTGAGCCTACACAGGGGGCAAAGTTTCTCCTTTTCAATTTTTTGAGTTTATATACCAAATATTTTCAAACTCACTTGTAAAATATTTTTCCACGCAGGGGGCAGGAGAAGATATGAGAGCCAACTAAAAATAACTGAATTTTTGCAAAAAGGAAGAACAAAAGAATGGAACATTAGAACTATCAAAAGAATGAAGATGCAAGAGAAAAAAGATCATTTCAGCTAAAAGAGCTGAAGCCAGGGTAAAGACCCGACCTCCAATGGATAAAGATCCATGTTCCAAGGGTGAAGACCTGATCTCAAATGATGAAGATCCATGTCTCAAGGGTAAAGACTTGATCTCAAATGATGATGATCCATTTTCAAGAGTGAAGACCCAATCTCAAAGGATGAAGATCCATTTTTCAAGGGTGAAGACCTAATCTCAAAGGATGAAGATCCATTTTCATGGGTAAAGACCCAATCTCAAAGGATGAAGATCCATTCTGAGGGTGAAGAACCACCATGTATAGAACAGCCGGAGCAGTCAGACTTTTCAACTGATAAAAGGTTAGTCAAACTTAGTCTCGGGTCCAAGCACCCAAATTAAATTCAATCTCGGGACCAGAACCCAAATTTTTCTTAGGTCCAAAACCTAGAATCTCTTCTACGTCTAGAACTTAGCTCGGGTCTAGAAAACCCAAATTTTCCTTAGGTCCAGAACCTAGAATATCTTTTAATTCCATAACTTATATTGGGTCCAAGTACCCAAATCAAATTAATCTCGGGTCCATAACCCAAATTTTCCTTAGGTCCAGAACCCAAATTTCCCTTAGGTCCAGAACCTAGAATCTCTTTTAAGTCCAGAACTTAGCTCGGGTCCAGAATCCAAATTACCCTTAGGTATAGAACCTAGAATCTTTTCTAAGTCCATAACTTAGCTCGAGTCTAGAACCCAAATTTTCCTTAGGTCCAGAACCTAGAATCTCTTCTAAGTCCAAAACTTAGCTCGGTCCAGAACCCAAATTTTCCTTAGGTCTAGAACCTAGAATCTCTTCTATGTCCAGAACTTAGCTTGGGTCCAAAACCCAAAATATCCTTAGGTCCAGAACCTAAAATCTTTTCTAAGTCCAGAACTTAGCTCGGGTCCAGAACCTAAAATTACGCTTAGGTCTAGAACCTAAAATTATCCTGAGTCCAAAACTCGAACCGGGTCTAGGACCCAAAACCTCAACCATCTAAAAAATTAAGTCTTATTGCTTTTCACTCTCTTTCACTAAAGTCTCGGATCATTCAAGCAGGGGGCAAACTGTAGACCCTTAATTTTTAACCTAGTCCGGTCCAATATATTTTAATTTTAGTGTTGTCCAATATATTTTAATTAATCCAAAACAATTTTTGCTATCTTAATTAAAAAATATTTGCTTTAGTATTTAATTTTTATAATTAATAAAAAATAAATAATAATAATAAAAATATCGGAGATGAAAAATTTCGTCGCCGAAAAGGGTTGCGGCGAAATGGCTCGCAGGCCAATTTTTTGCCAGCGCAATTTTTCCGCAGCAGTTTTTTTTGCTAGCAAAATTTTTTCGATGCAAATTTTTCCGAAACAAAATATAATTAGGTTTTGGTTTCCTTTTCTTAATTAATGTTATATTCCGTGAATAACTAGAATTAATCAAAAAAATCTTCTATAAATAAGTACTAAAACAACACAAAAAGGGGGCAGATTTTAGGGGGAAAAGTTAGGACCAAAATTAAGAAGGAAAAGTTAAGAGAATCGATCAGACTTTTGAGAGAAGCAAACAAGAAAATTCAATCCATCAAAGGCAACCATCTTGCCTTTGTACTTGTTCATCCAAGAAGCAATTTTTGGTGGAACCAACAGACGAAGGTTTGAATCTCTAATTTCTTTATTTTCTCATAGTAGCTTTAATAAATCATTTCTTCTATTTCCAAAAACCCTAAAAATCATTCTTCTATTTCTTCTAGACCTTAAATCCCTAAAACGTTTCTTCTAAACCTAAGAACCCTAATTTGTTTCTTCTGTCTCCAAACGCCCTAATTCATTTCTTTTGTTTTCAAAAACCATAAAAACCTTAAATCGTTTCTTTTGTCTCCAAAAACTTCAAAAACCCTAAATCATTTTATTAATTCCCGAAACCATAAACTCTATTCCAAAAGCCAGTAGCCTTATTTTTAAGAATCAAAAGCTTTAACCCTAATTAATCCTTCTTTCCAAAATCACATAGTAAGCATTATTCTTTTAAAAATAACACTAGTTTCTTCCAATTTCAAAACTCTATTTTTTTTTAAATCTTAAACCCTAAAATCTTAATTTTCAACACCAAAACCTACAATACCAGAAGCATTATTCTTTTAAAAATAACACTAGTTTCTGCCCCCCTTGACCCCTGCCCGCTAACCGGCTAGCGGGACCGCCGTATGGGTTCGGGTCATTGTTTATTTATGCATTATAAATCTTTATGTTTTACTTCCATTATTATGATTATTCAAAATACAAACAGTAAACCCAAACCAATTAATCTAAAACTTAGGTTTTCCTAATTTCATAATTTTACCCCTTAAACCCTAATTTGATCAATCAAAGAACCTTACTAATTTTTTAAATTATAAAACCCTAATCCTTTTTAATTCCCTTAAAACTTACAGTAGCTTAAATCAATAAATTCTAAAACCCAAAACATTAAATAAAGAATCTTAAAAAAAATAGTAGCCTTAATTTGTATTTTTTTACTTGCTTTATTCTTAGATTTGATTTTATAGTTCATTATATGCTTTGATTTATTTTATATGCTTTAATTTATTTAAGTTCAATGCTTGGTTTATTTAGTTTATCATGGATGGATGTTTACGTTCTATTGATGCTTAATATCTTTGATTAATGATTTATTTATGATGAATGATTATTTACTTTTATCGATTTATTTAGATTTCGAAATGTTTTAAGAGGTATATTTCCACTTGGTGGGTACCTCGTTAGTTAAATATCATGTAATTTAAATAGCTTTTATATTTTAGACCAATGTAAAGGGCATGTTTCTACCTTTCGGTGGGTGTCCTTTTTAGGCATGGGATGTAAGGACATGTTTCCATCCTCGGATGGGTGTCCATTTTTTTGCTTTATTTGGACATTGTTTTGATTCTTAATATAACGATGCTTTATTTTAATTATTGTGTGTAATATGGATAATATTGTTATATTTAAGAATTTTATAATATTAAGACCTGTAAAGGAGGTCGGTTCCAATGAACCGGGGGTTGTGGGGGTGCTGGGCCATTTCTCACATTCCCCACACGTACCCAACTTTCTAAACCAATTAGGGGGTTGGGGATTCCTTAAGAATCGATTCATCCACCCCTTTCTTTTTTTCCCGGCCCGTCCAGGTGGCGACTCCATTTTCTCCAAACTTAGGTCCGTGTTCTCTATGGTCCCGAGCCTAAATAGTGCCGAAGTCGCAAGAACCATTACACTGGGAGTGGGGGCAAAAATCCATGCTTACAAGTTTTATAAAGCTTTGTGTCATATTTAGAAACATTGGAAAACAAATTAGGGTTTTGAGGAATTAATAAAATGATTTAAGGTTTTGGAAATTTTGAATGTTGATTAGGGTTTTGATATTTTGAAGAAACATAAAAAGTAATTTAGGATTTTTTAAAATAGAGAAGACAATTTAAGGTTCTATGGTTTAGAAAAAGTAAATTAGGGTTCTAAGGTTGTTAGAGTCAAAAGAAAGAGTTTAATGATTCAAGCTACTGTAAAGAAAAAAAATTTTGTTATTCAGACCTTCGTTTGTTGGTTCCACCAAAAATTACTTCTTGGATGAACAAGGACAAAGGCAAGATGGTTGCCTTTGATGGATTGAATTGCTTGTTTGCTTCTCTCAAAAAGTCCGATTGATTTCACTGCCAAAGGTTTCTCCTAATGCAATCGATTTAAAGTTTTCCCAGATCCCCCCTCTGAAATTTTCCTCCCTTTTTGTGTTGTTTTTAATCCTATTTATAGTTGATTTTGGTGATTAATCTTAATTTCTCACGAAATCTAAAATTAATTAAGAAAAGTAAACCAAAACCAAATTGAATTTGGTTTCGAAAAAAATTGCGCCGGAAAAATTTCGCTGGAAAAAAAAACTGCTGCGAATAAATTTTACTGGAGAAAAAGAAACTGCTGCGGAAAAATTTTGCTGGAGAAAAAAAAACTACCATGGGAATTTGCGGGCTGCGGGGGCGAAATCACCCGCGGGCCATTTCATCCAACTCCTTTTCGGCGACGAAATTTTTTATTGCCGAATTTTCGTCGCCGATTTTTATTTTTATTTATTTATTATTATTTATTAATTATAAAAACTAAATACTAAAGCAAATATTATTTAATTAAGATAACACAAAATTTTTTTGGACTAATTAATATATATTGGACAACACAAAATTTTTTTTGGACTAATTAAAATATATTGGACCGGACTGGGTCAAAAATTAAGGGTCTACAATTTGCCCCCTACTTGAATGATTTGAGACTTTAGTAAAAGAGAGTGAAAAGCAATAAGACTTAATTTTTGGGATGGATGAGGTTTTGAGTTATGGACCCGGTTCGAGTTCTGGAATCAAGGATAATTTTAGGCACTGTACCTAAATGTAATTTTAGGTTCTGGACCTAAGGGTAATTTGGGTTTTGGACCCGATCTAAGTTCTGGACTTAGAAGAGATTCTAGGTTCTGGACGTAAGAGTAATTTGAATTCTAGACCCGATCTAAGTTCTGGGCTTAGAAGAGATTCTAGGTTCTGGACCTAAGAAAAATTTAGGTTCTGGACCCGAGCTAAGTTCCGGACTTAGAAGAGATTCTAGGTTTTGGACCTAAGGATAATTTGGGTTCTGAACATGAGCTAAGTTTTGGACTTAGAAGAGATTCTGGGTTCTGGACCAAAGGATAATTTGGGTTCTGGACCTAAGTTCTGGACTTAGAAGAGATTCTAGGTTCTGGACCTAAGGATAATTTGGGTTCTGGACCCGAGCTAAGTTCTGAACTTAGAAGAGATTCTAGGTTCTGGACCTCAGAAAAATTTGGGTTCTAGACCCGAGCTAAGTTCTGGACTTAGAAAAGATTCTAGGTTTTGGACCTAATCAAAATTTTCTGGACCCGAGCTAATAATTTTTTGATTTCAAAAAGTTTGGCTAATTTTTATGTACATGTCTTCTTCTTGCCCCCTGCGTGTAAAAATATTTATATGCACGTAAGCATTTGAATAATTAAATTGAATAATTGAATTTACTGTTATTTACTGTGTAGTCACTATTTATACATTATTTACTATTCATAAATAGTAACTTGCTATTCGTAAATAGTAGTAAATGGTATTTTACTATTGGAAATAGTAATTTACTATTTATCAATAGTATTTTACTATTTATAAAATAGTAAAATTTACTATTCATCAATTGTAAAGTTTACTATTCATGAACAGTAAAACTTACTTTTGAATTTTATTTTTCCTTGCCGTTTCTCTATATAAACCAACGAATTCCTTCATTTCATTCACAGCGAAATCCTTAATTTCTATAATTCTCTCAAATTCTTTCAAATTTAGCACATAGTTTTTAAAAAAAAAATGCATGCTTCAAGGTCAGAAACTCATTCTAATGTTGAGTTATTAGAGTTTATTCGGCATCATAAAGATGAAAATATAGATCTACTTGCCAGGATGCCGCTTCATCGTAGTTCAAACCAAAAGAGCGCGGTAATTATTTTTTCCCTTTCTTTTCTTTTTGATTTTTTCGTCTTCCTGTTATTTATTTTTCTTGTTTTTTTTTATTTTTTTATTATTTTTTATGCTCTTTTTTTATTAATTTTTATGCTCTTTTATTATTTTTTTTATTATGCTCTTTTATTATTATTGTGTTGGTCTTTATTTATATTTTTATATTATTATAATTTTTTAGAAAATTTTAAAAAAAATATTAATTTAAGCAGATAGGATAATATGTACTTACCTTGTATTAACTTACCTGGCTCCGTGTTAGATTGATTGTTGCGTTGTTCGAGCCGGAGGGTGTATCTACAAAGCCCAACAATGGTATGACGCAGTGCCTTCTCGGGTAAGGCAGATTATCCGAGATTGTAGCTTTGAGAGCTTCATCTTACAATTGCCATCCGAGGAGTATTTGATAGGTCGGAGCATAGTCCAGGCGCTTGCAGAACGATGGTTGGACACAACCCACACTTTTCACTTGCCCATTGGAGAGATGACAATTGGTCCAGTCAATTTTACTGCTATAACCGGCCTTCGATATGATGGCGTTTCGGTTCCTCTGACCAACGATATTTTAACATTTGAAGAAATTCAACAATTAATTGGTATGGAACCATCATATAAGGGGCCTTTTATGATAAAAATTGAACCAATTCGTAGCTATTGGATGAACTACGAAGGACAGGTTCACAGAGACACGGCCCAACAGTATGCTCGAGGATTAGGGTTATATTTGCTTGGGTCGACCATCTTAGGCAGCACTGAATCCTCCATCCATTTGTTAGTGTTGAGGGCCCTTTCTTATTTCAGAACGGTACCATCTTCTGGCTGGGGTGAAGCTGGTCTCACCTGTCTTTACCATGGTCTTGATAAAATTTGCAAAACAAGAAGTCTTTCGTCGACTTGATTGTGGTTGTCGAGGTATTCTTCTTCTACCAATGTCAATTCCACTCCTTTCTTATATGAATTTGATCTTTACTATTATTGTAGGCATGGGCATATGAACACAACCTCATGAGGGTACTGGTATTTCCCGAGAGAGGGTCGAGTATCCGAGGTTAAATTTCTGGTTGTCTGATGGTGTGGACATTCCCGGCTCTCATCATGTGCATACTCACCGCTTTGTGTTGAGCCGCTTAACCTGGGACCAGGTAAAATAGTGTTAGTATGCTTTAAAATTTATATGAAAGTTTATTTACCATATGTTATTTTTTAGGTGAATTTGGCCTGGTGGAACCCAGAAGAGCGGACAAACTGGTCTCCCTTCATGAAGTCTGTGCTATCTATCCAACATACTCGTCGAGTCATCGCTGGCCCAGTGTCTAGTGGTTGGTTTCTCGGATAGAGATTTTATTAGTGGTTTCTTGATCCAGAGCAGCAAAGGGTTCCAATGCATTGCCCGGAATATACTTTAAATATTATGTCAATGCCGGAGGATGCATGGTGGTCGACTCGGTATGGTTATGGTGTTTAGGTATTTCTCCATCTACCAGGTGCATTTTATGCCCATTTTATTGAAAGAAGGCTCTTGAACTTTGATGTGTCTCCTGTTGGTGTATGAAAAATTCCTGAAGAAGATGAGGGTAGAGATGGAGGTGCAGGAGAATTCGTTCCACATCTTGGGGCTAGCACTTCTTAGGTAAACCTTTTCCATTTTTCCCTTGCAACTGCTTCTTTCATTTTTTGATTCTTTAATGATCGTTGCAGGCTGTTGGCTCATTTGATCAAGAGGCTGAACCTTCTTTTACTGCCCCTTCGTTTGCTCATTCTAGCCCGCCAAATATACCATCTCATCCGCAGGGCATCGATATGAATTACCTAGTGAGTTTTCTTATTTCATGGTAATTTATGCTATATGTATGCATGATTATGTATGCTCTTACCTTTTTCCTTCCTGGCTCACAGTGGATGCTTGAAGAACAAAATAGGAAACTTCAAGAAGAGTTGGCTGCAAGTCGTCAACAAGCTTCTAATTTTTAAAATTTATATCATCAATCCGAACGACATTTTTGAGACTTTTGATTTTAGGGGATGAGGGATCCTGGCGCTTCTTCATCAAGAGGCCCCCAAACTGATGACCATGAGATCCTTTCGTCCACTTCTGATGAAGACCATGATAGATCGGAACTCCAAGGTAATAGGGATTTTGGTGCTCCCGCTTTGGGCGATCATGGGAAGAGTAATTTGCCTCCTACTCCAACAAGCAATGACTTTTTCAGGGCTTTATTTGATGACCTACCACCGCCTTCTTAGTAATGTATAAATTGTATCAACATTGTACATTAAGCATAATAATGAAAAATATAATTTCCATCTTTACTATAACTAATTTTCTTTCTTTCATTTTTTTTACCTTTCATCATTACTGCATCATAATTATTAAACTTTCTTTTTCGTATTTCAATATTTATACAGTCACCACCACAAAAGCCAAATGCAATACGGTAAAGTAAATTCGTCGCCAATTCCTTTCCTTACACAACATGATTTCATCCTTTTCCATCACCTTTACCTTATCAATTTTGGAAAAGTTTATTTCCTCTATATAAATCACCTTTCATGCCATATTTCATACAGAAGCCAAAATACTTTCCATTTCAACGTAAAAACTCCTTTAAAAATTTTGATTTTTCTTCATTCATCCACCATGACCGAACTTCATTTAAAGAAGATAAAAATTCTATTTAAGAATATGGATGTCATTCACTTGAAGCAAATTTTGTGGTCAAAACTTGATATTTTAAAGTGTTTTCAAAATGTTAAATTGGACCACTCCTTCTTATCTGCCATGTCCTCCTTTTGGAACATGGATTCTAGGGCATTTAAAATTAGTGGCTTTGAAATATGTCCTTTGATTGAAGAATTTAAGGCCATCCTTGGATATCCAAATAATCAACAAATGGCATTACCCACATTGATTTCTAAGACTCAACAGAAGATGCAGATGTTATTTCAAATTCAAAAACCCAAAGTTATTCTGTTGATGAGAGGTGAAAAAATTCTATTTGCTCCCTTGATTGATTTTTATCTCTCTCATTTGGCTCCTACTAAGGCATGGGGACGTATGCTCTGTCTTTACTTGCTTGGCCAATTATTGCTTGTTTCTTCCGACGGCGATATTGATCCACGAGTATTGGATATTATGGACCAAATAGAAGGAGGCTTGTCACCGGTACCTGTGATCTTAGCTGAGACTTTAGATGGGTTAGACAAGCTTAAATCAGGACTGACAAAGAGACTGACTAGGAGTCCGCTGCTGCTTCAGGTAATTACCTAAACTGCCCTTTTGGGTTTTCAATTTAGATTTTCTATTTTCTTCTTTTTATTGCTTTAATTTTTGCCTAGTCCGCCCATGTGGGTTTTCGGAGCTAGCGAGCTATCCTAATTTTTGCCCGAGCTGCCCTTGCGGGTTTTCAACTTACCGGACTTTTTTTTTCTTCACAGATTTGGCTTTAGGAGCGTCTTTGTTTGCTTGATACTCCATCCATGGATTTTGCCAGATATCTGCCATGTCATCATTCTGCTAGGAAACTACTCCATCCTGCTTCTTCATAAGCTGACTAGGTTGACTGGATCCACTCACGCGCTAAAGTTAATAATCGTTGGTTGGTACCTTGGTGGAAGATTTCTCGTATCACCATGCGGACATACTTGATGCATGTTCCCCTTGCTGCTCTTCGTCAAGGTACATGCTACGATCCTTGCTTACTTGGCCGTCAGTACGGAGCTGAGCCTCGCGATTCTGACTTTACTCCTGATTTAGACATACCTTGCTTGACTGAAGCCTACTTGGATCGGCTGAGGCAAAGCTAGCCTACACGTTACATTTATCGACTGCCATAGATTTTACATTTATCAATTTAGAAAGTGTATTGTTAGGATGAAAAATAATTGAAGTAATAAAAGATGCTTCTTTTCCATTTATAATTTGTCATCACTTTTTTCTATTGTGTTTATTTATTTCATCCATACCTGGTCAAATACTTATAACAGTGCACATAGAACAAATTTTAACATTAATTCTATTTTATTAAATAAGGGAACAACCAAACATAAAGCCAGCATACACAAGATCACTCTTGTTGCCAACTAGCCCTTTTGGGTTTTCTAATTGATGATTTTCTCTCATTTAGCCCTAATTGTTGCCTAGCCCGCCTTTTGACTTTTCGGAACTAGCGGACTGCTCTAACTTTTGCCTAGGCTGCTCTTTTTGGGTTTTCAACCTAGCGAGCTCTCTTTTTTTTATTATTATATTTTTTTTATTTTTTCATTTATACATAAAACCTCTTCAACCTGTCGACGTTCACTGGCTCACTAAATTTGTTCCCATCCATGACTGATAACTTCACCGTACCTTTGTTCATGACTTGTTTTATGACATATGGCCCTTCCTAGCTAGGCCTGAACTTCCCTCTTGGATCAGATATATTAGGCTTACATTGCTTCAACACCAAATCCCCAACTCTGAGTTTTCTGATTTTAACCCTTCTATTGTAGGCCCGAGCTATCTTCTTTTGATACAGTTAGTGATGATACAATGCCTTTAACCTTCTCTCTTCTAGTAAAGCTAACTGTGTGTATTTGCTCACTACCCATTCCGTTTCAGGCAGTTCGGCTTCCAAGACTACTCTCAATGAATTGATTTCTATTTCAATTGGCAACACTGCTTCCATCCCATAAATCAAAGAGAACGGTGTCATTCCAGTAGGTGTTCGCAGACTTGTCCTATATCCCTATAAAGCAGAGGGAAGCATCTCTGATGAATCCCTGTAAGTCTTGGTCATCTTGGACAAATTTTGCTTAATTGTTTTGTTTGTTGCTTCTACTGTGCCATTAGCCTTTGGTCTATAAGGAGAGGATCTATGATAATGGATTCGGTACTTTGAGAATAAATCCTTAACTGCTCCTTGAAACTGTACCCCATTGTCTGATATCACACTGTGTGGGACCCCATATCTGCAGATGAGGTTCTTTTCAATAAATCTAGCCATTTGGCTTGCACCCAGTTTGTTGAAGGATTTGGGTTCGACCCATTTTGAAAAGTAATCTACTGCTACCACAATCAAACAGTGACCGTTTGAGGCTGTCGGAGGCACCCCCATCAGGCCTTCTTCGATATAACTCTCCATTGAATGTGATGTATTGCAATGGCCACCGCCTTATGGCTCTTCTCTCTTTCTTTGTTTCCCCCAGCGGGTATTCTCTTTCTTCCAAAAATTGCCTTATAGTATCATACCACGCATCATGGTCTATATCAATTTCCATGATTGTCTCATATTCATAGCAAGGAGTTGATGAACTGGTCAAGATCAGAGGCTTAAGGAATAAGCTGACAAGGTTTTCCCATACCGAAACCAATGTGGCTAGGGCATTAGCCATCTGATTTTCTTCTCTTGATAGGTGTATAAACCTACACTCCTTAAAGTTCTTCTTCATCATGGTTAGGTAATGGTAGTATGGCTTTATTTTTTCCTCTTTCAACTCCCACTCTCCATTTACTTGGGATACTACTAGCAATGAATCGCCAAAAACTTCCACCTTATCCACCTTCATAATCATTAGGGTTTCCAAACCAAAAAAACAAGCTTCGTACTCCACCATATTATTGGTTTTCCTAAATTTCAACTTTTTGGCTAAAGGGATAAGTTCCCCTTCGAGCGATTCTATTATAACTCCCAAACCTGCTCCTTTCCCATTTACCGCTCCATCAAAATACATTTTTCACCCTTGTACTTCAATTGCTTGTAAATGTTCATCCGAAAATTCCAAGATTACCACTTCACTTTCTGGTAATGGTTGTTGGGCTAGGAATTATGCCACCGCTCTACCTTTGATTGTTTTCCTGGTTACATACTCAATCTCAAAATCTTCTAATATTATCAACCATCGACCATATTTCTCAATCAAAGAGGGTGTCTCCCTTAAGTACTTCATTGGATCCAACCTGGAAATTACTTGCACACTATACGATTGAAAGTAATGCCGCAACTTCTTAAAAGACCAAACCACGGCTATATAAGTCTTTTCAATGATACTATACTTAATTTCATAAGGTAGGAGCTTTCTACTGAAATAGTAAACTGCATGCTCAATCCCTGACTCATCTGCTTGGGCTAGCATGGCTCCTATCGACTCTTCTTCTACTGTTATGTATAGTAATAGAGGTTTGCCGAGTTTAGGTGGTTCTAAAATTATTCTCTCAAAGGCCTTTTGACACTCTTCATTCCATATGACCGGCTGATTCTTTTTAAGCAATTTGAAGATAGGCTCACAAATTGTTGTTAGTTTTGCTATGAATAAGCTAATGTATTGTAATTTACCAATAAATCCCCGAACTTCTCTCTCTGTCTTAGGGGCTGGCATATCCCCGATTGCTTTAACTTTTTCAGGATCAATCTTAATGCCATGACCAATCACATGTCCCAATAATTTACCTGAGGTAACCCCGAACACACACTTCTTCAGGTTCAATCTTAGCTTATATTTCAAAGCTCTATCAAAGAATAATTCCAAGTTTTAGAAGTGTTGTTATCTTGTATCTGATTTAACCATCATATCATCAACATATACTTCAACTTCTTTGTGTATTCTGTCATGAAATAATGTGGTGGCCATACTTTGGTAGGTTGCCCCAGCATTCTTTAAGTCTAATTGTATCACCCTATAACAAAATATGCCCCATGTAGTAATGAAAGCAGTCTTGGCTTTATCCTCTTGGGCCATTAACACTTGATTATATTCGGAGAATCCATCTACAAACGAGTGTAGCACGCTAGAGGCTGCACTGTCAATGAGAACATCTATATGAGGTAAAGGAAAATCAACTTTAAGGGAAGCCTTGTTTAAATCTCTATAATCCACACAGACCCTTATCCTTCCATCTTTCTTTGGCACAGGTACTATGTTGGCTAGCCAATCTGGATATTCTATCACTTCAAGGAACTTCACTTGTATTTGCTTAGTGACCTCTTCTTTAACAAATTCAGCCCACTCAGGTCTTAATCGCCTAAGCTTTTGTTTGACAGGTTTCATGTGAGTGTAAGTAGGAATATGATGCTCGGCTATGTCTCGATCTATTCCAGGCATATCCTCATAAGACCAAGCAAACACTTCTTCATATTTTTTGAATATTTTTTCAAATCTCTCTCTCTCTCATCAGGAGTAAGGTCGGATGATATGCTAATGTTTTTAGGATTTTCTGTTGTTCCCAAATTTAATGATTGTGTGTTAACAGAATTAATATTAAAGATGCTCATGTAACTGCTATTTGAATGTATGCAACCATCAGGAGAAACATCACACAAGTAAGCAAAATCAGACTTTATTGCATTCATTTTGGAAAAGAAAACATCATCATCCTCATACAAAGTAGACAAATTAAAATCAAAATCAAGATTATTATTCTCAAAATCATAAGGCAGGATGTCTTCAAACTTTTCTTCAACCAGGGCAGCAATCTCTTCTGGAGTCTTCTCGGCTTTCAAGACATCTTCATTCTTCTCTTTTGGATTGGATTCTTTGTTGGCTGATAGGGTGAGCTCTTTCTTCGCATGGTACACTAGCTCGGCCACATCTGCAAAAATTTCAAAACCCGGGATCAACTTTCCCATGAACATGATTGGCTCGAGCTTTCCTTGGAGTGGTCCCATATCCAGAGCTTTGACAAAGATCTCTTCAAGTGGTGGGAAGCTCATCTTCTCACTCTTCTTTGGCTGGACATCGTTGTTTTCGTCATATCCCAACCCTTTCTTGGAAGTTTGAGTTCTAAAGTCTGACACCTTTGTCAAACTGTCTTTACCCTTTCCAAGACCAGCTGCAGGAAGGTAATTCATGTTCTTCATCATATTCAAGACTTTGGAGTCCACTACTTCATCATCAGAAATTGCAGCTACTTGAAAACCATTGAGAGGCCTCTCAATCATTAGAGCATTAACAATCTCATTATCTTCAGCTTCGATGACCACTGTCTCATCTCCGTTGGGGAACTTGATCTTTTGATGAAGGGTGGAAGGAACTCCACAAAGAGGATGAAACCATGGTCGCCCCAAGAGTAAGGCGAAGGTAACCGGTATGTCTAAAATAACAAACTCAACAATAGATTCAATTGGACCAACCTTGACAGCAGCTTTGAAAGTCCCTTTGGCATGTCTCTTACTGTTGTCATAAGCCCGAATTGTTACCTCGGTTGGGTTTAGATCTCTTGTTGACATGGCTAGCTTTGGCAATATCTTAAGTGGACAAACATTTATGGCGGACCCATCATCAACCATTACACATGGAGTTCTCTTCCCCTTGACTTCTATTTTGATAAAGATAGGGCGAATGTGATCTCTTCCCTCCTCCGATAAGTCTGCATTTGAAAAAGAAACTGCTCCCATATTAACTTCACTCTTCTCTTGAACCTCTTCACATTTCATTACCCCTCCAATTTTTATGAAGTTGATCAGCTCCTCCTGTGTCGTGGAGGTAGAAATTGTCATGCTAGCCAAGGCTCTGGTCATTGTTTCTCGGTGCTTTTTAGAAGTAACTAATACGCCCCAAATGCTAACACTTGCTTGTGTTCTTTTCAATTGCTTGATCACAGCATCATCTTCCTCTTATTTATTTCCTACTTCAACTTCCTTACCCTTATTAGTTTCTACCTCCTTAGGTGGTGGCCTTGCATAAGGCTTACCGAATCCGGTGTTCATTACTTCATCTACTTTGGGCTCGGACCAAGTCCACTCCTCCTTCTTGGATACTATATCATCATCACTATCACTTGAATCCCAAAACCAATTGACAACACAAATTGTTACTTCTTTACCCACCATAACTTGTTTAAACCAAATACCTCTTCATCTTTGGTTGCTTCTCTACCCACATCTTGAAAAGAAGACATGACAAAATCCTCATGCAAACCTCCTCCAACCATGAAGGTTGCCGGCGGTGGTACTCTATTGAACTTTGGTAATGGGTTGTCTTTGGTGTTTGGCTTGTTGGGCTCAGGTAGCTTCCCATTATCAATTAGATTTTGGATCTCATGTCTCAACCTCAAACATCTATCCGTGTCGTACCCTTGCATTTGCTAAAATTGACAAAATGCTTTAGTGTCGAAATTAGGTGGGAGAGGGTTAGGCAAAGGACGAGGATTTAAGGGTTGTAGCAATCCCTTTCTTTGAAGCTTATTGAGAACCCAAGACATTGGCTTCCCTAATTTCAAAAACTATCTCCTTGTTCCTTGGTTAATAGCGTTAACACTGACTACCTTTTGCATGCTTCGTCTACCAGACTGATAGTTTCCTTTCATTCCTTCTTGTTGAAAAATGGTTCTTCTCTCTCTCCCATTCTTCAATTTGCAAACCAGCTTGGAGAAGGTCTTTGAAATCATGGATTAGTGTATGAGACATCCTTTCACGTAGACTAGGCAACACCCCTCTCACAATCATCCTTATTTCACCATATTCATCGGGCCTCTTCTTGAGCAAAGCGGCCTTGTTTCTCCATCTCTTCATATAATCCACAAAATTCTCATTTGACCTTTGCCTAATGGACTCCACTTCCATTAAGGTAACTTCCATCTCGACATTATGTAATATCCCTAATTATGCCCTAGTAGTCTTGGTGTTATTGTTGTTGCACTTGAATTATGTATATATGATAAGTTGATAAGAAATTGGAAGAGAATGTTTTTGTATGGTGGTTGGGAAAGAAAAGAGGGTTTAGAGATAATTGTATATGTTGCTCATATGGTGATATATATAACATATAAAGTGGTCAAAATGGAAAGTCAAGGAAAGAGGATATTTTTGTGTTGGTTGTGAAATTACTTAAATGGATATAGATATGACAAAAGCTTAGTTAAATGGATGAGGGTATTATAGTAATTTTCTTTTGGATGGGTATTTAATGCCTATTGACTTTGTGTTTCTTCATCATTTCTTCTTCTTCTTCTTGTTGTGTGGCCGGCTCACCAAAGAGACAAGAGAGCAAGAGAACAAGTGATGGTTTTGATGATTTCAAGCTCAAAGTGAAGGAAGTTTTCAAAGTTACAAGTTGGAGTTTCAAGGAATTTCATTATTTGGTAAGTTTTCTCTTGTTTACCCTTGTTATTTTTGAAGTTATGCTTGAGTTGAGTTGTGATTTGATGATGGTATGATTAAGTTGCTTAGGGTGTGATTTTAAGTATTGATTTTTCTTGATAGATGAGAAGTTGAGTTGGTGAAGGTGTTGGAAGTGATTGTGTTGAGTAAGAGTTGTGTTTAGTGAAATTTCTTTCTGTTTTACAATTAGTAAAGGCTGTGACTTGTATGATTTTTAATTAATTATAGAAAAATGTTCTTGAAGTGAATTTTTGATATGTTGTGCCTCTATGAGTCTAGAATGACTGAAAAATATTTTGATTCGATTTTGGAATGGTTATGAGTTTAGAAAGATTATTTTTATTAGACCTGTTCCAGCAGGTACCTTAACTGAGACAGCTATATTTCGGGATTTTTAATAAAATGTAGAAAAATCATATCCAATTGAATTTTGGATATGTTGTTTCTTAGTGAGTCTAGTATTTGAGAAAAATAATTTGGAACCACGTTGATTGAATTTGATTTATGGAATTCACAAAGTTTAGAACTGCTGCCAGGATGCAGGGCAATTGGGGTAGTCTGGTTAGGTGAACTATTTGACCAAGATTTTGTGTTCAGTTTGATCTGAAATTTTAAAGGAATGATTTTAAGATACAAAACTAAATTCTGTAAAAATTTTATAATTTTTAGTCAAGTAGATTATTTTATACAATTTTTCAAAATAAGGATAAAATGGAGTCTAAAACCAGAATGTACTATTCATATGAATCATATCAATTGTTCTTTGCCCTAATTGCATTGTTGAGATTGAACAATGTTATGTTATGCATTGTGAATGGTTATGTGTTTCATGAATAATATACATTGAAATTGAAATGATAATTCAAATAAGACATGATATGAGACAATGCCATTGTGATTGGCTATGATGATGATATTGAAAGAAAGAAGGCATGTTTGCCTAAATGTGATGAGAATTTGAGAATGGAAATGGTAACTATATAATAAATGAATTGTTTGTTTAATATGTTATTCAGTTTCAGAGTTCTGGATTTGGGTGGCATGCCTAAGAAATGATGAAAGGTAACAGTCTTGTCGGGTTGAGGATCTCCTCATATGTGTTGAGTTGATGGTCCAAGAGACTGGGTCTGTTACACTATGATAATTGTGAATATGAGATATATGATTTGTAACAGTCTTGCCGGGTTGAGGATCTCCTCATATGTGTTGAGTTGATGGTCCAAGAGACTGGGTCTGTTACACTATCCATGGATAGAGATACATGTATATACATTGCCTACGGGCGTGATTATTGTGACTATGAACCAAAGCAGTAACTCTGAACTCTGAATATCGTATTAAATACTTGTTGGGCCCATAGGTGTCAAGGTTATATGAATGTCCTAAATAATGTTATGAGTTAATGAAATGAGATGTTGGTTATTGAGTATGATTGATTAATGTTGAATGTGGAAAGATGTTGAAATGTGGTATGCTCATATGACTATGATTTGTGAAATGCATAATTATGTGGTTACCTTTATATTTATAATGTTGATCTTATCAATAACATATGTGACATTGCATTACATTAAAGCATACCATTAGCATGTTTTATCTTACTAAGCCGTTGGCTTAGCGCGATAGTGTTTAATCGCGCAGGTAATAGAGTTGATAGAGTTGAACCCGAGAGTTCATCAAGACCAAGTGAGAGTAGACCTTGAAGAGTTGATTTTGGGAACTTAAAGATCAGAAGAGAATTGCCAATCATGTATACTTCTGTATATTTTGTAAAGAAATGTTTAATGTGTAAATATGTACATATTTTATAACTTCCGCTGTGTAATATTTAAATGTATATATATATATAACTAATATGTTTTGTTTTATTAGTAAATGATTTACTTTTCTATAATGTATAATGATAAAGGTATTGTATCAAGTTTAAAGTGTTTTGAATATTAAGAAAACCATAGCATCCCTATGTTTGGTGCACTTATGCTACATTGTTGTGGTTGTAGTGTGTGTGCATTGGATATGGGGGTGTTACACATTATATCCATATTGTTGGATGAAGGCTTTGTAAAGTAGATCCCAACTCTTTTGTGTTCCATCATCTAAGGTATTGAACCAATTTTGGACAACAGGATCCAATGAGAGCATGAAGTACCTTAGGGTTTGAGCCTTAGTAGCTCGGGCAGACTGCATAGCAGTGATATATTGCTTCACATGGAGATGTTGATTTTCGGTTCCATCAAACTTCACGAAAGATGGCATCTTGAACTTGTATGGGACTTCTTCATCTAGCTCAAATAATTTGTCAACTTTGAAAATTTCTTCTATTTTTAGTTTCTTCTCAAATTTCTTTTCTAAGTCAGCAATCAACTTTTCAATATCAGAAGTTTCGGTCTTCTCCATAGTTGATCTTTCAACAATATTAGGTTCTTTTTTCTTTTCTTGAGCACTTTGGTAGTATTGAGCCCAGTCATCATCATCATCAATGATCACCTTTTCATCATCAAAAACCACCTCACCAACTTTAGTCTTCCCTTTTTACCTTGGCTTCTTAGTGCTAACAGATGCTTCGGCATGATTTTCTAAAATTACAGTCAATTGGTTCTTCATGGTCTCAGCTAGGGCCTCTTTTATTTCTTCCATCATGGCATTGAGGGCATCATTCACCATTCTTTGAATTTGTTTTGAATCCATAATTTTTGTGAGCAAGTGATTGAGTCGTTGCTAGATCTTCATCTTCGGCGTAGGTTGAATTGTCGTAAGCTTTTGAACTGTCGTAATCCAAGGCTGTGAGCTAGAAAGGATCAATAATATGAGATGTAAATGTATGCATATATGCATGTATGTACAAACAATAGACAAACAAGGACAAATAGGACGTTACTTCAAACCTTATAACATCCACACACGAATGGCGAGTCTCTTTTCCTAGTTATATGGTTAACAAAATACAAACATGGGGCATCTTATTTTCGAATAATTCCCTCGCACATTTCAACAAATAGTTATATTTTCGAAAATGGAAATCATTTCATAATAATTCCCATTAATTAGGTTTTAATCCATTCAACCAACTAAATTAGCTTTTATGCTATATTGGATTAAAACAAAATTAAGAGGTTTATTATAAATAGAAATCTCACTTGAAAAAGTAACTAATGATTCATGCCAAAAGCAAGCCCATGGTTAATTATTCTTAAATATAAACTAGGCTCACAATTGATTTTTGGTATTTCTTAATTGACCTAAATAATTTGCAAGCTCTTTGTAAGAAAAGGATGGATAAAAATAATTTTATTTCTAAGATAATTGTAAAAAGATTTTAGAAAAAATGGATTTTGGGCTTAGTATTTGGGCCATGAGCAAAAGAATTTTTGATTTGTTTTTAGAAAAGTTTTATATCCAAAGACCATTTTGAAAATTTTTGAAAATTGCTTTGGTCTTTTGGACTTTAAAGAAAAATTTATTTGAGCTTGCAATGTACTTAGGTCATATTAGAAAAAGAACAAACCAAATAAGCCATGATTTAAGCCAAGACAAATTAACCATAGTCAAACAACATGCATTTAGAGTAAAACCTAAGGAAAGTAACTAGGCCAATTACATGAGCTTTAGTCTTTGGGTAAAAAGGCTTAGGTTCCCATAGCAGGTATATACCAAATGGTATGAGGCTATGAGTGGTTATGCCATGCTCGATCTCCATACCTTGAGTGAAAGTATGGTATCCCTTATATAACATAACACGGGTAACACGGGCATCCTAACTCACGCACACGATGCAATCTAATATGATGCAATGGATAATATCATTATAAGAAAGAGTAGAATAGTATAAAGACCAATGGAATTAACTTCTCTTATCCCCAGTGGAGTCGCCACTGTAAGCGGGGATTTTTGCCCCTACTCCCGGTGGAATGGTTCTTGCAACTTCGGCACTATTTAGGCTCGGGGCCTTAGAGAACACAGACCTAAGTCTAGAGAAAATGGAGTCGCCACCCGGATGGGCAAGGAAAAAAGAAAAGAGTGGATGACTCGATTCCTAAGGAATCCCCAACCCCCTAATGGGTTCGAAAAGTTGGGTACGTGTGGGGAAGGTGAGAAATGGCCCAGCACCCCCCACAACACTCGGTTCATTAGAACTGACCTCCTTTACAGGTCTTAATATTATAAAATTCTTAAATATAACAATATTTTCCATATTACACACAATAATTAAAATAAAGCATCGATATATTGAAAATAAAAACAATGTCCAATCAAAACAAATAAATAGACACCCATCCGAAGATGGAAACATGCCTTTACATAATCCATGCCTAAATAGGACACCAACCGAAAGGTAGAAACATGTCCTTTACATTGGTCTAAAATATAAAAGCTTATTTAGATTACATGATATTTAACTAATGAGGTACTCACAAAGTGGAAACATACCTTTTACAACATTTGGAAAACAAAATAAATCGATAAAGTAAAATAACCATTTATCATAAATAAATCATTCATCAAAGATATTAAACATCAATCAAAATATAAACATTCATCCATGATAATTTAAATAAACCAAGCATTGAACTTAAATAAATTAAAGCATATAATAAACTACATAATCACATAAAACAAATAAAGATACAAATTGACGTTTACTGTTTCTATTTAACATTCTTTATTTAATATGTTTAGAGTTTTGGAATTTATGGGTTTAAGCTGCTATAAGTTTTAAAGGATTTGAAATGGATTAAAGTTTTATAATTTAAGAGGATGATAAAGTTCTTTGATTAACAAAATTAATGTCATGAAATTAGGGTTTTGGATATTAGAACATTAGGTTTATGATTGTTAGCTACTAAATTGTTGTTTTTAGGCATACTGTGTTTGAATTTTAATATTTAAGTTTATAATATTTTAAAGTTTAAAGGATTAGGGTTTAGAAAAATTAGGGTTTAAGGTTTTAATGGAATTAGGGTTTAAGAAAAATAGGGTTTAAGGTTAGCTAGTTTGGGGTTACTGTCTTGGTTTTAAAGTTAAATTAGGGTTTTTAGTGTTTTGGAGAATGTATTTGATTTTAGAATTTGGAAAAATAATTTATAGTTTTATAAAGCTTTGTGTGATTTTTAGAAGCTATAAGTCAAATTTAGGGTTTAAAAGTTTTGAAACATTGGAAAACGGATTAGGGTTTTGAGGAATTAATAAAATGATTTAAGGTTTTGGAAAATTGGAAAGTAGTTTAGGGTTTTGATATTTTGAAGAAACATAAAAAGTAATTTAGGGTTTTTGAAAATAGAGAGGATGATTTAAGGTTCTAAGGTTTAGAAAAATTAAATTAGGGTTCTAAGGTTTTTAGAATCAAAAGAAAGAGTTTAATGATTCAAGCTACTGTAAAGAAAAAAAGATTTGTTATTCATACCTTCGTTTGTTGGTTCCACCAAAAATTACTTCGTAGATGAAACAAGAACAAAGGCAAGATGGTTGCCTTTGATGGATTGAATTGCTTGTTTTCTTCTCTCACAAAGTCCGATTGATTTCACTGCAAAAGGTTTCTCCTAATGCAATTGATTCAAAGTTTTCTCAGATCCCCCCTCTGAAATTTCCCTCCCTTTCTGTGTTGTTTTTAATCCTATTTATAGATGATTTTGGTGATTAATCTTAATTGTTCTCAGAATCTAACATAAATTAAAAAAAGGAAAACAAAACCAAATTGAATTTGGTTTTAGAAAAAATTGCATTGAAAAAATTTTGCTGGCGACAAAAAACTGCTACGAAAAAATTTCGCTAGTGAAAAAAAACTGCTGCGGAAAAATTTCGTTGGCAAAAAAAAACTGCCTTGAGAATTTGCGGGCTGCGGGGGCGAAATTGCCAGCGGGACATTTCGTCTGACCCCTTTTCGGTGATGAAATTTTTCATCACCGATTTTTATTTTTATTTATTTATTTTTATTATTTTTTATTAATTATTAATTATAAAAACTAATACTAAAGCAAATATTTATTAATTAAGATAACATAAAAATTGTTTTGGACTAATTAAAATATATTGGACATCACAAAAATTATTTTGGACTAATTAAAATATATTGGATCGGACTGGGTTAAAAATTAAGGGTCTACACATACATCCCCTTGCCTTACTAGGAGCCAAATGAGAAAGGCAAAAATCAATTAAGGGACCAAGCAGAATTTTCTCACCTCTCTTCAACTGTAGAACTTCGGGCTTTGAAAGTTGAAATAACATTTGCATCTTTTGTTGAGTCTTGGAAATCAATATAGGTAATGCCATTGTTGATTGCTTGGATATCCAAGGATGGCCTCAAATTCTTCAATCAAGGGACATATTTCAAAGCCATTAATCTTAAATGTCCTAGAATTCACATTCCAAAAAGAAGCCATGGCATGTAAAAAAGAATGGTCTAACATAATATTTTGAAAACACTTCAAAATATCAATTTTTTACCAAGATATTTGTTACCAATGAATGCATCCATATTTTTAAATAGAACTTTTGTTTTCCTCAAATGGAGTTTGGTCATTGTTGGCAATTGAAGGAAAATAGGATTTGTTGATGTTGAAGTGAAAAATTTCCTAGCTTCTATATGAGATCATGGCGTGAAAAGAGATTTATATTGGATGATTGGCTATTCTAGAATTGATGAGGAAAAGTGTTAAAACGAGACACGCAAGGATAAGAAATTGGAAACAAAAAGGTTTTGAGTTGCTGCGTTGCCTTTGGTTTTTTGGTGCTACTATAGAAATATTGAATGTGAAGAGGAAAGACCAATAATTATACCATAGTAATAATAATGATGATAGAAATGAAAACAAAAAGTTGCAGTAAAAATGAAAATTATATATCATCATTATTATTTTTATCATTATACTTATTATACATTATTTCCTCAATTGATACAATACTGATAGATCACTAAGAATGAGGTGGTGGATCATGATCAAACAAAGCCTTAAAAAAGTCATCGCCTATTGAAGAAGGAGGCATATCACCCATCCCGAGTCAGCTCGAAGTAGGAACACCTGAATCTCTATTACCTTGGAATTCAGATCTATAACGGTCCTCATTCAAAGTAGACAATAGGATCTCATGGTCATCAGCTTGGGGGCCTCTAGATGATGAAGCACCAAAATCTCTCATTCCCTGAAATTGAAAGTCTCAAAAATCATGCTCTAACTGGTGATACAATTTTTCAAAATGGGCATCCTGTTGACGACTAGCAGCTAAGTCTTCTTGAAGTTTCTTATTTTGTTCCTCAAGCATCCACTGTGAGCCAAAAAGAAAAAAGGTAAGATAATACATAATCATGCATACATGTAGCATAAATTATCTTGGATTGAGAAAACCAACCAAGTAATTCATATCGATGCCCTATGGATGAGATGGCATCTCTGGTTGATTATAATGAGCAAACGGAGGAGTGGGAAAGGAAGGTCCAGCGTCATGGCCAAATGAGCTAGTAGCCTAAAAATAATCATTAAAATAGTCAGAACAAGTTAAGAAAGAAGTAATTATAATGGTAAGATGGTGAAAGTTTACTTGAGAAGTGCAAGCCCCGAGATTCGAAAGGGGTGGATGACTCGATTCCTAAGGAATCCCCAACCCCCTAATGGGTTAGAAAAGTTGGGTACGTGTGAGGAAGTTGAGAAATGGCCCAGCACCCCCACAATGCCCGATTCATTGGAACCGGCCTCCTTTACAAGTCTTAATATTATAAAATTCTTAAATATAATAATATTGTCCATATTACACACAATAATTGAAATAAAGCATCGTTATATTGAAATCAACGCAATGTCCAAGCAAAACAAATTAATGGACACCCATCTGAGGATGGAAACATGCCCTTATATGATCCATGTCTAAACTAATAGGACACCCACCAAGCGGTAGAAACATGTCCTTTATATTGGTTTAAAATATAAAAGCTATTTAAATTACATGATATTTAACTAATGAGGTACCCATAAAGTGGAAACATACCTCTTACAACATTTGGAAATCAAAATAAATTGATAATGGTAAATAACCATTCATCATAAATAAATCATTCATCAAAGATATTAAACATCAATCAAAATATAAACATTCATCCATGATAATTTAAATAAACCAAGTATTGAACTTAAATAAATCAAAGCATATAATAAACTATATAATCAAATAAGGTAAGTAAAGATACAAGTTAGGGTTACTATTTCTCATTTAAAGTTCTTTAATTAATATTTAGGGTTTTGGAATTTATTGGTTTAGGCTACTATAAGTTTTAAAGGAATTGAAATGGATTAAGGTTTTATAATTTAAGAGATTGATAAGGTTCTTTGATTAACCAAATTAGGGTTTGAGGGATAAAATCATGAAATTATGGTTTGGATACTTTAAAACATTAGGTTTATGATTATTAACTACTAGATTGTTGTTTTTAGGCTTATTGTATTGAATTTTAATATTTTGGTTCATAGGGTTTTAAGGTTCTAAGGATTAGGGTTTAGAAAAACTAGGGTTTAAGATTTTAAGAGAATTAGTGTTTAAGAACACTTAGGGTTTAGATTAGCTAGTTTGAGGTTACTGTCTTGATTTTGGAATTGAAGAAAATAATCTAAAGTTTATAAAGTTTTTGGAAATTGGCAAGACGATTTAAGGTTTTTTGGAAACAGAAAATATTTTTTTAGGGTTTTTGAAAATAAAAGGATCAATTTAGAGTTTTATGGTTTTGGAAAATTGGAAAGCAGATTAGGGTTTTGGGAATGAATAAAATGATTTAAGGTTTTGGAAAGTTGGAAAGTAGATTAGGGTTTTAAGATTTTGAAGAAATAGATTAGGGTTCTTAGGTTTTAGAAGAAACAGAAAAGTAATTTTAAGATTTTTGGAAAACAAAGAAAATAATTAAGGTTTTTAAAATCAAAAGAAACAATTTAATGATTGAAGCTACTGTAAGAAATAAAAAGAAATTAAAGATTCAAACCTTCATTCATTGGTTCCACCAAAAATTACTTCTTGGATGAACAAGGACAAAGGCAAGGTTGTTGCCTTTGATAGCTTGATTGCTTGCTTGCTTATTCTCTTCTAAAAATTCCCAATCAATTTGTAAAGTTTCAATTCCAAATGCAAGTCCCAGTCCGAAGTCCGATTTTTCTCCTTCAAGAAATTCCTCCCCCTTTTAATCTGTGTCTTTCTAGTCTTATTTATAGGAAATTTTGGAAGCTTAATTCCAATTGTTTAAGGAATTTATCATTAATTAGGAAAAGGAAACTGAAACCAAATAGGATTTGGTTTTGGAAAAAATTACGTTGAAAAATTTTGCTGGGAAAAAAAGTGTGGGACGAAATCGGCCAATTTTCGCCCACATCCCGCAACCACCTGCGGCAGCTTTTTTGCCAGTGCAATTTTTCCACAGCAATTTTTTTTCGCCAGCAAAATTTTTCCGACGTAATTTTTTTGAAACCAAATACAATTAGGTTTATGTTTCCTTTTCTTAATCAATGTTAGATTCCATGAATAACTAAAATTAATCATAAAATTCTTCTATAAATAAGGACTAAAACAACACAAAAAGGGGATGAAAATTTGGAGGTGAAATTTGAGACTGAAATTGAGGAAAACTTTGAATTTTAAGAATTCCTTCTGGCAGTAAAATTGATTGGATTTTTGAGAGAGCAAACAGGCAATTCAATCCATCAAAGGCAGTAGAACTTGTCTTTGCTCTTGTTCATCCAAGAAGAAATTTTTGGTGGAACCAACAAACGGAGGTATGAATGTCTAATTTCTTTCACAATAGCTTAAATAATCCAATTGTCTCTTTTGATTCAAAAAATCCTAGAACTTTAATTTACCTTTTCTAAAGCTTAAAAACCTTAATTCGTTTATTTATTTCCCAAAAATCTTAAAATTGTTAATTTTGTTTCTTCAAAATCTCAAAATCCTAATTTGCTTTCCAATTTTTCAATACCTTAAATTGAATCTGTTTCTTTCCAAACACTCTAGAAAATATCTTTTTTTTTGTTTCTATAAACCTTAAATCGTTTTGTTTATTTTCATAAAACTTCACAAAACTATAAATTGTTTCTCCAAATTCTAAAATAAAATATATTCTCCGAAAACACTAAATCCTAATTCAACTTTAGAATCAAGACAGTAATCTCAAACCAAATTATTCTAAACCCTAATTTTTCTATATTCTAATCTTTAAAACCTAAAAACCATAATTCAGTAGCTAATAATCATAAATCCAATGTTTTAAAGTGTCCAAACCCTAGTTTCATAATTCACTAATTTGGTTAATTAAAGAACCTTATCAACCCCTTAAACCATAAAACCTTAATCCATTTTAATTCCCTTAAAGTTTACAGTAGCTAAGAATTACAAACCCCAAATAATACTAAAATTTCAAAACCCTAAAGTATTAATTAAAGAATTTTAAATAGAAACAGTACCCCTAACTTGAATATTTACTTGCTATATTTAATTTTATATGCTTTGATTTATTTAAGTTCAATGCTTAGTTTATTTAAATCATTATGGATGAATGTTTATATTTTGATTGATATCTTTGATGAATGATTTATTTATTATGAATGGTTATTTACTTTTATCGATTTATTTAGATTTCAAAATGTTGTAAGAGGTATGTTTCCACTTGGTGGGTACCTCATTAGTTAAATAACATGTAATTTAAATTGCTTTTCTATTTTAGAACCAATGTAAAGGACATGTTTCTACCTTTCGGTGGGTGTCCTATTTAGGCATGGATTATGTAAGGGCATGTTTCCATCTTCGGATGGATGTCCATTTATTTGTTTTGCTTGGACATTATTTTGATTTTCAATATATCAATGATTTATTTTAATTATTGTGTGTAATATGGATAATATTGTTATACTTAAGAATTTTATAATATTAAGACCTGTAAAGGAGGCTGGTTCCAATGAACCGGGTGTTGTGCGGGTGCTGGGCCATTTCTCACCTTTTCCACACGTACCCAACTTTCCAAACCCATTAGGGGGTTGGGGATTTGTAGACCCTTAATTTTTGACCCAATCTCATCTGATATGCTTTATTTAGTCCAAAATGATTTTTGTTGTTTAATTGGTCCAAAATAATTTTAATTAAATTATTTTTACCTTAGTATCTAATTTTTATTAATAAAAAAATAAAAATAAACAAATAAAAATTAAAAATAAAAATAAAAATCAGAGTCGAAAAAAAATTAGCAGCGAAAAGTAGTCGCGCGGGCCCGTCGGGCCAACAGTGGCTCGCCCGCAGGAATTTCCTGCCGGCGAAATAACCACCCGCAGGAATTTCCTGGGGGCTGGCATGCCGCTCGCAGGAATTTCCTATGGGCTGGCAGGCCCACGGTCTCGTCGGCAGAATTTTCGCCAGCGCAAATTTTTCTGATGCAATTTTTAGAATTCTAATCCAATTAGGTTTTAATTTCTTTTTTTTATTATAATTACTTACCTTAATTAATTAGGAATAAACAACCTAAAAACAACTATAAATAAGGACCAATTAAACCAAATCAAGGGGGGAAAGAAAATACACAAAGACTAGAGGATTTGAAACCAAATCAAGGAAGGAAAAGGAAAAACTCAATTCAGGATATTAATAGCAGCAGTAGCACGGCAGAAACAGAAAAGGAGGAGGCAATCAAAGCTTGTCTTTGGAGCTAGTTCATCCAAGAAGAGTTATTTTTTGGAGAATCAACAAAAGAAGGTATGTTTTAATTCTTTTGATTTATGTTTTACAATAGTCAAATCTATAAAATTTAAGTTTTTTAAAATCAAAATCTTAGAGCTTTAATTTAATTTTTCCAAGATTAGAACATTAAAAACGTGACTTTCTCTTCTAAAAGGACTCAAAATTGTTATTTTTTTCTTCTTAAAAATCTTTAAACTTTAATTGAACATATTTTTCAACAAAACCAAAATAAAATTCTGTTTCTATTAAGATTTTAAATTAGGTTCTTTTTCATTCAAAAAACCTTAAAAAACATCTTTTCTACTTATAAAAACTTCAATCCATGTGTTTAAATTCATAAAATCTCATAAAATATCAAATTGCTATTTAAAACTCTAATTTAAATACTTTGGTCGAGAACCCCAAATTGAAAGCCAAAAATCAACTTTTAAACCTAAAATAATGAACCCTAACCCTTTAAAACCTTAAACCCTAACCTTTTCTAAACTTTAAACCCTTTAAAACATAAAAACATAAAAAACTCAAAAAAGCTATAGTAGCTCAATTTACTATTTTAAAAACATGAATTAAAAATATTTCAAAAGTGTCCAAAACTCAAGTTTATTATTTCATCATTCAAATCTTAATTGGTTTAATCAAAGTGACTTGCTAACCTTTAAAAAACATAAAACCTAATCTATTTTAATTACCTAAAAAGTCATAGTAGCTTAAACTTTAGAATTTCCAAAGCCTTAACACATGAGATAAATAACCCTAAATAAAAATAGTAGCTATACTTGAACTTTTATTTGTTTTATTCAATTCCATATTTATTTATACCTTGATTTATTTCTTATGCTTTAATTTATTTAATTTTAATACTTGATTTATTTAATTTATCATGGATGGATGTTTGTTTTATATTTTGGTTAATACTTTTAATGAATGATTTATTTATTATGGATGATTATTTACTTTTATCAATCAATTTAGACTTCCAAAAGTTGTAAGAGGTATGTTTCCACTTGGTGGGTACCTCATTAGTTAAACATCATGTAATTAATTTTCTTTTCTATTTTAGAACCTTTGTAAAGGGCATGTTTCTACCTTTTGGTGGATGTCCTATATAGGCATGTGATGTAAGGACATGTTTCCATCTTTGGATGGGTGTCCATTTATTTGTTTTGTTTTGTTTGGACATTGTTTTGATTTTAATATAATGATGCTTTCTTTTTATTGTGTGTAGTATGGATAATGTTATTATACTTAAGAATTTTATTGTTGTCCCAAGATGGCAACCAAGAGGGGGGGGGGTGAATTGGTTTCCTCAAGAAGTTATGACAGTTTAAAAAACTCAACAAACGAGAAATGCGGAATAGAGAATTGGTTGAGTAATGGAAGAAGAAAAGAACACACAAGATTTATAGTGGTTCGGATTTACTTCAATCCTACATCCACTTCCTTAACAACTTGTTAAGGTTCCACTAGTCTTTGAAGTTTTCACAAGCTCACTTCCAACTTTACAAGTGTTTTTCTTAGGCTCACACTTACAACCGAAACAAGAGTTTTACAAGGCTCACTCTCTCAACCTAACAAGAGTTTTACAAGGCTTACTCTCACAACCTAACAAGAGTTTTACAAGGCTTACTCTCACAACCCAAGTGTTCCCAAGCTTACACTCAAACTTATACAATGGTGTTTTCAATGCTAACACCTAACATTCATAACAATTCGAATACAAGTTTAAGCAAAAGGAAATTTGTTGCTTGGCTATGAAAATCTTTTCTTAATAATGTTATCTCTTTGTTTTCTCATGGAAACATTGTATTTATAGCCAATGTGGTCTTACTAGCCGTTATTGCTGTTTAGAATAAAGTCTTGGCAGATTAGACCTTCTTTACTTAAACTGTCCGAAGCACTTAGCGGTCGCCCTTCATACAAGGATGGTCGCGCTCATGCTTCACGCGGTCGTCCTTTTAACCAGGGACGGTCGCTACTTTTGAAAAAGCTTCAACGGTCGAATTTTAGTGCTCTACAGCTGGAATCTTGCCCATGATGTGTTTGTCCGACCTCTTTTTTTTTGCCCATACTGTCTTTGTCGGGACGGTCGCTCCAAGCAAAGGTGCGGTCGCCCTTTTTGAATATTGAAGTGGGTTTACAACGGTCATGTCACGTGTTACTTTCTGATAGAGCAAAAGAGATGTCCGCCACAATTTGAATCTCGCGGTCGCCCTTCGTAGCTTTTCGCGGTCGAACTCACATTCTCGCGTCGAACTTCTGGACGCATCTGAGGACGCGAACACTACTGTCTCTTTGAGCAATTTCTTCTTGAATTGTGGGGCGGTCGCGACTCTGAATGGGGCGGTCGCGACAGTGATAAGCGAGGTCGAGTTATTCACCGTTCTTGTTACCGCGAACCTTACTGTGATTGTAATGATTTAAGTTCCTTGAGTAGCGGTCGGGCAAATATTAGGACGGTCGCTATTATGTAGGAGCGGTCGCGACTATGGTCGAACTTTTGATCGCGAAACCTACTGTGACAAGGTTTCATTTTGTAATTGCATGGAGCGGTCGTATTCAGTTGAGGTGCGACCGCTATACTTGTTCTGTTCACCTTTAATTGAAGCAACCTAATCCTGCAACAATCTTTCTCAAACACAAGTTAAAATAGATCATCCATTTGAGTTGTCAAGGATCAAAATTAAGATCATTTGTCTAACAATCTCCCCCATTTTGACTTTGACAATTCAAATGGAATGATGCTCCCCCTTAACATATGCAACAATCATGGTTAAGAGCATTGTGAATGTATTATGAGATGTATCTTTCAACATATGTTATTGTTTGATGCAAACATACATTTCTCCCCCATAAACATTTTTCACTTTATTTGCAAATGTTCAACAAATTTTCATAGTTGTTCAAATGTTCAACAAATTGTAACAAATTGTTCTTGTTTGTTCTTGTTTTCCCATTATGTTTTCCCATTATTGTATTTTCATTCCATTTTGATATTTTCTCCCCCATTGTCAGAGGCAAAATGAAACAAATGTTAAAAACAAATGAAACAATGAAAGGGAATATAAACATTATATATATTAAAGTGAAGGAAAGTACAAGACATGAAACGTAAGCAGCAAACATATGAAAATGCAAACAAAAACAAATTAAAGCTAAGCTATTCTGAGTCTACATCTAACTCTTCTTCAACTAAAGGAGCTTTCCCTTTATCTTGAGGTGCAACAGAGGCAGAGCTAGTGCTAAGGGATTCTTCTCCTTCAGCAACGCTTTGGGTGTGATCACTTATATCCCAATCTTCAAGATTGCATTGAGGCAAGTCCAATTTGCCTTGCATGTCATAAAGATCATGGTGCATGTGGGATATAAGGTCTATCCTCTTGTTTAAGTGCTGGAATCTCTTGGAAACACTTTTCTTGAACTTAGTGAGTTTTCTGGAGAGAGTTTTGATAGCTTGGAGGATGAGTTGTGTGGAGGATGAAGCAGTTTCATGAGCAGCTTTTGATGAAGCAGCTTTTGAAGGTAGTTCTACTGCAACTTCTACAGAATCTCCCTCTTCCTCAATTGTATACCTTGGCCTTTTCTTTTGTTTATCCATAACTCCTTTCTTGCCATAGCAGTATACATATGACCCTTCTATCTTCCTTACACAACCAGCATGCTCTAAGTAATCCATTGTGATAGCATTGGAGGCTAGAGTGAAAGGGTTCCTCAAAGTAGCTAAGTTCAAATCATTCAGAAGGTTTAGGTGCCTAGCTATTTGAGTAACTTGAGAGGATAGGAAGAAGGTACCAGTTCTTGTAACAGCATGATGGTAAAGGGTGTCAATCAAGAACTTGGTTGTGTTCATTTTGATGTTGTGGGTGAAAGCATAGAGAAAGATAAGGTCTCTCTTGGTTACTTTCTCATTCCCATCTGCTCTTTGATGAATGGTATAGGTGATAATCCTATGGAGCATCCAGTGGGTGAGAGATTTGATGTGCCTGGCTTTAGATTCCTTTTCAAAGGAAGTTTCAATGGAAATTTCTCGCCAGAAATCAGAAAGGGTTGGGTTTGAGAAGATTTGGTCATTGTAGGAGGTTATACCTTCAGAAGGGAAGTTCCAAATGTTGCCGAATCCTTCTAGGGTTAAGAATTGATACTGATCAAAGAGTTTGAACCTAACCCCATACCATCCTAGTGCAGAGTTTGCATTTTTCTCAATTTGGAAAGACATGAGAAACTCCTTACTTAGACTAGAGTAGCCTACCTCTTCTGGAAAGACAAAATTTCTCCATCCAAGGACATCCAACAATTCTTCAATTTCGTCCTTGATGTTCAAGGCAGACAGCATCCCACCAAAAGGTGATTTGGTGCCTTCAACCTTCTTCTTCTTTAGCATGGCATACCTAATGTCTTCCTCAGTGGTTTGGTGATGAGGTTTGTGAATTTTCTCACCCCTTTTTGACTGTGGAGGAGATGGAGGTTCAACAACAGGTTCTCTAATGGTGATTCCAGGAACTCTCTTAGCTTGACCCTTAATTTTGGAAGTGGTTTTTCTTTTGGGAGCCATTAGAAAAGAGAGTAGAAGTAAATTGGAAGACAGAGGGTGATTGAGAAGTAGAAGTTTTTAGGGTTTTAGAAGGAAGTTTGTGTGCTTTGATAGGCAAAATATCAGATAAACTGATGCAAAACACTCTTAAATAGATGAAGTAAAGAAAATAGCCGTTTATGACTGTTGAGAGTTAAGAGTTGCGACCTGTCACACAGCCAACGGTTATAAATTTTCGAGCAGAGTGTACAGGGTGCGGTCGCAGATTTAACAAGGTGCGATCGCGAAATGGTGTACAGCGACCATTATTATGATCAGTACGCTCGCAAGTGAAGAAAACAACTGTAACGGTCGAAACTATTCAAATTGGTGCGATCACGCACAAATTTTCTCGACCGCGCTCAGAGATTTTTATTGAATGAAACTAGCAGACGAAGTAGCGAGTGCGAAAGAACACGGGAGCGACCGCGACATTCTTAAAAATGAAAGATTCAAGGAAAGATGGAAGATATTCTAAGTGTGTTAAGAAAAATTAATTTCATGCACATAGAAACTTTATTTTAAGGCAAAAAATTCTAATTAACTCAAAGTGATTCCATCAATCATTCCTAAATTGAGTTTGATGAAGTTAAGTCTTTCTTCATTCAAGGGTTTTGTAAAGACATCAGCAAGTTAATTTTCTGTATCTATGAATTCTAAGGTTATATTCTGATTTTGTACATTTTCTCTTAAGAAATGATGTCTAATATCTATGTGTTTGGATCTAGAATGTTGGATAGGATTCTTAGACAAATTGATAGCACTAGTGTTGTCACATTTAATGGAGATATTGTTAAACATTTTACCATAGTCAAGCAATTGTTGTTTCATCCATAATACTTGTGTGCAACAAAAACATGCTGCAACATATTCAGCTTCCGTTGTGGATAAAGCAACTGATGCTTGTTTCTTACTATGCCAAGAAACTAGACAATTACCAAGAAAGTGACATGCTCCTGTTGTGCTTTTCCTATCTAATATACTACCAGCATAATCTGCATCTGAAAATCCTATAATATGAAATGATGTGTTTTTAGGATACCAAAGTCCTAAATGTATTGTACCACTCAAATATTTCAAGATTCTCTTAGTGGCATTCAAGTGTGATTCTTTAGGACTAGTTTGAAATCTAGCACAAAGACATACACTATACATTATATCAGGCCTAGAAGGAGTTAAGTAAAGTAGTGATCCGATGATACCTCGATATTTCTTCTCATCTACTGCTTTACCATTATCATCTTTACCTAATTTCAATGATGTGCTCATAGGAGTTTTGCTAGTTTTGCAGCCATCCATTCCAAATTTCTTGATGAGTTCTTTTGTATATTTGGATTGGTTGATGAAGATCCCATCTTTACATTGCTTGACTTGCAGTCCAAGGAAAAACTTGAGTTCACCCATCATGCTCATTTCAAATTCCCTAGTCATACAAGAAGCAAATTCTTTGCACAAGGCTTCATTAGTAGCTCCAAATATTATGTCATCCACATAAATTTGTACAATCAAAATGTTGTGCTTATCCTTTTTAACAAAAAGAGTTGTTTCTACTTTTCCTTTTGAAAAACCATTTTCAAGCAAATATGCACTAAGTTTATCATACCAAGCTCTAGGTGCTTGCTTTAATCCATATAAAGCTTTGGTAAGTTTGAAAACATGATCAGGAAATTTGTAGTTTTCAAAACCAGGAGGTTGTTCAACATAAACTTCTTCATTTATGAGTCCGTTTAGAAATGCACTTTTAACATCCATTTGATAAAGCTTAAAATTCATATGACATGCAAAGGCAAGTAATATTCTAATAGCTTCTAATCTAGCTACGGGGGCAAAGGTTTCATCATAGTCAATACCTTCTTCTTGATTATAACCTTTGGCTACCAATCTTGCTTTATTTCTAATGATGTGACCATTTTCATTAAGCTTATTCCTATAAACCCATTTGCATCCTATTATAGAATGATCTATAGGTCTAGGAGTAAGTTGCCAAACATTATTTCTTTCAAATTGATTAAGTTCATCTTGCATTGCAGTTATCCAATTTTCATCATTTAAAGCTTCCTCAATAGTTTTTGGTTCAATTTGAGAAACAAAAGCAACATTAACATCAATATGATTAATTCTAGATCTAGTAGTTACTCCCTTTGATGTTTCTCCAATGATGAGTTCCTTTGGATGATCTTTCTTGTATTGCCAATCCTTAGGTAGATCTTGAGCCTTTTCTTCAAGTTGATTGATCTTTGGAACATCAATAGATTCAAGAGGTTCAAGAGTGCCTGCAGGGTCATTGAAAGTAATACCTTTCTTTTGATCAAGTTTAGATGATTCATCAAATACAACATGCATTGATTCTTCTATAACTAGAGTTTTCATATTAAATACTCTATATGCTTTGCTATATGATGAATATCCTAAGAATATGCCTTCATCTGATTTGGATGAGAATTTTCCAAGATTATCCTTGGTATTCAATATGAAGCATTTGCATCCAAATACTCTAAAATATCCAATTCTGGGTATTCTTCCATTCCATAGCTCATAAGAAGTTTTATTAGTTAAATGCCTTTTATAAACACGATTTGCAATGTAACAAGCTGTATTAACGGCTTCCGCCCAAAAATAAGATGGTAAATCATATTCATTGAGCATTGTCCTAGCCATTTCGATTAAAGTTCTATTTTTCCTTTCAACTACACCATTTTGCTGTGGAGTTCTAGGAGCAGAAAAATTGTGTGAAATGCCAAGTTCATTGCAAAAGTTTTCAAAGTTTTCATTTTCAAATTCTTTGCCATGATCACTTCTAATAGATGTGATCACATATCCTTTTTCATTTTGAACTCTTTTTGCAAAGGTTTTGAAGTAATTAAAGGCTTCATTCTTTTGAGCTAAGAAATTAACCCATGTGAATCTAGAGTAGTCATCAACAAGAACAAATGCATATGATTTGCCTCCTAAGCTTGTAATTCTATTTGGTCCAAACAAGTCTAAATGAATGAGCTCTAAAGGTCTAGAGGTGCTTATAACACACTTTGATTTAAATGAGCTTTTATGTTGCTTACCATGTTGACAAGGTTCACAAATTCTGTCTTTATCATATTTTATCTTAGGTAAGCCATCAACTAAATTCTCATTACAAATATATTTCAATTGATCCATACCAGCATGTCCTAGTCTTCTATGCCATAACCATGCATCATTATTAGTGGACATTAAACATGTATGATTAGAATGTATGCTTACATTGTAAGTGTTGTTTGTTCTAGTACCCTTAAATATGATAACATCATTTGAATTTGTGATTTTGCATTCCTTGGAATCAAACTTAACAAAGTATGCTTTATCACAAAGTTGACTAACACTTAGCAAGTTATGTTTCAAACCATCAACAAGCCATACATCTTCAATTAAATCTTTACCAATAGAACCAATGGAGCCAACACCAAGAATTTTACCTTTAGCATTGTTTCCAAAAGTTACGTTACCTCCATGTTTATAGGTAATACTTGTAAAGAGCTTTGCATTTCCAGTCATATGCCTTGAGCATCCACTATCCACAAGCCATGTGCTTTCATTGGTAGTAGATTTTAGGCATACCTGCAAGCCAATTGTGATCATCCTTTTTTAGGTACCCACATATAGTTGGGTCCTTGATGGTTAGTAGAAAGAGTGCCTTCTAAATTGAGATGAGCTTTTCTTATATAACAATAGAAACTTTTGTGACCAAATTTCATGCAATATGTGCATTGCCATGGTATCCTATGTTTCTGCATTTTTCTTTTTGCATTATACATACAACTACAAGTATGTGATTTCTTTTGTACAAGTTTAGTAAACAACAATGCATAATTGTTTTTGGCTTTATCTCCTAGTGAACCGTAAGAAGTTCTTTTAGACTTGATGCAAGCATCTTTGATATGAACATCAGAAATTTTAGTTGTAGATGCTTTCACAAAAGTTGGTTTACTAGGTGCAATGTTGGTTGAGCCATTGAATCCTAATCCATATTTCAAGGAAGGTGATCTTTGATTATTAATTAATGTGTTCAATGCTTCCTTTCCTTTATGAAATCTGGAAATTGATTCTTTTAGTTCTTTTAGTTCATGCTTCAATGTCTCATTTTCTTTAATCACCTTTTCTAAGTCATGTGAGCTTTTATTTAATTCTCCTATTGTATTCATTAAGTGTTTATTTGAGGTTTTCAATTCTAAGGTAGAGTTCTTTAAGCATATAAAATCCTTTTCTAACTTAGAGTTTTTCTCTTTATAGAACATCATTTTAGAGAAATATTTTTCTATTTTAGAATTCATGTGCTCAATCAAATCACTATCATCTATATCACTTATATCATCATGTGCTACAAGATCAAAGGATTGAGTACTTACCTCATTGGAGTCATCTTCAATAGCCATGAGACAAAGATTTGCAATTCCTTCCTCTTCTTCTTCTTCACTTGAGGAAGAGTCATCCCATGTGGCTTTGAGAGACTTTTTCTTTTCTTTATCCCATTTCCTTTTGTTCTTTAATTTGTAGCAATCCGACTTGATGTGACCGGTTTTTCCACATTCATAGAATTTTACCTCATTTTTCTTTTCTTTATCTTTGAAGGAGAATTTAGGAGATGTACCTTTGTTTGCTTGTAATCTTTTCTTCCTTTTCCATTCATTCATTCTTTTTGAGAACATTGCCATTTCATCTTCATCATCAGTACCTGCATTGCTTGAGCTCTCAACTTCTTTGATTGCTTTGAGTGCAATTGGTTTTCTCTTTTCTTTCTCACCTTGATCTTCTTCTTTTTCACTGTGCAGCTCAAAAGTGAGTAATTTACCAACTAGCTCGTCGGTTCTTAATGTGCTGAGATCATGAGCTTCTTCTATGGATGATACTTTGGATTCAAAGTTCTTTCTAGCTCTTAGGGCTCTCAAGATTTTACTGTTTACATCACCTTGATCATATACCTTGCCATACTTCTTCAGTTCATTGACAATAGCAAGCAAGCGATTTGTCATGTCGGTGACATTTTCATTTGGTTTCATCTTGAATAGCTCATACTCATGAACATGCATTTGTTTCTTGGTAAATCTTACTTGAGTTGTACCTTCATGGTAGTTTTCAAGTGTTTTCCAAATACAATGTGCACAAGTTAAATGTTGAACTCTTCCACCTTCTTCTCTTGAAATGGAGTTCATCAAGATGGAAGCAGCTCTATTGTTCTTGAATCGATCTCTGATATTGCTAGTTGACCATTGAGCTTTGGGAAGTGGAACTTGAATACCGTCAACCTCATGAGTAGGAGATTTCCACTCATTTTCCACGAAATCCCATAGTTCAATCCCTTCACTGTCTAGAAACAAATACATTTTGTGTTTCCAGTATGAGTAATCCGTTCCATCAAAGTAGGGTCTAAGAATAGAGTTAAGATTTCCATGAGAGCTTGATGAAGAAGAAGTTGCCATTGTGGATCAGATTTCACAATTAAGTTTAAGAAATCTCAGGGCTCTGATACCAATTGTTGTCCCAAGATGGCAACCAAGAGGGGGGGTGAATTGGTTTCCTCAAGAAGTTATGACAGTTTAAAAAACTCAACAAACGAGAAATGCGGAATAGAGAATTGGTTGAGTAATGGAAGAAGAAAAGAACACACAAGATTTATAGTGGTTCGGATTTACTTCAATCCTACATCCACTTCCTTAACAACTTGTTAAGGTTCCACTAGTCTTTGAAGTTTTCACAAGCTCACTTCCAACTTTACAAGTGTTTTTCTTAGGCTCACACTTACAACCGAAACAAGAGTTTTACAAGGCTCACTCTCTCAACCTAACAAGAGTTTTACAAGGCTTACTCTCACAACCTAACAAGAGTTTTACAAGGCTTACTCTCACAACCCAAGTGTTCCCAAGCTTACTCTCAAACTTATACAATGGTGTTTTCAATGCTAACACCTAACATTCATAACAATTCGAATACAAGTTTAAGCAAAAGGAAATTTGTTGCTTGGCTATGAAAATCTTTTCTTAATAATGTTATCTCTTTGTTTTCTCATGGAAACATTGTATTTATAGCCAATGTGGTCTTACTAGCCGTTATTGCTGTTTAGAATAAAGTCTTGGCAGATTAGACCTTCTTTACTTAAACTGTCCGAAGCACTTAGCGGTCGCCCTTCATACAAGGATGGTCGCGCTCATGCTTCACGCGGTCATCCTTTTAACCAGGGATGGTCGCTACTTTTGAAAAAGCTTCAACGGTCGAATTTTAGTGCTCTACAGCTGGAATCTTGCCCATGATGTGTTTGTCCGACCTCTTTTTTTTTGCCCATACTGTCTTTGTCGGGACGGTCGCTCCAAGCAAAGGTGCGGTCGCCCTTTTTGAATATTGAAGTGGGTTTACAACGGTCATGTCACGTGTTACTTTCTGACAGAGCAAAAGAGATGTCCGCCACAATTTGAATCTCGCGGTCGCCCTTCGTAGCTTTTCATGGTCGAACTCACATTCTCGCGTCGAACTTCTGGACGCATCTGAGGACGCGAACACTACTGTCTCTTTGAGCAATTTCTTCTTGAATTGTGGGGCGGTCGCGACTCTGAATGGGGCGGTCGCGACAGTGATAAGCGAGGTCGAGTTATTCACCGTTCTTGTTACCACGAACCTTACTGTGATTGTAATGATTTAAGTTCCTTGAGTAGCGGTCGGGCAAATATTAGGACGGTCGCTATTATGTAGGAGCGGTCGCGACTATGGTCGAACTTTTGATCGCGAAACCTACTGTGACAAGGTTTCATTTTATAATTGCATGGAGCGGTCGTATTCAGTTGAGGTGCGACCGCTATACTTGTTCTGTTCACCTTTAATTGAAGCAACCTAATCCTGCAACAAGCTTTCTCAAACACAAGTTAAAATAGATCATCCATTTGAGTTGTCAAGGATCAAAATTAAGATCATTTGTCTAACATTTATAATATTAAAACCTGTAAAGGAGGCCGGTTCCAATGAACCGGGCGTTGTGGGGGTGCTGGGCCATTTCTCACCTTCCCCACATGTACCCAACTTTCCGAACCCATTAGGGGGTTGTGGATTACTTAGGAATCGAGTCATCCACCCCTTTCTTTTTCCCGGCCTGTCTGGGTGGCGACTCCATTTTCTCCAGACTTAGGTCCGTGTTCTCTAAGGCCCCGAGCCTAAACAGTGCCGAAGTCGCAAGAACCATTCCACCAGGAGTGGGGGCAAAAATCCCCACTCACAGTGGCGACTCCACTGGGGATAAGAGAAGTTGATTCCGTTGGTCTTTATATTATTCTATTCTTTCTTATAATTATATTATCCATTGCATCATCATAGATTGCATCGTGTGCGTGAGTTAGGATGCCCGGTTACTCATGTTATGTTATGTAAGGGATACCATACTTTCAGTCAAGGTATGGAGATCGAGCATGGCATAACCACTCATAGCCTCGTAGCATTTGGTATATACTTGCTATGGGAACCTAAGCCTTTCTACCCAAAGAATAAAGCTTATGCAATTGGCCTAGTTACTTTCCTTAGGTTTTTACCCCAAGTGCATGTTGTTTGACTATGGTTAATTTATCTTAGTCTAAATCATGGCTTATTTGGTTTGTTCTTTTTCTAATATGACCCAAGTACATTTGCAAGCTCAAAATAAATTTTTTCTTTCTTTTAAGTCCAAAAGACCAAAGCTATTTTCAAAACTTTTTAAGATGGTCTTTGGACATAAGACATTTCTAAAAATAAATCCTTTGGCTCATGGCCCAAATACTAAGCCCAAAATCCATTTTTCTAAAATTTTTTACAATGGGCTTAGAAACAAAACTATTTTCACCCAACCATTTTTTTACAAAGAGCTTGCAAAAATATTTAGGTCAATTATGAAATACCAAAAATCAATTGTTGGCCTAGTTTACATTAAGAACAAATTAACCATGGGCTTGTTTTTGGCATGAATCATTAGTTACTTTTTCAATTGAGAAATCTATTTATAATAAACCTCTTAATTTTGTTTTAATCCAAAAGTTGGTTGAATGGATTAAAACCTAATTAATGGGAATTATCATGGATTGATTTCTATTTTTGAAAATTTAACTATTGGTTGAAACATCCGAGGGAATTATTCGAAAGCAAGATACCCCATGTTGGTATTTTGTTAACCATATGCCTAGGAAAAGAGACTCGCCTTTCGTGTGTGGATGTTATAAGGTTGGAAGGAACGTCCTAATTTGTTCTTATTTTTTAATTGTTTGTGCATACATGCATACATTTGCATCTCATATCATTGGTCCTCTCTGGCTCACAGCCCTGGATTACGAAAGTTCAAAAGCTAACAACAATTCGACTTACGCCAGAGACGAAGTATCTAGCAACGACTCAATCACTTGCTCACCAAAGACAATGGAGCCCGAACAAATTCAAAGAATGGTGGATGAAGCCCTCAATGCCAAGATGGATGAAATCAAAGAGGCCCTAGCTGAGACCATGAAGAACCAATTGACTGCAATCTTAGAGAATCATGCCGAGGCATCTGCTAGCACTAAGAAACCAAAGGACAAAGGGAAGACTAAAGTTAATGAAGTGGCTTTTGATGATGAAAAGGTGGTCATTGATGATGATGATGATTGGGCTCAATACTACCAAGAGGTTCAAGAAAAGAATAAAGAACCGAAGGCTATCGAGAAAGCAACTATTGAAAAGACCGAGACATCTGATGTTGAAAAGATGATTGCTGATTTAGAAAAGAAATTTGAAAAGAAGTTGAAAATCGAAGAGATGTCCGAAGTTGACAAGTTATTTGAACAAGATGATGAGGTCCCTTATAAGTTCAAGATGCCTTCCTTTGCGAAGTACAATGGCACCAGAAATCCTCATCTCCACGTCAAGCAATATATCACTACCATGCAATCTGCTCAAGCTACTAAGGCTCAAACCCTAATGTACTTTATGCTCTCAGTAGACCCTGTTGTCCAAAATTGGTTCAATACCTTAGATGATGAAACACAAAAGAGCTGGGATCTACTTTACAAAGCCTTCATCCAACAATATGGATATAATGTTGAGTTGTAAGTTACCTTGATGGAAGTGGAGTCCATTAGGCAAAGACCGAATGAGAATTTTGTAGATTATGTCAAGAGATGGAGAAACAAGGCTGCTTTGCTCAAGAAAAGGCCCGATGAATCTGATCAAATAAGGATGATCGTGAGAGGTGTCCTGCCCAATCTCCATGAAAGGATGTCTCACACCCTTATAAGGGACTTCAAAGACCTTCTCCAAGCTGGTCTACAAATTGAAGAATGGGAAAGGGAGAAGAATCGTTTTTCAATAAAAAAGAATGAGAAAGGGAACTACCAGTCAGGCAATCAAAGCACACAAAAAGAAGTTGAAGTTAATGTAACCGGTCAAGCAAATAGAAGGCAGTTTTCATATCTTGGGAAGCCTTTGTCTTGGGTCTTCGATAAGCTACAAAAGAAAGGGTTGTTACAACCATTGGCTCCTCGACCTTTACCTAGTCCATTACCCCTAAAATTTGATACTAAGGCTTTTTGTCAATTTCATCAGACTCAAGGACATGAGACTGATAGGTGTACCCGATTAAGGCATGAGATCCAAGATTTGATTGACAGTGGTAAGCTACCCGAGCCGGATAAGCCCAATACCAAGAACAACCCTTTGCCTAAAATTGGAAGAGTGCCACCACCAGCAACTTTCATGGCGGGAAAAGGATTGGAAGAAGATTTTTTTTTATCATCCTTTTAAGATGGGGATATTGAAGATGTGAAAGGAAAAGAAGCCTAACTCAATGAACTTTCCTTAGCTTGAATGTTGCTTTTCAATTTTGCTTTCTTTAATGTTTTGGAACTATCATGTTTTTCAAATTTAAATTTGTTTGAATAAATTACTTTCATCATAAAATTTTATTGGTCTTTGTTCATTTTGATGCTCAACCAATGAGGAATTTAGCTTAATTAATATATTTATGCATCATGACTTGAATGACTTTACTAGGTGAGGGAATGGCTCTATAGCATTGAGTTGTGTATGCTTACTTAGAGAGGGCTCCTGCATAATTATCTTTGTCTAGGTCTTAGTCAGTCTTAGAACATGCTTTGACAAATTTTTGAGGCAAAATTGAACTCTGCTTATTTAAGGGAGAAATGATCTAGGCTTGTTTGATAAGCCAACAACTAGTATCCTCCCTATTAAATATCAATCCCTAGTTGTCCCTTTGAGCCTTCATAAAATTTTAGCTTTCTTTTCATTGGCATACAAACCTCAATAACCTACCCTGAGCTATTATGATACTTTTGACAAGTCTTATGATCACTAAAATGAAGAGGCAAGAAGATCAAAGAAAGCAATGATTAGTCAAGATCTTAAGGATAGTTGAAGCTCTCAAGACCATGAAGATAGTTGATTTTTCAAGACCATAAGGATAGTTGATGTTCTCAAAACCTTAAGGGTAGTTGAAGTTCCCTTAATATATCAAGACAACATCAACATCAGAGTAACAAATGATTTGTCCCTGTTTAAGAAGATTTATGGCACTCCACTCATCAATTATTGAAAGCTCAAGCTAGTATAAACGAGACAACTCTTTTAGAGCTAGAACCAAAAAAAAAAAGAGAAGAAGAACAAAGAAGAAAAAAGAAAAAGAAAAGAAGGACAAAATGATAAAAGAAAATGAAAAAAGAAAGAAAAAAGAAAAGAAAAAGAAAACCCAAAATGGTTCAAAAAGCCAATTGAGTTCTCTTTTACCTAAGACAACAAAAGGCTTCCATTTGGTTTATAAGGACGATTTGACTTGAATTGGTCCAATCCAATCAAAGATTCGATCAAAACCAAAGGAAAAGGTGAAAGACCATTCAGTGCTTAAAAGTTCTATACTTGACAGTCCTGCAAGGAAGAATGACAAAATGACAAAATGATCAAAGAAAGGGAGGAGTAAGAAAATTGAAATGAAAGAAAAGGGAAAAGAAGAAAAGAAATGAATTTGGGTCTTAAACTTTTTGTAAGAGCAAAGATTGTCCTGATCAAGATCCTGATTAATTCCAAGAGGAATTTGGAGTCTAGCAAGATTGCCTCCAAACCGCCTAAAATTCAAATAAGAAATTTATAGTGTGAGGGTTTGTCCATTGTATCACACCAGCTCCTATCTCAAAATGGCCTTCATTTAACCCATGTCCCTTATAGACCCCATTTCAAGCCTATTAAAGACCTGTTGATCTCTCTTGGTAGGTAGAGTCTATTAGTGGAGATAGTTTGAATAAGCACGCATATGAGATAGACAATATTTAAACTCAAATGAGACCTTTGGCCAAGTAATGTGTATGTGCCTATTTGAAGTGCAACAGTTCTTGCTTAAATAGAATTGATTCCCGAGTTTAGTACGGTAACTAGGGTTGTCATGTTATAGATATGTTAATTTGGAAAATCAAGTCTTGAGGTGCATTGACACTAATTTGGCAAAGCCAACATTTGATTTCAAAATTAAAATTCAAAAAAATCAAATCAAAAATATTTTTGTCACACAAAGCCTTCAAGTTAAGGGAAGTATATTGAACCTCCAAAGGACACATTGAGCAAAGAAAATTATTATTGGCAAAGTTATGAAGAAACTACCAACTGACATGCTGAAGTATAGCTCGAAATAGATGAATCCCTAACTCTGCAACTTGGGATCTCCACCACTCATGTTTTCTACATCTTGAAGATAAAAGCCACAAATGCAAAGCTTTCAATCATTCCAATGCAAGACTTGAACATGCGTCAAAACAGAACCAATGAGAATACTTCTGCTAATCGCCTCGGTCTGTGAGTCATGGAACCACTGTAAGTATTATTCATGCATATCATGCATACATGGGCATATCACATCGCACTTTCTTGTCTTGTGTTGTCTATTCTTTGACAAAATGAACAGTAAATACCTCATGAAGTAAAGAATCAAAAGAAGATGTCAAATCAGGGAGGCATGGAGAGCCCATTGCTTGAGAAAACTCCAGTCATTTTACGAAGAGAAGAAATAAGTGCTTGTGCGAAGAACTAGAGAACAACAACATCAATCAAAGCTTGCATGGAAAAAATCTTTGAAGGGGGGCAAGGAGAGGATATAAGGTCCAATTAAAAATAGCTAAATCTTTGCAAAAATGAAGAACAAAAGAATGGAACAATTAGAACTCTTAAAAGAATGAAGATCCATTTTCAAGGGTGAAGACCCGATCTCAAAGGATGAAGATCCATTTTCAAGGGAGAAGACCCGATCTCAAAGGATGAAGATCCATTTTCAAGGGTGAAGGCCCAATCTCAAAGGATGAAGATCCATTTTCAAGGGCGAAGACCCGATCTCAAAGGATGAAGATCCATTTTCAAGGGTGAAGACCCGATCTCAAAGGATGAAGATCCATTTTCAAGGGTGAAGACCCGATCTCAAAGGATGAAGATCCATTTGCAAGGGTGAAGACCCGATCTCAAAGGATGAAGATCCACTATTCAAGGCTGAAGACCCGATCTCAAAGGATGAAGATCCATTTTCAAGGGAGAAGACCCGATCTCAATGGATGAAGATCCATTTTCAAGGGTGAAGACCCAATCTCAAAGGATGAAGATCCATTTTCAAGCGTAAAGAACCGATCTCAAAGGATGAAGATCCATTTGCAAGGGTGAGGACCCGATCTCAAGGAATAAGGATCCATTTTTCAAGGGTAAAGACCCGATGTCAAAAGATGAAGATTCATTTTCAAGGATGAAGATCCATTTTCAAGGGTGAAGACCCGATCTCAAAGGATAAAGATCCATTTTTAAGGGTGAAGACCCAATCTCAAAGGATGAAGATCCATTTGCAAGGATGAAGGGTATAGACCCAATCTCCAAGGATGAAGATCCATTCTGAGGGTGAAGAATCACAATGCATAAAACAGCCAGAGCAGTCAGACTTCCTAACTAAAAGGTTGGTAAAATCAAATCAATCTCGGGGTCCAATTACCCAATCTCGGGTCCAAGTACCCAAAACAAGTTGCCATATCAAAAATTAAGTTTTGTTGCTTTTCACTCTCTTTCACTAAGGTTTCAGATCATTCAAGCAGGGGGCAAACTGTAGACCCTTCATTTTTGACCCAATCTGATCCGATATGCTTTATTTAGTCCAAAATTATTTTATTCTTTAATTGGTCCAAAATAATTTTAATTAAATTATTTTTACCTTAGTATCTAATTTTTATTAATAAAAAATGAAAATAAACAAATAAAAATAAAAATAAAAATAAAAATCGGAGTCGAAAAAAATCGGCAGCAAAAAGTGGTCGCGCGGGCCCGTCGGGCCAACAGTTGCTCGCCCGCAGGAATTTTCTGCCGGCGAAATAACCACCCGCAGGAATTTCCTGCGGGCTGGCACGCCGCCCGCAGGAATTTCCTGCAGGCTGGCACGCCCATGGGCCGTCGCCAGAATTTTTGCCAGCGTAAATTTTTCTGATGCAATTTTTAGAATTCTAATCCAATTAGGTTTTAATTTCTTTTTATTATTATTATTATTACTTACCTGAATTAATTAGGAATAAACAACCTAAAAACCACTATAAATAAAGACCAATTAAACCAAATCAAGGGGGGAAAGAAAATACACAAAGACTAGAGGATTTGAAACCAAATCAAGGAAGGAAAAGGAAAAACTCAATTCAGGATATTAATAGCAGCAGTAGCACGGCAGAAAAAGAAAAGGAGGAGGCAATCAAAGCTTGTCTTTGGAGCTAGTTCATCTAAGAAGAGTTATTTTTTGGAGAATCAATAAAAGAAGGTATGTTTTAATTTTTTTGATTTATATTTTACAATAGTCAAATCTGTAAAATTTAAGTTTTTTAAAATCAAAATCTTAGAGCTTTAACTTAATTTTTCCAAGATTAGAACATTAAAAACGTGACTTTCTGTTCTAAAAGGACTCAAAATTGTTATTTTTTTCTTCTTAAAAATCTTTAAACTTTAATTGAACATATTTTTCAAGAAAACCAAAATAAAATTCTGTTTCTATTAAGATTTTAAATTAGGTTCTTTTTCATTCAAAAAACCTTAGAAAACATCTTTTCTACTTATAAAAACTTCAATCCATGTGTTTAAATTCATAAAATCTCATAAAATATCAAATTGCTATTTAAAACTCTAATTTAAATACTTTGGCCGAGAACACCAAATTGAAACCCAAATTGAAAGCCAAAAATCAACTTTTAAACCTAAAATAATGAACCCTAACCCTTTAAAACCTTAAACCCTATTTTTTTCTAAACTTTAAACCCTTTAAAACATAAAAAACATAAAAACATAAAAAACTCAAAAAAGCTACAGTAGCTCAATTTACTATTTTAAAAACATGAATTAAAAATATTTCAAAAGTGTCCAAAACTCAAGTTTTATTATTTCATCATTCAAATCTTAATTTGTTTAATCAAAGTGACTTGCTAACCTTTAAAAAACATAAAACCTAATCTATTTTAATTACCTAAAAAGTCATAGTAGCTTAAACATTAGAATTTCCAAAGCCTTAACACATGAGATAAATAACCCTAAATAAAAATAGTAGCTATACTTGAACTTTTATTTGTTTTATTCAATTCCATATTTATTTATACCTTGATTTATTTCTTATGCTTTAATTTATTTAATTTTAATACTTGATTTATTTAAATATATCATGGATTGATGTTTGTTTTATATTTTGGTTAATACTTTTAATGAATGATTTATTTATTATGGATGATTATTTACTTTTATCAATCAATTTAGACTTCCAAAAGTTGTAAGAGGTATGTTTCCACTTGGTGGGTACCTCATTAGTTAAACATCATGTAATTTAATTTTCTTTTCTATTTTAGAACCTTTGTAAAGGGCATGTTTCTACCTTTTGGTGGATGTCCTATCTAGGCATGTGATGTAAGGACATGTTTCCATCCTTGGATGGGTGTCCATTTATTTGTTTTGTTTTGTTTGTACATTGTTTTGATTTTAATATAATGATGCTTTCTTTTTATTGTGTGTAGTATGGATAATGTTATTATACTTAAGAATTTTATAATATTAAGACCTGTAAAGGAGGTCGGTTCCAATAAACCGGGCGTTGTGGGGGTGTTGGGCCATTTCTCACCTTCCCCACACGTACCCAACTTTCCGAACCCATTAGGGGGTTGAGGATTCCTTAGGAATCGAGTCATCCACCCCTTTCTTTTTCCCGGCCCGTCCGGGTGGCAACTCCATTTTCTCCGGACTTAGGTCCGTGTTCTCTAAGGCCCCGAGCCTAAACAGTGCCGAAGTCACAAGAACCATTCCACCGGGAGTGGGAGCGAAAATCCCCGCTCACAGGATCCCTTAGGAATCGAGTCATCGACCTCTTTCTTTTTCCTGGCCCGTCCGGGTGGTGACTTCATTTTCTCCAGACCTAGGTCCATGTTCTCTAAGGCCCCGAGCCTAAATAGTGCCGAAGTCACAAGAACCATTCCACTGGGAATGGGGGTAAAAATCCCTGCTCACACAAATAGAATTTGGTTTCAAAAAAAATTGCGTTGGAAAAATCTCGCTGGAGAAAATTTATGGCGGGCTGCTAGGGATTGTAAGCAAAATTGGCACTGGCGGGCTGCCAGGCCATTTCGTCCAACACTTTCGGGGGATGAATTTTTTTGACGTCAATTTTTATTTTTATTTATTTATTTATTTTAATTATTATTTTTTTATTACTATAATTATAAAAAATTAATACTAAAATAAATATTATTTAATTAAGATAACACAAAAAAATTTTTAGACTAATTAAAATATATTGGATCAAACTGGGTCAAAAATTAAGGATCTACACAAATGTCATATAAATCTCAAAATGCTAAGGAAAATAAGAGATAATACAAGGAATACATAAGAAATAGTGAAAGAAATCCAACAAAAATCACAAAAGTGAGTGTTCATACCTAAAAAATGCGAAAAACGTGTGGAATCAAACGTAAAGTGCTTGGATCCGTGCAAAAAAGGCAAAATGGGAGTTGAAATCCCTTCTAGAGTGAATGGGTGTGTGAGTGCGATGGTGGGAGTGCATGAAATTTGAGAGAAAATGAGAGATGAGGGAGAAAGGAAAGTGTTTTTGGATTTTAAATTGACTTCGGGCCGTATTTAAACACATCGGCACGCCCAGTGACACGCCACGGCCGTATTACTGGGCATGCCCTTTGTGATGAGATGCAGTGTATGTGACACACCCATGGACACAACCGTGTCCATGGGCATGTCACAGGTACTATATGAGTTATTAAACGACATGCCCATTGACATGGGCGTGTCAAATGTACTGTGACACCAATGAAATGACACGCCCAATGGTCTGGGCATGTCCTTTGGGTGTGCTGGCCCTTTCTTTTTTTTTTTGAGGCACGACCAGTGACACGGGGGTGTCCCTGGACATGCCATAGCTACTGTGTCTTATTTAAAATGACACGCTCAGTGACACAGGGCGTGTTGTAGCTACTGCCTCATAAAAAAATTCCGCTCACACCGTGTCACTTATTGAAAAGAAAGAAAGAAAATGGGCAGAAGGAGACATGGCCAGCAAGCTTGGCCGTGTCCCAAGTAAATTGAGAGACACGGCCACTAGCTTGGCCGTGTCACCCTTGATCACCTTGAATATTTATATCATCTTGCACCATGTGTGGACAACGTGGGGGAGAAATAACTAGCTTTTTCCAAAAGAAATATTAAAGAAAAGAAAAGCTTGCCTAATTTTATGGAAAGAAATATTAAACAAAGAGAATGTGGGAGACAAAGGAGAGTGGTGTGAGTTGGAAGGTATGGGTTCAGCTTTGAATGAATTAAAAGGACGAGAAATGGAAGAGAGAGCAACACGTTGGAGAGGGTGACACTCTCCTTGGTTCTTCATCCTCATTTTCCACTTCCATCCTCTCCACCATCCATAGACAAGCTTCAACTTGGTTCTTTGAGATAAATTGGGTTAACAAGCTCTCGATGATTGGTTTTTGAAGAAAACTTCATTGAAGGTTTGGTGACTTGATAAAGCACCATTCCATCTTCCAAAGGTATAATCAATTGAATATTTGGTGACTTGAGAAAGCTCCATTCCATCTCTCAAACGGTGAATCATCAATTGAAGAGGGCTTGAGTTCTTCATCATACATCAAAGTGGACCTAGGAGGAAGACTAGTAGTCCTACTCTTGTCATCTTCACAAGGGATTTTTCTATTCTCTCTTTTAATTCATTTCAATATTTTTGTTGTTTTATTAAGAGAATTAATATTTCAATGAACAATTTGTATTTGATTTATATTGAGATGAATGTTTGTTTTAAATTGTTGATGTTGAGCTAAATTACCCATGCCTAGGGTTTGTAGTAGATTTGATTGAATGCCTTGATTTGATATTTCCATTGATGTACCTTATTGTTGGTTGATTGTATTGTATTGAATTTTAGGTTGATAGATTAGCTACCTATTAATCTTTGAATATTTGATGACGGGCCGAGAGGTGAAATCCAATATTGGAACTATATAATCAACCACCCTATGAATGAATTAGAAATATAAGTTATAGGGTTTTATTAATTTGCAAATGTAAAATAATTGGTTGTTCTTAATTCATGAATGTGAAAACTAATGAATTGGTAATTGACTAATTAACGTAAGGAACAAATTAATTTATAAGGTTATATTAATGGATAATTTGAGAATTGAGCTTTGATTAAGTTGACCTACAATCCTAGGCACCATCCCTAGAATTGAATCGATCTTGTACAACCCTTACGCACGTTACTTTTAGGTTCAAATTATTCTTGCACCATTCCAAACAGCAAACTCTTATTGCTTTTAAATTTACTTGTCAATCAAGCTATTAAGAACAACACCTTCCTTGTGAGGCGACCTTAGGGCAATCACCTTTGCTGCAATAGCCTCGTATACTTGTGAGTGCCGCTTGTAGTCATACTTAATTCGAGCACAACAGAGCCCATTTACCTTAAAATCTCCTTATTTTTGGATGAGTTATTTCAACCACTCCATAGGAGAAAACTTCCTTAACTATAAAAGGACCAGACCATAGAGATTTTAACTTACCTGGGAAGAGTCGAAGTCTCGAATCGCACAATAATACATGATCTTCCGCTTGAAACTCTTTCTGCTCTTTAATGCGAGCATCATGCCATCTCTTAGTATGCTCCTTATACATTCTTGCATTGTCATAGGCTTGCAATATCCACTCATCAAACTCGTTTACCTACAATTTTCTCCTTTCACCTGCACTAGCTAGACCAAGGTTAATCTATTTTATAGCCCAATAAGCATTATGTTCAATTTCTACAGGTAAATGATAAGCTTTTCCATATACTAGCCTAAATGGCATACTGCCCAAAAGAGTTTTGAATGCAGTCCTAAAAAAGCCCATAAAATATTGTCCAATTTCTCGGGCCAATCCTTTCGGAATCGCTCTACAGTTTTTTCTATAATTCTTTTTATCTCCATGTTCGTGTTCTAAAATTGGCCACTAGTTTGGGGATGGTAAGGAGTAGCAAACCTATGTGTAACACCTAATCTTTTGAAAACTTTCTCGAGCTGAACATTACAAAAGTGAGTACCCCTATCACTTATGATTGCTTTTAGTGTACCAAATCGAGAGAATAATTTTTTTCAAAAATTTCATCAATACCCTGGCATCATTGGTTGCTAAGGCTTGGGCTTCAGGCCATTTAGAGACATAGTCTATAGCTACAAGAATATATTTGTTACAAAGGAATTTGGAAATGGTCCCATAAAATTGATCCCCGATATATCAAAGACATCACACGCTAGAATTCCATTTTGGGGCATCTCATCACGAGATGAAATGTTTCCAGTCCTTTGGCAAAGATCACAACTGTTCACAAATTTGTAGCTATCCCTAAACAAAGTGAGCCAATAAAATCCTGATTCTAGTACCTTTTAAGCAGTCCTATTGGCTCCCATATGACCATCAGCTGGTCCAGCGTGGCATTGACTAAGAATGTTCATTATTTCAGGCCATGCCACACACTGTCGGATCCTATGATCCTTACCTAATCTAAACAAAAAGGGATCCTCCCAAAAATAATATTTTAAATTTGAAAAGAATTTCTTCTTTTTTTGATAAGTTAAGGTCTTAGGAAGTTCCCTAACAGCTAAATAATTAGCAAAATTTGCAAACCAAGATGTTTTAAAATTTAAACTACTTACCTCACTTACCATGGCGTACAGCTGCTCATCGGGGAAATGATCATCAATATCCCCTTCTTTAAACTTCTCGAAGGTTAGATTCTCCAAGCGAGAAAGGTGATCTGCTGCCAGATTTTCAGCTCCCTTCTTGTCTTGAATCATCAAGTCAAATTCCTGTAATAACAAGACCCAACGAATTAGCCTAGGCTTTGCATCAATTTTCTCAAATAAATACCTCAAAGCCAAATGGTTTATATAAACAATCACTTTTGACAAGATCATATATGATCTAAACTTGTCAAAAGCAAAAACTACAGCTAGTAGCTCTTTCTCTGTAGTTGTGTAATTGGCTTAAGTTGTGTTCAAAGTCTTACTTGCATAGTAGATAGGCTGGAAGTATTTCTCTTTGCATTGACCCAAGAATGCTCCCACTGCAAAATCACTCGCATCGCACATTAGTTCAAATGGTAGATTCCAATTGGGAGCTACCATGATTGGAGCATGGGTCAATTTCTCCTTAAGAGTTGTGAATGCTCTTAAACATTCCTCATCAAAAACAAAATCCACATCCTTCTCAAGGAGTCTTGTTAGTGGACAGGCTATCTTAGAAAAATCTCGTATGAACCTCTGATAAAAGCCCGCATGTCCTAAAAAACTTCTGATGGCCTTCACAGATGTAGATATAGATGTAGGTGGTGGTAGCTTCTCGATGGTGTCTACCTTTGCCCGATCCACCTTAATGCCCTTGCTTGAAATTTTGTGTCCCAACACGATTCCCTCTTGAACCATGAAATGACACTTTTTCCAATTAAGCACTAGGTTTGTTTCCTCACATCTAATCAAGACTCTTTCAGGGTTTTCCAAACATCTTTCAAATGAGCTGCCATAGACCTAGAAATCATCTATAAACACCTCCATAATGTCCTCAATAGGCTCATCAAAGATTGCCACCATGCACCACTGAAAAGTCATTGGTGCATTGCATAATTCGAATGGCATCCTTCGATATGCGAATGTCCTATATGGGCAGGTGCATGTAGTTTTCTCTTGGTCTTCTGAGGTAATAGGAATTTGAAAATAGCCTGAAAGACTGTTTTATTAGTTTTTGTTATAGTTTTGTGTCTTATTTGTTATGTTAATTATTGTTTTATTTAGGTATTTTGTTAGTTTTAATCGGTTTGTTTTGTGTTTTCTTTAATTGTGGTAGTTTTAGTGTTGATGTCGTTTTTGATCTAGTTTTTAGTATGTGTTTATGTTTTGATTGTTAATATTTATTTATTACTTGTTTAAGTTTTGTTTGCAAGTTTTGTGTTAGGTTAAACAGGCAAGGAAACAAATTGAAGGAGAAAGGGGCAGTGGCTGACACAGGCAGAGGACATGGCCAAGTCACCTGGCCGTGTCCCATGCCAAGTTAAAAAGAAGAACAAGTCCCAGTAGCAGACACATGCAAGGGACACGGCCAAGTCTTGTGGCCGTGTCCCTCCAAAGAAGCCCAACACGGCCAAGTCACCTTGACTTGGCCGTGTCTTACTAATTCCAAAGGGCAAAGAGAAGCAAATTCCACAGAGGCAGACACAGGCAAGGGACACGGCCAAGTCACCTGGCCGTGTCCCTCCAACAAGGTGCAACACGGCCAAGTCAAGCTCCACTTGGCCGTGTCACTCAACAAAGAAGAAAAGAAGATCAATAGCATTCAGTGGTGGACACATTCAAGGGACACAGCCAAGTCTTGTGGCCGTGTCCCTCCAAAAGTCACTCACACGGCCAAGTCACATCTGACTTGGCCGTGTCCCTCATGAACCAAACTCGCACCGATTTTTAAAGCGGACGTTTCGTATAAAAGAAAAGAGGAAAGCTAGGTTAAAGGGGTGTGGACGATTTGGAGAATTGTTTTGAGCCGTCAGAGAGAGTGAAGTTAGGGTTTAGCTTTGCTTTCTTTATTTTGATTTCACTTTTGATTACTTTAGCTTAGATTATATTATTCTATCCATTGTTTCATCCTTCTTGCAAGATTTGAACAAGAGATTCTTCAGAAGCTTCAAGGAGTTGTAACTTGGTTTTGTTCTCGAACTTATTCTCTTTATCTACATTGAAATTGTTTTAATGGATATTATCATGTCTATTTTGATTTCTTTGAACATTAATGAGATGAATATGTTTGATTGCATTATGAACTAATTTGATCTCGTCTAGGGTTTGTATGGATCTGCTATGATTGTATGAATTGGTTATTCTCTTAGCTAATAATTTCTTTTGCCATTATTGAATGAAATATTGTTACATATAATTGATTGGCCACCAATTGTGTGTTTTAGGTATTAGATGATGGATTGAGAGATGAAGTCTAATGCTGGAACAATTCAATTAAGGACTTAGGTGAATTAGTGATATAACCTATTAAAAAGATTGTTTCAATTATAGCAAGATTAGTTGTAAGAGGTTTGAATGCGAGAGCTTATTTCCTTGACTCAATTTATTAAGTTGTTTGAGATTTAATCTTTGAAATTAAATTAGTTAAGTGGAATAACCGTTCATACAAATAAGTAGTAGACAAGTGCAAACCCTAGATCTTTTTATCAAGTGAATCAAAACATCAGCTCTTGTTTACTTTTATTGTTTTAAACTTCAATTAAACTTCTTCTTTAGTTAGCAATTTAAATTTATTCATTACTTGTTATTTTTAATTTGAAAATCAATTAGCCACTTTAGCTTCCTTGAGAGAACGACCTTGGGGCGAGCACCTTTGCTACAGCTACCTCGTATACTTGCGAGTGACGCTTTGTGGTAGAGTTAATTTGAGCGCAACAAGTTTTTGGCGCCGTTGCCGGGGAAGCTAATTGGCGTAATTGTTTATTTAAAAAAATAAATAAATAAATAAATAATATTTCTGATTATTTTCATTGTTTTTCATTTTATTTTATTTGTCTTTTACTTTTGATATTTCTTTTTCTAGAAATTTTTGTTTATGCAAGGCAGGAGATCACTCGAAGGAGAGCTACATCCATTCATTCCAGAAATTCAAAGAGTGAAAAGGAGCAGAGAAGAGTTTGAGCTCTACACCGGATTTGATACTTTAGAGGAGGACATTTCAGATTTTGAGTCAGAATCTGAAAATTCTGTAAAGATGGCTGAAGAAAGGCAAAGAACCATGAGAGATTTTGCTAGACCTGTCATTGGAACTTCCACTTCTTGCATAAGACTGACAGAAGCAGCAAGGAACTATGAGTTGAAGAACATTCATTACAACATGCTGCCATCATTCTATGGAGTTCCAAATGAAGATCCTTTGAATTTTATTCGGGATTCTACTCCACCCTCAACACTTTTCCTTTGGGAGGACTAACAGAAGATCAGTTGAGGATGAGATGTTTCCCTTATACTTTGAAGGATAGGGCAAAGAGCTGGCTCATGATGTTGCCTGAAAATTCACTGACAACTTGGGAGCAAGTTTATAACAAGTTCATGGGCAAGTTCTATTCACACCAAAAGACAGCTGAGTTGAGAGGGAAGATTGCTACATTCTCTCAATTCGAAGGAGAGCCATTTCATGAGGCTTGGGACAGATTCAAGATGTTATTGATCCAGTGTCCACATCATCACTACCCACTTCAACTCCTTAATCAGTTTTTCTATGATGGTCTCACCCAGCAATTTCAGAACACATTTGATAATGCAGCTGGGGGAGCCATGGGAGAAAAGACAGCTGATGAGACTTACGAGATCTTTGAGATGTTGGGAGCTAATTCTAAACAAAAGAGTGTAAGGGGAAGAATCAAGGGGGTGAATCAACAGGAAGCCAATACTGAAATGGTTAGTCAAATAGCTGAGTTGACAAGGCAGGTTCAGATGCTAAACATGAAGAATAATATTTCTTCATCCACTCAAGAGGTGTGTGGAATCTGTGGGACATTTGGGCATGGAGCAAATATATGCCCCTCTGCATATGAATCTTTTGGGAATGAAGCTGAGCAAGTTAATGCTATGGGGGGATTTCAACCAAGAACCAGGAATGATCCTTACTCCAACACTTACAATCCTGGTTGGAGGAGTCACCCCAATTTTTTCTGGACAACAAATAATGCTCAACAGCCTTTCCATTTGCTCCAGAGACAGAACCAACAGCAGGGCCAATCCTCAAATCAAGGTCAGCCTAAAAGAGAGAGTTTGGAGGAAAGTTTACAAGCTTTCATCAAAGTCAGTGCTCAAAACCAAGAGATGAACAACAAGAGACTGGATTCCTTAGAAGCATCTTTTAAGAAGGTGGAGACCCAAGTGGGGCAACTTGCATAACAGATGCAGATTCAAAAAAAGGGAAAGTTCCCAAGTCAACCTGAGCAGGCACAAGCAGTGACTGTTCTTAGGAGTGGCAAGGTAATTAATAATAATGTTGAAAATAACTCTGTGAATGCAGGTGAGCAAGAAAAGAAAAAGAAAGGAGAATTAGAGAACAAAGGTGCTAAAGAAGGATCAATGGAGAAGTCCCCTACACCAGATTTGCACAAGGCAAGTAATCCATACCGGCCACCTATACCATTCCCTAGCAGGTTGAAGGATGATAAAAAAGATAAGCAGTTTTCAGATATCTTCAACATGCTATCTAAGGTAAGTATTAACTTACCCTTACTTGAAGCAATTAAGAACATGCCGGCTTATGCTAAATTCTTCAAAGAACTGAATACCAAGAAAAAGAGGTATGAGGCGAATGAAAAGGTGATAGTTTCTGAGGTAGCTAGTGCTGTTTTGCAGCATAAACTACCTCCTAAGCTAAAGGATCCTGGAAGCTTTATTATTCAAATTACTATGGGGAATGGAAAAGGTACTGAGGGCATGTGTGATTTAGGAGCTAGTGTGAATTTAATGCCTTATTCTGTTTATCTTGATTTGGAATTAGGGGAACTTAAACCAACAAAAATGGTGTTGCAATTAGCTGATAGATCTCTTAGATTCCCGAAAGGGGTTATAGAAGATGTGTTAGTTAAAGTTGGTGGTTTGATAGTACCTATTGATTTCATTGTTCTTGACATGGAAGTAGGTAATTCTTCACCATCTGCACACACCATTCTGCTGGGTAGGCCTTTTATGGCAACTACCAACACTTTGATAGATGTTAAGAATGGAAAATTATCAATGACTGTTTTGGGACAAACTGTAGAATTTTCTATTTTTAACATTCTCCTATTCCTACAACTGCTTTATATGAGGATTGTTCTTTTGTTGATTGTGTTGATGCAGTTGTTTCAGATGTTTTCTTGCAGACAGGTTCCTCTGATAAATTGGAGCTGGCATTGACTTTGGATAGTGATTTGGAAATTTTTGATGCAGAAATAGCCAGTTGTCTTGAGACCTTAGGAAGTGCTGAAGTAGAGGAACTTAAGGAGGACCCAGTTTGTGAGCTTCCCACCATTCAAAAAGAAGAGAAGAACCCCTCACTAGAGTTAGAGCTGAAAGAATTGCCTAAGAACCTGAAATATGTGTTTTTAGGAGATCACAACACTTTACCTGTAATAATATCTAGTGAACTTAGTGAAGGGGAGGAGATGAGGTTGGTGAGTGAGCTTAAAAGATTAAAGAGAGTAATAGGCTGGGGATTGAGTGACATCAAGGGTATTAGCCCTTCTATGTGCATGCATAGAATCACTTTAGAAGAGGGAGCTAAACCTGTGAGGGAGACCCAAAGGCGACTTAACCCAAATATGAGTGAAGTGGTTAAGAAAGAAGTGCTCAAATTACTGGATGAAGGAGTAATATATCCAATTGCTAATAGTGAGTGGGTGAGCCCAGTACATGTAGTTCCTAAGAAATCTGGAATCACTGTGGTGAAAAATGAGAATAATGAATTGGTTCCTACTAGGACTACTACTGGGTGGAGAATGTGCATTGATTATAGGAAGTTGAACAATGCTACAAAGAAAGATCATTTTCATCTTCCTTTTATTGATCAGATGTTAGATAAACTTTCTGGGCACTCACATTATTGTTTTCTGGATGGCCTTTCAGGTTACTATCAGGTGCCAATAGCTCCAGAGGATCAGTCAAAGACAACCTTTACTTGCCCTTTTGGGACTTATGCATTTCGACGTATGCCCTTTGGCTTGTGCAATGCACCTGCAACTTTTCAGAGATGCATGATGTCTATCTTCTCAGATATGATCGACGATTTTATTGAGGTATTTATGGATTATTTTTCTATTTTTGGTAATTCTTTTGATAATTGCCTCGATAAACTTTTTCGTGTGCTTGAGAGATGCATTGAATGTAACCTCACTTTAAGTTGGGAAAAGAGTCATTTTATGGTTACTCAGGGCATTGTCTTAGGTCATTTGGTATCAAGTAAAGGGATTGAGGTGGATAAGGCTAAAATTGAATTGATTGCTAAGTTACCCCCACCTACCTCTGTTAAGGGAATAAGAAGTTTTCTAGGGCATGCAGGATTTTACAGGAGGTTTATTAAGGATTTTTCCAAAATAAGCCAACCATTGTGCCATTTGTTGGGAAAAGATGTTCCATTTGAATTTACAGCACAATGCATGCAAGCTTTTAATTCCCTTAAAGAAAAATTGACTAGTGCACCAGTAATTGTAGCTCCTCTCTGGTCTTTACCTTTTGAAATCATGTGTGATGCCTCTAATCATGCAGTAGGAGTTGTTCTTGGGCAAAGGGTTGATAAATACTTGAGAGTAATATATTATGCTAGTTTAACCCTGAATTACACCACAACTGAGAAGGAAATGTTAGCTGTTGTTTTTGCTTTAGACAAATTTAGAGCTTATTTAATTGGGTCAAAAATTATTGTGCATTCTGACCATGCAGCTCTTAAATATCTTTTAACAAAACAGCATGCTAAACCGCACTTAATTAGATGGGTGTTGTTATTGCAAGAGTTTGATTTCCAAATCAAGGATACTAAGGGTAGTGAGAATGTTGTTGCTGATCATTTATCCAGATTACCCTTCTTTAGTGAAAACCTTGCATCTGATAGCATTCATAAAAATTTAGAGGTATTTCCTGATGAGCATTTGTTTGTGGTAATTAATGCACCTTGGTTTGCAGATATTGCTAACTATCTTGCCTGTGGTATTTTGCGATCTAACATGTCCTTTCAGGAAAAGAAAAGGTTTCTACACTTGAGTAAGTTTTATTTTTGGGATGAACCTTATCTATTCCAGATATGCAAAGATGAGATAGTTCGCAGGTGTGTGTCTGAGGAAGAACAACTTAGTGTTCTTCAATTTTGTCATGACCTTCACTGTGGGGGTCATTTTGGAGGAAGAAAGACTGCAGAAAAGGTGCTTCAAAGTGGTTTTTACTGGCCTACTTTATTTAAAGATGCTCAAGACTATTGTAAGCACTGTGATCATTCCCAAAGAGTAGGTAACATTGGGAGGAGGAATGAAATGCCCCTTCAGTCATATATTGTTGTTGAACTGTTTGATGTGTGGGGAATAGACTTCATGGGTCCTTTCCCCAATTCCTTTGGTTATGAATACATTTTAGTTGCTGTTAATTATGTTTCCAAATGGGTGGAGGCAATCCCCACCCGTACTAATGATGCTAATATTGTTGTTAAATTTGTGAAGGAAAACATTCTTAGCAGGTTTGGCACACCAAGGGTGATAGTCAGTGATGGGGGGAGTCATTTTTGCAACTGGCTTTTTGAGAAGTTAATGCACAAATCTGGCTTGAAGCACAAGGTGTCAACTCCATACCATCCACAGACTTCTGGGCAAGTGGAAACATCGAACAAGCAGCTAAAAGGAATTCTGGAGAAAACAGTCAACACATCCAGGAAGGATTGGGCAAACAGATTGCACGATGCACTATGGGCATATCGGACTGCTTTCAAAACTCCTCTAGGTATGAGTCCATATCGATTGCTATTTGGAAAAGCTTGTCACTTACCAGTGGAGTTGGAGCACAGAGCATATTGGGCAATAAAGACTCTGAATTTGGACTTGGACAAAGCAAAGAGAGAAAGATTTCTACAAATTTCAGAGTTAGATGAGCTGAGGAATGAGGCTTATGAGAGCTCGAGAATTTACAAGGATCGCACTAAAGCACTTCATGACAGAATTATAGTGCGAAAGACATTGAGTCCAGGTATGAAGGTTTTACTTTTTAACTCACGAATCCATCTTTTTCCAGGTAAACTCAAGTCTCGATGGAGCGGTCCTTTCGAGATAACTCAGGTATATCCTTCTGGTGCAATTGAATTACTTAACTCTAGAACAGGTGAGACTTTCAAAGTGAATGGACAGAGAGTTAAGCCATACAATGAAGGATTTCAGGAAGTGAGGGTCATTGACAGTACTTTGATTCATGATCCCTAAGCCTTGCATGATGTCCAGCTATATGACATTACAGAAGCGCTAAATGGGAGGCAACCCATCGGTTTGCATTTATTTTTCGTAGTTGTAACTTTAAATTTAGCGAGTATTGATTTTATGTTCGGTTTAAATAAATGGACTGTGCTTTGATCGGTTTTTCTTTACTTTGTGTTTCAGGGTGTTTAACGAAGAAGGGTTGCAAAATCATTGAAAAAAAAGTTTTTAAAGTTAATAAAAGGCAGTAGGTGACACGGCCAAAGGACTTGGCCGTGTCCCTTGGTCGTGTCACACACTGGACACGGCCAAAACTTTTTCAAAAATTTGAACGATTTTGCAATTTTGTACAGAATAGGACACACCCAGGGGACACGGCCAAGTCACCTGGCCGTGTCCCCCAAGATCATTAGACACAGCCGTGTGCTCTTCACCTGGCCGTGTCCCCCAAGATCATTAGACACGGCCGTGTGCTCTTCACCTGGCCGTGTCCCCCAAGATCATTAGACACGGCCGTGTGCTCTCCACTTGGCCGTGTCCCTCCATTTTCATACACCAACACGGCCAAGTCAACACACACACGTCCGTGTCACTCCAATTTTACACTTTTACCGATCTAGCCCAGTTTCTTTTCTTAAATCCCTAATTTCCTATTCTTTGTTTCTTTCGTTCTCTCGCTCTCTGTAACACCAAAACCATAGCTTTTGATTTCAAAACTCCACCTCTTCCATTAAAACTTCAAATTACTTCAACAAAACTTGAGATAATCACCTAAAACTTCCTCTTTACTCGTATTATTTTGATTTAATTCAATTTTGGGTGTTAATTTTTCAGATCTCAAGATGCCAAGAACTAAAACTGTCTCACACCGTAAGAAGAAGAAATCTAATATCGAAGGAGCTTCTTCCTCTTCCTCAACTTTATCTTTTAAGAGGGCAACTCTTTTGGCTCGGGGTTTTTTCCCGACAAGGTATGTGAATGACGAATCTCTAGATGCTTTGCAAATTAGAACTGCTTTTTATAGATATGTGCAATATCTTGGGTGTGAGACTTTTGTCTCATTGAGACCTTTGCAGTTTGAGGAGCTTACCCTAGAATTTTTGACAACTCTTAAGGTGGAAAGAGATGATAAGAAAATCTGCAGGAGACTGTTGTTTAAATTAATGGGTAGATCATTTGTGCTTACTATTGATCAGTTGAATGATATCTATGGTTTTCATCAGCATGGGGAAAGATCGATACCCAAAGATTTTAGACAACAATTTGCTTGGGTGCCTTAGGCTCGGGCACTTATGTGGCCAAATCGGCCAAAGCATCTAAATTACGGAACCCTACTTTGAGATATTTGCACAGGTTTATGTCATGTGGGTTCTTTGCTCGGAAGGAGAGCCCGGGTGTGGTTGAGTCGAGTGAGCTATTTTTCTTGGATTGTGTTTTGAATGAAATGAATATTAGTGCTGCCAATTGGTTAGCCGATATTTTTGATACTGTAGCTAATAAAAGGAGGGGGGCTATTTGTGTTGGAGGATTGATCACTACATTAGCAGTAGCCCTTGTTGAGGATTTTGACCCGAGTACTACTCGGATGACTCAAATTTTGGGTAATGATTCCTTGGATTTAGCTACCCTTGAGAAGATGCACATGGTGGTGCATAGGAGAGGGACTTTTGTGATGTCTTCAGCTGAGCCTGAAGCACCGGGGGACAGGCAGAAGAGAGCCCGGGTTGAAGAGGAGTCCGACTCGGATTCTCTTGACCTAGATGAGGATGCTCCTGTCTCAGAACATCAAGAGGTACTTCTGAGGATTGAGGCCCTGGAGGGCAAAGTGGATTGACTGGATAGCAAGGTGGACCGTAACCATGCTGAGATCTTACAGCAGATGGAACAGATTAACAGTAACCTCGCAACGATCTTGAGTCTCCATCCCTCAGCTGCATCATCTTCCCGCCCACATTTTCCATAGATTTTCAGTCCTTGCTTTATTTTATTTAGTGTACTTTTGTTTTATTTTTCGTTTTTGTTTTTCATGTTAAAACTTTTGTGTTTGGATATTTTATTGTACTTTTGTTATAAAACTTTTGTGTTTGTGATGGAAAGCTAGAGTTTTTGCCTCACCAGGTACATGGAAGACAGGTTGTCCTCTAACTCTTTTTATTTATTATTCTTGTTTTCCATTGAGGACAATGTCAATTTTAAGTGTGGGGTACTCTTTAAGCTTTTCTTTAATTCATGCTTTTCTTTAATTCGCATTTTGTTTGTCGCTGTGTGTTGCATTGTGTTATGCATGGCATAATTGTTGAATATTTATCGATCTTTTCTTTGATTCTAGCATTGTAGTTGACACTTTAGTATCAGCATAGATATTAGCAGTTGAATTCATTCAGGATCATTTTTCGCATTCTGCAATTCATGACATATAATCTTTGTGAACCCACCTGTGTGAGTTTTGAGCCTCATAAATTTGATATTTTTTTTGTCAATTGATTTTCCTTTCCTAAGTGTGCACCTTCATGATTTTTGCATCTCTAGAGTTTGCTTTTGCATACTAATTGAACTCACATTATGATTTAATTTCAAGTTTTAAAGTGATGAAGGCAAATTAGGTTAGCCCTTTAGCTTAAAAAGACCTCCCTTAATATTGACTTCCTTAGTGAGCCAGGTTGAGCTTTTGACCTTTTATTGTTTGATCAACACAATTCTCAACTTAACATGTCCTTATTTTCATCATACCTGTATTAAGGAATGGAGTTTTATGATATGACAATAGGGTGGTTTATTTCAAAGTGTGGGGTAAGCGATAAAAATTGTTTTTGGTATTACTATTTGGGGTTGAAATGCATACTGAGCACATTGTATTAGATTAAAAGTTGACTATTCTTTTCCTCTACAAGTTAAGCTAGATGATCTATGCAATGATATATTTTGTATATATGTATTTAAAAAAAATATATGTTTATTATAAAAAAAATAAATAAAAAAAAGAGAAAGAGAGAAAATAAAAGAAAAGTTATATATATATACAAAATTCATATATGTTATAGCATTGGTTATCAAAAGAGGAATGTTGACTCATGTATTTTTATGCAAGTATGTAAGATTATCAAGGGTTGGTGAGTATGCCATTTGAGGGAGCTATGTGTTTCTTAGCAAGAGTATTGTCTCATTTAGATACTCCATTCCTTGATGCTCCAGCTTAAATGTCTTTTCTCACACCTTTACCTTAACCCCATTACATCCAAATGAAAGACCTTCAGATTATTTCTTGAGAAAATCAATGAGGGAGATTGGATAATTAAGCAAGTTTATGGCAGTATGCAGTCATGAGTGGTTTGAGTGATTAACCTTTGAAATTGAGTGAAACACTTAGATGAGAGATAAGATTTGTATGTCTGAATTAATGAATGAGTTAAGAAAATCTTGATTGAAGGAAATTGCAATTATTTATGTCTGATGTCTTGAAGTATTTCATCTATATGCTGGAATTATAGTTAAGATTGTTTGAATTTTTAATTTATGCCATGTGAATTTGCTTGAGGACAAGCAAAGTTTTAAGTGTGGGGTAGTTGTTTTATTAGTTTTTGTTATAGTTTTGTGTCTTGTTTGTTATGTTAATTATTGTTTTATTTAGGTATTTTGTTAGTTTTAATCGGTTTGTTTTGTGTTTTCTTTAATTGTGGTAGTTTTAGTGTTGATGTCGTTTTTGATCTAGTTTTTAGTATGTGTTTATGTTTTGATTGTTAATATTTATTTATTGCTTGTTTAAGTTTTGTTTGCAAGTTTTGTGTTAGGTTAAACAGGCAAGGAAACAAATTGAAGGAGAAAGGGGCAGTGGCTGACACAGGCAGAGGACATGGCCAAGTCACCTGGCCGTGTCCCATGCCAAGTTAAAAAGAAGAACAAGTCCCAGTAGCAAACACATGCAAGGGACACGGCCAAGTCTTGTGGCCGTGTCCCTCCAAAGAAGCCCAACACGGCCAAGTCACCTTGACTTGGCCGTGTCTCACCAATTCCAAAGGGCAAAGAGAAGCAAATTCCACAGAGGCAGACACAGGCAAGGGACACGGCCAAGTCACCTGGCCGTGTCCCTCCAACAAGGTGCAACACGGCCAAGTCAAGCTCCACTTGGCCGTGTCACTCAACAAAGAAGAAAAGAAGATCAATAGCATTCAGTGGTGGACACATTCAAGGGACAAAGCCAAGTCTTGTGGCTGTGTCCCTCCAAAAGTCACTCACACGGCCAAGTCACATCTGACTTGGCCGTGTCCCTCATGAACCAAATGAGCACCAATTTTTAAAGCGGACGTTTCGTATAAAAGAAAAGAGGAAAGCTAGGTTAAAGGGGTGTGGACGATTTGGAGAATTGTTTTGAGCCGTCAGAGAGAGTGAAGTTAGGGTTTAGCTTTGCTTTCTTGATTTTGATTTCACTTTTGATTACTTTAGCTTAGATTAGATTGTTCTAGCCATTGTTTCATCCTTCTTGCAAGATTTGAACAAGAGATTCTTCAGAAGCTTCAAGGAGTTGTAACTTGGTTTTGTTCTCGAACTTATTCTCTTTATCTACATTGAAATTGTTTTAATGGATATTATCATGTCTATTTTGATTTCTTTGAACATTAATGAGATGAATATGTTTGATTGCATTATGAACTAATTTGATCTCGTCTAGGGTTTGTATGGATCTGCTATGATTGTATGAATTGGTTATTCTCTTAGCTAATAATTTCTTTTGCCTTTATTGAATGAAATATTGTTACATATAATTGATTGACCACCAATTGTGTGTTTTAGGTATTAGATGATGGATTGAGAGATGAAGTCTAATGCTGGAACAATTCAATTAAGGACTTAGGTGAATTAGTGATATAACCTATTAAAAAGATTGTTTCAATTATAGCAAGATTAGTTGTAAGAGTTTTGAATGCGAGAGCTTATTTCCTTGACTCAATTAATTAAGTTGTTTGAGATTTAATCTTTGAAATTAAATTAGTTAAGTGGAATAACCGTTCATACAAATAAGTAGTAGAGAAGTGCAAACCCTAGATCTTTTTATCAAGTGAATCAAAACATCAGCTCTTGTTTACTTTTATTGTTTTAAACTTCAATTAAACTTCTTCTTTAGTTAGCAATTTAAATTTATTCATTACTTGTTATTTTTAATTTTATAATCAATTAGCCACTTTAGCTTCCTTGAGAGAACGACCTTGGGGCGAGCACCTTTGCTACAGTTACCTCGTATACTTGCGAGTGATGCTTTGTGGTAGAGTTAATTTGAACACAACAAAGACCATCCATAAAGCAGTAATACTCATGCCCGGATAGCCTCTCCAACATCTGATCAATGAAGGGCAAAGGAAAATGGTCCTTCCTAATTGCATCATTCAATTTTTGGTAGTCGATGTAAACCCTCTAACTGGTAACTATTCTTGTTGGAATCAGCTCATCATTTTCAATAGGGACCACCATCATCCCTCCTTTCTTTGGTACTACCTAAACTGGGCTCACCCAAGAGCTATCCAAAATCGGATATATAATCCCTACGTCAAGTAATTTTATCACTTCAGCCTTCACTACATCTTTCATCTTTGGGATTAGTCTCCATTGTGGTTGCACTACTGGCTTGAATTCATCCTCCATTAGTATCTTGTGAGTGTAATAGGATGGATTGATACCCTTGATGTCAGCTATCTTCCAAGCTATCACTTTCTTATGCTTCTACAACAATTGGATGAGCTTTACGTTCTACTCAGAAGATAGGGGGAACTCAGAATTATTGGCAATTTCTTTTTCTATGCCAAAAATCCATACTTAAGTTCCATGTTGGGTGGATCAATCACCAATGGTTTTGGCTTTTCTTCCTTTGGAATCTCAATAGTTTCATATGCTCGACATTTGAATGATTTGCTTGCTTCAAGAAAAGTAAGATGCTCCATTGCTTCTCGATCCTCAACATTTTTCCTGCAACAAACGCAACTCAAGGGGATCCTTGGAAACAATGTTAGTAACACAATTGACGGTTTCATGCTCAATAATGTCATTGCACGAATCCTCCTCATCAAGTGTAAGTGACTGTTTCATAGCATCACTTATTTTAAAAATAACTTTTTCACTACCCACTCTCAAAGTTAATGTGCCATCATGAACATCGATAAGGGCAAGGGTTGTATTTAAAAATGGCCTACCAATAATAAGTGAAACATCTGCATCCTCATTGATATCGATGACAACAAAATCATTGAGAAAAATGAAATCCCCAATTTTTACCAACACATCCTCTATAATGCCACGAGGGTAGACTACTGACTTATCAGCAAGTTGGATGGTCATAAGTGTTGGTTTAGGTTTTCCAATTCCTAATTCTTTAAACATCATGTAGGGCACAACACTTACGCTAGCTCCCAAATTAGCCAATGCACTTTTAACCTCAAGGTTACCTATCAAACATGGAATGATAAAACTACCAGCGTCTTTTAACTTCATAGATAACAACTTTTGCAAAATTGTCGAACTCTTTTCGGACAAATGCAATCAAAGATAGGTCCTCAAGTTTCCTTCTGCTAGAAAGGATATCTTTAAAAAATTTAGCATATTTAGGCATCTGTGACAAAGTTTTAGCAAATGGAATATTAATGTGCAATTGTTTAAAAAGTTCAAGAACCTTACCGAACTGAGCATCAATCTTGTCCTTATTCAACCTCACTGGATATGGTACTCAAGGTCAGTATTCCTTCACTATTAGGCTGGGTTCTTGTGGCTGGTTCTCTTTCTCACTTTCTACTGCAACTTTCTCGCTCGAAGTGATAGTAGGATCGTCTTCTTTTTCCTTTTCTTGTGCTTCAGCCCCTTTCTCTGCCACTTCTCTTTTCTCAACCACATTGCCCTTGATTTCTTTTCCACTCCTTTGTGTAATTGCCTTAAGCTGCTCTTTAGGATTTGCCTCAGTGTTGCTAGGTAAACTCCCTTGTGGTCTCTCACTATGTAGCTTGGCAATTTACCCCACCTGAATCTCCAAATTATGAATAGAGGCTTGATGATTTCTAAGGGTGGTTTCAGTTGATTAAAACATGGTTTCTGAAGCTACTATAAACTTCTCCATCATTTCCTCCAAATTATTCTTTCTTGGAGGGGCATCTTGTTGATGTTGAGGCTGCTGGAATCCAGGGGGGAGGTCTTGGATTATTCTTATTATTTCGTGAGAAATTAGGATGATTTCTCCATCTTGGATTGTACGTGTTGCTGTAAGGGTTATTCTGCTATTGCCTTGGCATATTTCCAACATAATCTACTTGCCCTTGCCTAGCAAACATATTGCCACATTGGCAATCTTGACTTTGATGTCCCCTCCCACACCATTCACAAGACATCACCTGCATTACTTTCCCCAAAGAAGAAGCTAAAGAATTAATCTTTTTGTTCATTGCTTCTAACTGTGCTGTCAAAGCAACTACGGGATCCAATTGATGTGAACCAGTAACCCTTAATTTCCCTTGTTCCCTTGGGGTTTGCCACTGTTAATTGGTAAGGGCCATGTCTTCAATCAAATCCCTTGCTTGTTCAGGTATTTTATTATTTATCGTACCTTCGCCAGCTGCATTAATGGACCGCTTGCTTGCATAATTCAATCCATTGTAGAAAGTTTGAATTTGAAGCCACAGCGGAAGCCCATGGTGAAGACATCTTCTCAATAAATCTTTGAATCCTTCCCAAGTATCATAAAGAGTTTCACCATCTAGCTGAAGAAAAGATGAAATATCATTTCTCAACTTGGCAGTCTTGGATGGTGGAAAGTATTTCTCTAGAAATTTTTCTGCTAATTGGCCCCATGTAGTGAAAGTGTTTAGGGGACAAGATTTTAGCCATTTCTTCAGTCGATCTCTATGCGTGAATGGGAACAACCTCAGCCTAATTGCATCTTCAGAGACATTCTGTATCTTGAATGTGTCACGTATTTCCAGAAAAGACTCAATATGTCCACTAGGATCTTCATTTGGGAACCCATCAAACTGACAAGTCTGCTGCACCATTTGAATGACATTTGTATTTATCTCGAATTTATTTATAGCAACCACCGGACTTTGTATGCTTGAATCAGCCCCATTAAGAGTAGGCCTAGCTAACTTTTGCATTGTCCTTGGCTCATTTCCTGCCATTATTTCCAGTTCTTCTTCTGAGATGAGATCTTCAAAGTTTGGTTCCATTTCTACCAGAGCTGCTTCCTCTTCTTCCCTTCGCTTTCTCCTCAATGTTCTCTCTAACTCTTAATCTAATTCAAGGAGTTGGGAAGAGCTAGCTCGGGTCATAAATGTGAATAAGTACCTAGAATGACAGTCAAAAAGCAAGAACTAATGTTAAAAAAAATAAAATAAAAACTAAATCAATAGTCTTGATTATATTACTAATATTGAAAACTGTTGTCCCCGGCAAAGGTGCCAAAAACTTGATGGTACGAACTTATGCTATTACAATACCGCAAGTACACAGGTCGCTCAAGTAATAAAGTAGCGAGTGAGTTGTTGTTCCACTAGGGACAATGCCAAGTACTAGTGCAAATTTTAACTGTTGTTTAGCAAATTAATAGTTTTGTAAAGTTTGTAATTAAAACAATTAACTTAATAACTTAAAGTAAAGAGAGATTAAGTGTTGTGCACAAAGGATTGATGATGAAAATACTATCCAGATATTGAATACAAACAATACAAACAAATTATTAAGCATCATAAGAATACAAACAATTCAATCAAATGATTTAATTAAATGAAATTATTCAATCCATGCAATAAAGCTAGGGTTCATCATTATCTAGATAGAGAATGAATTAGTTCATGTTCAAAACCAGAAAACCAGAACAAAAGAAATAAGTAAAAGAATACAAACAATCCATAGCGAATGATTTGTATTTCTTCACTTGAATCCTTAAATCTTGGTTTAGATCTTGTGTATGATGTGTCTTCACCTTCAATCTTAACTTTAAAACTCTCTTTTTCTCTCTAGAAGTCGGCTCTGTCTTTGAAAAGAATGAAAATCGACTCCCTAATTTGTGCTTCAGCTCAGCTTTTATAGTGCAGATATTTTAGCCTGACACGCCCATGTCACTGGGCGTGTCATTAGTACTGGGATTCTGAATATAAGGCACGTCCAGTGACATGCACATGTCACTGGGCGTGTCACAGCTTCTGTGAGTCATTGTAATAGGCACTCTCAGTGACACGTCCATGTCACTAGGCATGTCAATGCTTCTGTATGGCAGTATCAAAGACACATCCATTGACATGCCCATGTCCATGGGCCTGCCACTTGAAGAATTTTGCTTTTTTCATCTACTTTCATTCATAATTCCCTCTAAAATTACTGTAAGCCTCAAAATAGAAAGAATTTCTGAACTTAATCCTAAAAAGCACTTGAACAAACAAATTAAACTCAATTGGATAATAATCGTATTAAGAAATAGGGATAGAATATCATCAATTATGCACTTATCAATCATCCCAACAACATTAAGAATGTGACGGGTGTATTCAGGACCATTAACTGTACCATGGATTCAATAGGGCCAGCCTTTATAACAACTTTAAAAGTTCCTTCGGCAAACCTTTTGGTATTATAATAAGAGCTAACCATCACCTCAGTTGGCTCAAATCTCTTATTGACATAGCAAGCTTTGGCAATATCTTGAGTGGGCAGACGTTTGTGGAAGATCCACCATCAACCGTGACACATGCAGTCCTTTTCCTTTTGGCCTCTACCTTGATAAAAAGCAAGTAGAAACTGATCTCTTCCCTCTTCTGGCAAATCAGCATCTAAAAATGACACTATTCCCACATCAACCTTGTTCTTCTTCTGAGCATCGTCACCCTTCTTTACTTCCCCAGCCTTGTTTGCATCACAGAAGTGGAAATCTACATGCTTGGCATAGCATTGGCCATAGTTTCTCAATTCTTTTTGGATGTGGCTAGTAAATACCAGATACTAATGCTAGCTTGAGTTATTTTTAACTGCTTAAGAAGAGCATCATCTTCCTCTTCTTTACCTTCTATTTCAACTTTCTTTCCCTTATCAGCTTCTACTTCATTTGGTGTTGGCTTTGCATAAAGCTTACTAGAGTGAGTGTTCACCACTTCATCCTCCTCAGGCTCGGACTGCATCCATTATTCCTTCTTTAGCTCAGAATCATCATCACGATTTCCCAAAACTCGCTAACAACAGAGATGGCCATTTCATCCCCTTTCATCACAATTGGTACAATCTTGCTAAGCATCTCTTATTCTTTAGTTTCCTCCCCATCTGCATCTTGGAAAAAAAGACAAAACAAAATTTTAGCTTAAACCTCTTCCAATCATGAAGGTTGCTGGTGGTGCTACACTGTTGAACCTTGGCAATGGCTTGTGCTTCATGTTAGGTTTTTTAGGTTTGGACAACTTCCCACTGTCAATTAAATTCTTGATCTCATGCCTTAACCTCAAACATTTGTCTGTCTCATGCCCTTGCATTTGGTGGAATTGGCAAAATGCTTTAGCATCAAAGTTAGGTGGTAGAGGATTTGGCAACAGGCGGGGAGTCAATGATTACAAAAATCCCTTCTTTTGTAGCTAATTAAAAACCTAAGATAATGATTTTCCTAATTTCAAAAACTACTTCCTACCTACTTGGCCAGTTGCATTGACATCAATTGCCATTTGCATACTTTGATTGCCAGATTGATAGCTCCCATTCTCATTCATTCTTGTAGAGAAATGGCTTTTCTCCCTTTCCCATTCTTTTATTTGTAAACTAGCTTTAAGAAGGTCTTTAAAATCTCTGACAAGGGTATGAAACATCCTTTTGCAAAGCTTAGGTTGCACTCCTCTCACAATCATACTAATCTGATCTGACTCATTGGGCCTCTTATTGAGTAATGTATCCTTGTTTCTTCACCTTTTCACATAATCAACAAAATTCTCATTCTATTTCTACCTGATTGACTCAACCTCCATCAAAGTTACTTCCAACTTAGCATTTTACCTAACAATGGGTGAAGGCCTTATATAATGAATCCAAGTTCTTCTCAGTACTATCCTCCAAGGTGTTGAGCCAATTTAGCACAGCGGGATCCAATGAGAGCATGAAATATCTTAAAGTTTGAGCCTTAGTAGCTCAAACAGACTACATGCCAGTGATGTATTACTTGTTATGAAGATGAGGATTCCCAGTTCCATTGAACTTAGCAAATGAAGGCATCTTGAAATTGTAAGGGACTTCTTCATCTTGTTCAAACAATTTGTCAACCTCCAACATCTCATCAGCCATCTTTTCAAACTTCTTCTCCAGATCAGAAATCATCTTCTCCACATCTAGAGTTTCAGTCTTTTCCATTGTTGATTTCCCCACAACATTTTTTTCTTTCTTCTTATATTGAGGATCTTGAAAATACTGAGCCCAATCATCATCATCATCAATCATCACTTTATCATCATCCATAGTCACTTCACCAACCTTAGCCTTTCCCTTGTCCTTCAACTTTTTACGACTGGCAGATGCTTCGACAGTGTTTCCGAATAATGTAGCCAACTGGCTTTTCATGGTCTTAGCTAGGACCACCTTTAGTTCTTCCATCTTGGAGTTGAGTGTGTCATCCACCTTCTTCAGAATGAGTTCAGGTTCCATCTCTTTTGGTGAAAAACTGATTGAGTCATTGCTAGATTCTATGACACTAGCATAGGTCAGATTATCATAAGGTCATAAACTACTATATTCAGGTCTGTGAGCCATAAAGGATCAATGCAATGCAATGCAATGTATGTATGCATGTATGCACAAATAATAGACAAACAAAGATAATTAGAATGTTCCTTCCAACCTTATATCTTCCACAAATAAACGGTGAGTCTCTTTTCTTAGTTATATAGTCAACTAAATATCAACATGGGATATCTTATTTTTGAAAAATTCACTTAGAAGATTTAACCAATAGTCATATTTTCAAACTTAGAAATCAATTCATGATAATTCCCATTAATTAAGCCTTAATCTATTGGATCAACTAACAGTAGCTTTCATGTTATATCATGGATTAAAACCAAATTAAAGAGTTTATCATAAATAGATTTCTTAATTGAAAAGCCAACTAATAATTCATGCCTTAAACAAGCCTATGGTTAATAATACTTGCTATAACTTAGGCGCACACTTGATTTTTAGTATTTCATAATTGACCTAGATATTTGTAAGCCCATTTAAGAAAAAGATTTTAGCAACAAAAATCTGAATTTTGGGTCATTAATTGAAAAGCTATTTTGAGCGTACTTAAAAAGCATCTTAAAGCCCACAAAAAGGTTTGTTTGAAAATTAGTTTTGTATAAAAGCCCGTTGTAAAAAGATTTGTTTGGAAAAATGGATTTTGGGCTTTGAGCTTAGGCTATGAGGTGAAAAAGAATTTTTGACCCAAAGAAAAGTTTGAAATTTTTTTTGGCTTTTTGGGATTAAAAGAATAAAACTATTTTAAGCCTGCAATATAATTAGGCCATATTAGGAAAAGAATAAAACAAATAAGCCATGGTTCAAACCAAGATATATCAATCACAGTCAAACAACATTTGGATAAAAACCTAAGAAAAGTAACCAGGCTAATTACATGAGCATTAATCTCTGGGTTGAAAAGCTTAGGTTCTCATAGCAATTATATAGCAAAAGGTACGAGACTATGTGTGGTTATGCCATTCTCGATCACCATACCTTGAGTGAAAGCATGGTATCCCTTACATAATATAACACAATTTACATGGGAATCCTAACTCAGGCACACAATGCAATCTAAGTGATGCAATGGATAATATCACAATATGAAAGAATAAAATAAAATAAAGACCTATTCAATCAACTTCTCTTATCCCCAGTGGAGTCACCACTGTGAGCGAAGATTTTTGCCGTCACTCCTATGCGGAATGGTTCTCGTGACTTTGGCAATATAAGGCTTAGAGCCTTAGAGAACATGGGCCTAAACACGGAGAAAATAGAGTTGCCACCCAGACGGGTTAGGAAAAAGAAAAAGGTGGATGACTCAATTGCAAAAAAATCCCCAATCCCCTATTGGGTTTGGAAAGTTGGGTACGTATGGGGAAGGTGAGAATGACCCAGTACCCCATAACTCTTTGTTCATTAGAACCCGTCTCCTTTTCAAGTTTAAATATTATTAAATTCTTAAACAATATAAAATCATTCATGCTACATTAAATTAAAAATAAACAAACATTCATTATATTAATATCAAAGAAGGTCCAAATAAATAAAAAATGGGCACCCATGCAAGATGGAAAATGTGCCTTTACAACAATTGTACAATATCCAATAATAAATAAAATAGGACACCTACCACTTGATAGAAACATGCCCTTTACATTAATCCAAAACTCAAAATAAATTAAATTACATCAAATTTAACTAATGAGGTACTCGCAAAGTAGAAACATACCTCTTACATCCTTGAAATGAAAAAAATCAATATTAAAACAATTAACCAAACAAACTAAACCATTCAGACATTCAAAACAATTAAAAGCAAAACATCCATTATAACCCAAATAAAATAAATCAACCATCATAATTACATAATAATGAATCAAATAATTAAATATAGGTTTTAATCTTAAATAAAATATTAAAAAAATAAAATTAGTGTTTACATATTAAATTAAGTCTTATAGGGGGTTTAAACATGGTTTTAGGATTTTTAAATACAAAATTAGGGTTTTGGATGAAAAACTCAGGTTTTGGTTCAGAAATTAGGGTTTTGGGGTAAAACAAGATTTAATGATTTTGGTGATGATAATAAGGGTTTTGGAAAACGTGATTAGAGTTTTTAGGGTTAAAATAAGATTTTAGGGTTTTGGTGATCAAACTAGGCTTTTTAGAGTTCTTGAATGAAATTTAGGGTTTAAAACTAGGGCTTTACTATATAGTTTTAAAAATAATATTAGGGTTTTAAAATACAATTTGATATTTTAGTTGTCAAAACATATAAATGAGATTTAGGGTAATTAAACTAGGGTTTTGTTTAAATCTTAAGCTACTAGACACCTAAAATAAGTGCGTGAGTGGGGATTTTTTCCCCCACTCCTGGTGGAATGGTTTTTGCGACTTCGGCGCTGTTTAGGCTAGGGGCCTTAGAGAACACGGACCTAAGTCCGTAGAAAATGGAATCGCCACCCGGATGGGCCAGAAAAAAGAAAGGGGTGGATGACTCGATTCCTAAGGAATCTCCAACCCCCTAATGGGTTTGAAAAGTTGGGTACGTGTGGGGAAGGTGAGAAATGGCCCAGCATCCCCACAATGCCCAGTTCATTGGAACCAGCCTCCTTTACAGGACTTAATATTATAAAATTCTTAAATATATCAACATTATCCATATTACACATAATAAAAATAAAGCATTGATATATTGAAAATCAAAACAATGTCCAAGCAAAACAAATAAATGGACACCCATCCGAAGATGGAAACATGCCCTTACATAATCCATGCCTAAATAGAAAGCAATTTAAATTTCACCCACCGAAAGGTAGAAACATGTCCTTTACATTGGTTCTAAAATAGAAAAGCAATTTAAATTACATGATATTTAACTAATGAGGTACCCACAAAGTGGAAACATACCTCTTACAACATTTGGAAATCTAAATAAATCAATAAAAGTAAATAACCATTCATCATAAATAAATCATTCATCAAAGGTATTAATCAAAATATAAAATAAATATTCATCCATGATAAACTAAATAAACCAAAAATTGAATTTAAATAAATTAAAACGTATAAAATAAATCAAGGCATAATCAAATATGAAATTGAATAAGGCAAATAAAGATTCAAATTAGGGCTACTATTTCTATTTAAGTTTCTTTATTTCATGTGTCTAGGGTTTTTGCTATTCATGAGTTTAAGCTACTGTGAGTTTTAAAGGAATTGAAATGGAGCAAAATTTTTGAATTTAAGAGGTTGATAAAGTTCTTTGATTAACCAAATTAGTGTTTGAGAAGTGAAATCATGAAACTAGGGTTTGGACACATTAAAACATTTAGATTTATGATTTACGGTCACTGGATTGTGTTTTTAAGCTTGCTGTGTTTGAATATGTTTATAGGGTTTGAAGGTTTAAAGGATTAGGGTTTAGAAAACTTTAGGGTTTAAGGTTTTAAGGGAGTTGGATTAGGGTTTTAGAATTTATAATTAGGGTTTCGGAGAATGCATTAGATTTTTAGGATTTGAAAATCAATTGATAATTTTATGAAACTTTATGAAAATAAACCAAACGATTTAAAGTTTATATAAACAAAAAAGATGTTTTTTAGAGTTTTTTTTGGAAAGAAACATATTTAATTTATGATTTTGAAAATTTTGAATGCAAATTAGGGTTTTAAGATTTTGAAGAAACAAAAATAATAATTTTAAGCTTTTTGGAAAACAAAGCAATGAATTAAGGTTTTAAACTTTAGAAAAGGGGAATTAAGGTTCTAGGGTTTTTGAATTAAAAGAAACAATTAGATGATTTAAGCTATTGTGAAGAAATTAGACAATTGATGCATACCTCCGTTTGTTAGTTCCACTAAAAATTTCTTCTTAGATGAACAAAAACAAAGACAAGCTTTGCTACCTTTGATGGATTGAATTGTTGTTTGCTCTCTTAAAAAAATTAGATTGATTCAAAGCTTTTCCTCCTAAGTTTCGGTCTCCAATTTCTCCGCCAAATTTCCTCCCAATGTTTTATCCAATTTTCTTTTTCTTTCTCCCCCCAATTTTTTGTGTTGTTTTAGTCCTTATTTATGGAAGATCTCAATGGTTAATTCGAGTTATTCACGGAATATAACATTCATTAAGAAAAGGAAACCGAAACCTAATTGTATTAGGTTTCAAAAAATTTGTGTCTGAAAAATTGCACTTGCAAAAAAGCTGCCGTAGCTGGCTGCAGCAACAGCGGGCGAAATTGGCCTGTGGGCCATTTCTCCCACAGGAAACTCCTGAGGGCAAAATGGCCCACGACCATTCATCCTACGCTGATTTTCGGCGATGATTTTTCGTCGCCGATTTTTCCTTCACCGATTTTTATTTTTATTTTTATTTTTTTGATTTCTTTTGTTTATTATTTTGATATTTATTTTTTATTAATAAAAATTAGATACTAAAGCAAATATTATTTGATTAAGATAATGAAAATTGTTTTGGACAACACAAAAATTATTTTGGACTAATTAAAATATATTGGACCGGACTGGGTCAAAAATTAAGGGACTACAGTTTGCCCCATGCTTGAATGATCTGAGACTTTAGTGAAAGAGAGTGAAAAACAATAAGACTTAATTTTTGAGATGGTTGAGGTTTTGGGTTTTGGACCCGGTTCGAGTTCTGGACTAAAGGATAATTTTAGGTTCTGGACCTGAATGTAATTTTAGGTTCTGGACCTAAGAAAAATTTAGGTTGTGGACCCTAGCTAAGTTCTGGACTTAGAAGAGATTCTAGGTTCTAGACCAAAATAAAATTTGGGTTCGGGACCCGAGCTAAGTTTTAGACTTAGAAGAGATTTTAGGTTCTGGTCCTAAGGGTAATTTGGGTTCTGGATCTGAGCTAAGTTCTAGACTTAGGAAAGATTCTAGGTTCCAGACCTAAGGTAAATTTTGGTTCTAGACCCGATCTAAGTTCTGGACTTAGGAAAGATTCTAGGTTCTGGACCTAAGGTAAATTTGGGTTCTGGACCCGAGAGATTTGGATACTTGATCCTAAACTAGACTTGGATACTCGATCCTAAGTGGATTCGGATACTCGATCATAAAGTAAATTTGCATACTCGATCCTAAACTAGATTTGGATACTCGATCCTAATTGGATTGGGATGCTTGATCCTAACTTGAATTTGGGATACTCGATCCTAACTTGAATTGGGATACTCGATCCTAACTGGATTCGGATACTTGATCCTAAACTGGATTATGATACTCGATCCTAAACTGGATTCAGATACTTGATCCTAAACTGGATTTGGATACTTGATCCTAAACTAGATTGGGATACTCGATCCTAACTGGATTTGGATGCTAGATTCTAACTGGATTTGGATGCTCGATCCTAACTTGAATTTGGATACTCGATCCTAAATTGGATTGGGATACTCAATCCTAACTAGATTTGGATACTTGAACCTAAATTGGATTTGGATAGTCGATCCTAAACTGGATTGGGATACTCGATCCTAACTAGATTTGGATGCTCGATCCTAAACTGGACTCGGATACTTGATCCTAATTGGACTTGGATACTCGATCCTAAACTGGATTTGGATATTCGATCCTAAATTGGTTTTGGATACTCGATCCTAAATTGGATTGGGATACTCGATCCTAATTTTCATTGGGATACTCGATCCTAACTGGACTTGGATACTCGATCCTAAACTGGATTTGGATACTCGATCCTAAACTGGGTACTTTGACTCAAGATTTGAATTCAATTTGATTGACCTTTTATTAGTTGAGGATTCTGGCTTAACTTGTTGTTCCATTCTTTTATTCTTCCTTTCGCAAAAATTCAACTATTTTTAGTTGGCTCTCATATCTTCTCCTTGCCCCCAGCGTGGCAAAGTTCAAGTGAGTTTGAAAATATTTGGTATATAAACTCAAAAAAATTGAAAAGGAGAAATCTTTGCCCCCTGTGTAGGCTCAAACCAAATATATTTTTCATGCAAGCTTTGATTGATGTTTTTGCCATCTAGTTCTTCGTACAAGCACGTATTTCTTCTCTTTACAAAACGATTAGAGCTTCCACAAGCGAATAGGCTTTCCATGCCCCCTTGATTCAATATCTTCTTTTGATTCTTTACTTCGCAGGGTGTTTGCTATTCATTTTGACAAGGAATAGACAATACAGGACAAGAAAGTGCAATGTGATATGCTCATGAATGCTTGATCTGCATGAATAATACTTACAGTCATTCCATCGACTCACAGACCGAGGTGATTAGCAGAAGTGTTCTCATTGGTTCTGTTTTGATGCTTGTTAAAGTCTTGCATTGGGAATGATAGAAAGCTTTGCATTTATGGCTTTTATCTTTTAGATGTTGAAAATATGAATAATGGAGACCCCATGCAGCAGAGTCAAGGATTCATCTATTTCAAACTATGTCTCAACATGTTAGTTGATAGCTTCTTCGTGACCTTGCCAATAATCATTTCCTTTGCCCAATGTATCCTTTGGAGGTTCAACATACTTCCCTTAACTTGAAGGCTTTGTATGACAAAACACTTTTTTTTTTGAATTTTGATTTTGAAATCAAATGTTGGCTTTGCCAAATCAATGTCAATATACCTCAGGACTTGATTTTCCAAACTAACATATCTATAACATGACAACCCTAGTTACCGTACTAAACTCGGGAATCATTTCTATTTAAGCAAGAATTGTTGCACTTCAGATAGGCACATACACATTACTTGGCCAAAGGTCTCATTTGAGTTTAAATATTGTCTATCTCATATGCATGCTCATCCAAACTGTCTCCACTAATAGATTCAACCTACAAAGAGAGATCAACAGGTCTTTGATAGGCTTGAAATAGGGTCTATGAGGGACATGGGGTAAATGAAGGCCATTTTGAGATAGGAGCTGATGTGACACAATGGACAAACCCTCACACTATAAATTTCTTATTTGAATTTTAGGCAGCTTGGAGTCAATCTTGCTAGATTCCAAATTCCTTCTATCTTCTTCGCATTAATCTGGATCTTGATTAGGACAATTTTTGCCCTTACAAAAAGTTTGGTTCCCAAATTCATTTCTTTTCTTCTTCTCCCTTTTTTTATTTTTCTTACTCTTCCCTTTTCTTTCTCTTTATTTTCCTTACTCTTCCCTTTTTTGAGCATTTTATCATTTCGTCCTTCTTCCTTGTAGGATTGTCAAGTACAAAACTTTCAAGAACTGGATGCCTTTCTCTTTTTTCTCTGATTTTGATTAAATCTTTGGTTAGGTTGGACCAATTCAAGTCAAAATGTCCTTATGAACCAAATGGAAGCATTTTACTGCTTTGGGTAAAAGAGAACTCAGTTAGCTTTCTAAACTACCTTTTTAGATTTTATTTTTCTTTTCTCTTTTCCTTTTTTTCTTTTCTCCCTTTTTTCTTTTTTTCTTTTGTCCTTTTTTTCTTCTTTTTTTCTTTTCTTTCCTTTTCTTTCTTCCTTTTTTTTTGGTTTGGTTCTAGCTCTAAGAGAGTTGTCTTGTTTGTACTAACTTGGGCTTCCATAATGGATGAGTGGAGTAACATAAATCTTCTTTAATAGGGATAAATCATTTGTTACTCTGATGTTGTCTTGATATATTGGAGATACTAGGTGAACTCCAACTACCCTTATGGTTTTTGAGAATACCAACTATCCTTATGGTCTTGAAAACATCAACTACCCTTGTGGTCTTGAGAACTTCAACTAACCTTATGGTCTTGAGAACATCAACTACCCTTATGGTCGTAAGAACTTCATCTATCTTCATGGTATTCATTTCTTTCTTTGATCTTCTCGCCTCTTCATCTTAGTGATCATAAGTCTTGTCAAAAGTATCACAACAGCTCAGGGTAGGTTGTTGAGTTTATAAGTCAATGAAAAGAAAGCTAAAACTTTATGAAGGCTCAAAGGGACAACTAGGTATTGATATTTGATTGGGTGGATACTAGTTATTGGCTAATCAAACAATGCCTAGATCATCTTGCCCATAAATAAGCAGAGTTCAATTTCACCTCAAAAGTTTGTCTAAGCATGTTCTAAGACTGACTAGGACCTAGACAAAAGTAATTATGCAGGAGCCCTCTCTAAGTAAGCATACACAACTCGATGCTATAGAGTAATTCCCTCATCTAAAAAAGTCATTCGAGTCATGATGCATAAATATATTAATTCATGAATTATCAAGCTAGATTCCTCATTTGTTGAACACCAAAATGAACAAAGACCAACAAAATTTTGATGAAAATAATTTATTCAAAGCAACTTTAAGTTTGAAAAGCACAATAGCTCCAAAATATTAAAGAAAATAAGATTGAAAAGCAACATTCAAGCTAAGGAAAGTTCATTGAGTTTAAGCTTCTTTTCCTTTCACATCATCAATATTTCCATCTTGAAAGGATGATAAAACAAAATCTTCTTCCAATCCTTTTCCCACCATGAAGGTTGCTGGTGGAGGTACTCTTCCAAACTTAGGCAAAGGATTTTCTTTGGTGTTGGGCTTATCCGGCTCAGATATCTTACCACTATCAATCAAATCTTGGATCTCATGACTTAGATGATCACATTTATGTGTTTCATGCCCTCACATTTGATGAAATTGATAGAAGGCCTCTGCATTGAAGTTTGGTGGAAATGGATTATATAGTGGTAAAGGAGCTAACGGTTGCAACAACCCTTTCTTTTGCAGCTTGCTAAAAACCCAAGATAGAGGTTTCCCCAATTCTGAGAAATGTCTTTTATTTCCTTGACCAGTCGCATTAACATCAACTTCTTTTAGCGTGCTTTGATTGCTAGGCAGATAATTCCCTTTTTCATTCCTTCTTATTAAAAAGCGATTTTTCTCCCTTTCCCACTCTTCAATTTGTAGACCAGCTTGGAGAAGATCTTTGAAGTCACGAATGAGTGTATGAGACATCCTTTCACGAAGACTAGTCAGGACGCTTCTCACTATCATCCTTATTTGATTAGATTCATCGGGCCTTTTCTTGAGTAAAGCAGCCTTGTTTCTCCATCTTTTCACATAGTCCAAAAAATTCTCATTTGGTCTTTGTCTTATGGACTCCACTTCCATTAAGGTAACTTCCATCTCGACATTATATCCATATTGCTGGATGAAGGCCTTGTATAGCAAATCCTAACTCTTTTGTGTTCCTTCATCTAAGGTATTGAACCAATTTTGGACCACAGGGTCCAATGAGAGCATAAAGTACCTTAGAGATTGAGCCTTAGTAGCTCGGGCAGACTGTATAGCAGTGATGTACTACTTCACATGGAGATGAGGATTTCCAGTTCCATCAATCTTCATAAAAGATGGCATCTTGAATTTGTATGGAACTTCTTTATCTAGCTCAAATAATTTGTCTATCTCGGACATTTCTTCGGTTTTTAATTTCATCTCAAATTTCTTTTCTAAATCCGTGATCATCTTTTCAACATCAGAATTTTCAGTCTTTTCAAAAGTTGCATTCTCAACAACCTTCGGCTCCTTTTTGTCTTAAAGATCTTGGTAGTTTTGACCCCAATCATCATCATCAATGATCACCTTATCATCATCAAAAGCTACTTCATCAACTTTAGCCTTCCCCTTGATTTTCTTGGTGCTAGCAGATGCTTCGACATTGATTACTAAAATTGCAGCTAGTTGATTCTTTATGGTCTCAACCATGGCCTCTTTTATTTCTTCCATCTTGGCATTGAGGGCATCATCCACCATTCTTTGAATTTGTTCGGGATCCATTGCTTTTGGTTAGCAAGTGATTGAGTCATTGCTAGATTCTTCGCTTCCGGCATAGGTCGAATTGTTATAAGCTTTTGAACTATCATAATCTAGGGCTGTGAGCCAGAGAGGATCAATGATATGAGATGCAAATGTATGTATGTATGCATGTATGCACAATCAATCAACAGACAAGGACAAATAAGGCATTGAGGGAAGTTTTGAAAGTCCCTTTGGCATGCCTCTTAGTGTTGTCATAGGCCCGAATTGTTACTTAGGTCAGATTTAGATCCCTTATTAGCACGGCTAGCTTTGGTAATATCTGAAGTGGGCAAAAATTTATGGCGGACCCATCATCAACCATTACACAAGGAGTCCTCTTCCCCTTGATTTCTACTTTGATAAAGAGACGGCAGATGTGGTCTCTCCCCTCCTCCGGTAAGTCCGCATCCAAAAAAGAAACCGCTCCCATATTAACTTCGCTCTTCTCTTGAATCTCTTCCCACTTCATTACCCCTCCAATTTTTATGAAGTTGATCAGCTCCTCCGGTGTCATGGAGGTAGAAATTAGCATGCTAGCCAAGGCTTTAGCCATAGTTTCTCGGTGCTTTTTAGAAGTAGCTAATAAGTCCCAAATGCTAACACTTGCTTGGGTTCTTTTCAATTGTTTGAGCACAACATCATCTTCCTCTTCTTTATTTCCTACTTCAACTTCCTTACCCTTATTAGTTTCTACCTCCTTAGGTGGTGGCCTTGAATAAGGCTTACCGGATCTAGTGTTCATTACTTCATCTTCTTCGGGTTCGGACCAAGTCCACTCCTTCTTCTTTGATACAAGATCATCATCACTATCACTTGAATCCCAAAACCGATTGACAACACAAATTGTTACCTCTTTATTCACCATAACTTGTTTAATTTCACCGAATACCTCTTCTTCTTTGGTTGCTTCTCTACCCACATCTTGAAAAGAAGACATAGCAAAGTCCTCATGCAAACCTCTTCCAATCATGAAGGTCGCCGGCGGTGGTACTCTATTTAACTTTGGTAATGGGTTATCTTTGGTTGTTTGGCTTATTGGGCTCGGGCAGCTTCCTATTATTAATTAGATTTTGGATCTCATGTCTCAACCTCACACATCTATCCATGTCATGCCCTTGTATTTGGTGAAATTGATAAAATGCTTTAGTGTCAAAATTAGGTGGGAGAGGGTTAGGCAAAGGACGAGGATTTAAGGGTTGTAACAATCCCTTTCTTTGAAGCTTATTGAGAACCCAAGACATCGGCTTCCCTAATTCTAAAAATTGTCTCCTTGTTCCTTGGTTAGTAGCATTGACACCGACTGCCTTTTGCATGCTTTGGTTACCGGACTGATAGTTTCCTTTCTTGTTCCTTTTTTTTTGAAAAACAGTTCTTCTCCCTTTCCCATTCTTCAATTTGCAAACCAGCTTGGAGAAGGTCTATGAAATCACGGATGAGTGTATGAGACATCCTCTCATGAAGACTAGGCAACACCCCTCTCACAATTATCCTTATTTGATCGGATTCATCGGGCCTCTTCTTGAGTAAAGCATCCTTGTTTCTCCATCTCTTCATATAATCCACAAAATTCTCATTTGACCTTTGCCTAATAGACTCCATTTCCATCAAGGTAACTTCCAACTCGACATTATACCCATATTGCTGGATGAAGGCCTTGTATAGCAAATCCCAATTCTTTTGTTTTCCATCATCTAAGGTATTGAACCAATTTTGGACAACAGGGTCCAATGAAAGCATAAAGTATCTTAGGGTTTGAGCCTTAGTAGCTCGGGCAGAATGCATGGCAGTGATATATTGCTTCACGTGGAGATGGGGATTTTTGGTTCCATCAAACTTCGAGAAAGACGGCATCTTGAACTCGTGCGAAACTTCTTCATCTAGCTCAAATAATTTGTCAACCTTGGACATTTCCTAGGTTTTCAATTTCTTCTCAAATTTCTTTTCTAAATCATTAATCATCTTTTCAACATCAGAAGTCTCGGTCTTTTCAATAGTTGCCTTCTCAACAACCTTCGGCTCTTTTTTCTTCTCTTGTGCATCTTGGTAGCATTGAGCCCAATCATCATCATCAATGATCACCTTTTCATCATCAAAAACCACTTCACCAACTTTTGTCTTCCCTTTGTCCTTTGGCTTCATAGTGCTAGCAGATGCCTCGGCATGGTTCTCTAAGATTGCAGTCAATTGGTTCTTCATGGTCTCAGCCAGGGCCTCTTTTATTTCTTCCATTTTGGCATTGAGAGCTTCATCCACCATTCTTTGAATTTTCTCGGGCTCCATTATTTTTGGTGAGCAAGTGATTGAGTTGTTGCTAGATACTTCGCCTCCAGTGTAGGTCGGATTGTTGTAAGCTTTTGAACTGTCGTAATCCAGGGCTGTGAGCTAGAGAGGATTAATGAGATGCAAATGTATGCATGTATGCACAAACAATAGACAAACCAGGATAAATAGGACGTTCCTTCCAACCTTATAACATCCTCACACGAATGGTGAGTCTCTTTTCCTAGTTATATGGTTAACAAAAATACCAACATGGGGTACCTTGTTTTCAAATAATTCCCTCGGACGTTTCAGCCAATAGTTATATTTTCAAAAAATGGAAATCAATTTATAATAATTCCCATTAATTAGGTTTTAATCCATTCAACCAACTAAAGTAGCTTGGATTAAAATGAAATTATGATGTTTATTATAGATAGATTTCTCACATGAAAAAGTAACTAATGATTCATGCCAAAAACAAGCCCATGATTAACTATTCTTAGTATAAACTAGGCTCACAATTGATTTTTGATATTTCGTAATTGAACTAAATATTTTTGCAAGCTCTTTGTAAGAAAAGGTTAGGTGAAAATAGTTTTGTTGCTAAGCCCATTATAAAAGATTTTAGAAAAATGGATTTTGGGCTTAGTATTTGGGCCCTGAGCAAAAGATTTGTTTTGGAGAAGACCATCTTGAAAAGTTTTGAAAATAGCTTTGGTCTTTTGGATTTTAAAGAAAAATTTATTTTGAGCTTGCAATATACTTAGGTCATATTAGAAAAATAGCAAACCAAATAAGCCATGATTTAAGCCAAGATAAATTAACCATAGTCAAACAACATGCATTCAGGATAAAAACCTAAGGAAAGTAACTAGGCCAATTACATGAGCTTTAGTCTTTGGGTAAAAAGGTTTAGGTTCCCACAGCAAGTATATACCAAAAGGTACGAGGCTATGAGTGGTTATGCCATGCTCGATCTCTATACCTTGAGTGAAAGTATGGCATCCCTTCATAACACAACACGGGCAACACAGGCGTCCTAACTCACGCACACGATGCAATCTAATATGATGCAATGGATAATATCATTATAAGAAAGAATATAATAATATAAAGACCAATGGAATCAACTTCTCTTATCCCCAGTGGAGTCGCCACTATGAGCGGGGATTTTTTCCCCTACTCCCGGTGGAATGGTTCTTGCGACTTCGGCACTGTTTAGGCTTGGGGCCTTAGAGAAGACGGATCTAAGTCCGAAGAAAATGGAGTCGCCACCCAAACGGGCTGGGAAAAAGAAAGGGGTGGATGACTCAATTCCTAAGGAATCCCCAACCCCCTAATGGGTTCAAAAAGTTGGGTTCATGTGAGGAAGGTGAGAAACGGCCCAGCACCCCCACAATGCCCGGTTCATTGGAATCGGCCTCCTTTACAGGACTTAATATTATAAAATTCTTAAATATTATAACAATATCCATATTATACACAATAATTAAAATAAAAGCATCGATATATTCAAAATCAAAACAATGTCCAAGCAAAACAAATTAATGGACACCCATTCGAGGATGGAAACATGTCCTTACATCCTATGCCTAAATAGGACACCCACCAAAAGGTAGAAACATGTCCTTTACACTGGTTCTAAAATAGAAAAGCAATTTAAATTACATGATATTTAACTAATGAGGTGCCCACTAATTGGAAACATACCTCTTACAACATTTGGAAATCTAAATAAATTGATAAAAGTAAATAACCATTCATCATAGATAAATCATTCATCAAAGGTATTAAACATCAATAGAAAGTAAACATCCATCCATGACAAATTAAATAAACCAAGCATTGAACTTAAATAAATTAAAGCATATAAAATAAATCAAAGCATAATCAAATATAGAATTGAATAAGGCAAATAAAAATCTAAATTATAGCTACTGTTTCCATTTAGGGTTCTTTATTTCATGTGTTTAGGGTTTTGGAATTTGTGGAATTAGGCTACTGTGAGTTTTTAAAGGACAAGTTTTATGTTTTAAAAGGTTGATTAAGTTCTTTGATTAACCAAATTAGTGTTTGTGATGTAAAATTATGAAATTAATGTTTGAACACTTTAAAATACTGAGATTTATTGTTTACGATTACTCATTGAATTGTGTTTTAAGCTTACTGTGTAAAATTAAACATTTGGTGTTTATATGGTTTTTAAAGTTTCAAAGGATTAGGGTTTAGAAAAAATTAGGGTTTAAGATTTTAAAGGGGTTAAGGTTCACTATTTTGAGTTTTGGAATTGAATTAGGGTTTTAGGATTTTTGATTTAGGGTTTCGGGTAATAAGTTAGTTTTTAGAATTTGGAAAAAACAATTGATAATTTTATCAAGTTTTATGAATTTAAACAAAATGATTTAAAGTTTACAAGAGCAAAAAAGATGTTTTTAAGGCTTTTGGAAAGAAATAGAACTCTATTTAGGGTTTTGATAATTTGGAAAGCAAATTAGGGTTTTGGGGTTTTGAAGAAACAAAACTAACAACTTTAAACTGTTTCAGAAAACAAAGCAATGAATTAAGATTTTTAAACCTTAGAAAAAGTGAATTGAGGTTCTAAAGTTTTTGAATTAAAAGAAAGAATGGGATGATTTAGCTACTGTGAAAAGATAAAAGAAATTAAGAATTCAAACCTTCTTTCGTAGGTTACACCAAAAATTGCTTCTTGGATGAACAAGGTCAAAGACAAGCTTTTTTGCCTTTGAGTTGCTTGAATTGTTTTTCTGCTCTCTCAAAAAATCAGCTTGATTCAAGGTTTTCCTTCACAGTTTCGGATCCAATTTTCCTCCACGTTTCTGTCCGATTTCTTCCCTTATTTTTGATTATTTTTTGTGCTGTTTTTTATCTTATTTATAGAAGTTTTATATGATTCATTCCTAATTATTCACGGCATCTATTATTCATTAAGAAAAGGAAACCAAAACCTAATTGCATTAGGTTTTGGAAAATTTGCGTCGAAAAAATTTCGCTGGCGAAAAAAAATTGCTGCAGAAAAAATGCGCTGGCAGCAGGCGCGCGAACTGGCCTGCGGGCGGGTGAAATAGCCAACGGCCATGCCTTGCGCTGGTTTTCGGCGATGATTTTTTGTCGTCGATTTTTTTGGTCATCATTTTTTTATTTTTATTTGTTTATTTTTATTTTTTTTATTAATAAAAATTAGATACTAAAGCAAAAATTATTTAATCAAGATAACAAAAATTATTTTGGACCAATTAAAATATTTTGGACAACACAAAAAATTATTTTGGATTAAATAAAATATATTGGACTGAACTTGGTTAAAAATTAAGGGTTTACAAAAAGGTTGGATGAAAATAATTTTATTTCTAAGCCCATTGTAAAAAGATTTTAGAAAAAATGGATTTTGGGCTTAGTATTTGGGTTATGAGCAAAAGAAAAGTCTTATATCCGATGATCATTTTGAAATGTTTAGAAGATTGTTTCGGTCTTTTAGATTTAAATTTATTTTGAGCTTGCAAATGTACTTGGGTCATATTATAAAAAGAACAAACCAAATAAACAATGATTTAAGCCAAGACAAATTAACCATAGTCATACAACATGCATTTGGGGTAAAATCCTAAGGAAAGTAACTAGGCCAATTACATGAGCTTTAGTCTTTGGGTAAAAGGCTTAGGTTCCCATAGCAAGTATATACCAAATGGTACAAGGCTATGAGTGGTTATGCCATGCTCGATCTCCATACCTTGAGTGAAAGTATGGTATCCCTTACAAAACACAACACGGGTAACACGGGCGTCCTAACTCGCGCACACGATGCAATCTAAATGATGCAATGGATAATATCATTATAAGAAAGAATAGAATAATATAAAGACCAACGGAATCAACTTCTTTTATCCCCAGTGGAGTCACCACTGTGAGCGGGGATTTTTGCCCCCACTCCCGGTGGAATGGTTCTTGCGACTTTGGCACTGTTTAGGCTCGGGGCCTTAGAGAACACGGACCTAAGTCTGGAGAAAATGGAGTCGCCACCTTAACAGGCTGGGAAAAAGAAAGGGGTGGATGACTTGATTCCTAAGGAATCCTCAACCCCTTAATGGTTTCAAAAAGTTGGGTACGTGTGGGGAAGGTGAGAAATGGCCAAGCACCCCCACAACGCCAAGTTCATCGGAACCACCCTCCTTTACAGGTCTTAATATTATAAAATTCTTAAATATAACAACATTATCTATATTACACACAATAAAACTAAAGCATTGATATATTGAAAATCAAAACAATGTCCAAGCAAAACTAATAAATGGACACCCATCCGAAGATGGAAACATGCCCTTACATAATCCATGCCTAAATAGGACACCCACCGAATGGTAGAAACATGTCCTTTACATTGGTTCTAAAATAGAAAAGCAATTTAAATTACATGATATTTAACTAATGAGGTACCAACAAAGTGGAAACATACCTCTTGCAACATTTGAAAATTTAAATAAATCAGTAAAAGTAAATAACCATTCATCACAAATAAATCATTCATCAAAGGTATTAATCAAAATATAAAATAAACATTCATCCATGATAAACTAAATAAACAAAACATTGAATTTAAATAAATTAAAATGTATAAAATAAATCAAAGCATAATTAAATATGAAATAGAATAAGGCAAATAAAGATTCAAATTAGGGCTACTGTTTCTATTTAAGTTTCTTTATTTCATGTGTTTAGGGTTTTGGAATTCATGAGTTTAAGCTACTGTGAGTTTTAAAGGAATTGAAATGTTGCAAAATTTTAGAATTTAAGAGGTTGATAAAGTTCTTTGATTAACCAAATTAGTGTTTGAGAGGAGAAATCATGAAACTAGGGTTTGGACACTTTAAAACATTTAAATTTATGATTTACAGTCACTGGATTGTGTTTTTAAGCTTGCTGTGTTTGAATATGTTTATAAGGTTTTAAAGTTTAAAGGATTAGGGTTTAGAAAACTTTAAGGTTTAAGGTTTTAAGGGAGTTAGGGTTTACTGTTTTGGATTTTGGAGTTGAATTAGGGTTTTAGAATTTTAGAATTAGGGTTTCGGAGAATGCATTAGGTTTTTAGGATTTGAAAATCAATTGATAATTTTATGAAACTTTATGAAAATAAACCAAACGATTTAAAGTTTATATAAATAGAAAAGATGTTTTTTAGAGTTTTTTTTTTGGCAAGAAACAGATTTAATTTATGATTTTGAAAATTTGGAAAGCAAATTAGGGTTTTGAGATTTTGAAGAAACAAAAATAATAGTTTTAAGCCCTTTGGAAAACAAAGCAACGAATTAAGGTTTTTAAACTTTAGAAAAGGGGAATTAAGTTTCTAGGGTTTTTGAATTAGAAGAAACAATTAGATGATTTAAGCTACTGTGAAGAAATTAGACAATTAATGCATATCTCCGTTTGTTGGTTCCACCAAAAAATTTTTCTTGGATGAACAAAAACAAAGACAAGCTTTGCTGCCTTTGATGGATTGAATTGTTGTTTGCTCTCTCAAAAAAATCAGATTGATTCAAAGCTTTTCCTTCTCAGTTTAGGTCTCCAATTTCTCCTCCAAATTTCCTCCCAATTTTAGATCCAATTTTCTTTTTTTTTCTCCCCCCATTTTTTGTGTAGTTTTAGTCCTTATTTATAGAAGATCTCCATGGTAAATTCTAGTTATTCACGAAATATAACATTCATTAAGAAAAGGAAACCGAAACCTAATTGTATTAGATTTTGAAAATTTTGCGTCGAAAAAATTATATTGGCGAAAAAAACTGCTGCGGAAAAATTGAGCTGGCAAAAAAGCTACTGCAGTTGGCTGTGGCAGCGACGAGCGAAATTGGCCTATTGGCGATTTTGACCACAGAAAACTCCTGCGGGCAAAATGGTCCACGATTTTCGGAGATGATTTTTTCGTCGCCGATTTTTATTTATTTTTTATTTTTTTGTTTATTATTATTATTTTTATTTTTTATTAATAAAAATTAGATACTAAAGCAAATATTATTTAATTACACTACAAAAAAAACGCTATCTGCAACGGACAGAATCCGTCGCAGATCGGTCGCAATTCAAGATTTGCTACCACTAGGTGGTTGCAAATTTGCCACTCAAATTTTCGCGGGCAAAGGGCACAGATTTTGTCGCAGATTGTTGTCGCAGTATCTGTCGCAGATTCCGTCATAGATTTCATATATCCATCGCAGATTCATAGCAAATCCATAGTACTTTAATATTGATTTTTATTGGAACTATTTGTATTATCAATTAATTTTATGAGAACTTTATAAATACATTTGGAACATTTAAGCACAATCTAAAAAAACACTAATTACATTGATAAAAATAATTCTTTTATTAATCTTCAATAGAATAAAATATTTTACAATTTAACTATACAAGTGTTAAGAACACTGCTATAAATAATCTATCTTGAAAATAACAATATAGATCTTCAATTATCATTTTCCATTGAATCATGACTTGCATCATCATTATTAACCTGCAAATAATATTAAAAAGAGTAAATGAAAAGAATAATATGATACACGTTAACAAAGTAATACTGTGTATGCTTTTTCATTCAACTCGTGTAGCTGCTCAGGAATTTTGTATATACACAAGCTGTTTGTCGTCGGGTGCAGGTTTTCCAGCTCTCTTTGCATTGACTTTGCTAATTCATTCACATCAACTATTGGCTGAACCGCTGGCGCCGTTGCCTGCAACCAGAAGAAATAGAAATTTTATTTTATTAGAACATATCAATAATTTTGCTTATGCTTCTCATCACATGCGAATATGATAAATAAAAAGTATACCATCAGCTACAGCTTCTTCTGAATGGCCCAGATCCACAGCTTCTGATACAGCTTTAGGCTCTGGCTCCTTGTCTTGCCCAGATCTAAGCAATATGCATATAAATATAAGCAAATATAATAAAACTAACTTCCAAGATATGAATATTTTAACATTTAACAGATCAAAAGACAACAGGATGAAATCAAAGATTTCCAACATCAGAAACTTGATATCTAAGTCTATATGTTATTACTTAAGGTTTCAAATGCACCAAGAGAGTTAAGTTGTTAGACTTTATCCTAATTCTACTTGAATAATCAAAGGTAATCATCAGAAAAATGAAAGCCAACACAAAACGAAGTAAAATATTTCAATAGTGAGGCAGTATATATGCACAACATTTACCTAATTTTCCGAGATGGCTTAGATGTCCCTGTAACATTAACAAGCTCAGCCTCCAGCTCTTTTTTCTTCAAACAAAATGCTAGTTAATTAGTTACAGCAGAGGTAGCAGGAAATGTTACAAACATAACAAGCCATTCACCATACCATCGTATCGCTCATCTTCTCAAACAATATCGATTTCACTGGGTCTTTCCCAATCCATCGACAAAGCTCTAAAGTTAATCCTTTGGAGCAGGCACGGACATTTTGATCCTGATGGTCAAACAATTCTGGAAGCATCTTTAGAATCCTCTTAGGGGGGACAACTTTGGCTCCAAATTCACTAATCCCAAGCAAAATGACAACTGACAATTAGATAAACATATAAAAGAGACAACAATATTTGAAAAATTGTATGTAATGCACAAACCTTAATGCTTGAAACATGACATCAATTGCAGGCACAACAGCTTTTGCAACTTTGTTTTTGATTGCTTTCTCCATTGCATCCTACAATCATCATGCGCTTGTATTGATCTCACAGAAATAAATAAGACAAAATGAAATATAACAAGCTTGACCAGCGATAATACAACTAGAAATTCTCATGAATGGCCATTAAGAAAATCAACCATATGCAGAACCCTATGATAAACAAATATGAGAAATAATTAAGTAGGAATCTAGGAAGAAAAGAAGAAAATTTCAGAACCACTTCAAAAAAATTTTCTAGTAATTCACAAATGGCCATTTCCTCCGCTCCTTCTTGTTATTCCTTGTCAATCTTCCGTGTCACTCTTGCTCAATCAAAGCACAAGTTATCTCCCAATGAAACCAAGTTTCTACAAGTTCTCAACTATCAAAACTTACAACCATCAAAATTGATTGCCCACTAAGATGTATACCATAAGAATAAGTCGACTTACACTAGTTCCCTATCCACTTTCACATATGCACCACTATTTTTTAGCATTAGAATATTTTTCTACTCAGTTCTCTAATTAATCTTGTTGTGTGTTAGGTTTTTTGGTCAGTTCAATGTGTATATCATTAACAAATGAACTTTCTGCCCCCTATATATTGAAATGCTACTAGCAACTATAAAAGATCATGATAAAGAGAGTAGGAAGAGAAGTAAATAGAGCAGGGAGAGTGGAATAAAATGAAAAAGATCATAGAGCATTGAAATTCCAAATGTTATCGTTTTAATATATTGCAAAGCAATTAATGGTGGGTTTTGCTGACTATGGTGTATGAGTAAAATAACCTACAAAGGTGCTATTAAATTCTATGATTAATGAAAGGCCTCTTGGGTAGTAAACTTCACAAAGAGAACTGAGCATGCAACCGGATTAAGAAACTAAAATTGGCAACTCAAATCACCACTAAATTCCCAAACATAGGAAAAAAAATCAAACATTATGTAATCACCATTTTGGTAGAATTAAAATGCTTCAACACATAAATTATTGCAAACATATTCTTTAAAGTAGTGCCATGAAATATCAGTATCTACAGTGTGAGAATACAACATCAAGTGATAATCAATCAGACCATTCTCAACCGAAAGAAAAATTTTGTCTGTTAAAAAATAAAGCATTAATAAGTCTACCAAAAAAACTTCAACAGCCTCTAGCTCCACCCAAAGCATGAAAGCTGCTTGAGCCTTCTCCACTGTTTTCGGTCGACCAGTGAAACATTTTGCCACAATGGCATTACAAACTTCCTTTGCATACCTGCATATTGACAAAATTAAAAATTCAAAAAGGTAAAAACCAAGTACTGAGCAAACACATGAACGAATAAATACTAAAAGTAAACAGAAAAAATGTTCTTCACCTTCCAGCATCAGCATCCGTAGCTCTTAAAAAAGCTATCAACGCATCAAGAGCCTTCTCTTGTACAGGCGCATTCGAATCCGCCAGAGTCTTCCTAAAAAGTGGACCTTAACTCCCCAAATCAAACAGCAAAAGTTAAAAACAGCATTCACATAAACGCACATTCCACATATAAAATTGAAACAAACAATGATCAATCACCCAACTATAAGAATCAGATCTGAAGCACAGAATTTGAAATGTGAATAAAAACCCTAAACTAAACCAAAACCAAAAAGTAAAAATAAAAATGAAACAAAACAAAAATGAAGTCACCGAATTCGCGAAGGCGTGAATCCTTAGGATCGGTAATGGAATCACAAACGGAAGCCAAGTCGATGTTAGCCTCGTTCCTCACATTCCAGTTCTTTTAACAATTTCTCTTCCTCGGACATTGTTTTTCTTCACAATCTATAGCTATTCTTTATCGATCTCCGTAATGCCGGCTAACTTTCTGTGATTTCTTTTACTTTCCGTTGTGTTTTCCTCCACCGATTGCCTGCAAGAGAAGGAAGGGGAGAGAGAGATGGCAGGGGGAGGAGGGAGAGGAAATGACAAATCGAGGATACAGAGGGGTGTGTACGATATGTTCTATTCTATCACTCAAAAACTCAAAAAAAAAATACTAAAAACAGCAGAGAGAAAAAGAGGGGTATTTTGGGTTGTACGTTTCGAAAGAGTGATTTTCCCACGAGTTATTATTTGTGTGTACACTACATGCTCCAAAAATTGGAGGATTTTGTTTTAAATCGCATTAGTACTAATTATTATCATTATTGTTATTATTATTATTATTATTATTGTTATTATATATATTTTTTGATAAAAAATATTGTGATTATCAATTCATATTGTTAGAACAGTGATTTTGTATAATTATTTTATTTTTTAAATAATAATTTTCATAAAAAAATATAAATAAATTATATAATTATGTATAAAAGATCATCATTTATTAAATCATCTCATAATTACAATATAAATTAAAAAAAATATTTAAGATATGTATCAACCGGTTATCAACTTATTTTATTAATTGTATGGACCGGTTATCAACTTGTTTAATGAAATATTTTATTAAAATTTCTAATCATGTAAACTATTTGATAAAAAAATTTATTTTCTCATAAGTTTTTTTTTACTGAATAAGATAACATAAAATAAATTTATTTTCTCATAAGTTTTTCCCATAATATGAAATTAAAATTCAGGAACGAGTAGAGCAGTTCTCACAGATAAAATTCCCTTTCAGTTTTACGACGAAAATTTACGATGGCTATTTTCTATCGCAAATTTGCTACAGATTTGCCACCGCTTTGTGACAGATACATATATATATAGTCAAATTTTATTTTCGTCACAAATCCGTAGCAAATGGGTAGCAAATTTGCAATGAATCTGCGACCAATCTAAGACGGTAAAAATTTTCCGCAAAAATCCTCGGCGGGAGTAATCCCGCCAACTTTAGCGACGAAACTTTGTGATGAACAACAATCTGTCGCAGATTTATTATGGATTTGCAACCGATTTGCGACGACTTTCTCAAAATTCCTTCAACTTGTTATTTTGTCGCAAATGCGTTGCAGATCCGTCGCAAATTTGTGACGAAAATTATCCGTTGCAGATTTTCATCGCAAATGCCGAATATTTTTGTAGTGAAATTTGCGACGGCAATAGACGGTAGCAGATTTCCATTGCAAATTGCTTTTTTTAGTGTTTTCTACAACCAATCTGTGACGGAAAAAATTTTAGCCAAAAAATATACGCGGGTCTCTCTCTCGCCAAGTATCCGCGCCAACTTTTGCGACGATTATTTGCGACGGAATAATTTTCGTCAGAGATTTACTACGGATCTGCGATGGATTTGCGACCAATTTCTCAAAATTCCTCTAATTTGTCCTTCCGTCGCAAATCTGTCGCAGATCAGTAGCAAATTTGCGACGGAAACAAGTCCGTCGCAGATATCCGTCGCAAATGCCGAATATTTTTGTAGTGTTAAGAGAACAAAAATTGTTTTGGACTAATTAAAATATTTTGGACAACAAAAAAATTATTTTGGACTAATTAAAATATATTGGACCGGAGTGGGTCAAAAATTAAGGTTCTGCAAAATGGATATTAGCTAAACAATTTACTGAACGATAATAAAGTTGGATGAACAAACTACTATGAATTTAAAACTAATGAATACAAGCTACTAGAATTGTTAGACGAAATAAAGTTTAAATAAATAAGCTACTCGATGTTTTATATAAATCAAAGGCAAAAGAATTAATTATTGGACAAAGACAATTCAATGGATGAAAGAATAATAAGTGAACCTATTGTAAATTTAAATAATTTAAGTGATAAAAATGAACCTCTGTTTTTTGGCTCGACCAAAACTGAGAGTGTTGGTTGAGTGAAGTAATTGCCCCCCAAGCAATATTTGTGTGTTGATCATCACTTAATTATTGTTGTTGCCTGTTTTTTAATAATTGTGACTGCTCAAAAGTCTCTTACTAATCCTCTCCCCAAAAGTCCTTTCCTTAATTCTTTATACTTGTATTTATAGGAATAAATTAGGTTAAAGCAGTACGTGACCAAGCTTAATCCTAGCCTAATTAGGATTTCAAATTTAAGCATGACTCGGATTAAAACCCAAAATAAGAACCATTTTGAATTAAAGTATTTTAAATTCACCATGAAAACGTGACCATATCAGATTAAAACAAGTTTAATTCGACATGCAATTTGATATGGGTGTGTCCCATATTGAATTAGACTTGTTCTAATTTGATATGGCCATCCATGTTGAATTAGAGGCCTCTAATTCGATATGGATGCTTCCATATCAAAATAGATGGGTTCCAGTTTGATATGGACCATCCATATTGAATTGGATTAGCCCAATTTGATATGGTATGACCATAGTGAACCAAAATCTTTTTCAACCTTGAACCGGACCGTTGAGGGCTTTCAAAGATGAACCAACCTATTTCATGCCCTATAAAATGGACCAATCTAATTAAAGGCTTTAAAATAGTTTTAAGCCATTAAGAATGGACCAATCATTACTTAGACCTTTTTTAATTGGGACAAGAGTAGCTTAGGGCCAAAATTAATGGTCTATAGGACTATTGTCCACAACCTCACATAGATGTCTTATTAGAGAGCACAACTGTCAGTGTCATGCACTCATTCATGGATGGATTCATAGAATATAATCAGATCGTGATGGCAAAGGAAGATCAAAACAAGAATGCCTTCATTATAGAATGGGGGTATACCATTACAAAGTGATGCCATTTGGATTAGAGAATGCTGGGACAACATATCAACGAATGGTGACTACCCTATTCAATGACATAATACACAATGAAATAGAGTTCTATGTCGATGGCATGATAGTGAAATCTGAGACTCGAGGGCATCATCTGCAGAACTTAAAGAAGTTTTTTGAGAGAGCCTTGAAGTACAACTTGAGGCTGAATCCAAAGAAATGCATATTTGGAGTGACTTCAGGAAAGATGTTGGGGCATGTGATCTGCTCAAGAGGAATAGAGATTGACCCAGAAAAAGTGAAGGCTATTCGGGAAATGCCAATACCTAAGACTGAAAGAGAAGTGAAAGGATTCATTAGGAAGCTTTAGTATGTTAGCCAATTCATTGCATGACTAACAACAATATGTGAACCCATATTTTGATTATTAAAGAAGAGTCAGCCAATTGTCTGGACAGAGGCTTGCCAAAAAGCGTTTGACAAGGTTAAAGAATATTTGCTCAATGCACTAGTCTTGAGATCCCCCTAACCAAGTAAATTGTTGTTTTTATACTTAGCCATTGAAGAAGAGCCTGTCGAGGCTATGCTAACACAAGCAGGAGATAATGAGGTAGAATTTGTGATTTATTATTTTAGTCATAAATTACTACCATATGAAGTGAAGTACACCATGGTCGAAAAGACTTGCTTGGCAGTTGTCTGGGTATCTAGGAAGTCGAGGCACTATTTTCAGTCATACAGGGTTTAAGTGGTTTCCAAAATGGACTCGATCAAATATTTACATGGTATTCCATCATTAATTGGAAAATATTGTAGGTGGCTCATACTGCTAGAGAAATTCGATGTGTAAAATGTAACCAGAAAAAATATCGAAGGGAGAGTTGTGGCCGAATTCTTAGCACATAATCCTTTATCAAGGGAAGATGAAATTTGTATAGAGTTTCTCGATGAAGATTTATGGGCATTGGAAATACAAGAATGAGTAATGTATTTTGATGGAGCTGTGAATAATAAAGGAGTAGGTTTTGGTGTAGTTTTGGAATCACCCGAAGGTGAGCTCATCCATCTAGCAAAAAGGTTAACTTTCAAGGTCACTAATAATGTGATTGAATATGAAGCTTGCATCTCTGGGTTGCAAAATTTGATTTCAATATGGGTGAAAAAGGGTACAAGTCATTGGAGATTATCTCTTAGTGGTCTAGCAAGCATTATGGGAATGGGAGTTGAAGGAAGAAAAATTGAGGCTATATTTGGAATACTTGAATTGTGTTATGGAGAGCTCTAATTATTGTGACTTCGTCCATAAACTGAGAGAGGAGAATTGCTGGCTGACACACTTGCAACTTTGGCATCAGTTTGGGATGACCCAGTCAATCTCTTTTCTAAACCTTTAATATTAGCAAGTTCTTCCAAACCATGTTATTCTTATAAGATGATTACAATAATGGGAACTGATCAAGAAGGCTGGTATGAAACCCTTCTCTAATTTCTTGAAGGATAGATCTACCCTAATGGATAAAATAAAGAAGATAGGAGAGCAATAAGGGGATGGGCTATGCAGTACCTAATGGTTGAGGGAGTATTATATAGAAGATGGTCAGATGGTGTGCACCTCAGATGTTTGAGGAAGGATGAATCAGAATAAGTTACATCTAAGATACATGCGGGAACATGTGAACCTCACATGAACAGGGATATGTTGGAGAAGAAGATAATAGGGCAGAGATACTATTGGCTAACAATAGAAAAAGATTGTGTGGACTTTGCAAGAAGGTGTGAGAAATGTCAACTTCACAAGAACTATAATTATCTCCCACCAGTTAAATTGCAAGTTTGGGCATCACCTTGGCCATTTTCAGTGTGGGGATAGAGATCATCGGTGAAGTACATCTGACTGATTCAAATGGGCATAGGTTTATAGTAGTGGCAGTAGACAACTTCTCTAAATGAGCAGAGACAGAATCTTTTAACAAATTAGGTGCACGACAAATGGCTTGCTTTATAGAGAAGAATATATTTTGTAGGTATGACATCCCTCATCACTTGGTGTCTGATAATTGAGTGTAATTCTATGGAGAAGTTTGGATTCTCTTGAAAAAGTATAATGTAAAGCATCACAAATCCTCACCACACTGACCTCAAGCTAATGGAGTCGTGGAAGCAACAAACAAAACCATCAAAACCATCCTTGGTAAAATGGTAAGGACTTGTAGTGATTAGACGGAGGTATTACCTTTTGTATTATGGAGATATAGAACTTGAATCAGGACACCTACTGGCATGACACCATAATCCCTCATCTACAGGCTGGAGGTAGTTTTGTCGGTAGAGATGGAGATGAAGTCATTAAGGATCATAGTTGAAGAAGAACTACTAAAAGCGAAATGGATAAAAGCAAGATATGAATGGTTTGCCCAACTTGAGGAAAAAAAAAAGATTACGAGTGCTATATAAAAATAAATTGTACCAAAGGTAGATTGCATGAGCTTATAATAAAATGGTGAAGGAAATGACAATCAAACTGGGGGACTTGGTATTAAAACAGTGTAGACCCTATGTTTTGGATCCAAGGGGGAAATTTAAGCCAAACTGGGAAGGTCCATACATGGTTAAAGAAATCTTGAAGAAGGGTGCAATTATGTTGTTAGACCTGGATGGGAATGAATTTTTAGAACCCATGAACCTCGATAAGTTGAAGATTTTCTATGTTTAAAAACCTAGCAATTCCTTAATTGTTCCAAGTGTTTAATCATGTTACATTGCAAACAAAATAAATTATTATGCTAGTTCATAAATAAATGAAAACCATTCTTATCAAAAATAATTAATAGAAAAATGATGACCAACAAAAGCATAAAAACATCATAGTAAATAGACAAATGTAACATCATATGAGGTGAAATTCAACGGTTAGTGCTTTGACAATCAATCCTCTCCAATCACCTTGCTCAAAGTTGATCTAGTATTTCTTCATTCAATATGTGGAATTCAAAATTAGGAGCTAGCCTGGGATAAGTAACTTTCATGCCATACTGGCAAACTAAATGGTCTGGGATGTAGCAGATTCCTCTCCTAGGACTTGCTAAGGTAATATAAGGAAGGGGGCTTTAGATAACAACCAATTGATCCTTCACCAAGGTACCTACCAATTAACATCATCTTCATGTCTAAAATGAAACCACAATATCCAATCCTTCTGATGGTAAGTGATTAGTGAAACTAGTCAAAAGCCATGGTGATAGGGCAAGTATCTCGATGGGACCACTGTAGGGGGTGACAGCAAGTGCAACCTTTCTTGAATCCAAATTTAGAAGAGAAGCGGGCTACCTCAAAAACTTTGAGAACTAGAATGAAGCTCATACAAGCCATTCAAAGTTTCAGCCAAAGCCAAGGGAATAACTGAGTGACCATCTTCCATTTCATATGTTGCAGAAAAAACTCTGATATATAAGACCCAAAAGACATAGACAAAGTAGTCTACTCCAGGACATGGTAAGAACGACCATAATAAAGGATTTAGTACCCCAAGTATGATGGCTAGAACAATCAATGCTTCCCTTTTACTTGAGGATGTCGTTGCTCCTTCTGTCATGTTTAGGCAAGAATCATTAGTATCATCATCTTCACGACAGTCATCATTCATCTTGGACGGTGAAGATATCTTTTCTAAATGTCTTCAATAGAGCTTTATGTCCTTCCTCATGTCTTCTGCAGTGTTCTCAAGCTGTGAAATCCTATCATGAGACTCAATTCAGTCAATCCCTATTTTCTTTCTTTAATAATTTGATATCAGTCTGTAAAATTAAAAAGTGAAACATTACATTAGTGTATGCATTTTTAAATATGTATGGCTAATTTATATGTTTCAATAAATCAATTGAACCACCAGGCGAGCAATTATAGTGTTGCGAGCTTCAATAGTCCCATACAATTTGTAACAAAGGTAAGAACCATAAATCGGGAGAAGAGATGAGACCAAGAAAGTTGATCCCAATGTTGGCTGCTTAATTGGGAGAAGATATCTAACATCCGGCTCAGGGAGGTTTCAGCCATAATCTTAAGAAAATTAACAAAGGTGAGAAAGGAGGAAGGATTGAGACAGAATGACTAAAAGAGTAGGAAGGGGGCATTATTTTAGAAGTTAATGGACCGAAAATTGTCGAGTTCGACATTATGGGCAGTTGAAAATAATGAACTCGTCAAAAAACACTGGATTTTATTTTGGCAGTCTGCCACAATGTTAAATTAAATAATATTAATGATGAACTCAATATTTATGAATAACTAACTCGTCAATCTCATAGGAATCACAACTTCCACATTTTGAGAAGGCATAATAAAAAAAAGAGAAAGAGAGAGGCCTTATAAGGTTTATTTATCAAGGTAGAAAAATCTTAGGCAATCTATTATAGCTGGTCTTGTAGACTATACTAGAATCACTAGGATAAATCATAGCAGTTTTACAAAGAAAATCTTGAGTCTGGGGGTGAAATTGGCAAGATTGACCATAATAAAGGATTCAGTACCCTAAGTCTGATGGCTAGAAAAATCAATGCTTCCCTTTTACTTGAGGACACCGTTGCTCCTTCTATCATGTCTAGGCAAGAATCATTGGTATCATCATCTTCACGACAGTCATCATTCATCTTGGACAGAGAAGATATCTTTTCTAAATGTCTTCAATAGAGCTTTATGTCCTTCCTCATGTCTTCTACAGTATTCTCAAGCTGTGAAATCCTATCATGAGACTCAATTCAATCAATCTCTATTTTCTCCTTCAATAATTTGATATCGGTCTGTAAAATTAGAAAGTGAAACATTACATCAGCATGTGCATTTTTATATATGTATGGCTAATTTAGATGTTTCAATAAATAAATCAAACCTCAAGGTGAGCAATTGTAGTGTTGCGAGATTCAATAGTCCCATACAATTTTTAACAAAGGTAAGGACTAGAAATACCTCTCATGAAATTGGTCCTACATGCCATTCAAATACCCGCTCCCCTAAGTACCAGCAGGAAGCAATGGGACCTGCTAAGATCATCCTTTTTAATAGTGAGGGTTCAGCCTCTATCATTGCTCTAGTCTAAGGCCTGCCATGCTTGTTATACTTTCCCCTCTAGGCAATGTCAATATGAGAAGGCAATGAACAAAGGTAATTAAAATAAATATCAAACTACTGAGACTAATTGTTTTTATTTACCTGTCTCCAGGCAAGTGATCAAAGATGGTCTTTGAGCTTCGTCAGACTATGGGCACCCTCCCTGGGAATCCTATTCCTAAACTAGGAACCAAGATGAGGAAAATCATGGTTACACTGGTAACCCCCCTGAAGGAGGCACCAAAATGAGCTCATAGCCCCAAACCTATGGGAGAAAATTAATTACAAAATGGCTCAAGGGGATATGCGTAAAAGAGATAGAGAAGAAGAAGAAAAGAGTTGAAAAGTAACTTCCACTCTAGTAATAAGGCCAATAGGAGAATCCTTCCCTTAATAAATCATGTCAAATCCATGTGTGAGCAGGGATTTTTGCCCCCACTCCTAGTGGAATGGTTCTTGTGACTTTGGCACTATTTAGGCTCGGGGTCTTAGAGAACACGGACCTAAGTCCAAAGAAAATGTAGTAGCCACCCGGACGGGCTGGGAAAAAGAAAGAGGTGGATGATTCAATTCCTAAGGAATCCCCAACCCCCTAATGGGTTCGAAAAGTTGGGTATGAGTGGGGAAGGTGAGAAATGGCCCAGCACCCCCACAACGCCCGGTTCAATGGAACCGGCCTCCTTTACAGGTCTTAATATTATAAAATTCTTAAATATAACAACATCATCCATATTACACGCAACAATTGAAATAAAGCATCGTTATATTAAAATCAAAGCAATGTCCAAACAAAGCAAATAAATGGACACCAATCCAAAGTTGGAAACATGCCCTTACATCATCCATGTCTATGGTAAATAGGACACCCACCATAAGGCAAAAGCATGTCCTTTACATTGGTCTAAAATGTAAAAGAAATTTAAATTACATAGAACTTGATTAATGAGGTACCCACAAAGTGGAAACATACCTCTTACATTTTTAATGCTAAAACAAATAAATAATAATCATAATAATAAAGAAAATATCCATCCATGATAAATTAAATAAATCAAGTATTGAAATTAAATAAATCAACCATTAAAAAATATAATAAACTATATAATCAAATCTAAAATTAAATAAAGCAATAAATATATAAATTTAGGGTTTTAAAGAATTATCAATTGAATTTAAGGTTTCAAAACTTAGGGTTTTAGAAACTAGGGTTTTATAATTAGGGTTTTGAAACTAGGATTTTTAGTGTTTTTAAAACTAGGGTTTTGGAATTAGGATTTTTAAAAAGATTGGAATTAGGGTTTTGGATAGTTAGGATTTTTGGAATTAGGGTTTTGGAATTAGGATTTTTAGGGTTTTTGAAACTAGGGTTTTGGAATTAGGATTTTTAAAACTAGGGTTTTGGAATTAGGATTTTTAAAACTAGGGTTTCGGAATTAGGGTTTTGGATAGTTAGGGTTTTTGGAATTAGGGTTTTGGATAGTTAGGCTTTTGGATAGTTGGGGTTTTGGATAGTTAGGGTTTTTGGATTTGACTTACTACCTAAAAAAATATAATTTTGGATTTGGAAAAATAATCAATATTTTGGAGTTTAATAATGAAATGGTTTAGGTTTTTGGATAAAAATAGTTTGAGGTTTTGAGCTTTAATGAATTAACATACAGTTCTTGAAGTTAAAGTAAACAAGATAGATTTTAACAATTAATTTAAATCCTCAAGGCTACTAGATAGTTATATGTTTTTTATGAAATATGCAAGTGGGGCTACAATTATCAACTGATCCAAGTGTTAATTAAAGCAAACAATTAAAGTTATTAAAACAAAAACCAATTTACTACAAGTTGAAAGATCAAGGTACTGTGTGTTGAAAGTTACTGCATGCATGTTCTGATTAATCAAAGAAATGAAACTACTGTAAACATAAATAATTCATGATTAAAGATCAAACCTTCGCTTGTTGGTTCCTCCACAATTAACTTCTGGATGAATAATGAACAAAGACAGCATTGCTGTCTTTGATGGATTGATGACTGATGAATGTTTGCTGCTAATCTTTTCTGTTTGTTGTCGTCTCCTGTTAATGTTTTTCTCTTGTTAATGTTTTCTCCCCCCTTCCTAAATTCTAAAACATTAATATTTATAGCCGAACCTCACTCAGAATCCTTAACCTAATATTAACCAGTCCTTAAAATGAATTCTAGTTGAATTAGGAAAGGTATTGAAGCCATGTCGACCAAGTTTCCCTAGGTCGACATGAGACCAACCTCATGTCGACTTTGGGCTGCCCAGGTCGACATGAGGCATGCTCATGTCGACCTTAGGCTGCCAAGGTCGGCATAAAGCATGCTCATATCAACCTAGCTTGCCAAGGTCGACATGAAGCATGCTCATGTCGACCTAGCTTGCCTAGGTCGACATGAGTCCAACCTCATGTCGATCTGGCCTGCCAGATTGACATGAGGCATGCTCATATCTCCCTGGCCAGCGTTACTCAAATTATTCTTGCCTTTTTTAACATATGGACCAAAAATTTTTAATTTGGGCCAATTCCACTTGATTTTAGGGTTTTAAGATTGAATTTATACCTTTTTAATCCAAGCTAACTCCTTTAAAAGTTATAAAGAAGGTTTAAATATTTAAAGTCAGATAAAATTTATTTTGGCATCCTTTAATTAGAACCGTATTAAATTGGGGTCAAAAATTAAGGGTCTACAGTTTCCCCCCTGCTTGAGCGATCTGAGACTACCGCAAAAGAGAGTGAAAAGCAATGTGATTTTTGACTGGGTTTAGAGCCATATTGGACTCCTTACCCAAGGTTGGTTTCAATTCTAGACTCAAAAATTATTTCTGGACCCAAGGTGAATTTATTTTGACTGCTCTGGATGTTCTATTCTTTAACGCATTGTGGGTCTTCACCCTCAAAATGGATCTTCATCGTTGGACCTTGGATCTACATCCTTAGCATCGAATCTTCACCTTTTAAAATGGAACTTGTAAATGGTTCTTCATCCTTGGAGATTGGGTCTTCACCTTTGTTAATGGATCTTCATCCTTTGAGATTAGGTCTTCACCCTTGAAAATGGATCTTCATCCTTTGGACTTCGGGTCTTCACCCTTTGTAAATGGATCTTCATCCTTTAAGATCAGGTCTTCACCCTTGAAAATGGATCTTTATCCTTGGAAATCGGGTCTTCACCCTTGAAAATGGATCTTCATCCTTTGGACTTTAGGTCTTCACCCATTTAAATTGGATCTTCATCCTTGGAATCAAGTCTTCACCTTTGAAAATGGATCTTCATCCTTGAAAATTGGGTCTTCACCCTTGAAATTGGATCTTCATCCTTGGAAATCGGGTCTTCACCCTTGAAATTGGATCTTCATCCTTGGAATCAGGTCTTCACCTTTGAAAATGGATCTTCTTTCTTGAAAATTGGGTCTTCACCCTTGAAAATGGATCTTCATCCTTTAAGCTGGATCTTCATCCTTGGAAATTGGGTCTTCATCCTTGAAAGTGGATCTTCATCCTTAGAGATTTGTCCTATATTGGCTTCAGCTCTTCTACCTGGACTGATCTTTTATCATTTGCGTCTTCATTCTTTTGATAGTTCTAATGTTCCATTGTTTTATTCTTCCTTTTTGCAAAAATTCAGCTACTTTTAGTTGGCCATCATATCTTCTCCTGCCCCCATGCAAGCTTTGATTGATATTTTTGTTGTCTAATTCTTCGTACAAGCACACATATCTTCTCTTTGCAAAACAACTGGAGCTTTCTCAAGCAATGGGCTTTCTATGCCCCCCTGATTTGATATCTTCTTTTGATTCCTTACTTCACAGAGTGTTTGCTGTTCACTTTGACAAAGAACAGATAATACAAGAAAAAAATGTCGTGTGATATGCTCATGTATGCATGATATGCATGAATAATACTTACAGTGGTTCCATCGACTCACAGTCCAAGGTGATCAGCAAAAGTATTCTCATTGACTCCTTTTTGATGCTCGTTCGAGTCTTGCATTGGAATGATAGAAAGCTTTGCATTTATGGCTTTTATCTTCAAGATGTTGAGAACACGAGTGGTGGAGACCCAAGCAGTAGAGTCAGGGATGCATCCATTTCAAACTATGTTTTAGCATGTCAGTTGGTAGCTTCTTCATGACCTTACCAATAATCATTTTCTTTGCTCAATGTGTCCTTTGGAGGTTCAATGATTCGACATACTTCCCTTAACTTGAAGGCTTTGTAATTTTTTTTCCTAATTTTTTTTTAATTTTCAATTTTGAATTTTGATTTTGAAATCAAATGTTGGCTTTGCCAAATTAATGTCAATGTACCTCTGGACTTGATTTTCCAAATTAACATATCTATAACATGACAACACTAGTTACCATACTAAACTCGAGAATCATTTCTATTTAAGCAAGAATTATTGCACTTCAGATAGGCACATACACATTGCTTAGCCAAAGGTCTCATTGAGTTTGAATATAGTCTATCTCATATGCATGATTATTCAAACTATCTCCACTAATAGACTCTACCTAGCAAGAGAGATCAACAGGTCTTTGATAGCCCTGAAATGGGGTCGATAAGGGACATGTGTTAAATGAAGGTCATTTGCAAGTGGGAGCCGATGTGACACAATGGACAAACCTTCACACTACAAATTTCTTGTTTGAACTTTAGGCAGCTGGGAGCAATCTTGCTAGACTCTAAATTCTTTCTATCTTCTTATCATTAATCTGGTTCTTGATTAGGACAGTCTTTGCCCCTATAAAAAGTTTGTTTCCCAAATTTGTTTCTTTTCTTCTTCTCCCTTTTCCTTCTCTTTATTTTTCTTACTCTTCCCCTTCCTTGAGCATTTTATCATTTTGTCCTTCTTCCTTGTAGGACTGTCAAGTGCAGAACTTTCAAGAACTGAATGGTCTTTCTCCTTTTTCTTTGATTTTGATTGAATCTTTGGTTGAGTTGGACCAATTCAAGTCAATCCGTCCTTATAAACCAAATGGAAGCCTTTTGTTATCTTATGTGAAAGAAAGCTCAGTTGGCTTTTTGAATCGCCTTTTTAGGTTTTATCTTTCTTTTCTTTTCTTTTCCTCCTTTTTTCTTTTCTTTTCCTTTTTCCTTTTTTTTTTCCTTTTCTTTTCTTTTTTCTTTTCTTTTATTTTGGGTCTAGCTCTAAAAGAGTTGTCTTGTTTGTACCATCTTGGTTTTTAATAATGGATGAGTGGAGTGACATAAATCTTATTTAACAGGGATAAATCATTTGTTACTCTGATGTTGTCTTGATATATTGGAGATATTAGGAAAACTTCAACTACCCTTATGGTCTTGAGAACTTCAACTACCCTTATGGTCTTGATAACACCAACTATTTTTATAGTCTTGGCTATGCATTCCATTTCTTGATCTTCTTGCCTCTTCACCTCAGTGATCATAAGACTTGTCAAAAGTATCACAACAGCTCAGGGTAGGTTATTGGGGTTTGTAAGCTAATGAAAAGAAAGCTAAAATTTTATGAAGGCTCAAAGGGACAAGTAGGGATTGATATTTAATAGGGTGGATATAAGTTGTTGGCTAACCAAACAATGCCTAGATCATTTCGCTCTTAAATAAGTAGAGTTCAATTTCGCCTGGAATGTTTGCCTAAGCATGTTCTAAGACTGACTAGGGCCTAGACAAAGGTAATTATGTAGGAGCCCTCCTAAGTAAGCATACACAACTCAATGCTATAGAGTAATTCCCTCACCTAGTAAAGTCATTCAAGTCATAATGCATCAATATATTAATTCACGAATTATCAATCTAGATTCCTCATCGATTGAGAACCAAAATGAGAAAAGACCAACAAAAATTTTAATGAAAATAATTCATTCAAACAACTTTAAATTTGAAAAAAAAAACATAATTGATCCAATTAAATATTAAAGAAAGCAAAATAAATAGAGCAACACTCCAAGCTAAGGGAAGTACGTTGAGTTGGAGTCAAAGATACTTCATTTATTTAAACATCTCAAGGGCAAGGATTTTTTCCATCATCATGAATCATTGCTTCATCATCCATAGTTAGTCCAAGCTTGCTTAGTAGCATATCATCTTTAGTAGCTTCTCTATCCATATCATGACAAGGTGACAAGATAAAACTCTTCATGAAGGTTGTAAGTGATGGTGCCCTTCAAAATTTAGGCAGAGGATTATTCTTAGTGTTGGGCTTATCAGGCTCAGGCAACTTTTCACTGTCAATCAAATCTTGGATTTTGTGCCTTAATCAAACACATTTATCTTTCTCATGCCCTTGCATTTGATGAAATTGATAGAAAACCTTGGCATCAAAATTTGGTGGTAGAGGCTTATGTAGAGGCCGAGGTGCCAATGGTTGTAGCAAATCCAGTTTCATTAGATTTTCTAACATCTCTGATAAAGGCTCCCTTAAGTCTAAAAATTTATGCTTCTTTGTTGGCTCAGTTGTTGCATTTTTCTCAACACATCCTCTTTCCCTTTGACTTTGTCCACTAGGGTGATAGGCACTCTTATTGCTCCACTTAGATAGCACATGGTTCAGTTGGTCTTGTAGAATAGGGATTGATCTCTCATTTTTCATTCGATCTCTATCAGTAGACATGTTCCTTGTTAATGTTTCATTTTCCTTCTTTCTTATGTCAATGGGAGATGCCTCATTAGCATTGTTGATGATCTCTAGAATTTGAATCAACTGGGTCCTCATAATTTCAACCAATTGATCTCGTAGCTCGGCCATCCTAGCTTTGACAACTTCATCGACTATGTCCCTTAGCTGGTTTGCATCCATCCTTTCAATGAAGTACTTGAATCAAAATCAATGTTGTAGGTGGTATCGTTGTATACTCTTGAATTGCATACTTCAGTGTTGTGAGCCTGAAGGGATTAATGATATGAGATGCAAATGCATGTATGTATGCACAAATAATCAACAGACAAGGAAAAATAGGACATTCCTTCTAACCTTATAACATCCACACACAAATGGCGAGTCTCTTTTACTAGGTATATGGTTAACAAAATACCTATATGGGGTATCTTGTTTTCGAATATTTCCCTCAGACATTTCAACCAATAGTTATATTTTCAAAAATGGAAATTAGTTCATAATAATTCCCATTAATTAAGTTTTAATCCATTTAACCAACTAAAGTAGCTTTGGACTAAATTAAGAGGTTTATTATAAATAGATTTCTCACTTGAAAAAGTAACTAATGATTCATGCCATAAACAAGCCCATGATTAATTATTCATAGTATAAACTAGGCTTACAATTGATTTTTGGTATTTTGTAATTGACCTAAATACTTGTAAGCTCTTTGTAAGAAAAGTTTGGATAAAAACACTTTTATTTCTAAGCCCATTGTAAAAAGATTTAGAAAAAATGGATTTTGGGCTTAGTATTTGGGTCATGAGCAAAAGAATTTTTGGTTTCTTTTTTAGAAAAGTTTTATGTCCAAAGACCATTTTGAAAAGTTTTTAAAATAGTTTTGGTCTTTTGGATTTTAAAGAAAATTTTATTTTGAGCTTACAATGTACTTAGGTCATATTAGAAAAAGAACAAACCAAATAAGCCATGATTTAAGCCAAGATAAATTAAACATAGTCAAACAACATGAATTTGGGGTAAAACCTAAGGAAAGTAACTAGGCAAATTACATGAGCTTTAGTCTTTGGTTTAAAAGGCTTAGGTTCCCATAGCAAGTATATACCAAATGGTATAAGGCTATGAGTAGTTATGCCATGCTCAATCTCCATACCTTGAGTGAAAGTATGGTATCCCTTACATAACACAACATGGGTAACACGGGCGTCCTAACTCACGCACACGATGCAATCTAATATGATTTAGTGGATAATATCACTATAAGAAAGAATAGAATAATATAAAGACCAACGAAATCAACTTCTCTTATCCCCAGTGGAGTCGCCACAGTGAGCGGGGATTTTCGCCCCCACTCCCTGTGGAATGGTTCTTGCTACTTCGGCACTGTTTAGGCTCGGGACCTTAGAGAACACGGACCTAAGTCTGAAGAAAATGGAGCCACCACCCGGACGGGCCTGGAAAAAGAAAGGGGTGGATGACTCAATTCTTAAGGAATCCCCAACCCCCTAATGGGTTAGGAAAGTTGAGTACGTGTGGGGAAGGTGAGAAATGGCCCAGCACCCCACAACACCCTGTTCATTGGAACCGGCCTCCTTTACAAGTCTTAATATTATAAAATTCTTAAATATAACAACATCATCCATATTACACGCAACAATTAAAATAAAACATCGTTATATTAAAATCAAACAATGTCCAAACAAAGCAAATAAATGGACACCCATCTGAAGATAAAAACATGCCCTTACATCATCCATGTCTAAGCTAAATAGGACACCCACCATAAGGTAGAAGCATGTCCTTTACATGGTCTAAAATGTAAAAGCAATTTAAATTACATAGAACTTATTAATGAGGTACCCAAAAAGCGGAAACATACCTCTTACAATTTTAATACTAAAACAAATAAATAATAATCATAATAATAAAGAAAATATCCATCCATGATAAATTAAATAAATCAAGTATTGAAATTAAATAAATCAACCATCAAAAAAATATAATAAACTATATAATCAAATCTAAAATTAAATGAAGCAATAAATATATAAATTTAGGGTTTTAAAGAATTATCAATTGAATTTAGGGTTTCAAAACTTAGGGTTTTAGAAACTAGGGTTTTATAATTAGGGTTTTGAAACTAGGATTTTTAGGGTTTTTAAAACTAGGGTTTTGGAATTAGGATTTTTAAAAAGATTGGAATTAGGGTTTTGGATAGTTAGGATTTTTGGAATTAGGGTTTTGGATAGTTAGGATTTTTGGAATTAGGGTTTTGGATAGTTAGGCCTTTTGGAATTAGGGTTTTGGATAGTTAGGGTTTTTGATAGTTAGGGTTTTTGGATTTGACTTACTGCCTAAAAAAACATAATTTTTGATTTGGAAAAATAAATTAAGGTTTTGGAAAAATAATCAATATTTTGGAGTTTAATAACGAAATGGTTTAGGCTTTTGGATAAAAATAGTTTGAGGTTTTGAGTTTTAATGAAATAACATACGGTTCTTGAAGTTAAAGTAAACAAGATAGATTTTAACAATTAATTTAAATCCTCAAGGCTATTTGATAGTTATATGTTTTTTATGAAACATGCAAGTGGGGCTACAAATATCAACTAATCCATGTGTTAATTAAAGAAAATGATTAAAGTTATTAAAACAAAAACCAATTTACTACATGTTCAAATATTAAGGTACTATGTGTTCAAAGTTACTGCATGCATGTTCTGATTAATCAAAGAAATGAAACGACTGTAACATAAATAATTCATGATTAAAGATCAAACCTCTGCTCGTTGGTTCCTTCATAATTAACTTATGGATGAACAATGAACAAAGACATGTCTTTGATGGATTGATGATTGATGAATGTTTGCTACTAATCTTTTCTATTTGTTGCCACCCCCTATTAATGTTTTTCTCTTGTTAATGTTTTCTCTCCCCCTTCATGAATTATAAAACATTAATTTTTATAGCTGAACCTCACTCAGAATCCTTAACCTAATATTAATCAGTCCCTAAAATGAATTCTAGTTGAATTAGGAAAGGTATTGAACCCATGTCGACCTAGTTGCCCTAGGTCGACATGAGACCAACCTCATGTCAACCTTGGGCTGCCCAGGTCGACATGAGGCATGCTCATGTTGACCTTAGGCTACCAAGGTCGACATGAAGCATGCTCATGTCGACCTAGCTTGCCAAAGTTGACATGAAGCATGCTCATGTCAATCTGGGCTGCCAGATTGACATGAGGCATGCTAATGTGTCCCCGGCCTGCCTCAATCAAATTATTCTGGCCTTTTTTAACTTATGGACCGAAAAGTTTTAATTTGGGCCAATTCCACTTGATTTTAAGGTTTTACAATTGAATTTATGCCTCTTTAATCCAAATCAACTTTTAAAAATTATAAACTAGGTTTGAATATTTAAAGTGGGATCAAATTTATTTTGGCATCCTTTAATTAGAACCATATTAAATTAGAGTCAAAAATTAAGGGTCTACACCATGATATATGGTCAACAAGCCGCTTCACCCTAATTGTACGTAGGGATATTTGTCAAGTTAGAAAGTTCCTGAAGTACACCAGAATCAATGGCGAAGTTAGACTCTACAAAAATCATGGTGCCCAAAAGATGGAGAAGGAAGCCTCTAGCACATTGCATTTGGCCCTCTAGGTCATTTTCTAGGGTACTCAATCTTGCCCAGGTCCAATGATTAATGATGTTGGAATATCTAATCTTCCCACTATTTAGTCCTTGCATGAAACCAAGCTAATCATAGTATTCTTCTTCAGTTATTTCGGTGGCATAGGAATCATTTCATCGAAGAAGCTCAACCCCGTTATAGCAGCAAAATTCAAGGGACAAACTGTGAGCTCTCTAAACTGCATGTGAGATGTGTGGGTAGTATCCATCCACGACTCTCCCAAGGGTTGGATCACATAGCAATCCACCTTACCACCATCCTCTAGTATAGCCTACAACAATGGGAACATGCCAAAATAATTGATGATATCTTTTAACAAGTTAGGAATAGATTGGAACTAGGAATGAGACAAATGCAAGCCATGGCGGGTCATACTATGCCTACATCAAACTATCGAAAAAACTTGAGTACGAAAAATATATAAAATGAAATAGGAATACATTACTAATCTATCCAATTTTTCATGTTTTAGGGATGCAAATTATTGAGTGCATCAATACATTATTGTCGCATTTGAAAAATAAATTGATAAACTCAATAATAACAAGGGCTAGTGACTATCGAAGGCGAAGTAATAAATGTCAAATTTGATACTGTAATTATGGAATTTTATAATTATGGTCAAAAAGAAGGCTTCAGCCATGGCAGATCAGGTAGAAGAAATGACTTTACCAATGAAGAAAGCATAATGGAATACCAAATACAATGAAACCATCAATGTTTGCCAGAGTGTGGGAAGCCCAAAAGGCCCTCACCCAATTTTTTTTGTTCAGCCATGTATGACCCAATAAGAGTTATCTAGACGTGATAAATGGAAAAGTAATGAAGAAAAAATTTTGAAAGGCATAGTTTAAAAGGCATGCAATGATGTCCGAATGGAGAAGAAGGCCAAAAATGACCTCAAACAACTACTTGATGGAGGAAATTGTTGAACTAGACATTCAATAATGCCAAATTCGACAATCCATGGTGTTCGCTCAACAATTTTAATTCAAGCTTATTATTGAATTATGATAATTTATCGAACTCAATAATCATTATTATCATACAAAATTTGTTTAGGAAGATTCTTTCCTTTATCACTTTTTAATTCTTTGTAGTTTATCTAGAATTAATGTGTATTTGTTTTCTAGGAGTTGCACAAGCTCGAGATACCATGAATAATAAAGGAATCATACAAAAGGACTTTTTAGCAAAATGTAAGGATCCAATAAAAGTATTTTCATACAAATCAAAAAAATGAAAGGGATAATAGTGTAAAGCGCTCTAAATCTCTTAAGAATCAAAAGTATCCTCTCGCTACTCCCATCCTCACCTGAACTCTCCATAATAGGATCAGGAAGGCCACCTCAACATGAGGAAGAAACACTTGAATTACCATTAAGATGTTACAATATGATACACAGCTCCGCCTTCAAGTAAGTGATTTCATGCTTAAACTGATCGTTCCTACTATTCGTACTATCGAGCTCATTTTGGAGATGCTTGCCAGCCACCTTCTCTACCTCCAGATCCATCTGCAAATCCAAAAATTAAAATTGAAATTATATTAAAAATTTAAAAAAAAGAGGAAAAGAGAGAATTTGTACATACTATAAATGTGGCATTCTGTATATCGCTAGCAGCAATCTGGCTCTGAAAATAAAAAAAGGTACATATAAATATAATTCACATAATGAAAAAATATTATTTTTGTAGTTGTTTGCCATTGTTCTATTAGAAAGAGTACTGAGGCAATCTGTAGCATGGGAATACAAAGAATAAAGCTCATCGTATGCACTCCAAGAAACATGCAGAGAAATAAACATAAGCTATCTGCTTACTCTATATATAAGGATAAAATGTGGAAACAAACTTATGTTAATCATGTCAGGAGGGTTCCTTGGAAGTGTAATATCCCAAAATGTGCCCTAGAAGTTTTGGGTATAATTATTTTTATAGTTGGATTTAATGTATATGTGTATTGGAAAGAAAAAGGGAAAAGAAGAGAGAGTGTATATGTTGTATATATAGCAATATATATACAACATATACAAGTCAAGTTGGTGGAAGTCAAGATGATTAATTAATGATTTTAATTAATTAAGTTAATTAAAGAAAATGGAAGATTAAGTGAGTGGAATGAGATATTTGGATTATTTTAATATAAAAGCTTGGAGGAGAGGATTTTGAGGAAAGTGGTTGAGATTTGAGCGTGTCAATGTTTCTGTGTTGAGGAGTTAGGGCACGGTCAGGGACACGCCCGTGTGGGTGAGCGTGTCAAGTTTAGAGTTTGCCCTAGTTGATTCTTAACCTTATGATCTCATGTGGGTCTCAACATTCTTTTGGTATGGTTGCAAGTTTGAGATGGTTTTTGGGTATGTGTAGTGAAGTTGTTTGAAGTGGATGTTGGTGGATAGAAGTGATTTGTTGGTTATGGTGTTGTTGTGGCCGAAATCTGGGTTTTTGGCCTGACACGCCCATGAGCACGGCCAGGGTTGTGGACGTGTCGATGGTTCTGTGTGGCAGTATGATTGACACGGTCAGTAACACGCCCGTGTTATTGAGCGTGTCATAGCTACTATGACTTTTGGGAATTGACACGGCCATGAGCACGCTCATGATTTTGGACGTGTCAATATTTCTGTGAGACAGAATGTATTACACGCCCAGTGACACGCCCGTGGTTCTGAGCGTGTCAATGTTTCTGTGTTGAGGAGTTAGGGCACGGTCAGGGACACGCCCGTGTGGGTGAGCGTGTCAAGTTTAGAGTTTGCCCTAGTTGATTCTTAACCTTATGATCTCATGTGGGTCTCAACATTCTTTTGGAATAGGTTGTGAAGAAGGTGATTTGCCATAATTTAAGAAGTGAAGGATTTTTGGAAGAGGAAGTCAATAGAGTGGTGTGAGTTGTTTTGAGGTAAGTACAAACCTTGCATTGTTGCATTCATTCATATGATGTTGAGATTGAACATACATTTGATAATATTAATGATGCATATGAATAGTGTTATGTTGTGTACAATGTGGGACATAATGTGAACATGGATGATGCATATGATATATGTATGTGTTATGATGGTGAAAGATGTGATGATATGATGAATATGTGAAATATATGATAATGCAATTGATTATGAGCATTTAAATGGTGAATGGTTATGCATACATATCAATGATGATATATGAAATGAATTGAGAAAGTAATGGTTAAAGATGTAAATGAACGGACCTATCTGCCTCCTGCGGAACCATGCGGACCCAGTGAGTTGGGCTACCGAACTTGGACTACCAACCTGGTTGGGGGAAGGTTCGATAAAATCAGTATTACGTACCTATCTGCCTCCTGCGGAACCATGCGGACCCAATGAGTGGGCAACCGAACTTGGACTACCGACCTGGTTGGGGGAAGGTTCGTTACTGATAGTCTTATACGTGCCTATCTGCCTCCTGCGGAACCATGCGGACCCAATGAGTGGGCAACCGAACTTGGACTACCGACCTGGTTGGGGGAAGGTTTCGTATATGAAGCCATGGTGGTTGTTGGCTATAATGATGAACTTTGAATATCATATTAAATATTTGTTGGGCCCATGTGTGTTTATATTAGTATTATTGAATGTATGACATTGATATTGACATTGCATATTATCATTATGGTTTGTACCACTAAGCCGTGGGCTTAGCGCGATTGTGATTTATCGCGCAGGTGATAGGGTTGAGCCGGAGGATTCTTCTAGACCTAGTTGAGCGAGGTTCTTATCTGTTGGTTAAAGCTTAAAGATCAGAGAGTCAAGCTGCCAATCATGTATATATTTCATGAATTTCTTTTAAACGGTTGGTATTTGTTTTATTTATTTTTGAGATATGATTTGTCTTTTGTAAACTGTGGCATTATCTATATTCAGTATACGTATATTACGATCGTATAAGCATGCTGTGTACGTATACGGGTATAGGGGTGTTACAATTATTTTGGTATCAGAGCCTAGGTTTGAGATTCTCAACCTAGGTCAATAGTAAGAAAAAGAATGTTTTGAGTCTAAAAATGATTTTTGAAATAAAATACATGTTTGGTATTGGCAGTCTCTGATCTTTAATAAGGTGTATTCTGCTGTGTTTGCAGACATAGGTTGTGATGGATTCTCATTTACATCAGTCAGTTGAGGGTAGTGCAGAGAGTGTAGCTCCAGATGAGGTTAGAGAGGGAGCTAGAGTGGATAGTGCTGGAATTGGTGAGGCACCTGCTTCTGTGTCAGGGAGACCAGCTGGTGATGATGTTCCACCAGTTTGGCTTAGGCATATGGTAGAATTGATGAGACAAGCACCAGTGCAACCACAACCACTACCCCCACAGCCATTGGTATCAGTGAGACATTTCGATAAATTAAGGAAGTATGGAGCAGAAGATTTTCTGGGTACTATTAATCCAGTTGTAGCTGAGCAGTGGCTAGATAAAGTACAGAGAATATTCGTTCAGTTACAAGCCACTCCAGAAGAAAAATTTGACTATGCAAGATCATTGTTGCAGAAGGATGCATATGACTGGTGGAAGACAGTGCCTCATGCTATGGATGATCCACCTACCTTGTCCTATGCTGATTTTCTAAGAGAGTTTGAATTGAAGTATACTTCGAGGGAATATAAAGATGTGAAGAAGATGGAATTTCTGACTTTGAGGCAAGATCATCGGACTGTGACCGAATATGAAGTTGAGTTCACCCGGTTGAGCCATTATGCTGGGGGTATTATCTCTGATGAGATTGATAGATGCAGAAGATTTGAGGAGGGATTGAGGCCCTCTCTTATGTGTCATGTGGTTGGATCTAGGTATCATGATTTTTCCCAGCTTGTGGCAGCAGCTAGGAGTGTAGAGAGAGCTCAGGGTATTGCAGCAGCTGCTACAGAGGAAGAGACCAGGGTTAGGAGACCCCAGTTTGAGGCAGGGTCTTCATCGGTAAAGAGAGGCAGGGGAAGCTTTGTTCCCAGGATTAGTAGGAGTCAGAGGCCAGCTGGTAGGTCAGTACAGTTGCAGAGGCAAAGATCGAGACCTACAGTTTCAGTGGCGAGTGCTCCGACTTCAGTTGTCCAGAGATCCACTCCACCTTTGTGTGCTCAGTGTGGGGGGTATCATAGAGGTGCCTGTTGGAAGAATAGTGGACTAGCTGTATGCTTCAGATGTGGATCTCCTGATCATTTTATTAGAGAGTGTCCGGAGATGCAGGAGTAGAGGTCGGTAGATTCTGCAGCTTCTCGACCTAGTGCGAGGGCAGGTCGAGGGGGCAGAAGTTTCAGCAGAGGAGGTAGATCTGGGTATGTTCAGAGAGGAGGTTCTTCATCTAGGGATACTAGGCCAGATGAGGCTGGGCCTTCTCAACGAATATATGTGATGCAAAGACAACCAGATGCTTCAGCAGTCATTGCTGGTACTTTCTCTTTATTTGGCATTTCAGTTCTTGCTTTGATTGATCCAGGATCTACTCATTCATATATTAGTGCATCTATATTGTATATGTCTGAATTGCATTCAGAATCCTTAGGATATGATGTCTTAGTGACAAATCCTTTAGGACATAGTGTGGTTGTTAGCAAGGTGCACCGAGATAGTGCAGTTGTGGTACAAGGTGAGGAGTTTCCTGGTGATCTGATTGTAATGCCTTTTAAAGAATATGATTTGATTTTAGGCATGGACTGGTTGTCTAAACATGGAGCTGTGGTAGACTGTCAAAAGAAATCTATTACTTTGAGAACTAATGATGGAAAAATTTTGATGGTGTCTGGTGAGCAGAGACAGCTTGCATCCTTGTTTATTTCAGCGGTTTCAGCTAGGAGGTTGATTAGAAAAGGGTGTGATGCTTATCTTGCTCATGTTGTAGATACTAGAGTAGTAGGTTCTCAACTTGATAGTATACCCACAGTTGCAGATTTTTCAGATGTGTTTCCAGTGGAGTTGCCAGGGTTGCCTCCTGAGAGAGAGGTGGAGTTTGGTATTGAATTGTTGCCTGGTACCACTCCTATCTCTATTACCCCTTATAGAATGGCACCTGTTGAATTGAGAGAATTGAAGGTGCAGTTACAGGAGTTGCTAGATAAAGGGTTTGTTCGCCCTAGTGTTTCACCGTGGGGAGCTCCTGTTTTGTTTGTGAAAAAGAAGGATGGTACTATGAGATTGTGTATTGATTATAGGCAATTGAACAATGTGACTATCAAGAATAAATATCCTTTGCCTAGAATTGATGATCTCTTTGATCAATTAAAGGGAGCAGCAGTGTTTTCTAAGATTGATTTGAGATCAGGGTACCATCAGTTGAGGGTCAGAGCTGAAGATGTTCCTAAGACAGCTTTTCGCACAAGGTATGGGCATTATGAGTTTCTATTGATGCCTTTTGGGTTGACGAATGCACCTGCAGCTTTCATGGATTTGATGAATAGGGTGTTTAGGCCCTATCTGGATCAGTTTGTAGTGGTTTTTATCGATGATATTTTGGTGTATTCGCGTAATGAAGAGGAGCATGACAAGCATCTGCGGATTGTGCTGCAGATTTTGAGAGAGAAGCAATTGTATGCTAAGCTGTCGAAGTGTGAGTTTTGGCTTGATCATGTGACTTTTCTCGGTCATATAGTTTCATCAGATGGCATTAGAGTTGATCCGAGTAAAGTTGAAGCTGTTATGAATTGGAGTCCACCAAAGTCTGTGACAGAAGTTAGAAGTTTTCTGGGTTTGGCAGGCTATTATCGACGCTTTGTGAAGGGATTTTCTTTGATAGGTACTCCACTTACCAGATTACTTCGAAAGGGAGTTAGATTTATGTGGACAGATCAGTGTCAGGCTAGCTTTGAACAGTTGAAAGAAGTGTTGACTCAAGCACCTGTTCTCACTTTACCGGTGGAAGATAAACCATATGTGATTTACAGTGATGCTTCACATAGTGGTTTAGGTTGTGTCTTGATGCAAGAAGGTAAAGTGATAGCTTATGCTTCTCGACAGTTGAAGCCGCATGAGCTTAACTATCCGACCCATGATTTGGAGTTGGCAGCCATAGTGTTTGCTTTGAAGATTTGGCGACACTATTTGTATGGAGAAAAGTGTTTTATCTATACTGATCATAAAAGTTTGAAATATTTGGGAGTTCAGAGATAGCTTAATCTTCGGCAGAGACGATGGTTGGAATTGATTAAAGACTACGATTGTTTGTTTGATTATCATCCTGGTAAGGCAAATGTTGTTGCTGATGCTTTGAGTCGGAAATCTTTAGCAGGTTTGACTCTTTATTCGCTCTCGTTGCTTGTTGAGTTGAGAGTGTTGCATGCTAGTTTTGTATCTTGTGATGATGGTGCATTGTTGGCACAATTGCAGTTGAGGCCGGTATTATTGGATCAGATTAAAAAGGCCCAGTTGGTTGATGAGAAAATTCAGAAGATTGTTTCAGATTACCATAATGGAGAGAGTCGAGATTTTATTGTAAGAAGTGATGGGAGCCTTTGGTTTAAGAACAGATTGTGTGTACTTGATGATGCTAAATTGAGAAGAATTATTTTGGAGGAAGCACATCAGTCAGTATTTGCTATGCATCCGGGCAATACGAAGATGTATCATGATTTGAGACAGCATTACTGGTGGTCAGGTATGAAAAGAGACATAGCGGGATTTGTGTCCAAATGTCTCACATGTCAGAGGGTTAAAGTTGAGCATCAAGTTCCAACAGGGTTGCTTCAACATTTATTAGTGCCTGAATGGAAATGGGAAAGAGTAACAATGGATTTTGTGTCTGGTTTACCTTTGACACAAAGGAAGCATGATGCTATTTGGGTGATTGTTGATAGGTTGACTAAGACAGCTCATTTTCTTCCAGTTCGGATGGATTATTCTCTTGAGAAGTTGGCTGAGCTGTATATCCATGAGATTGTGAAGTTGCATGGAGTCCCAATTTCTTTAGTGTCTGATCGAGATCCCAGGTTTACTTCAAGATTTTGGAAGAGTTTGCATGGTGCTTTGGGTTCTCGGTTACACTTTAGCACTGCTTTTCATCCGCAGACAGATGGACAGTCAGAGAGAGTGATACAGATTGTCGAGGATATGTTGAGAAGCTGTGTCATTGATTTCTCTGGAAGTTGGGACAGATTTTTGCCACTTGTGGAATTTGCCTACAATAACAGTCATCAGTCCAGCATTGGTATGGCACCATTTGAGGCATTGTATGGTAGACGGTGTAGGACGCCTCTATGTTGGAACGAAACTGGAGAAGGTAAGTTAATTGGTCCTGATTTGGTTAAAGAAACAGAAGAGAAAGTAAAGATGATCCGGGATAGGTTAAAAGCAGCTTCAGATCGGCAGAAATCTTATTCAGATTTAAAGAGGAGAGACATTGAGTATAATGTGGGAGATAAAGTATTTTTGAAAGTGTCTCCTTGGAAAAAGATATTGAGATTTGGTCAAAAAGGGAAACTGAGTCCTCATTTCATTGGACCTTACGAGATATTGGAAAGAATTGGGCCAGTTGCTTATTGACTTGCTTTGCCACCTGAGTTGGATTGAATTCATAATGTCTTCCATGTTTCTATGTTGCGGAGGTATGGATCAGATCCATCCCATGTCTTGTCTGTTGAATCTATTGAGGTAAGTTCAGATCTGACTTTTGAAGAAGAACCAGTTGCTATTTTGGCATATGGAATGAAAGAGTTGAGACATAAGAAAGTGCCAATTGTGAAGATTCTTTGGAAGAATCATGGTAGAGAAGAGTCAACTTGGGAGAATGAGCAAGCGATGCAAGATCAATATCCACAGTTGTTTCAAACTTGATATCAGGTAATTTCGAGGACGAAATTTCTTTTTAGAGGGGGAGAATTGTAATATCCCAAAATGTGCCCTAGAAGTTTTGGGTATAATAGTTGGATTTAATGTATATGTGTATTGGAAAGAAAAAGGGAAAAGAAGAGAGAGTGTATATGTTGTATATATAGCAATATATATACAACATATACAAGTCAAGTTGGTGGAAGTCAAGATGATTAATTAATGATTTTAATTAATTAAGTTAATTAAAGAAAATGGAAGATTAAGTGAGTGGAATGAGATATTTGGATTATTTTAATATAAAAGCTTGGAGGAGAGGATTATGAGGAAAGTGGTTGAGATTTGACTTTTGCTTTCCCTCTTTTCTTCTTTCTTTCTTCCTTTTTGCCGTGGCTCTCATTCTTCTCTTTCCTTTTCTTTCTTTTGGCCGGCTATCAAAGGAACAAGAGAGCAAGTGAGAGATTTGAACATTCAAATTCAAGATTGAAGGAAGATTCAAGTGTTCAAGTTGGAAAGTTAAGAGCTTCTTCATCCTTGGTAAGTTCTTCACTTTCTTCTTTGATTCTTTGAGTTTATGAGTTGAGTTTGTGGATGGTATGTGAATATGTTTGATTAAGATGTGTTTAAGAGTGTTTGGGTAAACAGATTTCTGGTTTTGGGGTTGGATTGAAGAAAGAGTAAGTTGGTTGGTATAGATTGAGTTGTGGTTGTGTTTAGAGTTTTTGATGATGTTTGTGATTTGTGTTTGATGTGTGTGTTGGCTTGTTTTTGGTATGGTTGTAAGTTTGAGATGGTTTTTGGGTATGTGTAGTGAAGTTGTTTGAAGTGGATGTTGGTGGATAGAAGTGATTTGTTGGTTATGGTGTTGTTGTGGCCGGAATCTGGGTTTTTGGCTTGACACGCCCATGAGCACGGCCAGGGTTGTGGACGTGTCGATGGTTCTGTGTGGCAGTATGATTGACACGGTCAGTAACACGCCCGTGTTATTGAGCGTGTCATAGCTACTGTGACTTTGGGAATTGACACGGCCATGAGCACGCTCATGATTTTGGACGTGTCAATATTGCTGTGAGACAGAATGTATTACACGCCCAGTGACACGCCTGTGGTTCTGAGCGTGTCAATGTTTCTGTGTTGAGGAGTTAGGGCACGGTCAGGGACACGCCCGTGTGGGTGAGCGTGTCAAGTTTAGAGTTTGCCCTAGTTGATTCTTAACCTTATGATCTCATGTGGGTCTCAACATTCTTTTGGAATAGGTTGTGAAGAAGGTGATTTGCCATAATTTAAGAAGTGAAGGATTTTTGGAAGAGGAAGTCAATAGAGTGGTGTGAGTTGTTTTGAGGTAAGTACAAACCTTGCATTGTTGCATTCATTCATATGATGTTGAGATTGAACATACATTTGATAATATTAATGATGCATATGAATAGTGTTATGTTGTGTACAATGTGGGACATAATGTGAACATGGATGATGCATATGATATATGTATGTGTTATGATGGTGAAAGATGTGATGATATGATGAATATGTGAAATATATGATAATGCAATTGATTATGAGCATTTAAATGGTGAATGGTTATGCATACATATCAATGATGATATATGAAATGAATTGAGAAAGTAATGGTTAAAGATGTAAATGAACGGACCTATCTGCCTCCTGCGGAACCATGCGGACCCAGTGAGTTGGGCTACCGAACTTGGACTACCGACCTGGTTGGGGGAAGGTTCGATAAAATCAGTATTACGTACCTATCTGCCTCCTGCGGAACCATGCGGACCCAATGAGTGGGCAACCGAACTTGGACTACCGACCTGGTTGGGGGAAGGTTCGTTACTGATAGTCTTATACGTGCCTATCTGCCTCCTGCGGAACCATGCGGACCCAATGAGTGGGCAACCGAACTTGGACTACCGACCTGGTTGGGGGAAGGTTTCGTATATGAAGCCATGGTTGTTGGCTATAATGATGAACTTTGAATATCATATTAAATATTTGTTGGGCCCATGTGTGTTTATGTTAGTATTATTGAATGTATGACATTGATATTGACATTGCATATTATCATTATGGTTTGTACCACTAAGCCGTGGGCTTAGCGCGATTGTGATTTATCGCGCAGGTGATAGGGTTGAGCCGGAGGATTCTTCTAGACCTAGTTGAGCGAGGTTCTTATCTGTTGGTTAAAGCTTAAAGATCAGAGAGTCAAGCTGCCAATCATGTATATGTTTCATGAATTTCTTTTAAACGGTTGGTATTTGTTTTATTTATTTTTGAGATATGATTTGTCTTTTGTAAACTGTGGCATTATCTATATTCAGTATACGTATATTATGATCATATAAGCATGCTGTGTACGTATACGGGTATAGGGGTGTTACAAGAAGAGCTTCAGTCATGTGGATTAGTCTCTCTGAAATAGTCACTTCTTCGGCCCTATGTAAGATGAATATGGGTTGAGGAGGCCACTTTGGCATTTTTGATATGAAAATAGTTGAGGCAGACCTTGAATGATGTTCAAAAGGAGCGGGGGAATGTTGAACTGGAGTATAATGATAGCTGGAAGGCTCAGTAGGCCTCTTCTTTCTCCAAACTTAAGTTGGCTCAGCTGGAGGATCAGGCTAAGAAGTAGAGAGGTCAGTTGGAGTTGAAGGTGAAGCAATAGACCTAGAAGGGTGTAAACATCACCTCATAAATTCTGTATAATTGGAGGGGGATCCGTACTCCAAAATTAAATTGGCGATAGTTTTCTCTTTCCCTCTATTAGATCCAATCCTGCTTCCGAGATCAACCTCCAAGTGGAGATAGTTTGAGGGATATCAAAAGGGACAAATTGCCTCTCTCTCCCTAGATATCACTCGAAGACTCATTCCTCTAGAAACCATTTAAAAGAGCTTGGACCAGAAAAAATCATCGGTCGCTCAACTTATGGTTCTGCTGAGAACATAGTGGGAGACAAAGGGTGCTCTAATCAATCTGCAGGATCCTAACATGTTTTCGATACCTAAAAATGAGAGATAAACATAAGATAAGTACACAACCCATTTTTGAAAAGTAAAAATGCTAAAAATTAACTATTTACCTTTGACTAGGGGAGCTACTAGAGGGTAGATATCAGAGCTATGATATAATAAGAAATCTCTAAGGCCTTCATATCACCCATCCAAGCCCCAAGACGAGGATAGTCATGGTTAAAACCCATCACTATACCTGGACGACGAAGGAGGTTGAGCTCATAGGCCTAAATCTTCATAGCCAAATCAAAATAGATATACATAAGAAAAAGAAACTATACCTCAACCACTACCAACAAACCCACAGGGGTGTTGGTACATCTGTAGGCCTAGTCCATACAATGATACAAATAAGATAAGTCGGCCTCCCACCAATTATAGTTTACCATCCATCTCTTAATCAAAACATCTACCACACATCGATCCATCTTTGTCCCTGCCTCTGGTAACATCTGGATGAATAAAGCCAAAACTGGAGGCCTTGACAATATCCTGCACCACCCTTAGAGAAGTATTGTACCATTCCCTAGCCTAGTGGAGGGAGCCAGCTATGCGAATCAACTAAGAATTAAACTGTAAAAAGGAAGCACGAGATCAAAAGAGGAAGCAAGAGCCCAATTAAAGAAAGAACAAAGTCAGGGTGAGGTAGAACAACTAATATCACATTCAGCAATATGATTATCAAATTTGACAATATGTATTACCGAATGTGATATACATTCAGATGTAAGTAATTACAACACCAATTAACAAATTCAATAATAATTTTGATCAATTTGATCACTTACATAAATAATATCGAATAAAGCAAATGAAATGTTCGTAATAAGACATAAATATTATCGAATTTGAACTTTTTTTTGTTCCATTTGGCAGAAATATGAGATTCAACGCCCATCCATTTAAAATACCACAACCCACTAGAAAATTTCCTAATTAACCATTTAAGATACCATAACTCGCTAGCAAATTCCCCAATTAACCATCTAACCAAACCCATACAACCAACTTTCTCGGGGGCAAATCAAGAATATAAGTAAAAATAGGAGACTATCATAACTACCAAAATTGATATTATTACTATCGAAAATGATAGCATTACTATCAAAATTGACAATCGAGTATCAGCAATAAACCCAATCACAACAGATAAATCTCATTCTCAAAACCTAAAAAGAACCGAAAGAGGAAAAGAAGGAAAGGCAAACTTACTTAGGAGGTTTCGCTCTGACTGTGATGGCCTCCCAAATGAACGAGAGGAGGAAAGGACATGGACGAAAGGCTCATCACTGAATGAGAGTCATGGAACTTTGATAGTCTGCCTGAATGTGTAAATTTTAGCACACAATCGACAATCTTAGATCTCACCATGGTTGTGACACGAGATCAAAAATAGAGAGGGAGGCAAAGGGCAAACTAGTGGTGGGAATCGTGGGTGATTGGGGAAGAGAATGAGCGAAGAATACACAAGAAAAAAAAGGGAAAGGAGCTCCATCTGTGTATTTTAAAGACTCTGTGAACAACATCGAATGAGTTAGAAAATATCAAATTCGATATTCTCTAAGGGAAGTTCAGTATTGAATAGAGAAATAGTATGTGCAATGTAAATTATCATAGTTGATAATTGTTATTATCACATTCAATAAAAATTTAAAAAATAGCAATAATAATAAATAAAGAAATAAAAATAAACTAAAATAAAATATTAAAATTTTAATAAAAAAAGTAAAAGAAAAGAGAAGAAGACAAAGAAGGGAATCCAAATAAAAGCGAACAAGTAGTACTACATTTTGCACAGGAATGAGAAAGTGCATGACGCTGAGTTTAAGCAAAGTGTGATCGAGGATTTTTGCCCCCACTCCCAGTGGAATGGTTCTTGCAAGTTCGGCACTATTTAGGCTGAGGACCTTAGAGAACTCAGACCTAAGTCCGAAGAAAATGGAGTCGACACCCGGACTGGCTGGAAAAAAGAAAAGGGGTGGATGACTCGATTCCTAAGGAATCCTCAACCCCCTAGTGGGTTCGGAAAGTTGGGTACGTGTGGGTAAGGTGAGAAATGGCCCAGCACTCCCATAATGCCCGGTTCATTAAAATCGGCCTCCTTTACAGGTCTTAATATTATAAAATTCTTAAATATAACAATATTATCCATATTACATGTAACAATTGAAATAAAGCATCGTTATATTAAAATCAAAGCAATGTCCAAGCAAAGCAAATAAATGGACACCCATCCGAGGATGGAAACATGTCTTTATATCGTTCATGCCTAAACTAAATAGGACACCCACCAAAAGGTAGAAACATGTCCTTTACATTGGCCCAAAATATAAAAGCATTTTAAATTACATGATATTTAACTAATGAGGCACCCACAAATTGGAAACATACCTCTTACACTTTTGGAAATAAAAATAAATCGATAAAAGTAGATAACCATTCATCATAAATAAATCATTCATCATCAATCAAAATATATAATAAACATTCATCCATAATAAATTAAATAAATCAATTATTGCAATTAAATAGATCAACCACCAAAGCATATAATGAACTACATAATTAAATCTAAAAATAAAGCTAGTAAAGATACAAATTGAGGTTTACTGTTTCTATTTAAAGTTCATTAATTAATATTTTAGGGTTTTGGAATCTTAAGATATTATTATTGTTATTTATTTAGGCTACTGTAAATGTTTTAGAAAATTGGAATGGATTAGGGTTTCATGAATCAAATTAGGGTTTAGGGGTAACATTATGAAATTAGGGTTTTAGAATAATTAAAATATTAGGTTTATAATTCTTGGTTACTGGATTGTTGTTTTTGATTTACTGTATTGAGTTTGAATATTTAGATTTATAAGATTTTAAGGTTTTAAGGATTAGGGTTTAGGAAAACTAGGGTTTACGTATTAGTTTTGAGGTAATTAGGGTTTTCAGCATTTCGAAAAATATATTTGGTTTTTGGAGTTGAAGAAAATAGTTTAGAGTTTTATAAAGTTTTTGTGATTTTTTAGAAACTGTAAGGTAATTTAGAGTTTGGATATTTAACAATACATTTGGAAATTTTGGAAAAGAATTAGAAGAAAACAGTTTAGGGGTTTCAAGAGCTTTTGGAAATAGGAAAAATGATTTAAAATTTTTGGAAATAAAAGAGTATTTTTTAGGGTTTTTGGAAATAGAAGGAACAATTTAGGGTTTTAAGGTTTTGAAGAAATAGGTTAGGGTTCTTAAGTTTTAGAAGAAACAGAAAAGTAATTTTTAGGGTTTTTGAAAAAAGAAGAAATGATTTAAGGTTCTAAGGTTTAGAAGAAATAAATTAGGGTTATAAGGTTTTTGGAATGAAAAGAAACAATTTATTAGTTTTCAATGATTGAAGCTACTGTAAGAAAATAAAACAAAGAGAGATTAAAGATTCAAACCTTCATTCGTTGGTTCCACCAAAAATTGCTTATTGGATGAACAAGGACAAAGGCAAGGTTGCTGCCTTTGATAAATTCTGAATTGCTTGCTTATTGCTTCTTTCAAATCTGAAGTTCCACCATCCGATCTTAGTTCAATGTTTTCTTTTTTTCTCTCCCAAAAGTTTCTCCAAGTCCGATACCTTTTTCTGTGTTTTTTAGTGTTATTTATAGGAAATTTTGGAAGCTTAATTCCAATTGTTTAAGGAAATTATAATTAATTAGGAAAATAAAACCGAAACCAAATAGAATTTGGTTTAAGAAAAAAATTGAGTTGGAAAAATTTCGCTGGCGAAAACTGCGATGGGTGTTGCGCTCTAATAAACACTACTAGAACTACACTCGCAAGTATACGAGGCTGCTGTAGTATTTTGGTGAACACCTCAAGGTCGTCTCACAAAGAAGCTAGATAAGCTAATTATTTATCAAATCATAACTAACAAATTATCAATAAAATTAAATTGCTAAACAACTAATGAAAACAGAACGAGTTGAATTTAGAACAATGAAAGTAAACTAAACAGATATATTGATTCACTTAATAGAAAGGTCTAGGGCTTGCACTTCTCTACTAACTTATATGTATGAACGGCTATTCCTCTCGACCGATTTAATTTCAAAGATCATATTTCAAGCAACTTAATTAATCGAATCAAGGAAATAAGCTCTCGCATTCAAACCTCTTTCAAATAATATTTTTACAATTGAAATAATTGATCTTTTTCTTAGGTTTATATTTCTAATTCACCTAAGTCCCTAACTGAATTGTTCCAGCATTAGACTTCATTTCTCAATCCTTCATCTAAATACCTCAAACACATAATTGGTGGCCAATCAATTATATATTAACATTAATCCATTCAATTAAGGATAAAAGCAATAATTCAATTAAGAGCAATAACCATTTCATACAATCATAGTAGATCCATATAAACCCTAGACTACATCAAAATTATTTCATAATGATGCTATCAAACAAATTCATCTCATTAAAATTTAAAGAAATTAGTTTAGACATTAGAGAATTCATGAATACAATTCCAATGAAACTTAAGAGATAGAGTTTGAGAACAAAACCAAATTACTAACTTCCTTTAGCTTCTGAAGAATCTCTTGCTCAATTTTTTGCTAAAAGAATAATGCAATGGCTAAAACTAATTTGATCTAAAGTGTTTGCATAAAAGTGAAATCAAAATTTAAAAGAAAAGTGAAGAATAGCTGAAATGTTTGTGTTGGACAGCTGGAAGTGTGTAACCTTTTTCTCTTGCCCTAATCTTCTTATTTATACAAAACCCTCGCTCAAAATCCACATTTCCTTTCTTTCCTTAGCCCCATGGAATGACACGGCCAAGCTTGTGGCCGTGTCACCTAGGTGTGTCATCTTCTGTTTCTCCTTTGGTCTTCTTTGTTCTTTGAAGATGAGAGTGACACGGCCAAGCTCCTGGCCGTGTCATGTGACACGACCAGTGGCTTGGCCATGTCACCTGCCAGTGTCACCTACTGATTCTCTTCTTTCTTTGCTCTTCTTTCTTGGCTTAATATGGGACACGGCCAAGCATGTGACATGGCCAGTGGCTTGGCCGTGTCACCTGCCAGTGTCAGCTTCTGCCAAATTTTCCTTTCTTTCTTGGTTCCCTTGGTTTTGCCCTTTAGGTGAGACACGGCCAGTGGCTTGGCCGTTTCTCCTGCCTATGTCATGATCTACCAAAAATTTCCTTGAGGTGACACGGCCAAGCTTGATTTGGCTTGGCCATGTCTTGCTGCTTCATGCTCTTCTTTCTTTATTTTGATCTTCCAAGGGAGTTTTTTGCACATTAACCTAAAACAAACACTTGAAATAAACTTTAAACAATAATCAAATGAAACATTAACCAAAAACACATAAACATCACACCAAAAACTAGTACAAAAATGACATAAACACTGGGATAAATTAAAACTACTAAAATTGATGAAATCACTAAATAAACAGATTAAAACTACCAAAATGCATGAAGAAAACAATAATCATCATAATAAATAAGTTACAATTCTATGACAAAAACTAATAAAACAACTACCTCACACTTAAAACTTTGCTTGTCCTCAAGCAAATTCACATGGCATAAATTAAAAACTCAAATAACCTTAACTATAATTCAAGTATATAAGATGAAATCCTTTAAGACTCAGCCACAAATAAATGCAATTTACTTCAATCAAGATTTTCTTAACTCATTCATTAATTCAGACATAACAAATCTCATCTCTCATCTAAGTGTTTCTCTCAATTTCAAAAGTTAATTCACTCAAACTAATCATGATTGCATACTGCCATAAACTTGCTTAATTATCCAATCTCCCTCACTGATTTTTCTCAAGAAATAATCCGAAGGTCCTTCCATTTGGATGTAATGGGGCTAAGGTGAAGGTGTGAGAATAGACATTTAAGTTTGATCATTAAGAAATGGAGTATCTAAATTAGACAATAATCTTGTGTAGAAACTCGTAACTCCCTCAAATAGCAAATTCACCAACCCTTGATAGTCTCACATACTTGCATACTTAAAGAAAAGTAAATGAGTCAAAATTCCTCTTTGATGACTAATGCTAGAAAATATATGAATTTTGTATATATATATATATATCTTCTCTTTTTATTTTTATTTATTATTTTTCATATATATATACAAAATATAAAATTGCATTGAACATCTAGCTCAAATGTAGAGGAAAAGAATAATCAACTCTTAGTCAGTTACAATATGCAAAGTATGCATTTCAGCCCCAAATCTTACTGAAGCAATACTATTATTTTTTTTAATTGCTTACCCCACACTTATGAATTAAACCACCCTATTGTCATATCATAAGAAACTCCATTCCTTAATGAATGTATGATGATAATAGGAAAATGTTGAGTTGTGAATTGTGTTGATCAATCAAGAAAAAGTCGAAGGCTCAACTTGGCTCACTGAGGAATTCATAATTAAGGGAGGTCTTTTTAAGCTAAAGGAATTCATAATTCAAAAAGTCAAAGGCTCAGCTTGCTTTTGCATACTAATTCATAATTCCTAATTTGCCTTCATCATTTTAAAACTTGAGATGAAATCATAATGTGAGTTCAATTAGTATGCAAAAGCAAGCTCTAGAGAAAGAAAATCAATTGACAATAATATTCAATCTTTGAGGCTCAAAACTCACAAAGGGTGGGTTTTTAGAGATTTATATATCATGAATAACAGAATGTGAAAATTGATCCTGAATGAATTCTAATGCTAATCTCTATGCTGATACTAAAGGCTCAAATGTAATGCTAGAATTACAGAAAAGTCAATAAGTTTCCAAAAATTATGCCATGAACAACGCACAATATAACACATAAAGACAAACAAAACAAAAATTAAAGGAAAGCTTAAAGATTACCCCACACTTATGAGTTACATTGTCCTCAATGGAAACAAGGATAATAAAGAAAAAGAGTTAAGGTACAACCTGTTTTCCATTGTTCCCTTGTGAGGCAAATGCCCTTTTCACCCACAAACATCAATTGTTCAGAAACAAAATAAAATATATATAAAATAACCAAAATATAAAGTGTTAACATTAAAAACAAAAAATGAAAAATAACAACGAAAATATGCGATAACTAAACACAAGAAAGTAAGGAATTTTCTCAAAAGATTAGAGTCGATTTGATCTATGGTGATGGAGGATGTGATGATGATGCAACTGAAGGATGGAGGCTCAGAATCTTAGCAAGGTTACTATTGATTTGGCCCAACTGTTGCAAGACCGCAGCATGGTTATGATCGACCTTGCTTTCCAGTGCCTCTATCCTATTAATGATCTCCTAATTGTCCGGGACCGGAGCATCTTTATCCAAATCAAGAGAATTCGAGTCGGACTCGTGTTCTCTTTTGTTGGCCCCCCAGTGCATCTTGCTCAATTGAAGCCATCACATAGGCCCCTCCTCTTTTTACAACCATATGCATCCTCTCAAGTGTGGCCAGGTCTAACGAATCATTACCCGAAATTGTAGTCATACGGTAGTTACTCGGGTCAAAATCATCAAGAAGGGCTGTCGCTAAAGTGGTAACCAATCCTCCAATACAAATATCACCCTTCTTTTTATTCACCACATTGTCAACAACATCGGCCTACCAATAGCCGGCACTAACGGGTATGGCATTACAAGCATAGTCTAAGAAAAAGAGTTCGCTAATTTCCACTACACCTGTGCTTTCCTTACGTGCAAAGAACCCATAAGACATAAAGCGATGTAAATATCTTAGAGCGGGATTACTCAATTTTGTTGCCTTGGCCGATTTGGCCACATATGTTCCCGAGCCCAGTGTTCCCCATGCAAATTGCTGTTTAAAACCCGTAGGTACAAATTTTTCCCCTTGTTGATGGAAACCAAAGATAGCATTCAATTTCTCAACACTAATAACACATGGTTTCACAAGCAATTTAAAATTTAACCTAATGCAAATTCTCTGTTCATCCCATTCAACCTTAAGAGAGGTTAAAAATTCCATAGTAAGCTCTTGAAATTGCAAAGGTCGAAGAGAGACTAATTTCTCCCACCCAAGGTTTTGAACATAGCTGTAAAAATTATCCTCAATATGAAGAGCATTAAGGGATTCATCACTTACATACCTCGTTGGAAAGAAACCCCTAGCTAGAAGAGTCGCTCTCCTCGAAGATGAAGAAGATGAAGATGGAGCTGCAGTTGGAGGTTGCCTCCTATTGTGGAGGGACACCATCTTTGTTCTAGGCATATTGATAGTTTTGGAGAAAATTGAAGCTTTAACGGATTTAATTGGTTTTTGCTGAGAAAAGAAGAAGATTGAATGGGTTTAATTTGGTTTTGGTGAAGAAAAATGGAGAATATAGTGGGATTTTGGAGCTTTTATAAAATGATCATGGAGGTTTTGCAGAGAAGGGGCCGAGAAAGAGAGAAAGGAAAAAGGGAAACTAGGGATTTAAAATGAAAGAAAGGGGCTGAAATCGTGTTTTTAAGCTTGGAAATAAAGGTGACACGGCCAAGCTTGATTTAGCTTGGCCGTGTCTGAAAATTTTGGAGGGACACGGCCAGCGGCTTGGCCGTGTCCCTTGAACTTATTTGCTACTGTGAAAGAAGAAATTGCAAGAAAAAGAAAGGAACACGACATAGGCTTGGTCATGTCTGTGTGACACGGCCAAGAACACGGCCAAGCCTTTTGACTATGTCTGAGCCTGTGTGTTTTGGGCTTGCTTGACACGGCCAGTGGCTTGGCCGTGTCAAGTGGCAGTGTCCTTCACTGCCATTTTGGCTTTTTTTTGTGTCACCAAATCTAAAAGAAATGCAATCTTCTTCCTTGCTTAACCCTGAAACACATTAAAAAAAATAAAATCCAATCAAAGCACCCATTCCATTTTATTTAAACCAAACATGAAATTAAAATTGCTAAATATGAAATTGTAACTATGAAAAGAACTGCAAACCGATGGATTGCCTCCCATTTAGCGCTTCTTTAATGTCGTGTAGCTGGACATTACTGCAAGACTTAAGGATCGTAGATCAAAGTACTATCAACAATCCTTAATTCTTCGAACCCCTCATTATATTGTTTAACTCTCTGTCCATTTACTCTAAAAGTTTTATTCGTTCGAGAGTTAAGCAATTCTATAGCACCTGAAGGATATACCTAAGTTATCAACCTTCATACCTGGGCTCAATGTCTTTCGTACTAAAATTCTGTCATGAAGTGCTTTAGTGCGGTCCTTATAAATCCTCAAACTCTCATATGCCTCGTTCCTTAGTTCATCTAACTCTGAAATTTGCATAAAACATTCTCTCTTTGCCTTGTCCAAATCTAAATTCAGAGTCTTAATTGCCCAATACGCCATGCACTCTAACTCCATTGGTAAATGACAAGCCTTACCAAAAACTAATCGGTATGGACTCATACCCAAGGGAGTCTTGAAAGCAGTTCGATATGCCCACAATGCATCATTCAATCTACTTGCCCAATCCTTCCTTGATGAGTTGACTGTTTTTTCCAGAATTTCTTTGATTTGCTTGTTGGATGTCTCAACTTGTCCTAAAGTCTGTGGATGGTATGGGGTCGCCACCTTGTGTTTCACACCCGACTTGTGCATTAATTTCTCAAAAAGTTTGTTGCAGAAATGACTTTCTCCATCACTGACTATCACTCTTGGGATGCCAATTATGCTAAGAATGTATTCCTTCACAAATTTAACAACCACATTAGCATCATTAGTTCGGGTGAGGATTGTCTCCACCCATTTTGAAACATAATCAACAACAACTAAATTGTACTCATAACCAAAAGATTTGGGAAAAGGACCCATGAAGTCTATTCCCCAAACATCAAACAATTCAACCACAATATAAGATTGAAGGGGCATTTCATTCCTCCTCCCAATATTACCTACTCTTTGATAGTGGTCACAATGCTTACAATATTCTTGAGCATCTTTGAATAGAGTAGGTCAGTAAAATCCACTTTGAAGCACTTTTTTTGCAGTCTTTCTCCCTCCAAAATGACCACCACAGTGAAGGTCATGACAAAATTGAAGAACACTCAGTTGTTCTTCCTCAGATACACAGCTGCGAACTATCTCATCTTTGCATATCCGGAATAGGTAAGGTTCATCCCAAAAATAGAATTTACTCATGTGCAAAAACCTTTTATTTTCCTGAAATGACATGTCAGAACGCAAAATACCACAAGCAAGATAGTTAGCAATATCTGCAAACCAAGGTGAATTCATTACCGCAAACAACTGCTCATCAGGAAATGCTTCTAGATTTCTATGAATGCTATCAGATGTAAGATTTTCACCAAAGAAAGGTAATATAGATAAATGATCAGCTACAACATTCACTTCCCTTAGTATCTTTGATTTGAAAATCAAATTCTTGCAATAATAACACCCATCTAATTAAACAAGGTTTAGCATGTTGTTTTGTCAAGAGATATTTTAGAACTGCATGATCTGAATGCACAATAATTTTAGACCCAATCAAATATGCTCTAAACTTATCTAAGGCAAAAATAACAGCTAGCATTTCTTTTTCAGTTATTGTGTAATTAACTAGAGAACTATTTAGGGTCAAGCTAGCATAATAGATCACTCTTAAAAATTTCTCAACCCTTTGCTCAAGGACAGCTCCTACTGTATGATTGGAGGCATTACACATAATTTCAAAAGGTAAAGACCAAACAGGAGCTACAATTACCAATGCACTAGTCAATTTTTCCTTAAGGGAATTAAAGGCTTGCATGCATTGTGCAGTAAATTCAAATGGAACATCTTTCCCAAGAAAATGACACAATGGTTGGCTTATTTTAGAAAAATCTTCAATAAACCTCCGGTAAAAACCTGCATGCCCTAGAAAGCTTCTTATTACCTTAATAGAGGTAGGTGGGGGTAACTTAGCAATCAACTCTACCTTAGCTTTATCCACCTCAATCCCTTTACTAGACACAACATGGCCTAATACAATGCCCTGAGTAACCATGAAATGACTCTTTTCCCAACTCAAAGTGAGGTTACATTCAATGCATCTCTCAAGCACAAGAACAAGTTTACCGAGGCAATTATCAAAAGAGTCACCAAAAACAGAAAAATCGTCCATAAATACCTCAATAAAATAATCTATCATGTCCGTGAAAATAGACATCATGCATCTCTGAAAAGTTACAGGCGCATTGCACAAGCCAAAGGGCATACGCCAAAATGCGTAAGTCCCAAAAGGGCAAGTAAAAGTGGTCTTGGATTGATCCTCTAGTGATATCGGCACCTGATAATAACCTGAAAGTCCATCTAAAAAGCAATAATGTGAGTGTTTAGAAAGTTTATCCAGCATCTGATAAATAAAAGGAAGAGGGAAACGATCTTTCTTTGTGGCATTGTTCAACTTCCTATAGTCGGTACACATTCTCCACCCAGTGGTAGTCCTAGTAGGAACCAATTCATTCTTTTCTTTTTTTACCATAGTGATTCCTAATTTCTTAGGCACTACATGTACTGGGCTAACCCACTCACTATTGGCTATCGGATATATCACTCCTTCATCAAGCAATTTAAGCACTTCCTTCTTAACCACTTCACTCATGTTTGGGTTAAGGCACATTTGGGTTTCTCTCATAGGTTTAGCTCCCTCTTCTAAGATAATTCTATGCATGCACATTGAAGGGCTAATACCTTTGATATCACTCAACCCCCATCCTATAGCTCTTTTCAATCTTTTTAGTTTACTCACCAACCTCATCTCTTCCCTTTCACTAAGTTCGCTATAAATTGGCACAGGTAAGTGTTGTGATATCCTAAAAACACATATTTTAGATTTTTAGGCAACTCTTTTAGCTCTAACTCAAGTGAAGGATTATTCTCTTCTTTTTGGATGGAGGGGAGCTCAAATAATGGTTCCTCTTTAAGTTCCTCTATTTCAGCACTTTCTAAAATATCAATGCAACTGGCTACTTCTGAGTTAAAAATATCCAATTCACGATCTACGGTTAGTGCCAGCTCCAATTTATCCGAAGAACCTCTTTGCAAGAAAACATCTGAAACAACTACGTCAATACAATCAATCAAAGAGCAATCCTCATATAATGCAGTTGTAGGAATGGGAGAAGTGTTAAAAATAGAAAATTCAATCGTTTGTCCCAAGACAGTCATTGACAATTTACCATTTTTAACATCAATCAAGGTGTTGGTCATAGCCATAAAAGGCCTACCCAGTAGAATAGTGTGTGCGGATGGTGTAGGGTTATTTCCTTCCATGTCAAGAACTATAAAATCCACAGGCACTATCAACCCACCAACCTTAACTAACACATCTTCTACAACTCCTTTCGAGAATCTAAGAGATATGTCAGCTAATTGCAAGACCATTTTGGTAGGTTTAAGTTCCCCAAGTTCTAATTCGAGATACATAGAATGAGGCATCAAATTAACATTGGCTCCTAAATCACACACGCCATCAGATCCCTTTCCATTACCCATAGTAATTTGAATTATGAAACTACCAGGATCCTTTAGCATCGGAGGTAGTTTATGTTGCAGAACAACACTAGCTACCTCTGATACTATCACCTTTTCATTTGGTTCATACCTCTTTTTCTTGGTGTTCAATTCCTTGAAGAATTTGGCATAAGCCGACATGTTCTTTATTGCTTCAAGTAAAGGTAAGTTAATACTTACCTTAGACAACATGTTGAAGATGTCTGAAAATTGCTTATCTTGTTTATCATTCTTCAACCTGCTGGGGAATGGTATAGGTGGCCGGTAAGGATTACTTGCCTTGTGTAAATCTGCTGAAGGAGATTTCTCCATTAATTTTTCTCCAGCACCCTTGTCCTCTGGTTCTCCTTCCTTTTTGTTCTCTTGATCTCCTGCATTCACAGAATTATTTCCAACATTATTGTTTATTACCTTGCCACTTCTAAGAACAGTCACTGCTTATGCTTGCTCAGGTTGACTCAGAAATTTTCCTTTTTGTTTAATTTGCATCTGTTGTGCAAGTTGTCCCACTTGGGTCTCCACTTTCTTAAAAGATGCTTCCAATGAATCCAACCTTTTGTTATTCATCTCTTGATTCTTGGTACTAACTTGGATAAAAGCATGTAAACTATCCTCCAAACTCTCTCTCTTAGGCTGCCCTTGATTTGAAGATTGCTCCGGCGATTGATTTTGTCTCTAGAGGAAATGGAAAGGTTGTTGAGAATTATTTGTTGCCCAGGAAAAGTTTGGATGATTCTGCCAACCAGGATTGTAAGTGTTTGAGAAAGGATCATTCCGGGCCCTTGGTTGATATACCCCCATAGCATTAACTTGCTCGGCCTCATTTCCATAAGATTCGTATGCAGAGGGGCATATATTTGCTCCATGCACAAAATTTCCACGAATTCCACACACTTCTTGAGTGGATGAAGAATTATTGTTCTTCATGTTCAGCATCTGCACTTGCCTTGTCAATTCAGCTATCTGATTGACCATCTCACTATTGGCTTCCAATTGATTTACCCCTTTACTTCTTCCTCTTACACTTTTCTATTGAGAATTGGCTCCCAACATTTCAAAGATTTCATAAGTCTCATCTGCTGTCTTTTCTCCCATAGCTCCCCCAGGTGCGTTATCAACAGTATTCTGAAATTGCTGTGTTAGACCATCGTAGAAAAACTGATTCAAAAGTTGAAGTGGGTAGTGATGGTGTGGACACTAGATTAACAACATCTTAAACCTGTCCCAAGCCTCATGAAATGGCTCTTCTTCGAATTGAGAAAATGTAGCTATTTTTCCTCTTAATTCAGCTGTCTTCTGATGTGAGTAAAATTTTCCCATAAACTTGTTATAGATTTGCTCCCAAGTTGTCAAAGAATTTTCAAGCAACATCATAAGCCAGCTCTTTGCCCTATCCTTTAATGTGTACAGAAAACACCTCATCCTCAACTAGTCTTCTATTAGTCCTCCCAATGGAAATGTGTTGAGAGTGGAGTAGAAATCCCGGATAAAATTCAAAGGATCTTCATTCATTTGGACCCGAGATTGGGTGCTTGGACCCGAGATTGATTTGATTTGGGTACTTTGACCCTAGATTAGATTTGATTTGGGTCCAAGCACCGGGAATTGATTTGATTTGGGTACTTGGACTTGAAATTTATTTGATTTTAGTACTTGGACCCAAGAATGGGTGCTTGGACCCAAGATTGGGTACTTGGACCCAAACTTGATTTGATTTGGGTACTTGGACCCTAGATTGGGTGCTTGGACCCGAGATTGATTTGATTTGGCTTGGACCCGAGATTAGATTTGATTTGGGTACTTGGATTCGAAATTGATTGGATTTGGGTACTTGGACCCGAAATTTATTTGATTTAGGTACTTGGACCCGAGAATGGGTGCTTAGACCTGAGAATGGGTACTTGGACCCGAGACTGAATTCAATTTGGGTGTTTGTGTAATATCCCAGAATAGACCCTAAGAGTTTTGGAGTTAATGTTGTTGCATTTGGATTTAATGTATATGTATGTATGGGAAATATAAAGATAATATATATATATAAGACATATACATATACATCACATATACATGGGATATAAAATGGTGTAGGAAAGTGAGTTGTGTATATATATTTGTATAATTAGTTAATAATAGTAATAATGATAATAAGGACAAAAAGAAAAGAGAAGAAGAAAGTCAAAAGTTGGAAAATTATGTGTGGTGGAGGTTATTTGAGAAATATTAAGTATTATTATTATTATTATTATTATTATTATATATATGAGAGAAACGAAAGAAAGAACGAGAACGTTCTTTCTTCCTCTGCTTCTTCTTTTCCTTTGTAAACGCGAGAGAGAGAGAGAGAGAGAGAGAGAGAGGCTAGAAAGAGAAAGATGATTTTGCTTCTAGTTACACCAAAGATTAAGGATATCAAGATGTTTGCAAGTGGATATTGAAGATTTAGCAAGCTATTCAAGTAAGTACTCCCTTTTGAGTTGATTTTATTGATTATATGTATATATCTAAATTCTTATCTTCTTGTTTTGAATTCTTGTGGATTGAGGTTATGTTTGGTATAATTAGTGTGTAAAGTGAAGTATGTAAAGATGTTGAATTGATATCTAAGTGATGATAAGTTGAGAAAATTGTGAGGTAAATGATGAAATGTTGAGGTTGGGTTTGGGTTAGATGAATTTGGAAGTGTTTGGCCTTTAATTCATTGAAGAACACGGCCAAGTCATGAGAGACACGGCCAAGTTAGGGCAAACTTGGCCGTGTTGGATGATTTTTGGAGAGACACGGCCGTGTCCCTTGCCCGTGTCTGCTAATGGATTGTTGTGTTGAGAGACACGGCCACTGGCTTGGCTGTGTCCACTGCCCGTGTTTGCTACTGCTTGAATTGGATTGAGAGACACGGCCACTGGCTTGGCCGTGTCCTTTGACCGTGTTTGCTACTGGATGTTTAGATTGAGAGACACAGCCACAAGCTTGGCCGTGTCCCTTGAGGGTGTTAGCTTGGGTGTTTGTTATTTGTTCTTCATACATTGTTGGATCTTCAAAGGTCTTTTATACCTAAACACACTTAAAACAATAATGATCCAACCAAATGTATATAGAAGATTCTATATTCATGTATAATGTAAATTGTTTTGTATATAACAATGATGATATAGGAAATGTGGAAGATATAATGATCATGGAAAAAGGTATGTGCAATGCCATTGATTATGTATTGTTGAGTGATGAATTGATCAATGTGATATGATGATAACAATGATGTTTAAGATACTATATGAACAATGTTATGTTTTATGTATTGTGAACTTTGTAAATTGTAATGTGTTATGTGAAAGATGTGATGTTGTGATGAAAGATGAAATGAGAAGCCATTGTGATTGGCTATGATGATTCAATTGTGATAAATGAGGCATGTTTGCCTAGATTATGATTCAATTGAGAATGAGATGGATAATGAAATAATAAATGAATTGTGTAACTAATGTGTTATTCAATTTCAGAGTTCTGGGTTTGGAGGCATGCCTATAAAATGAAAGGTAACAGTCTTGCCAGGTTGAGGATCTCTTTAATTTGAGATGAAATGAGGTCCAAGAGACTGGGTCTGTTACACTATGATAATTATGATTATGAGATATATAATTGGTAACAGTCTTGCCAGGTTGAGGATCTCCTCGAGGTTAGTCGAGTTGATGGTCCAAGAGACTGGGTCTGTTACAGGTAACAGTATTGCCGGGTTGAGGATCTCCTCATGTGGAGTTGATGGTCCAAGAGACTGGGTCTGTTACACTATCCATGGATAGAGTTATTGATACATGATGCCTACGGGCTTGATTATTGTGATTATGAACCAAAGCAGTAACTCTGAACTTTGAATAACATATTAGTGTGTTGTTTGGGCCCGAGTCTGTCTTTGTTGTCAATGTGATATTCAAATGTTGAAATAAATGAGTAATGAGATCTATAACTGCCTTTATTGGAAGTATGATTCATGTCTGATGAATTGTGGATAAAATAATGTTATGAAGTATGATTTTGCAATATGTGCATTGATGTATTGAAGGTGAATATGTTTGAGGGACTTTGTTGATATATGATTTTATAAAAATATAGTATGATGTGTAGAATATATATATGAATAAGGAATGTGTGAGAATTGCTTTCATAAAGGTGTTGAATAGGTCGTTGAATGGTATTTTGGTTGAAATGATGTATGTTTATATGCATATCAGATAGAAAGGGAAAGTACTGTGTTGTAAAGGCTTTATATAATTATGTATAATAATTGTGAAATTAGTGGGAACATATGAAGAATGCATTGAGAAAGGAAAACGTGGTAAGAGAACCATAAAACATAATGCTAAAAATATAAGGTATGATTCTTATGGTAAAATGTGTTTTAGTATTTATTTATACTACTAAGCTTTCGGGCTTAGCGCAGATGTTTAATCGCGCAGGTATTTATGCGGTTGATCGGGAAGTCTAGCTGTTATGCCACGAGAAGGGTAAGGGTGTCTCGAGACCAACTAGAAGGTGATGCATACATGTGTAATTTTAAATTATATTGTATTTTTGAGTTAATATATATATTCATATGGATGAATGAAGTTTTGATAAATAAGAATACTGACTTTTGTAAATGTGTTTTAAATTAATGTATAATTTGATGAATTTGGATAAAGGTTTTTTTTTAAATTGAAACTAAAAGTAACATTCTTATACTTTATATACGTATTGTATGTATACTAAGTATATGTATAGTACTTATATGGAGTATCAGGGTGTTACAGTTTGGACCCGATATTGAATTGGAATTGGGTACTTGGACCCGAGATTGAATTGAATTTGGGTGCTTGGACCCGAGATTGAATTGGATTTGGGTACTTGGACCCGAGATTGAATTGGATTTGGGTACTTGGACCCGAGATTGGGTACTTGGACTCGAGATTGGATTGAATTTGAGATCTAGACCCGAGCTAATTTTTGGACTTAGAAGAGATTCTAGGTTCTGGACCTAATCAAAATTTGGGTTCTGGACCCGAGCTAAGTTCTGGACTTAGAAAAGATTCTAGGTTCTGGACCTAAGGGTATTTTGGTTTTGGACCCAATATTGAATTTTATTTGGGTGCTTGGTCCCGAGACTGAGTTTGATTGACCTATTATCATTTGAGAAGTTTGATTGCTCCGGTTATTCTATGAATTATGGTTTCTCAACCTCAAAATGGATCTTCATCCTTTGAGATCGGGTCTTCATCCTTGAAAATGGATCTTCATCTTTTGACATCAGGTCTTTACCCTTGAAAAATGGATCTTCATCCTTTGGACTTCGTTTCTTCACCCTTGAAAGTGGATCTTCATCCTTTAAACTTTGAGTCTTCACCCTTTGATATTGGATCTTCATCTTTGGAATCAGGTCTTCACCTTTGAAAATGGATCTTCATCCTTGACAATCGGGTCTTCATCCTTTGAGATCGGGTCTTCACCCTTGAAAATGGATCTTTTTCCTTTGAGATAGGGTCTTCACCCTTGAGAATGGATCTTCATCCTTTGAGATCAGGTCTTTACCCTTGAAAAATGGATCTTCAATCTCTGAGATTGGGTCTTCACCCTTGAAAATGGATCTTCATCCTTTGGGATCGAGTCTTCACCCTCGGAACATGGATCTTTATCCATTGGAGGTCGGGTCTTTACCCTGACTTCAGCTCTTTTAGCTGAACTGATCTTTCATCTTTGCATCTTCATTCTTTTAAGAGTTCTAATGTTCCATTCTTTTGTTCTTCCTTTTTGCAAAAATTCAGCTATTTTTAATTGGACCTTATATCCTCTCCTTGCCCCCCTGTGTGGCAAATTTTTTGTAAGTGAGTTTGAAAATATTTTATATATAGACTTAAAAAATTGAAAAGGAGAAACTTTGCCCCCTGTGTAGGCTCAAACCAAAGATTTTTCCAATGCAAGCTTTGATTGATGTTGTTGTTGTCTAGTTCTTCGCACAAACACGTATCTCTTCTCTTTGCAAGATTACTGGAGCTTTCTCAAGCAATGGGCTTTCTATGCCCCCCTGATTTGATATCTTCTTTTGATTCTTTATTTTGCAGGGTGTTTGCTGTTCATTTTGCCAAGGAATAGACAACACAAGACAAGAAAGTGCGATGTGATATGCTCATGTATGCATAATATGCATGAATAATACTTACAGTTGTTCCATCGACTCACAGGCCGAGGTGATCAGCAGAAGTGTTCTTATTGGTTCCTTTTTTACTCTTTTTCAAGTCTTGCATTGGAATGATCGAAAGCTTTTGTATTTGTGGCTTTTATCTTCAAGATGTTGAAAATATGAGTGGTGGAGACCCTAAGCAGCAGAATCAGGGTCGCATCCATTTCAAACTATATTTCAGCATGTCAGTTGATAGTTTCTTCATAACTTTGCCAATAATCATTTCCTTTGCCCAATGTGTCCTTTGGAGGTTCAACATACTTCCCTTAACTTGAAGGCTTTGTATGACAAACACATTTTTTTTTTGAATTTTTGATTTTGAAATCAAATGTTGGCTTTGCCAAATCAATGTCAATATACCTTAGGACTTGATTTTTCTAAATTAACATATCTATAACATGACAACCCTAGTTACCATACTAAACTTGGGAATCATTTCTATTTAGGCAAGAATTGTTGCACTTTAGATAGGCACATACACATTGCTTGGCCAAAGGTCTCATTTGAGTTTAAATATTGTCTATCTCATATGCATGCTTATCCAAACTATCTCCACTAATAGGCTCTACCTACCAAGAGAGATCAACAGGTCTTTGATAGGCTTGAAATGGGGTCTATGAGGGACATGGGTTAAAGTGACGGCCATTTTGAGATTGGAGCTGGTGTGACACAAGGGACAAACCCTCACACTACAAATTTCTTGTTGGAACTTTAGACAGTTGGGAGCAATTTTTCTAGACTCCAAATTCCTTCTATCTTCTTGGCATTAATTTGGATTTTGATTAGGACAGTCTTTGCCCTTGCATAAAGTTTGGGACCCAAATTCATTTCTTTTCTTCTTTTCCCTTTTCTTTCTCTTTATTTTCCTTACTCTTTCCTTTCTTTGAGCATTTTATAATTTTGTCCTTCTTCATTGTAGGACTGTCAAGTACAGAACTTTCAAGAACAAGATGGTCTTTTCCTTTTTCTTTGATTTTGATTGAATCTTTGGTTAGGTTGGACCAATTCAAGTCAAACCATCCTTATAAACCAAATGGAAGCCTTTTGTTGTCTTAGGTAAAAGAGAACTCAGTTGGCTTTTTGAACCATTTTGTGTTTTCTTTTCTTTTTTCTTTTCTTTTCTTTTCTTTTCTTTTCTTTTCTTTTTCTTTTCTTTTGTCTTTTTTTTTTCTTGTCTTTTTTTTTTGGTTCTAGCTCTAAAAGAATTTTCTTGTTTGTACCAACTTGGGCTTCCAATAATGGATAAATGGAGTAACATAAATCTTCTTTAATAGGGATAAATCATTTGTTACTCTGATGTTGTCTTGATATATTGGAAATACTAAGGAAAACTTAAACTACACTTATGGTATTGAGAACTTCAACCACTCTTATGGTCTTGAGAACTTCAACTATCTTCATGGTATTCATTTCTTTCTTTGATCTTCTTTCCTCTTCATCTTAGTGATCATAAGACTTGTCGAAAGTATCACAACAGCTCAGGGTAGGTTATTGGGGTTTGTAAGCCAATGAAAAGAAAGCCAAAATTTTATGAAGGCTCAAAGGGACAACTAAAGATTGATATTTAATGGGTGGATACTAGTTATTGGCTAACTAAACAATGCCTAGATCATCTGTCCCTTAAATAAGCAGAGTTCAATTTCGCCTTGAAAGTTTGTCAAAGCATGTTCTAAGACTGACTAGGACCCAGACAAAGGTAATTATGTAGGAGCCCTCTCTAAGTAAGCATACACAACTCAATGCTATAGAGCAATTCCCTCACCTAGTAAAGTCATTTAAGTCATGATGCATTAATATATTAATTCATGAATTATCAAGCTAGATTCCTCATTGGTTGAGTAGTAAAATGAACAAAGACCAACAAAATTTTTGATAAAAGTAATTCAAACAAATTTAAATTTGAAAAACACGATAGTTCCAATTAAATATTAAAGAAAGTAAATTTGAAAAGCAACATTCAAGCTAAGGAAAGTTTGTTGAGTTTAAGCTTCTTTTCCTTTCACATCTTCCATATTTCCATCTTGAAAGGATGATAAAACAAAAAGCTCTTCTAACCCTTTTCCCACCATGAAGGTTGCCGGTGGAAGTACTCTGTTGAACCTTGGAAATGGATTATCTTTAGTGTTAGGCTTATCCGGCTCGGGCAACTTTCCATTATCAATTAAATTCTGGATCTCATGCCTCAACTTCATGCAATTGTCCGTTTCATGTCCATGCCTTTGATGGAATTGGCTAAATGCATTAGCATCAAAGTTAGGCGGAAGAGGATTAGGCAAAGGACGAGGAGTCAAGGGTTGTAACAATCCCTTCTTTTGTAGCTTATTGAGAACCCAAGACAGTGGCTTCCCTAATTCTAAAAACTGCCTGATTCCTCCTTGACTAGTGGCATTGACATCAACTTCTTTTTGCGTGCTTTGATTGCTAGGCTGAAAATTTCCTTTCTCATTCATTCTTATTGAAAAATGGTTCTTCTCTCTTTCCCACTTTTCAATTTGCAGACCAGCTTGGAGAAGATCTTTGAAATCCCTTTTAAGGGTGTGGGACATTTTTTATGGAGATTGGGCAGGACACCTCTCAAGATCATCCTTATTTGATCAGATTCGTTGGGCCTTTTCTTAAGCAAAGCAACCTTGTTTCTCCATCTTTTCACGTAGTCCACAAAATTTTCATTTGGCCTTTGCCTAATGGACTCGACTTCCATTAAGTTAACTTTCATCTCGACATTGTACCCATATTGTTGGATGAAGGCTTTGCATAGCAGATCCCAACTCTTTTGTGTTCCTTCTTCCAAGGTATTGAACCAATTTTTAACAATAGGATCCAATGAGAGTAAGAAGTACCTTAGGGTTTGAGCCTTAGTAGTTCGGGCAGACTGCATGGCAGTGATATACTGCTTTACATGGAGGTGAGGATTTCCGGTTCCATCAAACTTCGTAAAGGATGGCATCTTGAATTTGTATGGAACTTCTTTGTCTAGCTCAAATAATTTGTCGACTTCGGACATTTCTTCGGTTTTCAGTTTCTTCTCAAATTTCTTTTCTAAATCAGCAATCATCTTTTCAACATTAAATGTCTCGGTCTTTTCAATCGTTGCCTTCTCAACAACCTTCGGCTCCTTTTTGTCTTGAGGATCTTGGTAGTATTGAGCCCAATCATCATCATCAATGATTACCTTATCATCATCAAAAGCTACTTCACCAATTTTACCCTTCCCATTGTCCTTTGACTTCTTGGAGCTAGTAGATACTTCGGCATGATTTTCTAAAATTGCAGTCAATTGGTTCTTCATGGTCTCAGCTAGGGCCTCTTTTATTTCTTCCATTTTGGCATTGAGGGCTTCATCCACCATTCTTTGAATTTGTTCAGGATCCATTATTTTTGGTGAGCAAGTGGTTGAGTCGTTGCTAGACACTTCATCTCCGGCGTAATTCGGATTGTTGTAGGCTTTTGAACTTTCATAATCCAGGGCTGTGAGCCAGAGAGGATTAATGATATGAGATGAAAATGTATTCATGTATGCATGAACAATCAATAAACAAGGACAAATAGGATGTTCCTTCCAACCTTATAACATCCACACACGAACGGCGAGTCTCTTTTCCTACGTAAATGGTTAACAAAATACCAACATGGGGTATCTTGTTTTCGAATAATTCCCTCGGACGTTTCAACCAATAGTCGTATTTTCAAAAATGGAAACAAATCCATGATAATTCCCATTAATTAGGTTTTATTCCATTCAACCAACTATTGTAGCTTTTATGCTATATTGGATTAAAACTAAATTAAGAGGTTTATTGTAGATAGATTTCTCACTTTGAAAAGAATAACTAATGGTTCATGCCAAAAACAAGCCCATGGTTAATTTATTCTTAGTATAAACTAGGCTCACAATTGATTTTTGGTATTTCGTAATTGACCTAAATAATTTGCAAGCTCTTTGTAAGAAAAGTTTGGATAAAAATAATTTTGTTTCTAAGCCCATTGTAAAAAGATCTTAGAAATAAAAAATGGATTTTAGGCTTAGTATTTGGGCCATGAGCAAAAGAATTTTTGATTTATTTTTAGAAAAGTCTTATGTCCAAAGACCATCTTGAAAAATTTTGAAAATAGCTTTGATCTTTTGGATTTTAAAGAAAAAAATTTTTTGAGCTTACAATATACTTAGGTCATATTAGAAAAAGAACAAACCAAATAAGCCATGATTTAAACCAGGATAAATTAACCATAGTCAAACAACATGCATTTCGGGCAAAACCTAAGGAAAGTAACTAGGCCAATTACATGAGCTTTAGTCTTTAGGTTAAAAGGCTTAGGTTCCCATAGCAAGTATATACCAAATGGTACGAGGCTATGAGTGGTTATGCCATGCTCGATCTCCATACCTTGAGTGAAAGTATGGTATCCCTTACATAACACAACACGGGTAACACGGGCGTCCTAACTCACGCACACGATGCAATCTAAGGTGATGCAATGGATAATATCGTTATAAGAAAGAATAGAATAATATAAAGACCAACGGAATCAACTTCTCTTATCCACAGTGGAGTCGCCACTGTGAGCAGGGATTTTTGCCCCCACTCCCAGTGGAATGGTTCTTGCGACTTCGGCACTGTTTATGCTCGGGGCCTTAGAGAACACGGACATAAGTCAGGAGAAAATGGAGTTGCCACCCGGACGGGCCGGGAAAAAAAAGGGGTGGATGACTCAATTCCTAAGGAATCTCCAACCCCCTAATGGGTTCAGAAAGTTGGGTACGTGTGGGGAAGGTGAGAAATGGCCCAGCACCACCACAACGCCCTGTTCATTGGAACCGGCCTCCTTTATAGGTCTTAATATTATAAAATTCTTAAATTTAACAACATTATCCATATTACACACAATAATTAAAAGAAAGAATCAATATATTAAAATCAAAGCAAGGTCTAAGCAAAACAAATAAATGGACACCATCCGAAGATGGAAACATGTCCTTACATCACATGCCTAAATAGGACACCCACCGAAAGGTAGAAACATGTCCTTCACATTGGTTCTAAAATAGAAAAGTAAATTAAATTAAATGATATTTAACAAATGAGGTACCCACCAAGTGGAAACATACCCCTTACAACATTTGGAAGTAAATAACCATTCATCATAAATAAATCATTCATCAAAGGTATTAAACATCAATAGAAAATAAACATTCGTCCAAGCATTGAACTTAAACAAATTAAAGCATATAAAATAAATCAAAGCATAATCAAATATAGAATTAAATAAGGCAACTAAAAATCTAAATTATAGCTACTGTTTCAATTTAGGGTTCTTTATTTCATGTGTTTAGGGTTTTGGAATTTATGGAATTTAGGCTACTGTGATTTTAAGGGAATTAAAATGAATTAAAGATTTTTTGTTTTAAAAGGTTGGTAAAACTCTTTGATTAACCAAACTAGGGGTTTGTGATATAAAATCATGAAATTGGGACTTGAACACTTTAAAATACTTTTGATTTGTGGTTTATGGTTAATGAATTGTTGATTTGTGCTTACTATGTAAAAGGTATAACATTTATGCTTATAAAGCTTTAAAGTTTAAAGGATTTGGGTTTTAAAAAAGTTAGGGTTTAGGTTAGCTAGTTTAAGGTTTATTATTTTGAGTTTTGGAATTGAATTAGGGTTTTATGACTTTTGAATTAGGGTTTCGGGTAATGAGTTATTTTTAGGATTTGGAAAAACAATTGATAATTTTATGAAGTTTTATGAATTTAAAAAAGACGATTTAAAGTTTATAAAAGCAAAAAAAAGATGTTTTTAAGGCTTTTGGAAGGAAATAGAATACAATTTAGGGTTTTGATAATTTGGAATGCAAATCTTTGTTTTTGGGGTTTTAATGAAATAAAACTAATATCTTTAAACTTTTTGGAAAATAAAGCAATGATTTAAGATTTTCATACTTTAGAAAAGGAGAATTGAGGTTATTAGGTTTTTAAATTAAAAGAAACAATTGTATGATCTAGCTACTGTGACAAAATAAAAGAAATTAAGAATTCAAACCTTATTTTCTAAGTTTCACCAAAATTGCTTCTTGGATGAACAAGGTCAAAGACAAGCTTTTCTGCTTTTGAATTGCTTGAATTGTTTTTCTGCTCTCTAAAAAAATCAGCTTGATTCAAGGTTTTCCTTCACAGTTTTGGATCCAATTTTCCTCCAAGTTTCTGTCCAAATTTTCTCATTCTTTCTCCTTTTTTCTCCTTTTTCATTTTTGTGTTGTTTTTAGGTATTATTTATAGAATAATTTTATGTATAATTCTAGTTATTCACGGCATCTAATATTGATTAAGAAAAGGAAACCGAAACATAATTGTATTAGGTTTCGGAAAATTTGTGTCAGAAACTTTTGCTGCGAAAAAATTGCGTTGGCAAAAAAAACGTCTGCGGAAAAATTGCTCTGGCGAAAAAGCTGCCACAGCTGGCTGCAGCAGCGCGGGCCATTTCGCTCACAGGGAACTCCTGCGGGCGAAATGCCCACGGTCCAGCGCTGACTTTCGTCTCCGATTTTTTCGTCGATGACTTTTTTTATTATCTTTGATTTTTTATTCACTTCACCATTTTTTACTAAAATAAATATTAAAATTAATCAAGACACCATAAAAATTATTTTGGACTAACTAAAATATATTGGACAACACAAAATTTTTTTGGACTGATTGGACCGGATTGGGTCAAAAATTAAGGGTCTACATATACGATTGAAAGTAATGCCGCAACTTCTTAGAAGACCAAACCACGGCTATACAGGTCTTTTCAATGATACTATACTTAATTTCATAAGGTAGGAGCTTTCTACTCAAATAGTAAACTGCATGCTTAATTCCTGACTCATCTGCTTGGGCTAGCATGGCTCCTATTGACTCTTCTTCTACTTCTAAGTATAGTAATAGAGGCATGCCGAGTTTAGGTGGTTTCAAAATAGGTGGATTTAGCAAATACTCTTTTATTCGATCAAAGGCCTTTTGACACTCTTCATTCCATATGACCGGCTGATTCTTTTTAAGCAATTTGAAGATAGACTCACAGATTGTTGTGAGCTTTGCTATGAATCTACTAATGTATTATAATTTACCAATAAATCCCCGAACTTCTCTCTCTGTTTTAGGGGCTAGCATATCCATGATTGCTTTAACTTTGTTAGGATCAATCTCAATGGCATTTGGACCAATTACATATCCCAATAATTTACCTGAGGTAACACCAAAGAATATTAGCTTATATTTCAATGCTCTATCGAAGAATAATTCTAAGTTTTCGAAGTGTTGTTCCCTTGTGTCCGATTTCACCATCATATCATCAACATATACTTCAACTTCTTTGTGCATCATGTCATGAAATAGTGTGGTGGCCATCCTTTGGTAGGTTGCTCCAGCATTCTTTAAGCTGAACGACATCACCCCATAACAAAATATACCCCATGTAGTAATGAAAGTAGTTTTGGCTTTATCTTCTTAGGCCATTAACACTTGGTTGTATCCAGAAAATCCATCTACAAATGAGTGCAGCATGCTAGAGGTTGTACTATCAATGAGAACATCTATATGGGATAAAGGAAAATCGTCTTTAGGGGAAGCCTTGTTTAAATCTCTATAGTCCACACAGGCCCTTATTCTTCCATCTTTCTTTGGCACAGGTACGATGTTGGCTAGCCAATCTGGATATTCTATCACTTTAAGGAACTTCACTTGTATTTTTTTAGTGACCTCATCTTTAACCAATTCGGCCCATTCCAGTCTTAATCGCCTAATCTTTTGTTTGACAGGTTTCATGTGAGTGTAAGTAGGAATAAGATGTTCAGCTATGTCTCGATCTATTCCAGGCATATCCTCATAAGACCAAGCAAACACTTCTTCATATTTTTTGAATATTTTTTCAAATCTCTCTCTCTCATCAGGAGTAAGGTCGGATGCTATGCTAATATTTTTAGGATTGTCAATTGTTCCCAAATTTAATGATTGTGTGTTAACAGAATTAATATTAAAGATGCTCATGTAACTGCTATTTGAATGTTTGCAACCATTAGGAGAAACATCACACAAGTAAGCAAAATCAGACTTTATTGGATTCATTTTGTAAAAGAAAACATCATCATCCTCATACAAAGCAGACAAATTAAAATTAAAATCAAAATCATTATTCTCAAAATCATAAGGCAGAATGTCTTCAAACTTCTCTTCAACCAGGGCAGCAATCTCCTCCGGAGTCTTCTCTGTAATATCCCAAACTATACCCTAAAAGTTTTGGAATTATTGTTATATTTGGAGTTAATGTATATGTTTAATGGAAGTAAAAAGGGGAAATATTATAAGATGATATATATATAAGGAAATATGGGAATATAAATACCATATAAAAGATATATACATATACATCACATATACATGGGATATAAAGTGGTGTAGGGAAAGTGAGTTATGTATATATTTTTATAATTAATTAATTAATAATTATGGTGATAAGGACAAAAAGAAAAAGAGAAAAGAAAGTCAAAGGTTGGAAGAGAGTGTGTGGTGGAGATTTATTGTTTTTATTATTATTGTTATTATTATTATTATTATTATTATATATATATTTGAAATAAGAATAAGAAGAGAAGAAAAGGAAAAAAAAAACGTGTTCTTCTTCTTCTTCTTCTTTTTGGCCGAGAGAGAGAGAGAGAGAGAGAAGCTAGAGAGAGAAGGAGGTGATTTTGCTTTTATTTACACCAAATACTTAAGGATTTCAAGTGGATAGTAAAGATTTGGCTAAAAATCCAAGTAAGTTCTCTTTCTTGATTTCTTTGGTTTATTTGAAGTTGTATGAAGGTTTGATTGTTGATAATTGAAATTAGGGTTGTATTATTGTAGTATGTTGGAGTATGTTAGATTTAATTAGGTTGGTGTTGGTGATTGAAGAGCAAGAGTTGTGTTTAGTGGAATTTCTTTTCTGTTTTACAATTAGTAAAGGCTGTGACTTGTACGATTTTTAATTAATTATAGAAAAATGTTCTTGAAGTGAATTTTTGATATGTTGTGACTCTATGAGACTAGAATGACTGAAAAATATGTTGATTCGATTTTGGAATGGTTATGATTTTGGAAAGATTATTTTTATTAGACCTGTTCCAGCAGGTACCTTAACTGAGACAGCTCTATTTCGGGATTTTTAATAAAATGTAGAAAAATCATGTTCAATTGAATTTTGGATATGTTGTTGCTTAATGAGTCTAGTATTTGAGAAAAATAATTTGGAACCAAGTTGATTGAATTTAATTTATGGAATTCATAAAGTTTAGAACTGCTGCCAGGATGCAGGGCAATTGGGGCAGTCTGTTTGGGTGAACTATTTGACCAAGATTTTGTGTTCAGTTTGATCTGAAATTTTAAAGGAATGATTTTAAGATGTAAAATTAAGTTCTGTAAAAATTTTAGAGTTTTTAGTCAAGTATATTATTTTATACAAATTTTCAAAATAAGGATAAAATTTAGTCTAAAACCAGAATTTACTATTCATATGGTCATTTTGCTAATATTCCTTTTGGATTAGGTTGTGATGAGGTTGAATTGCCCTAATCTAAGTGTTGAGGATTCTTGGAAGAGTAGGTGTATAGAGTGATGTAAGTTGGTTTTAAGGTAAGTACAAAGTTTATATGATTGCACTTATTTACATGAATTAAGACTTAACACATTTGTTTGTAAATGTGTTAAGTGAATTACTATATTGTCAATATAATTTGATTAAGGTTATGATTGGATGATGTGAAAGATATGAAGATCATTCAAATAGGTAAGTACAATGCAATTTGTTATGATAAATATTGTAATGATGAATTGTGCTAATGTGTTTTGAGAAATGATGAAATGTATTGTAATTGTGGTTGGTAATAATGATTGAAATGAAATAAATAGACATGTTGATTATATGATGATGAATTTAAGATATATGCTCAATATAATTGTTTATGTATACTTGAATGATGAAGTGCTATAACGTGAATTGAAATATGATAAGAGGTGAAGCCATTGAGATTGGCTATGATGAATCAAATGAGATGTGAAGCCATTGTGTTGGCTACGAGAATGTAAATGAATTATAATTGAGGCATGGTTGCCTGTTTTGAAAATGAAATGAATTGAGAAAGAAATGTACAAAGATATAAATGAAAAGAGTTGTGTCTAATATGTTAATTCAACTTTCAGAGTTCTGGATTTGACGGCATGCCTATAACATATGAAATGTAACAGTCTAGCCGGGTTGAGGATCTCCTCAAGTTGTTGAGTTGATGGTCCAAGAGACTGGGTCTGTTACACTATATGAATTATAAATGTGAAATATATGAAAAGTAACAGTCTTGCCGGGTTGAGGATCTTCTCGATTAGTCGGGTGGATGGTCCAAGAGACTGGGTCTGTTACACTATCCATGGATAGAGATATGATATATGTTGCCTACGGGCTTGATTATTGTGATTATGGATCAAAGCAGTAACTCTGAACTTTGAATAACATATTAGTGTTTTGGGCCCGAGTCTGTCTTTATTGTCAATGTGAAATGCAAGTATTGAAATATTGATTGTGAGTATTAATAATGAATTATGCTTGGTGGATTGTGAATAATATAATGTTATTAAGTGTAATAGGAAAATGAATTGTGGTTGATGATAAAGGTTGTCTTTATTGGAAATATGATTTATGATTTATATGATATGTAAATTGTGTATTGCAATAATGAGTGATATGATGTGTAATGTGTGTATTGCAATAATGGTTGGTGTGGTATATATATAATGTAGGGGTATTAATATATTGGTTTTGAGTATTGGTGATGCATTGGGGTTGGTGACAATATTATATATATATATATACATCTTATATGAAATTAGCTAGGATATATTGAAGATAAAGTTAAAAAGAAAAGAAGATATGATAAGAACTAATTATATATTGAATCGATGTATCATTACATATCAATACTTCTATACTATATGTTTATATTTTATATTTGGACTACTAAGCTCTCGGGCTTAGCGCGGGTGTTTATTCGCGCAGGTATTTAGATGGAAGATATGAAGTCTTTTGTTATGCCACAAGAAGAGTAAAGTTTGTCGAGACCAACTAGAGGGTTATGCATACATGTATAAATTTTAATGATGATGTATTTCTGACGAGAGAGTATTTATATGTATAAATGAAGTTTTAATAAAGATAATGACTTTGTAAATGTTATTTAAATTAATGTATTATGGTTTGAACTCTATTATAAATATTTTAAAAGGTAACGAAAAGTGACATCCTTATACTTTATATATTTACTGTATGTATACTAGGCATACGCATAGTACTTATATAGGGTATCAGGGTGTTACAGATAACTTGATGTAGCATATAAATCTAGTAATGTATAATAACTGTATGGTTTTAAATTGAGTTGGATTGTGAATATAGAAGTGTGAATTCTTCTTGCAGGATTGTAGTTGAGGTTATAAGGGTGGATTTTTGGGAGTGTACTTGAGTTGAATTGTGAAACAAAATGTTTTTCAAATATAAGAAAAATCAGTTTTGTCGACACTTGGGACCTAGAATTTTAAGGGAGACTCCGTCAAAATTTTTTTTGAAAAATTTTTATAAGGAACATTAAGTAAGCTGACATAACCAGAGCTCGTATCTTGATGTAGCATTCCTCCTCGGCTTATTATAGGTCGGGAAGGGGTGTTACATTCTCGGCTTTCAGGATAGCTTCCTTCTTCTCTTCTGGATTGGATTCTTTATTGGCTGACAAGGTGAACTCTTTCTTCACTTGCTCCACTAGCTCGACAACATCTGTAAAAATTTAAAAACCCGAGATCAAATTTACCATGAACATTATCGGCTCGGGCTTTCCTTAGATTGGTCCCATGTTTGGAGCTTTGACAAAGATCTCTTCAAGTGGTGGGAAGCTAATCTTCTCACTCTTCTTTTGCTGGACATTGTTGGCTTCATCATATCCCAACCCCTTCTTGGAAGTTTGATTTTTAAAATCTAGCAACTTTGTCAGACTGGCCTTACCCTTTCCAAGACCAGCTCCGGGAAGGTAGTTCATGCTCTTCATCATATTCAAGACTTTGGAGTCAACTACTTCATTATCAAAAATTGCAGCTACTTGGAAACTATTGAGAGGTCTCTCAATCATTAAAGCGTTAACAATCTCATTATCTTCAGCCTCGATGACCACTGTCTCATCTCTATTAGGGAACTTGATCTTTTGATGAAGGAAAGGAACTCCACTGAGAGGATGAAACCATGGATGTCCCAAGAGTAAGGCGAAGGTAACAGGTATGTCCAAAATAACAAATTCAATAATAGATTCAATTGGACCAACCTTGACAGTGGCTTTGAAAGTTCCTTCGGCATGTCTCTTATTGTTGTCATAAGCCTGAATGGTTACTTCAGTCGGGTTTAGATCCCTTGTTGACATGGCTAGTTTTGGCAATATTTTAAGTGGACAAACATTTATGGTGGATCCATCACCAACCATTACACACGGAGTCCTTTTCCCCTTGATTTCTATTTTGATAAAGAGAGGGCAGATGTGATCTCTTCCCTTCTCCAGTAAATCCGCATCTGAGAAAGAAATCATTCCCATATTAACTTCGCTCTTCTCTTGAACATCTTCAATTTTCATTACTCCTCCAATTTTTATGAAGTTGATAAGCTCTTCGGGTGTTGCGGAGGTAGAAATAGGCATGCTAGCTAAGGCTTTGACAATAGTTTCTCGGTGCTTTTTAGAAGTAGCCAATAAGTCCCAAATGCTAACACTTGCTTGGGTTCTTTTCAATTGCTTGAGCACAGTATCATCTTCCTCTTCTTTATTTCCTACTTTAACTTCCTTTCCCTTATTAATTTCTACCTCCTTAGGCGTTGGCCTTGCATAAGGTTTACCAGATCTAGTGTTAATTACTTCATCTTCTTCAGGCTCGGACCATATTGACAACACAAATTGCTACTTCTTTACCCACCATAGCTTGTTTAATTTCGCAAAATACCTCTTTTTCTTTGGTTGCTTCTACACCCACATCTTGGAAATAAGACATGACAAAATCATCATGCAAACCCCCTCCAATCATGAAGGTTGTCGGTTGTGGTATCTTATTGAACTTTGGTAATGGGCTGTCTTTGTTGTTTGGCTTGTTGGGCTCGAGCAGCTTCTCACTATCAATTAGATTTTGCATCTCATGTCTCAACCTCACATATCTATTCATGTCATGCCCTTGCATTTGATGAAACTGACAGAATGCTTTAGTGTCGAAATTAGGTGGGAGAGGGTTAGGTAAAGGACGAGGATTTAAGGGTTGTAACAATCCCTTTCTTTGAAGCTTATTGAGAACCCAAGACATTAGTTTCCCCAATTCTGAAAACTGCCTCCTTGTTCCTTGGTTAGTAGCATTGACACCGACTGCCTTTTGCATGCTTTGGCTACCAGACTGATAGTTTCCTTTCTTATTCCTTCTCATTGAGAAACGATTTTTCTCTCTTTCCCATTCTTTAATTTGTAGACTAGCTTGGAGGAGATCTTTGAAATCAGGGATGAGTGTATGAGACATCCTCTCACGAAGACTAGGCAACACCCCTCTCACAATCATCCTTATTTGATTGGATTAATCTGGCCTTTTCTTGAGCATCGCAGCCTTGTTTCTCCATCTCTTCACATAGTCCACAAAATTATCATTTGGCCTTTGTCTAATGGACTCCACTTCCATTAAGGTAACTTCCATCTCGACATTATACCCATATTGCTGGATGAAGGCCTTGTATAGCAAATCCCAACTCTTTTGTGTTCCATCATCTAAGGTATTGAACCATTTTTGGACAATTGGGTCCAATGAGAGGATAAAGTACCTTAGAGTTTGAGCCTTGGTAGCTCGGGCAGACTGCATAGCAGTGATATACTGCTTTACATGGAGATGAGGATTTTCGGTTCCATCAAACTTGGCAAAAGATGGCATTTTGAACTTGTACGGAACTTCTTCATCTAACTCAAATAATTTTTCAACTTCAGACATTTCTTTGGTTTTCAGTTTCTTCTCAAATTTCTCTTCTAAATCAGCAATCATCTTTTCAACATCAGAAGCTTCAATTTTCTCCAAAGTTGATCTTTCAACAATCTTTGGTTCTTTCTTCTTATCTTGAGGATCTTGGTAGTATTGAGCCCAATCATCATCATCATCAATGATCACCTTTTCATCATCAAAAACCGCTTCACCAATTTTAGTCTTCCCTTTGTCCTTTGGCTTCTTAGTGCTAGCAGATGCTTTGGCATGATTTCCTAAAATTGCAGTCAATTGGTTCTTCATGGTCTCAGCTAGGGCCTCTTTTATTTCTTCCATCTTGGCATTGAGGGCTTCATCCTCCATTCTTTGAATTTGTTCGGGCTCCATTGCTTTTGGTGAAAAAGAGATTTAGTCATTGCTAGATACTTTGTCTCCGGCATATGTTGGATTGTCGTAAGCTTTTGAACTGTCGTAATCCAGGGCTGTGAGCCAGAGAGGACCAATGATATAAGATGCAAATGTATGTATGTATGCATGTATGCACAAACAATCAATAAAGAAAGATAATTAGGACGTTCCTTCCAACCTTATAACATCCACACACGAATGGAGAGTCTCTTTTCCTAGGTATATGGTCAACAAAATACCAACATGGGGTACCTTGTTTTCGAATATTTCCCTCGAACGTTTCAATCATTAGTTGTATTTTCAAAAATGGAAATAAATTTTTGATAATTCCCATTAATTAGGTTTTAATCCATTTATCTATCTAAAGTAGCTTTTATGCTATATTGGATTAAAACTAAATTAAGAGGTTTATTATAAATAGATTTCTCACTTGAAAAAGTAACTAATGAATCATGCCAAAAAGAAGCCCATGATTAATTAACTCTTAGTATAAATTAGGCTCACAATTGATTTTTGGTATTTCTTAATTGACCTAAATATTTTGCAAGCTCTTTGTAAGAAAAGGTTGGATGAAAATAATTTTGTTTCTAAGCCCATTGTAAAAAGATTTTAGGAAAAATTGATTTTGGGCTTAGTGTTTAGGTCATGAGCAAAAGAATTTTTGATTTGTTTTTAGAAAAGTTTTATGTCCAAAGACCAACTTGAAAAGTTTTTAAAATTGTTTTGGTCTTTTGGACTTTAAAGAAAAATTTATTTTAAGCTTACAAATGTACTTAGGTCATACAAACCTAATAATCCATGATTTAAGCTAAGATAAATTAACCATAGCCAAACAACAAGCATTTGGGCTAAAACCTAAGGAAAATAACTAGGCCAATTACATGAGCTTTAGCCTTTGGGTTAAAAAGCTTAGGTTTCCATAGCAAGTATATACCAAATGGTACAAGGCTATGAGTGGTTATGCCATGCTCGATCTCTATACCTTGAGTGAAAGTATGATATCTCTTACATAACACAACATGGGTAACACCGGCATCCTAACTCACGCACACGATGCAATCTAATATGATGCAATGGATAATATCATTATAAGAAAGAATAGAATATTATAAAGACCAATGGAATCAACTTCTCTTATCCCCAGTGGAGTCACCACTGTGAGAGGGGATATTTACCCCCACTCCCGGTGGAATGGTTCTTGCGACTTCGGCACTATTTAGTCTCACAGCCTTAGAGAACACAGACCTAAGTCCGGAGAAAATGGAGTCACCGCCCGGACAGGCCGGGAAAAAGAAAAGGGGTGGATGACTCGATTCCTAAGGAGTCCCCAACCCCATAATAGGTTCAGAAAGTTAGGTACGTGTGGGAATGTGAGAAATGGCCCAGCACCCCCACAATGCCCGGTTCATTGGAACCGGTCTCCTTTACAGGTCTTAATATTATAAAATTCTTAAATATAATAATATTATCCATATTACATGCAACAATTGAAATAAAGCATCATTATATTAAAATCAAAGCAATGTCCAAGCAAAGCAAATAAATGGACACCCATCCGAGGATGGAAACATGTCCTTACATCGTTCATGTCTAAAATAAATAGGACACCCACCAAAAGGTAGAAACATGTCCTTTACATTAGCCCAAAATATAAAAGCAATTTAAATTACATGATATTTAACTAATGAGGTACCCACAAAGTGGAAGCATATCTCTTACACTTTTGGAAATAAAAAAAAACAATAAAAGTAGATAACCATTCATCATAAATAAATCATTCATCATCAATCAAAATATATAATAAACATTCATCCATGATAAATTAAATAAATCAAGTATTGCAATTAAATAGATCAACCACCAAAGCATATAACGAACTACATAATTAAATCTAAAAATAAAGCAAGTAAAGATACAAATTGAGGTTTACTATTTCTATTTAAAGTTCATTAATTAATATTTTAGGGTTTTGGAATCTTAAGATATATTATTTATTTAGGCTACTGTAAATGTTTTGGAAAATTGGAATGGATTAGGATTTCATGAATCAAATTAGGGTTTAGGGGTAACATTATGAAAATAGGGTTTTAGAAAAATTAAAACATTAGGTTTATAATTCTTGGTTACTGGATTGTTGTTTTACATTTACTATATTGAGTTTGAATGTTTATGTTTATAAGATTTTAAGGTTTTAAGGATTATGGTTTAGGAAAACTAGGGTTACGTATTAGTTTTGAGGGAATTGGGTTTTTTAGTGTTTCGAAAAATATATTTGGTTTTTGGAGTTGAAGAAAATAGTTTAGAGTTTTATAAAGTCTTTGTGATTTTTTAGAAACTGTAAGGTAAGTTTAGAGTTTGGATATTTAACAAAACATTTGGAAATTTTGAAAAAGAATTAGAAGAAAACAGTTTAGTGTTTTTAAGAGCTTTTGGAAATAGGAAAAATGATTTAAGGTTTTTGGAAATAAAAGAGTATTTTTTAGGGTTTTTGGAAATAGAAGGAACAATTTAGGGTTTTAAGGAACAAATTGATAAAACATGCTAAGAAAACATTGAAATATTGCATCCATGAGAAATAATATTCATTATTAACATTTTGTTATGGAATGTTGTGCTAAATGAATGAGCCATAGAATTATGGCAAGTGACAAAGATATATATAAATTATGAAAATGTGTGATGTGTATTGTGAAAGTGTACGAGAATCAAATAAATAGCGTAAAAAACGATAGTAATTGAATGAATGATGATATCATGGCATAATGCATTCTAAATAAATCATGAATTATTTTATTTATTATTTATGTGAACCACTAAGCTTTTGAGTTTAACGCGGTTGTGTGAATCACACAGGTTAGTAGATTAATGCTCAAAAGATGTGTTGATTATTGCCAAAAGGAGAATTGAGGTGTTATGAGACCAAATTAGAAGGTGTTGCATTCATGTATTAATTTGATGATCAATATTTTAAGAATATGTATATTTGTAATTAAAGATATGTATAAAGTATATTAATTTTTTATAATGTTATATTTCATTAAAATATTATTTTTAATGTATATATATTATCTTTTATTAACTATTTAGCTATTTGATAGTTGAATGAATGAATTAATTATTGGATTGTAACATGACATTCTTATAGACTATATATGTGTTTTACGCACTTGAGACATGTGTACGATATGTATATAGGATGTAAGGGTGTTACAATTTTTGTATCAGAGCTTAGGTTTTAGATTCTCAGCCTAAGTGGGTTTTTAAAATGAAAGTAAAAATTTTGAAATGTGAAACGAGTGGTAGTACATTCATATGCATTAACACATAGGTTGATCTCGGATGTGGCATTATGTGGAATATGAATTGATGTGTTTGAATTATATGAATTAGATGATAGTGTGGAAAATGAAGTTCAACATGAGAGCAAAATTAGAGAAATAAATGAAATTATAAATTTATAAGTTTGTTTTATTGTTTAAAGAAGTGGAATAATGGATAAGAAATTACGCTTATGAATGTTGTTAGAATTATGTTGCGAGGTTATAAAAGAAAGTGAAATCCTTGCATATGGATAGAAAATATAAATGAAATGATGTTAAATTAAATGAGTTATGATGGTTATAACATATTGCAATATAGATGTGTACAAGCAAGAGATTATAAAGAAAAGAGAAGTGTAATGGAAAGATTGTGGAAGTGAAAAAGTTAGTTTAATTAGAGAATAATGAAACTTGACTTAATGAAATTTTATGTAGGCATATTGAGTGATATTTGGTAAAATTATTATGTGAAATGAATGAATGAAAATTTTGTAAAGTATGGATTGGAAATGAGGTAACAGATGAAAAATTGTGTAAAATTAGTATGTGAATGAATATACATATATATGTGTTATTGATGATAAGGTCGTTGGAACATGTGTTTAGGCTAATGAAAAGCAAGTGAATAAGAGTAAATGTAAGATTTTTTTAATATCACAGGCGTCTAACTATTGGGATATGGTCATGGCATTGAAATTGGAATTGTTTGAGAAAGAATTATAGTGAGGACAATGTTATTTTGTAAGCCACGAGCATGGCCATTAATGTGCCATGGTCATGGGACTTGTTTAGTACATTAATAGACTAGTTTTGTAACCCACGGGCATGGGCCTAAGTTGCCATGGTTTTGGGATCATTTTAATAAGATTAATAATTTTGTTTTGTGATATATGGACAAGATATGTGATTTGAATGAGCATATCTCATGGTCCTAAGTTGAGAATTTGTTTATAACTTTAGAAAATTAAGGAAAGAGTAAAGAACTTGAAAATGTGACGAGTTATAGATAAATGAGAAGAATTGTGAATGTTTGTGGAAAAGAAAAGAATAAGAGGAATAATGTGAAAGAAAATCAATTTTGTAAAGTGAGATAATAAGATGAAAATATGAGGAAGAGTGTGGAGACTAGAAGAAAAGTGATTATTAATAATGTGTGAAGCAATTATGTTCCTAATAGAAAGTGGTGGTGGAAAGTATAAAGTTTTGAAAGTTTTTAGAGTTAAAGAATTTAATATCTTGGAAGTAAGATTATGGTTATGATATTTATAATTATTTAAATGTTAATTAATTTGTTTAAGTGACTTATATTTTTAGAGTCAATAGTTGTGTAAAATATATGACTTAAAAACTGGAGTACTCAATCATTTGTTTATAATAGAAAATGCATGTGAAGTTAAATGGTTATTACATTAGAGAATAACATTGAGTTTTGTAAGTTATGTTCTAAGTTATCTGTAAAAGTATTTATAGTGTTATATGATTAAATTATACAAAATAAGATGATAAAAATAAAGAGAGAATGAAAATATTATTGATAGATAACTGAAGCTTGAATTTATTTGTGTATTTGGAGAGAATTTAATATTATTTATTTGTTTTTGTACGTGAAATTTAAACAAGGAAATTAATATATGTTTTGATAATCAAAGCATGTGTATAGTTGGAGAATGAATAAAAAATAATTGTATGAGATTCATGGATTTTGCAGTTTGAGAAATAAGGCAAGGAGAATGACTTTCTCACGAAAAGCAATGGAGCCCGAACAAATTTAAAGAATGGTGGACGACGCCCTCAATGCTAAAATGGAAGAACTAAAGGAGGCCCTGGTTGAAACCATGATGAACCAATTGGCTGCAATTTTAGGGAGCAATGCCGAAGTATCTGCTAACACCAAGAAGCCGAAGGACAAAGGGAAGGCTAAGGTTGGTGAAGTGGCTTTTGATGATGACAAGGTAGTCATCGATGATGATGATGACTGGGCTCAATACTTCTAAGATCCTTAAGATAAAAAGAAGGAGCCAAAGGTTGTTGAGAAGACAACTTTTGAAAAGACTGAAACTTCTGATGTTGAGAAGATGATTGCTGATTTAGAAAAGAAATTTGAGAAGAAGCTGAAAACCAAAGAGATGTCTGAGATAGACAAACTATTTGAAAAAGATGAGGAGGTCCCTTATAAGTTAAAGATGCCTTTCTTTGCTAGGTACAATGGTACTAGAAACCCTCATCTCCATGTTAAGCAGTACATCACTGCTATGTAGTATGCCCGAGCCACTAAGGCTCAAACTCTAAGATATTTCATGCTCTCATTAGACCCTATTGTCCAAAATTGGTTTAACACCTGAGAGGAAAGTACTCAAAAAGATTAGGACATGTTGTACAAGGCTTTCATTCAGCAATATGGGTACAATGTTAAGTTGGAAATTACCTTAATGGAAGTTGAGTCCATTAGACAAAGGACAAATGAAAATTTTGTGGACTATGTGATAAGGTGGAGGAATAAGGTTGCATTGCTCAAGAAGAGGCTCGATGAATCTTATCCAATAAGGATGATTGTGAGAGGGGAGTTGCCTAGTTTTCATGAAAGGATGTCTCATACACTCATCCAGAATTTCAAAGATCTTCTCCAAGCTGGTCTGCAAATTGAAGAATGGGAAAGGGAGATGAATCGCATTTCTGTAAGAAGGAATGAGAAAGAGAACTACTAGTCTGGCAATCAAATCATGCAAAAAGAAGTTGATGTTAATGTGACTAGTCAATGAAATAAAAGACATTTCTCAGAGTTGGGGAAACCTCTATCTGGGGTTTTCAACAAGCTACAAAATGAGGGACTATTACAACCATTGGCCCCTCGACCTTTGCCAAATTCTTTACCCCCAAAATTTGATAATAAAGCTTTTTGTCAATTTCATCAGACTCAAGGACATGGGACAGATGGATGTGAGGCATGAGATCTAAGATCTAATCGACAGTAGTAAGCTACCTGAGCCAGACAAGCCCAATACCAAGAACATTCCTTTGCCTAAATTTGGAAGAGTGCCTCCACCAGCAACCTTCATGGTAGGAAAAGGATTGGGGGAAGATTTTGTCTTATCCTCTTTTCAAGATGGGAGTATTGAAGATGTGGAATAAGGAGAAATTTTATTCAACAAACTTCCCTTACCTTAGAGTATTGCTCTATTTATTTTCTTTAATATTTAATTGGAACAATTATATTTTTCAAATTATGTTTGTTTGAATAAATTATTTTCATCAAATTTTTCATGGTCTTTGTTCATTATAGTGCTCAACAAATGATAAATTTAACTTGATATTTATAAATTAGTGTATCTATGCATCATGATTCGAATGACTTTACTAGGTGAGGGAATTTCTCTATAGCATTGAGTTGTGTATGCATAGTTAGAGAGGGCCCCTGCATAATAACTTTTTTCTAGATCCTAGTCAGTCTTAGAACATGCTTTGACCAACCTTTGAGGCAAAATTGAACTCTACTTATTTAAGGGAGAGATGATCTAAGCTTTGTTTGGCGAACCAATAACTAGTATCCACCCAATTAAATATCAATCCCTAGTTGTCCCTTTGAGCCTTCATAAGATTTAAACTTTCTCTTTATTTACTTTATAAGCCCGATGACCCACCTTGAGCTATTGTTACACTTTTGACAAGTCTTATGACCACTAAGGTGAAGATGGCAAGAAGATCAAAGAATGGAATGCATAGCGAAGACCGTGAAGATAGTTGATGTTCTCAAGACCATAAGGGTAGTTGAAGTTCACCTAATATCTCCAATCTATTAAGATAACATCAGAGTAACAAATAATTTATCCTTGTTAAAATAGATTTATGCCACTCTACTCATCCATTATTAGAAACCCAAGTTGGTACAAACAAGATAACTCTTTTAGAGCTAGACCCAAAAAAAAAAGAAGAAAAGAAAAGAAGAAGAAAAAAAAGACAAAAGAAAAAAGAAAATAAAATAAAACCCACAACTGTTCACAAATCCAACCGAGTTCTCTTTTACCTAAGGTAGCAAAAGACTTCCATTTGGTTTATAAGGACAATTTCACTTGAATTGTTCCAACCAAACCAAAGATTCAAAATTTGAGAAAAAGGAGAAAGACCATCTAGTTTTTGAAAGTCCTATACTTGACAATCCTATAAAGAAAAACAAAAGAAAAGAAATTGGATACCAAACTTTTTGCAAGGGCAAAGACTGTCTCAATCAAGATCTAGATTAATGCCAAGAAGATGGTAGAACATTCAAAGTTCTATCTTTTCATATTTTCAACTGCCTAAAGTTCCAACAAGAAGTTTGTAGTGTGAGGGTTTGCCCATAGTGTTACAACAGCTTCAACTTACAAATGGCCTTCATATTAACCATCCCTTATAGACCCCATTTCAAGCCTATCAAAGACATGTTGATCTCTCTTGGTAGGTAGAGTCTATTAGTGGAGATAGTTTGAATAAGCATGCATATGAGATAGACAATATTCAAAATCAATGAGATATTTGGTTAAGTAATGTGTATGTGCCTATCTGAAGTTCAACAGTTCTTGCTTTAAATATAAATGATTCTCGAGTTTAGTACAGTAACTAGTATTGTCATGTTATAGATATGTTAAATTTGAAAATTGAGTCCTGTGGTAAATTGACCTTGATTTGGCAAAGCCAACATTTTATTTCAAAATCAAAATTAAAAAAAAATTACGAAGCCCTTAAGTTAAGGGAAGTATGTCGAATCATAGAACCTCGAAGGACACATTGGGCAAAGTAAATGATTATTTGCAAGATTGTAAAGAAGCTACCAATTGACATATTGAATCATAGTTTGAAATGGATGTATCCCTGACTATGCTGCTTGGTCCTCACCATTCATGTTCTCAAAGATAAAAGCCATAAATGTGAAGCCTTCTGTCATTCCAATGCAATACCTGAGCGAGAATCAGGAAGGAGTCAATAACTTCTGCTGATCTCCTCAATCTGTAAGTTGATGGAACCACTATAAGTATTACTCATGCATACATAAGCATATCACACTACATTTTTCTTTATCAAAAGTAAAAAACAATACTCCATGAAGCAACACATGAAGCTGGAAAGGAATCAGGGGGCGTGGAAGGACCATTGCTTGTGAAAGCTCTAGTCATTTTGCAAAAGAAAGAAGAGATGCATGCTTGTTCAAAGAAACTAGACAATATACAAACATCAATTAGAGCCTACATGGGAACAAAATCATTGGAGGCATGGAGAAGATATAAGGGACCACTAAAAAATGGCTGAATTTTTTGCAAAAGTGCAAAAAAATGGAACACTAAAACTATCAAAAGAATGAAGATGCAAAAGACAAAAGATCAGTCCAGCTAGAAGAGCTGAAGCCAATATAGGACAAACATCCAAAGGATGAAGATCCAGTTTAAAGGGTGAAGACCTGATTCCAAGGATGAAGATCTAATTTCGAGGGTGAAGAACCAATTTCCAAGGATGAAGATCCATTTTTAAGGGTGAAGACCTGATGCTGAGGATAAAGATCCACTTTGAAGGGTGAAGACCCGAAGCTTAAAGGATGAAGATCTAATTTTAAGGGTGAATACCCGATTTCCAAGGATGAAGATCCATTTTCAAAGGTGAAGACCTGATGTCGAGGATGAAGATCCACTTTGATGGGTGAAGACCTAAAGTCTAAAGGATGAAGATGCACTTTCAAGGGTGAAGACCCCATTTCCAAGGATGAAGATCCATTTTCAAGGGTGAAGACCCGATGCCAAGGATGAAGATCCACTTTCACGGGTAAAGACTCGATCTCTAATAATGAAGATCCATTTTTAAGGGTGAAGACCTGATGCCAAGGGTGAAGATCCATTTTCAAGGATAAAGATCCGATCTCTAAGGATGAAGATTCATTTTTAAGGGTGAAGACTCGATGCCAAGGATGAAGATCCAAAGTCCAAGGATGAAGATCTATTTTGAGGGTGAAGACCCACAATCCATTAAAGAATGGAACAACTTGAATTCTCAACTGATAAAAGGTTAGTCAAATCCAATTCAATCTTGGGCCATAGTACCCAATTTAATCTCGGGTCTAAGTATCTAATTCAGTCTCTAGTCTAAGTATTCAATCTCGGGTCCAAGTACCCAATCTCGAGTCCAAGTATCCAAATCTTTTTCAGGTCTAAGTGCCCAGTCTCGAATCCAAAACTTTTTTCAGGTCAAGAACCCATCCTAATCATGTTGCTTTTCACTCTCTTCTACTGAAAGTCTTAAATCGTTCAAGCAGGGGGCAAACTGTAAACCATTAATTTTTTACCCAGTCCAGTTCAAAGATTTTAAAACAGTCCAAAATAGTTTTTTGTGGTATTTTAATATTTATTATTTATTGTTTGTAATAAAATTTATTACTTATAACATTTATTTTATTTATTATTTATTTTTATAAAATTTAATAATTATTTTTAATAAAAATAAAAAATATCAAAAAAAGATAAAAAAAATAAAAAAATCGGCGACGGAAGTCGCTAGCGACAAATTGGCTTGGGCCAATTAGCCACAGGTGAATTGGCCACATGCCATTTCACGCACAATTTTTCCTGCACCCAGCAGCAGCTCACCCAGGCCCTTGCACAATTTTCACCGAAACCTTATTTTACTTGGTTTTTAATTTTTTTTAAAATAGTTTTTAATTTACTTAAGATACTAGGTTTTTTTATGTTTTGCCTATAAATACCTCATTAAAAAACACAAAAGGGGTGTGGGGAGGAAGAATTTGGCAGTAAAGTAGAAGAGACGGGAGCAATTTTACAAAACCCTAATTAACAAAAAAAGAGCCACACAGACAAAGAGTAAGAAAGGAGCAACAGAGATGAGAACTAATAATTAAAACAAAAAAAGGGTCAGTAATCGTGATCAAGGCAGTGTCAAGACAATTGCAAATTGCCAAACTTCAACCAAAGAAATAAATTGATTTACACAATAGCAAATACCAACAAACGAAGCTTGATTCAAACTCTTTAAATTCGGTGGAACCAACAAATGAAGTTTTGTTTATTATGTTTAATTCATTTAAATTATAATAGTTACATTATTGTTATCTCATGCATTAATTTAGTAGACATTCAAACAAATCAGTAGCCATATTTACGTTTGATTTATTCATCACAGCAGCAGATATTAAAATCCAAACCCTAATTTAAAATACACAGTGACCATGACATTTTTTGGGGCTCTGCCCCCTTGATCCCCGCCCGTTAACCGGCTAGCGGGACCGCCTTATAGGCTCATCGAAAGGGTCAATATTTATTTGTGTATTATAAGTCTTCGTGTTTAACTTCCTTTATTTTAAGTCCTAATTTAGTTATTAAAATTCTAAAAATCTTAATTTAAGATGTAAACCCTAAATTTATATATTTATTGCTTTATTTAATTTTAGATTTGATTATGTAGTTTATTATATGTTTTGATAATTAATTTATTTAATTTTGATGTTTGGTTTATTTAATTTATCATGGATGAATATTTTTCAATTATTACTTGTTTATTAAAATTATAAGAAGTATGTTTCCATTATTGGGTATCTTATTAATTAATTTTAATGTAATTTAAATTGTTTTTATATTTTGGGATTAATGTAAAAGACACGTTTTCACCTTTTGGTGGGTGTCCTATTTATTTTTAGACATTGGATGATGTAAGAAAATGTTTCTATCCTCAGATGGGTGTCCATTTAATTATTTTGTTTGAACATTGCATTGATTTTAATAAAATGATGTTTTTCTTTTAATTGTTGCATGTAGTATGGATAATATCATTATATTTAAAAATTTTATAATATTAAGACCTAGAAAGGAGGCCGATTCCAATGAACCGGGCATTGTGGAAGTGCTGGCCCATTTCTCACCTTCCCCACACGTACCCAATTTTTTTAATCCATTAGGGGGTTGGGGATTCCTTAGGAATTGAGTCATCCACTCCTTTCTTTTTCCCAGCCCATTCGGGTGGAGAGTCCATTTTTTCGGGTTTACATCCGTGTTCTCTAAGGCCCTGAGCCTAACATTGCTGAAGTTGCAAGAATGATTCCATAGGGAGTGGGGGCGAAAATCCCCGCTCACACTTGTGTGCTTTGGTATCAAGCCACTTCCTATTTAAATTAACTATATTAATCAAATCATAACAAGTCTAGCATTCTGCTCGCCACAATTCCCATTTCAAGGGTAGCAAATTCATATTTTATGAATTTTATCACCCGGATGGCATTGGCGAAATTGGCTGGGCCAATAATTCGTCGCCGATTTTTATTTTTATTTATTAATTAATTTATTATTATTATTATTATTATTATTATTTATTAAAACTTATAAAAAATAAATACTAAAATAAATATTATTTAATTAAAATAACAAAAAAATTATTTTAGACTGTATAAAATATATTGGACCAGACTACGTCAAAAATGAAGGGTCTACAGTTTGCCACCTGCTTGAATGATCTGAGACTTTAGTAAAAGAGAATAAAAAGCAATAAGACTTAATTTTTCTAAGATGATTGAGGTTTTGTGTTCTGGACTCAACGAAAATTTTAGGTTCTGGACCTAAGGGTAATTTTGGGTTTTGGACTTAAAAGAGATTTTGGGTTCTAGACTTAAAAGAGATTTTAGATTCTGGACATAAGGATAATTTGGGTTCTGGACTCGGTTCGAGTTTTGAACTCAAGGATAATTTTATTTTCTGGACCTAAGGGTGATTTTTGGCCCTGGACCTTAACTAAGTTCTGGATTTAAAAGAGATTTTAGGTTCAGGACCTAAGGGTAATTTGAGTTTTGGACCCGAGCTAAGTTCTGGACTTAAAAGAGACTTTAGGTTCTGGACCTAAGGATAATTTGGATTCTGGACCTGAGCTATGTTCTGGACTTAGGAGGAGATTTTAGATTCTAGACCTAAGGATAATTTGGGTTTTGGACCCGAGCTAAGTTCTGGACTTAGGATAGATTTTAGGTTTTGGACCTAAGGATAATTTCGGTTCTAGACCCAAGCTAAGTTTAGGACTTAAAAGAGACTTTAGGTTCTGGACCTAAGGATAATTCGGGTTCTGGACCCGAGCTAAGTTATGGACTTAAGAGGAGATTTTAGATTCTGGACCTAAGGATATTGGGTTCTGAACCCGAGCTAATGGAGATTTAATTGTAACACCCCTATATCCCGTATACGTACCAAGCATGCTTATACGATCGTAATATACGTATACTAAATATAGAAAATGCCACAGTTTAAAAATTTTACAACATATATCTTTATAAATAAGTGAAACCAATCTTAAACATTCAAAAGAAATCCAAAAGACACCATATATAAAAACATTTATTAACTAGCAGCGGAAGTTATTACAAATATTTGCAAATACAAATATGTTATAAATCAAAGTTTACAAAGCATAGAATATATACATGATTGGCAGCTCTACTCTGATCTTTAAATTCCAAAAATAAATCCTTCAATGCCTAGTCTCACTTGGTCTCGAGGAGCTCTCAGGTTCAACTCTGTCACCTGCGCGATCAAACACTATCGCGCTAAGCCAACGGCTTAGTAGCACAAATATAATACTACTTTGTTCGATGCAATGCCAATGTCAAAATCAATCTCAAACATCATTCAAAAGAATATCACATTTCAACATCATACTTTGTTCAATGTCATAACAACATTTATATTATATCTTCATAGTTCCATTAATTTCACCATTCAAGAATCACATTAAATACAAAGACAAGCATGGGCCCGAAAACACTAATATGCCATTCAACTTTCAGAGTTAATGTTTTGGTTTAATTATCACATTTATCATTATCATTATCCCAACTAGGCTTCAAGGATTTAGGTTCAACCAAGCTTCAAGGGGAACAAAGCATGCTAAGTATCAACCCAACTTGGCTTCAAGAACCAAAGCCAACCTAGCTTCAAGGGTTGTAACATCTCAATTAGGCTTCAAGGACTAGACCCAACCAAGCTTCAAGGGGAGTAAAACATGTTAAACTTCAACCCAACTTGGCTTCAAGGATCAAGCCCAACCTAACTTCAAGAGATTGTTACTATTAGGCATGCCACCAACAACAAAACTCTGAAAATGAATAACATATTAGACACACAATTCATTTATTATTTCATCATCAACTTCATTCTCTAATTTCATCATTATTTAGGCAAACATGCCTCACTTAACTCAATTGAAGCATCATAGCCAATCACAATGGCTTCACATCTCATTTGAATCACCATAGCCAATCACAATGGCTTCACCTCTCATTATATCTCAAATCACATTTCATATTTCATCATTGATGTATACCTAACAATTTACATTATTCATAGATTTAGAATCTTCCACATACATTTGTTTGGATCATTTTTGTTTTAAGTGTGTTTAAAATGTTTATTTTTATGCTTAGGTGCAAAAAGACCCTTGGAAGATCAAAACAATTCAAGAAGAGAAAAGAACAAAGATCAGTAGCTAACACACTGAAGGGACACGGCCAAGCTTGTGGCCATGTCTCCCAACACAAGCACCAACACGGCCAGGTTGCTTCAGCTTGGCCTTGTCACACTCAAATCCAAAGATGAAAATAAATGATGAAATCAGGCAGTAGACGACACAGGCAAGGGACACGGCCAAGCCAGTGGCCGTGTCTCTCCAAATTGATCCAACACGGCCAACACTCCCTTAACTTGGCCATGTCTCCTATCGTCTTGGCCGTGTCTCTCATGGCTAAAGGTTTTAAACAAGGCCAAATCTCCTTTGGTTGAATTAAATCACATTATACACAACATAACATTATTCAAATGGACATAATCAACATCATTAACACTTATTTTACATGCTCATCACAATATTCACATTACTAATATACATTAACAATACATTTGATTCCTTAACACATTTGCAAACAAGTGTATGCTAAGTTTAAACATCATATGCATATATGCAACAATATGGTTTGTACTTACCTTAAGCACCACTTATACAACTCTAAACACTTTCTTTTTCCAAGAATTCTTCAAATTAGGGCAAAACCTTCTTCCAAAACCTAATCCCAAATGATACAATACAATTTATCACTTACCACTTCAAAACCCTAAAACCAACATATAACAATCAACACAAACCCTAAACACAAATATAACACCATCTCTTCCAACCAACTTACTCTTTTCTTCAATCCATCCTTAAAATCCATAATCAATTTAATCAAACACTCTTAAACATCTCACAATCAATCAACACACCCTTAAATAATCTATCAAACTCACACACAACTACAAATAAGCAAAGAAATCAAAAGAGGACTTACCAAAATAATGAAATTTCTTGAATCACCAACTTAATCACTTAGATCTTCCTTTAATTGGAGCTTAGAACATCCAAAATCCTCTCTTGGTCTCTTGCTTTCTCTTCTCTTTGGAGGAGCCGGCCACACCCATGGAAAAGAAGAAAAGATGATGAAGAAACAAAGTCAACTTCTCTTTAAATCTCCACCAAGTGTTCCAAAAGACAATTACCAACATACCCTCTTCTCACTTGTTCTAGCTTTCTTCTTAATCAAGTGTCCTTTATAGTAATTTCACACATAACAAATTAAAATATCTTCTTCCCTTGACCACTCACTTTGACTTATGTATATGTTATTTATACTTCCATATATACAACATATACACTTTCTTTTCTCTTGCAAATTAACATATACATTCAATCCAATTTAAAACAGCAACAATATTCAAAACTTCTAAGGCATACATTGGGATATTACAATTCTCCCCCTCTAAAAAGAAATTTCATCCTTGAAATTACCTAATATCATGTCTGAAACAACTGAGGATATTGATCTCGCATTGCTTGTTCGCTCTCCCAAGTTGCCTCTTCTCTTCCATGATTCTTCCATAGAACTTTCACCAATGGCACCTTTTTATTCCTCAACTCTTTCACTTCATGTGCCAAAATAGCAATTGGTTCTTCTTCAATTGTTAAATCTGGACTCACTTCGATAGATTCAATTGGAAAAATATGAGATGGATCCGACCTGTACCTCCTCAACATAGAAACATGGAATACATTATGAATCCTATCCAACTCAGGTGGCAAAGCAAGCCTATAAGCAACTGGTCCAATTCTCTCCAAAACTTCATATGGTCCAGTAAAATGAGGACTCAGCTTCCCTTTCTGACTAAATCTCAAAATCTTTTTCCAAGGAGACACTTTCAAAAATACTTTATCTCCAACATCAAATTCTATGTCTCTCCTCTTTAAATCTGCATAAGACTTCTGTCGGTCTGAAGCTGCTTTCAACCTGTCTCGAATCAATTTCACTTTCTCTTCAGTTTCTTTAACCAAATCAGGACCAATTAACCTACCTTCTCCAAGTTCATTCCAACATAGAGGTGTCCTACACCATCTACCATACAATGCTTCGAATGGTGCCATACCAATGCTGGATTGATGACTGTTATTGTAAGCAAATTCCAAAAGTGGCAAAAATCTATCCCAACCTCTAGAGAAATCAATGACACAGCTTCTCAACATGTCTTCGATAATCTGTATCACTCTCTCTGACTGCCCATCTGTCTGTGGATGAAAAGTAGTGCTGAAGTGCAGTCGAGAACCCAAAGCACCATGTAAACTCTTCCAAAACCTTGAAGTAAACCGGGGATCTCGATCAGACACTAGAGAAATTGGGACACCATGCAACTTCACAATCTCATGAATATACAGCTCAGCTAACCTCTCCAGAGAATAATCCATCCGAACCGGAAGAAAATGAGCAGTCTTAGTCAACCTATCAACAATCACCCAAATAGCATCATCCTTCCTTTGTGTCAATGGTAGACCAGACACAAAATCCATTGTCACTCTTTCCCACTTCCATTCAGGCACTGACAAAGGTTGAAGTAATCCTGTTGGAACTTGATGCTCAGCTTTTACCCTCTGACATGTGAGACATTTGGATACAAACTCCGCTATGTCTCTCTTCATACCGGACCACCAGTAATACTGTTTCAAATCATGATACATCTTTGTATTGCCCGGATGTATAGCAAATACTGACTGATGTGCTTCTTCTAAAATAATCCTTCTCAAATTAGTATCATCAGGTACACACAATCTATTCTTAAACCAAAGACTCCCATCACTTCTCACAATAAAATCTTGACTCTTTTCATTCTGGAAATCTGAAACAATCTTTTGAATCTTTTCATCAGCCAATTGAGCCTCTTTAATCTGATCCAACAATACTGGCTTCAATTGCAACTGTGCCAACAATGCACCATTATGACAAGATACAAAACTAGCATGCAACGCTCTCAACTCAACAAGCAACGAGAGCGAATAAACAGTCAAACCTGCTAAAGACTTCCGACTCAAGGCATCAGCAACAACATTTGCCTTACCAGGATGATAGTCAATCAAGCAGTCGTAGTCTTTGATCAACTCCAACCATCGTCTTTGTCGAAGATTCAGCTCTTTCTGAACACCCAAATATTTCAAACTTTTATGATCTGTATAGATAAAACATTTCTCCCCATATAAGTAATGTCGCCAAATCTTCAAAGCAAACACTATAGCTGCCAATTCTAAATCATGGGTCGGATAATTGAGCTCATGCGGTTTCAACTGTCGAGAAGCATAAGCTATAACTTTACCTTCTTGCATCAAAACACAACCCAAACCATTATGTGAAGCATCACTATAAATCACATATGGTTTATCTTCCACAGGTAAAGTAAGAACAGGTGCTTGAGTCAACATCTCTTTCAACTGTTCGAAGCTAGCCTGACACTGATCCGTCCACATAAATCTAACTCCCTTCCGAAGCAATCTGGTGAGTGGAGTAGCTATCAAAGAAAAACCTTTCTCAAATCGTCGGTAATAGCTTGCCAAACCCAGAAAACTTCTAACTTCAGTCACAGATTTTGGTGCACTCCAATTCAAAATAGCTTCAACTTTACTCGAATCAACTCTAATACCCTCTGCTGAAACTATATGACCGAGAAAAGTTACTTGGTCAAGCTAAAACTCGCACTTCGACAGCTTAGTAAACAATTGCTTCTCTCTCAAGATTTGTAGCACAATCCGCAGATGCTTATCATGTTCCTCCTTTTTACACGAATACACCAGAATATCATCAATAAAAACTACCACAAACTGATCCAGATAGGGCCTAAACACCCTATTCATCAAGTCCATAAAAGCTGCAGGTGCATTCGTCAAACCAAAAGGCATAACTAAAAACTCGTAATGCCCATACCTTGTACAAAAAGTTGTCTTAGGAACATCTTCAGCTCTGACCCTCAACTGATGGTACCATGATCTCAAATCAATCTTGGAAAACACTGCTGCACCCCTCAATTGATCAAAGAGATCATCAATTCTAGGCAACGAATATTTATTCTTAATAGTCACTTTGTTCAATTGCCTATAATCAATGCATGGTCTCATGGTACCATCCTTCTTCTTCACAAACAAAATAGGAGATCCCCAAGGAGAAACACTGGGGCGAATAAACCCTTTATCCAACAACTCTTGTAACTGCACTTTCAACTCTCTCAATTCAGCTGGTGCCATTCGATAAGGAGTGATAGAGATGGGAGTGGTACCAGGCAATAGTTCGATACCAAACTCCACCTCTCTCTCAGGGGGTAACCCTGGCAACTCCTCAGGAAACACATCCGGAAAATCTGCAACTGTGGTGATACTATCCAGTTGAGAAGCCCCTACTCTAGTATCCACAACATGAGCAAGGTAAGCATCACACCCTTTTCTAATCAACCTCCTAGCTGCAACAGCTGAAACAAACAAAGATGCTAACTGTCCTTGCTCACTAGATACCATTACATCTCTACCATCACTAGTTTTCAAGGTGACACACTTCTTTTGACAATCTACCACAGCTCCATGTCTAGATAACCAGTCCATGCCTAGGATCAAATCATATTTCTTAAAAGGCATTTCAATTAAATCTCCAGGAAACTCCTCACCTTGCACCACTATTGCACTATCTCGGAGCACATTGCTAACAATCACACTATGCCCTAAAGGATTTGTCACCAATACATCAAATCCTAGGGATTCAGCATGCAATTCAGACACAAGCAAAATAGATGCACTAATATATGAATGTGTAGATCCTGGATCAATCAAAGCAAGTACCGAAATACCAAATAAAGAGAAAGTACCCGCTATAACTGCTGAAGCATCTGCCTGCCTCTGCATCACATATATCCTCTAAGAAGATCCAGCCTCCTCTGGTCAACTCTCCCTGGATGTAGAACCTCCTCTAGGACTGAACCCATATCTGCCTCCTCTACTGACATTTCTGCCTCCTCGACCTCCCCTCACACTAGATCGAGAAGCTGCAGAATCACCCAACATCTACTCCTGCCTCTCAGGACAATCTCTAACAAAATGAACAGGTGATCCACATCTAAAGCATAGCCCTGCTACACCAGTCTTCCAACAAGTACCACCATGTGGCCTACCACAATGAATACATATGGGTAAAGTGGATCTCTGAATTACTGGGGTCGGAGCACTCGCCACTGAAACTGTAGGTCTCAATCTCTGCCTCTGAAACTGTACTGACCTATCAGCTGGCCTCTGACTCCTACTAACCCGAGGAACAAAACTTCCTTTACCTCTTTTCACAGATGAAGACCCTGCTTCAAACTGGGGTCTTCTAACCCTGATATCTTCCCCAGAAACAACTGCTGCAATGCCCTGAGCTCGCTCCACACTTGGAGCTGCTGCAACAAGCTGGGAAAAATCATGATATCTAGATCCAACCACAAGACACATGATAGAGGGCCTCAATCCCTCCTCAAATCTCCTACACCTATCAATCTCATCAGATATAATACCCCCAGCATAATGGCTCAACCGGATAAACTCAACCTCATATTCTGTTACGGTCCGGTTGTCTTGCTTCAAACTCAAAACTCCATTTTCTTCACATCTTTGTACTCCCTCGGAGTATACTTCAATTCAAACTCTCTTAGAAAATCAGCATAGGACAATGTGGGTGGATCATCCATAGCATGGGGCACTGTCTTCCACCAGTCATATGCATCCTTCTGCAACAATGATCTTGCATAATCAAATTTTTCTTCTGGAGTGGCTTGCAACTGAATGAATATTCTCTGTATTTTATCTAGCCACTGCTCCGCTACAGCTGGATCAATAGTACCCAGAAAATCTTCTGCTCCATACTTCCTTAATTTATCGTAATGTCTCACTGATACCAAAGGCTGTGGGGGTGGTGGCGGTGGTTGCACAGGTGCTTGCCTCAATATCTCTACCACCTGCCTAAGCCAAACTAGAGGAACCTCCTCACCAGCTGGTCTCCCTGACACCGAAGCAGGTACCTCCCCAGCACTATCCACTCTAGCTCCATCTCTAACCTCATCAGGAGCTATACTTTCAGTACTACGCTCAACAGATTGAAGTAAGTGAGAATCCATCACAACCTATATCTGCAAACACAGCATAATCATCTAATTAAAGATCAGAGACTGCCAATACCAAACATGTATGCTATTCAAAAACTAACTTTTTAAAATCAAAACATTCTTTTCCTTACACTTGACTTAGGTTGAGAATCTCAAAACTAGGCTCTGATACCAAAACAATTGTAACACCCCTATATCCCGTATACGTACCAAGCATGCTTATACGATCGTAATATACATATACTGAATATAGAAAATGCCACAGTTTAAAAATTTTACAACATATATCTTTATAAATAAGTGAAACCAATCTTAAACATTTAAAAGAAATCCAAAAGACACCATATATAAAAACGTTTATTAACTAGCAGCGGAAGTTATTACAAATATTTGCAAATACAAATATGTTATAAATCAAAGTTTACAAAACATAGAATATATACATGATTGGCAGCTCTTCTCTGATCTTTAAATTCCAAAAATAAATCCTTCAATGCCTAGTCTCACATGGTCTCGAGGAGCTCTCAGGTTCAACTCTGTCACCTGCGCGATCAAACACTATCGCGCTAAGCCAACGGCTTATTAGCACAAATATAATACCACTTTGTTCGATGCAATGCCAATGTCAAAATCAATCTCAAACATCATGCAAAAGAATATCACATTTCAACATCATACTTTTTTCAATGTCATAACAACATTTATATTATATCTTCATAGTTCCATTAATTTCACCATTCAAGAATCACATTAAATACAAAGACAAGCATGGGCCCGAAAACACTAATATGCCATTCAACTTTCAGAGTTAATGTTTTGGTTTAATTATCACATTTATCATTATCATTATCCCAACTAGGCTTCAAGGATTTAGGTTCAACCAAGCTTCAAGGGGAATAAAGCATGATAAGTATCAACCCAACTTGGCTCCAAGAACCAAACCCAACCTAGCTTCAAGGGTTGTAACATCTCAATTAGGCTTCAAGGACTAGACCCAACCAAGCTTCAAGGGGAGTAAAACATGTTAAACTTCAACCCAACTTGTCTTCAAGGATCAAGCCCAACCTAACTTCAAGAGATTGTTACTATTAGGAATGCCACCAACAACAAAACTATGAAAATGAATAACATATTAGACACACAATTCATTTATTATTTCATCATCAACTTCATTCTCTAATCTCATCATTATTTAGGCAAACATGCCTCACTTAACTCAATTGAAGTATCATAGCCAATCACAATGGCTTCACATCTCATTTGAATCACCATAGCCAATCACAATGGCTTCACCTCTCATTATATCTCAAATCACATTTCATATTTCATCATTGATGTATACCTAACAATTTACATTATTCATAGATTTAGAATCTTCCACATACATTTGTTTGGATCATTTTTGTTTTAAGTGTGTTTAAAATGTTTATTTTTATGCTTAGGTGCAAAAAGACCCTTGGAAGATCAAAACAATTCAAGAAGAGAAAAGAACAAAGATCAGTAGCTAACACACTCAAGGGACACGGCCAAGCTTTGTGGCCGTGTCTCCCAACACAAGCACCAACACGGCCAGGTTGCTTCAGCTTGGCCGTGTCACACTTAAATCCAAAGAAAAAAAAATGAATGATGAAATCAGGCAGTAGAGGACACAGGCAAGGGACACGGCCAAGCCAGTGGCCGTGTCTCTCCAAATTGATCCAACACGGCCAAGACTCCCTTAACTTGGTCGTGTCTCCTATCATCTTGGCCGTGTCTGTCATGGCTAAAGGTTTTAAACAAGGCCAAATCTCCTTTGGTTGAATTAAATCACATTATACACAACATAACATTATTCAAATGGACATAATCAACATCATTAACACTTATTTTACATGCTCATCACAATATTCACATTACTAATATACATTAACAATATATTTGATTCCTTAACACATTTGCAAATAAGTGTATGCTAAGTTTAAACATCATATGCATATATGCAACAATATGGTTTGTACTTACCTTAAGCACCACTTATACAACTCTAAACACTTTCTTTTTCCAAGAATTCTTCAAATTAGGGCAAAACCTTCTTCCAAAACCTAATCCAAAATGATAAAATACAATTTATCACTTACCACTTCAAAACCCTAAAACCAACATATAACAATCAACACAAACCCTAAACACAAATATAACACCATCTCTTCCAACCAACTTACTCTTTTCTTCAATCCATCCTTAAAATCCATAATCAATTTAATCAAACACTCTTAAACATCTCACAATCAATCAACACACCCTTAAATAATCTATCAAACTCACACACAACTACAGATAAGCAAAGAAATCAAAAGAGGACTTACCAAAATAATGAAATTTCTTGAATCACCAACTTGATCACTTAGATCTTCCTTCAATTGGAGCTTAGAACATCCAAAATCCTCTCTTGGTCTCTTGCTTTCTCTTGTCTTTGGAGGAGCCGGCCACACCCATGGAAAAGAAGAAAAGATGATGAAGAAACAAAGTCAACTTCTCTTTAAATCTCCACTAAGTGTTCCAAAAGACAATTACCAACATACCCTCTTCTCACTTGTTCTAGCTTTCTTCTTAATCAAGTGTCCTTTATAGTAATTTCACACATAACAAATTAAAATATCTTCTTCCCTTGACCACTCACTTTGACTTATGTATATGTTATTTATACTTCCATATATACAACATATACACTTTCTTTTCTCTTGCAAATTAACATATACATTCAATCCAATTTAAAACAACAACAATATTCAAAACTTCTAAGGCATACATTGGGATATTACATTAAATATCTGCAAAAAAAAAATTATAGTGAGTAGCATATAAATTTTGTTTACAAAAAATTTAGCTAATTTTTATGCACATCTCCTTGCCCCCTGCGTGTAAAAATATTTTTAATAGTGCAAAAAATATTTATATGCACGCAAGTATTTGAATGATTAAATTGAATTATTGAATATACTGTTTATTTACTGTGTAGTCACTGTTTATGCACTATTTACTATTTATAAATAGTAACCTACTATTTATAAGTAGTATTCTACTATTGTAAATAGTAACCTACTATTTATAAGTAGTAATTTACTATTTTAAATAGTAACCTATTATTCATCAATAGTAAAAATTACTTTTTGAGTTTTGTTTTTTCTTTACCGTTCCTCTATATAAACAAACGATTTCTTCATTTCATTCACAGCAATATCATTAATTTTGTTCATTCATTACTATAATTCTTTCAAATTTAGCATATAGTTTTGAGAAAAAAATGCATGCTTCAAGATCATGAACTCATTCTAATGCTGAGTTATTGGAGATTATTCGGCATCATGAAGATGAAAATATAGTTCTATTAGCCAAGATACCGCTTCATCGTAGTTCAAATCAAAAGAGCACTGTAATTTTTTTTCTTCTTTTCTTTTCTTTTTTCTTAATTTTTCTGTTATTTTTCTTTTTTATTATTTTTAATTTTTTTAGTTTTCTTTATTTTTTATTTATATTTTTTCTATTTTTTAGAAAATTTAGAAAAATATATTAATTTAAGTAGATAGAATAATGATATACTTACCTTGTGTTAACTTACCTGGCTCCATGTTAGCGTGATCGTTGCGTTGCTCGGGCCGGAGGATGTATCTACAAAGCCTGACAATGGTATGATGTAGCGCCTTCTCGTGTAAGGCAGATTATCCGAAACTATTTGGAAAGTTTAGAGTTTGGATATTTAACAAAACATTTGGAAATTTTGGAAAAGAATTAGAATAAAACAATTTAGGGCTTTTAAAAGCTTTTAGAAATAGAAAAAACGATATAAGGTTTTTTGGAAACAAAAGAGTATTTTTTAGGGTTTTTGGAAATAGAAGGAACAATTTAGGGTTCTAAGATTTTTGGAATCAAAAGAAATAATTTATTAGTTTTCAATGATTAAAGCTACTGTAAGAAAATAAAAAGGAAATTAGAGATTTAAACCTTCGTTCGTTGGTTCAACCAAAAATTGCTTCTTGGTTGAACAAGGACAAAGGCAAAGTTGTTGCCTTTGATTGCTTGATTGCTTGCTTGTTTCTCTCAAATCTGAAACCCTAAGTTCAAAGTTCTAGTCCTCAGTTTTTTTTTCTCCAAAAGTTTCCGCCAAGTCCGATCCTCTTTTCTCCCTTTTTTTCTCTATTTTTAATGTTATTTATAGGAAATTTATATGATTAATCCTAATTGTTTAAGAAAACTAAAATTCCTTACGAAAAGAAATCAAAACCAAATAGAATTTGGTTTTGAAAAAAATTACGTTGAAAAATTTCGCTGGCTAAATTTGCGACGGGCTGCAAGGAATTGGGAGAAACTGCGTGGAAAATTTGCACGCTACGGGCTGCCAGGCCATTTCGACCAATGACTTTCGGCGATAAAAAATTTCGTCACCGATTTTTATTTTTATTTTTTATTTTAATTATTATTATAATTTTTAAAAATTATAAAAAATAAATACTAAAAAATATTATTTAATTAAGATAACACAAAAATTATTTTGGACTAAATAAAATATATTGGACCGGACTGGGTCAAAAATTAAGGGTCTACAGTTTGCTCCCTACTTGAACGATCTCAGAGTTTAGTAAAAGAGAGTGAAAAGCAATAAGACTTAATTTTTCTAAGATGGTTGAGGTTTTGGGTTCTGGACCTGTTTTGAGTTCTGGACTCAAAGAATAATTTTATGTTCTGAACCTAAGGGTAATTTTGGGTTCTGAATCCGGGCTAAGTTCTAGACTTAAAAGAGATTTTAGGTTCTGGACGTAAAAATAATTTGGGTTATAGACCCGATATATGTTCTGGACTTAAGAGAGATTTTAGGTTCTGGACCTAAGGATAATTTGGGTTCTGGACTCGAGCTATGTTCTGGACTTAGAAGAGATTTTAGTTTCTGGACCTAAGGATAATTTGGATTTTGGACCCGAGCTAAGTTCTGGACTTAGAAGAGATTTTAGGTTCTGGACCTAAGGATAATTTGGATTCTGGACCCGATCTAATAGAGATTTAATTATCTGCAAAAAATAATTATAGTTAGTAGCATATAAATTTTGTTTGCAAAAAAAATCTAGCTAATTTAGCTAATTTTTATGCACATATTTTCTCCTTGCCCCCTGCGTGTAAAAATATTTTAATAGTGTAAAAAATATTTATATATACGCAAGTATTTTAATGATTAAATTGAATAATTGAGTTTGCTATTTATTTACTGTGTAGTCACTGTTCATGTACTATTTACTATTCGTAAATAGTAACCTACTATTTGTAAATAGTAATTTACTATTTATCAATAGTAAATTACTAGTTATCAACAGTAAAATTTACTATTTATTAATTGTAAAATTTACTTTTTGAATTTTTTTTCCTTTGTGGTTCCTCTATATAAACCAATGAATTTCTTTATTTCTTTCACAGTAAATTTTCATTCCTTTCGTTAATAGTTATAATTCTCTCAAATTTAGCATACAGTTTTTTTTAAAAAATACGTTCTTCAAGATTAGGAACTCATTCTAATGCTGAGTTATTGGAGTTTATTCGGCGTCATGAAGATGGAAATATAGGTCTACTAGCCGGGATGCCGCTTCATCGTAATTCAAATCAAAAGAGCCAAGTGATTATTTTTTTCTTCTTTTCTTTTTTTAATTTTTTTGTTATTATTTTTTCTTTTTGATTTTTGATTTGATTTTTGTTATTATTATTATGTTTGTCTTTATTTTTTTTTATTTTTTTATATTTTTATATATTTTTTAGAAAATTTAGGAAAAATATATTAATTTAAGCAGAATGAATAATATGTACTTACCTGGTATTAACTTACTTGGCTCCTTGTTAGCGTGATCGTTGTGTTGTTTGGGCCAGAGGGTGTATCTACAAAGTCCAACAATGGTATGATGTAGCACCTTCTCTGGTAAGGCAGATTATCCGAGATTACGGCTTTGAGAGTGTAGACCCTTAATTTTTTACCCAATCCAGTCCAATATGTTTTATTTAGTCTAAAATGATTTTTGTTGTCTAATTGGTCCAAAATATTTTTGTTAAATAATTTTTGCTTTAGTATCTAATTTTTATTAATAAAAAATAAAAATAAAAATAAAAATCAGAGTGGGAAAAATCGGCAGCAAAAAATCATGGGCATGGGCCCATGGGCATTTCGCCCGCAGGAAATTCCTGCGGACGAAATCACTGTGCTATTTAGCATGCAGAAATTTTCTGCCTGTGAAATAGCTTACGGGCTCACTCCACGTGCACTGCCGTAGCCAGCTGCAGCAGATTTTTTTGCCAGCGCAGTTTTTTCGCAGCAGTTTTTTTTCGGCAGCGCAAATTTTTCGACGCAAATTTTTCTAAACCTAATCCAATTAGGTTTTGGTTTCTTTTTTTTTATTAATATTACTTACCTTAACTAATTAGGAATAAACAACCTCAAACCACTATAAATAAGGACCAAAGGCAATTAATTTATGGGAGGCAAAAATCGAAGAGTAGTTTGAAAATTTTGAAACCAAATCAAAGAAGGAAAAGAAGAAATTCAATTCAACTCTTTTCTGGAACAGCAGCAGCACGGTTTAGAGGATTCAAAGGCAAGAAAAGGCTTGTCTTTGGAGTTAGTTCATCTAAGAGGAATTGTTTTTGGAGAAATCATCAAAAGAAGGTATGTGTTAATTAATTTTCTTTAATTGTTTTCTTTACACAGTAGCAAATTTATGAAATCAAAATTAAAAACCTTTGAACTTTAATTTAGTTTTTCTAAAGCAAAAAAAAAAACCTTATTTCGTTGGTTTATCTTCCAAAAAGGCTTAAAATTGTTATTTTTTCTTCTTAAAAACCTTAAAACTCTAATTGAACATATTCTTCAACAAAACCAAAATCAAATTTTGTTTCTTTCAAAACTTTAAACTTGGTACTTTTTCATTCAAAAAGCCTTAAAAAACATCTTTTCTACTTATAAAACTTTAATTTATTACTTTAAATTCATAAAATTCCATAAAATATCAAATTATTGATTTCCAAATTCCTAAAAATTATTCACCACCATTGACCCTACTTCCAAAATATCAAATCCAAATTCAACTTCCAAAATTCAAAATTATGAACACTAACCCTTTTAAAACCTTAAACCCTAATTTTTATGAACCCTAATCCTTTTAAAACATTAAAAAACATAAAAACTTAAAAACTTAAATTTTACACAGTAGCTTAGGAACCCAATAACCAAAAATCACAAATTAAAGTATTTTTTAAAGTGTTTAAAACCCTAGTTTCATGATATCATCATTCAAACCTTAATTTTGGTAAATCAAAGAGTCTTACCAACCCTTTAAAACATAAAACCCTAATTTATTTTAATTCCATAAAAAGTCACAGTAGCCATAATTGGACTTTTATTTGCTTTATTCAATTCCATACTTGATTGTGCTTTGATTTATTTAATTTCAATACTTGATTTATTTAATTTATCATGGGTGGATGTTTATTTTATATTTTGATTAATAGCTTTGATGAATGATTTATTTATGATGAATGATTATTTACTTTTATCAATTTATTTAGATTTCCAAATGTTGTAAGAGGTATGTTTCCACTTGGTGGGTACCTCATTAGTTAAATATCATGTAATTTAATTTGCTTTTCTATTTTAGAACCAATGTAAAGGGCATGTTTCTACCTTTCGGTGGGTGTCCTATTTAGGCATGTGATGTAAGGACAAGTTTCCATCCTTGGATGGGTGTCCATTTATTTATTTTGTTTGGACATTGCTTTGATTTTAATATAATGATGCTTTCTTTTAATTATTGTGTGTAATATGGATAATGTTATTATATTTATGAATTTTATAATATTAAGACCTGTAAAGGAGGCTGGTTCCAATGAACCGGGCGTTGTGGGGGTGCTGGGCCATTTCTCACCTTCCCCACATGTACCCAACTTTTCGAACCCATTAGGGGGTTGGGGATTCCTTAGGAATCGAGTCATCCACCCCTTTCTTTTTCCCGGACCGTCCGGGTGGTGAGTCCATTTTCTCTGAGGCCCCGAGCCTAAACAATGCCGAAGTCGCAAGAACCATTCCACTGGGAGTAGGGGCGAAAATCCCCACTCACAGAGAGCTTCATCTTACAATTACCGTCCGAGGAGTATCTGATAGACCAGAGTGTAGTCCAGGCGCTTGCAGAACGATGGTTGGACACAACTTATACTTTTCACTTGCCCATTGGAGAGATGACAATTGGTCCGTCGATTTTGCTGCTATAACCGACATTGGGTATGATGGTGTTCTGGTTCCTCTTACCAATGATATTTTGACATTTGAAGAAATTCAATAATTAATTGGTATGGAACCATCATATAAAGGGCCTTTTAAGATAAAAATCGAGCGAATTCATAGTTATTGGATGAACTATAAAGGACGGGTTCACAAAGACATGGCCCAACAGTATGCTCGAGGATTTTTGTTATATTTGCTTGGGTCGACCATCTTAGGCAGCACTGAATCTGCCATCCATTTGTCAGTGTTGAGGGCCCTTTCTTATTTTAGGACGGTACCACTTTATGGCTGGGGTGAAGCTGGTCTTGCTTGTCTTTACCATGGTCTTGATAAAATTTGCCGAAATAAGAAGTCTTTTGTCGGCTTTATGGCGGTTGTCGAGGTACTCTTCTTCCACCAATGTCAATTCCATTCTTTTCTTGTTTGAATTTGATTTTTATTATTTTTGTAGGCATAGGCATATGAACACAACCTTGTGAGGGTGCCTCGTATTTCTTGAGAGAGAGTCGGGTATTCGAGATTAAATTTCTTGTTGTCTGATCTTGTAGAAGTTCCTGGCTCTCACCATGTGCATACCCAATGCTTCATGTTGAGCCACTGAACCTTGGACCAGGTAAAATAGCATTAGTATGCTTTAAAATTTATATGAAAGTTTACTTACCTTGTATCATTTTGCAGGTGAATTATCCATGGTGGAACCTAGAAGAGCGGACAAACTGGACTCCCTTCATGAATGCTGCACTATCTTTCCAATATACTCGCTGAGTCATCGCTGGCCCAGTGTCTAGTGGCTGGTTTCTCGGAGAGAGTTTATGAGTGTAACACCCTTATACCCTATATATGTACAATACATATTTTCAACATATGTAAAATATGCATATACGGTACAAAAATATCACAGACCGGTTTACTAAAATTTTTTTAAACATTTCCAATTTAAAATTTAAAATTATAAATATATAAAAAAATTAAATAGAATATAAATATTCTTTACTTGTTATAAGAACCCAAAATAAATAATATATATAAAAATCTCTAGGAAAAATTTGCCAGAGTTTTGTCTGTATTTTGAATATCCCAAAATTTAGCAAAACACAACCTGTAAAAAAGAAAACACTCCCAAATAATTTCCAACCACCATCTCAACCATACTTCTCAATTTCACCAAGTTTCTCAAACATTTATGCATATAGATATTTATAATTTAAAACACACTTACTCTCCCATTTCAAATACATTGAGCCAAACATTCTTTATAATATACAATACGTAAAATTCTAAAACATAATATATTATGCATAAAACTAAAAATGTACTATAACATAAAAATATATACATGCTGCTGGCAGTGTTTCTGATCTTGATAGGAACTCAACAATCTCAACTACAAGTCTAGACCTGACCTGGTCTAGAAGAACTCTCTGGCTCAACTGGGTCTACCCTGTCACCTGCGCGATGGAAACAATCGCGCTAAGCCGAAGCCTAGTGGTACAAACTTTGATAATAATAATAATGTAACTCAATTCAATACCAAATGCACAATGCATATAGAAGTGACATCAATCCACTTTCTTATATTTTCAAATATTTCATAAGCACAACTCATAGCATTATATTGGTCAATTGTATCATAATTCATAATTCACATTAAAACAAAAGACAAGCATGGGCCCAAAAAGAATCTAATATGCTATTCAAATTTAGAGTTACTGCTTTGGTCCATAATGACACCATGTGTCTAGCCCCGTAGGCAATATATATATCCATGGATAATGTAACAGCCCAAGTCTCTTGGACCTCAACCCGGCTAGACCCTTAGGCCCCACTATCTTGATCCTCAACTCGGCTAGACTGCTACAGTTTTTGAGGATTACGACCCAATCACTACAAGAAAAATTGAATCAGACAACGGTCATCAGACAACGGTTAAGGAAAAAACCATTGTCTGAAAAAAACAGACAACGATTTTTTTTTTCCAAAAAAGCGTTGTCTGATTAATTTTCAGACAACTATTTTTGGTTTTTTTTAAAGCGTTGTCTATTAGCTGTCATTTTGGTCACACCAGACAACGGTTTTTTAGGGACTGTTGTGTAATATATGTTCAAACAACTGTTTTTCTAGTAATATAAAACTGTTGTCTGATAAGATATTTCAGACAACGGTTTTTTTGAAAGTGTTGTATAATTCAGCGTTTCAGACAACGGTTTAAAAAAACCGTTGTCTGAATCAAGCATACAGACAACGGTTTTAAAATCGTTGTGTAATATATGTTCAGACAAGTTTTTTTTTGGTAAAAAAAACCGTTGTCTGATAAGATGTTTCAGACAACGGTTATTTAAAAAGTTGTCTGATTAACTGTTCATACCATTGTATAATATATGTTCAGACAACGGTTTTTTGTAATAAACCGTTGTCTGATTAACTGAGTGTGAAAAAAAAATTCCTTAAATGAAAGTAATCCCTATACACAAATGAAACCAAAAACACAAATCAAATGAAATCCTCCACTGACAAGTGTTAAACCAAATCCACCAGCAAGGTGTCAGAGCAAAAACCACATGATTCAATAAATTATATAACCAAATCTTTGAACAAAGTGTCAAATAAAGATACAAATCGAATGATAGCTACAAATGAAACTTTCAACAAATTTAAATAAGAAACACAAAACTTTCAACAAAGCGTCCAACCAATCTTTCATTAAATTGTGAATGATATAAACAATTTATTCTACAGGCAGTAGGGAGTTGTGACAAGCATTTAGGATGTTGGACCTGCAAGTATAAACGATGGAAAAATTAATGGCAGGAGATATTTTCAAAATAGAACTTAAAACAAATGAAATTATTACCATCATGACAGCTGAATCAATTCTTCTTCCTCCCGCATGTAACTACTGTTTTCTTCATCGAGTTCATCAACATATGGGAACGTTGGCAGATGTAGCTCATTCTCAAGTTCTATTTCTACAGATCCCTCATTTTCATCATCACTTTCATCATAGTACTTGTCAGGTAATTTTAAGACAACTGACCATAATTTTTCAAGAGGGTCATCTATGTAAAAAACTTGCTTGACATGTTTTCCTCACATGAAAGGATCGTTTAGAAAACCTAATTTGTTCAAATTAACCAATGTATATCCCAAGTCATATACTTTAACCCCTTTGTTCATATCTACCCAATTACAACGAAAGATAGGAACCCTAAAGTGGTTATAGTCCAACTCCCAAATACTTGTAATAACTCCATAAAATGTATGTGAAGTATGCTCGATGTTTTTATCCTTACCCTTCACAAGCATTGTATCGGCATCTACACAAACACCGCTACACTGAACTTGCCGCGTATCATCATGTTCTTTGGTGCTGATGGTAACACCGTTGATTCTATAGCCATTGAATGTAGCTACATCCTTGTTAGGCCCTGCTGCAATCCACATTATATCTTAGTTACTGTATTCTTCTCATCAAGTAATTCTGATGCAATCTGTCCAAAAAATTAAATTGGCCATAAGTATGATATAGCCTTTGAGAGAAGATAAATATTGTAGTATTTCAAAAGAATTCACAAGTACAGGGCATTCATTATTTTTCAGTAAAATATATAAAGAAACAGGCCTATTTTTGCTGCAAATTGCAGCAAAATACTTGGGCTATAAGATTTTACCTTTTTATGAAACCACTTAGGGAATGTTTCATTTTGCATGTTCTTTAGCCACTCTTCATCATTTTCATGTTGTGGATATCTTGTCACCAAAGAAGCCATATGTTCACTGCAAGTAAAATCAACTTTATTAATTTTTGAAACAAAATGCAGAAAATAAGGAAATAACAAAAACAAATTGAAGTAACTTACTCAAAATATGGGCGAACGTCATTACAATTTTGGAGCAGACACAAATGTGCTAGGTGCAAGTCCTTCTTACTTGGCGTTATCACTATTGCACCAGATAAGGGTCTGTATTTTGCGTCGTTCTTATCCTTACTATTTTTTGGCAATCCAACAGTTGCTTCTTCAAAGTTGACCAAACACTCAACGACCTCTTCTTCAACATAGGCCTCAGCAATGCACCCTTTCGGACGAGCCCGATTCCGTACATAACCCTTGAAAGTCTTCATATATCTCTCGAAAGGGTACATCCAGCGAAGGAAGATTGGCCCACAGAGCTCAACCTCTCTCACAAGATGAATTGAGAGATGGATCATTATATCAAAGAAGGAAGGGGGGAAGTACTTTTCTAGCAAGCATATGGTCTCCACAAACTAAGCTTGCATTTTTTCCAGTTTATCCACCTCGATGACTTTACTGCAAATTGCGTTGAAGAAGAGGCAAAACCTAATAATAGTGCACCTAACCTATTTTTGTAGTACTGACCGAATTGCGATGGGGAGTAAGTGATGCAACATTGTATGGCAGTCATGAGATTTCATTCCAACAAGTCGCAGATTTTCCATTGATACTAGACCCTTAATGTTTGAACAAAAACCATCAGGTAACTTCATGCCAACCAAGGAGGAGCAGACAATCTTCTTTTCTTTATGCAATAAGTTCCAAGATGCCGTCGGCAACTTCTCTTTTTTTTTTTTCTGGGAGTTTTTGGCCTCAGCTCCGTTTTTATTCCCATTTCAGCCATATCAAGACGGACAGACTCCTTATCTTTTGACTTCCCTAGTATATTTAGCAAGGTACCAGTCAAAGCTTCACATATATTTTTCTCGATATGCATCACATCAAGGACATGTCTAACCGGCAAAAATTTCCAATACTCAAGTTGGAAAAATATAGACATCTTCTTCCAAATAGGTCGAGGTTCACATTTATTCAATCGAGGTTGGCGTTGTGTCTTACCATAGACATGGCCCCTTACTGGTTGTACCCTTTCAAACACCTCCTCTCCAGTTAACGGAATAGGAGCCGACAACTTCTCCACGATGTTATCAAAGGCTAATTTTTGCCTTCGATATGGATAATAACGAGGCAACCACCTACAATGCCTCATAACCACTGTCTTACGATAATTTGCCAACCTGGTAGCTTTTGTTTTATCAACACAGACAGTAAAAGCATTATACCATTTAATGATGTTGCCCGACAAGTTGCCTAAGGCTGGATAATCACTAATTGTCCACAACAAAATTCCCCTTAGTATGAAGAACTCTTTCTTATATGCATCATACACTTGTTTCCCATTCCATAACACTTGAAGATCTTCTATAAGTGGCTGAAGGAACACATCAATATCATTTCCGGGCTGATTCGGTCCGGATATCAACAAACTTAACATAATATACTTTCTCTTCATACAAAGCCAAGGTGGTAAGTTGTAAATACATAGCTAAACAGGCCAACATGAGTAATCAGTTGATAATCCATGGAAGGGATTGAATCCATCGGTAGATAAAGCTAACCGAAGGTTTCTTATCTCCGAAGCGAACTCAGGCCACTTTTGGTCGACAACCTTCCATGTTTGTGAGTCTGTCGAATGTCTAATTTTACCATCCTTTTGTCACCCGATGTCATGCCAAGTCATTTCCTTTGCAATTTGAGCTATATTGAACAAATTCCTCAACCTTGGTATCAATGGAAAATAACATAGAACCTTAGTAGGGACCCCTTCCAATTCTTTTCCTTTCTTGTCCAGCTTCCATCTAGAGGCTCCACATATGCGGAAAATTGTCTCATCTTCATCTCTCTCACCACGATATAAGAGACAATCATTCGGGCACACGTGTATTTCTTGCTAACAAAGGAGATGGCCAGCAGCAAGGAGACGGCCGGTAGCAAGGAGACGGCCGGCATTAATGAAGACCGCAGCAAGGAGAGTGGTGCTTAGGGTTTGGTAGCGAGAGAACCATGACTAATGAAGCTGAAAGAGGAATGAGAGATGAAACATAATCAGAAGCTTGGACGTTTTATGGAAGTTAGATTTTCTTAGAATAAAAACATGCTAAGGATCCAGTGGCTATTTGCAATGTATGGAAGTTAGGCTTTCTTAAGCCAAACAAACTTGAATAAGTATTAAAAGCTAAGGTTTGGATTTATAAATATTTCATAAACCCATTAGAAATTTTAAAGTCCACCGTTAAATAATGATTTAGATATAATATGATATTATATAAGTAAGAATACAAGTATATATTAGTATATATATACAAATATATACATGTATATAGAAGTATATATATAAGTATATACAAATATATATTAGTATATATACAAGTATATATATTAGTATATGTTAGTATATATACAAGTATATATACAAGCACATATATTAGTTTATACAAGTATTATTGTGGACTTGCTTATTCATATATACAAGTATATATAAGTATATACAAGTATATATTAGTATATATAAGTATTCGTGTGAACTTGGTTGTATATATATACTAATATATACAAGTATATATTAGTATATATACAAGTATATATATTAGTATATATACAAGTATATACAAGTATATATTAGTATATACAAGTATATATACAAGTACATATTAGTATATGCAAGTATATATATAGTATATGCAAGTATATATTAGTAAATATACAAGTAAATATTAGTATATATAAGTATATACAAGTATATATATTAGTATATACAAATATACAAGTATATATATAAGTATATATTAGTATATATACAAGTATATATATTATTATATATTTGTATATACAAGTATATATATTAGTATATACAAGTATATATATTTGTATATACAAGTATATATATTATTATATATTTGTATATACAAGTATATATATTAGTATATACAAGTATATATATTAGTATATACAAGTATTCATGAGGACTTGCTTGTATATATACTAATATATACAAGTATATACTAATATATATACAAGTATATATATTAGTATATATACAAGTATATATAAGTATATATTAGTATATACAAGTATATATATATTAGTATATACAAGTATATATTAGTAAATATAGAAGTATATATATTAGTATATACAAGTATATATATTAGTATATACACATATACAAGTATATATATAAGTATATATTAGTATATATACAAGTATATATATTAATATATATTTGTATATACAAGTATATATATTAGTATATATTTGTATGTACAAGTATATATATTAGTATATATATATATTAGTATATACAAGTATACATTAGTATATAATAGTATATACAAGTATACATTAGTATAAACTAGTTTATACAAGTATATATTAGTATATACAAGTATTCTTGTGGACTTGCTTATTCATATATATTAGTATATATACAAGTATATACAAGTATATATTAGTATATACAAGTATATATATTAGTATATACAAGTATATATTAGTAAATATACAAGTATATACAAGTATATATATTAGTATATACAAATAAACAAGTATCGACTGTTGGTATATATTAGTATATATATTAGTATATGTTAGTATATATACAAGTATTCTTGTGGACTTGCTTATTCATATATACAAGTATATATAAGTACATGCAAGTATATATTAGTATATACAAGTATTTGTTAAAATTTTTCAATGTTAGACTTATTTAGTTTTTGCTCAATCTAATTTACATCAACACTAAATTTTATAATTATATAGTGTTCCATAGAAATTTATCACTACTAATTATTTAAATTGTATTGCCTTAAGCACTTATGGATGAATTATAAATTGAATTTTATGAGTCATCTATATATGTGAATTTTTAAAGTTAATTTAACAAAAATTTGAAAAATCCATTTTGTTTCAAAAGAGGGATGTCAAAACTTCAAAATATTTTGAACACTTAAATTCCCCCCTTTATTTCCCAAAAAAATTTTCATTTGCCCCCATTTTGCCCAAAACACGGCCGTTTTGAAATTTAGCAATAAACCTAAACAGACCCTCTTCCGATTTCTCTCTCCTATCTCCTCCTTCCCTCTTTCGATTTGTCTGTGTATACCTAATTTGTTTCCATTTTCACGGGTAGAAAGCTTCAGAAACTAAACCAAACTTTGTTCTCCTCCTTCCCTCTTTCCATTGCTAGACCTAACTTTGTTCTCTTCCTTCCCTCTTTCGAAATCTTCAGTCTTGACCTAAAAACGCATGATACATCCATATTTCTTCTTCCTCTTATACCTTTCTCTCTAACCCGCCTGCCACTCACTGCGGCTCTGCATTCACTCCCTCAGTTCCAGCCTTCGAGGTTCGTTATATACTTTTGTCGCTCTGCAATTTTTTTTTAAATTTTTTCTGTTATTATGTTATTGTATAGTTTTTTTTCTTCCTCTTCTTAGTTCTTAGAAGTTTGTTTTATAAACCATTTTCATGAGACTTAGTTGCTGTTGTATATGCTGCTTCTTTTTGTTTCCGACTACAATGAGTAGAATACTACAAATGTCGCTGTTAATATTTTTTCCTGCTCCGAAATACAGCCCATGTCATGTTTGTTAATCTTTGACTAAATTTTAGCCATGTGAATATTTTTTTACTGGAAGAGATAGATAAGCCTTTCACTAGTTTGGACAGAGGAATTTGAAATATTGAGATTTGACTTAAATAATGCATAGGTTTTCTTTGATTTGATACAGTTCAGGTTCATGGTTGTGGATATAGGTCTTGTTGAATGTGGCTTTAGAATAGGTGTCATTTCAAATGCACCTGAAATAAGTCCTTAACCACTTTCATTAATCTAATCAACTAAAGAACTTGTAGCTATCTTGTCTGTTGTGCAAGCTATAGTTTATTTTTTACTAATTCTGTTTTGTTTTAGTCTCGTAGTAGGATTTTAGTTTAGCCGTGTCCCAATTAAATTATGCGTTATTTGCTTAGCAACGTGATAAAATGCAGGCTTACATCAACATTCTTAAAAAATGCATTTTCACATATAATTCTTACCTGTTGGCTGATGCTTATCTACCCTGCAGCTATTTCCTATGATTTCCAATGTTTAAACTGGATGATTTCGTACAAAATGTAACTTTTAATTTGTGAATGCAGGTGCTGATTATGGCTCCTTCGAAGAAGAAACAATCGTATCAACTACCCACCCATTCTTCTCCACGTGTATGTAAACAACAAGCCCGGTCTTCCCCAAATCCAGCCACAATGAGAGTGGTGAAGGCTATCTCCAGGACACGGTCAATGCACCCAGAAAAGTCGTCTACTTTTTCCCCCGTATCTTCGAAGAGGAAGTCGATCTCTGAAAACTTGGAAAAAAAACTGTCCAAGAAAAGAAAGCGAGTGGATAAGGTTAAGCTGAAATCAAACGAGGATGATGTTGCAGGATTAAAACTGCTGAAACGAGGGTGTGTCTCCTTGCACCGAATTGTTAGACGGAAGATCAGTAGCCAAAAGCCTACAGTTTCATTTAATGCAAAGGGAGCACCATTTGGTAGGGCTGCTTCAGAGATGCAATCATATTTCGGAGTTTTAGAAAGGTCTAAAGCCCCGATATGGCATGATTCCTGGAAGGAAGTTGCTGAAGACGTCAAAACAAAGATTTGGGATTGTGTCCAGGTTATGCAAAATCCTTCCCACACAATTAATTTATATACATTAGTTTTTCAGTTGCTTTATACACGTTGGGTTTTCAGTAACTTATTCATCTAATTTTATTTTTGTGGTTTATGTATGTAGATGGCTTTCGTTGTACCACCGACTTCCAAGAAAATGGTACTGCAGTCTGCTGGTCAAAAATGGAGGGAATTCAAATGTCGGTTGACGAGACTCTATGTTCTTCCACACCGTGATGAACCAGAGAAGCTGCGGTTTCCTCCAGCCGACTTCACATTCATTGAGCAGTCGCACTGGGACATTTTCGTTGCTGATCATCTGGGAGTCGAGTTTAGCATAAGGAAATCTTCAATTATCTTGTTTCTTAATTTAGTTCCAAATGGTAATCTGGATTCCTTTTTCATACTTATGATGCTTTGTTCCTTTTTGTCTTAGAAAATTCATGAAGAACAACACAAGAGAAGTATGCAGAATGACTATACTCATCGTTTGTCTCGAAAAGGATACGCGAACTTGGAAAGTGAATGGGTTAGTGTTGACTTGTGTATTTAATTTTTCTTTCTATGACTTGTGTATCGTCAATATCGATTTATAATGCTTCTTAAAACATGTTTATATTACTAATAATGTCATCCTCTATATATACATGCAGACTGAATCTCATCCTGAAGGGATTTCAGAGATCGATCGGTCGAAGGCTTGGATCCTTGCAAGGCAGGACATACAAGGAAAGTTTAAAGATGAGAGAGTGAAGCACAAAGCTAAGGAAATCGTAAGTTCTGATTTTCGATTCAAGTTTCAACTCAATTCATCAGCTTTTATTGTTTCCTAATTTATTAACTACATCCATTTTGGGTCTATTTTTTAGGAGTCATTAAAGGAGCAAGTTAGTTCAGGTGAAGTAGTTGAACAAGGCGCTGATGATGTGTTATCGAAGGCGCTTGGTAAACCAGAGCATTCTGGAAGAGTACGTGGCCACGGAAGGCATGTGAAGTAATCTGTCTATTTTGGTCTCCCAAGACAGAGAAAAGCAAAGAGTTTTGATGAAAAGATACGGGAGGGGGTTCAAATGGTCATGAAGGAGGAGACCAAGAAAATTATAGATCAAAGAGATGCATTTTGGGCTGCTGAAATTGCCAAGATTAGAGAAGAATTTTTGTCAAAGCCTGTGTCTAGTCCAAACATGCCTTCCCAACAAGCAAGTTGCTCCAATTCCAATCCTATTGTGAAGGATCAAGAGGCGCAAGTGCCGGTTGTGAGGAAGAATTTGAGTCCTCAATTTGATGCAAATTCTGTTGAAGCAAAAAGGAGTCTCAATTCGGATGAAGCAAAAAGGAGCCCCAATTCTATTGATGATGAGAAGGTCCTTGCTTTGGAGAAAGTGGAGGTGCTTGATAAGGATGATGTTCATGAGGTTGCTGCTGAGGTTGTTGCAGATGTTGATGAGGTTGCTGCTGCTGAGGAGGTAGAACGTATCGAGGTTGTTGCTACGGTTGGTGCTGTTGAGGAGGCAGAAGGTATTGAGGTTTCTACTGATGTCAAAGGTCCCAATAATGAGGAGGTTGAAATAAAAAATGATGACATCGTTAAAAAAATGATGATGATGGGTTTGATAATCAAGTGAAATTGGCGAAGCTGGCCATAGGATCACCGAGCAATATTGTTGCTTATGCAAAGGTTGTTGAAGGACATGAGCCATCTCTCCATGGAGTTAAGATTGCACAAGAGAATGCAAGAGTGTCGATCACTCGTATAATTCAAGGTTTGAGGATACTACTTAATATTTATTCAAACTTCTAATGATTATATTCAAACATATAAATAAATGTAATTTTTCCATGTTTTTTATATTTACAGACGTCAATATCCCATTCCCAATCGGCGATGAAATTGTTACTGTGGACCAAGCCGTGGGTACTTTTATAGCATGGCCGAGAAATTTGATTGTGCTGAATCCGAAGGTAAAGTTTTGAGAAATTAAACTTTTCATAATTGCTTTTTTTTTTTTTTGCTATTTACTGTGTTCACGTGCCCCCCTTTATTTTCAGAGTTTTAAAAAAGCTTGTGTGAAGAAAAAAGCTTCCAAGAAATTAAAGAAGCCTGTTGTTATAGAAGCTGATATGTTTGAGGAGGAGCTGCATGTTCAGATGGGTGTTGATTATCCAGCGTCTTTGAAATGTTTGTGGCTGTGGGCGAAGGATGCCTTAAGCGATGATTGAATAGTTAGTTTTGCCCTAAGTGAAGAAGCATTTGGTGTGAGCAAAAAGCAAGTTGTGTTCTTACAAGATCTACATGCTGTGTGTGCCGGAGGTGAAATGTCCGGATCCATACATACCATATTTATTCAGTAAGTTTCTAAGTACAATAGCTTTTTATTTTCTTTGTTAATTGTGCTGGAATTAAACTGATAATATGTACCAACTATTACTTCATTTTGTATGCAGCTACTTGTATGAATATGTCAAAAGGCATAAATGGTTAATATTATTGGCTTTGTGGATCCCAGCATGATTGGTGACATTGGATGTGGTAATTCAGGGGGGAGGTCACGTACACTTGCGAGTCGATTTAAGGGGGCTAAAGAGGGGCTACGCAGAGGCAACTTGGAGTATAGTGATGCCGACATCAACAAAATTAGGATTGACTTGGCCAAATATTTCATGAAGCATCATTCAAGTTGAAGTTAATAGTATAATTCAGTGATATATGTATAGTTTTGATTTTTTTTTTAGTTTGTTAATATGTTGAATGGTTGAATTTGTGGAGGTTTTTTTATTCCCAAATTTGCAATCCTCCATTGTAAAGTGTTGTCTTATATGTATAATGTACAGTTTAACAGACAATGGTGGTGAAATGAAAATGAACATTGAAACTATTGTCTAATATTGAGTGTGCACATTAATTAACCGTTGTATTTAGCGTCCTTCTACAACGGTTTTAGATTAATTAACCATTGTCTGAAAAATTAAAAAGCTTTGTGTAAACCTTCATTATATAACGGTATTTAATAAGAAAGCGTTGTGTAAACCTTAATCAGACAACGGTTTTTAATAAGAAAGCGTTGTATAAACCTTCATCAGACAACTGTTTTTAATAAGAAAGCATTGTGTAAACCTTAATCAGACAACGGTTTATAATAAGAAAGCATTGTATAAACCTTAATCAGACATCGCCTCAATAGACAACGGTTTTTGTCTTCATCAGACAACGGTCAAAAAGCATTGTCTAAACCTTCATCAAACAACGGTCAAAAACCGTTGTTTGAAATGCTATCAGACATCGTCTCAATAGACAACGGTTTTTGCCTTCATCAGACAATGGTCAAAAAGCGTCGTCTAAACCTTCATCAGACAATGGTTTAAAACCGTTGTCTGAAAATTTAGAAACTGTTGTCTGACAATTTCAAAACCATTGTGGAAACCATCAGACAATGGTTAAAAACCGTTGTCTTATAAATTAGAAACTGTTGTCGGAACGATCATCAGACAACGGCCAAAAACCGTTGTCTAATAAAATTAAAAATCGTTGTGCAAACTTATATTAGACAACGGTTTTAAAATCGCTATCTGAAATGCTATCAGACATCGCTTCAATAGACAACGGTGTTTGTCTTCATCAGACAACGGCCAGAAAGCGTTGTCTGATTCAGTTTTCCTTGTAGTGAATCTTTTCACCCCAAAAACATCATATTTATCAGCTGCCTTGGCTTACGACCCAGTCTTTTCACCATTCCAGCATATAGCCTGTAGGCAATCATAGGCATGCAACCAAACCCAGAACTCTAAAAATTGAATAACATAATAGGCACACAATTTATTCATATTTCTCATTATTAATCTCTTTCTCATTTTCACATATTCAATCTAGGCACATTGCCTTATTTTCACATTTCTTTTTCACATTTCTCATTTTTCACATCTTTCTCATTTTTCTCACTTTTTTTCATTTTTTTATCAATATCAAATCATTTCACTGTTACACATATATGACATTACAAATGTCATAGCACATTATTCATACATAGTCAATGAACCAAGTAACTTAACACATTTTTCAACCAAAATGTGTTAATCCCAAATGTCTTGCAAATATAAACAATATATTCAAAGTTTGTACATAACTCCACTAGCAACCCAAAGTAAGCTAAAAACAACCTTCAATCCAATCTTTCCAACTTGCCCTTCACCACTTGGATGAAGCAAATCAACCTCCCTCAATGCCTAAACCAAATGTGATAGAAATAATCATTTAGTATCACATTTAATGGCATTTCCAACATTAAACCATAATTACACATCACTCCTACAAATTTCCAAAAATTTTGCCTTTCCTCTTTTCAACATTAGAATTCCATTCTACTACAAATAAATTAGTGTTTTAAGTTTATTTATATTATTAAAAACATATTTTAATACATTAAAATCATTTACATTATAAAATACAATATTATACATAAAATCTCAAAAATGGCATAACCTTCCCCCATTGAAGGTTTTCCATTCCAACACAATCCATTACTCATTCTCAGCTTATATTCATCACTTTTAACACTAAAAAACATGCTTAAACAAATAAAATCACACAATTCAACCACTTTGGAAAATCACTTTTCTAAAACCCTAAATCTCCACTTCCATTCTCAAACTCCAACCCAACACCGCCAAATCCAATATTTGACTTTAAAATACTTGTTTATGAATCAAAACATCTCATTTGGAATCAATTTGCACAATCCATAACCCTAAATTCTCTCTCTTCACCATTCTTTAACCAAACTCCATTATCTCTTCAATCTAACCTTAGAATCATTATTAACTACCCAAAATAACATCATACACACCAATTCCAACAATTATAACATACTACATAAAAATTCAAATTATCACATAATCTCATCTTCCATGGCATTCAAAGAAAAGAGATGGAAACTTACTAATTTTGGTGGAAATCACCAAAAATCCTCTTGAATCTTGTTAATTCCTTCAATTTATGTAGTATGGAAGAAGCAAAATCCTGGGTCTTCAAACTCCCATGGAAGTCACGTCCTTGAAGAAGAAGAAGAAGAAGAAGAAGAAGAAGAAGAAGAAGAAGAAGAATAAGACTTTTAATATTCTTTTCCTTTTCATCTTTTTTTTAACCTCATATATATATATATTAAAATAATTTAAATTTAATTATTTAATTATTTTTTAATAAATTAAAAGTCCTAATTTTCCTCTTCCATTCAAAATTATTTTATTTTTGAATTGTTTTATTAATTTTGAATTTATAAGATTTAATTACTAAAATACCATTTTCTTTTAAAAAGTGTTGACTTTTATATATGTTATGTATATTTTGCATATATATCACATATATATTCCACTTTTTCATTTAAAATCTCTTCATTTTTCATTTAAAATCATTAATTTAATTTATCCTTTTAAATTATAATTTATTTTATCAAATTTTCTAAAAATTAGAAATTTCAAAAAAATTTTGGATGTTACAATTCTCTCATCCTAAAATAAATTTCGTCCTCGAAATTACCCGTCCTCAAGTCTGGAACAATTTGGGAAACTAACTCTGCATCGCCTGCTCACTTTCCCATGTTGTTTCCTCAGTTGCATGATTCCTCCAAAGGACTTTCACAAGTGGCACCCTCTTATTCCTCAATTCTTTAACCTCGTGCCAAAATCGCCATTGGTTCTTCCTCATAAGTCAGATCTGGACTCACCTCAATGGACTCCACTGACAAGATATGAGATGGGTCAGACCTATATCTCCGAAGCATCGAGACATGGAAAATATTATGTATTCGATCCAACTCAGGCGGCAAAGCTAGTCTATAAGCCACTGGACCAACTCTCTCCAACACCTCATATGGTCCTATGAAACGAGGACTCAACTTCCCTTTGCGGCCAAATCTCAAAATCTTCTTCCATGGAGACACCTTCAGAAACACTTTATCTCCCACACTAAACTCTATGTCTCTTCTTTTTAAATCTGAATAAGATTTCTGTCGGTCTGAAGCTGCTTTCAAATGACCCTGAATCACCTTCACTTTTTCCTCAGTTTCCTTAATCAAATCGGGACCAACCGGTTTACCTTCTCCAACTTCATCCCAACACAAAGGTGTCCTGCATCTCCTGCCATATAAAGCCTCATAAGGAGTCATCCCAATACTCAACTGATGACTGTTGTTATAAGCAAATTCAATTAATGGCAAAAATTTGTCCCAATTCTCGGTAAAATCAATGATAAAGCTCCTCAACATATCCTCCATAATCTATATCACTCTCTCTGACTGTCCATCTGTCTGAGGATGGAAAGCAGTACTAAAATGCAATTGAGAACCCAAAGCAATATGCAAACTCTTCCAAAACCTCAAAGTAAATATGGGATCTCGTTCCAACACCAAAGAAACTGGGACTCCATGCAACCTGACTATCTCGTTGATATACAGCTCAGCCAACCTCTCAAGAGAAAAATCCATCCGAACTGGAAGAAAATGAGCTATCTTCATCATCCGATCAACTATCACCCAGATTGCATCATGCTTCTTCTGGGTCAAAGGTAGTCCAGTCACAAAATCCATTGTCACTTGCCCCCATTTCCACTCTGGCATTGATAAAGGTTGGAGCAACCCTGAAGGAACTTGGTGCTCAGTCTTCACTTTCTGGCAAGTGAGACATCTGGATACAAACTCTACTATGTCCCTCTTCATACCTGACCACCAATAATGTCGCTTTAAGTCCTGTTACATCTTGGTACTCCCAGGGTGCATAGCAAAAAGTGACTGATGTGCTTCCTCTAATATCATTCTTTTCAATTTAGCATCATCAGGAATACACAATCTATCTCTGTACTATAGACTGCCATCATTCCTCACATAAAAGTCTCGACTCTCACCCTTCTAACAAACAAACACAATTTTCTGAATTCTCTCATCTGCTAATTGAGCCTCCCTAATAAGATCCAACAAGACTGGCCTCAATTGCAACTGAGCCATCAGAGCACCATCATCAGAAGATTCAAATCTAGCGTGCAATGCTCTCAACTCAACAAGCAACGAGAGCAAATAAGCAGTCAAACCTGCCAAAGATTTTTGACTCAAGGCACCAGCAATAACATTTACCTTACTAGGATGATAATCAATCAAACAGTTGTAGTCTTTAATCAACTCTAACCACCGTCTCTCCCAAAGATTCAGCTCTCTCTGAACACCCAGGTATTTCAAACTCTTGTGATCCATATAAATGAAACACTTTTCCCCATACAAATAATGCCGCCAAATCTTCAAGGCAAAAACTATTGCAGCTAATTCCAAATCATATGTTGGATAATTCAGCTCATGCGGTTTCAACTGTCGAGAGGCATAAGCAATGACTCTACCCTCTTGCATCAAAACTCAACCTAAACCATTGTGTGAAGCATCACTATATATTACATATGGTTTACCTTTCCATAGGTAGGGTAAGGACAGGAGCTTGAGTCAACATCTCCCTCAACTACTCAAAACTCTCCTGACACCGATCTGTCCACACAAATTAAACTCCTTTTTGAAGTAATCTGGTGAGTGGTGTAGCTATTATAGAAAACACAAATCGACAATAATAGCCTGCCAATCCCAGAAAACTTCTAACCTCTGTCACAGTCTTCGGTGGACTCCAATTCAAGATAGCCTCAATTTTACTTGAATCAACTCTAATACTATCTGCTGAAACCACATGACTAAGAAAAGCTACTTGATCAAGCCAGAACTCACACTTAGATAGCTTAGCATGCAATTGCTTTTCTCTCAGAGTCTGCAATACGATCCGCAAATGCCTATCATGATCCTCCTCATTATGCGAATACACCAAGATGCCATCAATGAAGATCACCACAAACTAATCTAAATATGGTCTGAATACCCTGTTCATCAAATCCATAAAAGCTGTTGGTGCATTCGTCAATCCAAAGGGCATCACCAGAAACTCATAATGCCCATACCTCCTACGAAAAGTTTTCTTGGGTACATCCACATCTCTGGCTCTCAACTGATGGTACCCTGATCTCAGATCAATCTTAGAGAATACAGCTGCTTCCTTCAACTGATCAAAGAGATCATCTATTCGAGGCAAAGGATACTTGTTCTTGATGGTTACCTTATTCAACTGCCTATAATCAATACACAATCTCATGGTGCCATCCTTCTTCTTCACAAGCAACACAGCCGCTCCCCAAGGGGACACACTAGGGCGGACGAACCCTTTATCTAATAACTCCTGCAACTGCACCTTCAACTCTCTCAACTTAGCAGGTGCCATCCGATAAGGGGTAATAGTGATAGGAGTGGTACCAGGCAACAAATCGATACGAAACTCCACTTCTCTCTCAGGAGTTACCCCTGGCAACTCATCAGGGAAAACATCTAGAAACTCGGCAACTGTGGGTATACTTTCAAGTAGGGATCCCACTACTCTAGTATCTACAACATGAGCAAGATAAGTCTCACATCCCTTCCGAATCATCCTCCCAGCTGAAACAGCTAAAACAAACATAGATAAAAGATACCTCTGCTCACTAGATATTATAACATCCCTACCATCCTGTGTTCTCAAATTAACACATTTCTTCTGACAGTTTACCATAGCCCCATGCTTGGATAACCAATCCATGCCCAAAATCATAAACTCCTCATCTTGAACAATAACTGGACTATCTCGGTGCACCCTACTCACCACAACACTATGCCCTAAAGGATTTGTCACCACGACATCAAATCCTAGGGACTCAGAATGCAATTCAGACACAGGTAAGATGGATGCACTTATGTATGAATGCGTAGATCCAAGATCTAATAGAGGAAGGATTGAAATACCAAATAAAGAAAATGTACCAGCAATGACGGCTAAAGCATCCGGCTGCCTCTGCATCACATAAACCCACTGAGATGGCCTAGCCTCATCTGGCCTACTGCCTCCGAATGTAGAGCCTCCTCTCTCATGAAACCCAGGTCGACCACATCTACAAAAACCTCTACCACCACGACCCCCTCTGACACTGGGTCGAGAAGCTACAGTATCTGCCTGCCTAACCTCTAGTGACTCGAGACAATCTATGATAAAATGGTCTGACGACCCACATCTAAAACACACTACCGAAGCACCTCTCAACCAACAGACACCTCCGTGTACTCTACCACAATGAACGCAAGTAGGTGGAGTAGGTCTCTGAGCCACTGGAGTCGAAGCACTAGCCACTGAAACTGCAGGCCTCTGTCTCTATCTCTGCTGTGGTACTGACCTGCCAAACTGCCCCTGACTCCTACTAAACCTCTGAAAATGTCCCCCTCGGCCTCTCTTCACTGATGAAGACCCTGCCTCACTCTGGGGTCTCCTAACTCTAGTCTCCTCAACCCTGGCAGCTGCTACAAGACTCTATGCCCTCTCAACACTCTTGGCAGCTGCAACTAACTGGGAAAAATCCTGATACCGAGAGTCTGCAATGTTGCACATGATAGAGGGTCTCAGTCCCTCCTCAAACCTCCTGCACCTGTCTCAGACTCAGGAATTCCATCTTCTTTGCATCTTTATACTCTCTCAGAGTATACTTCTGCTCAAATTCCCTCAGGAAATCATCATAGGTCAGGACTGGTGGATCATCCAGAGCATGTGAAACTGTCTTCCACCAATCATATGCATCTCTCTGTAGAAGAGATATGGCATAATCAAACTTCTCTTCTGGACTAGCCTGTAACTGAATAAATATCCTTTGAACCCGGTCTAGCCACTGCTCTGCTACAGCAGGATCTATAGTACCAACAAAGTCCTCAGCCCTATACTTTCTCAATTTATCATACTGCCTCACCGGCAACTGTGGCTGTGGCTGTGGTGGCTGCGAAACTGGAGCCTACCTCAACAACTCTACCATATGCCATACTCAGCCATGCAAAATCTCATCAGCTGCTGGTCTTACAGGCACAGAAATAGATACCTCACCAGCATAAACAACTCTAGATCCATCTCTATCCTCATCTGGAGCGATACTCTCTGCACTATCCTCATTAGCCTGATGCGGCCGAGACGCCATAACTACCTATATCTGCAAACAAAGCAGAAAATACTATATCAGAGATCAGACACTGCCAGTGCCAATGCATGTATTACAATTAAAAACTATTTTTCAAATCCCCCATTTTCTCTCTCTATCATCCCACCTAGGTCGAGAACCTCAAACCTAGGCTTTGATACCAAAACAAATGTAACACCCTTATACCCTATATACGCACAATACATATTTTCAGCATATGTAAAATACGCATATACGATACAAAAATGTCACAGACCGGTTTAAATTTTTTTTTAAACATTTCCAATTTAAAATTTTAAATATATAAAAAAATTAAATAGAATATAAATATTCTTTACTTGTTATAAGAACCCAAAATAAATAATATATATATAAATCTCTGGGGAAAAATTCGCCAGAGTTTTGTCTGTATTTTGGATATCACAAAATTTAGCAAAACACAACCTGCAAAAAAGAAAACACTCCCAAATAATTTCCAACCACCATCTCAACCATACTTCTCAATTTCACCAAGTTTCTCAAACATTTATACATATAGATATTTATAATTTAAAACACACTTACTCTCTCATTTCAAATGCATTGAACCAAACATTCTTTATAATATACAATACATAAAATTCAAAAACATAATATATTATGCATAAAACTCAAAAATGTAAAATAACATAAAAATATATACATGCTGCTAGCAGTGTTTCTGATCTCGATAGCAACTCAACAATCTCAACTACAAGTTTAGACCCGACCTGGTCTAGAAGAACTCTCTGGCTCAACTGGGTCTACCCTGTCACTTGCGCGATGGAAACAATCGCGCTAAGCCTAAGCCTAGTGGTACAAACTTTGATAATAATAATGTAACTCAATGCAATACCAAATGCACAATGCATATAGAAGTCACATCAATCCAATTTCTTATATTTTTCAAATATTTCATAAGCACAACTCATAACATTATATTGGTCAATTGTATCATAATTCATAATTCACATTAAAACAAAGACAAGCTATGGGCCCAAAAAGGATCTAATATGCTATTCAAATTTCAGAGTTACTACTTTGGTCCATAATGACACCATGTGTCTGGCCCCGTAGGCAATATATATATCCATGGATAATGTAACAGCCCCAGTCTCTTGGACCTCAACCCGGCTAGACCCTTAGGCCCCAGTATCTTGATCCTAAACCCAGCTAGACTGCTACAGTTTTTGAGGCTTACGACCCAGTCTTTTCACCCCAAAAATATCATATTTATCAGCTGGCCTAGCTTACGACCCAGTCTTTTCACCATTCCAGTCTATAGCCCATAGGCAATCATAGGCATGCCACCAAACCCTGAACTTTGAAAATTGAATAACATACTAGGCACACAATTTATTCATATTTCTCATTATTAATATCTTTCTCATTTTCACATATTGAATCTAGGCACATTACCTTATTTTCACATTTCTTTTTCACTTTTCTCATTTTTCACATCTTTCTCATTTTTCTCACTTTTCTCATTTTTTTTATCAATATCAATTCATTTCATTATTACGCATATATGACATTACAAATGTCATAGCACATTATTCATACACAATCAATGAACCAAGTAACTTAACACATTTTCCAAACAAAATGTGTTAAGCCCAAATGTCATGCAAATATAAACAATATATTCACAGTTTGTACATACCTCCACTAGCAACCCAAAGCTAGCTAAAAACAACCTTCAATCCAATCTTTCCAACTTGCCCTTCACCACTTGGATGAAGCAAATCAACCTCCCTCAATGCCTATACCAAATGTGATAGCAAATAATTATTTAATATCACATTTAATGGCATTTCCAACATTAAACCATAATTACATATCACTCCTACAAATTTCCAAGAATTTAGCCTTTCCTCACTTCAACATTAGAATTCCATTCTACTACAAATAAATTAGTGTTTTAAGTTTATTTATATTATTAAAAACATATTTTAATACATTAAAATCATTTACATTATAAAAATACACTATGATACATAAAATCTCAAAAATGGCATAACCTTCCCCCATTGAAGGTTTTCCATTCCAACACAATCCATTACTCATTCTAAGCTTATATTCATCACATTTAACACTAAACAACATGCTTAAACAAATAAAATCACATAATTCAACCACTTTGGAAAATCACTTTTCCAAAACCCTAAATCTCCACTTCCATTCTCAAACTCCAACCCAACACCACCAAATCCAATATTTGACTTTAAAATACTTGTTTATGAATCAAAACAACTCATTTGGAATCAATTTACACAATTAAATTTCATGTTTTCAAAACCCCAAAAATCCATAACCCTAAATTCTCTCTCTTCACCATTCTTTAACAAAACTCCATCATCTCTTCAATCTAACCTTAGAATCATTGTTAACTACCCAAAATAACATCATACACACCAATTCCAACAATTATAACATACTACATAAAAATTCAAATTTTCACATAATCTCATCTTCCATGGAATTCAAAGAAAAGAGATGGAAACTTACTAATTTTGGTGGGAATCACCAAAAATCCACTTGAAACTTATTAATTCCTTTAATTTATGGAGTATGGAAGAAGAAAAATCCTTGGTCTTCAAACTCCCATGGAAGTCATGTCCTTGAAGAAGAAGAAGAAGAAGAAGAAGAAGAAGAAGAAGAAGAAGACTTTTAATATTCTTTTCCTTTTCATCTTTTTTTAACCACACACACATATATATATATATTAAAATAATTAATTATTTAATTATTTTTTTAATAAATTAAAAGTCCTAATTTCCCTCTTCCATTCAAAATTAATTTTTTTAATTATTTTATTAATTTTGAATTTATAAGATTTAATTACCAAAATACCATTTTCTTTTAAAAAGTGTTGACTTTTATATATGTTATGTATATTTTGCATATATATCACATATATATTCCACTTTTTCATTTAAAATCCCTTCATTTTTCATTTAAAATCATTAATTTAATTTATCCTTTTAAATTATAATTTATTTTTTCAAATTTTCTAAAAATTAGAAATTTCAAATTTTTTGGATGTTACAATGAGTTGTTTCTTGGTCCAGAGCAGCAGAGGGTCCCGATGCATTGCCCAAAATATACTTTAAATATTATATCAATGCCGGAGGATGCATGGTGGTTGTCCCGACATGGTTATGGTGTTGAAACATTTCTCTATCCGCCGGCTGTATCTTATGCCCATTTTGTTCAAATAAGTCTCTTGAACTTTGATGTATCTCCTGTTGGTGTACGGGAATTCCCGAAGAAAATGAGGGTAGAGATGAAGAGGAACATCATGGAGAGGCAGGAAAATTCATTTCACATCTCGAGACTAGCACTTCTTAGGTAACACTTTTACCATTTTTCCATTGCAATCGCTTCTTTCTTACCTTATTTTGATTCTTTAATGATTGTTACAGGCTATTGGCTCATTTGACCATGAGGCTAGGCCTTCTTTTACTACTCCTTCATTTGCTCATTCTAGTCTACCAGATATGCCATCTCATCCACAGGATATTGATATGAATTACCTGGTAAGTTCTCTTATTTCATGGTAATATATGCTATATGTATGCATGATTATGTATGCTCTTACTCTTTTCCTTTCTGGCTCACAGCGGATGCTCAAAGAACAAAATAAGAAACTTCAAGAAGAGTTAGCCGCTAGTCATCAATAGGCTTCTCATTTTGAAAATTTATATCATCAATCAGAATAAAATTTTTGAGACTTCCGATTTCAGGGGATGAGGGATCCTGGTGCTTCTTCATCTAGAGGCCTCCAAACTGATGACCATGAGATCCTTTCGTCCACTTTCGATGAGGACGGTGATAGATCAGAACTCCAAGGTAATAGGGATTTTGGTGCTCCTGCTTTGGGTGGACTTGGGACGAGTGATTTGCCTCCTCCTCCCACAGGGGATGATTTTTTCAGGGCTTTACTTTCGATGAGGACCGTGACAGATCAGAACTCGAAGGTAATAGGGATTTTGGTGCTCCTGCTTTGGGTGGACTTGGGATGAGTGATTTGCCTCCTCCTCCCACAAGGGATATTTTTTCAGGGCTTTATTTGATGACCTACCACCACCTTCTTAGTGATGTATAAATATTGTATCAATTGTATAAACATTGTATAATGAGCATAAAAATAATAATGACAATATATAATTTCCATATTCATTGTAACTCTCTTCTCTTTTTTTTTATCATCATTTCCTTGCCCAATGTGTCTTTCAAGTTTCAACATACTTCCCTTAACTTGAAAGCTTTGTATGACCAAAACATTTTTTATTATTTTTTTGAATTTTGATTTTGAAATCAAATGTTGGCATTGCAAAATCAATGTCAATGTACCTTAGGACTTGATTTTCCAAATTAACATATCTGTAACATGACAACCCTAGTTACAATACTAAACTCGGGAATCATTTCTATTTAAGCAAGAATTGTTGCACACCAGATAGGCACATACGCATTACTTGGCCAAAGGTCTCATTTGAGTTTGAATATTGTCTATCTCATATGCATGCTTATTCAAACTATCTTCACTAATAGACTCTACCTACCAAGAGAGATCAACAGGTCTTTGATAGGCTTGAAATGGGGTCTATAAGGGATATGGGTTAAATGAAGGTCATTTGTAAGTTGAAGCTGATGTGACACAATGGACAAACCTTCACACTACAAATTTCTTGTTCGGACTTTTAGGCAGCTGGGAGCAATCTTGCTAGACTCGAAATTCCTTTTATCTTCTTGGCATTAATCTGGATCTTGATTATGATAGTCTTTGCCCTTGTAAATAGTTTGTTACCCAAATTTGTTTCTTTTCTTTTTCTCCCTTTTCTTTCTGTTTATTTTCCTTACTGTTCCCTTTCTTTGAGCATCATTTCGTCCTTCTTCCTTGTAGGACTATCAAATACAGAACTTTCTAGAACTGGATGGTCTTCCTCTTTTTTTCCTCCAATTTTGATTGAATCTTCAAGTCAAAATGTCCTTATAAACCAAATGGAAGCCTTTTGCTGCTTTAGGTAAAAGAGAAATCAGTTGGCTTTCTGAACCGCCTTTTTAGGTTTTATTTTCTTGTTATTATTTTTTTCCTTGTCTTTTTCTTCTTTTGTTTTCTTCTTTTTTTCTTTTCTTTTCTTTTGTTTTCTTTCTTTTTTTCTTTCTTTTCTTTCTTTTTTCTTTCTTTCTTTCTTTTTCTTTCTTTCTTTCCTTATTTGGTTCTAGCTCAAAGAGCGTTGTCTTGTTTGTACCAACTTGGGTTACTATAATGGATGAGTGGAGTGGTATAAATCTGCTTTAGTCATTAACAGAGATAAATTATTTGTTACTCTAATGTTATCTTGATATATTGGTGATATTAGGAAAACTTCAACTATCCTTATGGTCTTAAAAGCATCAACTACCCTCATGGTCTTGACTATGCACTCCATTCTTTGATCTTGTTGCCTCTTCATCTTAGTGATCATAAGACTTGTCAAAAGTATCATAACAGCTCAAGGTGGGTTATTGGGGTTTGTAAGCCAATGAAAAGAAAGCTAAAATTTTATGAAGGCTCAAAGGGACAACTAGGGATTGATATTTAATGGGTGGATACTAGTTATTGGCTAACCAAACAATGCCTAGATCATTTCTCTCTTAAATAAGTCGAGTTTAATTTCACCTCAAAAGTTTGCCTAAGCATGTTCTAAGACTGACTAGGACCTAGACAAAGGTAATTATGCCGGAGCCCTCTCTAAGTAAGCATACACAACTCAATGCTACAGAGCAATTCCTTCACCTAGTAAACTCATTTGAGTCATGATGCATAAATATATTAATTCATGAATTATCAAGCTAGATTCCTCATTGGTTGAGCACCAAAATGAATAAAGACCAATAAAATTTTGATGAAAGTAATTTATTCAAAGTAACTTTAAATTTGAAAAATAAGATTGTTCCAATTAAATATTAAAGTAAAATTGAAAAGCAACATTCAAGTTGAGGAAGGTTCATTGAGTTGGCTTCGAAGATACTTCATTTATTTAGACATATCAAGGGCAAGGATTTTTTCCATCATCAAAAGTCATCGCTTAATCATCCACAGTTAGCCCAAGCTTGTTTAGTAGTACATCCTCTTTAGCAGCTTCTCTATCAATATCATGATGAGATGTCAAGATAAAACTCTTCATGAAGGTTGCAAGAGGTGGCGCCCTTCAAATTTTAGGCAGAGGCTTATTCTTAGTGTTGGGCTTATCAGGCTCAAGCAGCTTTCCACTGTCAATTAAATTCTGGATCTCATGCCTCAACTTCATATAGTTGTCCATTTCGTGTCTGAGCCTTTGATGGATTTGGCAAAATGCTTTAATATCAAAGTTGGGTGAAAAAGGATTAGGCAAAGGACAAGGAGTCAAAGGTTGTAACAATCCCTTCTTCATTAGATTCTCCAACATTTTTTACAAAGGTTCCCCCAAGTCTGATAATTTATGCCTCTTCACTGGTTTAGTTGCTGTATTTTCCGCAACATCTCTTCTTTTCTTTTGATTTTGCTCATTGAGGCGGTAGCCACTCCTATTGTTCCATTTAGACTGCATATGGTTTGGCTGATCAAGTAAAATAGGGATTGATCCTTCATTTTTCATTTGATCTTTATTAGTGATCATGTTCTCCATTGATATTGCCTTTCCCCTCTTTCTCATGTCAATGGGAGATGCCTTATTAGCATTGTTGATGATCTCCAGAATTTCAATCAACTGGGTGGTCTTCATAATTTCAACCAATTGGTCTTGTAGTTCGGCCATCCTAGCTCTGACAACTTCATCGATTATATCCCTTACCTGGTTTGCATCCAGCCTCCCAATGAAGCACTTAAATTAAAGTCAGTGTTGTAGATGGTATTGTTGTATGCTCTTCAATTGTCATACTTCAGGTCTATAAGCCAGAAAGGATCAATGTAATGAGATGCAAATGTAGGCATGTATGCATGTATGCACAAACAATCAACAAAGAAAGATAATTAGGACGTTCCTTCCAACCTTATAACATCCACACAAGAATGGCGAGTCTCTTTTCATAGGTATATGGATAACAAAATACCAACATGGGGTATCTTGTTTTCGAATATTTCCCTTGGACGTTTCGACCAATAGTTATATTTTCAAAGATGGAAATCAACGCATAATAATTCCCATTAATTGGGTTTTAATCCATTTAACCAACTAATGTAGCTTTTATACTATATTGGATTAAAATGAAATTAAGAGGTTTATTATAGACAGGTTTCTCACTTGAAAAGGTAACTAATGATTCATGCCAAAAACAAGCCATGATTAATTATTCTTAGTATAAACTAGGCTCATATTTGATTTTTGGTATTTTGTAATTGACCTAAATAATTTGCAAGCTCTTCGTAAAATAATTTTGTTTATAAGCCCATTGTAAAAAGATTTTAGAAAAAACATATTTTGGGCTTAGTATTTAGTTTATGAGCAAAAGAATTTTTGATTTGTTTTTGGAAAAGTTTTATGCCCAAAGACCATCTTGAAAAGTTTTGAAAATTGTGTTGATCTTTTGGACTTTAAAGAAAAATTTATTTGAGCTCACAATGTACTTTGGTCATATTAGAAAAAGAACAAACCAAATAAGCCATGATTTAAGCTAAGATAAATTAACAATAGTCAAACAACATGCATTTGGGGCAAAAATCTAAGGAAAGTAACTAGGCCAATTACATGAGCTTTAGTCTTTGGGTTAAAAGGCTTAGGTTCACATAGCAAGTATATACCAAAAGGTACGAGGCTATGAGTGGTTATGCTATGCTCGATCTCCATACCTTGAGTAGAAGTATGGTATCGCTTACATAACACAACACAGGTAACACGGGCGTCCTAACTCACGCACACGATGCAATCTAATATGATGCAATGGATAATATAATTATAAGAAAGAATAGAATAATATAAAGACCAACGGAATCAACTTCTCTTGTCCCCAGTGGAGTCGCCACTGTGAGCGGGGATTTTGCCCCCACTTCAGGTGGAATGGTTCTTACGACTTTTGCACTATTTAGGCTCAGGGTTTAGAGAACACGGACCTAAGTCCAGAGAAAATGGAGTCGCCACCCGGATGGGCCGAGAAAAAGAAAGGGGTGGATGACTCGATTCCTAAGGAATCCCCAAACCCCTAATGGGTTCGGAAAGTTGGGTACGTGTGGGGAAGGTGAGAAATGGCCCAACACCCCCCACAATGCAAGATTCATTGGAACCGGCCTCCTTTCTTTTATTATATAATTGTTAAATATAACAATATTATCCATATTACACACAACAATTGAAATAAAGCATCGATATATTAAAAATCAAAACAATGTCCAAGCAAAACAAATAAATGGACACCCATCCGAAGATGGAAACATGCCCTTACTCATCCATGTCTAAGCTAAATAGGACACCCACGATGAGGTAGGAACATGTCCTTTACATTGGTCTAAAATATAAAAGCAATTTAAATTACATAGAACTTAATTAATGAGTTACCCACAAAGTGGAAACATACCTCCTACAACATTTAGAAAACAAAATAAATCGATAAAAGTATTTAAATAACCATTCATCATAATTAAATCATTCATTAAAGATATTAAACATCAATCAAAATAAATAATAAACATTCATCCATGATAAATTAAATCAAGCATTGCAAATAAATCAAAGCATATAATGAACTACATAATTAAATCTAAAAATAAAGCAAGTAAAGATACAAATTAGGGTTTACTGTTTCTACTTAAAGATCTTTAATTAACATTTAGGGCTTTGGGATTTTAGTATTATTATTATTATTTGTTTAGACTACTCTAAGTTTTAAGAGGATTGAAATGAATTAGGGTTTCATGAATCAAATTAGGGTTTAGGAGTAACATTATGAAATTAGGGTTTTAGAATAATTAAAACATTGGGTTTATAATTCTTGGTCACTGGATTGTTGTTTTGGGCTTACTATATTGAATTTGAATGTTTAGGTTTATAAGATTTTGAGGTTATAAGGATTAGGGTTGAGGAAAACTAGGGTTTACGTATTAGTTTTGAGGGAATTAGGGTTTTCAGTTATTTGGAAAATAATTTGACTTTTGGAGTTGAAGAAAATAGTTTAGAGTTTTATAAAGCTTTTTGTGATTTTTAGAAACTGTAAGGTAAGTTTAGAGTTTGGATATTTAACAAAATATTTGGAAATTTTGGAAAAGAATTAGAAGAAAACAGTTTAGGGTTTTTAAAAGCTTTTAGAAATAGGAAAAATTATTTAAGGTTTTTTGGAAACAAAAGAGTATTTTTTAGGATTTTTGGAAATAGAAGGAACAATTTAGGGTTCTAAGATTTTTGGAATCAAAATAAATAATTTATTAGTTTTCAATGATTGAAGCTACTGTAAGAAAATAAAAAGGTAATTAGAGATTTAAACCTTCATTCATTGGTTCCACCAAAAATTACTTCTTGGATGAACAAGGACAAAGGCAAAGTTGCTGCCTTTGATGGCTTGATTGCTTGCTTGTTTCTCTCAAATCCGAAGTCTCAAGTTCAAAGTTCTAGTCCTCAGTTTTTTTTTTCTCCAAAAGTTTCCTCCAAGTCCGATCCTCTTTTCTCCCTTTTTTTTCTCTGTTTTTTAGTGTTATTTCTAGGAAATTTATATGATTAATCCTAATTGTTTAAGAAAACTAAAATTCATTAGGAAAATAAATCAAAACCAAATAGAATTTGGTCTCAGAAAAAATTGCGTTGAAAAATTTTGCTGGCAAAATTTGCTACTGGCTGCAACGAATTGTGAGAAACTACGTGGAAAATTTGTATGCTGCTGGCTGCCAGGCCATTTCGCCCTCAGGAATTTGCCCGCAGGATTTTCCTGCGGGCCATTACACCCTCAGGAAGTTCCTGTGGGCAAAATTACCAAGCCATTTCGCCCGCAGGAAAATCTTGCCGGCAAAATGGCCCAAGGCCATTTCCACCAATGACTTTCGGCAACGAAATTTTTTGTCGCCAATTTTTATTTTTATTATTAATTTATTATTATTTATTATTATTATAATAATTTTTAAAAATTATAAAAAATAAATACTAAAATAAATATTATTTAATTAAGATAACACAAAAATTATTTTAGACTAAATAAAATATATTGGACCGGACTGGGTAAAAAATTAAGGGTCTACAGTGTGCCTGGTATTTCTTGAGAGAGAGTCGGGTATCCGAAATTAAATTTCTAGTTGTTAAATCGCGTGGAAGTTCTCGGATCGCACCATGTGCATACCCAACGCTTCGTGTTGAGCCGGTTAACCTGGGACTGGGTAAAATAGCATTAGTATGCTTTAAAATTTATGTGAAAGTTTACTAAATTTATGTTACGTTGCATGTGAATTTGGCCTGGTTTAACCTAGAAGAGTGAACAAACTAGACTTCCTCCATGAATGTTGCATTGTCTTTCCAACATATTCGCCGAGTCATCGCTGGCCCAGTGTCTAGTGGTTTGTTTCTCGGAGAGAGAGTTTATGAGTGGTTTCATGGTCCAGAGTAGAGGAGGGTCCCGATGCATTGGCCAAAATATACTTTAAATATTACATCAATGCCGGAGGATGCATGGTGGTTGGCCCGACATGGTTATGATATTGAAACATTTCTCTATCCGCCGGGTGCATCTTATGCCCATTTTATTCATATGAGGGTCTTGAACTTTTATGTATCTCCTATTGGTGTACAGGAAATTCCTGAAGAAAATGAGGGTAGAGATAAAGAGGAACATCATGGAGGGGCAGGAGAATCCATTCCACATTTCGGGTTAGCACTTCTCAGGTAAAACTTTTACCATTTTTCCATTGCAATCGCTTCTTTCTTATGTTGACTTTTTAATGATTGTTGTAGGTTGCTGGCTCATTTGATCATGAGGTTGGACCTTCTTTTACTGCTCCTTCATTTTCTCATTCTAGCCAGCCAGATATGCCATCTCATCCTCTGGGCATTAATATGAATTACCAGGTAAGTTTTCTTGTTTCATGGTAATTTATGCTATATGTGTGCATGATTATGTATGCTCTTACTTTTTTCCTTCCTGGCTCACATCGGATGCTTGAAGAACAAAATAAGAAACTTCAAGAAGAGTTGGCCGCTAGTCATCAGCAGGCTTCTCATTTTGAAAATTTGTATCATCAATCAAAACAAAATTTTTGAGACTTCTGATTTCAAGGGATGAGGGATCCTGGTGCTTCTTCATCTAGAGGCCCCCAAACTGATGACCATGAGATCCTTTCATCTACTTTTGATGAGGACCGTGACAGATTGGAACTCTGAGGTAATAGGGATTTTGGTGCTCCTGCTTTGGGTGGACTTAGGACGGGTGATTTGCCTCCTCCTCCAACAGGTGATGATTTTTTCAGTGCTTTATTTGATGACCTACCACCACCTTCTTAGTGATGTATAAATATGGTATCAATTGTATAAACATTGTATAACAAGTATAGAAATAATAATGATAATATATAATTTTTATCTTTATTATAACTCTCTCTTTTTTTACCATTATTACTGCACCACAGTTATTATATTTTAACATTTACACAGCATCACTACCACAATTATTATATTTTAACATTTACACAGCATCACTACAAAGCCAAATGCAATGCGGCAAATAAAAACTTTCATCGCCAATTCCTTTCCTCATGCAACACGGTCTCACTCTTTCCCTATCATCTTTTCCTTATCAATTTTGGAAAAGCTTGTTTCCTCTATATAAATCACCTTTCACGCCATAATTTCATACAGAAACCAAGAGATTTTCCACTTCAACGTAAAAACTTTTTTTAACAATTTTGATTTTCCTTTATTCATCGACCATGACCGAACTTCATTTAAAGAAGATAAAAATTCTATTTAAGAATATGGATGCCATTCACTGGAAGCAAACGTCCTAGTCAAAACTTGATATTTGAAGTGTTTTCAAAATGTTAAATTGGACCATTGCTTTTTACATGCCATGGCTTCTTTTTGGTATGTGGATTCTAGGACATTTAAAAATAATGGCTTTGAAATATTTTCCTTGATCGAAGAATTTGAGGCCATCCTTGGATATCCAAATAATCAACAAATGGCATTACTCATATTGATTTCCAAGACTCAACAGAAGATATAGATGTTATTTCAAATTTCAAAGCCCAAAGTTCTTCAGTTGATGAGAGGTGAGAAAATTCTACTTGTTCACTTGATTGATTTTTGTCTCTCTCATTTGGCTCCTACTAAGGGATGGGGACGCATGCTCTGTCTTTGCTTGCTTGGCCAATTCTTGCTTGTTTCTTCTCATGGTGATATTGATCCACGAGTATTGGATATCATGGACCAAATGGAAGGAGGCTTGTCGCCGGTACCTGTGATCTTAGCCGAGACTTTAGTTGGATTAGACCAACTTAAATCAAGATCGTCAAAGAGACTGACAGAGAGTCCGTAGCTGCTTCAGGTAAATACCTAAATTGCCCTTTCAGGCTTTTAATTTAGGTTTTCTTTTTCTTCTTCTTTTTTTTATTTTATTGCTCTAATTTTTGCCTAGTCCGCCCATGCGGGTTTTCGGAGCTAGCGAGCTGTCCTAATTTTTGCCTAAGCTGCCCTTGTGGGTTTTCAACTAAGCGGACCTCTTTTATTATATATTTTTTATATTGCTCTAATTTTTTCCTAGTCTGCCCATGTGGGTTTTCATAGGTAGCGAGCTGTCCTAACTTTTGCCTAAGCTGCCCTTGCGGGTTTTCAACTTAGCAAACTTTTTTTTTTAATTTAATTCTTTCCTCACAGATTTGGCTTTAGGAGCATCTCTGCTTGCTTAATACTCCATCCATGGATTTTACCAGATATCTACCACGACATCATTCTGTTAAGAAACTACTCCATCCTGCTTCTTCATATACTGACTGGGTTGACTGGATCCACTCACGCGCTGAAGTTAACATCCGTTGGTTTGTACCTTGGTGGAAGATTTCTCATATCACCATGCAGACATACTTGATGTATGTTCCCCTTGCTGCTCTTCATCAAGGTACTAGCTATGATCCTCGCCGACTTGGCTGTCAACATGGAGCTGAGCCTTGCGATTCTGACTTTACTCTCTGTAATATCCCTAATTATGCCCTAGTAGTCTTGGTGTTAGTGTTGTTGCACTTGAATTATGTATATATGATAAGTTGATAAGAAATTGGAAGAGAATGTTTTTGTATGTGTTTTGGAGAAGAAATTTAGGGTTTAGAGACAAATGTATATGTTGTGTATATGATGATATATATAACATATAAATGGGTCAAAGGAAGAGTCAATGCAAGAAGATATTTTTGTGGAATGTGCAATTACATATAAGGGCTTATATGAGACAAAAAGTTAGTTATATGATTGAGGGCATTTTGGTAATTGCTTGGATTAGATAACTTGGTGGAGATTAAAAGCAAATTTGACTTTGTGTCTTCATCATTTCCTTCTTTCTTTCAATGTAATATCCTCATTTATGCCCTAGAAGTTTTGCATATTGTTGTTGTTGTTATTGTTATATATTGGATTGAATGTATATGATGGGATAAGAAAAGAAATTGGGAGGAGAATGCTTGTGTATATGTGTATTGGGAAAGATTTAGGGTTTAGAGAGAATGGTATATGTTGTGTATACGATGATATATATAACATATAATTGGGTCAAAGGAAGAGTCAAAGGAAGGGAGATATTTTTGTGTTAAGTGTGTAATTACATATGAGGGCTCATATGAGACAAAAGTTAGTTATATGATTGAGGGCATTTTGGTATTTGCTTGGATAAGAATACTTGGTGGAGATTAAAAGCAAAAATTGACTTTGTGTATTCATCATTTTCTTCTTTCTTCATGAAGTGGCCGGCTCTCCATTAACAAAAGGGAATGAAAAGTGTTCTTGAGGCAAGAAGCAAATTGAAGAAGCAATCCAAGGTTTTGACAAAGGATTGGTGGAATTTCTTCTTCTAAAGTAAGTATTCTCTTGTTTTCTTCACTTATTTGGAAGTTGTGTTGAAAGTGAATAAGGGTTTGGTGATTTTGTGATTTGGTGGATTTGAGATGTGTTGTGTTGTGTTTTCAAGTGTTAAATTGATTTTAAGTTCTTAGTTTAATTAGTGGTTGTTGTTGGAAATGGTGGAGATGTTGATTTGGAAGGATGGAGAAGGATGTTGATTTTAGGGTTTTGAGTTGAGATGTGTTTAATTGTTATATTAATGTGTTGTGAAATAATTCTTGTGATGAATATGTGTTTAAAACATTGATTATATTCATTTGAAGTATGTTATATGATGAATATTGTGTTTGAGTGCAATTAGAAGAGAATTGGTTTTGGTTATGGGTGACACGGCCATAGGCATAGAAGAGACACGGGCGTGTTCATCAATTGAGTTGGGCGTGTCAATTGTTTGAATTGGCTACTGTCTCTTTTGTTGTTAGTGACACGGGCGTGTTCCATCAAGTGGCTGGGCGTGTCCATCAAATGGGTTGGGCGTGTCCTACAAATGAATTACATATTGCTTTATACTTTGTTTCTTTTTACATTGTTTTGATTCTTCAAAGGTTCCATTGTTTCTAAACTTAAATATGAACATTATAAACATGTTTCAAACACAAGAATGATCTAATCAAATGAATGTGGAAGATCATAAAGCTATGAATCATATCAATTGTGTTTTGCCCTAATTGCATTGTTGAGATTTAGCAATGTTATGTTATGCACTTTGAATGGTAATGTGTTTCATGAGTAATATATATATGGAAATGTTGTATCAAAGATGAAATGATAATTCAAATAAGACATGATATGAGCCAATGCCATTGTGTTTGGCTATGATGAATGATGCTATATGAGATATAATGTGATCATGGATGAGATAAATATACACTTGAATAATGAAGTGTTATATTGTGAAATGAAATGTGAAGCCATTGTTATTGGCTAATGTGATTCAATGGAGATAAATGAGGCATGTTTGCCTAAATAATAATGAGAATTGAGAATGAAATCTAAATGAATTGTGTGGCTGATGTGTTATTCCATTTTCAGAGTTTGTTGTTGGTGGCATGCCTAATAAGTGTAACAATCTCTTGAAGTTAGGTTGGATTGAATCCTTGAAGCCTAATTGAGATGTTACCACCCTTGAAGCTAGGTTGGATTAGTTCTTGAAGCCAAGTTGGGTAGAAGCTTAGCATGCTTTGCTCCCCTTGAAGCTTGGTTGAACTTAACCCTTGAAGCCTAGTTGGGTATATGATATTGATAAATGTGATAACAAACCAAAGCATTAACTCTGAAAATTGAATTGCATATTAGTGTGTCTTGGGCCCATGCTTGTCTTTGTTTATTGTTGTTTATGGATTGTTTAATGATTAGTTAATGAAGTATGAGAAAAGATGTTGAAATGTGATATGCATATATTTATATGTTGAATTATGAAATGTAAAGGTATGATGTTAGCTTTGCATTTAAATGGTTACATGTATAATATAAATTGAGAATTGACATTGTATTGTACTAAAGCATATCAATAGCATGTTTTATCTTACTAAGCCGTTGGCTTAGCGCGATAGTGTTTAATCGCGCAGGTAATAGAGTTGATAGAGTTGAACCCGGTAGTTCTTCAAGACCAAGTGAGAGTAGACCTTGAGGAATCCATTTTTGGGAGCTTAAAGATCAAAGCAGACTTGCCAATCATGTATACTTCTTTATATTTTGTAAAGAAATGTTTAATGTGTAAATATGTAATTATTTTATAACTTCCGCTGTGTAATATTTAAATATATATATATATACATAACTAATATGTTTTGTTTTATAAGTAAATGATCTATTTTTCTATAATGTATGATGATAAGGGTATTGTATCAAGTTTTAAAGTGTTTTAAATGTTAAGAGAAATGTAGCATTCCTATGTTTGGTGCACATATGCTACATTGTTGTGGTTGTGGTGTGTGTGTGCATTGGATATGGGGGTGTTACAATTGTTTTGGTATCAGAGCCAGGGTTTGAGATTCTCAACCTAGGTAAAATGTAAGGGAAAGAATATTTTTACTTAAAAAAAAAAGTGAATTTCTGAATAACATAAATGTTTATGATTGGTAGTCTTTGATCTTTAATAAGACATCATCTGCTGTGTTTGCAGATATAGGTAGTAATGGATCCCCACTCACGGCAGTCAATTGAGGGAAGTGCGGAGAGTGTTGCTCCTGAGGAGGGAGCTAGGATTGATAGTGTTGAGGAGGCACCTGCTTCGGTGTCGGGTAGACCAGTTGGTGAGGATGTTCCGCCAGCTTGGTTCAGGAATATGATGGAAGTTATGAGACCAGCACCTGTGCAACCAGTGCCACCACCCCCTCAGCCTTCAGTATCAGTGAGGCACTATGATAAGCTAAGGAAATATGGAGCAGAGGATTTCTTTGGTACAGTTGATCCGGCTGTAGCAGAACAGTGGCTTGATAGAGTTCAGAGGGTATTTGTTCAGTTGCAAGCCACCCCTGAGGAAAAGTTTGACTATGCAAGATCTTTGCTACAAAAGGATGCATATAGTTGGTGGAAGACAGTGCCCCATTCTATGGATGATCCACCAACTTTGTCATATGCTGACTTTTTGAGAGAATTTGAATTGAACTATACTCCAAGGGAGTATAAAGATGGGAAGAAAAGAGAATTTTTAGATTTGAGGCAGGATCACCGGACCGTGACGGAGTATGAGGTTGAATTTATCCGGTTGAGTGAGTATGCTGGGGGAATTATAGTTGATGAGATTGATAGATGCAGGAGATTTGAGGAGGGATTGCGGCCTTCTCTTATGTGTCATGTGGCTGGTTCGAGATATACTGATTTTTCTCAGCTTGTGGCAGCAGCTCGCAGTGTAGAGAGAGCTCAGGTTATTGCAGCTGCTTCAGAGGAAGAGACTAGAGTTAGGAGGCCCCAGTTCGAGGCAGGGTCTTCTTCTGCGAAGAGGGGTAGAGGAAGTTTTGTTCCTCGGAGTAGTAGGAGCCAGAGACCAGTGGGTAGGTCAGTGCAGTCACAGAGACAGAGATTTAGACCTGCAGCTTCGGTGGCGAGTGCTCCAACCCCTATGGTTCAGAGATCTACTCTTCCCATCTGCATTCATTGTGAGAGGCCACATGGTGGTCCTTGTTGGAAGGCAGGGGTAGCAGGAGTTTGTTTCAGGTGTGGGTCACCTGATCACTTTGTGAGAGATTGCCCTGAGAGGCAAGAGCAGGTGTCAGTTGATACTGCAGCTTCTCGGCCCAGTGTGAGGGGAGGTCGAGGAAGCAGGGGCTTTGGCAGAGGAGGCAGAGTTGGGTTCAGTTCCAGAGGAGGTTCCGCATCTAGAGAAAATAGACCAGAGGAGGTGGGATCTTCTCAGAGGATTTATGTGATGCAGAGGCAGCCTGATGCATCGGCAATCATAGTTGGTACTTTTTCTTTATTTGATACTCCAGTACTTGCTTTGATTGATCCGGGTTCCACCCATTCTTATATTAGTGCGTCTATTTTGCCTGTATTTGATGTGCATGCTGAGTCCCTAGGATTTGATGTGTTAGTGACAAATCCGTTAGGGCATAGTGTGGTTGTGAGTAAGGTGCACCGAGATAGTGCAGTGAGGGTGCAAGGTGAGGAGTTCCTTGGAGACTTGATTGAGATGCCATTTAAGGAATATGATGTGATCTTAGGTATGGATTGGCTATCTCGACATGGAGCTGTGGTGGATTGTAAAAAGAAAATTGTTTCTTTGAGAACTGTTGATGGTAGAGAAGTGTTAGTATCTAATGAGCAGGAACAGCTAGCCTCCTTATTTGTTTCAGCTGTTGCAGCTAGAAGATTGATTAAAAAGGGGTGTGAAGCCTATCTTGCTCATGTGGTGGATACTAGAGTGAAGGGTTCTCCCATTGATAGCATTGCCACAGTTGCTGAGTTCCCGGATGTTTTTCCAGAGGAGTTGCCAGGGTTGCCTCCTGAGAGAGAGGTGGAGTTTGGTATTGAATTGTTGCCTGGTACCACTCCTATCTCGATTACTCCTTACAGAATGGCACCAGCAGAATTAAGGGAGTTGAAAGTACAATTACAGGAGTTATTGGACAAAGGATTTATTCGCCCCAGTGTTTCTCCTTGGGGAGCTCCTGTGCTATTTGTGAAGAAGAAAGATGGTACCATGAGGTTGTGTATCGATTATAGGCAATTGAATAAGGTGACTATTAAAAATAAATATCCTTTGCCTAGAATCGATGATCTCTTTGATCAATTGAAGGGTGCAGCTGTATTTTCTAAAATTGATTTGAGATCTGGGTATCATCAGCTGAGAATCAAAGCTGAAGATGTTTCCAAGACAGCTTTTCGGACCAGGTATGGGCATTATGAGTTTTTAGTTATGCCTTTTGGTCTTACGAATGCACCTACAGCTTTTATGGATTTGATGAATAGGGTGTTTAGGCCCTAT